>OZ004648.1:1285097-2614118 GCA_963924495.1 Nemapogon koenigi
TATCCGACTGATAATTATTTGATGCTTTTTAAATGAACTAGAAGAAAACAAAGAAAGAAGACTTTTAATAGAAGTCGAGATTCCTACACAGGCTCTAATGAAACCTGAATATCTTGGAACTGCTTACCCGATTTTCAGCAGATATTTCTAAGAACCTGCCTGAAGTGACGCTTATGTAGGTAATTGGAGAAAAATGGTAACAGACATACAACACAAACAACCCTTCGTGGGTAAAAGGCTCTGAAACGATTGAATGAGTTTTGATGGAATTTTCAGCGATCACAAGTGTATATGCTAGGGCCACCTCAGCGCAACGCGAACCCTCTGGGGTCGCAAGAATCTTCAGTCAGTAAGTGGTCATGCTCTTTGTTCCATAGCTAAGTGTTCAATGATAAATAAATACTGTATTTTCAATTATATATAATTAAACGGGTCAAAATAACGCTCGACTTTTCAAAGAGGCGTTTTTGATGTGTAAATGATTGGCATACATTTATAGGGAGTTCATTTCGTGAAATGGGCCGGGTGTGCGTAATGTCAAATGGATCGATTTTTTAAAGACTCTTTTTTTTCACTTCTTCGCGGGTTGTCTTACAACTCCCGAAACCGTTTTATTGGTCCCAGTATACCCAGCGGAAGATCAAGTCTTCCTCTTTTATTTGATGTTATTTGTGAGACTATAGCTAATGAGTGGTCAGTTTTGTTGAGATATTTTAAATGGAAAAACCTCTAAGTGGTTTGTCGGATTATATAGGTATGAAAACCCATTGGTAGATGGCCGGTATTGAACCGTGGTCCGCCTAGTTAAATACCAGACACCTTGACCACTCGGCCACCGACGCACCTATCTTTCTTTGTCACTTGTTTAATGCCTATTTGTAGTAAACCAGACGATTATCCTGTAGAGTTCTCAAGTGTTCACAGATGGTCGGGATTGGATTTGAATTCAATGTAACAAAAATAGAACAGATTTACTGTTTCCGTGGTTTTTTATATAGACTAACGACCCGTCCCGGCGTCGCCCGTGTACAAGTTAAAATATAAACCTTCCCCGAGAAATGCATATCATAACCAATGACGATCATAACAGTGTGAAACACGCATTCAAATCCGCTTAGTTGTTCTGAAGATTGCGCGACAAAACTTTTTTACTAATACGACCTTACCCAATTTGAATACCTATTAGATATTAGATATTATTAGAGAATATTTTTGTAGATGTTATATTTCTGATGGATTAGACAACATACGCCATGAAAATTCTCTGAGGCGAACTTATTTCTTGACTTGATTCACTAATACTGTTAATGCTCAGCTCAACAAAATCCGTTCAATAGTTTTTACGTGAAAAGGGCAGAGACAGACAGATGCGTAAACCAATTTACATTAAAAAACAAAAAAATATGCGACCAATCTGGAAGAATATCTATCAAATGAAAAAGAATCATCAAAATTAAATCGGTTCACAACTGGCGGAGTAATGGGTGTATGTACTTATACATACAAAAAATCTGAATGAAATTATTATAGGCTACTTTTTATCCCGGAAAAAAATATGGTTTTGGTTTTTCACGGGATTGACATGATTTTTTGCATAGTGGTAGTTTAGGGGTCAGAGAATGTCATATATGTATTACTTTTTATACTGGAAAGCGGGCGGGGGAGGGGCAAATTACAGCCACGGGATTATTTCTTTTTGGATCTATTTCCACGCGGGTGAAACCGCGGACAGAAGCTTGTATAAAATAATTCGTGAGGATAGATCGTTTCTTTACAATTTTAGATGATACATGTTTATTTCGTCTACGTTTGCCATCGGGTGTGTGGTAGAAAATTTTAATGTCTGAAAAACCTGAAATCAACAATATGTTAGTGACTCTTATCGTATACAACGTAACTTGTGTAATCTAAAAATAACGTCAAGTGCGAGTTGGACTTGCGCACGTAAATATTACAGGTATTTACATACTAGCTTTCCACCACGGTTTCGCCTGTGGATCCCCTATTAACATTCATTCCCTAGTCTTGAGTTTATTCAGTTTTTCTTGATTTTTTCCAATTTTCCGGGATTTTGAAAAATTTTTTTTTTACTAACACTTTATTAGACTATAATGAATATTAAAAAAATTGCCAAATCGGTCCAGCCCTTTTCAAGTGATGCGCTTACCAATGAACAGAATTATTTTTTTATTTTGATTTTGATATAGGTATTACAGATTTGGGAACTTAAATGTCTAAAACTTTGTTTTATTTTTATTGTAACCATTTATTAGTACCTAAGAATTATTTCATTTTTTTGCTTACAAACTTCGTATGTGCAAAAAAACCAATCCGATTATAAAAATTGTTTATGCATCCAATTCCCAATTTCTCTGTAAATAATCCACCTGTGTGCTGTCATTTAGCATATTCAATAATAGTCGTTATTTTTTCAATTGCTTTTATTGAATAGGAAATATAATAAAGGATTATTTTGCCCCTGTTTTCTCTTTCATAATCTATCACAAAGCTCTTAATTTTTTTGGTAATAGTGAAAATTCATAATAAAAATTATTTTATGACTTTTTAATTGGTCAAAAATAATAATATAATAATTATTTTGAATTTTCAATAAGCTACAAAAAACGCAAGACGTTTAATTGAAGGGTATAAGGGTATAAGCGCTTTAAAAAATTTAAGAGCTTTGTGATAGATTGTGAAAGAAAAAACGGGGGCAAAGTTTAACTACCCATATTTCCTATTCAATATAACCCATTGAAAAAATAACAGCTATTTCTCTTAGATATATTCAATAAGTAACTATATGCTAAATTACAGTGACACATGTGGATTATATACAGAGAAATTAGGAATAGTTTATCCCAGAAAAATTATGGATATAGGAACCTTAAATAGCCCGTTTATTGAGGAAGGTTATAGGCTGACATTATTCATAAACGTATTTTAGCAACGTTTTTGTTAAAATGTGTTTTGTTTCTTTCTATTATTAGTAAAGACAGGTTTGTTAGAGAGTGACAAAACATATTTTTAACTAAAACGCTTCTAAAATGTGTTTATGAATATGGCCATAAGGAGCTAACCATAAAGGTTTCGAAAATTTCCACCAATCCGGGCGGGGGTAGAAAACTTTGCGAATATATAAATGCGAAAACAGAGCTACGGATTGTCGTGATTGCTTGCCCAGATGAGTGATATAGGCTGGTTACTTTTTATTCCGGGAAAACTTCTCGTTCACCCGGGAAAATATGTTTATACTTTTTAATTGTTTGTCCACAGGAGGTGACAGATGATAGTGACGGGTGCGGTGCCAAGTTCTCTTGTGTGATTGTGTCAGACAAGTTCACCGGCAAACCTCTATTGGCGCGACATAGGTAAGTCTCAAGTTCTCAACCTTGGACGAAGTTTTTAGGTCGAGAAAAGTGTTACCGCCAGCGCGCTCTCACGAAAAAAATGAACGTGTCGCGGGACACGCGTCAGGAACGAAGTCCCTTTCGTATGCAGGGTGGGCATAATTAATCGTTAACGTGCCAGGCTCTCATTTTCTCTACCCACCCATCTCTATAAAGATTTGTATTTTTGTGTGTGTGTATGTTTGTAATGAATAAACTCAAAAACTACTGTGCCGATTTCAAAAATTCTTTCACCATTTGGAAAGCTACATTCACCCTGAGTGACATAGGATATAATTCTATTTTCAAAAAAATTAGGGATCCTTACTAAAACTCCAATAATGTAACCCAAGGTGTAAAAAAATGACCTAAGAAATTCCTTACATCGCGTGCGCTGCGAAAACTGTTGATGATATAGAGGTAGTGGTAGTGGTAGAGGGTAGGGGTAGGGGGTAGGAGTAGAAGTAGGGGTACGGGTGGGTGTAGGGTAGGGGTTGAGGTAGGGGTAGGGATAAGAGTAGGGGTAGGTATAGGGTATATTTTATTTTGTTCGTAAATATCCACGGGCGAAGCCGGGGGCGGAATGCTAGTATATATATACTAATGTATATGCTAGTATGTATATATATAAGTAGTATATACATAGGTATTGCGATCTCTCTCTAATTTGGGAGGGAGAGAGAAAGACGGAGCCAGCGCGCAGAGAGGGGTAAGGAGAGGCAGTCTAACGGTTTTTCGTAACGCGTTTCATTTTATCTCCGCTAGGTCCCCCCGCGATAAGAAACTTCGTTCCAAAAAACGCATATTCATGGTCTTGCGGTGTGGTCAGAGACACAAGTAACAGTGTCCACTTGACGCCAGTTGTTCATAGTAGGTACACGAGTTGGAAAAATATGGCTTCACTCATAAAAAAAATATACTTACCTAAATCGTTTCAAGTGTGTCTATAAAATTTGAAGAGTTCTCGATTTCTCCAGGATCCCATCATCAGAACCTGACCTGATTTATCTTCACAAGTACTCTGGTCCTAGATGATGGAGCCGGAAGGTTGCCACATGAACTCTGTAATGAAGCGACACGTAACCCCATCGAGTTTTGAGCTCATTCGGTTTGAGCAAGGCATTACTGACAGTGTGTTTTTTAGTTTTTTTATAAACGCTGATTTCGTACGCGTTGTATTAGAAAGACAATTCACCCCCTTGGGTAGGTAGCGTGATGGTAAATAGCCTGTAACCTTCCCCGATAATTGGGCTAACAAATGCAAAAATATCAAACAAACAAATATTGATTTTTGTATTTAGATAATAACAAATTATACCAAAATTGGTAAATTGTAGCGAGACACATGCCGCTTTCATACCATTCTGTGCGCATGTGTATTCAGGTTGTATTCTGTGAAAATATTTTGTAGGTAACTTACATCCGGCCAAATTGATTCCTAATACACATTTATTTTAATAAAAATTGATCGCCGACCTCTCTTGGCAATAGACAAGTTGCTAATGTCAAACAAAATCGATATGTAATTGCTTTGTTGTATGAATACAATAATTTTCTTAGAAATCACAACAATGGAGATTGGTACGATTACATAAAATAATAGAGGTCAAAATATATTTTAAAATAATGTCATTTACTTTGCTTTTGCCCCCGGCTCCGCCTGTGGATATACTCGAACAATATAAAATATAGTCTATGTAACTCAATGATATCCTAGCTTTCTATTAGTGAAAGAGTTTTTAGAATTCGGTATGTAAAGTAAAAGTTAAGGTATGCTGAATCCAAAACCGTTTCGAGATATTGGTTTAATAATCCGTATTTTTCAATTTATAGTTCTTAAAATCGTGAGATTGTCTTTATTTTTTCAAAACCAAATAATTCACTTAACCTACATTTCACCTATGAATGACGTCATTATATCGGCTAAATAAAAGCAAAATATTTACTTGTCATCTAGTCAACCAATGTTACCTTGTTACTAGATATTCTACTATTTCAGTAGTTTTTATAACTAATCTAGTTTATTATTTAGGAAGAATGTTTAAGCATTTTTTATGGTAGGATTTTCTTTGACCTTTGTATATATTTTGTATCACAACAATTATGCAGACTACTGTATAAAAACCGTAAATATTGTTGTTGTTTTAATATGTTTAATGTAGAAGTGGTAGGTTTTGGTAGATTTTGTAGGATTTAGAGACGGCAACACTATTGTTTAAATGTCAAAGTCAAAGAACACAGATGTTCTTTTTTCTGTACCAACATATCAAAGGTATTGAAGTATTCAGCCGACAAAATGACGTCATCAGTGCCAAAACTTTGATAATTTATTATAAAAAAACTACTGTATAGAAATAAAAAATATTCAAATTACTTTCTTAAAATAGCTTAATCTTTAAAATAAAAATATAAAAATCGTACCTTAGCTTTTACTTTACATACCGAATTGGTTCAGTAGTTTTTGAGTTTATTCATTACAAACGAAAATAAAAATTACCTCTTTATAAAATTAGTATAGACTTGCAAATGTATGTCCATCCGAAAGGAGCCAATGAGTTTTCACGATACTTTCAGGAATCGTAGTCATCTTGAATCGTAGTAGATAATAATTGAAAAAAAAATTGCCTATATCAAATTTCAGACAGACAGACAGAGATGTACGGAACCCTAATAAATTTGCATAAATAGTTTGTCCTGGATTAAAACATAGCTTACTTTTTATCCGGGAAAAGGTGATGGAGCCTCGAAATATACCTATTATCTGGTAAATTTCTACGCGTGTGAAACCGCATGTAAAAGCTAGTGAAACAATAAATAACTTTTCCTGTGGGTACATTTTTTATTACCTTATAAGGATAAAATTACCTTATACTTTACCAGGACATGATAATTGTAACTGCTGGATATAAAAAAGACACTTAATTTTTTTTTTCCCGGCCATGTACCAATGGGTTTTTTAATTAAAAACTTATGTACATAATCCGACAAACCACACTTAGAGGCTTTTCCATCTAAATATATCTCAACAGAACTAGCCACTCGTTAGATATAGCCTCACAAATACCATCGGCTAAACGAGGGAGACTAGGTCTTCCGCTGGGTACCCTGGAACCGTAACACGGTTTCGGGAGCTGTAAGGCAACCCGTGAAGAAAAAAAAAAAAATTATATTAGTAGGTGAAATAAATAAAAAAACCTCTTTGTTCAAAAAATTATTTAAAAAAAATTAAAAGGTAGCAATGTACAAAAGAATTAATACATTTTAATATTTCCGCGGTGTCGTATCAGCTCTAACCATCGGTGTTCTAAACAAATAAAAATGTATTGAAAAATATTAATTTACATGACAATTATTACAATAACATTAATATTTTTCTCTTGTCGTAAGGTGTGTTTCACATTAGGGATTATTTATTGACAGCATATTTCAAAATAAAGAGAGCGCGCTGGCGGCATTCACTAATACTATAGCTAATATAGTTGCATGATGCGGTAGAGTTTGTCTACAGAGTGTAGAGAGGCAACTGTTAGAAAGAGCAAGAGATAACATCCCATAGACACGAAGCAGGACAAAATAGATAGGTTTTAAACTAGTAACCGCGACACGACTCTTTGTCATGCTTTCTCTCTATGTGACTTTATTTATATCTTTCTCGTTCTAATTTTTGTCCCTTTACACCCGGTAAACAAAATCTACGCGAGCATGACCGTGTAGAGAGAATCTCTCTACGTAAACACAATTTTAGTTAGAAAAAGAAAATGTCTCACAAAGAAAAGACAAAATGGACCGGTTTCCGCGACTCTGTCCCGCTTTGTCACTGCGGGAAATAATATCTCTTTTTTTTTTCTAACTGAGATGTCTACGACAGGCAGCTCCTAGAGAAATATTTAATGCATAAACATTACATGGAAAAAGGGACCTAATAAGTTGAGATTTGATAAATTGCGTAATATCACTCAAACCGTGTTATCGGTCCCAGGGTACCCAGCGGAAGACCAAGTTCCCTGTTTTACCCGATGGTATTTGTGAGACTATACCCAACAATTGGCCAGTTCTGTGAGTGTGGTTTGTCGGATTATGTACATATTATGGCCGGGATCAAAAGCGCATACTTGACAATTTGAAAGCTAAATAAATAGTAATCTGAACCCTAATGTAAACGCGCCCTAAGCACCCAATAAACCTTTAAATTATTTTATTTCAGACTGGTCCAATCAGTTCTTCAGCAGGAGTTGAAGGATATACACGCGTTCACCCAAAAAACCCTAACGGTGGAACAGTGGCAGAATCAAAAATCATAAAAACTATGTCGCTTACCACCTTCTTAGCACTGTTATTACAATGATTTAACACTTTTTTCTACTCTGGTATTATTAATTACCTGACATTTGTTCTTTTAATTTCTTCCTGGATCCTTTTATTTTCCTTTTCGGAATCCATTTTTTTTTTCAACATGTACAATATAATGGACAATTTGTTCACTGTGAGCGTGTCGGCGCCCGGTAAAGTGATTTTGCATGGGGACCACGCTGTTGTCTATGGGAAGACGGCCATAGCGACCAGTCTTGGTCTAAGGAGTTCCATTGTCGTGAAGGTAATATATGTTTTGTTTTTAAATTTAGATTCGCGAAAGAGTTCCTTTCGTTGCGCCGTAATGTTGGTGGCACTGAATGCGCAACAATTATTCGGTGCAAAAATTGCTTGTAAGATTTCCGTCTGCATAAGTAAAAGTGTACCTAAAGTAAATTAATAGAAATGAGATATTTTCTCTCCGATCTATCAATTATATACATATCTGAAAAAAATGTCGATTCAGTGCTCTGTTTTGGCATAAGAGAAAAAACTACTTAGTTTCGCCCGAATTTGTGCTACTTTTTACCCGACTTCAGCCAAGTGAAAATAGCTATGGACCAAGTAAGTTTCTGGCTAAAAGAATTAACTTTGACTGTTTGGGTTTGGGCGTTTGTGCGTTTGTCTTGGCTTTCTTGTACGAGTTGTGATATAGGCTGGCTTTCCATCAGAGCTTTGCGAGAAAATCCAACAATAGCAGAAATTACACAATCCTATTGGTGCATTTTTCCTCGGTAACCGCCCAGCTTCCTCGCACAGCTCTGGTGGAAAGCCAACCTAAGGGTACGCCTGACACGTAAAGGTTACCTGGCTGACCTTCATTGTCAATTTCATTATGGTTTTTAAAAAGTGTTTGTCACAATTGCATGATGGATTGAATTCGGCAGATAGCGAGGTATGCTCACGCTGCTGAAGTATGGATGTAGTATGGGTCGGGTGCGAAATGTATGAGAGGGGGCATCTTTTTAACATCATTTTTGCATCAGCCAAAACGTTCTTGTAATCTAAAGCATTTGAGCTGACCAGGCCAGAGGCTGCCGCTGGATGAGGCCATTTCTGTCATCTCCACTTGTCACAAGGCAGTCGGCCTACTGCGCGCATGGGTCACACCGAGGCCCCTTTGAGCATGGATATCTGCTTTATTTGACGCAAGTCGTGGCGACGTCTCCATTAGTTAGGTTAGGATAGGATGCCGAGGGTCGAGGCTACCTCTAGTGGAGCTGCCCGGCTTTAGTGATCTGTTTTAACAAAGCCCAGTGGGGCTAGCATACTTAGGACCGCTACATCTTTCGTTTCGACTCCCAAGGCTCCATTATTCCTTGGCTGGCCCCTGGTGTGGACCCGTCGTTTTTGGCCTTCAAGTCAATACGAAATATGTCGCTGTCCTAAATATGCTACGTTTTTGTTTGTTCCCTCCCACTAAACTAACATGTATTGATCAGCCTAATTGTTTAAAATATTTGCAGGAAGTGATACCAGCCAATGAACCGCAAGTTCAAATCCACCTGCCGTGTGTAGACCTCGAAGATACTATACCATTAGAACCTGTAGTGCAGGCCCTATTCAAGCCCCAGCTAGACCAGGGTGTGACTGGCACTTTCTGCTGGAAATTACCCCACCTCCTGGACCATGACTTGCATCTGGAGAAGGTGGAAGAACTGCTGCACAGAATCAAGCCCAATTTTGACAGTTTGCAAAGTAACCAGAAAAACTCGCTGAGGAGTTTCCTGTACGTGTTTTCTGGAATATTCGGCTGTAAGAACTACAGTGTTAGGTCGCTGAATATATCTATGGGGTCTGAGTTGACTATTGGAGCTGGTACAGGTTAGATTTTTTTATTCACATACTAGCATTCCGCCCTGGTTTCGCCTGTGGATTTTTTTCTCTGTGCAAAAAAAGTCACCCCGATTCGTTGCCCTGTTGTGTTAGAATTTGGATAAAAAATATCCTTTCCATCTTTTAGTTATAAAAGTTTAGTAAATGAAAGTGATTTAAGTCGGGGACATAGTTTGCCGCCTACGCACTCTCATGGAATATGATGTCTATTTTTTTTAAAGTTTGTGCCGTAATTTTTTATTTACGCCACATTTAAGCAGGCCTGAACAGACAGACAGACGCGGTCTGGATTATTGTTTTATAATATACATGTTGATGTACCGATGTTTATTTTTTCATATGTAAAGATGGTATAACAATGGCTCTCAATTTTGCTGATATAAATATTTACTTTCATGATTTTGCATACAAAGTTTGATGTTTGTATATAATGCCACATCGGTTTACACGTTTGTTGTATGTGAGCCTCCTTAAATATTTATTTTATTCTGTTTTTTAGTATTTGTTGTTATAGCGGCAACAAAAATACATCATCTGTGAAAATTTCAACTGTCTAACTATCACGGTTCATGAGATACAGCCTGGTGACAGACGAACAGCGGAGTCTTAGTAATAGAGTTTCCGTTTTCCCTTTGGAACCCTAAAAACTAGCTTTTGCCCCCTACATCCCCTGCATCGCCCCTATAGGACTAGCGACCCCACCCCCGACAAATACACTTAGAGATAGATATATGCTACCGCGAACTAATGTAGACCATTTTATTTCACACAATTCGTTTCTAGATCATTTTGTTATATCTCTGACGGGGAGCATACGCCATGAAAACTCGCTGGGGCTAATTTTTCCCCGACTTAATTCACTTATACTGTTAATGCTCAATTTTATTTTAAAAAAATAGGGTTCCGTAACACACATCAACATTTATAACAACCAGGCAAAATCCATAAAAATCTCTACCTATATATTTTAATACATTTAAAATATAATAGTGGCAGCAGAATACCTACATCACTCATTAAATTAAATAAATTGACCAGTTTTTTGTCACTAGTTTGAGCTGACCTTTCCGCTGACATATTCAGCCTTATATGTGCTGTATATTCCTTTTTTTTTGCAGGAAGTTCGGCGTCCTTCGCCGTATGCCTAGCTGGGGCCTTAATACAACTATTGAAGTTAAAAAGTGCCTCAAATCGTATGGACCCCTTCTACGACCCGAGCACGGACGAGTTTACACTGAAAGAAAAAGAAATAATATCGGAATGGGCCTACAATTGTGAAAAAATCATGCACGGGACACCTTCCGGTACGTATTGCTTGGATTGCTTTATACCCTCTTCACAGTCGTTCCCTCATTACTGAGAATCGTGACTACGACTTATCAGCTTCTCCTCAATTATCTTCCTCCAACAGCTGTCCTCTGCCTCATGAAGGGCTGTGGTAATAGAGCTGACCAGGTTTTCGGACACTTGATCATACCATCGTTGAGGGCTTCAACCTCGAGGTGGAGGGCACCCTGCCCATCAACACAAGATTTTCTAAGTTGTTGCCCTCTCTTGCATTTTATAAGTCAGGTTTTTAAATTGCTATTATTTGATTGAATACATTTTATATTATATTAAATTGACTAAAAAGGTTTATATGACTTAAGTGAAAGGAAATGCTGGCAGAGGACCACCTAGGTGTAATTTTATTGAACATTAAAAAAATGTATTGATCGATGGCAATATTAAAAGTACACACAATTGCCGAGCATGTATGAAAGGTATGATGAATATAAAAAAAAGTGAAAGAGGTATGTCAGGACCGTATAGCAAATGACATTCGATTGTCTCTGTCTACCCCTCTTGAGATATAAGGCGTGATGATAGATAGGTAGATACATTTTATAACGTAACTAGACTTCTGTCCCGGATTCGCCCGTGGGTCTTTCTTAAATGTGACATAAGAGTTTGTCTAGAAAGATTTCCCGGATAAAAAGTAGATTATGTCAATCTCAGGCCCTGAAACTATCTCTGTGCAAAAAATCACGTTGATCCGTTGTTATGTTTTGACGTGAAAAAAAGACAAACAAACAAAATATAAGTCGTATCAAAATGAACCAATGAGGGATCACTCTTACCATTGATAGTGTTTTTCCTAACTCTAACAGATTTTGCAGAAAATAGAAAAAAACACATTACCATATTTTAGGGTTAAGCCGACACTCTAACACTCTTGTTAATAAACTCGAAGTAGCGACGTAGTAACTAAACTGTGTTTCGTCTCCGTCTATCATAATGAATTGCAGATTTGTTAGACGAAGACGAAATACAGTTTAGTTACTACGTCGCTACTTCGAGTTTATTAATAAGAGTGTAAGGGTGGGGACTTTGGAGGGGATACTTCTAGGCTCACAAGGTATACGTGTGCCAAAAATTAGAACTACATTAAGTATGTATTTTGATTAGATAAGTTTATTCACGAGGAAGGTTTACGAGTATTAAACATGGACCTATCATGTTTAGGAGCTGAGCATTAACAGTATTAGTGAATCGAGCTGGGGAAATACTTAGCTCCAGCGCGTTTTCATAGCGTATGCTGTCTAATCCATCAGAGATATAACAAAACGATGTAGTAAAGAATTGTGCAGAATAAAATGATCTACAAAAAAGTCCGCGATAGCATATACTTATTCATCTCTAATAGATGTAAGCGTATTTGTGTAGGTATTTAAGATGTTCAACTAAATTAAGTATCATTGCAAATTCAATCGTGCCGCAAATTGATGTTCGTATACGCACAGCATTTTTTTCTAAGCAGCACCTTGACACCAAAACCGCTGTGCCGAGCCCCTTGAACTTAAAGATGGTTAACGCAACGCGCCCACTTAAATTTAATATAAATATTTATGTTAATTGACATTTTTCTTTTTAATTTATTCCGGTGTCCGATTTTGTGTCAATGAACTGTTAAGATTTGCGGTTTTTGAACGGATTTTAATCTTTTTTTTTTACTGCCGAAAAGATAAGCGAATAGGTACACGTAAAACGCGGTCAACACTACTAATAAAAAAATCGTTTGTTTTTCTATCTATCTATCATCATTCCTTTTATCCCAAGAGGGGTAGGCAGAGATAATCGAATGCCATTTGTTACGATCCTGACATACCTCTTTCGCTTCTTTCATATTCATCATAGCTTTCAATATGATCGGCGATTGTGTGTATTTTTAATATTGACTTCGATCAATACATTTTCATATGTTCAATAAAAGTAAGGTGTGACGTCATCATCGCGCCTAGAACATTTACGCGGGAATTTGAAAAATATAATTAAAAACATTATTTTTTAATTGAAAATGCAAATATAACATTTTCTAATTATTTTATTATGTACTAGCTTTCCGCCCCCGGCTTCGCCCGTGGATATTTTCGAACAAAATTAAATATAGCCTATGTCACTCGGGGATATCGTAGCTTTCTATTAGTGAAAATCGGTTCAGTAGATCCAGAGATAACCCCCTACAACCTCACAAACGTTACCTCTTTACTAAACCTAAACCTTACAGCTATAATATAAGTGTTCCCAAAAAATTGACATCATCCCTATTAGTCGACTCGACATAAAAACACCACTAAAAATGCAACGCTACCTCTTGTACTATTAGCATGACACTTGGCCTTAAATAATAATTTATTAATTAAAATAAATAAAAAAAAATAATAAATAAATAAAAATTAAATAAATAAGGTAAAAGACCTACGACGTGGCCTTAACTTGTCTTTAATAATATTTATAAAGGTTGTTTGTAATGATGACGTAGTTGTAGTAGGTAAAGTGTTATATTAAAAGTAAAAATCATCACGCCTTTTATCCCAAGAGGGGTAGGCAGAGATAATCGAATGCCATTTGTTACGATCCTGACATACCTCTTTCGCTTCTTTTGTAATCATCATACCTTTCATACATGCTCGGCGATTGTGTGTGATTTTAATATTGTCTTCGTTTAATACATTTTTTATATTCAATAAAAGTAGGTACACATAGGTCGTCCTCTGCCAGCATTTATCACTTCAGCCGTATAAGACTGGTCTTAGTCAAAATTTCATCCTGCATTCTTTCAATGTGTCCAAACCACTACTTTTCTCACTTTATTCACAACTTACAACATATCTCTATATATTATTTCTCAATGGTATCATTTTTGTCGGTATCAAATAACTCCTTTAATACTGTGTCAAAGTTAATGTTTGATACGACATTTTGAAGATTATTTTTCCCTCTAATGGCGAAAAATAAACAAACAAATCAAAATTAAATGTTTCTCTTAAAATTAGACTTATTTATTTATTTTGTTGTATTGCTATTAATATTGTTAAACTATGACAACAATATTGACACCACTAGCGGTGCGAAGTATTCGCACGGGTCATCTAGTTAGTTAATATTTTTATATTTATATAATTTGCAATTTAGTTAACATTTCTTAATTTTTTTCTTAATTTAATTACTTAAATATGAAATGCTTATAACAGTTTTCCATTTCAGGCATAGACAATGCGACGTGTACCTTCGGAAACCTGATTTCGTTCCGGAAGGGCAGCAAGCCACGTCCCATAGAGATACATCTGCGTATGCGCATACTGTTGGTGGATACGCGGGTACCACGGGAAACGCGCTCGATGATCGTCAAGGTGGCCGCTTTGAGACAGCGGAACGTGTCGGCGGTCGACCATATATTTGATGCCTGTGAAGATATAGCTCAAACTGCCACTCAGGTAATGTGTAGGCCATACTTTACGTCTGTTAAAGAAGTGACACGTCATAGGTCCATTAAGTGCAGCAAAAAAAGGTGTACCGACTTCAAAAATTATGCACTGAAAAGTGTGCTTTCCGAAAGCAAATGCACAAGACACTATAAAAAAATATCCAAATGCCTATAAAATTTGAAAAGTTCTCGATTTCTCCAGATCCTGACCTGATGACCATGAGACCACCTGGGAAGTATACCCTTTCAAATAAAAAAATCCATATCGGTCCAAGTAATCGGGGAACATACATAAAAAAACATAAAAGATTCCGACGAAATTCTTCTTTTGAAGTTCGGTTAAAAAGAAGCGAAATTGGTATGTCAGGATCGTAGTAAATGGCATTCGATTGTCTCTGCCTACCTCTCTTGGGATAAAACCCGTGATGATATATAGATAGAAGTCTTTCTTAGTACATTTATTTGAAAGTCAAATGAAAATTAGAACACAAAACGATTTGATGGTCATGCGGAAGCCAATATGAGTCTAATATGCATTCAGATAAGGCTCACTTTGCGTTGACAGTTTATCCCATTGAATTGGCCAAGCGGGGGTTGAGCGGGGGAGGTAAATATCGTGAAAATTTGCGAAGTGGGACAAGCCTGACTAAATATCGTATTCATTTCCAGGTTTTAGAGAAACTTTCGAGCGGCAAGTGTGGCCCGGACACCGAGGCGGACTACCAACATTTAGCTGTGAGTTAATTTATATACATTCTACATTGGTTTCATTGGTAGAATAAATAGCGGTGGATATGTATTAAACAAACTTTACTAAACACGTATGATAATCACTCGCGGCTCTTAAATATTACTATAATTGAACTGCCCCCTATTTCTCAACTCTGTTGTTAACCGTCCACAGATTAGTAAACATGACAAGCCGAGAGTGAGTGTACCTTGCTGCACGCTCACTCTTCTCGGTCTATCGTACATTAGTAATCTGTGGATACGGGGGCTGACTTCCTTTTCCCTGTAAATTTAGATGCTTCTAGAAGTCGCCACTGTGTATTAAAGTACTCGCCAGGAGAAGATAGATATTTTATAATTTTTTCATTTGGTGTTTAATACGCCATTTTGAAGATTAGCACTCGCTGGTTTCGGTCATTTTATCAACCTGTAATAACACTACACTACAGTTTTTGGTCCTTCGAGCCGGATCTTGCTTGCTCGTACGCTCTTAAACTTTATTTATGAGTAGTAAATAGTTTGTCTTTTTATCTTTGGTGGGAAAAGGTTGTTTGGGAGCACTTACAGTTTCTCTTCTGCGGCGCTGGTGTTTTTATCTTGTGCTTCTTCTCCACTATAGCGATTTTGCGGTTGCGGCCTTCGATAGATCACACGCGGGTTATTTTATTCACTCGCGGCGAGAATTTGTAATGATTATTTGCGGTTGCGGTAATTGCGTTATTAGTTTGCGAGTAGATGCACGGTGCATTAGAGCAGACGTACACGAGCGAAGTGCGGGGAAAACCACTTGACATATGGGCGGATCGCGGAGCGGGGGTTGAGGATTGAGGGACCATAGACAACCAGTGTATCTGTGATATATATTGTCTGTGAATGTGTCTATGAATGAATGAATGAATGTTTGCCAAACCAATCTTCAACGAGTGCTCCCCATAAATTAATAAATTTTCCTCTTTAATTTAAATCATCAAATAATTTGTTGTGAATAATTTCAGGAATTATGGGACATGAACCATTGCCTTCTGTCGGCTCTGGGTGTGTCTCATCCCGCGCTGGAAGCTGTGCGCAGTGCGGCCGCCGCCCGACATCTATCGTGCAAACTGACCGGAGCCGGGGGCGGAGGGTAGGTCGACATTGTTTTTAATTTGGACCCCGAACGCAAGATGGCCCTAAAAGTATCACCTAGTTAGACTCCGCTCCATACTATTTGTATAGACGTGTATAGCGCTCAATCTGGCTCAAGTTATTTGGCGCGTAATACACATATAAATAAAACTTGTGTACATAATCCGACGAAACACACTTAGAGGCTTTTCCATCTAAATATACCTCAACAGAACTGGCCACTCGTTAGGTATAGCTTCAGAAATACTGAATCGGATCCAGGAGGAACACGGTTCCTAGAGACTTAAGGCGACACGTGAAGAAAAAAGTAAAAGAAAGAAATTTTGTATGGGCGCCATTGGCACACTATGTCGATTAATAATAATTGATATCACTATCAGTATTTGAACTTGCAAAAGCTGAAAAGTTCTATAGTTGTTCACGCCAGCTCTCGTTAACACACCATTAACAGAAAAATAACTTTTCCAGATACGCCATGATACTAATACCGCCGTCGACGCACCGCTCCGTGGTCGACTCTTTGTGTGGCCATTTGTTAGAGAATGGTTTCCGCGTGACTGAAACCACGTTAGGCGGTCCTGGGATCCAAGTGGAGATGTGACACGGAGAGCCCGCGCCGAAGAGGCTGAAAAAGCGGTAGCATTTGCTAATAGTGTATGGTCAGGGAATACTTTGCCATTAGACAGCTTGAAGACATACTATTCTAATAAAGAAGGGTGCAAGGGTGTTGGATTGTGTCATATATCCATGGCTTAATGGCGCAAAGAGTGAGCTTTTAAAGTGACTCAATCAAATTGATATTGCACGATATCACTTTAATTTATTTGTAAATTGGATAGTAAAATTATATTTTGAAATATAAACACAAAGAAACAGAAAAGGAGTGGAGGAATTAAAGGAACACCAAAATATTTAGAATATACTATCATATAACATACTAGTGTTTCTGCTCGGCTCCTAAAAGACGTGGCGTGATCTTTTATACACCTAAATCTGCCTCGTGCATCAGTCTATCTAATCGCGCAAACAGTAATAAAATCGGCCCAGTAATTTTTACAAGACATCATTGTTATATGACAAATCCTGCCTGACACATGCACACTTCCATCAAAATAGAATTATTTAAATTCTTCTTATTGTTTTCAACCTGTCAAATGGAACAGTATTCGAAGTCCTTGATCGTACATATATACATCCTTTTAACGCGGATACTGACAAGAAATAAAAAAATGCATTGGCTTTAAAAGCTGTGTGCCCAGAGCTTAAAGTCTTTTGAGCTTATGTTGGTAGCACTGGATGTATCTACTTACAAAGTATTTTAATTTGTCTGACAATCCATGTGAAGACAGGGCCTTATCATATTATAGTCTTCTTCGTAATTTGGCGATATATACTTTAGCAGTTTGGCACGTATGTTCAAATCCGATTCTTATCGAAAAATATATTAGTTTGTTTTTAAAGAAACCATACTTAAAAATATAGGACTTTATTTTTAAACAAACAAATTGGTAAACGAACTTTGCATGTCTTTTTATTGTTAAAATTTTATTTTTCTGCAAATGTAAAATAGGTTATAAATATTAATTAATATATAAAATTGTTATTATAACGTCTTTTAAGAATGTTAAATGACAACTTATTTAAAAAAGACATGCGAAGTTTGTTTACCAAATAAGACAAAGCTAGAAAAAATGGACCATGTATAATGAACTCTTGATTGTCACCTACATTCCTGGTGCTATCTATAAAAAAAAAGCTAAAATAACTTTAAATTATGATCGAAATTACCCTCATAGTAGTCGACTACCGGACAAAGAAAAAAAAAATCAGTGATACCAACATTCGACGAAGAACTCTAATCCCAGAGCTTTCAAGTAGTTGAAAAACATAGGCTGTATGGTTTTTAGACCTTTGCCTTGCGTTCTTCTCTTGCTCTCTCTTTAATTTAAGCATATCGATGTGAAAGAGACCGCTGGATAAATTAGACTTTAGTCGGCCGTTGCATAGTTTCTATTGAAACCGATATTCTGTCAGTATCAATTTAGTAGGGTAAAGTCGCCGCATTGTACCTCTGTTTATATTGTTATAATATCTGTAACTTTGGGGTCTTTAAATAATATTCACATGCATATAATGTAACTAGGTAAACAATATCCACCAAATTCATAAACATATTTTAGCAACGTTTTTGTTACAGAGCGACAAAACACATTTTAACTAAAACGCTTCTAAAATGTGTTTATGAATATGGCCATATGTATACAATGGGCAACATTTCATTTTTGGAAAGATATTTTTTTTATTAATATTTCAATAATATGTCAAATAAATAACCACAGACTAGTAACTATATTATAATAACTGTCTGTCAATTTGTCACTGACTTAGTTATTTTCTTGTTATTTTATGTAATCTGTGACCATCGTGTTGTTGGTTTGCGTGATGTGAAGTCATCATCGTCGCATAGAGTACGCAGGAATTATAAAAAGAAAATTAGAAACATGATTTTTGAATGAATTAAGTATAATTTAAAAGTATTTAGATAAATACTAAAATTGACTGAGATAGGAGTAATGAGGAGCTTAGATTATAGTAACACTTTCATTGACAGATTGCTTTTTTTATTATCACGCTGACTTGGGTTAGGCAAGGAAATATAGCTATAATTCCTAATTGAGGTTATGTGTCCCTTATTTTATTTCTACAATTATCTATCTATCATCACGCTTTATATCCCATTTGCTGGGATCCTTTCACACATACCTACAGTGTTTATTGTTTTAGGCATTTTTCATTAATAGGTTAATTTTTAATTAAAAAAATTGAATGTTGTCCATTGTTTTCCAACACATAAAATAACTGTAATGATACACGAAGATTGTGAAACGAACTCGTGTGAATATTAACTATACATACTGTGAAACCTAGTTACTCCAACGTTGCTTTAATTCATGGACTACTTACGCTTAATAACTTCCCAATCATATTTTAGATATTAAATAGTGAATTATGATATATAGATCTGTGAAATTAATACTTATTTGTATACAATTAAGTATTATATGGCCACTTATGTAATAGGCAATATGTATATTATATTACATAGTATAAAAAAGTGTATGAGACAATAATATTTTTGTATCGTTCTGCGAATTAATTGAAAAGTCTATTGTGAAACTTGGATGCGCGAATATGTGTTTTTAACAGCTCATACGTTTTTTTAAACAAGACATCCTGACAAAAAAAGCAAAGATTTCTAAGTAGCCATAGATTTTTCTTAAAAACTACACATATTTAAACCTCTAAATAATAAAAATATGGCTTAATCCATTTGCCATATTTTTGACAGAAGTAATATGGCCGACTGCCAAGGACCCTTAATAAATAGGTAGTGGTGATGTAGATATAATTATTTCGACAGCGGTTTTCCCTGCGCACACTCCACACTGGTAAAACTTATGATTGCTGTTTCTATAAAACAGAGTTCGCTATCCACGTTTTGAAATTTGACTTTTTAAATATATTTTACTTTAATACCCTCCCGTTATATAGTTATAGGAAGAATTATAAAACTACCTCTTCTTAGTGTCTTGCGTTACAAATTGCTTGTACCTCTACCTACTTAATAATATTCACTAGCAGTCGATCACGACTTCGCCTGTGTTATTTAGGAGTTACTGTTTACTTTTTCCTGCTAGCATACTGTTAGGCTCGGTGTACACGCATCAGGAATCTCTCCGACCCGCTAGGTGGTCGGCTCCATGCAACGACATACGTCATTGAATAGAACCGCCTATTTTACCGGATGATTGGAAAAACCTGAGTCACGCTTCATCACAATTTAATTCTGATTGCATACATTTTCATGGTGGGACGAAGGGATTTCTGCCGTGCGAGCATGACCGCCTAGAGAAAATCTACTGCTAGTGTCAGTTTGTCTATTTATGACATTTGTCACGTGATTCCTAGAAAATTTGTCTTTTAAGACGCTGAATAGAGCCAAAGACCTTGAGAGATGGCACCGCCCCCACGCGGGCACACATACACACCAAACGACGTGGCTGCCACTAATAATATAGCATCAGGCTGGAGCCGGTACTGTCGGTACACGAGCGCTTACGCACACACGCGTGCAGTGCGTACATAAAATCTCGAAAATAAGAATAAAGGAACTTGCTGAAAATTTGTTTAAAAAATAGAACAGTATTACGATAGTATATTGCTAGATAAAAAATCTGTCAAAAATCAGAATCATTGCATGCATTTTAGTAATGTTTCTAGACAGTAAAATATTTTTTAGAGGTACATTCGTGATTTTTTTCTATCGAATCAATATAGTTGTATTATGTTTTGAACACAGTATCTTAATAACGCATAACCTCAAGAATATCAAATATTTTTTTGATTATGGCCACTGCAGTGGATCATGTATTTTAACGCATCATAAAACTCGCATTTAGCTCTATACATCCTCTTAAGGAATCAAGTGACAAATGTCATAAATAGACAAACTGACGCAATGAGGACGTTATGCTACCGCTGATAGATTTTGTCTACAGTAATGAGATTAATTTTACGCGGTTATGCTCGCACGGCTGTTGTATGTAGTCCGAGCCCTTTCGTGTTCGTTTTACTTTCTCTTGTCCAAAAAAAATATTTGAATTATTGATATGATTTCTAAATAATGCGATAGGTTAAAATGCAGGATATTTAATCATTATTATTTGTTTTCATGTATAAATAAAGTTGGGTAAATATTTCAGTATCTGTAATAGAAATATGAGACTCATCCGTCAAATTTAATAAAAAAAAATATATTTTGGTTTTAATCCAAATGACGTTAAATATGGTGATCCGAGATAGCCTCAAAAACTTGTGTGTATAAGAAATTGTAGTATTTTAAACTCTTTTATAATCAGTATTTATTGTAATTGAATATAGCCAAGTTTTAATATTTGTTTTGTGGCTGTATTTCACTTGATTCCTTTCTCTAAAAAATATAAAATATCTTTTTTACGTGTAACTAATATCCACCAATGCCGTGCAAGCAGGACGGTATAGAAAGAATCTCGGGTACGTACCTAGATAAAATCTCAGTTAGAAAAAGAGCTACTTTTGTTTTGCTCTGTCACTACGGGAAAATTATATCTTTCTCTTTCTAGCTGAGATTCTTTCTACACCGTCACACTCGCACGGCTTGTCAGTTTTGACTTTTGTCTCCCTTATAAGACACAGGTTATCCCGCCAATGGATCAACTATTAAGTTGCTAAAAAATAGATAATTTTGACTGATTGCCTATTGTACCCCTATTTTTACGTTATTTTTTAAATGTAGTATTATGGCTAACAATTTAGTGAAATTAAAGCTATAGGCCGCGTTACATTAAAAGAGCCCTTGATTGATTTGTCTGTTTATTTGCAAATAATAAACAAACAAAAAAAATTTACAAAAAACAATGGGGCGTCGGTGGTCGAGTGGGTAAGACGTCGGCTCGCAACTGAAAAGTCGCCGGTTCGATTCCTACCTCCGGCCATGTACGGGTTTTTATAATAAAAAATCTATGTACATAACCGTACAAAGAGGCTTTTCCATGTTTTCCAGAGCTGGCCACTCGTTCTTAGGTATGGCTTCAAAAAAATAAGTGGCTAAATGAGGAAGACTTTGTCTTCCACTGGGTACCCTGGGGCCGGCAATGGTTCCCGGGAGGTGTAAGGCAACGAATAAAAAAAAAGATCTATTTGTATTAAAAAAACATGCCAGCGTTCTTTTTGCGTGACGCGTCCTATATTCGAGGTTTAGTCAGGGTCATGTATCTTGAATTTTCGAGAGGCTAAAGAAGTTGGCATTTTGTATTTTTTTTCTGTGAGCCATTAATTTAGCACATTCCAGCTGTACGTTCTTATTTATTTGTTGTTAGACTCCAATTGCTGAATGTATTGGAGAATTGCTCTGTGAAAGGGGAAGATATCACCAAATATTATATTGCTTTATTAATTTTATTTAAGAATTGGTGCTTTAATCGACTCCTCGTGCTTCGGAGGGCACGTCCGCGCTATTTCTAAAAAAAAAAATCTGTTAAAGAAGTGACACACCTAGGTTCGTAAAGTGCAGCAACAAGCTTGCCACCTTCTGTTCAATATGTGTCAACTGACAGAAAGTGGACACTGTTACTTGTGTCTGCAAGGAATAAAGGCCGTGAAGGTGTTTGTTTGTTTGTTTGTTTGTAATATTGAGGTCCAAAAAAATTTTAGTATTTTTACTTGTATTCACGTACAAGTGACTCGCGTAAAATGATCGCTATATTGTATGAGCGAATTGTATCTATAATTCTATATAAATAAAAATGAAATGCTGTTCGTTGGTAAGCGCATCAGCTGAGAACGGCTGGACCGATTTGGTTAATTATCTTTTAAATGTTCGTAATAAGGTTTTTAGACAAAGAAAAATTTAAAAAATTACCCGGAAAATTGTCAAGAACTAGGGGGTGAAAGTTAATATATTAATTATATTTTGTATCTTCCCTTTGTGTTTGAATGTATTGTACTGCCTTGGTTTATTTATTTTAATTAAAAGCATGTCTTAGTTGTGCGCTCTAGTATTATAATTAGTAAAGTTAAAATTGTAGATATTTGTAGAAATTCCATTATTTACGCTAATTTATTTTCATGTTCGCCATTTTGTTTTATTGATATTGTTTCGTTACCTTTTTTGGGTATTAGACATTTTTTTTTTATGTTTAAATGTGGTAAAAATAGGGAATATCACAATTTTGTAGACAATCCTTTAGGTTTATTTTTGGGAGTGGAAATTCGTATTTGATGAATTTAGAAACTGCAATTCATTGGACGATCCTGGTGAACTCAACATGTAGTTAGCAATTATATGTCATATAATGTATTAGATATATATTTTATTGGACTGTTTTAAAGATGGCGACCTAACTAATTACCTACATTATAATAAAATTTGAAAGACTTTTCTTACTTAAATTGCCTATTATGTACTAATTATACTCAGAATACAGAACAAACCAAAATACGCATGCGCACTGAATAGTATAAAAGCGGTCCAAAAAATAAAAGATTTTCCGCAACCGTCAGTCATACCTACTTCTCGCCACGATTAACCAATTTTGGAATAATTTCTTATTTTCAAGAGACCGGGCACTATATTTTAGTATATTATTTTTAGCCTCAGTTTGAAAGATTCTGGTTGATTCTGTATTCTGAGGATTTATATTAAAAATATGCGAATGAAATTTAAAATTTATTGCTCTGAGCTAAAATGAAAAAAATTGGTTAGTGAGAACATTTTTGTAAGTATATTATCTACCTATTTTTTATTGTTTTGGCTTGTCACTGTCTTCCAGTAATTAGAAGTGCTATTAAAATATTTAAAATAAGTGTCAGCTGAAATATAAAACTAGTGATGTTCTACTTAATAAAACATAGTAAAAATAACTTGATTTTATTGAAATATAAAAACAAGATCCTCAGTTGAACTGATTTGTGATCAAATTATCATTAGACAAAACTAGCGTCTGCTGCTTTATGAATTTCAAATTAAATTATGTATCACGATAAGATAAAAATGGATCACACTTTTTCATAATTTAGTGATTATAAAACAATTGCTTAATTTAAAAAACTATTGGTGTATTCCAGTGTAATTATATTTGCCTTTAATTTTTTGAATGAAAGGATTTTTAAAGATGGTATTGCTCAAAAGACATTTTAATTTAATAGGTACATAACTTCAATCATTATAAAAAGAAAATATAGTAATACAACCGCTCTTTGTCTCGCTCTTTTCATCCTCTTTCTGAGCTTTTGTCCCTTTCGCACTATGTCGCGCGTGTTTGTATGCTCTATCTTTATTTATATTGATGGAAGTTTTATGTTATTTTTAGTACCTATGTATAAAATAATTTCTAAATTTTATACATAATAGGATCAATGTAGATATTAGAAAAATTATTGTTAGAAGGTTTGTAATGGGAGTTATGAATTATTATTGTCATTATAATAGAAAGAAAAAAGAATATACATTTTCATATTTATCTTTTTGTTTTATTCTGGTCCCTTTGTCTACCCTCTTGGGATTTAGGCGTAATGAAAATATGACAGGATAGACCTACATAAATAAAGATCCATCATCAGGACTTCCAAGTCTCCACATTTCCATATCTGGCAAAAATATAGGTATATCTCGTGCGTCGGTCATCGGTGGCCGAGTGGTTCGATCCCGGCCATGTACCAATGGGTTTTTTTAATTAAAAACATGTGTGCCTACATAATCCGATAAACCACACTAGGCTTTTCCATCTAAATATATCAACGGAACTAAACTAGCCACTCGTTAGGTAGGTATATCCTCACAAATACCATCGGCTAAACGAGAGTCTTAATCTTCCGCTGGGTACCTGGAACCCACAGATCTTTTAGTATAGAAATTCTGTGCTGGAACCGTAACACGTTTTCGGGAGCTGTAAAGACAACCCGTGAAGTAAGAAAAAAAATCTCTATCAGTGGGGGCCTCGCAAAAAAGTTTAAAAATGTACAAAATTTGCTGTCTCCTGCTTTCTTTCACAGACAACAACGTAATAATTACCTTACCGTAAGAGAAGACTTCTTAGTGGTAAAAAAGTCATTGACGATTTTGACTTGGGAGTCATAAGAAGAAAAGAAGGAATTTTCTGCTTAAATGCTGTTCGTTGGTAAGCGCATCACATGAGAACGACTTGGTTATTTTTTTTTAAATGTTCGTAAATAGTCTGAATAAGGTTTTTAGGAAAAGAAAATTCGGTTTTTCTATGGGATTTTTGTTTGAACAATAATATGGGATGAAAGTTAATATTATGGAGTCGGGCGGAAAAATAGTTCTATAGAACATGAAATACGACAACACATACTTAGGCGTAGGCGTGTTTTGGTTGATCTACACTTGCCCGCACGCATCAGCACTGCGCCAGATTGTTCACTAGAGTGGGGAGGATGCCCACCACAATGCCTATACACTTTGAATTTTTAGGGCACAGAGTTGTGGTCGTAGACTTGCCTGTTCTGTTCAATATGGACAACTGTCGTCAAGTGGACACTGTTACTGATGTCTATGGTCACACCGCAAGGTATAAACACCGTGAAGGAAGATAAATACAATATTTGTCTAAAGTGCATTTATTTATCTAATAACATTGCATCTCAACAATGTGCTCTTAACATAAAAATAATACAATTTTCCTGAAATATAATACTGTAAAATTAACAACCAGAAATTAAATTCAAAAGTCCAAATATTTTCAAAATAATAATTAGGTAAATATTGATAAAAATTAACAAAAAATTAAATTAGTATAAGTACTTGTAATATGTACTTTCTTATTTATAAGCAGTTTATAAGTATGAAAATTTAAGGGGAGCGTCTCACCCCTCACTCGTATTTTTTATTTCTTACGCGTAATTTAAAATCGGTATTTTAATATAATATAATTTTATTTTAAAATTAGTAACATTAAAAATATGCAAAACAATAATAATGTAATATACAATATTGTTTTTATTCATAAATTAGTATCATATATTTCTTGTATGTTGTGTCTACATAACGCGTAAAAAATAAAAAAAATAAAAAATCGTCACTAGCTAAGTGGGGAGCCCTTAAATAATTGTTATTGTCGTCATAACGACTTAATTGATTCGTATTTTTATTACACATTTATTCAATCTGCTTCCCCAATAATTTAAATTCTAATTTAAACTTGACTACAAAATGAATGCAAGGTTATTAAAAGAGTGGGAATGAACATCTATTTGTTGAGGACGGATAATTATATATAAAACATTTGAGAAGTATATTAATTGGTTAGCTATTACCTACAAGCGTTACTTAGTGTAGAAAAAATGGAATTGTCGTAATTATATTTAGTTGGAATTTATAACCAATTCAATTCAGAATTGGTCCAAAAATTATAAGCACATGGGTATCCCACTTCTGAAAATAGTAGGTATAGTTTTCACTTTTTCAGAAACATGACCCTCCTAATTATTTAAGACATTAAGCACTACTGCACCGATTATCTTACGGAGTGATTTCTTACATGCACAAAGAAGATAAACATTTAGATACACATCTCAACAATGGCTCATGTGTTAATTTGGAAGGGACTCTGACTATGGCCTGTGCTAGTACATTTAATTTACAAAGTTATTATATTTCATTAATTATTCCAAAATTGACAAAAACTAAATACATCTGCAAAATAAAAGCTCTATTTATGAACCCTGGTTATTCCTACAAATTAAAATACTGTTATCCGACAGGCACTCACTATCCTACTAACAATATTAAATATATTAAACATAAAAACACATTTCAAAAGAAAATTGTTATAATATATCTAGTTAATTCACATGATCACATTAGACAAAATACTGATTGCATGATTCAATTTACAATTTACCTACTCTAAAAAAGTTATATATTTTTTACAAGTTAACAATTCTGTCAATTTATGTCAACGCTTAAACGCACATATGCTGTGCTAGAACTCTATTTTTTTTTGTTTCTTTACATATTAAGCGTATAACAGCAAATATTTGCCTTGCAATTGTTTTTTAATTAATATATCATAGTCATAAAAAAGGTAGGAAAAATCTGTAACAAGAATTGTTGTAAGAAAATTATAATTTTTGTTCATCATAGCATTAAAATACTTACATTATTTACATAAGCAATCACTACAATTTTTGGTTAGTTTATGTATAAAATTACGACAATCACAACATCGCTGTACATATAAAAACCTAGGTAAACAAAATTGTCTAATAATGATTTCTCCATTCAGAATTAAAACATTGAAAAACAAAATGGCTGACACTGTATCCCACTTCTGATAATAATATATTACGCGAGGATTATAAAAGATAAAGCTCAAGTAATGTGGCAGACAATAAAAGACATTACGTGTACTCGGCATCAGACAGACAACACTGATGTAATATTTGTATCTAATTACATGAAATAAATATTCATAGACAACTTACTTTATACACATCATTCTAGCTAAATGGTCCATTACATCATATCACATGCACCTACCTACTAACTACAGCATTAAGTAACTACATGAACATTCTGAATCTTGACAATGTGATTTTTTTTAATATCATACAAGCCTCTACTTATATGTCAATATCTTCAAAGCAGACAAATTGTTATCTATAATAATGGACAACTATTCATTTTTCGATCGTTATTTTTTTGATAATTCAAAAATCTTAGGAATTAGAGCTGTATTTCCTTGCCTAACCCTGGTCAGCATGAAAAAAAAAATCTGTCAAAGAAAGTGTTATTACTTTTTAAATATGGCTAAGCCAAGCTATGCATCTTATTATTCCTATTTCAGTCAATTTCAGTATTTTTTTTATTATATTTATCAATCTCCAAAAAGTTTACAAATTTTGATATCTTCTGAAAAATGAAATGCTGTCCATTATTAGAAATAAAATGTCCTTATTATTCCTACCAACTATTGTTTATTCAATATTAGTTTATTACTTAAACCTAGAAAGGCATTTGAGTCATTAATATCAGATACTTAAAAGTTACTTTACTAAAATATAAGAAACCATGATTTAGTTTTAGTAGGTAAATAAAGTACAGGAATAGAAAACATTTAGATAGATGGCGCTAGTGTCGTATTTATTGTGTTTTATGCGAAATTCAATTAATCAAATCAAACTAAATATTAACAAGCGCAGGCGATAGTGTAAAGATATAAAAAAATATGACACAAGCGGCAGTTGAGTATAGGATTAAAAATGGCGGATTTTATATTTGTCTCTCACTCGTACATTATATTGTATGAGCGAGATGCCCATAGAAAACTTACGGGTTGTAAAACGTAGGTAAAACCATAGACTTAGTTTCGTCGCGCGGGCGCTCTACTAGATTAGCAAAGCAAAAGAGAAAGCGCATATAAGCTTATGTTAAAGCGAGATGGATAGATGAGACCGTTTTTTGAATAATGTAACAGTAAAATAAAATAAATTTGTAAATTTTATTGATTTAAAGTATATTTTAGTACATATTTAGTAGACGTGATTAATTTTATGGTTAATGCAGTGCCTGGATGTAAGCCATCTATGTAAATTACAGAATTACACATTTACACGCACACTGTAAGTATGCAGAATGCAAGGGGAAACCACTGCACTATTCTTCCCAAGAAAGTAACCACGACTGCTAACTAATCTAGTAGAGCGCCAGCATACTACATCTATGGGTAAAACGCAAATGGGTATAACCTTCACAATGTTGTCGTATAATATTTTTGGGCCATAAGATCATAGGTTACAATACTTAATTTTACATATAATTATCTTGTTTAAATATTATATTTGCGGAATATATTGATTACACTTATTGTTTAAAATGTACTTGTTTTAGTAATAAAATTAAAAATAATAACAAATAAAAAGTGATTAAGTTGACATAATAATTAACTATCAACACTATCACAGATTAATTAAATTAGTATTTAAAAACAAATTATATTCATAATTTAATATGATGTAACATACTTATTTAAATAATAATGAATAAAAAAATATTAAATAAAAAATTTCATTGTTAAAAAACGAGTATATAAAGGTTTGTATACTGTCGTAACAAAATGTAGTTTTGATGTTTAGTTATAATATGTTTGTCTCCCTTTATTATATTAAATGACAAATTAGTTTGATGGAGACAACAGTAACTATTATCAATTCCAATCATTATTTTAAAGGCAAAGGTTACTAATATCTCTACAGCCTATTTATTATTACTTTCTTCTTTTTATTTCATTGTTAATTTTAGCTGTGTTAATATATTTATTGTGCCAGTTTCAAATTGAAAAAGGCACAAATCTGCCATGTTCCATTCGACAATAATTAAAGTATTATTTTATCTAGACTAGTTTCTCGAGTACCTAAAGTATTATATTGATTTAACTATTAAAAAAAAAACAATTTAAAGGCTGCATTACGCTAACATTTTTTGCTGCTTATCTTCGATCAACTTATTAATACGTTAATAGCCCAGTACAATTAGACTTTAGCTTGGAAATAATTTGGACCTTTATATTTATGTCCCGAAAAGTCCCCTAAAGGGGTTTTTTTCGAGGGCGAATGGGACAAAATGGCAATTAAATCCCATTCTTTACCTACGTACGTGGGTTCTATGCAAGCGTTTATTTTCCATGACACTTTATATGCGCTGATCCGTTATAGTATGTTTCGTCTCCCTCTAACAAGTCTGCCATTCAATATGATAAAGGGAGACAAACATTATTCAATATCTAGTGTATTTCTAAGCTATTTGATCGAAGATATATTTACTTTAAGGCCGTTTTTTTCCACTAAGAACAACACGGTACGATTAATTACGATAACGATTTAGCGCGCCATACCGTTTTTTACGTAACGACACCGCCACGACACCGATTTACAAACCATAATTTGGCTAAAACGCACTAAGAATTCACAGATCCAGTCATGTAAAATAATAAAGTCTAAAAATTAAAAATAATATTATAGCTGATATCCAGAACTCATCCTTTGATCAGAATCATCAGATTGACGTATGAGGGGAGGAGCTAGAGGATCTTCACTTGATGTTACAGTCGTTGATGGCGGCTCTCCTGGAACACATCAAATAAATAAGCTTTGAGGTCCTGTCCCCTATTCTGTATCTCTGTTGCTAACAAAAACGTGTTGGTAACCGTCCACAGATTAGTAAATATGACAGACCGAGAGTGAGTGTACCGTGCACGCTCGCTCTTCTCGGTCTATCGTACATTACTAATCTGTGCACGGTTACCAACAGAGATACGGAATAGGGGGGCTGGTTGATAGAAACGCCCGCATAAAGGTGCCTACAAATTTAAAATCGCCTGCGCGTCCACCGAAATCGACCACAGACTCATCCATTTCTTATACGAACGGTCCCCTGTCCAGTTTCAAATCATCGTGTCTATGGTTGATTTCGATGTCTGATCCACACACACATACACACGCATTACTCAGATAGCTTAAATACTCAAAGTCAGATAGTGTGACCGTTTTGACTGACAACTTGCGCGGACGGACCGAAAATTTTCGGTGAGATATCGGCCCGAGTCTCCGTGGCTCTCAGTCATCTTGTATCTGTCAAAAATATGGCAAATCTCAGTTAATCCTGGAAACGTGAGTTTATCTATACAACATTTCCTCAGCACACAATGATAGTTATTATTTGAAATTGGATTGAGTCATATTTTTATTATTTAGGGTTCTAAAGACCCGTAGTTTTCGATACGAGCAGTGCCTTTGCGTTTTGGAAATTATGGCTTTTTAGAACTCTTAATAATGAAAATATGGCTCAATCCAATTTAAAATAATAACTATCAACCGTGTGGTGAGGAAAAGTTGTATAAATAAACTCACTTTTCCAGGATTAACTGAGATTTGCCATATTTTTGACAGTTTTAAGATGACCTTGACCAACAGTCCTTAAGTTTTTTATTTAAATATTCATTTATCACAATTCCTAATTACAATACCTAATTAGTTACATCTATCTATCTATCTATCATCATCACGCCTTTTATTCCAAGAGGGGTAGGCAGAGACAATCGAATGCCATTTGTTACGATCCTGACATACCTCTTTCGCTTCTTTTATATTCATCATACCTTTCATACATGCTCGGCGATTGTGTGTACTTTTAATATTTCCATATCTAGTAAAAGTACAGGTCAGGTCGTCCTCTGCCAGCATTTCCTTTCACTTCAGCTATATAAACCTTTTTAGTCAATCTTTCATCCTTCATTCTTTTAACGTTGAATTTTATGGTTTTTAAATAATATGAATAATATTATAATATGATTTATCTTCATTTAGTTTAGTAGCTTTTCGCTCCCGGCGTCACACGTGGATATTTTCGAACATAATAATATTATAAAGAGGTAAAGTTTGTAAGTTTAAATGTAGAGTAGAGGGTAATATCTGAAAAAACTGAACCGATTCCAAAAATTCTTAAAGCTACATTATCCCTGAGTGCTATAGGCTATATTTTATTTTGTTCGAAAATATCCACGGGCGAAGCCGGGGGCGGGAAGCTAGTATTCCGTCAAACTACATAGTGACGTCATATAGCAAGTATCATCAATTTACCTTCAATTTCATCTTCCTCAGCTAACCATTTCTGAATATCATTTTGGTACATACGTCTTTGTAGTACCTCTTTGGTACGAGGACGCGAACCAATGAACGTTACTGATACCTGTAAAATATAATTTTGAGTATAAATTTGTGTCACTGTAAATTAGCAAACTTTTATATATTTTTTTTTCTTTCTTCACGGTTCCAGGGTACCCAGCAGAAGACCAAGTCTTGCTGGTTTAGCCGATGGTATTTGTGAGGCTATAGCTAACGAGTGGCCAGTTCTGTGTAAGTAAGTATATTTAGACGGAAAAGCCTCTGGGTTTGTGAAATTATGTAGGTACATAAGTTTTTAAATAAAACACCCATGTAGGCCGGGATCCGGGATCGAATCCGTGCTCTATTTAGAAATGCGCAGCTAAAAATGTCCGAATAGGGGATTCCTGCACGGAGACTCTTGAAGAGAAATATTGAAGTGGTCGCTAGTGGAACGAACTTCCGGCGTCGGTCTTTCCTCCTTCTACAACCTGGGGTCCGTCAAGCATTTGAAAGGTCATTTGAAAAAGCTTCTCTACGGACGCGACTGGCGGACTGTATTAAGTCGCGCGTATTCATGGACCAAAATCAGGCGGTGTCAAGGTCACATGTCGTCTTCTCTATAAAAAAAAAGTATTTAAATAATTTACTTACCCCAGGAGGTAGTTGGTCCCTCAACGTATCAGCAAGAGGTCCAACAGCTCCGAGTCTCTGTGCCTCCTCCCAACTTGTGTGTACTTCTTCATGTAATAACTTCTCCTCTGAAAAATTTATTATTAATATCATCACCACATATTAGGTATAAAACCAAGTCCCTCGCCGCGTCTGTCTGTCTGTGTCCCTTTGTTACGGTTTTAACGAATTATCTATCATGTTTAGGAGTTGAGTATTAACTGTAGGTATAAGTGAATCAAAAATTTAAGTTAGCACTAGTGCGCTTTCATGGCGCTTTCTAATACATCAGAGATATAACAAAACGATGTAAGAAAGAATTGTGTAGAATAAAAGTATCTACAAAAAAAATTTAGTTAGCATATATCTATCTTAAATTAAGAAGTAGAAATTAGCGTACCTATTTATAAAATTTAAATTACATTAAAATTGATCTAACCCGATATGTTACTCTGTTTAAGAATATTGGTCGGATAATGATTTAAAGTGTGGGTTTAACGTCCCAAGTTTGTATGTAGGTATTAGGGATCTACCGACTATTCTGCCACTTTCATAGTCAGCGACTAGTCGGCAAAAATACCGACTAATCGGCTCTTATGATGATACTCGTACTGAAAACGGTAAATAAATGATACTAAACGGCAGTAGGTACGTGTATGTCATAGAGTACTAAGCCTAAGGAGGGGCCATAGACGCCCCCCCCTTTCGCCAATTTATTGCTCTTTGACCAATAAAACTGACTAGGAAAACTGTAATAAGTTACCTCAGGTTTCGTTGGTATCGTTTTGTGTCGCGAGACAGAGCTCTAGAAAAATAGTTAATTGTGATGTTTTAAATGGGAAAGGCGATCTAGGACGTCAAACTTGCGGGAACATAGTGTTTCCAATCATTAATTATAGTTGTTATGTTTGTATTTTAACATAATCATCATATAACGTAAAAGCCGTTGCGACAATAAAACGACAGAAAAATACAGTGGTACAGAGGTTAGTACCAGACGTCTACCTCCCCCCGCCAAAAGTGGCAGAAAAATTTGTTTGGTGATTTACAGCTACACGCCTCCTTTGGTATATACTCAAAGGTGTATGTTTTACTTTTAAGACGCTGAATAGAGCCAATGACCTTGAGAGATGGCACCGCCCCCCACGCGGGTACACATACACACCAAACGACGTGGCTGCCACTAATAATATAGCATCAGGCTGCAGCCGGTACTGTCGGTACACGAGCGCTTACGCACACACGCGTGCAGTGCGTACATAAAATCTCGAAAATGAGAATAAAGGAACTTGCTGAAAATTTGATTAAAAAATAGAACAGTATTACGATAGTATATTGCTAGCTAAAAAATCTGTCAAAAAATCACATGCATTTTAGTACTGTTTCAAGACAGTATAATATTTTTTTAGAGGTACATTCGTGATTTTATTCTATCGAATCAATATAGTTGTATTATGTTTTGAACACAGTATCTTAATAACGCATAACCTCAAGAATATCATATATTTTTTTGATTATGGTCACTGCAGTGGATTATGTACTTTTACGCATCATAAAACTCGCATTTAGCTCTATACATCCTCTTAATTAAAGTAGCAAATCAACCAGCTACTAGTCGGTAAAGTTGACTATTCGGTCACTTTTATAGTCGGCGACTATCATTTTTGGGCCGATTAGTCAGTCAAATCCATAGTCGGTAGATCACAATAGGTATATGTTATTATACGTTACCATCTCGTTTAGTAGTGCTTCGTTTGTACTGAATTCTGAACCGGAATGCTTCTAATACGCTCGCCACTACGATAGTCAAAACCACCATCGTGAACAAGTAGAACACCTGGAATAGGGTAGATGACAGGGTAAACAAAATATTATTCTATTTAGTCCGTCATTTAGATTATCAATTATCAAATTATCAAAAAATATTGGACACGTATTTTTTCTTTTGTCAATCAAACAAAAAATGACAAGAGATAAAGCGCGTCAAAGTTTGGGAGTGGGGGCCGGTGACGTCACGCCTTGCTAAAAATTGTACTAAGGCGTGACGTCACGCGGAACTTTAGCGGCCTATATCTTCATCATTTTTTGTTTAATTGACAAAAGAAAAAATACGTGTCCAATATTTTCTGACAATCTAACTAACGGACTTATTAAAATTTTTTAGTCATCATGCCTATTTTTCACCCAGGCTGTGGCATAAGTCTCCGGCGCGCTAACTATATGCAAAAAATCACGTCCATCCGTCGCTCTGTTTTGACGTAAAAGCTCTCGTAACCGTATTACGGTCCCAGGGTACCCAGCGGAAGACCAAGTCTCCCTCTTTTAGCCGATGGTATTTGAGAGGCTATACCTAACGAGTGGCCAGTTCAGTAACTATCTATCATTACGCCTTTTATCCTATGAGGGGTAGGCAGAAACAATCGAACACCATTTGCTTGCGGCAAGGGGAAGAAGACTTACCATAAAATAAATCCTACTAAATTGTCCAGCTACCGTAGCATAAGCGTTCATTAATATAAACCAATTGTTGACAACTGTCAACTCAAACAATGTCACACCGCTCGTCATTAAATTTCCAAAATTATTAAGATAGTAGTATCCTAGCGCTGTGCTGCTGTTCTCTGAATATTTGTAAAAGTCTTCAACTGTCGTGTTGCTGAAATAAAAATAGAATAATGTACAGTAATACCCCCAAAGTCTGGGTATCTATAATACTAGATGACCTAGTTCAACTAATCTCCAACAGATGGTGTCTTTTACAAAATACATAAATATGTTTTTGATTAATTTTTCTTCTTTATTTATTTATTTATTTATTTATTATAAATAGCCCAACAACACCTACGTCCACACATATGCATTGTACATTTTTGTAACTTAGTAGACGCAGTGTCAATTATAGGGCTAATAACATTTTTATAACAACAACACAACATTGATAAGAAAAAAAAAGTAATTGAATAATAATAATAATAACACAAAAAATACAATAATAATAATTTACACGAAAACAATTTCTAAACTAATAACTAAGAACACTCAAAAAAAATCAATTTTTCCAATCGTGGTTTGGAAAGTGGCCCGAGAACCAAACACATCTAAGTCGTGTCGCTTATGCATCTTGTTATACCGTCCGACCATACGGTTAAGAGGAGAGACCAGACCGAGGACCGTTTTCGATCTAGCTAGCAGGAAGGGATCAAATGCGCTAGCTCTGGGATTTCGTATAGGAGCACATAGATTCAACTGTCCCAACAAGTTTGGACAGTCGACCTTGGAGTTGACCAGTTTGTAGAAGAATTCGGCATCCAGTCTGCATCTACGATTCCGCAGAGAACTCATGCCGAAGTACCGCAGACGATCCCTGTATCCGGGATCCCTGTATTCTTTAAAATAATCTTCAAAATGGCGTATCAAACATTAAATTTGATACAGTATTAAGAGAGATATGGCGTACCGACAAAAAAACCTTTGAGAAATAATATGTGGAGATAGTATATCCCATCATTCCCATCCCACTAATACTTATTATAAACGCGAAAGTTTGTATGGATGTATGTATGTTTGTTACTCAATCAAGGCAGAACGGCTGAACGGATCTGGATGAAATTTGGCACAGAGATAGATTATAGTCTGGAATAATCATACTAGTTATTATCCCTGAAAAATGTATGGTTTTCGTGGGATAGATCTGTTTTTTTATTTTCACGGGATCAACATGATTTTTGCACAGTGGTAGTCAGAGAATGACATATACGGGGAGGGGCAAATTACAGCCACGGGATTATTTCTTTTTGGATCTATTTCCACGCGGGTGAAACCGCGGACAGAAACTTGTATGTTATATACAACAAAGAAATAAATTTGTAACTATTGCAACACATACAAACCTGTCGTAAGCTGAAGGAACACTACTCTCCGGTTCTCGTATGTAGGGGTATTACTGTATTAGGTATGGGCTTTAACATCACTCAACTTTAAAAGAAAACTTAGTATAGTTAACCTAAAATTACGGCCACGCCAAACACATTAATAATGGTGGAGTTTCGTGCCCTCCGCAGCACAAGTGTAGCTAGCTCCGTCGGTAGAGTATGAAACTGAAAATACTTACACACAACAATTCTTCAAGTTGTAGGTAGAGAACAACTCCATACCAAGTATAGCGAAGAAGTAGTACATCACTAACATGACACAGCCTGCAGACGACATTAGTGGAGACAGTAACACTAAAGTACCAAACACATCTCTGTAGCGCTTCTTTAACTTGTATAGTCGCATTAATCTGAAATATAATAAAAGATATTATTGATGGGATAACATCTATTGGCGCGGCTCAGGGGTAAGACCGACTTGTATGCCGTGAACCAAACGGCATGCTGTCATGCCCCCTCTTCGCCGCCGCTCTCTACTCCCTTGTGTGTGCCTCTCTTTTCGACTACTTGACATTTCGATGTTTCACATCTGCCAGGCATCTCGTGTCATTTCTTATACGTTTATAACATCACAATTAACTATTTTTCTAGAGCTCTGTCTCGCGACACAAAACGATACCATCGAAACATAAGGTAACTTATTACTGCTCCTGGTCAGTTTTATTAGTCAAATGATCAGAAAATTGGTTAAAGGAGAAACCCCTCTATGGCCCCTCCTTAGTCTTAGTACCTCTACTTACTCTATGTATAAAAAGTAATACAAACCTTAAAGGTCTAAATATGACGACAATGAACAACGTAGGAGCAATGGTAAGAGATATAGCTCCCATGATGGCCAGCAGAGTCACGGTCAAGTCAAATACATTCCATCCACTTTCAAAATAAGTTTTCAAACCTGAAGACATGATTCGTAGACCAGCCTCTATTAGGAATACTGAAACAAAATCAAAATAAATTTTGGGACAAATTTCAAAATTGAATAAGTATTAATTAAAATAAAAATCATAAAATAGGTATTGTTATTACAAGTAGCTTGGTTAGCATATATCTGTGAGAATTCGTAAATTGTATGTGTTGATATTGCCAAATTGGGGTTTAAAAAAGTTGATATGTTCGATATTTGTATTCAGAAAAGCTGGCACATTCAACATTTGAATTAATAAAAGGTACACGTTCAATATTTGGATTGAAAAATGTTACACATACGATATTTAGAAAAGCTGCACATTCGACATTTGATATTATAAAAGGTACACGTACAATATTTGGTTTTAAAAATGTTACACATACGATATTTAGAAAAGCTGCACATTCGACATTTGAATTTATAAAAGGTACACATTCAATATTTGGTTTTAAAAATGTTACATATTATTCAATATTTATAAAAGCTGGCACATTCAACTTGGATGTATAAATGGTTATATATTAACCGTTTAATAGGTATTTAAATTTATAAGACGTTACACGTTTGATATTTAAATTTATAAGACGTTACACGTTTGATATTTGAATTTATAAGAGGTTACTCGTTTGATATTTAATGTTTTGTTTATGTTTGCTCTTGTATGTGTAACTGGTCAATCAACCTCTGGTCCAAACCGTTTGATATATAGCTAAGTACGCCATTTCTTCGAAATAGAAACTTACACGACAGGAAAAGCCAGGTGTCCCACGAAGCGCAGAGTAAGCGTGCACTATCTTGTAAATCTCCCGCCGCTTCGAACACTCGCAGTAACATGGAAACACCGTTACCAACTATCACAGCGTCTGGAAATAATGTTTTAAAAAAATTTAGATAAGAAATGGCAAAGGAGAATGGCCAAAAATGTACGATAAAAATACTTAATAATACAATATATTTAGATACATTTCACAAGAAAGATTTATGTGTAATTAAAGCTGTCATTTTATCTGTCTATCTATCTATCATCACGCCTTTCATCCCAAGAAGGGTAGGCTAATATTTCCATCGATCAATACATTTTTTATATGTTCAATAAAAATACACATAGGTCATCGTCTGCCATCATTTCCTTTCACTTCAGCCATATAAACCTTTTAGTCAATCTTTCATCCTTCATTCTTTCAACGTGTCCAAACCAGCGTAAACTACTTTTCTTCATTTTAGTCACAACGTCATCTTTCACTCCCCATTCACTCTGTCATATCACAATAATTGAATTATGATAGTGAATCAAATCCGGGGATAGTTCGCGTCAAAGTTAAATAAAATAACAAATGTAAAAACCATATATGATCAAGAGTTAATCTACGATTAGTAAACTTAACGATTGTCAAATACTTTAGTTAGAGCAAACCCTGAATTAACTTAGTTTTGTATGTATTCCCATCTTAGCTAAAATATCCCTTAGCTTTAAATTTTAACTAATATCGAATGTAGGCCTTTTCAATATTGCGCCACTTCTCCTCCACGCTTGACCCTTACTCTTCACGATGTCATCTCGCTGGTGATCGGACGACACTTCTATGGCCCATTCTAGGTCTCTACTCAGTAACCCTTGATGTCCATCTCCCATCGTGTGTTCGAGCTACATGTCCCGACCATCTCCACTTCAGTGCCGCAACTCTGGTTCCAATGTCCACCATTTTTGTCTTCTCTCTTATTTGGACTGCTAGTAAATATATTTAAAAATACTTTTAGATATATACTTACAGACAAGATACTCAAAGTAAGGCCACCGTACAGCGTGCGAAGCCGCTCTCCCAATAGGTTCTAAAGGCGATGCAGCGTACCACGGAGCTCGCGCTTCTTGTGGCGCCCAACGTAGTGCACACACTTCAAACACACCTGTGAAACCAAAGCGTTTTTGCGTCAATAGAAGCCCCTGCTCTCCTTGAGCCAATAGGAACAATCTGGAGAAATGGCAAGAGACCCGATGGATTGACTCTGGTAAACAAACTTTGCATGTCTTTTTATTGACTGTTAATAAAGACATGCAAATGATGTTTACTAAATGTGTAGAAAAATGAATACATTAGCCATCTCAGTAAAACAGTAATTAAAGCGGGAGATGCGGCAGAAAGGGCCGAGTCTAACAAACGGCGCCAAGACAATAGACAACTATAATTGTGCGCCATTTTGTGTAGAATGTAGAAACTTTATTTCCGTGAGGTTGCCAATAAGTTTATAAAATATATTTATCCCCACGACTGATCTTCTGCTCTGGCGAAAAGAGGGCTGGCTTACGAATCAGCATCAGCGGGAAAATTTGTCTCTATTCCATGCGGACTTGGCTTATTTTTATATTATTGTGTGTAATTAATTGTAATAAAGATTACCTGTGAATTCTGCACGTGATATTCCGCCGTTACCAGTCTTATTTAACTGTTTAAACATTAAGTATACGTCTAGGCCATCTGTTGAAAAAGAACATACAGGTCACGATTAAGTTTCGATATTTGAATTTACAAGAACTGACATGTTCATTATTTTAATTTAGAAGAGTTGATAAGTTCATTGTTTAATTTATAAGAGCTGACATGTTCGATAATTGAATTTATAAGAACTGACACGTTTCATATTTTAATTTACAAGAACTGACACGTTCGTTATTTTAATTTATAAGAGCCGACACGTTCGATAATTAAATTTACAAGAACTGACATGTTGGATATTTCAATTTAATAAAAGGTCTGCATTTTTTTATTGCTACATATTTAAGTACTACCTTCACGCGCAAACACACTTTCCCATTTAAATATTAGTCAGGATTATTATTTTTACCTCTTTGCGGCACATAATGTCTCATTAGACCAACAAAATGCCTCAATCGGACAGTGTTCGGTGCTCGACGTGACACCAAAAGTCTGAAAGCATGTCTGGCCGCCCGTCGTCGATGTAGAAGCAATGCTCTCCATTTATCTCTTTCAATTCTAGTAAATGTTTCATATACCACGGCTAACATCTGAAAATAATTAATATATTTATTTTGACAATAATTTAAACTATATATAAAACCTCGTGTCGCTGACTAACTGACAACCAACGCATAGCCTTAGGGAGTGTAGAGGATTTTTCGGGGGGAAATTAATAAACGTTGTAAGAATACAACGCGTACGAAATTGCGGGCAACTGCTAGTGTTCAATAAAATGGGAAGATGTTTGGTTTTCTATCCATTATATAAAGTATAGCTGTTTCCCACGACTTCGTACGTGACCATTTCAGAATGTCGGCAAACATACACTTCATACATAGCTTTTGTCATGTTCACCTCTGCCCACCCCGTTCCCGTCGTCATGCCGTGATGGTTATATAGCCTATGTTACTCAGGGATAATGTAGCATTCCATATGGTGAAAGAATGATCAAAATCCAGTAGTCCAGTAGTTTTTGAGTTTATTCGTAACAAACATACAAAAATACAAATCTTTCCTCTTTATAATATTACTATAGACTAGCGGACCAGGCAGACGTTTTTTTAATACTTACATTTTTAAACTCGTGATATCTTTCGAATGGAATGTCCGAATTGAATAATTCAATAAAGTTATATAAAGGTATTGAAGCAGTCGTGAATATAAAGTAATTTATTTTGATAAGGATTAATTCAATTTTTTTTTTGGAAAATATAATATAGCTTAAGTCACCCGGGGATAGTGTAGCTTCCCAACGGTAAAATATTTTTTAAATCGGTCCAGAAGTTTCGGAGCCTATTCAATGCAAACAAACAAACAAACAAAAAAACAATCAAATCTTTCCTCTTAATAATATCAAGGATAGATAATAAAAAGTTCGTCTTTATGCTTAGACAGACTAAAGTAGATGCTGGCGCTCTACTACATTGATAATGTCGCGATTAAAACGAGAACAAAAAATTAATACATCAGTGTGCGTGACACATGTGTAATTCTGTGGATTTTTCATCTTAGATGACTTACATCCAGCCACTGCACCAAGCACTGCATTAACCATAATTAATCACGTCTATTAAACGCTAAATTATAAATTAAGACAGGATATTTTACAAAAATAAGCTAAATTACTACTGACACTTGGCTGTTACAGTATTTAAAAAACGGTCTCGTCCATCTGTCTTGCTTTAACATACGCGTATCTATGCGCTTACTCTTTTATATTATGGTCTCGTACTGGCAACTTGGCCAATTATTTTACAGATAGCACGACATGTGATTAAATTGACTCGCCAACCACTTGGTGGAAAGTGGCTATTGGATATATGAATGTGAGAAACAAGAGTTGATATAGTACTATGTTTGTCACCTTAACTATGCTGGCTTATTGATTGACTAACAGTTAACAAGATTCAATTCATAATTTTAATTTTCCTAAGGTACACAGAAAGCAGGCTACCAGCGCATATCGTTACCGGTCAAAGCAGGTCACGCGCAGGTCGTCGGCGCAGGCAGTCTCTATACTTTGCCGAACCAGCACCGATAAGCGCCGAACGTCGCTGACAAGTTACAACCAGCTCCGATCAGTGCTGGTAGATCGGCGCTGGTAGCCTGCTTTCTACGTGTAATAATGGAGGAAACTTACCAAATTCATAAGGACGTATAGGACGGTAATAATATATAGTATGAAGAACACGGCGTACCATTTAGACTTGGCATATGAGGGCATCATCACATCGGGAAAACTGGAATATAAATACAAAATCTTTTCACTTGTTAAATTATTTTCAGTTCATACTTAATTATAATCCGTTCAGAGCATAGAGTACTAAGCCTATGGAGGGGCCATAGACGGCCTCCCCCTTTCGCCAATTTTTTCCCCTTTGACCAGTTATACTGACCAGGTGCGCGTAATAAGTTACCTTAGATTTAGTTGGTATCGTTTTGTGTCGCGAGACAGAGCTCTAGGAAAATAGTTAATTGTGATGTTTTAAACGGGAAAGGCGATATAGGGCGTCAAACTTAGTGTTTCCAATCATTAATTATAATTATTATGTTTGTATTTTAACATAATCACCATATAACGTAAAATCCGTTGCGAGAATAAAACGACAGAAAAATACAGTGGTACAGGGGCTAGTACTAGGCGTTTACCTCCCGCCCGCCAAAAGTGGCAGAAAAAATTGTTCGGTGATTTATACCCTTCACGTCTCCTTTGGTAACTACTCAAAGGTTCAGAGCGACTTCAGACATTCCACAAAACAGCCTTTTTATCCCGACAGAGGGCGCTTTAGGCGAGGGTTCCTTCACTTTCTGTCAAAACTGTCATACGCCATACAATACAAATAATATAAACTTTATTACGATTCAACGTCATGTCATGGCGACCGACGCACGCGTTCCGTCATGACATAATGGGGAATCCGGTTTAATCCCGTCCACGCTGTGATAGTTGTGATAAATAGAACATAATATCCCAGTCGGCGGGCACATCTTACCTACCGATTAATCGGCATATTGATACTATATAATTGACATTAGCGGAATCATCAAAACCCTTGATGGAACACGAAAAAATATAATAGAATAGAATAAATAATTTCGAACCAAAGATATGTAGTTATCGCGTAATTTACAGATAGCTGCATCATGTAATTAGTATGAGACAAAGGATCCGTGGCTGTCGGCCATCTTATATCTGTCAAAAATATGGCAACTAATTTTTCTAGGATTAATTGAAATTTGCCATATTTTTGACAGATACAAGATGGCCGACTGCCAAGGATCCTTAATAAATAGGTACTTACTTGGCAGTGGTGAGTAGTACAAACATACTGACAAAGGAGTCAGATATAGTTTGGAAGTGACCGTTGTCTATGTGCTCCGAGAACAAATAGAACCCTAGTAGAGAATATGTCGCTACGAAGAACATTAGTAATCCTGAAATTTAAAACAATAAAAATAAGTATAAAAATAAGTCCGACAAGAATCTTTTTGCACTTGGCGGCGGCGCCACCATCTATGTAATTACAAACATCGAAATCAAATGTAGTTACTAAAATAAATGTAATAATTATGAAAATATACCTATTTTTAACTTACCCAACATATCAATAATAGGCGGTAAAGATTGCAATATCTGTCTAATAAACCTTCTCACACCCCCGCAGTGTCGCGTGTCCACAAGGAAGATGGGTCTTAGAGCTCTTGTAACCCGGAAGTGCGAGGATTGTCTACACATAACAACTACCGCCTCTAACACCATTACTAAAAGTGTCACACCCTGAAAAATCACATACAATTTATGTATGTAATATATCCAAAAAGGGCGTGATTCACGCAAAAACTGGTGAACGGATTTTGTTGCGGTTTTTACTATTATATATGTTCATTCACCGGGAATGTTTCCGAGTACTAAACATAGTGTAGCGGATCTATCTATTATTTATACAAGAGCTCCCCTGTACATATACATGCGGAAAACTCGGAAGGCAGACGCAAGTAGCGGCTACCGACTGCCACAGTTATTCTACAGGCCGCTTATTTGTTATAGACCACACATCTAAATTACAGTTCCTAGTTGACACGGGTTCTGACTTATGTGTTTTCCCGAAGTCAGCGATTAAACAAAAACGCAACAGAACCGACTACGACCTTAATGCTGCAAATGGTACTATCATACCCACATATGGTTGGATTCAGCTGCACCTAAATTTAGGACTGCGTCGTGACTTCACTTGGCGTTTTGTAGTAGCGGATGTTTTGAAGCCAATCATAGGAGTTGATTTCATATCTCACTACAACCTCCTAGTGGACTGCAGAGGACAACGTTTGATCGACAATCTCACAAGCCTGTCTGTCAACGTACCACGCCAAATGTCATCAGAAGACGTTACTTCAGTAAAAGCTATAGTTGGTAGTACTATTTACTACGACATTTTGCGAGAGTTCAAAGAAATCACTTGTCCAGCTGGAACTCACATTACTCCGCGGCACAACACTGTACATAATATAAGGACTACTCCAGGACCACCAGTAACGAGCCGTCCTCGTCGACTTGCACCTGATAGGCTACTAATAGCTAAAAAAGAGTTTGACGATATGTTGCAAGCAGGTACATCACGAAGATCCGACAGCTCTTGGGCATCACCGTTGCATCTAGTACCTAAGAAAAATGATGGCTGGAGACCATGTGGAGATTATAGAGCTCTGAATTCTCGCACGGTTCCAGACAGTTATCCAGTCAGACACATTCATGACTTTTCTTACCAATTGGCAAATAGTTGTATGTTCTCTACTATTGATCTGGTCAAAGCCTACAACCAAATACCAGTATGTCCTGAAGATATTAAAAAAACTGCCATTACAACACCTTTTGGACTCTTCGAATTCCCATTCATGACTTTTGGATTGCGGAATGCAAGTCAAACTTTTCAGAGGTTCATGGACGAAGTTCTGAGGGAATTGGACTTCTGTTATAGTTATATAGACGATATTTTGATTTTCTCATCATCTCCAGAGGAGCATCAGTTTCACTTACGTCAAGTGTTTGAAAGACTTCGTTCATATTCTGTCTTAGTGAACACTGCCAAATGCGTCTTAGGTCAACCAGAGGTTACCTTCCTCGGTTTTCAAATATCCGCTGAAGGGGTTCGACCACTACAATCCAAAATAGATGCAATTCAACAGTACCCAATTCCTAAAACTGTTAATCAACTCCGAAGATTTCTTGGCATGGTAAATTTTTACCGCAGATTTGTGCCAAATTCTTCTAAGATTCAAGCTCCACTTAATAATCTTTTGGCTGGACCAAACATTAAAGGATCACATCCAGTAAATATTACACCAGATCTGATGTCGGCATTCGAGGAATGCAAGTCTAGTCTGGCTCAAGCAACTCTTTTGGCCCATCCGAATGCCAGCGCTGAATTAACAATATATACTGACGCGTCAGACATTGCTATTGGTGCAGTTCTGCAACAACGCTCTTCAAATGGATGGAAACCATTAGCATTTTTCTCCAGAAAACTTAAGCCGTCTCAAAAGAACTATAGTCCGTATGATAGAGAATTACTCGCTATCTATGATTCTATTCGCCATTTCAGGCATATGGTGGAAGCTAGAACTTTTTGTGTATATACGGATCATAAGCCACTGACATTTGCTTTTACTACACGCAGGGATAATTGCTCCCCACGACAGTTCAGATATCTTGATTTTATTTCGCAATTCACAACTGACATTCGACACGTATCTGGAAAGGAAAACGTCGTTGCCGATGCCTTATCTCGCATCGAGAGTATAACAAGACATTTGGATTACCAAGCCTTATCAGAGTCACATGATTTAGACGCGGAGCTACAGCAACTACTCAACAATAATACTTCTTTACGCTTGGAGAAGGTACTTATTCCGAAATCCAACATAAGGATGTACTGCGACGTGTCTATGGAAAAACACCGGCCCTATGTCACACCTCCATTTCGCAAGAAAGTCTTCAACCTACTACATGGTCTAAGTCATCCAGGAGCATCTGCAACCGCACGCCTTGTCTCTGAACGCTTCGTTTGGCCTGGTGTGCGTCGAGATTGCAAACAGTGGTCGCGAGAATGTCTACACTGCCAAAAATGCAAGATATCTCGACACACCACTTCAAGTCCTGCAGCATTTCCTCTTCCATCACAAAGATTCACCAATATTCACATGGACATTATTGGTCCATTACCAATTTCTTGTGATTACAGATACTGCCTCACTGTCGTTGACCGCTTTACTCGATGGCCTGAGGCGTATCCTCTCAAGGATATTACAGCTGAGTCCTGCGCCAGTGCCTTCATACAAGGTTGGGTGGCGCGGTTTGGCTGCCCACAACGTATTGTTACTGATCGGGGCAGGCAGTTCGACTCGCAGCTATTTCGCAACATCGCATCACTCGTCGGCGCACAACACTCGCTCACGACTGCCTACCATCCTGCCTGTAATGGGTTAGTCGAGCGTTGCCACCGTCAGCTTAAATCAGCCATCATGTGCCACAACAGCAGTACTTGGTCAGAAGCCTTGCCACTGGTGCTTCTCGGCATGCGTAGTGCATGGAAAGAAGATTTGCAAGCTTCTTCGGCGGATTTGGTTTATGGAGAGCCACTTCGTCTCCCCGGAGAGTTTTTGTGTCCTGGTGCAGATGACCTATCCAGACAAGATTTGTCAAGTTTCACGTCACGACTAAGAAACCAAATTGTCAAACTATCTCCACAGCCAACCACTTGGCATTCAAATAAGACGTTTTATATCCCTAAAGAATTATCTTCATCATCACATGTATTTTTACGCCAAGGTCCACTCAAAAAATCTCTTCAACCACCGTATTCAGGCCCCTATAAAGTCCTGGAACGTGGTGAAAAGACCTTCAAAATTGAGATTCAAGGGAAATCCATAACGGTCACTATAGAGAGGCTGAAGCCAGCTTTCATGGCGACCGCAGACATTCCAGTAGATCAGCAAGCCGCAGCTCCACCGCCAGTTATTTCGCCAGATCCAGTGAAGAAAACTCGCAGTGGTCGGGTAGTAAGGTTTACCGATTACTATCGCCCGTAGCAAGGCACGGTCTCGGCGGGGGAGTACTTGTAGCGGATATTAGTACAGCGGCTTCGTCCGTGTGTAAATGAGTTCGCGCACACGGACCGTCGCGCGCATATCGGCGCAGCTATGTCTCTACGGTAACGAGAGTAACAAGCCCGTACTAGCTGTCCGATCTCTCTTAACTTATTTATTTAATTTGCATTTTATTTAACATTATCATTGTATATTTAACGTTGTAATATAGTTTACCTTTTACTAAATCTATCTATTATTTATACAAGAGCTCCCCTGTACATATAACCTACATAGAAAAGGGTCATTCTACTCGTTTCCGACTAACTTCTAAATTAAAATTCGACATCGGTTTAGAAATCCAAGATGGCGGCATTGTGATTCTTTATACCTAATATTATTATGGATTCCACATCCGGTCATGGCGACAAACGCACGCGTTTTCGTCGTGGCGTGATGTGGAATCCAGTTTAATCCTGTTCGTGCTGTGATGGTTGTGATTAATGAGTGATTAATAAGACATATCACGGTCGGCGGTATTATCTTAAATACCGATTTATCGGCTCTAAACACTATAAAGGCTATAATACTTGACATTGGCAAATCACCGATAAACATTGGTGGAGCCATAATAAAGGAAGAAGAAGAAGAATATTATTATGTAAAATATAAAAACAAACCTTCAACATGGTCCTTTTATGTTTTAATATGGTGCTCCATCCTATCCATTTTAACTTTAAATGTAACTCCACACCTATAACAGCTAACGCTAATAATTCTATGGTCCCATGAGCCCATACTGGAAGCTGTAAAGAAAAATACTTATATAATAAATATGCCCAGATAGATAAAATTTACATGCAATTGATATTTTTATGTGAAGCACGACATGTGACTCGCCATTCACTTGATGGAAAGTGGCTATGGGCGTCCATGAACGGAGGTTCATATATTCATATGTTTGCACGAGCCAAGTCTAATGTTTGATGAACTCAGGTTATGTAAAGTCGGTTATATACTGGATACTTATCCATTGTCTAAAATAGGCAGTTTGGATGAGGTATTTTAAGATTAATGGGAAGTTAAAATATAAAAACCGACCGTTACGTCTCGAGATGGAAGAGACGAGCCGTCATCTTATCGGTGTGAAAGAACCGGTAGTCGCTGAATAATTTACAGGTATAGAAAAATCTCTGAATACAGAACAAACCAGAATACGCATGCGCACTGAATAGTATAAAAGCGTCATACTTCTCGTTGCGATTTACCAATTTTGAGATAATTTCTTATTATCAAGAGATAGGATAATAATCATATAAATAACTATGTTCTTATTCATTGTTCTTATATCATCTTTTAATCAAGAAATACAACAACCGGGTAGGTACTCTTTTTTAGTGTAGATACTATTTTTAGCCTCATTTTTAATACTTTATGCGGATTTTGGTTTATTCTATATTATGAGAGAAACATTTAAATTACCTCAAAAGCAGGCACAGCTGGATCTTCAGTAAAGGCCAATAATATTAAAACTAAAGAAGCTAGGAGGTCCAGCCCGTGGTACCACGGATTGTGTACTCTGAGGTACGCCGGCAACTCCTCAGGACTCGACGGATGCGAATCAAATTTCTCATTGTTCAGTCCTTCCTGAAATGCAAAATGTAAACTATTCAGATAGGTACCTACTCTAAATTGCAACAATGTTCTTCACTGACAATATAATGACTACTAAATGATCTTCACTGACAATATAATGACTACTAAATGATCTACCGACTATAAAAGTGGTCGTAAAATAGTCGGCGACTATTCAATCGATAGATCCCCTTAACATAGTACTGACTAACTGAGTATTTGAGATTGTTTAAGACTGGTTGATTTGCTACTTTAATAAAAAAGTAGAACATAATACCTACTTAGTAAGTATCATTTATTTACCGTTTCCTGTACGAGTAAATAGTAATAATAAGTAATAAGAGCCGATTAGCCGGTATTCTATGCATTGATAAAAAAAATCGTGTGGATATGTATAGTCAAAGGCCGAAGTTCGCGCTCCTAAGTTTGATTACTAGGTGTGTTTCGTGCTTTGACTAATGATTTTTGGCCTATCCTAGAATAGACTAATTCGGTAATCGGAACTCTAACTATTGAAATCGGCAGCTTTTGACTAAAATGTAAATAGATTCCGGTTTCGGTCAATTTTCGTATATTTTCTTGAATTTAATTTAAACTTATGCATTTTAAAATTATAAAAAAAAATAAAAATATTTTTACTTCATATTAAACGAGCCATTTAATTTTTTTTACTTTTTAATTTTACCCCAAAATTAACTCGAAATTTACGCTATGGTTCATCAAACTCTACATAAAGGCCGATTTAGACGTTACGAGTGTTTAGTAGAGTGCGTAGTTGGCACTCGCATGCCAGTGCATTAGTAGGTTTCCAGTGACGTTTATACTTCTTCCAGTAGATTGCCATTTTGTAGGCCAAAACACACATAACTCTCCTTGTCAACTTGTGCAAGTTACTAAAACTGACCGTTTAGACTACAGCGAGTAGCGAGTCAGGAACGCGCGGGGGGTTGAGCGGGCGCGGGAGGGTGTCACTTGAAACAAAAATAAAAAGCGATTCTATTTGATTCTAGTTGAAAGGCGAGTGGAACGTACTAGTACGAGTACTGGAAACTACCGTTTACATGTTTCAACTAATGTACTATCCTAACGCACTCTACTAACCACTAGAACCGTCTAAATCGGCCTTTATGTATCAAATTTCAACCATTTTCGTCCAGTAGATTCGGAGAAAGTAAGCTTTGACAGACCGACAGAGAGACACAGGGCGTCGGTGGTCGAGTGGGTAGAACGTTGGCTCACAACTGAGAAGTCGCGGGTTCGATCCCACATCCGACCGTGTACCAATGGGTTTTTATAATAAAAATTCTATGTACATTATCCGACAAACCGTACAAAGAGGCTTTTCCATCTACCTACCTACATATCTCAACAGAGCTGGCCACTCGTTAGGTATTATAACCTCAAAAAATCTTTGGCTACATGAGGAAGACTTTGTCTTCCGCTGGGTACCCTGGGGTCGACAACGATCCCCGGGAGCTGTAAGGCGACCCAAGAAGTTGGTTTTTTTACCTCTAAATAAATAGCAGCTTCATGATAGTTCATCTCCCAATGTTCATCCTCTGACATTTGTAATCCTGTATGTAGAGAAGATCTACTACCCATGTCCAGGGTACACCCGTCACCCACGCCATCACCTGTCCGGGAATCTGGAAAGAACAATAATGTAGGTAAGTATTAACAAAGATATACTTTAACAGAACTAGCCACTCGTTAGGTATAGCCTTACATACCATCGGCTAAACGAGGGAGACTTGGTGTTTCGCTGGGTACCCTGGAACCGTAACACGGTTTCGGGAGCTATAAAGGCAACCGTGAAGAAAGAAAGAAAAAAAAGTATGAACAAAGATTTAAATCAGTAGATATACCCTAACTTATGGTACATAATCCAGGACACACTTAGAGGCTATTCCATCTAGACTGGCCCCACGTTTGTATAGCCTCACAAATACCATCGGCTATAAGAGGGAAACTTGGTCTTCCGCTGGGTACCCTGGGATCGATAACACGGTTTCGGGAGCTGTAAGGTAAAAAATGCCCTAACAAAATGAACGCATGGAAAAAATGTACTCGCTGAAAGCAAGTGAGTAAAAGAGACAACAATGTTTCTGTTTTTAAATTTTCAACTTTCGGCACATATTATTTTATCAGAATGTTCGGAACCCTAAAAAGGTGGCTGTCACGCTCCACATATATAGTATACGCGCCTCGGACACACAAGGGACTAGAAAACGGCTGCGGAGAGAGGGCAATGACGGCATCATTTTCAGTTACGGCATATACGAATCCCGGTCTTACCCCCAAGACAAGCCAATAGATGTGTTTCACATCAAAAATTTAATATTAGTGTAGTGCTTGTTATCCAACCGAATCGTGGATGTTATTATAATATGTAGGTATGCTCGGATATCAAAGTTTGAGTCCAATTATTATTTAATCTATGCCATTACAGAGAAATTCATAAACGCCTTATATCGCTCAGGGAATAGGGTCCGCCGCCGCGTCTGTCTGTGACCTTTTCACGCAAAAACTACTGAACGCATTTTGATGTAGTTTCCACGAGTAGATAGCTTAGTCTACGAGGAAGATTTACGAGCTTTAAAAATTGACCTATCACTTTTAGGAGCTGAGCATTAACAGCATACGTGAATCAAGTCTGGGGAAAAATCTAATCCGATATAACAAATAAGGTAGGAAAGAATTGTGTAGAATAAAATTATATAAAAAAACAGCATAAGTAGCATTGGCATATAGCAATAGCATTCTATCTCTAATAGAAAGTATGTATATTGTCTTGGCTTGGACTAAAATTTACGCACCGATAACATTGAGGGCATATTTATACAACTTGTAGAAATAAACATCGCGCACGCGCCTGTAGCACTCCTGGACTTTCATTTATTGCACTAAATTGCACTAAGGTATCACTAAATATTCCTGCGAAGTACAAGATGGCACTATCAGACACTGAAAACTGGAGCAAGATGTGAAAAAACACGTGAATTTTGTATGGTCAGCAAAATAATCGTAGCATTAGCTGAGTGAGTTATTTTACGGCTTCCCTTCTGAAAATATTCACCCTTCGCCACTGATATGTACCTAGAGTCTGTCTAATAAATCGTGTCACTTCAAAAGAGCGGCAATTTAAAAATAATCAAATTAAAATTACAATAATTTTCAATCGTTATTGCAGTGAGTCATAGAGTACTAAGACTATTGGGGGGGGGGGGGGGGGGGGGTCATAGACGGGCTGCCCCTTTACCTTTGCCTGTTACTTTAGATTTCGTTGGTATCGTTTTGTGTCGCGAGACAGAGCTCTAGGTTAATTGTGATGTTTTAAATGGGAAAGGCGATCTAGGACGTCAAACTTGCGGGAACATAGCGTTTGAAATCATTAATTATAATTATTATGTTTGTATTTTAACATAATCATGGCATCATATAACGTAAAATCCGTTATTGCGATAATAAAACGACAGAAAAATACAGTGGCAGAAAAAATTGTTCGGTGATTTACACGCTACACGTCTCCTATAATATACCTACTCAAAGCAGTGAGTACCTACATAAGTTTTCGCGTGCGGTCATAATTTGTCTCATGATTCAGGTTTACCACTATTGACTCCTACTTAAATATACTTCAACATAACTGGCCACTCTTGTAACTTTTAATTTTTAACTTTTTTTATGTAAAAATTCTATCAATGCAGGGTCTTATACTGTCTATAAACACTCTATTAGAAATGTTCACAAAGTTGATGGATATTGGGATATTGTTTTGATGAAACAAATTCAGGATCAGATTACAATTTTTTTTTTCTTTTCTTCACGGGTTGCCTTTCAGCTCCCGAAACCGTGTTACGGTTCCAGGGTACCCAGCGGAATTCTATGTCCAAATTCAAACGACAAACGTAACTGCAGTATCAGCATTTGATTTCATTTTAGGTCATCAACTATGTTTTTAACCGAACTTCAAAACAGAAGGAGGAGGTTCTCAATTCGTCGGAATCTTTTTTTTTATATTGAGTAACTCCTCGTCGTGGCCACAATCTGGAGTTATGACGAAAAAACTGAAATAATTATATTTTTCGGTTTTTTCGGCATAATTGTGACCACTTGGTGCGCCGAAAAGCAGGATGACTATTTAGGATCACACAAATCGAAAACAAACGGTTTCCAGACCAGTCGATTCCCGAAAATGCTACGTAGAAATTAGCGGACCGTTACAGGGCGACTTGGGGCACTACCTACTATCGTATTTAAGGCTCAGCAGACGGTAGCCATACCTGTCAGTATGGCTATATGGCTAGCAATTTTATATTAATATTTTTATTATTATTTTGAATTTTCAATAAGTATGAAAAAACGCAAGACGTTTGATTGAAGGGTAATGGTATAAGCGCTTTAAAAAATTTTAAGAGCTTTGTGATAGATTATGAAAGAGAAAACAGGGGCAAAATAATCCTTTATTTTATCACCCATATTTCCTATACAATAAAATCAATTGAAAAAATAACGACTATTTCACTTAGATAGATTTAATAAGTAACTATATGCTAAATTACAGTGACACAGGTGGAATATTTACAAAGAAATTGGGAATAGTAATATCCCCATACAAATTATCGATATAAGGCTCTTAATATTTTCATCAATCAATAAATTAAAAGTGCACCTAGGTTGTCCTCTGGCAGCATTTCCATTCACTTCAGCCATTTAAACCTTTTTAGTCAATCTTCATTCTTTCAACGTGTCTAAACCAACGTAAACTACTTTTCTTCATTTTAGTCATAACATCATCTTTCACTCCGCATTATTATTTAATGGCATCGTTCCGGATGCGGTCAATACGTACGTAGAATGAGCAAAAGAATTTATAAAAAACCGAGTGACGTAGGCTGAACCTTAATTAAATTAAAAAAATATATAGAAATGAGAAATTAAAATGCTAACGGTACCTATATTTACTTTCGTTATCTTGTATAAATATTTATTTACGCATTGTTTAAACCGTGCTTTAAAAACTGTGGTAGCATTTTTAATATCATAAGGATAGCGTAGGCATAGTCTCACAAATACAATCGGCTAAAAGAGGGAGACTTGGTCTTCCACTGGGTACCCTGGTTTCAGGAGCTGTAAGGCGGGAAAGAAAAAAAAGCGTAGGTATATAATTGATAAGCTTTGTACTTGGAACACAATTGTTTTCTTCAAATTTCACGTAAAATGATGCACAAATAAGCATCACATTCGTTAATAGACTTCTCACGCTTCGGAGGGAACGTAACGGCATCAGCACTTTTTTTAAAAATGTAAAACCTACGTCTATTCTATTCTATTTTTTTTTCAAAATGGCTCCATCAGGGTTTTGATGATTCCGCCAATGTCAAGTATTATAGACGTCACAGTAACAATAAGCCGATTGATCGGTAGGTAGAATGCTCCCGCCGCCGCGCCGGCCGTAATATAATCACAACTATTACAGCGCGGGCGGGATTAAACTGGATTCCCCATGACGTCCTGGTGGACGCGTGCGTATATTACAAAGGCGTCACGTGGAATCCAAAAACCTACGTCTGTTTATAGGCCGTGAAGATATGATTGTTTTTATGCCCATAGCTCCTGTTTTTAAGGTTCCGTATGTCACAGGGCTGTATCTTTTGAACCGTAACAGGTAGACATTTGAAATTTTCACATTTCAAACCTCAGATTAATTGATCTGAGTTTCAAACAATAAATAAAAAAAAAAAAATAAAGTTAAAAATTAAAGGAGGTCCCCATACAAGGAACGTGTATTATTCGGCATTTTTTGATCGATCTTAATAATGACAGTAATGGAAATACATAGAAACGTCTAACTAAAAACATTATCTAATAAAGGTTTGAGTCGGATTCGAGCTAATTTTTTCAAACTATGTTTATTGTACATGGTACGGAATCCTTCGTGTGCGAGTCCGTTTCGGTTTTATAAATAGGTAGATCTTTTTCCTGTACCTAACTTTTATATCAAAATCTAATATTTTTATTTGTGTGAAAGAAAACTTCATTTTTTGAACTCTGGATATTTGAGGAAAATTTTGTTTTCCCCTGGGTACCCTGGGGTCACGGTACCGGAAGTCGTGATGTAAAAAACATGCCAGATTTTTTATCTCCCCAAAATTTGAATATATATGCTACCGTTAATTTGACATAATTATGTTAGTTATGGTAAGCAAAATTATACTTCATTGTTATGGTCATGACCGTGGTTGTATTGTAATGAATAACAAAGAGATAAAATTACATTGTAAGTACATCCTGCCGCGCGAGCATGAACGCCTAGAGAAAATCTACAGGGGTTAGACAAAATCTAGGTACAAGCGGTAGCATGACGTCCTCAGTTGCGTCAGTTTGTCTATGACATTTGTCACGTGATCCCTAGACATGTAGGTACTTTAAGGTAATAATAATAATATAATAATAATAATAAATCTTTATTTGCAGAAAAATAGTTCACAGTAATATAAACTTTTTTTTTTTTTTTTTTCACCAGCATAGTTGGTATGCAAATTTTTTCAAAAGAGACATAATTATAATCAATCATGTCAAATCTTAAATATACACAATTACATTTCTTTCTTTTAGTACATTATAAATTAAATTAAATGTCATATTACATAATATTTAGTCAACACCATTAAATTACTTACATTACATTATATTAATTTACAAACATGAAATAAATGAAAAGAAAACAAGCAGCTGATACTAATAGGTACAATAATTAATATATGCCAATCATTAGATCAGGTGGTTAAATGTCAAATTACAAATTTTACTCTTGTCATCATGAAATAATTCTTCAATGCTATAAAAACATTTCTCTGCTAGCCACTTATGAAGAGCAGCACAGAACGGTCTATATGGTAGCTCTATCATGGATTTTGGTAGTGCGTTATATATCTTAACTGACATATATGGACAGTTCCTTTTAAATACAGTTAATTTTGCTGAAGGCAATTCCAATGGTTTGTGAGTAACTGTTCTTTTATTAACATTATTTCTGGCATTATACAATTTAAAATTATTTTTTACAAATTTTGCAGTTTCAAAAATATATAGGCAGGGAACAGTCAGTAGTTTATATTTTTGAAATATGGGTTTACATGAGTCTCTCCAATTGATACCCCAGATAGCTCGTATACACTTTTTCTGTGCTATGAATACACGCATTATGTCAGTGGAGTTTCCCCATATCAATATTCCATACCGCAATATAGAACAGACATAACTGTGGTATACCATTATTGCTGTTTCAATGGAAGTTGTAAGTCTAATTTTCACGGTATCACGTGACAAATGTCATAAATAGACACTGGGGGATTCTACGTCATGACATGGCGACCAACACACGCGTTCCGTCATGACACGATGGGGAATCCTGTTTAATTCCGTCCGCGCTGAGATAGTTATCACAGTCGGCGGGATCATCTTAGATACCGATAATCGGCATATCCACAGATCTTTTATACTGTGTGCATATCCCACTAATACTATAAACGCAAAAGTTTGTAGGTTTGTTACTCAACCACGTCAGAACGGCTGAACGGATCTGGATGAAATTTGGCACAGAGATAGATTATAGTCTGGAATAGCACATAGGTAGGGAATGCAATCCCGCAAAATAATTTCAATCCCGGTATTTGCGGGACTGAACCATCTTAATCCCGCGGGATCCAGGTATTTGCGGGATCCCGCAGGGTCAACTTAAACCTCTGAAATCAATCGTAAATAAACGTAATAAAGACCTAATAGACCTCGTTTTCATGGTTTTAATTTTAACCCAAATAAATAAGCTTTTTGGTACATTTTTAATGGTTTATTAATATAATAAATTAATATAAAAAATAAAATTTTTAGAAAAGGTCGCAGGTGTTTGCCGGGTACCGTATACCCGGCCCGATGGTTCCAAAAATAATATTATTTCTTATAAAGTTCAGTTTGATTCTATGACAATCAATATTCAATGAAAAAATTTTTGCTTTGCGTCATAATTAGTTGTAACTGGCAAAATATAAGTAATCAAACAAGGGGAGCGGGTGGGGATTCTTTGCCCCGCGCCTTCACACCGTTCCCCTAGGGCGCGGCGCCCCGCACCTTAGATAAAAACACGTATGTACCACGCTTCTCTGTAATCCCGCCAATCCAGTGGGATCCCGGTATTGCATTCCCTACACATAGGCAATAGCACTTTATATCCCGGAAAATGTATGGTTCCCGTGGAATAGATTTGTTTTTGTTTTTCACGGGATCGACATGATTTTTTGCATAGCGGTAGTTCAGGGGTCAGAGAATGACATACTACTTTTTATACCGCGAAAGCGGGCGGGGGAGGGGCAAATTACAGCCACGGGATTATTACATTTTGGATCTATTTCCACGCGGGTGAAACCGCGGACAGAAGCTTGTACTTCCAGTGGTCAAAAGTTTGTATGATTCATCCGCTCCTAAAACACTTTTAGAAGAGGTCTAGAATTTTGCATTCTTTTTTATGATTTATTAATGTTTCGAATACGAAAAAAAATATGTCGTATTATTTCACTTTTTCTAGACGTTTCTTTACTTTTAAATCCTGTAATCTATTTTATATAAATTCTGCACAATTAATTAATTTATTGTATAGGTACGTATGTAGTGAAAGGATAAATTATAAAGATCAAACAATCTTTGCAATTCTTGAAAGACGTTAACATTAACAATTTTAAACTATTTTACATTTGCCGAACCAATAATCATATTTTTTTAATGATTAAATATAACAATAAAAAGACTTGCAAAGTTTGTTTACTAAAATATAAGGCGTCCTCCCACTCTAGCGGTCAATCTAGCCCAAGTTACTTGGCGCGCACTATACATACCTACAATTAATATACTCACATCTTTTGAATTGATACCATTTATCTTTAAAATAATAATTTATTTTATCAACCACTGACACAACTTTAGCCATTGTTTAAATAAGGCTTAATTTTTTCTTTATTTACGACATAATGTAATAAAATTGTATGTACTGAGTTGATTTAGTTTCTCTAGTGATTCAGAATAATATAAAAGAAACTGGGAGTTCAGAAGTTGACAACATTTTTTGAAACACTTATTGTGGATTTTTGTTTGTGTTTGTGCGCTTATATATAACGTAACATAGCGTAACCAATAGACATAATGTATTGTGTGTGTACGCTCGGACGCACACCGATGTGTAAATGTGTGGGCCCTTTTACGCCATGAGCGGGAAAGCTTTGGATAGGGGATGGGTCTCAAAATTCACTCTGCGCGAACAAAGAATCAATCGTAACTGAAGACCGATAAGTATAATTATGTTGGCAAAAACTGGCGGCCCCAAGGCCCCAACGTCTATACAATCCCAGACAACACAAAGGAAGCCTGTTGCCTGCTTTCGGCGAGCCAGCGTGAGACATGTCGGTGAAGTTAGCTTTACTTAACTAGGTACCTACCACTTTTAATTAATATTGGAAAAATAAAAGTTGTGCTATAATGTGCAGGACTTCACCGATATTTCGGTGACGAATGCCCATAGACTAGCTAGAATATATTTTAATAACTGAGAAACTAAGGCCGCAAACATAACACACATATTTGCCACTGATTTCGGCGAACCAGCGCGATACATGTCTGTGAAAAAAATCTAGTTTTCTTCACAATAAATGGTTTGTTTAATTTCTGGGGGCACTGGACTGGACTTTCTGAGGTGAGCCGTACAAGATATTTATACGTAGTTATACTCGTAGTTGGGTAGAATGTAGATCTTCACATGCTCAAGAAACCAAGAAGTCATCTACAGACCGGAAAATGAAGCGGTGGTGCAGATTTTACCCATCATTGGATGCAATATTTTTGTTGATCATTTAATAGAAAATTAATTTCTCCAAATTTCCAATAATATTTTTCTTATTAATCGAAGCACTTGTCTAAATGATATGATGAAATAAAAAATATCTTAGCTCTCGCTATGTGTCATTTTGTTGGAGTAATTTCGAGAAATGCGACGAAAATTCAAAAATGAAACTTAAATAATTAGAAATTTGAGGTCCTTTAGAAGTAGTTAGGTTTTTTTAATTTTCTTACGGGGCGCCTTACAGAACCTAAAACCGTGTTATCGGTTACAACAGGGTACACAGCGATAGACCAAGTCTCCTCTTTTAGCCGGTGGTATTTGTGAGATTATTTACCTAACGAGTGGCCAGCTCTGTTGAGGTATATTTAGATGGAAAATCAAATCTAAAATGTAGTAGGGTATCAATTCAATATATGAATCTTGAAGGTCATTATATGTTAATCATCATTGGCGACTGCTAAGACTCACTTTTTTTTGTGAATTCAATGTGGTAGTCTACAAATTAAAATGTTTTCAACACCTGAGGTACGTGTCAAGTGTGACAACCATCAACAGATAACAAATCATACTACTGATAAGGTGGCCCTAAGTAGTTCTCTTATTTAGATGAATGAGTATGATCAAGGTTGAATATTCTATAAACAATCGGCGTGATCATCCTAGCTACCGATTAATCGGCATATTTACTATAGATACTATAATACTTGACAATGGCTTATGAAGCTACATTGATGAACATCTATAGGCTATTTTTTAAGAAAATCAGGGCTCCATAAGAGAGCAATTTTTGTAACTATAATGGCAGAATTTCCAAAACTTTTAAAGACAAAGCCAAGGCATAAATCTAGTTTTAATATAACTATTAGTAATCTACCAACTATGGATTTGGCCGACTATTCACCAACAATAAAAGTGGCCAAATAGTAGGCTTTACCAACTAGTCGCCGAGTATTCGGTCGACAGATCCCATTTATTTGACAATTTGAGATTGTTTAAGACTGCTTGATTTGCTAGTAGAACATACAGTAAGTACTGGCGTTTCAGTATCATTTATTTCGGCAAAGAAGCCAACTAATCGCCGACTATAAAAGTAAGTTGCATAGTCGAATTTTTTGACTAGTGGCTAAATCCTTAATATGTGTTAAAATGTTAAATGTTTTCTCTATATCTCATGGCAGATTGCAGTGCAGAAAGTTGTATGTACATGTTGCATTTTGTTACTGTAAGAATTATAAATGAATCATGCACATTCAAGTGACATACATTCATGCATTGTGAATAAAATGCAAAGTAGGTAAATAAGGAAAACCTGGTGTAGCATACATTAGCACATACTTATCTTTTGGGGGTAATCTAGAGCAAACCAATTTAAACTAGATATTGATTTCCTTATAATTTTGAGTTACTTTGTGTGTAAAAATGTAAAATCTATGTATTATTTTAAAATAACTGTCTAAAAAAATATGATTATTAGTTCTGCACATGTAAAATAGGTTTAAAATGTTAATTAATATGTAAAACTGCTTTTAAGAATTTTAAATGACAACTTATTTAAAAAGACATGCAAAAAGCAACAGATCTTACTATGTTCATTGTATGACAATTAATTTAGCCATCCAAGGAGGGAATGCAGTATACAACAGGGCTCTCTGGAGAGGAATTTTATATTATAGTTTTTTTTTTACTTTTAATTTTATTAAGTAATATTAGTTTTAGATTATAATATTATATTATATTATAATATGTTGTAAATAATTTATAGCATTTATAATATAATATAACTAGATGACCCCTGCGAATACTTTGCACAGTTAGTTCAACTGATCTCCAAGTTAGTCATCTTTTACAAAATACAAAAATTTGTCTAATTTTAAAAGAAACATTTAATTTTGATTTGTTTGATTTTTTTCGTCATTAGAGGGAAACATAATCTTCAAAATGGTGTATTAAACTTTAAGTTTGGTACAGTATAATTATTGAGGGGGATATGCCGTACTAACAAAAAACCCTTGAGAAATAATATTATAGAGATTATTTGTAAGTGAAGGTACTGTCAGTTAAGCGCCCTCTGTTGGGATAAAAAAGCAGCTTTCTAATCCATTATATCTCAAAAGTTAACATTTTTGCCCATATCTTCTTAAGATAAACAGGGTACCTATATTACATTAAATAAGTATGTATTTGCTAATATTTGATCTTACAAACTTATATAAAATAACTGGAAAAAATTGGAAAATTCCTATTCATTCAGGAAGTTAATTGAGTCCTTCGGATGGGAGGATTGATATTATTGTTTTTAGTTTTCTTTGTCTATTTTTATACGTTTCTTTAATTATGTATCTAAGAATTATACCAATATACCTACAAATTAATAATTATACCTATCTGATTAAAATTTATCAATTTTTTTATACAAAACTTTATCTTGGTCTTATAATATTCATGTATTAAAATGTTTAGATTATCCAATCCTGAGCTTTTCGTGTTTTTTCGATTTTATTAAATTGCTGCACTGTTTTATTGCATACTTTAACTATTTTCAAGTGTCGGTAAGGTATAAGTTTTTGCAGGAAGTCACAGGTTTTTGCAAAATTAAGGTTGGAGTAGAGAAACGGGGCACTAAGAAAAAAAACTTAGAATATTTTTTAATCGTTTTTATACGGACCAGTGTCTTAGACGAAGCTCTAAAATGCAAAAATATTTTTCATGATTTTGAAATAAGACTTAAATTTTCGATCGATTTTTTTTACTTCATATAACACCCATTTTTTATGATGCCATAAGATGAAAGGCGTCACAAAGAGCAACTTTCGTCTAGGACACCAATCCCGGAAACCTCTCCCGTGACCGCCAGGTCAGTGAAGTCTTCAGACACGATAAAATTTTTTTTATTCCGCAAAATATTTTATTTTTAAACCATTGAATCTCAATTTCAGATTTTTAGGTAAAGTTTTTAAATGTCAATTTTCTTATAAACTAGTGAACACCGGCGAAAAGTGGTACCTTAACGAGACTTCAAAATAGTTAAAGTATGTAATAAAACAGTGCAGCAATTTAATAAAGTCGTCAAAACACGAAAAGCTCAGGATTAGATAATCTGAACCCTTACCCCAAAAAGATTTAAATGAAACTATGAGTCATTCAAAATGCATTAAACATTACTTTGATTCCTGTTCACGTACTTAGCCTAAATTAAGAAGAAGCGTGTGTTAATAAGGATTTATTGAAATGTTAATAAGGAAATAAAACAAAATAATAAGTGCAAAGAAAGTATAATAGGATTTTTAGCGGCTATTTACAGGGGTGCAAATATTATTGTGACTATTTACTTGAAACGTTGGATCCGTAATTATTGATGCTGGAGTTTGCGAATTCATCACTAAAACGTTTATATCCATCCGGCGGTGACGGGCTTCGCAATGAAGCCATTTTTAATACTAAATTAAATAAATAAATAAATATTTTACATGAATGAGAAAGTTGGATGGAACCAGCACAGCTGTCACACACAGAGCAAGTAGGTCACTGACTGTCAAATGTCAATCGTAATCACAACTGTCAGTCAAATCAAGCAAGAAACATATTTTTTATTCCATTCGGCAAAGGTAAACTACCATACTTCCAGGAAACCCATAGATAAAGCTAAAAGTTATTATTTTGTAGCACCGAGTGGGTACGCTTTGCATTTCACGTTCATATAAGTGTATTAAATATTGAAATGTGCACAAAATAAAAGTAAAACTCAATGAATTAATTGGTATAGGTTTAAAAACTAGGTACTATCATGAGCAGAATTGGAAGAACACCTTAAAGCCTATATTCGCTTGAACATAACATTTTTCACTTTGTTTTATTTATACTGTCACCAATCACATCGAATCTCAATAGACATATTTTTAAAATTTTTGACGTACTTGCATCTGACTTCAGCCACCAAGCACAAAACAGAGAGAATACTGCTGACATTTGTAATATTTTTATTATGACGTTTGTTAATCCGTCATTCTGATTTCACCTTAAAATAAGACTGGCCATTTACCAAACCTGCACGGGGAAGGTAAGATATTATTTAAGTAAATATAGAATATAGTCTAATATCTTTGGATATAGCAATAGGATTGCTTCATTTTCTTAACCTCGTTTAGCATAGCGTTCATAAAAAGGTCTAACGAAGCAAGTTCTTTTTCAGATGCGATTGTTTTTCTTTTGTGTTCATTTTCCGATCCGTGTTCATCCATAGTTTTCGGTTTTAAATTAAACTTTAAAAAATATAAATCAATACAAAACACGATAAAATTATTTTATGAACTTTATTGTTAATGTAATACATATTCAATATTGTCATATTCGTAAATAGTTAGTAACATTAAATATAATAAAAAAGTGAAAAATATACAAGAAATATGTAACTAAGTAATTAATGAACAAAACAATGCTGAATATTACAATAACCATTATACTTAAATCGTTTTTACTATTGTTAATTATAGTTTTGATTGATTCAATAAATTTCGCGTAAAAAAAATACGACACTGGTGCCATCTATTGGAAGCTAGGTTCGAGGCAATCTCCCTTAATATTTAGCAGTCTGTGTCGCATAGAGCCCACGAGTCTTGCGCATGTACCGCGTATGTCGTCCCAAACATGCAAACAGTGCGCTTCCAAAGCCTCGCGCCGTCGTTCGTTCCGTGCATCTTTGCACTATTATGCCCCATAAGTTTTCTATCGGATTTAGATCCGGCGACTTTGCTGGCCAAGGTATAACGCGTATATATAGTCGTGTTGACGAAACCACTCATGCACACGGTGGGCCCTATGATCGCACTATTGTATTGAACAAAACTTATTTGTGGAATTTCCGGATACACAGTACGCACCGTGGGTAGCATGGTTTCCGTCAAAACGTCTATATAGTTAGCGGCGTTCGCACGGCCAGGTATGAGTTTAAGCTCACCTGGACCATCCACACTCATCCATCCCCACATGTTAATCCCTATACGACCAGACTGCATAATATTGGGGACTACGTGCCGTTCTTCATAGCGTGTGTTGTTTCGCTGCCACAAATTCAAACTTCCATGTTGACTACATTTAAATGTCTTTTCGTCCGTGAATATTGTTGACGACCAATCGTAGTAAACATATTCACGGGCGAAATTTAATCTAGCCGCTTTATGCACCTCTGTTAAATGCATTTTCTGATCGTGGGATCTACATTGTTATGCATATTTAGTTTTTTTTTGGCAACGCGATCTTTAGCAGTTTCTAGTTTTAGTTTCTATTAGCAGTTTCTAGCAATAAATTGTTATAGTCATTCTGACACTAATTTTATTTAAAAAAAAGTTTAAATTTTCAAAAAAGAATAAATACATTATGTCAACCTCTACGAATATTTTAATTCAGTGATACAACATAAACTTTATTCCGATTGAGTATAAAAAGGTACTGTTTGGATTGACTATTACTAGTAAGTAAATATAATTATAAGATAAATATTGAAAACAATATTTCTCTCCTTTTATTCAGATACAATCAGAGTGAGTAAGAAAATACAGGAAAGTGTTGAGGGATTCTTTCCAAGTGTAGTTCCACTTTTGCTCCTGATAGTACATAAACATTTTAGGTAAGTTGAAATATTGCGATCGAAGTCTCTTTTTTCTTTGTCATGTTACAGGAACTTTAATGTAATATATTTTACACTTTAACTTATTAAAGAATTTTAACACTTTAACACTGTCTTCCAGTTTAAAAGCCAGTTTATAGTAATCTTTGCTTTCTTAATTTGCTTTATTTTTTAAATTGTCTATGGTATTTACCTCAAATTTAACTTCTCTATGAAGTTTCTTTTTTCTTGACCGGGTTCTAATGTGAGTTCATGTTTTTGATTTGTAAAATAAATCGAAGTGAATATCTATAGACACGTAATAATGCAACGAAATAATACATTTTTATTATTGTGAATGTTAGAAACAAGTGATATCGTGTTATATTTTTGGTGCACATCATGATAAATATACAAATACGTCGACGTAAAGTTTGACGTTTTTGAGTGTTGATATTTTATTTCTTATTATTAATTAAAATAATACATGTAATCATAAATAGTCACTTTAGCCTTTATATATTTTAATATAACGTAATATCGCTTGTTTAAAAAAATAAAGATTTAAGATTCTAACCTATAATCATGTGCTAGCATGAAGAGTGTTTGTGGTCAAGAATATAATAGTTCTCGTTATTTAGGAATTACTGCTCACAGCTGCTCACTTATTGTATCATTCGTGTTACTTTAGGAATGATTTCTTGCCAGTGGTGAAAAAAATCCAATATAACATAGATATTAGAATTCAAAGTTCTTCTAACCTTTAAAATCATTATAGTATAGTGACCGGCCCTGGCTTCACTGGAGTTTAAAAAAACTTCGATCCGTTTCTCTCTTGACATGACAAACAAACACTTCCACATTTGTTCACAAAATATGTTAGGATCAGTCTTTTGTCAAATTTCTATGCATGGAAAACGAAAATTAGTTACAACGTGTGTTTGTTTATACACAGATCGCTATGGCTCCCCCTCAGCCCAAAGCGGCTGCCAAGCCAGCGGCGGCGCCCGCTGGAGGTGTCAAGAAGACGAAAGTTGGTAAAAGCAGAAACTACGACCTTGGAAATGGAGTGCTTCGTTTCTCCAAAACTAAAATGTTCCATAAAAAGGTAAGACTTGGTTGTATTTCATTTAGTAACTTACAAGAGAATGGCTTTACCTTCCAATAAACATTAATGAATTAATAACTTAGTGGATTAATTTCACTTTGATTCTGTGCGCAAACGGCATAGTAATGCAATGAGACAAAACAGTTACCAGTGAAGAAAAACGGAAAGACTTTCCCAACAAAGCCTTTTCTACTCAAGTTGTGACAAGGGGGTCATAAATTGATTAGAAAACGCTTCAATCCTCTCAATCACCTTCTTAAAACTTCATAGTAAAAATGGCAAATTATGGCTTTCTGCATCTTGCTTAAAACACCTAGTTTTTAAGATAATTAAATAACTATATAGAGATATATCACCAATTATGTTAATGCTCCTACACCTCACTCCCCAAAGCCCTCTAGTGAAGACTGCGAGATGCAGAAAGCCATAATTTGTGAGAATCAATATTGAAAAAAAAAACAACCTCAAAACCCGAAATATATATTTATCGCTTTGCTTGGCTCTTAATTGTTATTTATACACAACCCTAACCTAACATTCTTAAAAAAACTTTTTTTCCTACAACAATATAATATGCATTTTTTTATTTATGTGTCTCGAGAAACTAAAAACCATTTGGTAGGTTCCAGCTGAACTCCCTGGATCTCCCTGCATTCACACTTTGCCCATATTCATTAATAATATCAGAACAATCAAGCGACGCGTCGATTGGAAAGCCGAGCCAGAAAAAATTTTTGGAAATGCAGTCAAATGATTATACTAAGTATCGGGTATCGGTTCAGACAATAAGCATCCAGTATAAGCGATATTACAAATGAAAATTACATCACCAAACACAGTTTACTTGCCTTTGATCATGCATAATCACTGTTATCAATAAATCGGCATACTCCCATTCACAGACTTTCCACCTAAATGCATCACAATTTAATTCCAGGCTAAGTACAAGTTTATTGGTAAGAAGAACCCAAAAACACCCAAACCCAAGAAGCAAGTGTACAAACTGAAGCCCATCACAGGAGAGAAGAACGGTGGGACTAGAACTGTACTCATCAAGCGCAGGAAGTCCTTCTACCCTACTCAGGACAAGTAAGTGTTGTTAATAGAAATGCTGGTGCTTTGCCAAGTGATATTTCAAGTTTATATCTCACTACTTTTCCTCCCCTGGCATCACCAGTGGATATTTTCGAACAAAATATAATATAGCCCTTGTCACTCCAGGGATATTGTAGGTTTCTATTAGTAAAATATTTTTTTTAAATTGGTTCAGTATTTTGTATTGCATTGTGTGCATAAGTTCCCCCTTTTATAAAGAGATCTCACTCTATGAAATAATATATGTATTATATACATAATATTATATTAAGAGTGTTTGTATCTTCGTCGTTACAGAGATAGTTAAGGGCGCCAGAGAGTGACATCTATACTATTTGCAATATCTCCCTCGCACTTATAGGTCTTATGGCACACAAGCGCTGGCTATGCATTGCCATAAGATATTTTATTTCTGTGCCTGCTTAGTGCCGCCATGGGGCACCATGAAAAATGCCAGCCTATTGTTAATATTATTAATTACAATGGATTCTATTATTACTAGTTCTGCGACTGAACAGATATTTATGCTCAACAAAAAAAATTGTCACATTTCAAAATTGACCACAGACGAAGCCGAGGCAAAAAACCATGTAGCATAACTATAAAATAAATTTGTGTGAAATAATATCATGAGGTAACCCAAAACCCCCTGTAAATTTCAGGATGCGTTCCCGCCCCCACACCAAGACGTTCAGTAAGCACGTGCGTCACATCCGGCCCAACCTCACCGTGGGGTCTGTGTGTGTGTTACTGGCTGGGCGACACGCGGGAAAGCGGGTGATACTGGTCGGGATCCTGCCCAGTGGGCTGCTGCTCATCACCGGACCGTTCGCGGTATGTGGCAGGTCTTATAGAAATGGCTTTACACAACAATCCAACGACTCGGGGAATACTGTCCTAAGCTGTATATATGCCAATCTAGCGCGATACAGGTTTCAATATTGAGACAGTAGCGCCCTCTGTAGAGGATATGTCAGTGTTCAGCAATCAATAGTTCTTCTTCTTCTTTTGATATATGGCAACAGTGCTGACTTTCGTCGCAATTTCTGCCAGTCTCCAGTGTTTAATCTTGTGCAATAGTAAGCCGATAAATCGGTAGCTATGATTATCCCGCCGACTGTGATATGTCTTATTAATCACTGACTAATCACAACCATCACAGCGCGGTCGGGATTAAACCGGATTCCACATCACGCCATGACGAAAACGCGTCCGGTCGGCGCCATGACCGGATGTGGAATCCCAATCAATAGTTGCTCATATAAATGGTTCATTGCTCAACTGTCAAATTACGTTCAAGTAACATGCAGACAAAAGTGAATAATACTTTAGCAGGACTTATTTTATTTTTGATTGTAATTAGAAAAGAATGAAAGATAGCTGAATGAAGATTTTAGCTTGAAGAGTTGTCGGAGCTGTAATTCAGGTGCCGGGTAAAGGCAGTGGAAAAACTTATAGACCACGTAGAATGTGTGGGTGTAAGGCGGCGTATTGTGACCACATTAGGAACGATGTCATTATAGATGTTTGGACATGTTGAAAGAATGAAGGATGAAAGGTTGATTAAAAAGGTTTATATGACTGAAGTGAAAGGATAATAATATGTTGGCAATACGTGTACTTTTATTGAATGTATTGATTGATGGAAATATGTACACACAATCGCCGAGCATGTATGAAAGGTGTGATGAATATAAAGAAGCGAAAGAGGTATGTCAGGATAGTAACAAATGGCATTTGATTGTCTCTGCCTACCCCTCTTGGGATAAAAGGCGTGATGATAGATAGATAGATCATTATAGAGAAGAAAACGAAGTAAAATAGTATTATGTGTGTGAGTTGTGTGACTAAAATGTAGAAAAAGAGTTGTGTCCACATTGAAATAATGAAGAGTGAAATTGTGATCCACGCCCATTGGTTACAGTTCAACTCGTGCCCCCTGCGCCGCGTGCCACAACGGTTCGTGATCGGCACCTCGACCAGGGTGGACCTGAGTGACTTCAAGTTGCCCGCCCACCTGGACGACGCGTACTTCAAGAAGAACAAGAAGAGCACCAAGCGGCAAGTCAAGCGGAAGGAGGGGGAGGATATCTTCGCTACTAAGAAGGAGGTATAATTATAGCGCGCGTCAAATAGGTTGAGCTAGAGTGGGGAGAAGAGTTTTTGGATCAAAGAACAATCATTTATGTATCAGTTATTTTTAGAAGAAATACTTTGCGTGCCCTCCGATTTACGAGAAGTCTATTTTATTTAATATTCTTGTTTGTCACGAGTGAGTTTTAGTTTATTACAAATACTATAATTATTATTTTTTATTATGGCTCCATCAGGGTTTTGATGATTCCGGCAATGTCAAGTATTATGACGTCACAGTAACAATAAGCCGATTAATCGGTAGCTAAGATGTTCCCGCCGATGGTGATGATTATGCCCTATTAATCACTGACTCACTAATCTCAACTATCACAGCGCGGACGGGATTAAACTGGATTCCCCATCATGTCACGACGAGACGCATGCGTTGGTCGCCATGACATATGTAGAATCGACTATTATTATACCTATTAAAGATGGGAGGGTCGATTCGCATTTGGAAAATGTCTACAGACAAAGCCAGGCACATGAAATCTTATATAAAATGTGTTTTTCCAGAAATACGTCCCCTCTGAGCAACGCAAGACTGACCAGAAGAGCGTGGACGCGGTTGTCATCGCTGCTATAGGTAAACGTGACGACAAGAAACTGTTGCGAGGATACCTCAAGTCTCCGTTTGGTCTGCGCTCCAGCCAGTTCCCGCATAGGATGAACTTTTAGTTATTCAACAATATATAAAAAAGTTACACAATTTGTGTTTTATTTGGAAATAATTGTAATATCCCATACGTACAGCCATCGGTGATTTACACGCTACACGTCTCCTTTGGTATATACTCAAACACTCTTATTAAGTAGTAACTAAACTGTGTTTTGTCTCCGTCTATCATAATGAACTGCAGATTTGTTAGACGGAGACGAAATACAGTTTAGTTACTACGTCGCTACTTCGAGTTTATTAATAAGAGTGAAAGTGTCTAACCAATACCATTTTTTTTTAAAAAGAGGTTATTTTAGCCTACCAGTATTATTCGTTCAACTAAAACCAAAGAAAGTGACCATGATCAATAGGTACAGGGTAGAGGGTAGTATATTCCTTGATCAAGGCCCTTCGTTCCTTTCGGGTTATGAGCCTCAACCAGACCCTTTGGGGTAGCAGCCCTTCTTGCCATTTCCCGAGCTCAAAAAGAGCACAGCTCGGCGATGGCACATTTAGCTAAGAACAAGAATCAAACTAAATACCTAAGATGTATTTTTTTACTTGTCTTATGCGTGTCTTTTTTAAATAAATTGTCATTTAAAATTCTCAAGACGTTATATTTTATATTAGCAATTATTTAACCTTTATTTTTTTTAAACTCTTATTTAAAAAAAAATACAATAAAAAGACCTTGTTTACCAAATAAGACATGGCAAAAAATACACTTCATGCAATGGCTTTAAAATATTGGAAATGGTTCAAGAAAAACAAATAAATTCAAAATCCAAGTCCCATTGTAATTTAGTTTGCTTTATACTTCATAGGTACTCTTGGTCGGGCCGATAGCGTCTGTCGAGGTTTTTGTTGTCCGTGACGCTCGCGCCAATCTGCCTCTAGTTTGGCATACACTCCTCCTGTACAAAAAATAGAGGCGTAAGTCTGAAAGCGGTGTTAGCCACCAACGAGGCGGAGTATGTAGCCATGGATTTGGAACGAAGTAAATATATTCCTTGGTTAGTACATATTATTAGGTCCGTTTTTCTTATTTGTATAATTTAAAATTCCTAAAAGACCTTATATTAACAAAGTGACACAGTGCAGCAACAGTCTTGCCACCTGTTCTGTTCAATATAGACAACTGTCGTCAAGTGGACACTGTTACTGATGTCTCTGGCCACACCGCAAGTTATAAACACCGTGAAGGTATTTTTCTTTGAAAGGGACAAAAATATAATTTTCGTATACAACCAAAAGGTTTACAGTTTGGATAAGCAATCTTCTTCCACAAAAAAAAACACTTGACATTTTTGTCGTTTGCAATGTTGTTCGCGAGACCTATACGCCACTTCTCTCGATCTTTGCATACTTCTCTTGCTTCATCCACATCCATACATCCTTTCATACATGCAAGTCTATTTTTAGTACTACGTATTTGAACTTTTTAGGGCTCCGTACCCAAAGGATAAAAACTGAAACCCTATTACTAAGACTCCGCTGTCAGTCTGTCACCAGGCTGTATCTCATGAACCGTGATAGTTAGATCGTTGAATTTTTTTTTTTTTTTTTTTTTTTTTTTTGCCGTTTTTATAGATAATGGTACGGAACCCTTCGTGCGTAAGTCCGACTCGCACTTGGCCGTTTTTTTTTTTTTAAGAATATCAGATATTTGATCCATGAAAGTTTGTCTTGGTCGTCCTTTCTTGTTGCTAATTTCGATAACATAGCTTTAAATATTCCAATTTTTTAAAAGTGCAAAGTTTGTTTACAAAATACGTAAGACAAATTAAAAAAATTGACTTTCCTTAGCGTCAAGTACTTACTTGCACCTTTTTTGTGCGAATATTGTTCTAAGTATATGTAAAAAATCCTGGATATATGTATCACGCTGACTTTACAGCTACAAGGTAAGCAGTAAATTTACCGGGCGTTCCTTTAGTTTTGCTAGCGCTAGTAGGCAGAACACGTTTCAACAGGGCAGCTTTCATCTGCTTCAAGACTCTCTCCTCGAACCTTCTCTGCCCATCTTGGTTGCTACGAGCTGACAACGAAGACACCCATTGGCGTCCTACCACGCGGGCCTTCCTGTTGTGAGAATGAAGGATTTAGTAAAAGGAGCGCTACTAAAGGCAGACGAAACCGTGAGTAATATCGAGTCATTCATTACTCTCCTTCCTCAACCCATAAATCCCACATTGTGTTCTTTCAAATAGGTACCTACAACATTTTATTGTGCCGGATTAAAGTAACGCCTCCAAGCTAAAAATGGCCGGCCGTTTTCTCGAGTTTCTATTGTAGATTATACCTACATATTTCGGTATTTCTGACGAAGTAACCTTGCTTTCAGTCATCTTGTATCTGTCAAAAATATGACAAATCTCAGTTAATCCTGGCAAGTTGAGTTTATTTCACCATTTCTATCCCACCGTTGATAGTTATTATTTTAAAATAGATTAAGAGTTTTAAATAGGCATAGTTTTTAAAACGCAAAAGCAATGATCGTTTCCTATTTCCTATTCAATAAAACCCATTGAAAAAATAAGAGTTGTGTGTATGTGTATAACCTGCTTGCTAGATCATTGTTTGTGTTAATTTTGTGTCTCTTTTAGGAAATATTGTAAACACTTTCTCTCAATCGTAGGGGGGAAGTAGTGTAGCGGCTTGACCGCACAGGTAGTTAATTAGGTCACAGGGGCGCGGGGCACGTTAACGGACACTCCCGCGCCGGACTTCAGTTATGTTCTAGTGGGCGACGCGACCGGACGCGCCCCGGCCCGACTAGCGTAACTCAACAATTAGGTCGCTCGTTGGTACTGTCCTAGCAAGCAGGTGCTTCAGTTATCAATATAGAATCAGTAAGACAGTACCATCTTTTATAGGAGAGTGACCCAAATAGAGACCTGCCACGATACACATGAGGTCAGAAAGTGTTCCAAGCATAGCACGCATCCTCATGCGTACATATTCAATAAGTAACTAGGTATATGCTAAATTATAATGACACAGGCATTGGACACAGGTGGATTATTTACAGAGAAATTGGGAATAGTTTATCCCAAAAAAAATCCCATCTACCCGTGCCAAGCCGGGCGAGTCGCTAGTAAAATGTAAGTACGGACGGACATGACGAAATTAAAAAGATTTCTCTTTTCAAGACAGACAAAAGAAGGAATTTCTACTCACTTCTTCCCGGAAGAAGGTGCCTTCTTCAACTTAGGTAAGTTAGACCGTCTCCGTAACGGCGTTTCTTCTTCGCTAGCGTCGCTATCTTCGCTCTCCGTAGTGGCCGTACTCGAGTCGCTACTCTCCTCCCCCTGCTCCACCTCACCAGAGTTGGCGGTGCAAACTTTCTTTGTATTTACATGGGTAATAGAAAATCATTTTACTTGTAAGGGGAAGTGGTCGATGGGAAAATGTGTGATTTATCGATATAAGCGATTCAACGTACGATATTTTTTGTTTAAAACGCAATTTAAAAAACAAATCTTATACAACATAGAAATAATTTTACAATGAAACGATAGATAATTACCAAAAAAATATTCATGTTAATTTTTGTAATGATACCATCTATATTATAGCCATCGAGTAAAATGTTTCTAATCATATTTTCAAAATAATAACAATATTTGTCATATCCTTAAAATCAATAAATTTTTTTCAGTTTCGTAAATAGATTAGGTTTTCTGAAAAATTTGATTAAAAATTGGATTTTGATGACTGACTTCCCCTTAAGGGTCAGAGAGCCAATACAACAAGGTAACTACCTATTTACTAAATTAATTTTGATAGCAACCAATAACTGACCTACTATGATTGTAAGCAAATGTACCTACTTGATGACTTATCTACTAAGTTAGTGTGTTGTGAAATTAAATGTTCGATTAGAAAGAGCCATACCATTTAATTTAAAAAGTACGTACTTTGCAATGCACCGGCAAATCTAGGAGGCCTATAACCCTGGTGCACGGTGTTCTGTAATAAGCTTCCATGAGGTGCGTGGGTGATGCGTCATACCTATTTCCTTGGGGCCCAGTTGATCCTCTCAGGACCTCAGACGACTAACCAGGTTCTACTCAGATAATGGTGCGTAACATTAGCTACTAATTATTTTTGCACAATGTGGATTAGCGCAAATCGTCGAAGTGGCGTCAAAGCGACCAATTGAATCTCAACTTTATTAACTTTAGCTTTAGATGCATATTCACAACCAAAATCGACGGCTCTATTGCCGCTGGTATGCGCTGACCCTAATAAGACTAGGAGATTTCTAAACCGATTTTACCTAGTCGTGTATAAAGCGTGCTAACCTTCAGCTTGGCGACCAAGTCGTCAGTGTAGAGTGGCGCGGGCGAGACGCGTGCTAACTGGACCCGGAGTGGCGGTACTTCCTTCTCTGGTACCGGGCTGGATGTTCCCGCGGTGAGGGACTGTGAACTGCTTTTGGCGGCAACCGGGGAGCCAGGACGGGCCGTCGCTAAACCGGCAGAATGGGAGTCATAGCTACTTATCATGGCGAAAGACGACTTCCGCAATCCAAAAAAATATTTGGTTTAGGATTGAAAGCTAGAAGGAGTGCAGTTACGCCCTTCTCTGGTACCATGCTGGATGTTCCCGCGGTGAGCGGCTGCGTACTGCTTTCGACGAAAATCGGTAAGGCGGGTCGTCGCTGAACCGGCAGAATGGGAGTGATAGCTACCATGGGCGTACCCAGATAGCTAAGATTCCAAAGATTAAATAATAATGAACTTTTAGCCAATGATACGTCCTTATTTCTCTGAGCAGCGTGACGCCACGTCAGTCGTGGTACAGTCGCTTTAATACCGCGCTATTGTATTATTTAATTAAATGATATATTGTGGGATAATCTTCGGAAAAATCGATTAGACGTCAGAATTGAGGCTAGTTGGAGTGCAGTTACGCCCTTTCTGGTACAGGACTGGAGGTTGGTATGCCACTGTCAGAGACTTGTATTGCTCTTGGCGGCAACCAGCGAGTAAGAGTGATAGCTAGTAACGACCGCGAAATTAGCTACATCCGCAAATTCAGCCACCGGTCAAGAAATTACCGCCTTAATTCCTTGACCGTTTCTTTTTCAAAAATAAATAACAGAATCGTACTTAATTCTGTATTACATTCGGAGCCAAAGAAACGTAAAAACTGTATTAAATGACTTAGGTACTTACTTAAAAATATATACGATTCATAATGTACGAAAGATAAGCCAATAAAAACAAACAGAAATAAAATAAATTTTGAAGGCACCGTGTATTTACAGTTTATTTGTATGTAGGTACAAACATTCATATTTTGTGTATATACATAAAAAAACTAATGATATTTTTATAATTCTATTAGTCTAGGTTTGCTGTGAACTACCAAATTGGGCCATACTATGATAAAATTTAGAGAAACCAAGCAGCCCCATCCTCAATTCCTGTGACTTATTTCCGGTCAAGATTCGAGACAGCAAACATAACGGAGAGCAGAGCAGAGCATTTTACGTTGACAATAAAGTTCACAATTGCTGTGAAAACGGAGCCGAGAACATACGCCGTTATTCGCCGGAACACGTCTTTGCTTTTTCAATCTTGCCCTTATGAACTTTATTACTTACAACTAATTTAAGGTCGATTATTTTTAGCGTAAAATTCTCACGTCATACTATAACTATAGGTATAAATCCCATCATAGAATGCATTCGTCTTATCCCACTTCTGATAACAGATTGTACTCACGATTAAACTTGCTATTGCTGGTATATATCTTGCCAAGTAATCCCAGGGTCTGTCGCGGCGGTATGAGCTGCAGACCATCCCACCAGAACACTTCCTTCCCTTGGAGACGGTTATTGTCATCACCCGCTTCTATTATGGAAAAAAAAATTATTTGGTATTTGTATTGTACATTATGTTGAACGAATCATTTCTAAAGCGGTTTTCATTAATAAATAGGTTGACTGATTCACATGGAAGGTTTACGAGCTATAATGTTTTGGAGCTGAGCATTTAACAGTATAAGTGAATCAAATCGGGAATAAGTTAGCCCCCGCGAGTTTTCATGGCGTATGCTGCTAATCCGTTAGATATATGATAAAATTATGTAGATATGAATTGTGTAGAATAAAAGGTTCTACAAAAAAGTCCGCATCTCTATTTCTAATATTTAAATAGTTATATCATGTTTTTATGCGTATTTATTTATGTAGGTATACAAATTGTTGTAAACCTACGAGTATAATGTACTCGTACGAAGCCGGGAGCAGGACGCTAGTTGAACTATATTACTTACTGACGAAGTGTGCTCCAAAAGTGGCCTATTGGACCTGAATTCAACTCATCATTCCCTGTCTCTCGTTTGCTTATAAATGAAATAGAATAGAGGGTAGTTACACAAAAAAGTAGTCGATAGCCTAATTGGTAGGACGGTGGACTTGAAACCGGAGGTCCCGGGTTCGAATCCTACCCTTTGCCAAAATGCTAAACATCAATTTTCTTTAAGAATATGTGTTTAAATCGACTCCTCGTGCTCCGGAGCGCACGTAAATCCGGCGTCCGGTCACCAACCCGCCTGCCAAGCGTGGTGACTATGGCAATTCCTCTCAATAAGCACCACTAAAAAATCTTAAAAGGTTGATGATGATGATGATGACACAAAAAACACATCTTTACAGCCTTTATACCTTGCGGTGTGATCTTAGACACCAGTAACAGTGTCTCCAATTCTTGCCAGTTGTCCATATTGATCAGAACAGGTGGCAAGCCTGTTGCTGCTCTTGATGAACCTAGATATGTGTCACTTCTCTGTTATTGTTAGAAGAAGTGCTATACGTGCCCTCCGACGCAGGAAGAGTCAATTAAAGCACATACTCTTAAAAAAATTGTGTGCTTAGCATTTTTGGCATGAGTGCGGGAATAGAACCCGGGACCTGGCGACTTCTCGGCTTGCTAATGGATTAACTTCTGGACTTTAGGAGCACTACATATAATATGGCGACGAGGATAATTTTTTTCCAGTTTTTTATTTGTTCTGGCCCCTATTCCGTATCTCTGTTGCTAACAAAAACATGTTGGTAACAGACCACAGATTAGTAAATATGACAGGCCGAGAGTGTGTGTACCGTGCACGCTGGCTCTTCTCCGTCTAACGGACATCTAATCTATGGACCAACAGAAACAGAAATACGGAATAGAGGGGATGTATTCTGTAGTTACTGTATATTTTATTACCTCTAGCCACCAGTCTAGCCAGCCTCTCCGGGTATACAAGGTGTGGAGGTCTCATAGCTATAATGTCGCGGAACTGCGAGCAAACCGTCACAACCGCCGCTTCTGACGCCAAACGCTCATCAGCCACGTGCGACCGAAATTGACAACCCTGTGAAAAACGACTTAATTTCACCTTGTTGTTTCTAGCTTCTCTTTTAATTTATGTATCTATCTATCTATCATCAAGCCTTTCATCCCAAGAGGGGTAGGCAGAGACAATCGAACGCCATTTGTCACGATCCTGACATACCTCTTTCTCTTCTTTTATATTCATCATACCTTTCATACATGCTCGGCGATTAAATTTCCATCGATCAATACATTTTTTATATGTTTAATAAAAGGTCGTCTAGGTCGTCGTCTGCCAGCATTTCCTTTCGCTTCAGCTATATAAACCTTTTTAGTAAATTTTTCATCCATCATTCTTTCAACGTGTACAAACCAGCGCTTTATATCACACAATTCTACGTAAAGTCGACCGCATTTCCACTGCATTTATCTTATGCTTCTCGATTTAAATGAAATTGTCACTGCTGTCGTCGTCGCAACGAAATTAAATTCAGGATTTTAGGATTGAAATCTGAAATCTAAGTCAAGAGTTAAGGTGCCCACTCATTCGTCCAATCGCCGGCGCGCCGCCATACGGTCCGCCGAAATCGACCACAGACTCGTCCAATTCTTGTAATCGAATCTTGTGTGTCTGAACAATGTGACAATTTACCGTATTTCTAGTCAATATTTCAAATCGATACGCCCTTTCACCGCAACATGGATACCGGCCCACTGGAAGATGTGGTCGTCCATCCAACGTGAACATGTGAGCGCTTTGTTCATGATGGGAACACCACTCCATCTAGAAAAACTCTTAGGTTTAAAAATAGCATAGACAGGTCATATATTCGTCATTTACCTATCTATCTATCTATCTATCATCACGCCTTTCATCCCAAGAGGGGTAGGCAGAGACAATCGAATGCCATTTGTTACGATTCTGACATATCTCTTTTGCTTCTTTTATATTCATCTTACCTTTCATACATACCTTTTATATTCATTTACCTACATATTCTAATTATCGTATCAATTGACAAAAGCATGTTTTTTAGTTTTCTTTAAGCTAAGTATGTACATATTTATATACCGGGTATAGCTTGCTACAGCGAGCCTGAATACTTAAATAGTCTTAAAATGTCTGGTATGGTGCAGAAGGCAAAAAAACCACTACACTATTCTTCCCAAGAAAGTTAACCATGGCGAGTCAATACAAGGTGCGTCACGCTGTGGACTGCCATGATTGACCACGCGCTGCTCTGTCAAGAGCACCACGACTAAGAAGAAGAAGTTATATTTACCTGATAAGCCGGATAATAGCTGTCACAAAGAAGACATTTTAGAAAATGACAGTCCGCCCACAGTCGCCAGTAAACCCGACGCCACGACCTCAACTCCCCATACAGCCACGTTATATACTCGTTCAGATCCCAGGATGAGTCCCTGTGAATACATTGATCTTATACATAACTAGCTTGCCACCCCCGGCTTCGCCTTAATTTTCGAACAAAATAAAATATAATAGCACTCGGGGATAATCTTCCTATTAGTGAAAGTTTTTTCGGAATCAGATCAGTAGTTTTAGAGATTACCTCCTACATCCAAACTTACAAACTTTACCTCTTTATAATATGGTTATTGTGAAAATATGAAGACTTGAAAGACCTATGAATAGTGATGAAGGACTCTTTATTATGTATATGTAGGGAAATGGGCGAACAGCGGGAAATCAGCAGGCGATAACTGATCAGCTTTGAGTATGAGCTGATCAGCTTTAAGTATAAGCTGATCAGCGTACACCAAAAACTATTGTTTGCCTGGTCGATAGAAGCACTCAAGTATAGCTTTTTTTTTAATAAATGTTCTTAGTTCCAAGAATGCCCTTAAGTGAAACCGCGGACAGAAGCAGTCGGCTATGGCTATTTAGAAGTATTAATAATGAATATATGGCTTAATCCAATTTAAAAAAAACTATGTGCGTCGGTGGCCGAGTGGGTAAGACGTCTGGTATTTACTAGACAGACCCCGAGTTCGATCCCGGATCCCGGCCATGTACCAATGGGTTTTTTAATTAAAAACTTATGTACATAATCCGACAAAACCACACTAGAGGCTTTTCCATCTAAATATATCTCAACAGAACTAGCAACTCGTTAGATATAGCCTCACAAATACCATCGGCTAAACGAGGAAGACTTGGACTTCCGCTGGGTACCCTGGAACCGTAACACGGTTTCGGGAGCTGTAAAGCTACCCGTGAAGAAAAAAAAAAAAAAAAAAAAAAAAAAAAAAAAAAAAACTATCAACAATTTGAGTTGAAAATGTTGTATAAATAAACTTGTTATATTTTTGACAGTATAAGATGGCCGACACAGCCACGGACCCTTAAACAGATTGTCAATAGATGGCGCCGTTTACAATACTGTTTTGATAAGTCTCATTTTAAAATATATTATTAATTTTGTATTGTTTGTTTATTTTCTGATAAAGGAAAACCATTGAAAAATAATACATAAAGATTGGTATATATCCATACTTAGTATGTGTGCTCAATACATTCCCTCGACGATCTATCCTCATGCTGGCAGGCTGACACGGCACTTGATCGGCTATGTGACGACCAAGAAGTTTGTTGCACCTGGAACCAATCAGATATTTATTTTTTCGATGTTGCCAGAGTTACTGTAGGAATGGCTACACTCTTTCAATTTTTTCGGCATAAGTAACTCCAGATTATGACCACGGGCCCAAAATTTGCAGGATGACTACTCAGGATCACACAAATCGAAAAGTCGCGGCTTCGATTCCTACATCCGACCATGTACCAATAAAAATCTATGCACATTGTCCGACAAACCATACAAAGAGACTTTTCCATCTACATACCTCAAGAGCTGGCCACTCGTTAGATATAGCCTCAACAAATCATTGGCTAAACGAGAAAGACTGTCTTCCACTGGGTACCCTGGGGCCGGGAACGGTTCCCGGGAGCTGTAAGGCAACTCGTGAAGAATAAGAAGAAGAAAAAGAGTTACCCCGGTAGCCGTAAAAGCATAATATTAGTAGATATTAATTTGATTATACATTACTTGTTACATTTGAAGAGGGTCGCCAGGGTGGCGTAGTGACCGCGCAGTGTTTCCGGAACAGGCTCGGCGAGTGACAGGATCATCTTGCAGTACAAACGGGACTGGATTTTGTCTTTTCTATCCTTTACCGCTTCGAGTTCTATGTTTGTGTACATTGCCGCTAATCTATGCAAATAAATAGTTGAAGTGACTGATCCAGGTCCATCATATCAAAATTAATAAGTACCAAAATCTAATGTCTGGTATTCCCGGATCACGGCCATGTACCAATGGGTTTTTTTATAATTAAAAACTTATGTACATAATCCGACAAACCACACTTAGAGAGGCTTTTCCATCTCATACCTCAACAGAACTGGCCACTCGTTAGGTATTTATAGCCTCACAAATACCATCGGCTTAAAGAGGGAGACTAGTCTTCTGCTGGATACCCTGGGTTTCGGGAGCTGTATGTCAACCCGAAGAAGAAAAAAATCTAAGTTGAATATTACTTATTTGTTATTTTTGTCTGTCAATATGCCACAACTTTGACCAGAATAGGCTCTGAAATGAAAAGGCTGAATTAATATTTATAAAACTTTTAGAGACAATAGTGGGTCTATATTAAAAGTTTTTGTTACAGAGTGGCGCCCGGACTAGCCGGCAAATTTAATAGGCGGTTATCTTGGGGCCGATTAGTCGTTAGTCTTTTTTCGTCGGTAGATCACTAAATTTTATTCGTGTAATTCTGTGTTAATATACAAAGTGGCGCCCATCGTGGGGCCCCATTTTTTCGTGTAATTCTGTGTTTAATGTTCTTACTACATTACTACATTATTATAGGTACCTTGTGAGAAGGTTATCACTCAAACAAGCTAAATTAGTAGAAGTTTTGACTATTTCGCTCATGTGTGCGTGGCAATACGCGAGGCAGTCGTGAAGAAGGGGCTCCATCTGAGAAAAAGATACTAAAATCATATCACATAATTATCCTAACTAGTACTAATTAATATTATAAACGCGAAAGTGAAGAAATTCTTTCACGTCAAAACAAAGTACGCACATATTCTTAAAGAAAATTGTTGCTTTATTACCTGTAGAAATGAAGCAGAAACAAGTATTGGCACAACGTTGGCCGGATCTAATAACGGCCAATCTGCCACTAAAATTGTGTCTTTCTTCACCCAACGCATCAGCCAGTCGAATATCTAAAATAATACATTCCATAAGGTAATAACTCGCGCCTAAAATTATCACTTGGTTAGACCGCGCTCAAAAACACCTCAACCGAATGAAAAAGAAAACTAATACTTACATAGAGGGTCTCTTGACATGAACCCTGCACATTCTGACCAAAGCATAAAACTTGGTACAGGTGTAGCCTAGGTCAAAATGAGTTATGTTATACCTCAGTATATTTTTTTTATAATAACTTACTACTTTTAAAGTTATTACTTTTTGTATGACAAGGTATTACAAAACCCTCAAATATGAATTCCTCGTCTTTAATTTATACGAAAATGATACTAAGTACGCCCTTATGTAAAATCACGACGCATTAGATTTTTTTATTTACGGAGCGGCGGTAGCGCACTTCGACACCGGAACTTTTGGGGCCAGGGCTTAATCTGCTCATTTTGACCTAGGCTACACCTGTACCAAGTTTCACGCTTTGGTGACAATGTGCAGGGTATCCATACAAGAGCTGGCAAGAGAGCCCCCACTAAACTGCATTTTATCTCGATAGAGAGCGCTTTAGGCATTGATATATTATGTTTCAATGGCTTTAGGCGACGGTTCCTATTCACTTTTGTCAAAACTGTAATACGCCAAAAACTCTAATTTTGTGGCTAGGTGCGCTGCATAAAATTAAAGAAAAAATATAGATAAATATTCAAGTAGGTAAATACATTTTTTTATTAATACAGCTTTTTTCCGTTCATTGGGGACTTCCGTTTCCTTAGTTATTTTTTTTTGTTGTAGGTAATACCTATAGTCATCATGCAAACCAAAAGTAACTCATCATCTTTCACTCCGCATTCTTCTCTAATGGCATCGTTCCGGATGCGATCAATACGCGTTATATCACACATTCTACGTAAAGACCGCATTTCCACTGCATTTATCTTACTTTCTTGTTTCTTATTCTATACCCAAGTCTTGATTCCATAAGTAAGTGATGGCACTAAAACAGTTTGAAGAATTTATGAAAATTCTGGTTTATTCTACTTATATGCTGAGGATAAAGTACTTTCATTTTTCATGTGTAACATTTTAGGTGGTATGTAATTTCTAACAAAATTGCAGTGGTCTTTACGTAGAATGTGTGATATAAAGCGTATTGACTGCACCCGAAACGATGTCATTAGAGAATAATGCGGATTGAAAGATGATGTTGTAACTAAAATGAAGAAAAGTAGTTTACGCTGGTTTGGGCACGATGAAAGATTGACTAAAAATGTTTATATGGCTGAAGTGAAAGGAAATGCTGGGAAAGGACGACCTAGGTGTACCTACCTACTTTTATTGAACATATAAAAAATGTATTGATTGTTGGAAATATTAAAAGTAGGTACACACACAATCGCCGAGCATGTATGAAAGGTATGATGAATATAAAAGAAGCGAAAGAGGTAGGTAGGTATGTCAGCATTGTAACAAATGGCATTCGATTGTCACTGCCTACCCCTCTTGGGATGAAAGGCGTGATGATAAATAGATGTAATTTGTAGTACCTACTTAGATACTTATTACTAACTTCATCGACTTTCCGGATAACTGACTGGTTAACTTATGGTTTAATCTCGCCGCGCTCGCCCTTTTTTCATTGAAAATTTTTAATAAATATTTTTATTTTTATATATGTATCTATTTAAAACTGCTAGTTACCTGAATATCACAATGTACAGATATATCCATGTCTTCCAATCGTTGTCCTGCCGTCACGTCAGCGAAGTATCCCATCTTAGATATTAACAACTTCTGCGGACACTTGAAGTCTTTCTTCAGCCCTTTCACCTCGTCGCACACGTGGATCTCTACGTCTCCACTGAAACGGGTAAGGCCATTGAGTTTGTACAAAGAGTTAGACTCAATTTATATATTTTTTTAAGTTTTGTCGTCAATCTAAATTGCTAAATGAAAACATAGTGCCTCTGGACAAGTCGCAAGGTATAACGGCCGTGATTGTTTAGTGTTTTTCTAATTAATTGGTAATAATGCCAAAATTATGGCTACTTATAACAAGGTAGTGAACAATATTTTAGGCGGGAAAAATAATTACATAATACAACATACATACATACATACAAATTAATAATAAAAAAAACACAAATATAAAATACACAAAAAAAATTCCGGTACCGGGAATCGAACCCGAGCCTCCTGGGTGAGAGCCAGGTATCCTAGCCACTAGACCATACCGGACTTACTAACTATGACAAAAAAGCTAATCACTAACTTTTATTCCAAGTTTACGTATATCTTTTAACAGATGGCGCTACTTACTCTTGCTTTTGATTTTGTGATTTTTCTTGTGCTACTGTTACTGACGATTTTCTCCTGCCGAGACGATCTCTAGACTCTCGTTCGTTTAAAAATCCTAAAAAAAAATAGTTTATTTCATAATTAATGAAGAAAAGATGCATCAGAATTATTATGAACTTTCTTACCTCCAAAACTGGCTGGTTTTTTTACTTCAGTGGCCATGTTTGAAGAGGTCTTTTTAATAATTGGCATGTAAACACTCGTTGTTTTTGATGGTTTTTTATATCCAACCAAATATGGTAGAATGCAGTCTAGTATCCCTTCATTTATTACCTGAAAATAATTATTAACTGGATTATAATGTATGACAGCGCCATCTATTGTGATAAATTGTAACTAATTTTTAATTATATTTTTACGCCAGGTTTACGCCAACTGTCACTAAAATTTTAGAGTTGCGTAGTTTGTAATGTCTTTCTAATAAGCAAAACTTTTATCTACTGACTAACTATGGGCTTGGGCATATTGGTAGTATACGCACATCGTTTAATTTACAGTTTAAATTCGCTTCAGTCCATACTCCTAGCATTTCGACTCTTGCTTCAGGTGGTAAAGATCTTCTTCTGCCATGGATTTTAGCTGAAATTTAGTAATGCAATTAATTAATTAACATTCTTTTTATGTTAATGCATTACAAATATTTTACATACTTTCAATTTCACTGCAACTGTATCGTTTATTTAGACGTTCCAATTCAAAATTCTTTTTTTCAATTGCTGTATCGCTTTTGCTAATTATGGTTTTTTGGTCGTAATAGGCCGTTTGGTATAGAAGATCGCGTTCCTGTTGCTCAATAACATGGTTAATTACAGTCAATTTAGTTAATTCTTCCCAATTAATTTTTCCTCCTTCATCGTCTTCCCCCTCCAATTGTTCGTAGACTTGGTAGGCAGTTTTCATAAAATCAAAGAAATCTTTCACAGTGATTATTTCGGCGGGTGACGTCTTTATTTCAGAATTTCGTCTGGATGATGGCTCGGAACGGGTCGGACTTTTTGAAGGTTTTTCATTTTTCTGTACAAACATTGATGATGTATCAGTATCCGGATTAGTGTTAGACATCTTTGAAAACTTGTGATAAGAAATATATTTTGTTATAATATCAAGAGAACTATAATTTCGCAATTGAAACGAATAAATTATGAATAATTTTCATCGATTTAACAATATCCTTGGCAACCTTGTGATAAATATATATGTAAACAACTTCATTTGATTTACTATCTGTGCATTTGATATTCCTACAAGTTTAAACAACCTGAAAATTATAAATATCTATAAAACAAAATAAGGCCTAGGTGATCCATTTATTACTACTTATAATAAATAAAGTATATTAATTGTGTATTATTAAATACAAAAACTAAATTACCTGTATTAACCTATCAACTAATTTGATGCAAACATGACATAAAAATGTCATATTTTAAACTTTTCTATAAAAATCTCGTTGCTTCTCGTCAGCAACCATAGACAATAATATTCCATAAAAATTTGTAATCGAAAACGCATTGACACTTCACTTATATAGTAGAGTTATTTTATCTATGCTCACATATGATAAATGTCATGTTGTGTCATATCAACAATTTGCTTTGGTTTTTTGTAAAATAGCAATTTATTGTTTGTTTCTGTAACATAAATTATGATGTTAGCGTCTAGGGCGCGTTATGACGAGCTATCAACCCGAGTATGAACAGAGCTCAGCGCCGCGGGAGCACTTCTGGAGAAATTCTCGTACTGCAGTACCGGGCCGGCTGCAGCAAACCAATTTAACGCGACCAGCCATGTCCAGTTCATCATTTCACCAGTTCCAGGCTTCCGTGAGCGACGCTTGGGATGCCGGAGACGACGAAGTGGTATGCGGGATAGCTGATGCCAGGATCTCTAAAACTGCTTCTCAAACTGCTGCACTAAATGTTATAAATTCTCATCGAAATAGTACTAAGAAAGCGGAGGGTGACACAAGGGAAATTGAGACTAATGATGCACACAATCCAGCAGAAGTTAAAAGGTCTGGTCCTGTGCGAGCTTATCCAGGTCGACCGAGACCTGTGAAGTTGTCTGCTTTGTCTACGAGAGAGGAAAGTAGTGAATCTAGGATAGAAAAGTTTGAGCAACTCCTGGAGAGTTCAGTGCTCGACCTAGATAAATTAAAACAACTCAGTTGGTCTGGAATACCTGGAAAGGTTAGTTATAATTATTTTCTTTGAAATGTCACAGGATCCATTAAGCATAGATAAATTAAATGGTTATTTATTACTTCTTATCAGTTTGTTTGCTTGGTTTGTACTTTGTTTTCCCTGGAGTAGCGTTAAAAGTACCCTTGTGTTGTCATCAAGTAATGTAATTTGGTATGAAGTAGGGTTTTCAGACCCGGAAAATACTTGACTTAAAACCCAATCAACAAAAAATATTTTATTTTTATACGTAATCGGATCGTTCCCTTAACGCCTTAGTATTTTTGAAAGCTTATTTCATTAACAAGTCTGATATTAATTAATAACTTTGATTGATCTCTTTTCTATGTAATATTATTAAATATGTATATAAGTTTTCAGGTGCCATTTTATTAGAAGTAGGTTACATGTTATTGTTTTATAGAAGTTTATTTTTATTTTTGTCACTGTTTGTTGCACATTTTTTTTTAAAAGTATTCCAGTTGTTCAGTTATGGTCACGTTCTCCAGAAAGTACCAACTTGAAATACAAAGATTTTATTTCTATCTTGTTTTGTTCGACATTTATTGCAGGGGAGGAAAAATTGTTCAGTTTTAAATAAAAAAAAAACATTTATTTATTTTTTGTTTTTTTTTTGATAAATACCTATATATTTGAATGAGCAAATAGCGACATAGATAATGTGAAGTTTTTTACCCAGGTAAAACCCTAGTATGGAGCCTAGAATTTGCACACAAACAACAAAAAATTAAGAAATCTTTAACTTTCACCCTCCAACCCCCATAAAGAGGGTGCAGCTCTGTATATAAAACTAGGGTACTTCTCCAAGTCCTAGAAAGCTGAAATTTCCCATGCCATACTTTATGACCAAGATGTAGGGTTTGTAGAGTTAGGGGCCTGGCTCTTCATGAGATCTGATAACTAGGGGTGTGCGAATAATTCGAACTTACGAATTATTCGTTCCGAATCGAATATTAACATTCGAAAGTTCCCGAATAATTAAAAATCGAATACTTAATTCGAAAAAAAATTCGAATAATTCGATTTTTTTCGGATATCGAATTTCTTTCTAAATTATTCGCGAATTGTTACATTATTCGCGAATTTTTGAATATTTTAAATTTAGGGTTTGTTATGTTCGATATTCAAATATGAAATTAATAAATTTATACGATGAAATATGATTACACAAATTTAAATCAAAAAGTATATTATTCGTAAGAAAAATATTTTTGATACATTTTGATGATGGAATTTAAATTGAGAACAATAGAAAATCCAGTCATATTTCGATACTTCGCGAATTGGCCATGCTACATATTTATAATATACTTTTTTTATAATTTGTTTTGAAAATATAGCCCATTTTAAGAAACTAATTTCGATATATTTGTTTTTTATCCATTGCGTCTATTTTTAATATATTTTACAAATTTTACCCGCGAAAAGTAAACGTGACGTCACAAGAATTTAGAACAGGATTATAATCTTGGCCACTACACATAAAAAGTGACAGTCAATCAAATTAACGTCAAGCAAACGTCAGTCAAGGTCGACTAACCTAAAAATTACTCTTGTTTATATACTCGTGTTTGTTACTAATTTAATTGAATAGTTTTTTACAATGGCAAGTAAATAGTGTTTCATCCCGTCATGTCCTAATAACAAAGAAAATAATTACACGTAAATTATAATTTATAAAGATGTCATTCAAAGATTGACGATTGCCCTTTTTTGTAGGCAAAGGTTTTTTTTTTCATACTGCTTAAGATGACGTCATACATCGGTCAAATTAAGGTTATTGTTTGTTATTGAATATCTTAAAAAGTATAGACTTAAAATCTGATAAATAGAAATTGTACTGAAAGCTTATATCTCGAAACGGTTTCGAGATCTTCGTTTCTGTTCAAAAAGTTAGCATGGCCAACTATTCGAACATTTTCGAATTATTCGTTTTTTTCGAATTCTTCGTCGAATTTCGAATAAACGCTATTCTCACACCCCTACTGATAATTTTATAATAGTGAAAGCATTATATAAGACTTGCCAACCTATTTTACATAAAATGTTTTTGGTGGGATTTCATTTTCATAAGATTTTTTTTCATATATAATTTTACAGGTACGTCCAATAGCCTGGAGATTGCTAGCCGGCTACTTACCAGCAAATGTTGAACGTAGATCAGAAACCTTGGAGAGAAAGAGAGCAGACTACAAGCACCTTGTTGCTCAGTATTACAATGATGAGAGCGAGAGAGATGGCGATACATATAGACAGATACACATAGATATACCAAGAATGAGCCCTTTGGTCGCTTTGTTCCAGCAGACAACTGTTCAGGTATTTTTTTAGGAAGCTAGTCTTCTTCTTTTATTGTGGCTTCACCAATGTTAATCCATGGTGCCAATGTCAAGTATTATAGCCTTAAGGGTCCTATATTGGGAATTTTTCTGGGATAAACTATTCCCAATTTCTCTGTAAATAATCCACCTGTGTCACTGTAATTTACCATATAGTTACTTATTGAATATATCTAAGTGAAATAGCTCTTATTTTTTCAATGGGTTTTATTGAATAGGAAATATGGGTAGTTTAACTTTGCCCCTGCTGTCTCTTTCATAATCTATCACAAAACTCTAAATTTTTTTAAAAGCGCTGTTATACCATTACCCTTCAATTATATATGTCGAATTTTTTGGTAGCTTATTGAAAATTTAAAATAATAATTATTTTATTATTTTTGCCAAATTAAAAAATCATAAAATATTTTTTTTTGAATTTTCAATAAGCTACAAAAAAAAGCGATATATATAATTAAAGAATAATGGTATAAGAGCGCTTTAAAAAAAATTTAGAGTTTTGTGATAGATTATGAAAGAGACAGAAGGGGCAGAATAATCCTTTATTCTACCACCCATATTTCCTATTAAACAAAACCAATTGAAAAAATAACGACTATTTCACTTAGATATATTGAATAAGTAACTATATGCTAAATTACATTGACACAGGTGGAGTATTTACAGAGAAATTGGGAATAGTAATATCTCCATACAAACTCCCAGTATAGGACCCTTAATAGTATCAATATGTCGATTAATAGGTATCTAAGATGATTCCGCCGACTGTGATATGTCTAATTAATCACAGACTAATAGTCTTTATTCTGTGACATAAGAGACTAGTTTTAATGCTGCATTCCAAATATGAATGAAGAATGCCCTGCTTGATAACCTCCAATACTATTACAATATTTACCTCAAGTTGAAAGAATGAAGGACGAAAGATTGACTAAAAAGGTTTATATGGCAGAAGTTAAAGGAAATGCTGGCAGAGGATGATCTAGGTGTAATTTTACTGAACATGATCCATGGCAATATTAAAAGTACACACTCGCCTAGCATGTATGAAAGATATGATGAATATAAACTTGTTGCATCATTATTAAGTTATTACTTATTCCAGGTGATGTTCGAACGCATACTATACATTTGGGCTATCCGCCACCCAGCATCTGGGTATGTCCAGGGCATCAATGATTTGGTCACACCATTCTTCATGGTGTTCCTGCAGGAAGCGGTGCCCGGTGAAGAGCTGGACAACTATCCGTTGGACAAGTTGACGGAGACCCAGAGAGATGTGATTGAGGCGGACTCGTTCTGGTGTTTGTCAAAGTTTCTGGACAGCATTCAGGATAATTATATTTTTGCTCAACTCGGTATACAGCATAAGGTGAGATGGATTTTTAATTTTTGTCCCCATATTGCATGTGTATTATTATGTACTAACTGCTTGGCTCCTAAGATAGGTAGGGTGATGTTTTATACACCTAAACCTTCCTAGTAAATCAATCTGTCTAATAGGCATGATGACTAAAAAATTCTAATTAGTCCGTCAGTTAGATTATCAGAAAATATTGGACACGTATTTTTTCTTTTGTCAATTAAACAAAAAATGATGAAGATATAGCCCGCTAAAATTCCGCGTGACGTCACATTTGAGTACACTTTTGACCTAGAAGTGACGTCACCGGCCCCCACTCCCAAACTTTGACGGGCTTTATCTCTGTAATTTTTTGTTTGATTGACAAAAGAAAAAATATGTGTCCAATATTTTTTGATAATATAAATGTCGGACTAAATATTTTGTTTACCCTGTCATCTATATCCCTGTCAATAGGGATAGATTGTGTAAAAGGACAAACAAAGAAACATTATAAACGCGAAAGTTGTATGGATGTATATATGTTTGTTACTCAATCACGCCAGAACGGCTGAACGGATCTGGATGAAATTTGGTACAGAGATAAGATTGTAGTCTGGAATAGCACATAGGCTACTTTTTATCCCGGAAAATGTATGGTTCCCGTGGGATTGATTTGTTTTTGTTTTTCACGGGATTGACATGATTTTTGCATAGTGTCAGAGAATGACATATTTTTATACAGCGAAAGCAAATTACAGCTACGGGATTATTTCTTTTTGGATCTATTTCCACATAGATATTACTGAAACTATTTTTTTCATGAAATTTCAGGTGAACCAACTCAAAGAACTGATAAAAAGGATCGACTCGTCGCTACACGGACATTTACAGAGTCATGGTGTCGACTATCTACAATTCTCATTTCGCTGGATGAACAACCTTCTGACCAGGGAAATACCCCTGGCTTGCACCATACGCTTGTGGGACACCTACTTAGCGGAATCCGACGGGTTCGCCACTTTCCAATTGTACGTCTGCGCCGCCTTCCTACTCCACTGGCGCAGGATTATTATGCTCGAGAAAGACTTCCAAGGCCTTATGATACTGCTTCAGAATGTACCAACGCAGAATTGGACGGACTCGCATATAAGTGTTTTGGTTGCGGAAGCGTTTGAGCTTAAGTACGCGTTTGCGGACGCGCCTAATCATTTCGCTAGTGCTGCCAAGTCGGATAGGTGACCTGGGCATCGAATCTTGTCCCTTGGGGTTGTAGGTGCGTTGAAATTATAAATCGGATAAAAATATAAAAAAGTGCCTAAAAAAATCTAAATATTTTCTAAACCATACAAGTTTTAATTTTAATTAAATTTGTTTTGTTTCCATTGGGTGTTTTTTTAACCGTTATTAAATACATTTGAATGTTGCTTTTTACTACAAAAAGCTATCTGGCGTGGTTTCGGAAATATTTCAAGACTTAGTGGCTTTTTTTATATTGCTCGTCAGTGTATTATAACGAGGTACAATTTGTTTGTTTGTTTGTTTGTTTGTTTGTTTGTTTGTTTGTTTGTTTGTTTGGGAGCTTAGAATAAAGAATAAACCAGAATTTGCATAAGTTCTTCAAAATGAGGCTAAAATAGTACACTGAAATATTGTACCCGGTTGTATTTCTTGATAAAAATACAATATAATAAATTATCCCAAAATTGGTAGATCGTGGTGAGAAGTTTAGTATGACTGTAGCGGAAAATCGCGCTTTATACTATTCAGTGCGCGCGCATGCGTATTCTGGTTTGTTCTACATTCTGAGACTACTAAGACTAAGGAGGGGCCATAGTCGGGCCGCCACCGCCCTTTCTGCCCATTTGCCCATAAGATTGACCATTGAGATACTAATAAGTTACCTTAGGTTTCGTTGGTATCGTTACAAAAATATTTAATTGTGTTGTTTTTAAATGTGAAATGCGATCTAGGACGTTTAATTTGCAGGAACATATCATTAGAATAATCTCTATAAAAAGCAAAATGTGACAATAAAACGACATAAAATGAAAAAAAAAGTTGCTTATACTTACTCAAAGTGCTGATCCTAAAAATTCAACAATTAGGAAAAAAGTCTAAACAATTCCTTACCACACAGTTGATTAGTTATTATTTTAAATTTGATTGAGCCATATTTTAATTATTTAGGGTTCTAAATAGCCGTAGTTTCCAAAACGAGCATTGCTTTTGTATTTTAAAAACTATGGCTATTTAGAACTCTTAATAATAAAAATATGGGGGGGGGGGGGAGGTAAACGTCTAGTACTAGCCCCTGTACCACTGTATTTTTCTGTCGTTTTATTGTCGCAACGGATTTTACGTTATATGGTGATTATGTTAAAATACAAACATAATAATTATAATTAATGATTGGAACCACTATGTTCCCGCAAGTTTGACGTCCTAGATCGCCTTTCTCATTTAAAACATCACAATTAACTATTTTCCTATATATATTCTCGCGACACAAAACTATACCAACGAAATCTAAGGTAACTTATTACTAACTGGTAACTTATTAGGTCAGTTTAACTGGTCAAAGGGCAAAAAATTGGCGAAAGGGGGAGCCCGTCTATGGCCCCTCCATAGGTTTAGTACTCTATGCTCTGACAGGTAGGTATACCTACTCATAGGCCGTGAAGTAGCCTATATGTCATTCTCAGGCTCACTCACTCTCGCTGCTAAAAAAAACCTGTTGATCCGTTACAAGAAGGACAATCAAACAAACTTAATTGTATAGTTGATCGAAGTATAGAAGGTATAAAAAAAATATTTCAATTTTGATGACTTCTCTCACATATCCTTAAATGGTTGCTTGTTGTGAAAGAAACATTATATGTATATTTATATATTGAAAATGTATATATAAAATTGGGATAAAAATATATATATGTATGTTTAAAAATCACAGACAAAAATACGTGATACGTGACAAACTTACGCATAAAAATTTAATATGTATAATTCGCGCTAAACAACTGCCCTAAAGTATTTCTTATAAAAAAAAATACTTACATCTGTGACACAATCAAAACTCCGTTTTTCTGTTCTTGTCTTATTTGGTAAACAGAATTTGCATGTCTTTTTAACCGACTTCAAAAAAAGGAGGTTCTCAATTCGTCGGAATCTTTTTTTTTGTATGTTCCCGGATTACTTGAAAACGCCTACACCGATTTGGATATTTTTTTTAAGGGTATATTAGTATATATATATAGGGTGGACCCATGGTAAAGCACACTTTTCAGTGCATATTTTTTGAAGTCGGTACGCTTTTTTATAGTTCATTTATTATTGCAAGATTTTTAAATAACCGTTCTGCAAATATAATCTAAGACAACTTATTTAAAAAATTACAGCAAGATAAATGCAGTGGAAATGCGGTCTTTACGTAGAAATAAAGCGTATTGACGGCATCCGGAACGATGTCATTAGAGAAGAATGCGGAGTAAAGTAGTTTACGCTGGTTTGGACACGTTGAAAGAATGAAGAAGGAAATATTGACTGAAAAAGTTTATATGGCTGGTATAGGATGACTTAGAAAAAAAATCACACAATCGCCGAGCATGTATGAAAGGTATGATGAATATAAAAGAAGCGAAAGAGGTATGCCAGGATCGTAACAAATGGCATTCAATTGTCTCTGCCTACCCCTCTTGGGATAAAAAGCATGATGATAGATAGATTATTTAAAAAAGAAATGCAAATATTGTTTACTAGATGAGACAAGTCTACTTAGAAAAACTGGCTGCCAATTGACACTATTTCTGGCTACACCGCAAGAGATAAAAGCCGTGAAGCTTTGTTTTATGAGCACCATCGCAATTTACCACTTGTGGATAATTATATTCACGCTAGTACAGTTGCTTGGCGCGGATTTTACTAGGTTCAAGGGACGAAGCGCGTCAATTATATGTTCCTTAAGGCCATGAAGCAGAAATAGTCACGCCAAGTAAGTTGACCCAAAAAGTATCACGTGGCTAGAGTCCGCTCCATACAATTTGTATAGGCGTCGTCGTCACACAGCGGTCAATCTGGGTCAACTTATTTAGTCTTATGTTAAAGAAAGGAAATGGACACACGATGTATAAAATTAAGAGCGAGTCCTTTATGTCTGGTGTGGCGTCAATTTCGTCGCGTGAGGGTCGGTTTTTCAGCGTTGACTTTGATCTCGAAGCTTAGAGGCTAATTGCTTTGCTTTTGCGTGTGTTGGACGCGCCTCGTTCCGACTAAGATACTGCGTAAAACAAAAAAAAAATATGAAAAACATTTATAAAACGTACCAGCTCTTGTTAATCGACCTATATTATATTGCCGGTACGTCGTGATTGACTAACAAATATAATAATATATGAATTTGTATATATTGTGTTGTAATGGAGGTACGTTAAGTAAAAACTAAGGTATTATTTTTATTTCTAAATATTAAATAATCCACCTGTGTCACTGTAATTTAGCATAGTTTATTCAATATATCTAAGTGAAATAGCTGTTATGTTTTCAATGGGTTTTATTTAATAGGAAAGATGAGTGGTTAAACTTTGCCCCCGTTTTCTCTTTCGTAATCTATCACAAAGCTCTTATATCATTACCCTTCAATTATATACATTAACATCGCGTTTTTTTAATTCAAAATAATAATTAATTTATGATTTTTAATTGGTCATTTATTTTGAATTTTCAATAAGCGACAAAAAAACGCGATGTATATAATTGAAGGGTAATATGGTATAGCAGCACTTTAAAAATATTTTAGAATAATTATAGATTATGAAAGAGAAAATGGGGGCAAAGTTTAACCACCCATATTTCCTATTCAATAAAACCCATTGAAAAAAATTACAGATACCTATTTCACTTAGATATATTGGATAAGTAAACATATGCTAAATTACAGTGACACAGGTGAATTATTTACAAAGATATTGGGAATAATTTATCCCAGAAAAATTATGGATCCTTAAATTATTTTCAGCAACTGATTTGAATATTTTTGTTTTCTAAGCAGTAGTTTTTTGTAATAAAATTTTATTTTCTGCCCCATTTCTCAACTCATTTGTATTATTGGTAGTGCCACAGATAGTTGTTTTATTACAAATGAGTACGGTATAGAAACACTGCTTTACCTAAATGATGACGTCATTATGTTGTCTGTCAACAAAACTTGAAAATTTATTATAAAAAATAATTACTTGCTGGATAGAAAACAAAAATATTCAAATTAGTTACATAAAATAACTGAAATCTTTGAAATAAAAAAACATACCTTGGTTTTTATTGCACATAGGTACCGAATAGGGGTGATAACTATGAATGAAAATAAATACACAATACTATTAGCCTATAACGTATAATTACTTGCAATACTAAATGCGATAACAGCGACGCTGTCACCAGGCCAGATAAGTTTGTGGAACTATACTTCTAAGTAAATGTCAAATAAATAACCACAGACTAGTAACTATATTATAATAACTGTCTGTCAATCTGTCATTGACTAAGTTGGTTTCTTATTATTTTATCTAATCTGTGACCATCATTTTGTTCTGTTGCCTAGGTGTGACGTTTTCGCGGGAATTTGAAAAAATATAATTAAAAATTAACGTTTTTTAAAATATTTTATTAGGTAGGTATATAAAAACCTTACTAATTTAAAAGTATTTCCAAACAATTGTCATCATCCCTATTGTATTACATGTGTATACAGAAGACAACTTTTACAATATTCACCCAATGGCAGCTAACGGATATTATTCTTATATGGGATTTTTGTTTTAGTTGAGAGAAACCTATTTGGTAAGTGTACTGCATATTCGAAGATAAAATTTTACTGTTCATGTCAAATCTAATCTAAAAGTTTTTTAAGGTGAAACGGTCGATAGATTAGATTAGATAAGTTTTATCGAGCGAAGACGATTAATTATGACTAGGTACTTATTATACAACAAAGTCCCCGTTTGTGCTAGTTTCACGCACAGATTGTCGCAGTTTTCACGATTAGATATATGGCCGTATCTAGAGAGGGTTTTGGTGGTTCAATATTTTCAATGTTACTAATTAATGAACGGCTGGACAAGTTTGACTATTTTTTAAATGTTGGTAATACATATATCGTTAGTCCGAATCCCTTTACCTAACGTAACCAAGTCGATGTCAATACCATAAGATACAACCACGGGCGCAGCCGGGGTTGAAAGCTAGTTTTAAAATAAAAATAAAAAGATTATTACTAGGTTTGTGGTTTATATTTGTTGCTTTATCTCTGAAAAAAAAGATCAGAATCCTCTGTAGCCCTGTTTTGACATTAGTTAGGATTATTCGATTGACAATATCTGAACTCATTTTTGTACCCTCGACAACTTAAGAGGCCTTACCGTTACGCCGCACTCGAAATTTAGTTTAAGTAACGCGCGTGTGTGCGTTATTGAAAATTAGTCGCGCCTTCAAATTTTGATCATTTTCGCGATTTTTTTATGTTGACTTTGATATCAAAATAAAAAGAGGGGATGGTTTGAAAATAAAAAATACTCAACATTGCAAATTTTTCACTCTTTAAATTATTTTTTATTTATATTTGTAATGGTTTCTATATTAAATAAAATTTAGATTCTTGTTATGGAATAATTCGAGAATAATGTGTTATTTTTATATTACTTATTTTTTTGTATATAGCTCACAAAAAATACATTTTTATATCTATGATTATTTCCAAAAATGATCGTTTTTTTTTATGAAAGATGAAAAATCTAATCTATCAATATTTAAGTTGACCATATTACTGTGTAAATACTGTTTTTTAATGTTCAAAATCTTCAGTGAGCTTTACAAGATCGATCGTCCAACGTCACTCGAACGTAAGTTTTTGGAATATGAGTCCGGAAAAATGATAATTTACCAACACTATAGAAATAATTTCAAAATTTCCTTCTACCAGTCCTGAAGACCAAGACCCGTATTTTCAAAATGACACATAATTGTATCCACAATCTTATTCGTATTCTCACAAACAGACATCAAAAATGTCCGAAATGTAGCGTGTGCCGGTAAGGAGCCTTAACGCTAGCTGTAGCCAGCGACTTCGTCCGTGTGGAATTAGGAACATTGACAAAATTTCGAAACATTCCGTCTTAGTAGACGCGCACGTCATTTCATCTTCTAATCTCTGGAACTGGCAGCGTGATGTTAACCTATATTATAGGTTATAGGTCATATAACATCAAATGCAAAAATTTTTTTTTCAACCCCGACTACTTTATTATAGTATATATATTGTACAGCGACATTGCAGGTCCCAAACAATACTTGAAAATACGAAATTAATCTTTGTATAACAGGCATTGCTAATTGCTTGATATTTGCAAGATATGTTTCTTTGTCTATGCAGTACACAATATATTAAAACACTTTTTTGGTTTGCAATAAATATATTAATTGACGTTTAAGTATCACTAAGTTGTATAGTAAACATATTTGTATGAATAAAGGTATTTACAATTTTTATTTACCTCTTTCATTTAAGGGGGAGCCTTTAAACCCGTCTTCTAATACTTAGATCTACCGTGTTAGGGTCCCAGGTCCCAGGGTACCCAGCGGAAGAACAATTCTTCCTCTGTTAGCCGATGGTATTTGTGAGGCTGTACCTATACGAGTGGCCAGCTCTGTTGAGGTATATTTAGATGGAAAAGCCTCTAAGTGTGGTTTGTCGGATTATGTACACTGTAAGGTTGGCAAAAAAGTCTAGAAACGTAACTAATTTTTTGTCCGTTGGCAACATTGTCAAAATATTTGTGTTTGTTTGACAGAGGTCAATGTATAGCTTTCTTAGACAAACTTGATACTTGCGCCTTAGTTGGACTTGTTCAAAATATCCTCAACACCAGGGGAGCACAAACAAGGTTGCCACAAAAAGGAGTTGTACAACTTTGATTTATGTGCCATCCGTCAAAAATAAAATTGCTGCATTGTTATTAAAATGTCTAATATGTGTCTTTAGTGTCCAATAATATTAGTAGGGTTAATGTCTAATCAAAGTCGAAAAATAATATGTGTGCAAAATCAAATAAAACTATCAAAACTAGGGCAAGCACACTATACGGGTTGCCATATGAACACAGTGGCGCCTCCATTATTTTCTACATTTTTTGCCAAGCATGTACGTTAAGTTTTTAATTATAAAACAAACCCATTAGCCAGGATCCGTGATCGAACACCAGGGGGAATGTCGTGTCGACCGAAAGGCCAAAAACGTCTACTAGTCTTTGCCCGACCCAGCAAATTTGCTCGACATTCTAGTGTTGGACAATCTCGGACCGTGCATTCCGTGGCTGGCTCTCGTACGGTATTGTCGGGTGACCTAAAGAAGGATTTTCTGGAAAACAACCCATAATATTCAAGATCAGAATCGGATGGCATTTTTTTTCCAACGTTTGGTGGTGTCAATAAGTATGCTCACTAATTTTGAAGCGGTTGCCTTTTCACATTTTTTTTAGTGTGCAAAAAAGGCCCGCGTGTTTCGGCTGGCAAAAAAAATGTATTATATAATTAGGGTTTTTTTTTTTAATATTTACATCATAACTTAAATGTAATGGTAAATGGGTTGCCTTTTCAAAAAAAAATCGATTTTGCCCCACCCCCATATCGCCGCCCCTGTCCATTTGGGGTCACTTTGGCCGCTACCAGGGGACTCTGTACCACTCAAAGGCCTAGATTACCACTCGCCATCCGGTTGCCTCTCCAATATCGGCTTGACGTGCCATTGCCTTGAATATAAGTAGGGGTGCAATGGGGTAATAATATGTCTATGGCGAATTTGTATCGCATTCAAAAAAAATTCACGCATTTTTGAACCGCTTGTCTCACGGGGCAACTACAGGGGTAAAAAATTAAATAAAGGGAAACTCTGCGTATTGACATTATTTACGACACTATTTCTAATGCAACGCGTACGAAGTACAACTTGAGTAGGTAGGTACATACTTTTAATTGTCATGGAAAGTTATCCAATGTGCGTGAATATTGACTTTTGAATTTCTAATAAATTGTCTCAAGTTTTCTTCCGAGCAGAAGTAAAAAAAATATTAAAATTTGGCAGAACGAAGATATTAAAAAGAAATCTTTTATTATTTACTTTTTTTTATTTTTTTTTATTTATAAACACCTTTTATCTTCTCTCATATCGTAAAAGTCGAATTATAAACTTCAAAACTAATTTATATTTATTTACTTATATTTAATATTATAAAAGTAGCATATATAGTAACATAATATAAATTTTGTCCCATTATGTGAAATGTTATTATCATTTAAGACGATACATTCAAATAAAATCATAGTTTGAGGGGCGTGGCCTAGCTGCATACGATACTCTAGCGCTACCCAGCGCTACGTGATCGATTGGTCTCTCCGCTGAATCTCTCTCTGTCGCATTGAATAGAAACAAAAGAGAAGAGGCGCACGGAAAGTGCTTGGAACAAACGTCCTAAGTGACAAATCAAAAATAATTTATTTAAATTAAAGGAGTAGCTTTATTGAAAATCTAAATTAACATCTTACTTTAGTAATAGATGATACAAATTTGTACTTAATTTAATAAACAATACTTCATGTACTACTGAGAAATTTGGAAAGGAGACTATTTTCAGAGGCTACTTTGCAATTTTTTTCTATCGAGCAAAGTTTCTTAAAACATGTTTTATGATTAACAGATTATTATGAAATATGATTAATTATAACATGTAATTTTTTCTATATTTCTAAGAGCTTTAGGTTTCACTCAAAACGATTTGAAAAATATGATTTAATATGAAGGTAGCCTCTTAAACACATAAATACTTAATTATAAATGCTTTTCTAAAGTAAAACCAAATTTTGAAGGCTCATCATAAGATCCTTCGCATGCTAATAAGGTATTATTACAGTTCCCTACACCGTGATAATACTTAACGTTGACTATTGTTAACGTTGTAACGTTATGATACTTCTAGTAAACTAGATCGCGTCATCGTAGAGCCCGTTTAAAACTGCGTCATACAAAAATTTTATATTAATATTAGAACTGCTAATACTTTTGTTAAAAATAAGTAGAGACAGCACAATACAACTTAATATATGGTTTAGAGCACCCATATTGATTGTTCCGTCTGACAATATGTCTAGTATTTATATAATATTTGGGGAATTATTTTCAGTTTTTTTCATTTTGTTCTTATCTGTATCGTCAAAGAGTATGTAAGGAGACATACATACATTTTAAATGTTTTTAGTTCCTTTAGTTAGTAATATAATCTTTAGATTGTACCAGCTATTGGGTAATATTGCAGTGCAAATGGCAGTGTGGAATACCCCTTTTTATCTTCATAAGTAGGTCACACATTGGTCCGGCATCGCACCGAAAATTTCCCATTCCGGACGCCGTAAGATCTAGGCGGACCGTTTGTTACAAGATTTGGACGAGTCTGTGGTCGATTTCGGTGGACCGTACGGCGGCGCGCCGATGATTGGACAAATGGGTGGCCACCTTATTGAAAGATGCTGAATCACGTGTTTATTATTTGTGTTAATATATGTTATGTTTAATACCACCTTTTACCTCCTTAGGGGATGAAATTTGAAATTTATTTATTTATGTTTTTATAAATTTATTATAAACCAGAAGCGGATATATTTACGAAAGCTCTGCCAACTGCAATTTTTTAATTTATTTTAGCTATTATGGTAAATTTGGGATTGGCAGACATTATAGCCTGATCAGACAATCAGCAATAAGGTCGAGTGTTGTATTCTACCTGCTACCTGTTTTTTCCTTTCTGTTTCATTCGTTCTTGTTATATTTGTTGTCAATAAACATTATAAGAAATATAATGTAATGTTTTACTTAAATAGAAATATCCAACAAAAAGTATGAGGGAAGGTTGACCTTAGTAGGGATTGTACTAATAGGTATATAGGTACTCTCCGGTCCTCCAATTTCTATATCTTGGAAAAAATCACGTTGATAATTGTCCCAAAGAAGCACAAACAAACAACATGTATTTATAATATTAAACTGTACTTATATTAGTTTTTGATAAACAAGTTTTTGTCGTTTCTGCGCCTAAATAGTCTTTGGAAAAATAATATAATTATTTAGATTAATCTTGATCTTCGAACTCTGTTATTCTGAATACTTTTTTCCTTGAATTGAACGAACATTTTTGATTCCCGGGATGTTCTTAATAACAAAATAGTAGTAAGCAGGTAGTAAGTTATAATTTAGAAAACCGGCCAAGTGCGTATCTTTTCACTCATATTAAATAGTGTTCCGTCAGTCTCTGGCTCAAGCATAAGTAGGATGTTTCAATGAACATTTTTCAAGTGAAAGGTAATGATAACTTTGCCGTTTGAGTACCTAATACCACTTCTTTAAATGGTATGGATTTGAAAAAACGTTGGGCGCCAATCTGTGAGCTTCCTTTTTAAATTGTATCCGGCCAGCATAAGAAGACTCAACATGATTATAATTAAAATGAAAATAAATAAAGTTGTAAAACAATGAAACTACAGAATAGTAATATTATTATTTGGATCGGTGGGTTAATTACAAGCTTTACCTTAATTTAATAAACAATACTTCATGTACTACTGAGAAATTTGGAAAGGAGACTATTTTCAGAGGCTACTTTGCAATTTTTTTCTATCGAGCAAAGTTTCTTAAAACATGTTATATGATTAACAGATTAATATGAAATATGATCAATTATAACATGTAATTTTTTCTGTATTTGTAAGAGCTTTAGGTTTTACTCAAAACGATTTGAAAAATATGATTTAATATGAAGGTAGCCTCATTAAGTAAGCACATGTTTAGACATTTTTACTGTTTAGTTAATTAGTTTATCTTACTTACATTTTTGTATGGAAAACGAACCACCATCCCTACTTATAACACAAATTAAACGTGGAAAACTCACATGAATATAAAATTAAGCCATGAATAGGAAAGGAAAGGATTTGCTGATGATACAGTGATGCTGGACCTGGTGGAGAGAGCATAGGCATTGCTCTTCCATTACCTCTGCTCTCTCCACCCAGGTCCAACATCACTGAATAGGATGAGGAAATATGTGAACAGAAAAAAATTTATTAAGAGTACAAGAGTGTAAAAATGTACAAGACTTGTGTACTGTGCAAAGTGTAAATGTACAAAATCTGATGGGAGAAGAATAGGAAAGGGATATAGAACAGTGTTATGAACTGATGAAATAGCTGTAGAATCGATAAGACGGGTAGTTAAAATAGTGATAGACGGGTATGAGAAGGAACGAGTGAAGGGAACATCTTTTTAAATAGATAGGTACTAAAAGAAGTACGCGAACTAGGTCAGCACTCAGGGCTCTTATAATAAAAAATAAAAAAAAACATTTTTTTTATATTATATTACTAAATAATCATTTATATTAAAAGAAATAGAAATAGGTATGTCAGGATCGTAACAAAAGGCATTCGATTGTCTCTGCCTACCTCTCTTGGGATAAAGGCTTGATGATAGATAGATAGATAAAAACTAGTGCTGTGTCTAAATAAATCTAAGGGGCGGCTCTGGTTAGCCCACTTTATAATTGATTGATACTTATCAAATATTATATAAAATCCAACCAAATTTAAGAGGTTCATCAAAAGAGCCTTCCCAAGCTCTTAAAGCCCTATCTCCTCCACTATTCTCCTTAGAGTCGAGTGCTAGACCACGATAATACCTAAAGTTAACAATATAAAACATTAAACGACCCTCATATTTAAAGGCTTCCAAATAAAATCGTTCCCGGTTTACGTCAATTTTGAACGAGTTTCCCCAAACCTGTTTTCCTATCGCTGTTTCAGCGTCCACTTTTAACATCATAGAAAATTGCATATTTTCAATTTTAAATATATTATCCTTGTCGTGTCTAAACTTCCACGTCACTCGCTTCTCTGGTACCACTAGGTTGCTACCCAAAGCATGCCTATCTCCTTCGACCGTGTTGTAGTGTAATTTTAATGGAAGCCCATATCTTGCACTTGTAATTTTTATTTCGTCTTGATTTAATATATATTTAAATATGTCAGGAAAAAACAATTCGATATAGTTCATGTTTCCGTTATGCCAGAGCTTTGCGGCGTATGCCATAAGATTGTTTTTTCGTACTAACAGCAATTTTTGTATAGTGTTAGTGATAGGGGTTTCGTTGTTATTGTCGCGCAAAGTTTTCATAATGTTCGTTGCATTTGTGTATGCACCCTCGAGGATAGCCTCGTATAACTCATGATTATATTCTAGTATTGAAGTATTCTCTTCAGAATGTCTCATTGAGTTCTTACAATCTTCAAACGTAGAGTCAACTTTTTAGTAATTCTAGTCTATGTTTTTCATATAAACATGAAGTTTCTCCAAGAATGTCTCCATCACTATTAGTTGTCAACAATGCATCATATATCTTATTCATTATAGAGAAAAAATCCTGGGATACAGGTAGTACCAGCCACAAATATTTATCTTCAGTTGGCTCTTCTTGTAAAATATTACAAGAATATGGTCTTGTTTTGGAGTCTGATGTAAAACCAAGATAACAAGTTGGAAATACATTCAATATTTTAAAATACACTCTATTATTTTTCCAAACAGGGCTAAATATCCAACCACTTTTTCCATCCGGTGTAGTAATATTAACATTTATAGGCTGATTCCTATTTAAATTTACCTCGTCTTCATTGAAAAGATATTTGAATGGTTCCGGAAAGACTGTAATGAATGTTTTACTTTCGTTCTCCCACAGTTTGTAACCAAAATTAATAACATTTTTCACCTTTTTATCTATCATTTCCCTCACTGTTTTTACAACTTCATCTTCACGTTTTATTATATTATGTTCAGTAATATAAACAGCTTGATCATACAATCCTTCAGTAATTGCTTTATGCAAAAGTTCAATTTCATCTGTTGGTTTATTATCTAAGTAATTAGCTTTATTAGAAAGTTCAATTTCAGCAGCTTCATTATCTAAATAATTAGCACTGATAATTGTTTTGTTAACAATAAGTATAAACAACACAAAAATATTAAATGTATATTTTAAGGCGCCCATGATTGTTTGAGCATTTGGTTGAATCTGGTCAAACTACGAGTATTTATAATCACATTGAGAGAATTCCCAGGAGCAACATCCTGAGTATCTTATCTGTATTGTCAAAGAGTAGGTATGTTAGTCTTAAATGAAGGATATTCTGGTACACGCAGTTGGCGATGCCGTTCTGTATTGTGCTTGTCCTTATATAAAAATGGCATGGGTAGTAAAATAATTTAAGTTTACTCGTTTATGGAGTATGAAACTATGAAAGACTTGCAATTTTTAAAAGAAAGTTTACTTAGTTTACAACCTCCTTCTTGATTAAGTAAGTACTTCAAATAGACCACAATGAAGGATTTCTTTTTCCGGACTAAAATAAACGCAGCCAGGTCATTACTTGTTTTTTTTATCGTTGTATGAATATATTTATAAAATACTAGCTCTCCACCCTGGGCTTCGCCGGTGGAGCCTATGCTAACTTCCATCCCTATTATAAACCTCACAGAAAACTGTGATAACCCTCTTAGGGGAGAGGATTTAAAAAAAACGTATCCTGTCCTTTCCTAATATTGATTTAGAGTTTTCTTTGAAATTGCTGCCCTTACCCTTTTTATGTTAGCTGATACTCTTTTGGAATAATCATCCTAATGTCTTTTCTATAAAGAATAAACCCAATCGGGACCTGGGAGATTATTTGAACATCTAGGCACGTGACGACCATGTGTGCCCACTCTTTGGCTAAAAATCTCAAATCAATTGTGGTTAGAGAATAAACCCAATCAGAGCATTTGGCGGCACCACTCAGTAACGATTTTTCTTCGGCATTTGTGAAAATGGTTTGCGCACTTGGAGTCCTGACAAATTTTCCCTTGAATTTATTGAACAAAGTGCCACATATCTTTACTTCGACTGTTTGCGTTAAATCATCTCTGTAATTTTTGTAATCCCGAGAACTTAGTTTTCGTTTGTAATGTCGCGGCATGATACTGAAACAATAATAACAAAAGAGTCAAGAGCCATCAACCATACAAAAAATTTTGAATAGGTAATGCCATTTTTTTTTTTAAAGATCATTGATATAGTTAGTCATAAACAATTGTATATGTTAAAAAAAAGCGTAAAAAACTTTTAACTTACGTTTTTCATCAAAATAGACTGTATTGACCTGTGGTATTGCCTGATTAGGTACCTACCTACAATATAACAAAATGTCGTTACTGGAGTTAAATACTCTAGAAACATTGTTTTATCTTGACAGTGCTGTGAACCCAGATATCTAACGTAGGTACTATATTATAAACTGCATATAATGGAAAGGATGTGTATGTGAATGTCGCAGGAAAACCAGAAAATCTGAATCATTGCCAAAGTCCTAGGACGATTTTTTTATTGTCAAGGTGCGACCTCACTTTGCTATTTTGACAGTTAGCGTAATTATCTTTCGGCGCCATTTTCTTTTTCTTTTCACGGGTTGCCTTACAGCTCCCGAAACCGTGTTACCACCAAGTCTCGTTTAGCCGATGGTATTTGTGAGGCTATACCTACCTAACGAGTGGCCAGTTCTGTTGATGTATATTTAGATGGAAAAGCCTCTAAGTGTGGTTCGTCGGATTATGTACATTCAGACCACCGAGATTCAGACCAGGGAAATTAGAATTGTATGAGTAACCGGTTCATAGGCTCAAGAATTTTTGTCACTTATGATGCGAATTGCTCTTTGAAGGCTATTGAGGATCAAGCTGATGGGCTGATCCAAAAAAATTGGAGATCCATCTCTGGTAACCCTTTATACGCATGCGTGAAATTTCATGACCTTGAACTTGACGTGTCAACCAACAATGTTACGCGAGTGAAAATCATAACAAATAGAAACATGATTATTACTTATTTAATTAAATTTAAAATAAAGTACATATAAAACAAAATAAAGTGTTAAATTGGCATGGCGCTGCTTTGCTCGATTTTATTTGTTAATTTTATTTAAAGTTCTATAGGTACCAAAAGTGTTAATATCTAACTAACCCCTGTAAAAACTGAAATGTTGAAGTTGAAATCATCTACTAAGTATTATTATTAAATATCAAGACATAAGGTAATAAAAAACTATTTATGCTCTTTATTAGGTATTATTGATTTGAAAAAAGGTCCTGTAAGTACTAAAATTTAATCTTTTATCTATTTGACCGGTTTCTTTATTGATGGTTTATTTCCAAATATTTACAAATTTACTGTGAAAGAATGTACTCCTGAAGTTCCATTTAATTTTCAAGAAAGTTTATTAATTTTTCAGCAATAATAAGATAAGTACATTTTATTTGTAATTTGAAAGAATTACCCACTACAAACATCCATTGGAAAAATCCATTATGGATTTTTGTTCACTTTTATATCCACTTTAATCCATTATTCAAAAAAATTATAAAAATGAATCCATTTTACGAGTATACGAACATACACCTACGTTATTCCTGAAAAATATTGCCATTTTTTGAACAGATTAGCTTTCTGGAGTTCTTATGTCCTTGTGGCCTAAAATTAAAGTTATTAAAAATAATTTCACAAAAAAATTTGGAAAATCTGAACTGCTATATTTTGTTAGAGAGTGCATCTTGTTGATTTAGTAAAAAGTAGTTCTTTGATAAAATAAAAAAAAAACATAAAAATAACCATTACTTTTACCTACCATTTACGAGTCCACGGTCTCAAACTCAGTCTAAAAGATTGTCCGTCGCATCCACAAATCAATCAAGAACAAAAACTAAATTAGTGTGGTGTGGTCACGTGTGGTGTAGCTAGGGCTGCCACCCCTCCGGGTTTGACCCGGAGTCTACGGGTTTGCATGGTGTTTATCCGGGCTACGGGTTTAACATCATCCGGGTAGCTGTCGAATCACTTGGTTTAAAAAATGTGGACGAAGATAGACTTTATGACGAGATCAATAAATTAAACTAAGTATTTCCTCAGTTCGTACAATCTAATGATACAACATTGTCTGTTTATTTACGATACGATGGGTTCAATTATTCAAAATCACCTCAACCTTCACCGAACTGTCGAAAATAATTGTATTTTTTTTTCAATTCCTATAAGCAATGCTTTCGTAGAATGCGTTTTTTCTTTAATGGGTAATTTGTGGACAGACGAGCGTGACTGCTTGACAGTGGACATGGTAAAGGCAGAGTTAATTGTAAAAATTAATTACAACATTGCCCGGAATTTTTAAGTTTTTGAAAAAATCTGAGCAAGAAAAGATGCTAACAATCGCTCCAGAATAATAAATATAGTTGGTCCAAGTCAGCCTAGCACTAGCTAGATTATTTTAATGTAAACAAAATACATTACCTTTACTTTAATAAAAAACTAATGTTTTTTTTTTAATTATAAAAAAACGATATTTCTAAAATCTCCGGGTCTACTTTTTTTGAAACAGCCCTAGGTGTAGCTGCGACGGACCGAATTTTTATATTTTTATCAAAAGCTTATACCTCCTATTTTGGTGGTTTGGGGGACTAATAAACACCCACCATGACACCATAGTGCCACCACGGTGCCACCAGTATTAGGACAGCTATAATATTTCGTTTTGACTCGACTGACTGGCCATTGGTGTTTTTGGCCTTCGTTCAAGTCAAAATGAAAACGAAAGATGTCGATGTTAACCCACAGTGGTAATAATTATTTCATTATTGAGCTATTTTTATATTTTCTTCATGTGTTACCTCAGGGTTCGTAGGGGATTCCAATTGGTTCCCGTTTTATAGCTCACCTCATCCGGCAATAAGATAGCTGCATCTAAATTATATAATGTACACAGTAATAGATACAAATAATACCAGTAGTATGGAATTTGAAGTGTTCAAGTACGTAAGTAACTAAGTATATAATATTTAGAAGTACCTACAGCTGTTCGGATGAATTTAAAAAATATACATATCCTTCCCTAGGGTTCAAGCTTTCGCTGTATCAAATTTCATCCAAATCAGTTCAGTGGTTTAGCCGTGAAAGCGTAACAGACAAAGTTAATTTCGCATTTATAATATTAGGATGGATATTAAAATATTAGGTAATAAAATATATTAAATTCAGTTAGAAAACATCTCCTTTTTTTCCGTGTCTGTTTCTAAAAATATGCTGATAACCAACCGCCAAACTCCGTCATCCTGTCATATTTCCTGTGGGAACGATAAGAGCTTGAACAATAGCATAATAATTCTAACAGAACCATGGTTGTGGTGTTTTAAAATGTTAAATAAAATTGTAACTAATTAGTGGAATTCGGTGGCTTTCCTCATAGATAAAAAGGTGGATAAATATAGCGGCCGGCGTGTGTTTGTTATAGAAACGTTTTGATTTTAAACGTGTATGGTGAAAAGATCGGGTTTATGGTGAGTATTTTAGACCTATACAACCTCTATGTTATCGTATACAGCCTTCATGGTAAATTTTGTTTATTTTTAAAGCCACGACTAGTTGTCTATACAGCCATATTTTTATACATTTTTTTTATTTATATTTATTAAAGCTGGTACCTGGAAGTTGTGAATATTCATAAAACTCTAGTCGATTGCGGCTCATCGTAAGGCAGTTCGCGTACTTTTATATTGCCAGCTGCCTAGCGAAGGGCAACAAATGACAGAGTGTTTCATCAGAACAGAAGAAATGGAGACAGAATAGTCGACGTCTTCGTTCACTCATTTATTTTGATTCTAGAGTCAATATAGGTAACTTTGGGAGGAATTCAAAGATCACGTAAAAATCTTGTAAAAGATTCCTTGGAAGTTCTCGATTTTTCGAATATGTTCGCCTTTTAAGAGTGTAGTGTACCGCGTCCATGTCCATACAAACGGAGAAAACGTTTTACTACCCCTAAATATTATTTAATTCTAACGATTTTGTAATATGTTACTGACATAGTGAAAAACTACGTACGTATTTTTTCCTTTTTTCAAAATTCGTAATAGGTCAAAAGTTATAAGCCCCTCAAATCTCGGTTTTTTTGGTTCATAACTTGCTCGTAATAAACCGTCTGTATTTGAGAAACAAAGCAAAATTTCAAAAAAAGCAAAACGTACGTACGTAGATTATAATCTGCTAAAACGTTTGACACCAAAATTATAAGGTTTCGTTATAGTTTAGTAGGTGTAAATCGTTTTCCCCCAAAACGCAATTTTCAACGAAGAACATACCTACAAACACTCACGAGCTGCAGTGCTCTCTGTCGCACTGATGCCCGGGGGAAGAGCGCGCTTGAGATAGAATATGATTTTCTAAATACCTATTTCGCTGCGTACGCTGAGCTACACGATCCTTGTCGCGCACCACAATTCTTTATTTATATGACCTACTATATAATTACAAAATAAAAAACGTGCAAAAACCGCACGATGCATCTCCTTCATTGTAATGAAAATAATAGCCCCAAGTATTGAGTATCGGGTTTATTCACTGTCAAGGTCTTTAAGATGCGTTGTCTTTTTTAAAAATAGTACACCCGCAAATTGGTTCGTCATTTTTGATCTGGATAAGGTCATGTAAGCTATTTATTGCGGTTGCAATGCCATTGGACATCGAGCTAAAATCGCACTATTTTTAGCTTCATGTCGTTGGGTAATAAAAATCTTCTTTCAATTTCTGATCATGAAAAATAATACAAATCTGACAAACTTGCGCTGATAAATATTACAGCGTTAAGATAATTTTACAAACCTAAAAATCTGTGAGATTAATTCTTTTTTTTACGTACATAAATTTTAGGATAAAAATTCAGCTGTGTCTAATGTCCATGACAAAATAACGTATTTCTGAATTTCCTAAAATTTAACCCAAAGGCCTAGTAGATAACCAAGTTTGATACTTCTTTTTTCTGCGGTTATCAAGTTTTTTTTATTCGTAGAAAACTTATATTCTAATTAATATGTGTTCTAAAAGGAAAATATAATTGTTCGTTGCTAACCTGGTTATAATCAAATGAAATATTTTTTCTCGTAGTAAACGTATTTATTAGGTACTACATCACTTGTTTTTTTTTATATTTTTATTATACTTAATTTTAATAAAAGGATATAAATTTTTATTGTCTAGTCTAGACGATGTGCTCAGGGTGCCTATTATGCTTGCCGCGTTCCCTCGTTGTATGGCCACGCTGATCCTCTGTACAAAGTACTCCTTGCTCAGAGGGTCTCCAGTGGCCAGACGGAGAGCCTTGCTGAGGCTGCGGGTGAAAATTTTAGCCGTCTTGGCCCAAGGGCCCATGGTCTCGATGGCGAAAGGAACAAATATATACCTATCTATTATCTAAATATATATTTATTTATCATTGTGCGGGCCGCCAGTTCTGCTGCTGCGCCTGCTTTGAGTGACGTGGCAGATATAATATAGCTATAGGGCACATAGTGTCGGTACACCATACCATACCAGATATTTGCCACTTTGAAATTCCACGGGCAAAGCTAGTAAAGATATATATTCCGATAATTTTGGTAAGTATTTGATATAATCGCATTTAAAAATTACCATCCTCCGATGAAAAAACCGAAACCATTATATGATCAACTGTCTGTCTGTCCGTCTGCTTAGCTTAAATAATAATATGTTCTCTGAATCTACTAGACGAAAAAAGTTGAAACTTGTACAAAAAATAGAGTTTGATAATACAATCATGGACGTGTATAATCGAATTTGGGGGTTAATTTTGGGGGAAAAATGAAAACGACAATAACTTTTTTTTTCAAGTGAACCATGTGACTTAAATGAAAGGGCTCGTCGTTATAAGGAATACTTACAAATATAATTTTTTATAATAATTGTAAAATGCATGCTTATGTAGTTTAAATTTTAATAAAGATATAACATACAAAAATTTACCGTAATCCCCCCCCCCCTCCTTATTTCCAAAACTACTGAGTCTAAAATTTTGTAAAAAAGTAGGACTATTGGCCACGTGTCTGTCTATCTGTGCCCCTTTTCACACAAAAACTACTGAAAGTATGCTGTCTAATCCGTCAGAGATATAAGAAAATTATGTATAGGAAAGTTTTTTTTTTAAATTATTTCTAAACGTGTTGCCTATTACGGTCCCAGGCCCCAGGGTACCCAGCGGAATACCAAGTCCAAGACCAAAACCTCTAATAGATACGTATTTATGTGGGTATTCAGATTGTTGTAAACCCATATTGTTAATTTTATTGCACCCGTGCGAAAACATAAACGGTCTTTTACCACGAGACTCTTGTTTTGATCTAAGAAATGTAACTCAATAATAAATTAATGAGACGGAGGCGGTCGGCCTTGCCATGACAGGTTTGCCAGCTGTCATCTTCATGTTGCTGCCCCCGAAGTAATAAAAGTAAAAGATCTTGATTTCCGACAAACAATCATTACGATCGGGTACGAGACGTAAAAACTGGCCAATTGCGAGTCGGACTCGCCGTACCTGTAAAAACGGCAAAAAAATAATCACGTTTGTTGTATGGAAGCCCCCTTAAATATTTATTTTATTCTGTTTTTTAGTATTTGTTGTTATAGCGGCAACAGAAATACATCAACTGTGAAAATTTCAACTGTCTAACTATCACGGTTCATGAGATACAGCCCGGTGACAGACAGACAGACAGACGGACAGCGGAGTCTTAGTAATAGGGTTTCCGTTTTTACCCTTTGGGTACGGAATCCTAAAAATGTCCTATTTCTTGCAAGTTTTTTTGTAAAACAGGCTACTCTCTAGGGTTCCATAGGAAAACCCTTATATTTGTTTAAGTATCATGTATTTTATTTCTTTACGTGTTGCCTTAGACGTGTTATTGGTCACAGGGTACCCAGCGGAAGACCAAGTCTCCCTCTTTTAGTTAAGTATTGTAGAGGTTTAGTAGGAGTGTATCATTTGTCTATATATAATAAAAATTAAATGCTATCTATCTATCATCACGCCTTTAATGCTGTTCGTTGGTGAGCGCATTAATTGAGAACGGCTGCACCGATTTAGCTATTTTTTAGGGTTTCGGATATCCGATGAAAGAACGGACCCCTTATAGGATCAATCATGTATCTGTCTGTCACAGGTTATTTTCTCCGAATCTACTGGACGAAAAAGGTTGAAAGTTGGTAGATTTAATATGTAGAGTTTGATGCCCAATCACGGACGTACCTATAGCGTTTGATAAAAAAATAGATATGTGTTATTAGTGTGGTCGCGTGTGGTTTAGCTGCGATAGACCGTATATCTATATTTTTCTAAAGGCTAAAGCGTAAATAATCGAATTTCGATTTTGGGGGAAAATAAAAAGGAAAATTTTTTTTTTTAAGTGAAACTGTGACACCAATCAGGGCTCATTTTTTTCTGCAATATTTAAAAATGCATAGTTTAAAATCAGAAAAATACTATAAAATACAATTAAATATATCAACCATGATATATATCTGTGATATATATATACAAATAAACCTATAATAAAAAAAATCATCAATATCGCTGCCTTCTGGGAGAGTGCCCATAAGGCTGGCTGCGTTGCCACTTTGGATCAGGCTGGCGCAACTTAGAACAAAAAAATTGGGCTAGGAAAAATGAGCCAATATTAATGGCGTCGTATCGCCATCTCTTTCACGTCATATACAGATGACAGAAATAGCAAATATGTCTATGTTGTTAGGTTGGCAGTACTTTTCAGCCCTAATTAGATTTAATTTTAATGTAGGTATGGCAGTCCCGACTCTTATTAAAGAACATAGTGATTGCTACTTACTCTATATATGCTTTGGATTAGTTGAGCAAAATATTATGAAAATTGCCCCCCCCCCCCCCTTTTTTTCTATGGGTTTTTTGTATGAACTCAAGACCATGACGGGGGTGGAACTTAAATTATCGGCTAGCTATTCACGATTGAAACTGAATTATTTTTACACGCTTTATATATGTAGGTATTAATTATTAGGATCGTGTTGCTCTATGATGTAACTGTATTTTTCAAATAAATTTTCACCCACTTCCAGACGTCCAAATAATTTGGAATTCAGCATACGAAGGTGCGTCAAGACTATCCCGGATCCCGGCCATGTATGGGTTTTCTAATTAAAAACTTATGTACATAATTCGTTAGAGGCTTTTCGATCTAAATATACATTAACAGAACTGGCCACTTGTTAGGTATAGCCACACAAATACCATCGGCTAAACGACGGAAACTTGGTCTTCCGCTGGGTACTCTGGAACCGTGAAGAAAGAAAAGTCTATTTACAATAATTTCATAACTTTGATCTAATGGTCATCAGCAGAAAAAAAAATCGTTTAAAAAATAACGCTTTTATAGCAGTTTGGACTAATTAAAAAAAAATATAGTCTACTAATACTAATTTTATAAAAACAGAGTGCGAATTTTGTGAGTTTATGTGTATGTGGAGGTTAATCTCCGGAACCACTGATCCGATTCTGAAAATTATTTCACTAATAGGAAGCTGAAAAGTATTAGGGGCGGGGTAAATGTGGTTATTTTATATGTGTACCTATGTAAGTAAAAATATGTATGGAATTTCCTGCATTACGTACTTAGTTTCAATTTAATTATATAGGTAGGTATAATTAACACAAACATGTGGTTTTGTTATTTTAATGTGATGTCATATTATGTTATTTTAAGTTATTCATTTTATAATAATAGTCCGATCAACGAATTAAATAACAATTAGAATTCTATATTTAATTTTTTAAGAGCTGCCACATTCGATATTTAAAATTATAAGAGCATGATATGTTCGATATTTGAAAAAATAAGAGCTGCCACATTCGATATTCGACATTATAAGAGCTGATATGTTCGATATTTGAATTAATAAGAACGAATACAAATGATATTTGAAATTATAAGAGCTGCCACATTTGATATATGAAATTATAATATTTGAATACCTAATAAGAACTAATACATTCGATATTTGAAATTATAAGAACTAATATGTTCGATATTTGAATTAATAAGAACTAATACAATCGATATTTAAATTAATATCAAATGACACGTTCGATATTTGAAATTATAAGAGCTGATATGTTCGATATTTGAAATGTGACATGTAAGATTACAAAAAAATCGGATTATTCTACTTGATGAAATAGTATCCAGAGTCAGGGGATTGTTTAAATTTCTCACAAAATAGGACCACTCTCATATGTCTGTCTGTGTACGTCCGTATTTTATTTCATAGGGGCGGCCAAAAGATATTTAGGCAGGATGGCCCACTCGATCCCTAATCAACCCTATGAAGAATACGTCGCTAATATGTATGAATAATGTAGGTAACATACATTCTTCCATACATATTCTCCCTCCCTATTCGATTATAGACCCGTTGAGTACGAAAAAAGCTTGCGCAGACGTTGCTGTCTTTTTTCTCGAAATAGTTTATATAAGCAGCCATCAGCTTCTCTTTACTGAATAGTTACGAGATACTACGCTGCGTGAACGTCGAACCAGTGCCATCGTTATGTATAGGTTAGTTGTTTTTTTAATTAAAAATATGCGTGTTGCGAATAAACTAATATTAAGTATAAGTCCTTGGATATTTTTGAAATGTGACATAAAATTTTATCCCCATATGGAATTCCGGGATAAAAGTAACCAAAAAAAATCTTCACTAGTTGCCTTGCAGCTCCCGGGAACCGTTGTCGGCCCCAGGGTGGGTACAAAGTTTTTCTCACTTAGCCGAAGATTTCTTTGTGCGGTTTTGTATTATAAAAACCTATTGGTACGTGGTCGGATGTGGAGATCGAAGCCGCGACTTCTCAGTTGTGAGCCGATTTTACCACCGTTGCTCTATTTTGACGTGAAAGAAGGACAAACAAACAAACATATTTAAATATATATATATATATATATATATAATTCTCATGTCACAGTGTTTGTAACCAAACTCCTCCGAAACGGCTTGACCGATTTGTATGTTTTTTTTTGTGTATAGGTATATAGGTGTATAGGTAATGACATGGGCTAGATAATGCCATGGGCTAAGTACTATTAGCTCAGAATTCCTTCGGAATTAATTCTTGTCACATATCAAACATTTGCACGGGTGAAGCCGGGACGGAAAGTAGTGTCTGTCTATGATATAAAAATATGGCAAATCTCAATTAATCCTAGAAAATTTATATTACCTACAACATTTTCAACTCAAATTGTTGATAGTTCTTCTTCTTCTTTTGATATATATAATATGGCAACAGAGCTGACTTATCGTCGCAATTCTGCCAATGTCCAGTGTTTAATCTTGTGCAATAGTTATATACTTACCGATAAATCGGTAGCTAAGATTATCCCGCCGACTGCTAATTACAACCATCCCAGCGCGAACGGGATGAAATAATTAAACGTGCGTATGCCGCCATGACAGGACGTGGACTCCTTGTTGATAGTTATTATTTAAAATTGGATTTTGCCATATTCTTGACAGAAGTAAAATGGCCGACTGCCAATATCTTATAATATTTCGCTTTCCATCCCGACTTCGCCCGTGCATTCATATATTTTGAAGCGTATTAAACTAACTGCTCGGCTACACTTATAAAAAACGGTGAATTCATCATGGATTAAATATGTTTTTATATTTGTCCAGAACTTCGAAACAGCTGAATTAATTTCGATGAAACAATAATTAACAATTCTAATCTAATTATATCACTTCCATCAAAACACACTATATTCACCTATTCCACTTTGAACTACATTATATGTATCTACAATATTGCTCAATCTTTACAAAGAGTGGCGGGTATAGTAGGCGAGAAAAAGTAGTCGCGCGCCCATGGATTCGTACGTAAATACAAACAATAATAACTTCTTAGGGCACGAAAACCTGGAATACAAATTACAAACTTATAAGCTAATGTCATTAACTACTAAAGGCCAAACCAGTCGTCAAATAAATGTAGTTCAACATACTTATTAATTTTATGATAGCGTATGAAACTGAACTATGATTGACTTTAAAATATATTTATGAGCAGGTTCAACGGAAATAAAAGGAAATAAAATGCTTTAGGGTTGTCAACATTTTTATTATTTTTCATATTAAATAATATTACAAAGTTTTTTTTCTTTATCTCACGGGTTGCCTTACAGCTCCCGAAACCGTGTTACGGTTCCAGGGTACCCAGCGGAAGACCAAGTCTCCCTCGTTTAGCCTCCTGTATTTGTGAGGCTATACCTAACGAGTGGCCAGTACATACTTTTACTTATATAACGAAAATATCCATACGGCCGAAGTCAGTGGCGGAATGATGGTTACTATATAAATGGCCTGCGTTTGTAAAATTTAGATTGGTTTAATTCATTTTTCGCTAAAAACCAATAAATACGATACTTCTATAAATCTATTAACATACATCTACTTTTATTTTGACATTATCATCATGGACCCCGTCTCGGGTATTATAGGCCTCTTCCAACTGTCTACACTTCCATCCGTTGTTTGTGAGGTCTGCCTTATCTGCCTAGTTTCCACCTGCCAACTTTTATACCTTCGGAGTCTTTCCACATTGTGACAAGTTTTTTTTTTATAGAGAAGACGACATGTGACCTTGCCACAGCCTGATTATTAAGCATAGGTGGCTGGTCCATGAATGCGCGCGACAGGCAGATCATAATACAGTCCGCCAGTCGCGTCCATTATAGATGTTCGTTCCACTTTTTGTCAGTACGACACAGGAACGAGTCACTGAATTTTTTCGTTCGTATTATGCAGAACGTGTCCAGTGTGAGGATGACAACTGTATCCTGTGCGAGCAGTGCGGGTGCGAAAAGGGGATTGATGATGCGAATCGCTCTTTTTTCCAAACCGTTGAGGGCATCGAGGAGATACTGAGGAAGTATCCCAGAGGTGTGAGCAATATTCAATGCACGAACGAACTTGGGCTTTGTAGAGCTGCAGTCTGAGTTTTGGCGCGAAATATTGTCTCACCTTGTTCAGAATTCCTAGTTTTTTAGAAGCTGTTTTGCTGATGCCCTCAATATAGTCTTTGTCATTAAGTTTTGTCAATCTTTCCTCTTTTGTGCGTCTCATATAGCCTGTGGGGTTAGCATATGTAGGATCGCGACACCTTTCGTTTCGATACATAGGCCAAAATCAAAACGTCCGCACAGAGAAATTGCAATTTGCTCGGCATTCTAGTGTTGGACATTCTCGGCCGTGCATTCCTTGGCTGGCCCTGTGCGGACAAGTATATTTTGCTCTTCGAGTCGAAACGCTAACTAAAAGCTAGCTAAAATGCTAACCCCACCGCCCACTTCCATACCTTGTTTTTTTTGTTTGATGCCTTCCTCTCCTTAGCGCGTTGGCATGACCTTATTTTTGTGGCTTTTAAGACGAGGAACGACTCAGAAACTTTTAATCGTAAGCCACGCTCTAAACTCGTGGTTCGAGCCCATGTCCGGGCGCTTTGTCCGTTCTTGCTGCAGAAGTGAGAAGGGCATAACGTGTCGCTTCTCGGAATAAATGATGTAAGCGGCACATTACAAATAAATAATTTATTAAAAAACGATCACATGCAGGGAAAAATCTTCTTAATCAATACTAGGTACTGAAATTACCTATAGATTCGTATAAAATTTAAACGTAAATCCCTTTAGAGTATGGTCGTATGACTAAAAAGGTGTTTTTGAAGAGGTGATTTCAAAAATTTAAGTAATCGAGAAAATTTTCACCAATCATGTTTTCATCCTACACAATACTTCGCCTGTGGGTTTTTTTAAAGCAGACTGTATTTTTTCCCCGTTTTTGTTAGGAATTATACCTATGTTGTCCATTCTCCGATATTGGAGTTTTCCGCCTAATTTTCCGACTTTTAGCTAATTTGACATTCACATGTAGTTATTTTGAATTATCAATCGATATATTTTTATTTTAAGCTAACGGAAATTAGATGTCTTGATTATTTTTTATTGAAGGTCACATTATTTACTTGAAGTAGGCTACTTTTAAAAAAAAACACGTAGTCTATGTCCTTCCCTAGCTTTCTCCATATCAAATTTTATCAAAATCGGTTCAGTGGTTTAGACGTGAAAGCGTACCAGACAAGACGGACAGAGTTACTTTCGCATTTTATAAGTACCTACACACAATCTCCGATATAATAGGGGATGAAAGTTAGTATGGACCCCATGGGCGAACAGCTAGTTTTCATATGTTAATTTTTTTAATTAATGCATTTCAAGGACATTGTCACAGTAAATATATAAGCTAAAGATTTAGATATAGGTATTTACTCTGACATTGTCGCGTATAATTTCTTATGAGGCACTTACTCGTTTACAAAATGTAATATTACCGTACACGTAATGTCTCATGTCGGGCCGACACGGCTTGTAAAAAATGCTTATCTACGCTTAATATCAATAGAAATATCGTATGTGCAGCCGCACTGTGAGTCTAGGCCACTATTCTGCTCAAAACGCACGCAATAATGTAGTTCTCAAGTTCACTTTTACAATCATAAATCATACATTTTCTTTTTATAACATTAGTAGGTATGAATTTCAAAGGATACCACACTCTGGGGCCTTCATCCAAATCTGGTGGCATCTTAGAGGTTTCATAGACCAATATAGTATATAAACTGAATTTACTAATTTTCATATATTTTACAGGACATTTTTGTCTGTTTTGCTGTACATGGGAGCTACAGCAGCGCCTCAAGATAATAGCGACATTACCTACGTCCAAATTCAACCAATCACAGACCGAGAATTAACAAACCCAGTTCCACACCCTCGTGTACAAGTGAGAGAATCGCGCATAGAAAACATACCTCTAACGATACGAAGTTATGTTGACGAGAGACTAGTAAAAGAACCTGTTAATTTAAATTTCACACACCAAAAAGAACCTGATAGTGTTGAAGTAAAAACTGAAAATGGCGGCGATAATAAAAATATTGATCACAGAGTTAAAAGTAGAAGTTATGATTTAGAGGATTTTACACAAAATGATGATGACTTAGTAGAATTGACTACAACAGAATCCTTAGAAGAAAATGCTGAAACAACAGAAAAGCCGTACTTTGTTTCAAAATTAAGTTATTTTCTGAAAAACGATGATAATGCGAATCGAATAAATAATGTAATTATTGAAGGATATAGGAAGTTTCGATCAAGATGTCGTTGTGAAAGAATATGGAACTGTCCCAAATTGCAAATAACAGTGCCGCGGTGTCCAGAAGACTATTTTATGTGTTGTTTCTAATTTTAAGTTTTAGTTCTAAGGACAGTCAAAGTAAAATAAATAATTAATTAATTGAGAAAAAGACACCATAACTTCTGTGGTTTAAAATAATATTAAAGAGATAACAGTTTTGTTTGTTCTTTTTTATGCATTATTTTCTTTTCATTATTATTAAGGTGGACAAGGAGTCAAGCACGAAGATCGGCATAATTTATTCGCCCGTGGAGGCCATATTAAATTTCATCCCCGTTGCCGTGCAATTTTTAATTTTTTTCTTTCCCTAAAAACCTTATTAGGTTATTATTTAATCTATGCTATTAGGAACATTAAAAACTAGCCAAATCGGTCCAGCCGTTCTCAAGTAATGCGTTTACCAACGAACAGCATGATTCTTTAAGGATAGGTATGTGCTTTAATCGACTTCTCGTGCTTCGGAGGGCCCGTAAAGCAGTATCCGCATTCACTTCTAAAAGTAACAGATGGGTACTTAGTAGTTGGTATTTGTGCAGCAAAGGGATGGCCACCTGTTTTGTTTAAGAACTTGACTGAGTATCTCTAGGCAAATCGCAAGGTAAGTATAGGTCTTATGGTGTGTTTGTTTGTTTGACTGCCTTTATATTATCTTGAATCTCAGAATACAGAATAAACCAGAATCCCTATAAATTCTTCAAACTGAGGCTAAAAATAGTACCTACACTAAAATAGAGTACCCGGTTGTTGCATTTCTTGATAAAAAGACAATATAAGAACATTAATATTATCCTATATCTTGATAATAAGAAATTATCCCAAAATTGGTAAATCGTCGCGAGAATAGCATATAGCAATAGCATATTTTTGGACACTGACGCTTTTATACTATTCATATGTGGGACCAATAATAAACGCTTGAAAAGGCAGTGTAAGGGCAGTGGTTTAAAAATGTGTGCTACAACGTGCGTAGTACATTATACCTCAATGGCTACAACAAGTATATTATCAAAACCACGTGGCGATGGCAAGAGCGCAAAATGTATTTATAGTCCTGAGTTTTTGTCACGTAGCCATTGCTATAACACAATCTATAAGTGAATACCAAATAAAAGGTGCAAAGGGTAAAAAAATCTAATGAGAAAGAAAAAATATTGGTATCATATGAGGTAAGGAAATTACAAATTACTCTTTCCTCAAATCATTATAAAAGCGTTATAAGTCGCCACGGCAAGTGCCTGCATATAAAAATGTAAATAAATTCTCAAAGGTTGGATCTATTATATAAGACTTTAAAATCTTTAATGACCCTCTCCCGTCCCGTCCTCATTGTTTTATAGATACCAATTATTATCAAAGTACGCAGGAGATAGCCATGTGAGCCATGGCATGGCATGGGAAGACGACTCATAAGCTTCTAAATTTAAAATTGCAAAATATGTGACGCCACACACTCGCACAAATGAGAACCACCAGTGACAAGGACAGGGGGGGGGGCACCAAATATCATGAAATTCATGTAACGTAATTTATGGGTGGCCCCTAATATAGAGGATGCCCGGAAAATTCTGTAAAAAATTCTGAAAATGCAGATAATAAAAAAATACGACAATGCCATTTACTGGAAGATAGGTTCGAGACAATCCCCCTTAAGGAGACATTGAAATACCTTCTAATCCTTTCAGATGGAAAACAGTCCTCGATTTAGCTACAGCAACCCCAAGTCGAGATCTTGGCGCGGCGTGACAGTATTCTCAGTGTACCTTGTACTGTTGATGTTGGAGATTTATATAGAAATATTCGAGAAAAACTCACATCTTAGAATATATCATCATCTGAGGAACATTTTTAATGGAGGAAAAAGGTGACATGCGAGTGTCATCCTCACCTGCACGCTTGGTACCCTCTGCTAGACAACAAACGAGGCTCTGGCGACCGAGCAATGGCGAGCAATGCACCTAGCTAAGCAACTGGCTGGAAGAGGCTACAGCGAGCCTCGTTCGAGCGAGAAGAACATGAGTCATTTATAAGAATGTAATTCTGTGGGTGTAAAAATAAAACAAAGTTTTTTTTAAAGGTTTTATTGCCAACATCCTTGCATTAGAATATTTACAGAAAATCTTCACTTTCTCAACTATGGTAACTTTGGCAGATACTAGCGCATACATAACGACAACAATATAATATTAAGATAACTCTTCAACTATCTTGATCGGTTTCGATACTGTAAGTGTAAACAGAACTTTATAAATAAGAAATAAAAATTTATAAAAAAAATAATAAATAATAATCTAAGCATTGTACCTAATGTTTTATTCTTAAAATTATATTTCTACATACATACTCAATGTAGAAATCTGATTAAGTTATTATACAAATATATATTAAACAATAATATGATAGGTATATTTTATAATTATTTTATTATTATTGCCACAGTTACCAATAGTTTCCACAAAAAATATATTATTCAATCAGATTTCTACAAATATTATTACAAAGTTCAACTCAGAAACGTTCCAATTATATGTTCACATACACGACGGGAAATATATATATACGTATATTTTGCGACAGAAATCCGTTAATGGACAACATTTTATTTATTGGAAAAAATATGGAAATAGGAATAATGAGGTTTAACTTTGCCAAGCCATTTTAAAAAGTAATAACAATTTTGACATGACTTTGGCAGTTTATTTTTTATTGTCAAGCTGACCATGATTCTTCCGATTTATATAAAATTTAAATGTTGTCCATTTTGACGCAAAGGCCTAGCACCCAGTGTCCATAGTTGCTGCCATATAAAAATAATATAATGGTGGACGCTTGGCCTTAACGAATAGTCTAGAAAAAGCTTTCACTTTTTTTTTACTAATCACAAATTTGAGACTAGTGTAATCTAGATTTGTGTATGTACTAAATATGTACCTACAAACCTAGTTAGATACAAACATATTGTTATAAATGTAGACATACATGTTTCTGGATATATATATATATATATATATCCATAAAATAAACCCTTTCGTTTCTGCTTTGAACCTATATACTTCATATCAAATAATATTAGACAAAAGTTTTATATAGTCAGTTTCTTTTTTAAAAATTGTAACACATAAAATACCTTAAAAAAATAACTGTCAATCTTACATAGGATAAAGAACCCATTGTTCCTTTGTCTAATATTATACGATACAAATACAAAAAAATATAGGCAATTAAATTTACTTGTTGGCAAACTCTTCCCCGGTTTTGATATTCTTAAGAAGTTCAGGGATAGCCGCCTTCAAGAGACCCTGCTCGAAAGCGTTCAGGGTTCCGTACCCGAGGTTTTTCTCAACACCATTTTTGCCGAGGAGCACGGGGTTGGCGAAATACGACGCTTCAGTCAAATCGGATTTGATATAGGCACACTCAATCACATTTGGTTCACCCTGGAAACATATTTTAGTTTATATTAATATAACATAAATAAAAAAATAAATTTAAAAATGACCTTTCACGCAAAAACTACTGAACGACAAAATCGAGGTGCGGTTTTCACTATTCCTAACTTGATTCACCAAGAAGATTTACAAATATTAAACATGGACCCTATTATGTTTAGGAGGTGAGCATTAACATTATAAGTGAACCAGTCAGGAAAAAAGGTTAGCCCCGGCGAGTTTTCATGGCGTATGCTGTCTAATCCGTCAGAGATATAACAAAATGATGTAGGAAAAAATTGTGTAGAATAAAATGGTCTACAAAAAAGTCCGCGGTAGCATATATATCTATTTCTAATAGATAAGTAGTTTTAAGCGTATTTATGTAGGTATTCAAATTGATTGCGCCAATGCGAACCCTGAGGCGGGGTCCCTAGTAGCTGATATAGCTTTTAAGGTTAATCCCCCCCTCCCTGACTTTTCTTAGGATAGGTCTAATAACGGTGCCCTCCCCTCAAACAAATCCTGGTACACGATCCGCCTATGGCACGTCATGAAGTAAGCAAAGCCAGAGCAAAACATTGCGCATACTTTTGTATGCATGTACCTCGAGTTGCAATATTACCTTAAGCCCCCTAAGTACAGAGCCGGCCAGTCTAGCACCAGCGAACGCCATTGACAGCGTGGCTGAACCGCCACCTGCCTTCGCCTTCACTACCTGAAAATAAAAACAAAGGTTCTTTTAAAAAAATAGCTACTCAACTTCATCAATTCTAATTCGAGGCTGCATGGATTTTTCTTTTGCCTATCCCAGAAAGGGATGAATTAAAAAAAAAACAATTCTAATTCAAACACCGCAAAATAAGTGGAGACTAAAGTCGTTAACTTGATCGCTTTTCTTATTTTCAAAACAATTTGAATTAGAGAGTAAAATTTGCTAGCATTAAGGGCCCATGGTCAAGGTCATCTTATAACTGTCAAAAATATGGCAAGTCTCAGTTAATCCTGAAAAGGTGAGTTTATTTACACAACATTTCCTTACCACACAATTAATAGTTATTATTTTAAATTGTATTGAGCCATATTTTCATTATTAAGAATTCTAAATAGCCATAGTTTCCAAAATACAATATAGCAAGGTTCGTTTCTGACTATTTAGAACCCTCAATAATAAAAATATGGCTCAATTCAATTTAAAGTAATAATGTGGTAAGGAAATGTATAAATAAACTCAACTTTCCAGGATTAACTGAGATTTGGGATATTTTTTTACAGATACAAGATGACCTTGACCAATGGTCCTTAATATATAATACACTATTTTGGTACAGAAGCAATCAGGCACCTTGAGCATATTACCTCAGTTCCAGCTTCCTGGATCCTCTCAGTCAGTGTCTTGATCTTTGCAGGGTCAGTCAGTTTGAGAGGTGGGTTGCTCTGCGACAGCAGCGGGATGATGGTCACACCTGAGTGGCCACCGATCACAGGGATGGACACCGAGCGCGGGTCCACGCTGTTGATCTCACCGATGAACTGACATGCGCGGACTACGTCCAGAGTGGTCACGCCGAGGATACGTTTGGGATCGTATACGCCAGTCTGAGAAAATGAATTATTTAAATTAGAAAAAACATTACATACAATTAATAAAATAGCCAAATTTAAAATTTGGAGATATTCCTTGAGTGACCTGTTAAAATTCTGTCCCTAATGGGATGAAAAAGGTAGTATTTGTATGAGATTTTTTTTTTAATTTCTATATTTTTGAAAATTAATCTCATGAGGGTGTGAGTGGGTGTTACAGCTACTTACTTATTCTATTTATTAAAATTCCATTATACCTAGATAAAATCAGTGACTTGGCATCACATAAATTATCAAAATATAAGTGAATTTTACAAATACCTGGTCTAAATTAAATTGTTTCATACACAAGGTGTAGATTCTGATTATTTGTGATATACAAACCTTCTTCAAAACTTCAGACGCAATAGGCACCATAGAGTTAACAGGGTTGGTGATAATAGCAATAATAGCTTTAGGTGCATTCTCAGCTATAGATTTTGCCAGATCGCGGACAATTGATGCATTTGTATTGAACAGATCATCTCGGCTCATGCCAGGTTTACGTGGGACTCCAGCAGGGATTACAACTACATCAGCATCTGGAATATTTGAAAATGAGGGTATGTTAAAAGAGATTTTTTTTTGTATTTGGCTAAATGTTGATTGCTCCTGAGTTTTATTTTTAAGATACCTATGAACTTTGTGTGAACCCTATGGCTCACACAAAGTTGATAGGCACCTTAAAAGAGATTTAAGATGTGTGGATAAATAGTAAGAGGTGACTGATACGTGTGAACAGGGTTTCCGACAAACAATGACAGTGTTGCCAGGTGTCCTGTTTTTCATAGTAAATCTACTGAATACTGCTACTGATTACTTATTTTTATGTTTAGCAGATTTGTATAGAAAATAAAAAATATTAACAAAAAAATATCTCCTGACATTTAAATAAGGAACTGGCAACACTAGTCAGAAAAAGAAAACTTATGATCAATAGTGTGAACAGTGTAAACAAGGATTCTATGTCATGCCATGGCGACCGACAAACGCACGCGTTCCGTAGTGACATTATGGAGTTTAATCCTGTCTGTACTGTGATAGTTGTGATTAATAAGACATGACAGTCGGCTGGAACATATTAGCTACTGATTAATCGGCATATTAATACTATAACATCTATAATACTTGGCATTGACAGAATCATCAAAATCCTGATGGAGCCATAACACAGAAAAAAGAATAGAATAGAGTGTAACCAAGAAAATTTAAACACCTTGATATAACATAATTCTGAAGGTCAAATCTGAATTATATCTAATCTTATATTTACACAATTTTTAAAAATATTATTTATATGAGATTAGTAGCTCTCAATCAGTTATAGATACACATCATACTATAATACAGATATAAAATGTGATAAGATAAAAAAAAATGTTTCAATCACTCCTCGGACTGATTTGGTAACAATAATGAATATTTAAGAGCTTAAACTTTTTAATATCTGTACATTCTTGTCTTGGGCTATTTTAATTTATTCTAAATGAATTCATTATCCTGACATTGACCTTGACAACAAAACTGTTATCATGTCACATAATAGATATTTATAGGTTATGTGTACTGTTATGTAATACCAACATTATTAAAATTTGTATTACAGAACTTATAGAAAAATCGAATCTTCTAGATCTTACCTTTAATAGCAGCAGCTAATTCTTCAGGGCCTTTGTGTCCAGTGACCTTGGCCGGTGTATTTATATGAGATAGGTCCACAGCAACACCCGGGGTCACTGGGGCGATGTCGTACAATGCTAATCTTGTGATTAAAGGATTCTCTTTCAGCAATAAGGCCAGGGGCTGTCCAATACCACCAGATGCTCCTGCCACAACCACTTTGAAGTTCCTCTGGAAAACATGAATTATTGATATATTTATGAATTATATAGTTCAAATAAAGCTATCAATGACGAAGTGAGGTTCATTGATGATGAAACATTAGAATTTAAGGCAAAAAGAAGATTTTAATGGAATGTAATGTAAAATTTTACTTACCTGGGAGGTGGTAGAGAAACACTTAGCTCCATTTTGGGCAGCAGTCGTTGCAACGCGGGAGAACATATTATTTAGTTTAGCTTATTTAATATCACGAATAAAATTGCAATTTTATCAAATGTTCTCTACTGACCCCGCCGACCTTTCGTTCGTCTTTTAGTGATGTCCCCCTACTAATCCATAGAGTAACTTATAATTGGTATGATCACAGACATCTAGGTGAATGACTGAATGAATTAACCGAAAATGTTGCCATATGTACATTAGTACGTATTCGGATTTCGCAAATTTATTTTAACTTATGAAGGTAAAATGCATAATGTGCCAAGAGGTCCTCCTCAGCAATGTACCCGACACGACATTAGGCAAATTTGTTTCAGAATTGATGTGTTTACTTACCTCATTCAATCGCAGCAGTTGAACGTATTTTATCGTTCAGTAATTTAATAAAACCCAACAATTGTTAGGAAGTACACAATGTTTTAATTTAGAAATTGAAATATAAAGATAATTATAATATAATATAATTTATTTTCAAGTTTCATACAGATTTCATACGGAGTTTTAAACTTAGTAGTACCTAACCTACACACACACTGACCTCTATTTAATTGTATAAAAGCTATAAGTACGAAGTTCAGAGGCGCATTTAAGTTTGGCGAGAACTGTACGGACTTCGTATGGATTTTTGTTATTGGATGTACAGATTTTAGGTCTCTACTGTGTGGCAACACTGGCGTCAGGGCAAGGCAAGTTGTAAGCTCAACCTTCCCGAAACTTTTATTTTTCTAATATTAAGGACCCTTGGCTCTCAGTCATCTTTTTCGATACGTATCGAAAACAACGGCTCTTTAAACCCATGAATAATAAAAATATGGCTGAATCCAATTTCAAATAATAACAATCCTTTTGGGGTGACGAGATTCTGTATAAATAAACTCACGTTTCCAGGATTAACTTAGATTTACCATATTTTTGACAGATACAAGATGACCTTGACCACCGCCCCTTAATTAAAAGTGATATGGTTATTATCACTGACATTTTCTCGCCGACTCATTCTTCAAATCAAATCTGCTTGACATAAAATAATGTCAAAAATATTTATTTTAACCTTACGTAGGTATCTACACCGCATTTTTATCAATACACATTATTGCATTTGCATCATCACAACATTATTTTGTGCCGAGGGCAAAGAACGCTTTCATTTTCCTATTAATTTATTAAATATAAAGAAGTTTAGTATCATTATACTTTTTTCTAAACATATAAAATGGGTAGGTACCCAGCGGAAGACCAAGTCGTTTAGCCAATGGTATTTGTGAGGGATATACCTAACGAGTGGCTAGTTCTGTTGAGGTATATTTAGATGGAAAAGCCTCTAAGTGTGGTTTGTCGGATTATGTACACAAGTTTTTAATTAAAAAACCCGGTACCCTGGAACCGTAACATGGTTTCGGAAGCTGTAAGGCAACCCGTGAAGAAAGAAAGAAAAAAAATGGTCAGACGAGCAGGGAGGAGTACAAGGTCATACGTCGTCACGAATGTTGCACCAATCCAGCACTTAGTTTTTTTATATATTACCAAGCCTAGCACACTCCGCATTTTAGGTACCTACAATCCGCACTTTAAGTACGAAGCTACAAGTAGGTACATCTGCGGGCCGGTCTGAATGTGCCCATACAGTGGGTCACCGCGTGTCGCAATACCCAGGTAGATTACAGGCTATAATAACATCACGTTTGGACCCAAAGAAGCGGAGTAGTATCCATAAACGTCAATCAAACAAAAACTTCCACGGACGAAACCGGGAAGGAAAGCTAGTGAATCAAATTAAACACAATATTATCAAGCAAAAACGATTTATACAGGGTCCGAGGTATCAAGTGATACCAAAATAAAACATCACAAATTGCACATTTTACAATATTTTCATTTCATATCTTTGGAAAACATTGTAAAATGAATGTATTTTATAATTTTGGTTCATTATTCAATATGATTACCCTTGGCGCGGATAATTTCACTGAGTGTGGTGATAAATGCACCACAGGCTGCACGAACGACATTCTGGGGAATCGCCGCCCACTCTCGCTAAAGGCTGGACTTTTGAGAGTCCACGCTCCGGTGTTTTTATGAGGACACATTAACCTCCAAAATACTCCATATGGAGAAATCCATGGGGTTTAGGTCTGGTGAATAAGGAGGCTTGAGCAGAAATCAACAGTAGAACGCGTGCTCTCAAAAAGTCCTGTGTCGCGCGGGCTTTGTGTGACTGTGCCGAGTCCTGCTGGAATGTCCACGGCCTGGAACCAAACTGCTTGTGTGCCCAAAGCATTAATGTACAGCTCACCACCTTTTGGCGGTACATCTGCTGGTTTACCTTGGCGCTCGATTAAAACGAGCGGAGAGCGTCCTTCAGCGGTCACCGCAGCCCATACCATTACAGAAGCTGGCCCTTGTTTTCTGGTGGCCACTCTTTGCTCTAAGTTATCACTGGTTTTGCCCTGCAACCAAACACAATCATTTTGTTTGTTCACAAACTGCTGGATCGTGAAAATCTTCTCATCCGAGAAGACGATATGGGCAAATTTCCGCTCGCGTGAAAGGCTTTCAACGCCCGAGCTCTTTCGAATCTCACTTTCTTCTGCTCAGGCGTGAGATCTTGATCCTTTTGGATCTTGTAGGGCTTGAGTTGGAGATCAATTTTCAGCATACGCCGCACGCTCCAGTCAGACACGTTCAGATCTTTCGCTAATTTCATCTCGCTTTGCTTGGGATTTCGATTCATCCGCATCTTCAACTTCCGAATGATCTGTTGAGATGTGGCAATACGTTTTGGGCCGCCATTGTTGCGTTTAGCGACGCTACAAGTATCGGTATAACGCGTTATGGTGCGATACATAAACATTTTGTTAACATTCAAATGTTTGAGGTCGCGAACGATAGCCGGTTGCGATTTTCCAGCCAAAAATAAGGCACTTACACTATTAGGTACCCTTGAACTCAATTGCCAATTATTTTTTTTGTTTACAACTTTGAATACCACGCTTTGCACAAATTATGTAATAAACAATGACAATTAATGTGATGTGACAAGGAATTAACAAGTATAAGGGGATTGACAACTAGACACGCATAAAGTTGGTAACACTTGATACCTCGGACCCGTAATTACAATCGAAATTTAGGATCTAAGATTTTTTGTTATCCTGTCTGTCTGTAGTTAAGTTTATGCTAATCTAAGAAACTACTGTAGTGATTTTGATACGGTTTTAACTAATAGATAGACTGATTCAAGAATAAAATTTAGGAGCCAAGCATTCGCAGTATTAGCACCATAAGTTACTCTATGATTAGCACGGAATACAAAAGGTACGGGCCCTAACAAAATCATGTAGCAAACCCAACATGCAATTGACGAAAATAATACGTTAGGTACTAATTTACGAAGGTCGAAAGTTCGAAACTAAAAGCCAAAAAGATTGAACACTTATGGTGAACGGGTAAGAAATGAGATTATTATAGTTGAATGAGGGTATTTATGTTCAGCACAACACTAATTCATTGATAGGAACGACTGAAAAATTATTATTGACTGACGGAAGTCGGAAGTGACAGACGCGGACGGATTTTCAGCATCAGATTCTGAAATTCAGACAGAAGGAGAGTAGTAGCAGTGGTTCAGTCAGAAGTAATCAGACAGACAGATCCAAAGAGTATAGTAAGAACGTAGACAGTCTACGCTTTGAGTCTACGAATCAGAAGTACATTTTTTTTCTGTTTTCCATTTTCCAAAAAGTTTTTAATTATAACAAAATGAACGTTATTCAGGCAGTGAAATTATATATAACGAAAATGACGGAGGAAAGTGGACCTGGCATGAAAGTAATAGTAATGGACAAGGATACCGTGAGTAAATTTTCAATGTTTTTAGCATCGATGTAATTTTAGGCTCAGAATAGAGCGCACCGCTCAAGACCATGTTCATAGTTTTTAGGTATAATAAAAATGTCCTACCTAGCTACCTACCTAGGTTTTTGATGTGATGAGCTGCTGATTATATTCTTCTTTTATTGTGACTCCATCAATGTTAATTCATGATTTGCCAATGTCAAGTATTATAGCCGTTACAGTATCAATATTATGCTGATGAATTGGTAGCTAAGATGATCCGCTTACTGTAACCAATATGTTCTATTAATCACAGACTAATTACAACTAACACAGCACTGGCTTGATTAAGATGTATTCTCCATCATGTCATGACAGAACAACATGACATAGAATCCTGATTATATTATAAAGAGATTATCTGAGAGATTTGGCTGACTGAAACTGCATATCTTTTGGAGTTGGAGCTGTAGAATGAATGAGTGTTCCTGTCTAAGGTTTCTGTTAAGTGTTCCGATTTAGAAATTACCGTTTGGATTTCATTCACATTTTACCCAAATTCATTAATAATGTCAGTATTAATCAAGGGACACGTGGAAAGCTGAGCCAAACAACATTTTAATTTGCATCCCCTTTATATAATGTCATATTTTAAGTAATAAATTAATAATAAAAAAAAATATTAACATAATAATAAATAAAAATTTTGTAGTATAAAATAATTTAAAAGGATTAAGTAATATAATTTGTCCAATTATACTGAAATCTTTTGATCATAACCTTCAATCAATATATAAAAGGGAAAGATGGAGTAATACATATAATATGCTCTGCCCATACACACTGCCACTCTTTTGTTCCTCTTAAAGGAAATTCCGCGCTTTTGTCAATATTGCATGGTGTCATGCATGTTTGTATGGCAAGTATTTCAGTGCTTCCACAATAATAATTCACATCCTACTATTGTGCATTATACAGGTGGGCCAAGAATTCGTTAACATTTAAATCTAACACCCCACTAAAAAACAAACGGAAATTTAGTCACTATGGATCGCTTCACGGGGCCGCAGTGTGCTTATTGTGTGAAACAATTTTATTTAAACACACAGTTCGCTCATTACTGTGAGACTCTTATAGTCTCGTCGTATTCGAAAATTTCGGTACTCCTTTAGAGTGCAAAAGTCGAAACGGTGGTCATTTAGATGACATAATTTAAAAAAAAAATTCCAACTAATTAGCTTTCTCATAAAAAAACAATTTTTAAAATATGCCAATGGTTTTAAGATTTTTTTAAATGTTAACGAATTCTTGGCCCAGCCTGTATAATGTTCCCAGCTCGCAAACTATGAAGAATACTTTAGTATTGTCCAAGTAATTGTCCAAGTTGCGAGCCTGCTGATCCTCAGCTTCTTACCATTTTTTGGTCAGAACTTGGGTCATGAAACTATATATATGTACCAATTTTCAACATTTTTCGTCCAGTAGATTCAGAGAAAATAAGCTGGGACAGACAGACATATAGACACATGACTGATCCTATAAGGGTTACCATTTTTTCATCAGAGATGTTTGGAACCCTAAAAATCAAAAAAATCATTAAAATTTTGCTGTTTTGGAAGCTTTTTAAAAACAGCGCCGTTTTCTGGTAATAGATTATCAGTTGACCCAATGTCCATCCATGTCAAAGTTGCTAGCTTAGATAAAGTCTTCAAACAGTATTTTTTTTCAACTTTCAGACCAGTATAGTGAGCATGGTTTTCAGCCAATCTGAAATACTTCAGAAGGAGGTGTATCTCTTTGAAAGAATTGATGTTCAAACTAAATGGGACAACCTGAAACATCTGAAGTGCATAGTGTTTGTGAGGCCCACATCGGAGAATATTGCACTGCTTTCTCGGGAGCTGCGGTTCCCTAAATATGGTGTTTATTTCATTTGTAAGTATATATGCAATATGTAATATTTTTATATTTTACTAGTGTAGTGATCCTTCCTAAATGATCCCATGGGAGTGAAGAGGCGAAAAAAATATCTGAGGATCCCATGGGAGTCAAGTGGCGAAAAAATTATCTCAGGATCCAAGTGGACGGAGGGAAAAATAACATATTTTCCCAGGATAAAAAAAAAGGAGAAAATTATGTTACTCTCCAGTCCTCCATCAAAAAATCACGTCTCCACTTTCACATTAATTAGTAAAAAATATTGGCCAATTGTGGCAGAATTGTCCACTAATGCCCACAAGATACCACTAAACTGTGCTCCATAAAATTTGTATGGGCCTCCTTCCCACGCTAGTGCCTAATCTGGCTCTGTATTGAAAATCACATAATAATATGTAGTTGAATACTTTTTTTTTAGTTGAATACATATGGTATTCTGCCCCCAGCTTCACCCATGGATATTTAATTATTTTCTAACAAACTAAAATACATATAAGGGATAATGTAACTTTCTATTAGTGAATGAAGTTTCAGAATCGGATCAGAAGTTTCAGAGAGAACCATCTACATCAAAACTTACAAAGTTTACCTCTATAATATTACTATAGGATGCCACGTCACGGCTTGGTGTATATATGCACGCGCCCGCCGAGACGTGATGGGGAATCCAGTTTAATCCGGTCCGTGCTGCGATGGTTGTGGTTAGTCGACGACTAATAAGACATATCAAGGTCGGCAGGATTATCTTAAATACAGATTAATCGGTTATAAAGGCTTTTTAATACTTGACATTGGCAAGTCACCGATGAACATTGGTGGAGCTATAATAAAGGAAAAAGAAGAAGAATATTAGTATAGACTCTCATCATAATTATCTTGGATAGATTTCAGCAATGTTATATCAAAAGCTGATATCAAGACTCTGGCTGAGCGAGATGATCAGGAAACGGTGAGGGAGGTCCAGGAGGTGTTTGCTGACTATCTGGCTGTGGTCAAACATTTGTTCTCGTTCAATATTGTTGGGTGTTTGAATGGTAATTATATTAGTATCACTACATATTATAGAACATCCCTTGCCATGTCTGTCTATCAGTATGTGTCCTACTCACTTAGAAACTACTGTATAGATTTTGTTGTGGTTTTTATGTTTATATAGATTGATTCATGAAGATGGCATTGGCCATATTATGTTAATCAAGCCTGAAGAAAAGTTAGCGCTAGTATGTAATATTGTAGTATAGTATGTAAACAGTCGGAATAAAATGATCTTCAAAAACGTATCTATCTCAGTATACAGTAAATAAGCGAATTTCTATTCTGTGGGTTAATTTTGGGGGAGTAATATTTTTTCAAATGCATCATGTGAGTGACATACATTAATTACGTGAGCAATTTTTCTTCTAATTTAGACTCCCCCCTCCCCCTTGGTGAGATTGAGTGAGATTTAGTGGGACCCCCCCTCCCCCATACATGAGATTTCTTTTACTTTTATAAAATCGGTATTGTCTATACCTTTTTTTTTCTTACTCAAATGGAACATTTTAAGTGAAGAAAAAAAATATAGCAATGTTGACGTAATTAATGGATGGCCCCAAATGAAAAAGGGCTTGTTATAAGGAATTAGGGTTTTCGCGTACCCGGACATTTTTGTACCCTGGTAACGGGTATTATTTTTGTATACCCGGGTATCTTCAATTATAAATACAACTTCACATTATCCATGTCGCTATTTGCTTATTCAAATATATATTCAATCAAAGTTATTAATTAATATCAGACTGTTGAGAGAAGATCCCATTACGTAGAAAAATTAAATATTTGTATACCCGGGTATACCCCACCCGGTTCCGAAAACCGTATAATTATAATTTTAAAATGCATAATTTAAATTATATTAAAAAATATGCGAAAATTGACTGCCCCCCCTTATCTTCGAAACTACTGAGTCTAACAAAATAGGTATAGGGCCTTTTCTTATAGTTTACAGGAAAACCTAAACGAAAATCCTGTATTAAAGTTGTAATCAAAAAAATGGTGGGTATAGTCCTACAATAAAAAATATCTCACTTTCAGGCCGTTCATGGAATCAGAATCACTTGTACCGTTGCTCTCAAGGTTTGTTCGCACTACTTTTGTCGTTAAAAAAGCGAGCCGTGGTAAGATACCAAGCTTCCTCCGAAGTTTGTAAACGTTTGGCGGAACAAGTGAGGGACCTGTTGAGGCGGGAAGCGGCCTTGATTGAGAACAATGTACCGTTCAATGGGGACGTGCCTACACCGCAACTGTTGGTCATTGATAGAAGGGATGATCCTGTCACGCCGTTGCTCAATCAGGTTTGTACTGACTTTATCTTTACTCCTAAACTAATATTTTAAATGGGGATTTTCCGTCATGTCATGGCGAATGAGGCGAATCCGGTTTAATCCCGTCCGAACTGTGATAGTCAGTGTTTAATAAAACTTATCACAGTCGGCGGGAACATCTTAGCTACCGATTAATTGGCTATTAATACTTGATATTGGCAAATCATCGTGGAACATTGATGGAGCCACAATAAAAGAAGAAGAAGATAAATACAAAAGTATGTTTGTTTGTTTGTTTGACCTTTTGTAGCGCCAATTTTTTTTTCTCAAAGAGCATTGGAGGGCCAGTGTTTGAAATAGGCTATTTTTAATATATATAGATCTTTGAGTATTTACCAAAGGAGACGTGAAGCGTTTAAATCACCGAACAATTTTGTCTGCCACTTTTGGCGGGGGGGGGGGGGGGGGGGGAGGTAAACGTCTAGTACTAGCCCCTGTACCACTGTATTTTTCTGTCGTTTTATTGTCGCAACGGATTTTACGTTATATGATGATTATGTTAAAATACAAACATAATAATTATAATTAATGATTGGAAACACTAAGTTTGACGCCCTAGATCGCCTTTCCCGTTTAAAACATCACAATTAACTATTTTCCTAGAGCTCTGTCTCGCGACACAAAACGATACCAACGAAATCTAAGGTAACTTACTACGCGCACTTGGTCAGTATAACTGGTCAAAGGGGAAAAAATTGCCGAAAGGGGGAGCCCGTCTATGGCCCCTCCATAGGTTTAGTACTCTATGATATAGATAGATAGATTTCTTTCCGGATCAATTCCTATGTCGAATAAACCTACGTCACTGGGACCCACAAACTGTTTCTGTGTATAAAAAATCAAGAAGGGCAAAATAAGCAATCTATATGTAAGAGTTAGTCTCGAATATACTGTTACCTGATTAACATACATGGCGACCGTGACATAGGCTGTGCATTGTCTGTCAGCCGGATGTTAGAGTTTTATTAAGTACCTATATTCGAAAAATTCACACAGGTTTATATCCAAAATGTAAACATTAAACAGTGCAGGAATCATATTTCTCAAATTTTCAGACAAAAATTTCATGCATATATAAAATGGATACCATGTGTAGCAGACGGAATTGTCGGTACGGTGTTCTTGAAAAAATATAATGCAACGATTGACTTAAAAAATAACCTCGAACCTATCACTCATTACCTTCAGGAAGCTGTTACCGTTTCTTATCATTAGAAAGTTGCATAGTTTGTTACTAAATCACGCCTTTACAGCTGAATGGATTTGAATTAATACATTTGAAAATTATGTTACAGTGGACATACCAAGCGATGGTGCACGAATTGTTGACGATAAACAACAACCGTGTGAACTTGTCTCATTTGCCTGACGTTCCTAAGGACTTTAAGGAGGTCGTGCTGTCTTCGGAACAGGACGAGTTCTATGCTAAGGTAACGTAACTCGCATAACTGGTTAAAATCAAGAGTATGGGTGAATTTTTTTATATGTAATAACTCTTGCTATGTGACATTTGCTTGGAGCAATAGCAGGGAGAAGCACGCGCCTACCGTTGCTACTTGTGCTGCAGCGAACACCAATATTTTCATAACATTTGAAGAAAGATAAGAAGAATATTTATCAAATAGAACAAAGTAGACAAAATTCAGTTAGAAAGAGAACGAGATACGCTCCCATAGAGATAAAGCAAGACAAATAGTACTGGTTCCCGCGACGCTATTCTTTGTCCTGCTTTGTCCCTACGGAAAATGATATCTTTCTCTTTCTAATTGTGTTTTTGTCGTCTGTAGAGAGATTCTTTTTACACCGTCATGCTCGCACGGTAGTTTGTTTGGTTGTCTTACTACTCCCGGAACTGTGATACCGACCCCAGTGTACTCTGCGGAAGACAGAGCCAATGCATTGGTGAGGCTATCTGGCTATTTTAACCAATGGCCAGTTCTTTTATGGAAGGCTTTAAAGCAAGGAATTAGGGCTTATAACAAGCTCACGATAATCTCTATTTTTAAAATTATGTTTTGTGTAACAAATCTGTTATTCAATAAAATATTTCAAATATTCAACTAATTCTAAAAATACCTACGAATATAAATAGCTTTTTTATAAAAATATTTTTTTGAATTTCAGAACTTATACTCCAACTTTGGCGAGATAGGTCAGACTATGAAGTCGTTGATGGAGGAGTTCCAGAAGAAAGCGAAGAGTCACCAGAAAGTAGAGAGCATCGCCGACATGAAGAATTTTGTTGAAACCTACCCACTTTTTAAGGTATAGTATAGATTATACTTTGTTTGTTTATAAACTCGAAAACTTCTGTACCGATTTGAAAAATTATTACCCTGTTATAAAGGTACATTTACTTCTGACATGATTTTACTTTTATCTCTAACGGATTAGACAACACTATGCTATATAGCGCGCTGGCGCAAAATATCTCCTCCGACTTGATTAACTAATACTGTTAATGCTTAGCTCCTATACGCGATAAAGCAATTTGCAATACATATAAAACAGTCTAATAGAGAAAACCGGAACAAAATCTGGAAGGATTTTGTTTTTTATTAATAAAGGCAATTAACATACAATATGCGAAACTTGCGGATAAAGAATGGGCTTCTCTTGCATCTCGCTCACACAGAGGCAAATATCCGCCATTTTCAATTTTAATTAAATAATTTTAATGTGTGGTACAGAAAATGAGCGGCACAGTGACCAAGCACGTGAACGTAGTGGGGGAGCTGTCGTCCCGTGTGGGGGCCGGCAAGTTGCTGCTGGTCTCCGAGTTGGAGCAGGAGATATCGTGCCAGAATGAACATGCCAAACATCTGCAGGTATTATACACCGCTCGCCTGCAGTCAAATAAAGGGTGGGCCAAGAATTCGTTAACATTTGAAAAAATCGTATAAAAAAAACCAGTTGACATATTTTAAAAATTGTTTATTTACAAGCTATTAATTAATTAAAATTAGCTAATTAGTGGGAATTTATTTAAAAAAAATTATATTATCTAAATTTATTTATTTATTAAAAATCCACAGCACAACAGATTAATAGATTAAAATAATATAATATAATTACATTTGGCCACAAAAGGATCTATTTTAAATGTCCTTCGTTTCGACTTTTGCACTCTTCTAAGCGAGTACCGAAATTTTCGAATACTCGTCGGTAAAGAGACCGCTAGATCGCCGACATCTCTTCGCTGATTTTTTCTTTTAGTTGACGTAGTGTATTTAGTTTATGGATGTAGACACGACTCTTTAAATAACCCCATAAAACTCACTCAACACCCGGACACTGGCTTAAGTCGTGTAAATCGTATTCAACGAAATAAGCGTCTCACAGTACTGAGCGAATTGTGTGATTAAATAAAATTGTTTCACACAATAAGCGCGCTGCGGCCCCGTAAAGCAATCCATTGCGACTAAATTCCCGAGAAACGAGCCAGTGGCAAGACCCGCGCCCCGCGCGGCTTGTGTTTGCGTGGGGTGTTTGATTTAAATGTTAAGGGGCAGATAACACCTATATACGATTATTTAAAGAATGTTTTAGCAAAAACAAGACAATTTCCAAGATTGAAAAAAATATATATTATTCTACAGGATATAATTGATATAATTGTCATTCTGAAAACGCGATTACACAATTTTCGCTCGATAGAAAATAATCCCAAAATGTGGTCTCTGAAAGTTTTCAATAAAAGAAAACGGCGGTACTAGTGATTTTAGTACTATGACATTTAATTTGTTTTTGTAATATTCAATTACCCATATAATTGTCATTTGCATATTCAAATAAATTGTATAGTTATTTAAAAAATAATGATTATGTCAAATGGCGCTTACGATTTCTACTCTGAGCGGAAACGCTTTAGCTCTTCTTTATTCACACTCGCCTTGTTGAATCGTGATGCTAGACGTTCGCGGTCACTCGATCGCTCAGAAGTTTTTGTATTATTTGTGTATTTTTTGGCTCAAATTTAATTTATTAATGGTAAACTTTATTCATAAATGACATTACCGTAGCGATTAGGCAATATTTTCATAAGGAAGTTGCTATTTGTATACTTTAGTCTAGGAGTCAGCGTTGCTTTTTGTGAGCGTAATTATATTAAATAATTAACTCCAGTATTGGAAATAAGTTAATAAACAGTAAAGTAGGTAGGTAGGTATTACATAGAAAATGCGTACGGGAAACATATTGCAGAAGTCATTGCAAGGCAAATAAAATTATGATATACTAGCTTTTCCCCCGTAGAAAAATTTAAAATGTGCCAGCCCCAAGGACTTCCGAAATATAAATTAGCTCATGTCATTATCTCTGTGCAAATATCACGTCAATCCGTTGCTCCCATGTTGCTCCGTATTGATTTGAATAAAAAGGACAAACAAACACTCTTTCGCGTTTGTAATATTTTATCCACGCACGCTTGATGGAAAACTTATGATAGACTAGCTTTTCGCCCCGGCTTCGCGCGTGGAAGTATTTGAAAAGTGACAAGCCCGAAGGATTTGTGGGATATGTCATTAAAATCAAGTCAATCCGTAGATTAATTAAAAAAAGGACAAATAAACACTATTTTGCATTTGAAACATTACCTAGTAAGGAAGTTAAAATACCTACCATTTATCCAAGCTTGATGATAAAATTACGATAAACAATGTTACATACGTATTGGTTTTACATAATAGACCCTCCTACTAGCTATTCGCCCCGGCTTCGCCGTGAAAATATTTAAAGAGTGGCAAGCCCGAAGAATTTTTGGGATATAAAGTAGCCCATGTCATTATTTATATCTCCAACTATCTCTGTGCAAAAAATCAAGTCAATCCGTTGCTCCGTATTGATTTGAAAAAACAAACAAACACTCTTTCGCATTTGTAATATTAGTAAGGAAGTTACAATACCTACCTATTATCCAAGCTTGATGATAAAATTACGATATACTAGCTATTCGCCCCGGCTTCGTCGTGGAAATATTTAAAGAGTGGCAAGCCCGAAGAATTTTTGGGATATAAAGTAGCCTATGTCATTATCTATATCTCCAACTATCTCTGTGCAAAAAATCACGTCAATCCCTTGTTCCACAAAACGTGAAAAAAGTAAAAGAAGTAGAATTATAGAACCTCTTCTACATGGTTGGACAACGCCGCAACGCCGCTGGTCAGCCAAAATTTTTAATTCGACATTATACTAGATTTCGACTAATTTTAGGGTTCTGAATTCGAATTTGATATCGATTTCAAAATTCAATATCACGACATCTGTCAATTTCTTAAAATTCGACATATACTAGATTTCGACTAATTTTAGGGTTCTGAGTTCGAATTTGATATTGATTTCAAAATTCAATATGACGACATCTGTCAATTTCTTAAAATTCGACATTATACTAGATTTCGACTAATTTTAGGGTTCTGAATTCGAATTTGATATCGATTTCAAAATTCAATATGACGACATCTGTCAATTTCTTAAAATTCGACATTATACTAGATTTCGACTAATTTTAGGGTTCTGAATTCGAATTTGATATCGATTTCAAAATTCAATATGACGATATCTGTCAATTTCTTAAAATTCGACATTATACTAGATTTCGACTAATTTTAGGGTTCTAAATTCGAATTTGATATCGATTTCAAAATTCGATATGACGACATCTGTCAATTTCTTAAAATTCGACATTATACTAGATTTCGACTAGTTTTAGGGTTCTGAATTAGAATTTGATATCGATTTCAAAATTCAATATCACGACATCTGTCAATTTCTTAAAATTCGACATTATACTAGATTTCGACAAATTTTAGGGTTCTAAATTCGAATTTGATATCGATTTCAAAATTCAATATGACGACATCTGTCAATTTCTTAAAATTCGACATTATACTAGATTTCGCCTAATTTTAGGGTTCTGAATTCGAATTTGATATCGATTTCAAAATTCAATATGACGACATCTGTCAATTTCTTAAAATTCGACATTATACTAGATTTGGACTAATTTTAGGGTTCTGAATTCGCATTTGACATCGATTTCAAAATTCAATATATCTACATCTGTCATTTTCTTAAAATTCGACATTATACTAGATTTCGACAAATTTTAGAGTTCTAGACAGTGTATGTGATTAAACATTTTTTTATTATATCAGGAAGAAACAACAGTTGGACGAAAATACTACGTGTGAAACAACTGAAACGTCAGATTTTTCATTGACAGAGTAAGTTTCTTCGTACGAAAATGGAGAATTAATAGATTTACAACACACTTGTTTTTGGAGTTATTATTTTACATCCTGTACTTGTCGTGTAATGTTTATAAAAAATTTGAAATTTTACATATAACTGTAAACTTTATTACAGGTTAAACAATGTGTCACTAGCAGAAACTCAAGAAAATGTTACCCTTCTTTCTAAATCTACCGATGACGTTCCTGACTTTGACGTTATATTATAATAATAATGTAATTCATTGATTGACGTTGACAGGTGCCATAACAAAAAATATTTACTGTTATATTTTATTATTTTAATTTATACTTATATATTTTTAAATCACTTTAGTAAATATAGTTAGAAATCAACACGCCTATAAATAATATATATATTTGACTAAAATTACTACCTAAATTTGATTTCAAGATGATATTATACCAAGTTATCAGTGAACAAAACTTCAAGATATACATAAGAATATCATGAATACTAGCTCAAGTAACGGAAATATAACCAGCAAAACTCTACTTCCACCAGACATTGCTTGTCCGCACTGCAACCGTAACTGTAAAGGGACAAGGGGACTCAAAATTCACGTCGGTAAAATTCACCCAGAACAACGACACAGTGAAGATTTTCTTAACATCATCTCTGCTGCGACGAACCTATCACAAGTACCTCAGACTAGAGACGTAGATTTCAGTAAAGTGCTACAAGAATTAAAATGTAATGTTCCAGTGATTCGACGTATACCTCGCGGTGCAAGGGAGACTGTGGCAAGGAAGCTAACGGCAGCCATTGATAAATGCATCGCCGATAACTCGGTTGCCACTTGGCAAAACCTTTTTATGTTTACATATAACATCCTACATGTAAACAGAAACACAAAGGAATCGTCTTCACTTACTTCAAAAATCAAGAAAAATACACAAAATAACAATCCTAACTTTGCAATAGAAAATATTGTAATTACTGAGAAACGGAATAAACAATATTCTATATTTAGAGCAGCGGAACTAAAGATTTACGATGGTGATGTACGTGGCGCATCGAGACTTCTTTCATCCACAGACAGTTTGGCCCCAACAAACAATTCCACTCTGATTGAACTAAAAAACAAACATCCCAAGCCTAGCCGAATACTTATTTTTCCGGATGCACCAAAACCGTCTGATAATTTCGTGCATGCAACCATCGAGAACACTCGCAGTGCAATTTTGTCGTTTCCCTGTGGCTCAGCTTCTGGAATTGACGGACTTACGGCGCAACATCTCAAGGACTTAATAGGGGTCAAAATGGGTGACGCAGGATCCAAATTATTATCTTCCCTTACAAATTTAATGAATGTCTTATTAGCTGGCCAAGTAATCATTGATTTTTTACCATATCTTTACAGTGGTTTTTTAATTGCCCTCAAGAAAAAGAGTGGAGGAATACGTCCAATTGCTGTTGGTTGCACTCTTCGACGTCTAGCATCTAAAATTGCCTGTTTTAAGGTAAAAGACTTAGTAGGTGAGAAACTACGCCCTGTTCAGCTGGGTTTTGGCACCAAGGCTGGCGCGGAGAGTGCCATTCACGCAACCCGTACTTTCCTTAAAAACAATATTACGGCAGAAATTCTTATCAAAATCGATGTAAGTAATGCCTTTAATTCTATTGAGCGTGATTCTTTACTTACAGCAGCAAAAACAGACATTCCTGGAATATTTCCTTATCTTTGGCAAGCCTATTCACAACCATCTAAATTATTCTATCATGATGTTGGATTGATAGATTCTAATGTAGGTGTTCAACAGGGGGATCCCTTAGGTCCACTACTCTTTAGCCTGGCAATTCATCCAATAATAAAAGATATTAAAAGCCTTCTGAATACTTGGTATTTGGATGATGGTACCCTAGCCGACACTTTCGACCAAGTTTCCAATGACATCATTCAGCTAAAGGAAAATTTAAAGTCATTAGGTCTACAACTAAATTTTTCCAAATGCGAATTATACATTTTGCCACATGTATCTGAAATAAGAAAGAGAGAAATTTTATCTGAGATTCAATCAATTGCCCCAGACATCACTGTCATTAACAATTCTAATCTGATGTTATTAGGTGCCCCTCTAACCACAGAGGCAGCCACAATGTTTATAGACGAAATATATAAGAAATTAGAATATTACTATGATAATCTCTGCCACATGCAACCACATATAGCCATGTACCTTCTTCGTTTTTGCTTTAATATTCCACGACTCACATATTTTCTTCGATGTAGTCCTCTTTTTAAAAAAGATCTAACTCCACTCGATAATTTAGTGAAATCGTGTTTAGAAAAAATTCTAAATTTATCTTTCAATGAAACCACTTATACACAAGCCTCCCTACCTATAAATTTAAGTGGCATCGGGATCCGTCGTTTTTCGGACATAGCCCTGCCAGCCTTTCTTGCCTCTGTTCATGGCAGTCACGAGCTCATCGAAACTTTATTAAAAAATTCTATGAGGGACGTTGAGCCAGATTACATGGGGGAGGCATATGAGTGCTGGAAAGTACTATGTCCGGGAACTAACAAACCTGCCAAATTAGATAGTCAATCTTGCTGGGACTATCCTCTTTCAAGAATAACGCTCAATAGAATTATAGCCGCTAGTTCTGAATCAGACAGGGCGAGAATTATAGCATCCTGTGAACTGGAATCAGGCGCATGGCTAAAAGTGTATCCTTCACAAAATTTAGGCACACTCCTAGACAAAAATACTCTGCGAATTTGTGTGGGGCTACGCATAGGGGCACAGCTGTGTCAACCACATTTATGTGTATGTGGTTCAAATGTTGAGGCTAATGGACACCACGGCCTATCCTGTAGAAGGAGCGCCGGTCGAATTCCAAGACATATAGCAATAAATAATATAATAAAACGTTCTTTGAGTTCGGCTGACACTCCATGTCTACTAGAACCCCCCGGCCTTAGCCGGTCGGACGGCAAAAGACCGGACGGCATGACCCTGGTGCCATGGTCTCGAGGCCGCGCTCTGGTGTGGGACGCCACATGCGTGGACACGCTGGCTCCAAGTCATGTCGCCGCCTCCTCCAGCTCTGCAGGTGCCGCAGCTTCTGAGGCGGCACATTTAAAAATTCAAAAATATTCCTCGCTGCTAGATCACTTTGAATTTCTTGCTTTTGCGGTTGAGACTCTTGGTCCGTGGTCATCAGACTCCAAGAAGTTTGCTGATAAAATTGGTAAACTTCTCATCGAAAAGTCTGGTGATCACCGAGCTAAGAGTTTTTTCATTCGCCGCATAAGCTTGGAGATTCAAAGGGGTAACGCAGCGAGTGTTCTTGGCACGATTGGATTGTCTTCAGAGCTGGAGGAGGTATTCTATCTTTGATTCCTCCATCCTTTTTCTTTTTATTTTTAGTTTTAAGGTATTTAAGGTTTTTGTTTTAAGGTATTTAAGGTTTTTAAGATTTTTAATGTATATTTTAGATTTTTGTTTGTAATGATATAATATTCTTCATTTATAAAATATTTAATATTTCGTGAGTCTTAATTTGAATAAAAATAAAATATTTAATGTATTGTAATTTAAGGTAATGTAGATCCTAGATTCACCAGAAAGCTTCAAATAAGAGAACCGATTGGAGATAAAAATATAGTATTGCAACAGCAAGACCTGAATGTAATTGCAAGACCGACAGTTGACAAAGATTTTCCCTCCAATCAACCTACATGTTCACGATATTTAAGTTTTAATAATTTCTAAATTTGTACATATTTTTATTTTATTCATCATTTATGTTTGGATTAAAGTACTATTTGAATATTATGTTATGGGTTAAAAATGTGAATACTAACATGTCTATGCAATGTCAAATTTCGACTAAACAAGTTCAAGCCGAAGTGGCTAGGTGGGAGGCACCGCGCTGCTAAACGCTGAGGTCGCCGATTCGAATCCCATACGTTGCGAATTTTATTTTGTTTTGATTTATATTTTTACGATTTGAATAAAATGCAGGTAATTTAAAATATTCATTCACTATGGAATTTTGATGTGAGCAGCACATATTTATATGGAAATTATTGTTATTATAAAGAAAGTCACTATTTTGTGCAATATTAATGTGTTATGAATGTTAGAGGAAACCTTAAAATTCGTCGAAATTTAGTATAATGTCGAATTTAAAAAAATTACAGATGTCTTTTGAAATTAACGTCAAATTTTAAGAAGTTGACAGATGTCGTCATATTGAATTGTGAAATCGATATCAAATTCGAATTCAGAACCCTAAAACTAGTCGAAATCTAATATAACGTCGAATTTAAAGAAATTTACAGATGTCGTTATATTTAATTGTAAAATCGATATCAAATTCGAATTCAGAACCCTAAAATTAGTTGAAATCTAGTATAATGTCGAATTTTACGAAATTGACAGATGTCGTCATATTTAATTTTGAATTCGATATCAAATTCAAATTCGAATTCAGAACCCTAAAATTAGTCGAAATGTGTGTGTCGAATTTTAAGAAGTTGTCAGATGTCGTCATATTGAATTGTGAAATCGATATCAAATTCGAATTTAGAACCCTAAAACTAGTCGAAATCTAGTATCATGTCGAATTTAAAGAAAATGACAGATGTCATATTTAATTGTGAAATCGATATCATATTCGAATTCAGAACCCTAAAAATAGTCGAAATCTAGTATAATGTCGAATTTAAAGAAATTGACAGATGTCGTCATATTTAATTGTGAAGTCGATATCAAATTCGAATTCAGAACCCTAAAACTAGTCGAGATCTAGTACAATGTCGAATTTAAAGAAATTTACAGATGTCGTTACATTTAATTGTAAAATCGATATCAAATTCGAATTCAGAACCCTAAAATTAGTCGAAATGTAGTATAATGTCGAATTTAAAGAAATTGACAGATGTCGTCATATTCGATTTTGAAATCGATGTCAAATTCGAATTCACAACCCTAAAATTAGTCGAAATCTGGTATAATGTCGAATTTTACGAAATTGACAGATGTCGTCATATTGAATTTCGAAATCGATATCAAATTCGAATTCAGAGTCCTAAAATTAGTCGAAATCTAGTATAATGTTGAATTTTAATAAAATATCAGAGCTCGCTTGTCACATTTCAAACATTTCCACGAGCAAAGCCGGGGCAAAAAGCATCATTTTATCATCAAGCGTGTAAATAGGTAGTTATTCCTACTTCCTTACTAATATTACAAACGTGAAAGAGTGATTGTTTGTTTGTTGATTTGTCCTTTTTAACGTCAATACGGAGCAACATCTTATAAAATATTTTTTGACAGATTACTAAACGACAACTAATCCCATACAGTATGTATGGTATTAGGAGACAAATAATCACATGCAGTCCTGTGTCAGACGACAATTACTGATCACATACAGTCTAGTATTAGACGCCAGACGGCAACTAAAAGCGTGGTCTCTCTAACTATGATAGTCTCTCGCAGGCTAGGTCGGAAAAAGGGCGTGACTTAAAACATCAAATCGTCAAGGACGCTGACGATTATCAGCCCCTTAACGAATTCTTGGCCCACCTGTATTACCCATATTGACATGACATGATGAATATCTTTCGATCATTTCATTTTTACAGCGGCTGAAGGCCCTAATAGCCGACGAATCCGTGAGACGCGAAGACGCGTGTAAGCTCGTCGCTCTATACGCCCTGCGGTACGAGAAGCACGCCAGCAACGACACGGCCGCGCTGATAGACGCGTTACGCTCCCGCGGAGTCTCCGACGAGTGGCTAAGGACCGTGCTACTGGTACTGGAGTATGGGGGCGCTCATGCGAGACAGAGCGATCTGTTTGGGCTGCAGGATGCTGTGAAGATTACTAAGCGGTTGTTTAAGGTGAGCTTTATCTGATGTTAGCGCTGATAGACGCGTTACGCTCTCTCGGAGTCTCCGACGAGTGGCTAAGGACCGTGCTACTGGTACTGGAGTATGGGGGCGCTCATGCGAGACAGAGCGATCTGTTTGGGCTGCAGGATGCTGTGAAGATTACTAAGAGGTTGTTTAAGATGAGCTTTATCTGATGTTAGCGCTGATAGACGCGTTACGCTCTCTCGGAGTCTCCGACGAGTGGCTAAGGACCGTGCTACTGGTACTGGAGTATGGGGGCGCTCATGCGAGACAGAGCGATCTGTTTGGGCTGCAGGATGCTGTGAAGATTACTAAGAGGTTATTTAAGGTGAGCTTTATCTGATGTTAGCGCTGATAGACGCGTTACGCTCTCGCGGAGTCACCGACCAATGGTTGAGGACCGTACTGATATTGGATTATGGAGGCGCTCATGTGAGAAATTCACTGATTAAATAACTATGTAGAGTAAAGTATTTTGAGGTTTATATATTATGTATTTCTGTTTCCGCTATAACAACAAATACTAAAAAACAGAATAAAATAAATATTTAAGAGGGCTCCCATACAACAAACGTGATTTTTTTGCTCGTTTTTGCTCGATATTGATAACGGCATCAGGTAGACGCTTGAAATATTCACAGAATATTTAGTTATATTATTCACTTTAAAAATAAATAATTAAATTAAAATAAAATTAATATTTAAGGAGGGCTTTTTTTTTTTTTTTTGCTTTTTTTATAGATAATGGTACGGAACCCTTCGTTCGCGAGTCCGACTCGCACTTGGCCGGTTTTTTTAAATTCCTTTTAAACCTAATCCAGTAAAATTTATATTTGGTGACCATCACACGGTTTTCGGTCATTCAGGTGGGTTTGCCAACAATTTTAATGCATACTTAAATACGCTTATAACTACTTATCTATTACAGATAGATATATTATGCTACCGCGGACTTTTTTGGTGAATTATTTTATTCTACACAAGTCTTTCCTACATCATTTTGTTATATCTCTGATGGATTAGACAGCATACGTCATGAAAACTCGCTAGGGCAACTTGTTCCCAGACTTGATTCATTTGATCTGTTAATGCTCAGCTCCTAATCATAATAGGTCCATGTTTAATACTCGTACACCTTCCCGGTGAATCAACCGATCTAATAACGCGGGGTCTTGGTTTATAATATGTAGTGATATATTTTTCAGGGACTAAGTGGTGTCGAGAACATATACACACAGCACAGCCCGTTGCTCAAAGACACCCTCGAAGACCTGATCAAAGGGAAACTGAGAGAAAATCTGTACCCAACATTAGGTGGGGACGACGCATACGGACGGAGGCCGCAGGATATAATAGTTTTTATTGTGGGAGGTAAGTCATATACTCACGCCTTTTGTCATTTTGAGGTGAACAGGAACTTCCTGACATTCTAATATATATTGTTTTAAAGCTAAGCACAATATGCGCTTTAATTGACTTGTCGGCTCGTACCGCATTTCTTCTAAAACAAATAACAGATACATCTTAACGTATTAGGTCTGCACTTAGGCTTGCCACCGGTTCTGTTTAATATGGACAACTGGCAAAGAAGGGACATTGTTACCACACAAAGGCCGCGAAGATATTTTGTTTGTTTTTCATTGTCTTGACATAATGTTTGATTGATGATTGAGGCTATTTAACGAGTGGCCAGTTTCATTTAGGTCGTTCATAAAAACAAGCGGTAGTAGCACAGAACAACTGCAACATATCATATACATATATGAATCTTTAGAGTAGGGGTGATGACAGTGAAAGAAAATAAACAAAGAATAATATTTTTTATGTAGTTTATATCATATTAGCTGTCCGCCCCCGGCTTCGCCCGTGGATATTTTCGAACAAAATAAAATATACCATACAGCACTCATAGATAATGGCTTGCCTGAACTACCCATAGGGTGATAGCACCTACCCTGTTTCCCACGACTTCGTAAGCTTCGTAAGTGTCTATTTCAAAATTTTGGCAAACATACACTTCATACATAGCTTTTGTCATGTTCACCTCTGCCCACCCCGTTCCTGTCGTCATGCCGTGATGGTATATAGCCTATGTTACTCAGGGATAATGTAGCATTCTAATGGTGAAAGAATGATCAAAATCCGTCCAGTAGTTTTTGAGTTTATTCGTAACAAACATACAAAAATACAAATCTTTCCTCTTTATAATATTAGTATCATATAATCACTGAAAGGGTATTTAGGTTCCCAAAAAATTGTCATCATGCCTATTGTTCTTGAAACATAGCTAAAAAAAAGAGAATTACATTACATTACATTTCAGTGCAAGAATGATAACCGCACAAATTATATGTTATAGCATATAATAATTCGATTGTATCTGCCTACCCCTCTTGGGATAAAAGGCGTGATGATAAATAGATTAACTAGACTAGTTTTTCACAGTATTATCATAACAGTAAAAAATTGGTTACACCGCTTCTTATATAAATATAATAATACAAATTTCCAGGTGCGACTTACGAAGAGTCCCTATGCGTCCACCAACTGAATCAGACCTATCCCGGCGTGCGTATTCTGCTCGGCGGCACCACTGTGCACAACTCTACCAGTTTCTGTGAGGAGGTGAAGAGCGCTATGCAGGGAGTACATAGGACACATACGAGGCATATTAGGAATGTTTAGGCGAGTCAGGATTCTGGGCATTGTCTTGCCACCAGGCGCTTTCTTTCACGAACTTGAACCCCAGCATGGGCACGTCCCAAGAATTTAATAAATCGGTAAAATTTTTGAAAAGTTGCGGTGCATCTTCTGACACTGATATTGTAGAGCGATACTGTAGTCTGTATTTTTTAATGTTTCGCGATACCTAAAGAAAAGTACATAATTTTGTTAATTTTGATATCTGTGGATTTAGGAATGATAGAAAATGCTTAGTATTGCAAGATTACACCTGGGCTTTTTTTAATGGTCTGCTAAGCAAGTCTTTAAAACAACACTTGTTGCTTTGGTTCTAAACTATGGTAGCCTGTGCAACGACTTTAATAATTAATATCCATGAACAAATATTTTGCTTGACCTGGGATTAAAACCACTAACCACTAGGCCAAACCTGTCGCCTGGTTCTACTGAGAACTAATGCTTTTCCAATAATTTGCAAACATCGAAACTTTTCTCTCAAATTGACTAATAGATAGGTATACAAAATTCTTAAAAACAATATGTTAAGTAACCAATTTACCTGCCTAAACTGAAAATTAAATTTTTTTAACAGAAAAATCATCATTAAAAAGACCTATAGTTCCCGGATTATAAACATGACCTAAAATGGCGGTCGTCTGCGCAGGTAGGTACACTTATTTGCAGAAGTGTTTAAAAAAATAATAATCTTTGTTTATGTATCCATATAGTTATAAAATTCCAGAATATAAAGGTAAAGTAGACTTTAAATGCAGCTGGAAAATTAAAATCAAATTGAAATGTACTTACAAAATAAAATTTTCTGCTTTAAATTATTTTAACCATGTATTTAAATAAAATACATAGGTTGTTTTTTTGTGGAGACTAGTAAAATAATTACCAAACTAGGAATGAAAATATTTAAATAAAATTTTAAAAAGAAGTGATTAAAAACCGAATGTCTATGATATTTACTGTCACTTATTGCCACGTTCAGACACGGCGGAATCCGCGGGAATGCAAACCGCGACGATTGGAAGTGTTCAGACAGGCGCAGTGAGGGCTCTGAAAGGGTGACAGCACGAGTACGTCATTGCCATGTTCAGTTCATTTTATCAATGCTAAATGTGTTAAAGCGTCCTTTGTTACTTTTGATCAATTCGTATAATTTGAGGTGTAAATGTTATTTGTTGGCCAAGCCTGTATAACAGATTTATTTGCGTTCTAATTTGGAGCTAAATCATTTTCCTTATTTAGAACTGATTTTGGGGGAAGATTTGGTATTAACTGAGTTCGGACACATTTGTCCGAATTCTCAAAGTTCATGTCGTCATGATAATCGCCTGACTTGAACGTTAACAAGGCGTTAAGCCGGCTTCTGAACCGGCCTGAACAATGATAACACGCTGCCCTCTAGATATAGGCGTTTTTAAACCACCCAGTGGACCCGTCACTCCACCCTTTCAAACATGTGTGGGAGACATTAACATATATATGACTCGTCTGTATATATTATTGCTCGGTCTTGTTGTCGGTATTGTATCAAATTTTTGTATAATCTTATTGAGGATGTTTCTATTAAATTTTTTCGGCTTTTGACTTAAGGTGAAGTGGTCGATGGGAAAATTATTGAAGCATTTATGTAGAATCGCGCGCACGCGAGGAAATAAGCGATTTAACGTAAGCGATATTTTTTGTACCCATATATACCCACAACTATTTATCTCTCAAATTTTAGTTAAATTTTTGTATGTTATGTTAAATAGGCTATTAAATATTACTATATACTTATATTTTATTTTAAACAACGCTTTCAGTGATTTTTCAGTGGGGTCGATAACGACCCCTTGGGCACATGAGCTACCTACACTCAGGTTCATATAATGAACAATAAACAAAGTGTTACAGTCAAAACCATGACGGCCATAGTAGGGTATCATGGACTCGTCGATGCTAATATCTTTTTCAATTGGAGCATACGTCAAAAATTTGTTATTCATTATATCAAATATAGGCCGAATCTTAGGCATTTTATCATTTACCTGAAGGTTTTGGTTGTCAGCAACATGCAGGTACCTAAAAATCTCCTCAAAACGATTGCGCCTCATTGATTTGGAGACGAGTTTGTTGTGGATATCTTCATTCTCTTCCCAATACATGCGGCACCTTGGAAGTGGAGCATAACCACTAAGAATTAGAACACCTATAAAACAATACATTTCTTCTGCGGACAACAGCATACATTACACTATGTCTAACAAAATGTCTTGTAACATCTTCGTTGAAAAAGAATTCAAAAAATTCAAGAGGCTCACTGTCTTTTGAGAGTGTAATTACAGATCGAGGAGGTGGTGTAGTCCACTGAACTTAAGTTACTGGTAGGTCTCGCTTGATCCACTTGCGTTTTCGTTTCGTAATTTTACGTCTGCTGATACTGGAGACCTGTGTAGACATTCCTGGTATCTGTTTATCATTATTTTCGTCTGAATCTTCATTTTAATCATGATTGAGGACAAGCTCCGCAGGGGCAAGTAATTGATGCCTGTTCAATCTATCAGGATTATTGCACTCTTCATCTCCCGAATGTCCATCGGACAATGCACCATCTCCCGGGGGATCAATGTACACATCAGCATCTTGAATTTGATCATCATCCATAGATTCTAAAAGTGCAAGAACTTCATCAGCGGTAAGGAGACGTCGAGACCTAAAACAAACAGGCTTGCATACAGGCCTGGATTTACACTAGGGGCCACAGGGGCCAGTGCCCAGGGCGGCAAATTTCCAGGAGCGGCAAAATTCGGAGAGCGAAAAAATTTTTTTTTCCGTTATAGAAAATACTGATTGTATTGAGAACATTTGCACATTTAACGTTTATTTATCCCATTTATAATAAAAATAATAAATGATTCATTTTATTTATTTAAAAAAATTTATTAGGATTTAAGTAATTTTTTACGGTGCCCCAGGGCGGCACTAAAGGTAAATCCGGCCCTGCCTGCATATCAGATTTCTTTGTGTTCGAATTTGGAGCTAAATCATTTTCCTTATTGTGGTAAGGGGCGTTGTCTACAACCAGAACTGATTTTGGGGGAAGGTTTGGTAACAATTGAGTTCGGAGCCACTTGCTATAATTATCGAAGTTCATGTCGTCATGATAGTCGCCTGATTTGGTGCCCGACTTGAACATTAACAAGGTGTTAGGTACAAAGCCGGCTTCTGAACCGGCATGAACAATGACGACACGCTGCCCTCTAGATATAGGCTTTTTTAAACCACCGATGGATCCACCCTTTCGAACATGCGTGGGAGGCTTGAAGATATGTTTCGTCTGTAAATATTATTGGACGGTTTTGTTGTCGGTATTGTTTTAATTTTTGTAAATAATTTATTCTTAATAATCTAATTGAGGATCATTCTATTAAAATCTTTCTATTGTTTTCGGTGGCTTTCCATTTAAATCCCAATTGTTTAATTATGTTACGGAGACTTTTTTTAACGTAATTTTGCTTGAAGTTTACCATTAGTTGGCAATTTTTTTCAACAATATGAAAATTATGAATGCATCTTTTAATGACCCCTTTATCGAAGTTGTCAATGCCAAAAATCGGTTCACAATTGACGGCTGTATAGCTGACTATACACATGAATTGAGAACCGCCTCCTTTTGTTTAGTTGTTTAATAAATATAATATTATTTGCAGGTTTAATTACGTTATTTCGTTTGTTTGAAAAGTCAGCAAATGCAATGCATTCATATCACGTATAACAAAAAACATACCGTCAATAAGTCCAATAATAGCCGTTACTTTAGATTTATTAAGGGTGATAGTGGACAATAAATTGTTCTCTTTTCCCGGATACAGGTGACTGAAATCAATCAGGAGCTGTAAAAGAGAAAGCTTTTTATAATGTACGTACAGAATCGAAGTTGCAACTCTCCGACCCTTTGTTTGCTTTTCCCTCCTTTATTACATATACTAGAACACAAACACATAATCGGATTTCTCTCTAGCGCTTGTGAATTAAAAGAATATAACATAAAAAAGAAAAGGTAAAAACAACTTAATGGTATAACACCAACGAACTAGGTAAAGGGCCGTTTTTGTATTATAAAATAAACTTATTCGGTTTGTAAAATTAAAAAGAAAACTACTTTAAAAACCACAAAAAGTAACAGCTTTTCTATAGTCGTAGAATATCAGGTGGGTAACTCATCTATAGTAAATTAAGCTTAGTTGATTTACCAGGGTATATCCTTCAGGTTGTTTCAAGGCTGGAAAATCCTTAAAGTAATCGCCTATTGTACCTTGCCCAGATTGTATTCGTTTTAGCCGATGGTCTGCAGTTTCTGTCCACTTATTTTCGACATCTTACCATTGATCAACTTTGTTTTTTAACCATAACAAAGTTTCTTCATTCTCAAAATCATCTGTAATTTAGATAATTTTATTAACTGATATATTGAATATAAATTATTTTATAATGCTCGAAATTTTGTTCTTCTTCCAAGAACTGGAATTAACTGAAGGTCATCTTCGGTAAGATATTTAAGAGTATCGATTTCAATATTTTCTTCTGCAAAAAGCATAGTAGGTAAATTAATCAATAATTTATTAGGTATTAAAGATCAAATAATATTTATAGAGACCCTAGTTTTTTTTTTTCATTTTTACATAGATAAGACTTAGACGAAATTCGAAAAAATCTTCTAAAACCAATCATTTAGGTATGTAAGTGCCTAGGTGGGTAGGTAGGTACCTAATTAAATAAATATACAATTTTGCTTACCCCCGAACTTAGCAATTACATCAGGGCCAGTTTCCCAAAAGTTTAATAAAATTTCAACACTATCAGTTGACGCCATATTTTATTTATATTTTTTTTACTATAGTTAATAAGGAAAAATTAAGATTCGATAATAAGTTCAGTAATTTGATATAATACTCTAAAATTATAATAGATAACCTTTGATTGAGTGCACGAACAATGCCACACTTGCCACACTTGCAAACACTTGGGCTAAACAAAACGAACTGCACACTGCACAGCGGATCGCATTACATAATCAGCCGCGCTCCCCTTTCCCCGCACGTAAGGATATGCGTAGGGCTGTCGCGTTCTGTCACGAATCGCGGGCGCGCCGATTTGTCGTATCTTTGATATCATTGCACTGTCACGGGCACGAAAATACTGCTCCCTCCGTTTCTTTATCAGGTTAGTTGTCAAGGTTTCGGTGATCAGTTAGTAAGTGGGATTTTTAGTATGAGATTATGCTATGAAAGGCTGTATGTACCTATCTTTTTAACACGCATTCAGTAGGTACTCGTAACAGTATCGACTTGGGATTTTGTATATCTAATATTCAATTATTATAGGCTCAATTATTACAATTACAACTACACTTAAAATATATACCTATCAAATCAAATACTTTGCAGTTCACAGAACACTGACACAACAAAATCAAATAAATGTCAATAACAAAATAATATGTAGCAAATAATAACAATACTAAGTAAAATAACCCTGTACAATACGTCTTCGTTTGATTCTGTCTAGAGCAAGCTGTGGGTTCACTCGGTTTCCTTGGACTTCCTCAAGAATGTCAAATGGAGGTAAGTTTATAATCCCAAGTTGCTCATCATTCAAACCTTCTAAATTAGTTTCTTCAAAGTTTCATTCTATACACATATTGTGTAGAACTGTGCACACATTAATAACTTTTGTAGCCATTGTTGGTGAATAATGAAGGACTCTGTCCTTTAATAAACACCGAAACCTGGCTTTCAAACACCTAGTCTTTTTAATTCATTATAGACTGCCTCTGGTGTACCTTCTTCTGCATCTTGAATTGGTGTAAGACACCACAGCCTCAGTGCATATCCACTGTCACCTATAAAAAGGTAAAATTTAGTATATTTACTGCATCAAATGATGTACCCATCACCAAACTGAGATGCTAGTCAAACTTACCAATCTATATATATAAAAATGAAACCCGTTTTCCGTTGTCACGACATAACATGAAAACGGCTGAACCGATTTGGCTGATTTTAGTCTTAAAATATTCCTAGATATCCAGGGAAGGTTTTAAAGGTGAGACAATTCGAATAATTGCCGAAAAACCCCTAAAAACAGCCCTTTTCTTTTTCCCATAATAACAGAGTCAATTTGAACCTTATTGCTATTCAATAAAGTTCATCTTCTATATATATAAAAATGAAACCCGTTTTCCGTTGTCACGACATAACATGAAAACGGCTGAACCGATTTAGCTGAAAATTGGCAGGGAGGTAGTTTACAGCCAGGAGAAGGACATAGGATAGTGGTAGGGGTTGGAGTAGGGGTAGTTAAAATTATAAATTTTAATTGTGAATATATGGCGTCATCTTGAGTTTTACATGTGGACTAAAATGTATTTGCAAACGTCAATAGATGGCGCTGTATTATACTTTCTACCACGGAAATGTGTTAATTCCAGAGTCGGTAGGCCAGGTAGGTTAGTTAGGTTATTTATAACTCAAGAACGGCTGAACCGATTTAGCTGAAAATTGGCAGGGAGGTAGTTTAGAGCCAGGAGAAGGACATATGATAGTAGTGGTTGGAGTAGGGGTAGGGGTAGGGGTAGAGGTAGGGATAGGGGTAGAGGTAGGGGTAGGAGTAGTTGTTTTCCACGGACGAAGGAAAGTAAATAGCAGGCAAGCCAACGTTTGGGCAGGACAACGTCTGCCGAGTCCGCTAGTAACATGGTAATTGTTATATCCATTATCATGTAGTTGTTCTAGGAAGGTGAGTACATTGGAATTATTCCAGATATGACAGTCATGTGATCCACCAGGAAACAATGCATTTACATTAATGATTTTTAAATTAGTGTCACAAATCTGAAACAATAGTATACATTGCTTTTCAGTATTAAATAGTGCAAGAGTGCAGGCTGGCGAAACTAGGAACAAAAAAACTGATATATGGCGCGTAGGTACAATGTTTGTACAACATAACAGGAAAAACAACAGGACACCAACATAACATATAAAATTTAGCGCGCTTTTAGCTTTCCATTCTAACTTTTTACAGAATGCCGAGAAATCATAAATAAGAGAGTGATTGGAAACAAAAAGGAAACAAATTATTAATTTTATTTATTTCAGTGATCATTTACCTTAATGGCAATGTACAATAGATTACCATGTAACATGTCATAGAGCATGTCTCAGTCTATGGATCAGTACGTTTTCGCATTTCATTTTAATTATTCGGTTTATTTATTAATTTATTAAGGAGAAATAACAGTAGTAGACAGACAGGTATTATATAAGTACATAAAGTTGTTAAAATACTTAGTGCGTTTTCGCTATTGGGTTACTTAATAAAAAATTACTCTATGGTTATTGCGTAGTTACTGCAGAAGTCGAGTGATTGGAGAGTAGGTATTTTTAATTTTATTTATTCTATTGTACATTGCCATTAAGGTAAATGATCACTGAAATAAATAAAATTTATAATTTGTTTCCAATCACTCTCTTATTTATGATTTCTCGGCATCATAACTATTCTGTAAAAAGTTAGAATGGAAAGCTAAAAGCGCGCTAAATTTTATATGTTATGTTGGTAGCCCTGTTTCTTGAAGGATTGTTTGCGTTGTGCCGCCACATTGGTATTTGCTGTTTGTGTTATGTTGGTGTCCTGTTGTTTCTCCTGTTATGTTGTACAAACATTGTACCTAAAGTGATCAAAATTTGATTTCATTGGTTGTATGGCAGTCCCAACTCTTCTTTTACTTGCTCTGTGGAGTGTCGACTTTGAATCAGAAGGACTTGGGTTCTTACATTACACCAGTTAAAATTATTTTTGCGTTATAATATAATAATATATTAAGAAAGGTTATAGGCTATAATTATAACTTTACTCTTCGACACAAAGGAGCAGAGTAACCATTAAATGTCAACCAATCAAAAGTTTCCACAGGTAATTTAGAAATGAAAACTTAAAATAGTTACCGGTTGGGTATTAATTGAGTGGTATTTTTTACGAAAATGAGGAAACCAACAACATTAATAGATGTACGTATAAGGACTCGGTATATATAAACGTCATGACACTGCTTACGATTTTTACGTAAGAGCGGTGAGCTTGTATCAGGAAGCAGACTACTTAGATAATGATGTTGGCTACGTAAGAGAAGTACCTACAACGTTATTACAAGTAAGCTACATACATGTAATTATCCGGTAAATCTTATGTAATCAGCATACTTATGTAAATAAGGGGAGTCCGCATTATTATGCTTCTAATGTTTCGAGGTACGTAAATACGTAGTTGCGACTACGTAGTGTACGGACTCAGAGTCATTAGTAAATATCCAGAGTCGGTATAATGTATCAGCATATCAATACCCGGGAAGTTACATTACGAAAGTAGCCAGGAACATTATATAAGTAGACTGAATCATTAATATGATTAGAATGACGTGATACTTATATAAATATACAGAATCCTGACGTAATGTTACTACATACTTCAATTACATATGTCGGTAGCAGAATTTAATGGAGCGAACTACGTATAACGTTAGGGCTTACTTAAAATAAATATGCGGCACCATTAAACGGCATCGTAACTTAAATTCTAGATGCGGCATATATTATAAGGATGCGGTACTCGTATACGTAGCTCGGAAACATTATCTTTACAGAGCATGGATCTGCATACGGCTTCGTCATTATGCCGTGACTTTACTTTATGGCTCCTACATTTTACGTTTGAAATATACGTGGTAAGTAGATTGCTGCAATTACATTACATGGTTACCGTAAGTAGCTTATTTTTCTCAGTGTGGTGTTCTAAACATTATCAAAAATTCTGATGTCTTGCTTTCTCGTAAAATTCTTTTTACAGTGGACACCGATGTGTTGGTAGCTTCTGCTGTTTTTATTTGAGATTCCGTTATATTACAACTTTTAAAAAGTAGTTATATACATCAAACACCATCCTTCTCGCTTGTCTTCTTAAAGTCGGCTGTCGTCGAGGCATATTTATTTAATACCTAACGAAACTTTAACTATGAATTAATAAAAACAATAAAATGAAATAATTTACACTTAAATATCTATTAATATTAAATTAAATTTACACTTAAAAATATTCAACGTGACTGTACGTACACACAGGGCCGCGGGGAACGTGCGCGGGTCGCGCGAGGGGAGAGCGACTGCGCGGGAGATACTGTTCTCGCTCTGTCGCCTCACCTCTTACGTCGCTCTAAATTGTGCTCTGCGCATAGGTCAACTCATAATCCGGGGGGAACTGTACGTCTGTTGAAGAATGTATTTTTGTCTGTTTAATCTACCACACTCACTCGCCCAGTTTTCGCCCGTCACATGAACACACGCATTTTTTTAAATAACTCTTAACTTTTGTAGATTTTCAAATAAGTAGACCCAAAAAAAAGGAAGTATAGGTCGATTCAAACTTTATGGCGGTTCGGATGTTAGCAGCGAGTGCGAGTACGCGCAGGTACAGTCAAGTCGAAAATAATTTGGGTGACGAGAGCGCGCGCGGGGGTATGCCTCGCCGCCGCGTCCTTGTACGTCCCACATATACCTAAAGTAATATAGTGCATTGCTGCACTGCGCATCGTCTCGCTCGCGCGATGATCCAAACCGCCATATAGTTTGAATCGACCTATACCCAATAATAACTGAAAAGAAATAAACTATGCTAGGATGGTTGTTATTGCCACATACTGCATGTCGCGGGTTTATTTCAAAATTAAGAAGTTCAAAATTATTTATTACATTTACAAGTAGTTTTCACAAGTGATGGACTCTCCTGTTAAGTGTAGAACACCTGTATTAGGAGAGACCCGCTCTTCCACGGTACAGGTACTAGACATAGAACATTTGTAAACATAGATAACAAGAATAGGTATGCAATAAGTAAGTAAACAAAACAAATGAAACACACATAATAATCAGAATAACACAGCAAGATAACAGATCACAATAAATAAATTCTAATAAAATCTGAGGGCCTATAAAAAATAACAACTGTTGAGCATAAAGATATATGTTTAGGAAAGTAATTTTTCAATTTGTTTATAATCGAATGTCCTCAGCCACACACCTAAATATAGTTTACGTGTGCGTGTGTGTGTCTGTGAGAAATTAAGAATAATTTTGTTGTTTGTTTTACAACTTGTCTGGAATTATTATAAAAGTCCAACTCGCCGAAGGATTTGTTGTAGATTCTAACGCAGCGAGTCAATAGTGTGTTTTGAGTGTATCTAGATCGATGTTGGCGGCACTGGAACAAGTCCGTTTATATCTTTCTCTTTGTAACTGAGATTTTATCTTCACAGTGAGATTCATTCTTCGTGTTTAATTTCGCGGGGCAGAACATAAACTGCAATCACAATGCCATATTCACAATTTTTATCATTTGTCTTCTCAACGCGAGCCTCATCCTTCCTCATCACGTGAAGTTTATGAATATTGTTGTCTATTAGCCCAAGCTTATGAGACATACATAAAGCACACTCGTCTTTTTTTGGACGTAAAAGACTGATATTTCCTGTTTCTAGTGTATTATTAAATTTTGCAATTGAAACTGCAGTTATATTTTTTTATGAACAGTAGTCAGAAATATGAAGATCATATAAGGGCAGCCTGATAGATCGTTGGGAATTTAGTTGGGGGGGGGGGGGGGGTAGTTTGAATATATCTAATTGAATGTCAAACTTTTCCTGCCATATATGCACTTATGCACGCGATTGTAGGCACAACTCCGAGCATCTTAGCTGCTTTTATTTGACAATTTCACCTAGTACTACATTGCTTCTTGCACTTGCACCTAACCATTTCCAGGCAAGTTTCGGCAGCTACGGCCAAACATGTCCATGTAGAGTTCCAGTTGCCATCAACTTTAGTCCACCCCCAACTAGTCTGACAGGGAAGACTTTGAGTCGGTTGCAACTGGTAGACCCCTTAGTAAACTGCCCGTAAAAAAAATCTGGTATAAAGCGGCTCTGGTTGGTGGAATGTGCTCAAGTTGCCGGTCTTTTTTCGTAAATAAATATTTGCGACACTCGTTCACAGTCGGGCATGAACTTTTCTGAAACAAAATCCGCAGTTTATGCTAAAATTCTTTTATAATCCTTTATATTAAGTGGAATGGATTTAGGTATGCTGCCTCGCTTTAAAAAAATAAGATTACCCTTAAAGTGTTGCTTGAAAAAAAGTTGTTCCGGAAGTGACGTAAAAGTTCTGAACAAGGGGTAGTATCCACTTCAAAAAAATGATTTGTCATTCTACCTGTCATATAAAATAACTTCGTATTTTTCAATCGTCGTCATCGCCTCTTCGATTCCTCTCTTTAATCGCCGCCTTTAAACTCGGTTAAAGCGGGAAATGCCTCCCATGCTTCTAAAGCACTTTTCTTGCGTTTTCCGCTGAAGGAAGAGACAGTGTCACAGCCAGAAAACGCGTGAAACAAAGACAAGACTCTTAAAAAATGTACATTATATTATAATATAAACATATATTGTGTATATACTTAATATAGGTTGGTAATGCAAATATTTAAGTTTTTACCTAAAGAAGTCGCAATACCATGGTAGCAGAGGTAGGTACTGGTGGTGTTTTCCAGTACGTATGTGCACCCACAGCTCTTCAAGCTGCGGTAATTTTGCAACTGTGCAACTGCTAGCACCACGACATCGGTATCTACAGTACGTATCATTATTTTTGTTAAACCTTGAGCGAAAGCATCATGCGAGTAACCACCTCTTCGTGATTACATGGGGCTAATTGCTGTGTGTCACGGGCGTGATGCAAACTTCTTTCCCATACTCAATTTCGTTTGCGTACGATTGGCAGACGATAGAAAGCAGGTGAAACAATCCTTCCTTGTTCCTTAGGAAATTTCCCTAGCCTTTAGGTAGAGACCCGTGTTTTTTGTCCAGTGCCACGTTTTTCTCTGGTTATATTATTTAGGCTGTCGCTGTTATATGTGTCCCAAACGATGTCTAATCTCCTGCGAAGAAACGGTATAAATACTTCGTTGGTGTTCGTTTAAAGTTTATGTTTTGAATAAAACTCACTTATTTTAATTATGTTGTATAATTTTGAGAGATTACATACCTACATGAGGTAAACGCGGTAGAAGAGAAGAGAGTTAATGCCAACAGTGTACAAACTATGGAGGCAGAGTCCAGTGAGCCACAGACTATACACTATTGTACAATATAGGGTTCGTTAGGAACATATTCTCGAGGGCCGGGTTTTCCTTTATATAGTTGCGGTAAAAAGATATAAATGTTATATAATTGTAACTTAAATAAAACTACTACTACTAGATATATATTGTATAGACAAAAAACAATTTTTACACAATATCAACCTAAAATTATCTCTATAACAATATACTAGAGAGAGTAATTGTACATTGTACGACTTATACTCATATTAATTAATAACTAAACAATTACTGAAAGAAAACTGAAGCTATACCCAGTGAAATACCTATATATAAAGATTATTTCAATTTACAGGTAAAATACACAATTTATTTATTGCCCTACGAGCTATTCCCGTCGGGGTTTTTACTTCTGCCACCCTTACCCTCTGATGAGGACCTTGAAATAATTTGATAACTCTGGCTATTAAGGCCATTGCAGTGGGCCAGTATTTTCGTTTTTCAACAGGACTAGGCTTCCCTCTTTAATGATAGGCAAACTATTTTGCCATTGTGGGCGACTATTTAACTGTGATAAATATTGTTTGTGCCAGGTATTCCAAAAGTGCTGCTGTATCTGTATTTTTTGCATACCAAATTGCATATCCGTCAAGAATTTTAACTGATACTTGTGGAGCGTTTGGACCAGTTGCAGTGTCGCATATACTGGTAATTGACCTCAGTAAATCTGACTTTGTCCCAGATCGTAATTTGCCCATTGACGATAGTGCTGGAAGGCTTGTTTGGTTTTCATGCGCAAAAAATTCATTGAGATGACCTGATCTGTGCTCACACGTGGCTATATATAGTTTTCTGAACAGACCGCAATCGTTCTTGAGTCCCCCTTTTTTTAACGTGGGAAAATCCTAGTCGTGGTTACTCACCCCCTCGGAGTGAGAGAGCGGGTTATGTCGGACTCCAACCGCATATCTGCGACATGGCTTCCCGGAGCCACGCTGTTTTGACATCGGGGTTGATACCTGTCGGTCGGGGCCGCCAGGCCCAGACTATGGAGGCCTCCTCCAGTGCCGCTCGATCCGGACGCGGTGTGTCGCCGGTACCAAGCCGGTGGGCAAGCGGCGCTGGAGCCGTCCCCGGGGGCGGCGAGGTCGAACCGAATATACCTATGGTCCGACAGTGTCTCCACCCCCTCCAGTCAAGTCCAGAAACGTCCACTGCCCACCGAGTACCCCCCGTGCTGCCGCATGCAAGTATCGACGGTGCCCACGTTCAGGATCGAGAGACACTGCTCACTCCCCCAAAACCTCGCCGCGCACGTCAGTTGCGGGGCAACCCCAAGCCCCAGACTTGGCGTTGAGGTCGGCCATGACCAGCACTGGGGTTGCCGGGAGTCGCCCAATTGCGGCCCCCAGATCACCCAGACTCAATTCAAAGCCTGCGAGGGTTCTGTTGGGGGAGAAGTACGCCCCGACCAAACAGACATCACCCCACTGGGCCGCCACGTATTCCTGACCTCTCGCAATAACGTCGAGAGCCGGGACGTCGGCGGCGCCGGAACTCACAATGGCCATCAAGCCCTGTGTGTCGCCCGCCCAGTTATGCCGAGCCTTACCATGTCCCCCCCAGGCATAACTGGGCGCGCGACCACCGCCACATCGATGGACCACTCCGCCACAGACTGCAGGAACAAGTCCTGAGCCCTAGCAGAGTGGTTCAATTTCCCCTGTAGGAGATGCATTAGGCGGAGCTCTGTGCTGCTGCATCTACTGACATCTTCTCCTCAGGGGCTTGCGGCGCGACCTAGCCGGGGTTATGGCTGCTGCAGCGGCGACATTTGGTGCCCTTCTGCTCTTTTCGGGGGCGTGCATCGGTTGCTGCCAGCAGACTGGACAGAGCGGCGTGCGAGAGCAGGTCGCCGCCTTGTGCCCCCTCGCGGCGCAGCGATAGCACATATCGCTGCGGTCGAACCCCTTACACTGGGCATGGGCGTGACCCCTCTCGAGGTACCTGTAGCACATAAGAAGCCTCGGTGGCAGTAGCTTTACGTGGGATTACATCCAGCCCACGTGTAGACCCTTCTCCGCCAGTTTGCCGAGGCCGGTAGGGGTGCGTCGGTGCTCCGCGCGATTGCTCGCGCCACGTCCTCAGGCGAATAGCTTTTTTTTAATCTCTATTGTGATAATCAATATTTTTTTATCTGTCAAAGACACGGTTCAATATAATTGCATTTTCTATGGATATAGTAAATTATTCATGAATGGAAATATATTATGACTAATATAAAGGCAAAACACGACACTGTTCCATATAAATAATTACAGATAAAAGCAGTTAAAATAGTAAAAAATATCAAAATTTTGGCAATAATGAGGTAACTAAGTATGGATACGGATTTTTTTTCTTAAAATAATAAAATAATATATTCTGACTAGGACATGTGGTAATTGAAAAAAGGCTGGAGACCACGCAAAGTCGGGCTCCGCGGAGACGGTAGCTCCACGTCAGCATCGCACAGTAATTCTTGCGCCTTCCGGCGCCGTTATGAAGTTGTTGCCGTCGTCCGAGTCGTCATTGCTGTATGAAATGTATATAAGTGGCCAAATATAAGAGTTTATTCAAATTCAAATCACCATTCAATAGCTTCCATACTTGTCGAGCACCCACTATTTTGCAAAATGCCGTCTGTCTGCCTCCGGGTTTCCAAGTACCAGTAGATGTTTAGAATTAAATTTCTTAAATTTTGCGGCATTTAGAACTATTATTAATTAACAAACCTAATATAAAATAAATATGCCCCATTTTCTAATAAAACAATAGTTTTGCAACTTAATATTAGCTAAGAAATCTCGAAATGAAATCAAGGCTGTCACTGAAATCTTGCATATGAGCTCATTCAAATGCTTTGTTTTCAAGGAAAATAAAAAGGAAATCACTTTATCATACTATTAAAATGAAGATAACTTACCATTCCATTGTATAATTAATTCAAATAACAATTTAAAACTTCGCAGCGTCTTCCGTAATGCGACACAAAAAGAATGAACGACCGAAAATTGAGCGGTTTTTGAAGACAGATATCTTCATAATTTAATATGGACTGACTGACAAAGGAAATATATTCTACTCGGTCTATTGTCTATGAATACGTTCCGAATTGCGACAAAAACACATAAGTTTAGAGCTAATAATAAAAAAGGGTCATCCACAAGAGGAAGTAGAAACCCGGGGCGGGTTCGCGAACGGTCAGGGCCATATAAATAAAAAACCGGTCCGGGTTTTGGTAAAGGTCCAGATTATCTAATCCTGAGCTTTTCGTGTTTTGACGACTTTATTAACTTGCTGCACTGTTTTATTACATACTTTAACGATTTTGAAGTCTCGGCAAGGTACCACTTTTCGCCGGTGTTCACTAGTTTATAAGAAAATTGTCATTGAAAAACTTAACCTCAAAATCTGAAATTGAGATTTTCGTGTTTTAAAATAAAATATAAGGTTTGCAGCGCTTCGGCGGCCGCTCCCGCGGCACCGCTCGGTTCGCTCGCTCACCTTGCGCCTTGTTTTTACACCATCCGAACCACGCTCGTCGCTGCGCTCCTCGCTAACCTATTTTGTGGAGTAAAAAAATCGATTGAAAATTTTCTAAGTCTTTTTCAAAATCATGAAAACTCCAACCTTAATTTTGCAAAAACCTGTGATCTCCTGCAAAAACTTATACCTTACCGAGACTTGAAAATAGTTAAAGTATGCAATAAAGCAGTGCAGTAATTGAATAAAGTTGAAAAAACACGAAAATCTCAGGATTAGATAATCTGGACCTTTTCGTAAAAATGATCACCACATAACCTTGTACCTTTGTTTGGTACAAAATTTTTAATCCATACAGCAGCTATCCATTTTCTTTTTAAATTAAGATTTGTGGGATATTTGTGTACGCCAGTTTTTTTACATCCATTGACACAACTCTTAGTCATGATTAATTAATAAAAAATACTTTAATTTGTGTTCATACATTTTGACAGATATTTTGGAACAAGCGTACGCAGCGCCAGTTTGACAGTTGTCTTCCCCATTGCGAAAAAATACCCAATCTGGCAACTTTGCCGCGCGGCCGGCTTTTTGACGTCCGCCTGCATTATGTTCCCTTCGGAAGCGTTGAGGCTTGCGCTTCCAGTTTTTTGCAGGTTCGGGTAATGCGAAAAAGGATTTTTTTAACTTATTAGCAGGTTTTTGTGGCCCAGATGCATTTTTCATTTCGTTGATGGATTTGTTGACTGCTTTGGCAGACTTAATTTTTTCAGGTAACCCTTCCCCGAATAGAAGATTGTCCCTACTGCTGGTTTTTAGCACATCTTTAGTTGTTTTGTTTAGAGATGGGGTGACCAGATTTTTTCAGGTGTCTGTATTTTCCTTATGAAGGTCACACAATTAGAGGATTTTTCCTGCGCTAATGCTAGCGATAGCGCTCGACCAACTGCTGAAATAGCCGCTCCCAGCTGGGTTTGGTAGTTCATAAGAATAGAGTCCTGCTTCTGGGTAGGTAGCCAGAGCTGAAGCTAATGTTTTCTATTTTGGTAAAATGCAGCTGGTAAATTCGTTTGATGTAACGCCTCCGTCACCTTCATGCCATACGTAAAGATTTACATCCTTGTCATTATTGCAGTAAATTGATAAGAAGCTGTAGTTTTTCTGTACGTCTATTGTTATGACTAGGGTCTCTTCAGATGCATTGGCTATCGTTTGCTGTTTAGCACTTCGAGCTTCGTCCTTTTTCTCGATATGAGTATTGTAAACTTCTGCTTCGACGATTTTTTAACTACCGGCTCTGTAGAGCCAGACACGTAGTGGAATGTGCTTTTGGGATACTGTGCTGATATTTCACACCAACATGACCATTCCACCAGATTTTGCAATGCTGGTTACAAAAACACCATGTGTTTTACACAAGTACGTGCGGGCTAGAGATGGTTATAATTTTAATGATACTTTACAGCATTATTTTAATGACAATCCACGTGTTCTCAATATCAGATTTACAGAATATTTTAACACCAGCAGGAGAAGTACCCTGACAGAACAGAGTATAACTTACTGTAAAGTAGTTAGAACTAGCTTCTGTCGCGGTTTCACCCGCGTGGAAATAGATCCACATAGAAATAATCACTAGGCTGTAATTAGCCCCTCCCCCGCCCGCTTTCTCGATATAAAAAGTAGCCCATGTCACTCGGGGATATTGTAGCTTTCTATTAGTGAAATATTTTTTAGAATCGGTTCAATAGTTTTTGAGTGTATTCATTACAAACAAAAATACAAATCTTTATAATATTAGTATAGATACTAGGTATTACTTTCGTTACCCGCTGATTAACGTCTTCCCAAGCCAAGTCTTTCTTCTCTCTATCGTGATAAATCTCACTACTTATATCCTATAAGCAAATGTGTTTTTCTACGGCCAAAATAAGCCGTTCAGAGTCATATGTTTCCGCCATTGAACCAGAATGCGCACGTCCGTTCGGTGTCAAAGCTAGAATCACAGAGCTAGAATCAACTGTCGAATAGTGTCGAATCGGACGTATATTTTGATTCTATCCAAAGCGCTCCTTTAGACAATCGGAACGGGAACAAAATCGTAGACGCCTTTGGCTCTGTTTCCGACTCGGACGTTGTATTGAGTGTTCAAACATTTGTACGGCACGAGTGCGTTTCTATGTAGTATATTCCTTGGTTTCGATAGTCTGATTAGACTATCGGGTCCGACTATCGTAAAGAAAAACCTGACGTGTATTCCCAGCCTTAGGGCCGCATAGAAAAGGCTAGTATGTATGGAGGGTCTAAGTTGACATACCGTTAATTTTAAAACAAAATTCTAATTGTAGATGCACAATACATATTTGAACTAACTTGGTGCAACACTTGCACACAGAGTGTGGCACCTTTGCTTACGTAATTGACTACATACCCAATGCTCTCCTGGCTTCGATTGAAATCATTACAATAAAGGCATGCAGCATAGAAGTCATCCTTATCGTCAGCATCATCAGTAAAAGCTTCCACAGGTTCGTCATCTGAGTCATCCTGAAGGAAGGTACGCGTCACCTGCTTTCGAGCTCTAACATTCTTCCGATATTCCTTTTCTTTTTTATTTTGGACTTTAATTTAACTCGGTCCATAAAGGAAGTGCTTGTCAGTATCTGGGAGCCAGTGGTATTTCTCTTCATGTTTTTTACTTGCCCCGTAGGCACGAAATTCGGAAATGGCGATAGCTCATTTAGCATTTCCCGTGTGGAAAGCGAATCAACAGCGACTTGACCAACTCGCTGTACTGGATCAAGTGGTGCAGGTTCAGTCATATGCTGTGCTTGACGAAGTAGGTCTACGCCTAAGTACTTATTAGAAGATGTTTTATCTATAGAGGGGCTGGGGCAGATGCAACAAGACTTTATTGGGTTGGGACAGTACAAGAATAAACAACAATATTAGGAGTTGATGAAAATTTATCATTGTGTTTCATTCAATAGTGATAAATAAAAACGGTGTGCTGGTGACTGTATCGTACTTGTCAAGTACGTTATATTTTCTCATTTTCTTTTCTGTGTAACTTTCTTTTCTATAGCATCTTGTTTCCGTTTAAATTTAAGTTTTTCATTTTCTTCCTTCTCTTTTACTACTTTTCTTTGATGTACCATGAATTCTACGGCAGTAGCTACACTTGGTTTGAAAGGTGTTGTTATTTGTTTGATTGGTGTTGGAAAATCTTTCATCGGTGTCGTGATACCACTGCTGGTACTTGGCATGTCTGCTAGTTTTCGTGTTGTGTTTGTAAATAGATTTGTATCAAGATGACTAAGCTCAATCGGGGTAAGCGTGACATATAAACAGAAAATATTACTTCGAACCTATATTTTGTTCATATGTTTTTACATGTTATCAATCACATTTTTATAAGTTCGGGTATTTTATAGTAATAAGAATATCAATTACTATAATAAATCGAAGTATTATTATATTTTTATATAAATAATAACGTTTTTAATGTCTTTCTTACACTTTCACCATGGTTGGGGTAAGTGAAACTTCTTTCTGTTTATATGAAAAAAGTCTTTATAGAGAAGTTTCATTGTATGGAATACGAACCTATTTATTATGCCACAGAAAATAAGACTATGAAATTTGATATATTTTGTAAAACTTTTTAATTTTTGTGTCCTTCACAATTATTTAACCTTTCTATCTCTACTTCATTAGTTATTACCTCTGCACCAGGAGCAATTCGTTTTATTTTTGGTTTATTGGTTATGTTAGAGCTTACAGTTTTCAGCAATAATGTCTCAAATTAAATATTAACGACTGGTTTTCATTTGTAGTTCTAATGTTATTCTATGGCATTCAATGTTGCCAATTCAAAATCACAATGAATTTTTGCTGGATGAAATCCTGGTATTTGTGATTTTATAAGACTAAAAAGTTTTTCGGTCAGACATTAACGCAATAACATTGGAACCACACCGTTCGTTTCTACAGAACTGTTTAAATTTCCATGCACAGTAAAAAGCTGTGTAAAAGGAGACGGACAAACGTTCCGTCCATAATATCTCAGGATCCAAGAGGGCGGAGGGAAAAATCACTGGTTTTTTTCAATTTTTTCTCGCGAATCCTTACAAAACAATATAATTCTCGTTTCATTGCAATAATAATCAGGCAAAATAAAATCATTATGCTGGACCAGAACAACCACCCCCTTTACGTTCGTGAAAACGGTTTTTGAAATAGTGTAATAAAGTAATAGTAAATAGTTTGTGCTAAATAAAACGATATAAATAGAGACTTACTTGTTGTCACGAAAATAAATTTGGTGGTTTTGTGGGGAACGCATACGTATGCATTTTTACAATTACCTACTGGTCCAGTAGTGCAGAAGGGGAAAATAATGTAGTGCGGCCTAGTAGTGCCGTGGGGAAGGAGTGAACATGTTCGATCGTCTAGAATAATGGTAAAGAACGCGCGGAAAATAGAAGAATAGCTACATCAAATAGACATGCAAGAAATGCTGAAAATTAAAAACTATAGCTAGTTTAGATAAAAATTACCTTCACACGAGTATTGGCTGGTTTATTTATATTTTTTTAAAACATCATATTAAAAATCGGTCTTGGTTTATATGCAACCGTAGGAGCAAGTCCATTCTTTATGATCTTGTAATGTTGTGTGACAAATTTCTAATTCATGTGCAACGGTTTTTAGAGTGGCATAAATTTCTATGAATATTTATAAGTGCTTGCAGATTCGTTTGTGCAGAAGCAATCATATTATTTACTCTTGAAAGGGCATCAGCTACAACATTCTCTTTCCCTGGGCGATATATATATATATCCAACGTAATATTTTGTCATTTTTTATTCGTGATAAACAATATTGATCTCTGATCTGTAATAAGTTTAAATATTCTACCCATCAGATATTGTTGCTATTTTTTTAAACTTTCGACGATTGCAGCTGCTTCTCGCTCTTGTTCAATGTTCTCAAGAAAATGCTATAGTCTGCCTTCTTGAGAGAGTGACGCAGCCAGCGCAAAATTAGAAGCATCAGTTTCAACGGTAAGAGGCACATTATCTACAATGGCATTCAAAGCAGCTTTAGATATTTCGATTTTAATCATTTGAAATATCTCAATGGCTTGAGTGCTAAGAGGGAATTTTTCTTGTTGAACTAAGACGAATCTGTTGGTACAGGCAAATCTAGCAATGGACACAGCCCTTGTAGAAGATCCTGGGAAGTAGTTCCCCTTTGTGTTTTCGCGTATGTTCTTATCCTATCAACAAAACAATAGGTATAGGTTAGTTGGGGGTTGGTTGTGCCGCGGCACAATTGACCTCGATTGAAAGGCACTTTTTACCCCGTTTCAAGGACATTAATTAACTTTTTATCATAATAATATGCCAAATTATCAAAGTTTTGGAACTGATGACGTCATCTGTGTTCTTTGACTTCTACAAACAATAGTGTTGCCGTTCTCAAATGTCACCCCTGCATAAAACATATTAACAACAACAAACACAATCTTTACGCTTTTTATACCGTAGTCTGCATAGTTGTTGTTATACAAAATATAAAGAATATCTATCCTACCATAGATTCCTAAATAATAAACTAGATTAGTTATGAAGGAAAAGTAAATTATTTGTTTATGAAAAAATAAAGATCACACGATTTTAAGAGTTATAAATTAAAAAAATACGGATTATTAAACCAATATCTCGAATCAACGGTTTTGGATTCAGCATAGTAACTTTTACTTTACATACCTCGATGGTACCTGCAGATTTTTGACTACCGCAGTAAAACCTGCGTTTACCTTATCTTAGCAGAAAAAAGAATATTTTCTTTGAATGATTACTCTGACGATGGTATCTCACTGAACACCGGTACTTAATTGTATTTAATGCCCATTACCAATAATTACCGCCTTACTAATAAACGCTAAAAAGTTATACAATGTTTTGTCTTCCTCTAAGAAAACTGTCATTCAATACGATAGAGGGAAACAAAACTGTACAACTTTGTACAGCGTTTAATAAGCAAGAGTGGTTAGAGAATATTACTTATACTTTTCTAATTGACGAACAAAATTAGAGCAACAGCTCCCTTTTGGAATTTTATTATCGATAGGTTTGATCTTGTGGCCTTTTTATTGGGTCAAAGATGCAATTTAGGAGATACCTACCTATTCTAGTTTGGCTAAAGCAACACGTCTATAACTTCACATGTACCTAAGATTATAAGATATATTTAAGTATTGTTAATTTATTCCATTAGATATAAGAAATGTTTCCAAATAAATCTCTATTTGACTTAACTGGTTTTATTTATTTTAATTCCCTACCACATTTTCTTTCGCTAGGTATTACAGGTAGGTATAAATAAAAAGCACAAATTTGTTGTGTTCAAAACACAGTTTTTTATAATTTTTTTATTGAAAAATATTTGAAAAGACAAGATGTTAATGCCTCGTGTTACAAATAAACAAGTTGTTTATAAACAATGCCACCGCATTTGGCACAACACATGGAGAGAAAGAGAACTATACAAGTTCTCTATTCTTTACAAATAAAAGCATCCATGTACTCATTATTGATGTTTGGAGGCATTCACTTTGCAAATATCGTACAAATTGGATGCTATGTATATATAGTATGCACACACTTGGTTGTAAATAATAATATATAACTTGAATTGAAAAAGAAATCCCAATTTTACAAACAACATTGCGCGGCAGACAATCAGAAAAAAGCTACACGAATTTATAAAATGTAATATAATTAATTAAATAGGGAAATATGTTTATCATACCAGTGTGTACATAATGTTTTGTTAATATTATATATATTATATATAAAATTGAATGACAATCAAATAATAATTTATGTAAAATAATTTATTACGCGCCAGCTATAGCCTAGCTCCAACCAATATTAGCTTCAGTCTTTGCACATACGATAACTGTAAAGTCACACATTTACATTGTATTGGGGATACATGAAGCTATGAAACCTATAATTGCTGTCTACTGTGGAATTATTTTAAAACTGGGTAAAAATCGGACATCTGTTTATGAGCAACGGGCTAAATGTGTAATACTGCAAATATTAATAGTAAATAGGATTTATTAAACTGCCTAAAGAAGTTTCGCTTCAAAAATTATTGAAAATAAAAATTTAAGCGACAATATGTAATTTGTTAAACTGGCCACGAAACAAAGTAAAACAGCTGTGATAACATGTTAAATAAATCTACATTATACGATTGTGAGTGACAAGAATCAATACCCGACCGAAAGTAATACACATCGGACTGCTCCATAAACAACTTCAGGTTTTCCACCTATATAATCGTCATCCCAATGATGTGTATTACTGTCAACAAAACTCCCCTCAAACTAAACGTGTGCCTCTCCAGCTATCCAAACCACGTATTGGTGACCAACGTCTCTTGCCCAACCGCAGCATTCTCACATCATTAAGGCAGTACCTAGGTTTCTAAACGATACGCAAACGTTATGCATACATACAACCTCGATTTGAAAAAGCAAAAAAATAATAATTGATATTTATATCAATTGTATGTATGCTTATGGACAGTATTCACAATCATGTGCGCTGCCGACGACTTACTAACCAAACTCTTTAGGCATCAGTCAAATAGGTCTTATCCACTCAATTATGGCCGCGTAAATTATCATTTCGCTACGCTACTATTGTTTAATACACATCTTGCGGCGTAACCAGAGACACCAGTAGAGACACAGTGTCCACTTTCCGACAATTGTTCATACTGAACACTTAATTGGACCTAGACGCGTCACTTCTTTAACAGACGTATCTGTGGCATTACGCGCCTTTCGTAGCACCTATAATACATTTGATTAGTATGTCGTCGGCATTTACAGATACATAATAGTGCCCATATAAATTTTTGGCGTCGATTGATGCTCAATAACCAACCGACGCGCAAGTACTCTCATAATTGACGGGCAACTTGTTGAGTGAAGGCACGTCAACTTTCAAGACAAAATTTAAGGAAAAAACGCCTCTTTCACATTACACACATTCATACACTTCAGACCTCAGGCCATGCAGAATGTGGCCTACTTCTTCGTTAATTTCGAAAATATAATATCAACTTTTTTGGGGAACATCTCTCGATAACCACAACCGAGGAGGGGCTAGAAACGAACTGCCAAAAGGAACTAGATGTATAATTCTAATTTCTATTAAAGAGCAGCGCACACTGGCGCACACGACAAGTTTTATTGCTTTCCTAAATAATAAAATCAATACCGTCCGCCAGTCTGAGCTGACCTTAAAGACTCGAGGTGGATTCTCACGAGTACTTTTCACTTATCGGACCAGTCCGCGTATCGGTCGACAAGATTTTTGTTACAAAAGTACGCATCCGACCCGAGTCGAGACAAAAGTCGCTGCACAAGTTTGTTAGATGCGACAAGTATCGGCACACCGTACTAGGTCACATCATTACAAAATCAGAGTTACCCTGGGCATATATTTTAACTAATGAACACTTTTATATCAAATAAAAGCTATCACGAGTAACTTAGGGTAGTACGAGAAAAAACATCCAATATGGCGCTTAACAATCAAACAAGACGCACATATACAATTACACTAAAACATCAGCAACAAACAGCGTTCACGCACGCATAAACATTTTTTAAGAAGAAAACAATAGGGAAATGAGAGAAAAACAATTATAAAAAAAATGGAATCATCAGAGCCGCACTGAGTTCGCAAAGAGTCTCTTCGTCAGGAACTGAGTGCGAGTCAGGGGGGGGGGGCTTGGGGGGGGGGGGGGAATCTCTTGACATACATTTTAATCCCAATCCTAAGTTTAATTTCATTGTGACGGCGACAGTAGCGACAATCTATATATATATTTGATACTTTATTTTCCCCTCTAATGACGAAAAATAATCATGCAAATCAAAATTAAATGTTTCTTTTTAAAATTAGACTAATTTATTTATTTCGGTAAAAAACGCCATCTGTTGGAGAAATTTTGTTGTTTTATTGAAATTAAATTGTGTCGATTTAAATAAAATTGTCACTGTTGTCGTCATCGCAACGAAATTAAATTCAGGATTTTAAATTGAAATTTAATTCAAGAGTGAGCTACCTGGTCTTTTTTTGTTGATTTTTTAAACGTTGCAATTTGGACTCGGGAGCAGCGAATCTGGGATCACAAATGAAAATGGAAACGTAGGAAAGGATTCGCACAAGTCGGTCTCATATAGTTATTATTTACATAATTTACAACTTACAGTCTATCTTAGACAATGGACATGCGATTATAATACATAGCGGGGCGGGGGAGGGTGGCTAAACTTTTGTTGGAGTAACCGATCGCTATTAAAATCACCTACTTTAACCTGGGCGAAGACATTATGAATTAAACACATAAATAATGTATAACAATTAAGCATTGACATTATAATATAACTTTTCCAATTCAAATGCGACAAAATCCATAGATAAAATTAACCTAAATATATATATATACATATATTCCGGAAAGTTTAAAATCAGCACGCACCATGCCTCGTCCACAAAAAATTTATCACTAATGATTGATGATATTCGTTGTAACATAGTCGTCATTTAGTGTTCACCTGGTTACTCCAACAAAACAACGACAATCTGGGAAGCCATTCACGTAAAACTTCACAAACACCTCTATCTCGCTAAATACCTTAGCTTACAGAGATACGGTGACAAGGAACGTGATGCGCAAACTGTCTTTTAACAAGAAATAATACATTCTAACACTATTAATATAATAATTATCTTTCTTTTGGTAATTAAATATTAATAATTGTAATAATTATAAAATCGTTAGATTACAACAAAAAAATATTTTCTTTACCGACTACACGAAATTAAAAAAGGCATTTTAAATAGCATTTACACGTCTGCACTTCATACCGACTCAAGAGCGCTACAAAATTTGACCAAACGGTTGAGTTAGAACTGGACGTCTAAGACGTATCCTTAACGCACCTGCACGTCGTTTTACGTAGTAGAATGCGTTCGTCCGTTCGTACTTTAGAATATCGGGACAAAGTAAACGCGTACGAACAAAGCGACACGTGCACTTCCATCGAGTCCCACTACTTAACAAAGAACTATAATTATTGTCTCACCCACACATTCAAAAAATACTCGTTCACGACACAGGCAGTGGAGTAACATGATATCGCAAACCGCAACTCGGAGACACGCGATCGGTTCAAATTACACGTAAAAATGACGCGCGCACAGATCTCGGCCGCAACTTTTACATTTGAGCACAAACGAGCGCCTGATCAACAGAAGCCCACCTTAAAATCCTATTGCACTAGTGATTTAAATTTGGCGAAATTATAATTTAAAAAAAAAATGTGAAAATTACAGCATACGTCTAAAAATATGTGAAAGCCGGCCCGCGGGCACTTTAAAATGCAACTGTAAAAAAATCCACCGAAAAAGCAATTTAGACTAATTACAATATACAACCTTCATATATAACAACAACTGATTGTCCACAATTGACATAGCAAAATGCAACTGGAAAGTAAGGGTTCACAACGACATATATATATATATATATATATATAAACATCAATATTGTTGTAGGCCATTCACACAATCATTTTGGCATAGCAACAACATAATATATATACAGCCTATATCACTAATATAAAACATTGTATCAAATATAACAAACAAAAAAAGAGGAAAAACAATTTGAAACGTCAATAATAACTCTGGTAAACTCCACAAGAACAATGAAGTTTATCTACAGGGGGATCTAAGATTTATATATAAAATTTTGATATTTATGATAAAATAGTAATTACTAGAGGCCAAGCCGCACGAATAACATAAAGTCACATCCCGACACTCCTACGTATAAATATCAATACAGACTCCGTCCGCAGCTTGGTGGAGGACGGCCGTCATGCACCACTTAACACATACATTAAACCTTACACACGAATTATATTAATTTATAAAACGCATTTGTTTAAACAACCCGCCGTGCTAAGCGATAGCTTCACCACCTATTCGTCCATGTTAGGCCCTTGCACGATTACATAGTAAAAAACCTATCGACATATTTCAGTTGTTAATGAATCAGCCATACCCTTTAAACCATAATTCTGACTTAATACTATTTTATTGGAATTAATTTTACTTTTAAGAGGAAACCTTTTTAATCAAAAATATATAAAATAAAATATTTTCTGTTTCTGCATATATATTGTGCAAATTTGTGCAATATATATATCTTTCGCACAACTAATAATTCATGAAACATAAACATTTTGTTAATTAATTGTATAAATAGTAGTAAGTTGTCGATTTTTTAAAGTATATGGCCGACATGACTATAGTCTAACTACAAGATAGTTTTTCTTTATACTATTCTTAAACATGTAATGAAATACATTATTAGTTAATATATTCTGCACTTACAGTTGACAGTTCTACTTTTAAAAGTTCACATGGATCAAGAGATCGTTCTCATTGGACATCATTTTTAAAGAAAATTGGGTGACGGTGGCCGCAAATTCCCAAAATAAATACAAAAATGGTATTTTTATTGCAATATTCGACTTTAAGGACTTTAATTTGGACAACTCCACAGCTAAATCTGCAAGTATAACATAAACCAAATACTTGTAAACGAGAACAATCTCTCGACAGCACAACACTGGCGCGCCAATCGGAACGTTCCAAATTGAAACATTCAAATAAAGAACACAGCTCGTGGCACTCGGGGTCACTTAGCACGGCGGGCGCGTGAGTTGCAGCAGCGCGTGTGTGAGGCGGGCGTGCGCGCGGTTGTGGGCGGGAGTGTGGGTGTGTCGGGTGGTGGGCGCGTAACTCGCCGAACGTTACGGATGGCCGCCTTGGTTGGAGTGGACGCCCGGGGTGCTCGACCCGCCACCTTGCGGCTGGGAGAGCAGCACCTGCGGAATAAACATACATACATGTTGATTGGGTAAGAAACCAAACTTACAAAAATATTGGGTCAACATGGTTAATTATAGTGTGAATTACTTTTTAAATGATCAGGGTAATATTGTTGACGTTTGTGTGATTATATATTGTTTGTGTGCCCTAGGCTGTACCTATTAATCTATTATATAATATTGCAATATTTGTATGCCCTACTAGGGTAACCATAAAACTGTGTGCAAATAAATAAATTGAAATACGATATTCGATCAGCTGGCTGCACGGGGCGTAAATGACACTTTCGGGCTCTCGACTAACCTGAAGCTGGTGCGGCTGTGGCGGCGAGGCGGTCGGCGGTGCTTGGTTGTAGTAAGGCGCCATGTGGTGATGGTGGTGGGGCGCCACGCCGCCCACGCCGCTCGGGACCAGCGGGCACAGCATCTGGACGCCGCGCCCGTACTGCAAGACAAGACATAAAACATACGGTTAAACAGGAATAAGAGGGGAGATCAGCTAGGGTTTTGGATCTTCATGGATTGCCTTCGCCATGGATACCCATCGGAAGACGAAGTCAATGAGCATTTATAAACAGAGTAATAAATTAATGTTTCCATAGTCCCTCCAGTAATTAAGACTTTGCATATGTCTGTTAAACTTGTTGATTTTCTTATAACACACAAACAACCTCACTGCATTTATATACGTTGCGGCGATGTCCACATTTAGCGAGTTAAATATAATTTGTTTCATTTTACTTAATAAATCTAGAGTTGTCACTTCTTTAATTGATGTAATTGATGAATTTAATTGATTTTTAGAAATGCGGGCGCCGGTTTTACTTGCCCTCCGAATAATTCAATAGCCTCAGGAGCCCAAACCAGACCCTCAAAGAGGTGTACCTCAGCGTTTCGCAAGTCAAATCATAAATATAAATAAAATTAAAATAATGCTATATATACTGACCGGGAACGGCGGCGGCTGGAAGTGGTGCGGATGGTGGTGGGGGTGGGGATGGGGGTGTTGAGCTGGTGAGGGCGGCGGGTAGACGGGGGGCGGGGCGGGGTTCGCGGGGGAGGCGGCCTGGGGAGGGGCCGACACGCCCGTGTACTGCACGCCATCCGCGTTGTACAGCCGCATCTGGAACGATTACAAAGTAAACTCAAATAATTTTAATGAAAAATGTCGCAGAAAGCTATGCAGAGACTCTTTTGTGTCAGTTTGTCTATTTATGACATTTTTCACATGATCCCTAGAGAATTTGTCTTCCAAGGGATCACGTGACAAATGTCATAAATAGATAAACTGACGCAATGAGGACGTCATGCTACAGCTTGTATAATATATTTTGTCTACAGTAATGAGATTAATTCTTCGTGGTCCTGCTCGCGGGGCTGATGGCATGAAACAACGTATAGCGGTTAGTTTATTGTATGGAGTTGATATGCTTACAGAATATATGTATCTAACCGCATTCAGATAAGGCTCACTTTGGGTTGACAGTTCACAAGATTTCAAAATTTTAACCCTCGAAACGGTACCTTGTTAAAAATTAAAACATGTCAGTTCAACCACATAATCGGCAGTGTTTTGTGTTTCTGGCCATACATTTTTCTCACCGAGTGGGCAGTGGGCGACCAAACACCTTCATAAATTAAATTCCGATCATTGTCGGCTACCCCACCAGAGCCGACCCCACTCACCATCGGTTGGTAGGACAGGCCCGGTTGTCCGTGATGCGGTCCGGGCTGGTACGACACGTACTGTGACATCGGTTGTGTCACGAGCGGCTGGCCCGTAGCGGTCGCCACGCCCACACCGCCGCTGCCCACTGAAAAAAAAAGGTAATTTTAAAATGATGTATTTAAGGGATCTCAGTTAATCCTGGAAAGGTGAGTTTATTTATACAATCTTTTCTTACCAGACAATTGATAGTTATTATTTTAAATTGGATTGAGCCATATTTTTATAATTTAGGTTTCTAAATAGCCATAGTTTCCAAAACGAGCATTGCCTTTGCATTTTGGAAATTATGGCTATTTAGAACTCTTAATAATGAAAATATGGCTCAATCCAATTTAAAATAATAACTATCAATTATGTGGTAAGAAAATGTTGTATAAAATAAACTCACCTTTCCAGGATTAACTGTGATTTGCCATATTTTTGACAGTTATAAGATGGATGACCTTGACAATGGGTCCTTAGGTATCTAGTACGAATTTTTTGCCCTATGCGAATTTCGAACATTTGTTGGCTAAACTAAAACGAAAATTCATCATTTCCACACAAAAAATTGTCAACAACAACTCACTGTTTCTGTATCGTTGCTGCTTGGTATGTAGCGGTGCGTGCTGCCCCGCCCCGCCTCCCACTCCACCGCCGCCGCCCAGGGTTCCGTAGGCCAACTGAAAATACAACACATGACACATTTTTACAGACATTCGCACTAATATTTGTATATAAGCAAGTAACTGATTTTTATATTTTTTTTAAATTCATACTGTGTCTATTTAAATTTCGAAACTATGACATATTGTAATCGCGTAATTTAAGATGTCGTGAAGCATGTAATTTGTATGGCACAAAAGTTATGAGGTGTCTCATCCATGAATGCGCGCGACTGGCAGAACATAATATAGTCTACCAGTCACGCCCACATAGAGATGAATTTTGATGATGATGGGGCTGTCAAATTATCATCGATATTGCGTTGACAGCGATGAAGATATGACAACGAAAAAACTAGTAGCCCCTCAGAGCTATTTTTAGCAGCCACGCATTACAAAATACAGTACACTTCAGATAAGAAAACTAAAGATATCAAACACAATCGGACCAAAAACATTGTTTCAAAAGTCGTTTAATTAAAATAAGATAAGATAAATTTCCTTCAAGAACATGTGCTTTAAGCGACTTCTCATGCTTCGAAGGAAACTTAAAGGTGCCGTGCATTTTATTGTTTAACATATCAATGGGTTCGAAGGCTAAAAACGACGGATCCAACCAAGAAATGTCCATCCCTAGAACATCCGGGCAAACCCGTGTACTGTCTTTGCCCGTGCCATCAATTTACACGGCATTATAGTATTGGACATCGGGTCGGGCATTCCTTCGCTGGCCATTGGTACGGACGTACGCTAACACCACAGAATGGACTGGACACAACAACATCACATTGAACTTTTTATTAATTAATTAGCACTGAATTGCTCAAAGGTCATCCTCGATAACACTATCAATCAGCCCAACGCTATCAGCTCCGTAATCTCAGTCCGTTACTGTAGGTCATCACAGTCACACGTACAACTATGTGGCTCGCAGGCGTAATTATATTATTTCTAATTGCTCTCAAAATCTACAATGTGCTATCGACTGGGAAATGCACATCGGATGCCGTGATGACGGGCAAAGTGGTTATAGTGACAGGCGGAAGGACGGGCATTGGGTACGAGGCGGCCAGAGATTTGGCTAGAAGAGGCGCCAAAGTTATCATCGCATCGAGCAATGAAAAATTAGGCTTGCAGGCGAAAGATCGAATAATTGCCGCGACTCGAAACAAAAATGTCGTCTATATGCAGCTGGATTTAGCCTCTTTCGATTCCGTTCGGAAATTTGTGGACGACTTCAAGAAAAACGAAGTGAAATTAGATGTGCTGATAAACAACTCGGGCGCTGCCGCTTTAGGCAACAGGCACACAGCAGACGGCATACTAAAAGAGATGCAAATTAATTACTACGGACCGTTCCTACTAACAATCCTCCTAATGCCGCTGCTGAAAAAGGCGGAATCTGGCCGAATCGTAAACGTTTCGTCTGTCATGCACTATTTTGGAAAAATCGATTTGAAAAAAATCAACCAGGAAAACTATTACAGCGAGCTGCAAACGTATAACAACAGTAAATTGTGCAATGTTCTATTCAGCAACGAACTATCGAGGCGTCTCAAAGGCACTTGCGTTGTTACAAACAGCGTCCACCCGGGGCACGTAAAGACGGGGATCTATAGCAACCGGGGCGGCGCGGTCGAGTTCATAATGAACTGCGTGCTGCGTATTTGGTTCAAAAATGCTAAGGAAGGCGCGCAGACTTTAATACACCTGGCGGTATCGGAACAATGCGATCAGGTTAGCGGGAAATATTTTGTGGATTGCAAGGCGGTGGGTGTGTCTGCGCTCGCTATGAACCGAGAAGTGGCCGGGCAGTTGTGGTTGCACAGCGAGAAGATGGTCAAGTTAAAGTTGACTGAAACTATTTAATATGGTGCTTGTGGATTAACTTTTAACTTTTTTTTTAATTAATAATTTAATGATTAGTTATTCTTTATTTATTGTAATAATAATCAATTAAAAGAGTCAGCTGTATATAACGGAGTTATAGGTATGTATAGGTGTAAATGTGTGAAAATTAAATTACATAATTTATATAAGTTGTCTTTTTCTGAACACATTTTAATGAAATTATCTTAAATTCAAACTAACTTACATCATAGCGCCGAGTTGAATACAATGGGGGTAGGGGGTAGACAGTACAGTACCATTTCAACTGACATCGTACCACGAACTATATACCTAACCTTTGATTCAAAACTCGCTCAGTTGAGACAAAACGATTTAAAGTTTTTTTTTACTTATCTTATTTGGTAAACAAACTCTGCATGTCATTGTTAAATAAGTTGTCATTTAAAATTCTTAAAAGACGTTATATTAACAATTTCTAACCTATTTTACATTTGCAGAACTAATAATAATATTTTAAAATTTTACATAAAAAGACATTCAACGTTTGTTTACCAAATAAGACACGACAAAAAAATACACTTTAGTAATAGTGTCATCTTGCACATACTAAATGACAAGTAGTTGTAATTCAGCATCCGTAAATAGTTTGTAATACGGGCCCAATCATTAGCCAAGATTTAGTTCTAGCGGGGGGCAAGATTTGGTTCGGGCGCCACTGCCCCAAAATTCACACCCATCAGGAGAGGGTAGGCAGTGATTTCGTTTTTTTTTTCAGATCGTGAGCAAATCCTCTGAATGTTAGTTAATAATCAAATAAAGTGCAAACAGCATTACTCTAAACACACTATATAGGCCGCTAGTATAAAGGAATGTTCTGTCTCTCTCACTATTAACACTCAACGGGCGAGAAAGAGATAAAACATTCGTTAATTAGCAAATCAGTAAAAACGACATATATTAGAAAACCCACTGCAAACATTAGTAACAATCGCATATTTATAGTAATTAATTAATTAATTTAATACACAGTGTAGAATCTAAAGGCGAGAAAGTGCCTTAAATATTAATGCTAGCAAACTTTACTCAAAGGAAACAGACATTCCTTTATTTTTTAATTAAATTAAAACTGCATTTAAAGATTTTTGAAAGCGGTCCCAGCCGGGAATCGAACCTGATAAAATGTGAAGTATTTTTATTATCCGATCGATTAAGGAGCAAATCTCTCAAATAAAAATTGCATCATAAATTTAAGGAAGGTGTCTTTTTATTGTAAATTCTGCAAATGTAAAATAGGTAAAAATGTTAATGAATATATAAAATTGTCATAAACATCTTTTAAGAATTTACCAATTTGTTTACCAAGTACAACAAGGATAGAAAAAAAACTTTAGGACATGTGTTTAGTAAACTCGATGGTGGCTGTTTTTTTTAAATCATTGAACGCAGTTTATCTTAATTAAAAAAATAAAGTAATGTTTCCATAGAGTAAAATTTGCTAGCATTAAGGGTCCTGTAGCTTTAATTTGTATGGTATACATTATTCCCAATTTCTCTGTAAATAATCTACCTGTGTCACTGTAATTTAGCATTCACTATAGGTACCTATCTAAGTGAAATAAACGTTATTTTTTCAATTGGTTCAATTTCCTTATTGAATAGGAAATATGAGTGGTAAACTAAAGGATTAGTTGAATAAGTAACTATATGCTGAATTACAGTGACACAGGTGGATTATTTACACAGAAATTGGGAATAGTTTATCACGTACAAATCAAAGTTATAGGGCCCTTAATATTTAAGATACTTTCTGTCCACTCTCCCGCCTTTTAATTCCATCCTGTATCTATCCACTAAGCTAATGTCTGTCTGTCTGTTAGAAGTAATTGCGACAACTACTTTTCACCAAAACGACCGATGCCCGTGGCTTCGCAAGCGAAAAAATACTATGACAAAATAATATAATAAACAAAGTCATCTCCTGCAAAACCTGTTTGTTTTAATATAAACTAATACAATATTTTGCCTCTCTCTCGCACATATTGAATGAGACATCTGTCAGAGGGAGACCAAACAGTGCATAACTTTAAACAAGGTTTATGATATGCTTTCACTTAACACATTACCATGACTACGTCAGCGACTATTGACACCGTGCTTGTGAAGCCAAGGCGGATCGTTTTTAGCGTTACACATACATTAAGGGTATATTATCTACTCACACTATTAAAGGGAACCCAACACAAAAATTCTACAAACAAAATCTACCCCATTGTTTTAGTAATTAAAAAAAAATACCCAAAGGAAAAAGGTTGTTACTAAAAGAGCTACTGTTATTGTGTCTAAGTGGGAGTCTAAGTGGGAGTCTAGGGGGGTATTCTGGTTTTATTTCGAACGTGGGGTGAATTTATAAGAGCTGTTCGTTCGATATTTTAATTTATAATAGGCGACACGTTCCAAAAAAACTGACACGTCCTGTATTTAAATTTATAAAAAAAATACACGTACTATATTTGAATTTATAGTTACTTACACGTTCTATATGTGAATTTATAACAACTGAAACATTTTATATTAGAATTTACAAACAACTGACACGTTCTATGTATGAATTTATAACAACTGACACCTATACATATTAGAATTTATAACAACTGACGCGTTCTATATTAGAATTTATAATAACGGACACGTTCTATATTAGAATTTATAACAAATTACACGTTCTATATTTAAGTTTCTAACAACTGACGCGTTCTATATTAGAATTTATAACAACTGACACCTACATATTACAATTTATAACAACTGACACGTTCTATATTAGAATTTACAATCAACTGACACGTTCTCCATTAGAATGTATAACTACCCCAACCAGAATACCCCCCCAGAGCCTCACTAACGGGTGGTGTGGTTAGAGTAAGCCGTGTTCACACCGTGTGAGCGCTCACCGCATCAGGTCGCTCGTGCTTGTCGGACATTACTAGTATGGGAGGGCCGTACTGACGACACTCGCACGTCAACTCCATCTGGCCGGGCATAATACACTTTTATATTACAGTAGCCGGCTATAAACAATACACATCAGGTTTCAAAGATTTGATATTTGACGCGGTTTCGACCGATTAGTCCTTATATGTTGTGGTTTCTTGGCTAAATTGAAAGAAAATATAGAGAAAAATGCAATTACATACATATTTTAAATTGTGATAATAGAAACTCACCGTGTGCGCAGGGTGCGGAATATAAGTGGTTGGAGGCTGAGCTGCAGCAACCATGTAGGGCATGGACATCTGGAATTAATTAAATTAATAAAAAAATCATCCAAATTGGTACAGTGCCGGAACGAAAAGGTTCATAAACTTTGACATATCGCATCGCTCGTATATGGAAGCAATTAGGCTAGAAATTGTTCTTTAGCATGTCAACTCTCTTTATAGAAATGTACTCAGAAAATATCTACAAAATATCAAAATTGCACGGGGCGGGGCGGAATGCTAGTAGGTACGTACATACATACCTTCACACCGGTTTCTCAAAGGGGTAAGCAGAGAGTATGGAGCGCCACTACTCTCGATATTTGCATACTTCTCTTGCTTCATCCACATCCATACGTCATTTCATACATGCATCTATCTATTTTTAGTACTACACTACGTATTTGACCAACCTATACAGTATACGCGACTCAGCGTCACCGTCCCGAGCGTGACGGTTCAGTTTCGTTCACTGTTCAGAAAGAGTGCAAGGTAAAAGAAGTTTCCACTTCAAAAATATAGTTTGTACCATGTGCGGCGGCGGCGCGTGCTGCTGTATATAGGAGACTCCGGCGCCGACAACGCCTACTCCCCCTACCCCGAGGGCTCCCACCGGCGTGCCCGGCGTGTGCGGTCTGGAATCACATAAATAAATAATTAATATATTGCGCCAAATAAGCTGAGCCAATTTGAGAACTAGAGTGCGGAGGATGGAGCGCAGTCTAACAATAATGATAGTTTTCGTATGTCCGGTAAGTAAAGCGATAAAAATGAAAATCTACCATTTTTGTTTTGGTTTAGTAGTTTTTCAGAAATTTTGAAAATTAAATAAATATAATAATATTTAATATAATAATAAGAGTTTTGACCGTCATCTTAGGAGCCTTGAGATTGGCAGTTGGGTCAAGGGTCAGATCCAGAAGGCAGTACTCCTCAGCACGGCCCGTATTGTGAGGAGGTTCCTCTCTTTGCAGCCCTGACCACCGGTAGTTTGGGTATTTACCTCGCTGCCGGGGGGATAACTCCTTTTTTTATATTTTTATATATTTTTGTTTTTTTTTTTACCTAAATATGTAAAAATGTAAATGAAAGAAATTAAGTGAAATAAAGAATTTAATATAAAAAAATAAAATAAAAATAAAAAATTAAATTAAATAAAAACGTATTGACCTCATCCGGAACGATGACATTAGAGAAGAATGCGGTGTAAAAGATGATGTTGTGACTAAAATGAAGGAAAAGTAGTTTTCTGGTTTGGACACGTTGAAAGAATGAAGGATGAAAGATTGACTAAAAAGGTTTATATGGCTGAAGTGAAAGGAAATGCTGACAGAGGACGACCTAGATGTACTTTTATTGAACATATAAAAATATGTTGATCGATGGAAATATTAAAAGTACACACAATCGCCGAGCATGTATGAAAGGTATGATGAATATAAAAGAAGCAAAAGAGATATGTCAGGATCGTAACAAATGGCATTCGATTGTCTCTGCCTACCCCTCTTGGGATGAAAGGCGTGATGATAAATAGATAGATAGATTAAAAAAAAACGATTTTCATTTTCGTGATATTTTGATTTCGATATTATTAAGAAATTCATATTGAATATTTATCTCTCAGGGCTAAGGCTTAGAAATTTTTCATAATTTTATTTGAAGACGGTTGGTGTCAAATTAGATCGGTCCCAGGGTACCCAGCGGAAGATTAATTCTCCTTTTTTTTAGCCGATGGTAATTGTGAGACTATAGATAACACGGTTCCGGGAGCAGTAATGCAACCATTGAAGAAGAAAACATGGTACCAAATTAGACACTACGTAGTTCTAATTTGAGAACTTTATCTTCTTTATACCTAATTTATTTATTTTTGTATCCTAATTTGGCGCGAATCTTCATAAAATTCAACTTCGGGGGTAATAATTAAGACACCACTCACCGGCTGACATTAGGCGTGCTCGGACTGCGCGGCGCGAACGGCTTGAACTCCTTCGCGTTCGGGTTGAGGGTAGACTTGTTGGGATGGACGGGGGGCGGGGGGCCAGGGGACGGGACGGGGGTCGGTAGCGGTGCAGGCGGCGATGTCGACGCGGGTGAGCGATCAGAGCTACCACACTCGGAGGGGGCGGGCGGCGCCGGCTGGAACGGTAAGAAGAGAGTTTAGTAGTGGTGACGCCATCTTTTAAAAATGGCGGCTCAAAATAAAACTTATACATTACAAAACAAGGAAGAGAACACACAGCGACAGTTGCGGGATTGAAATCTAAATGTGTGAAAAGATTGGAAAATGCTCTTCATTCACTAAAATCCATTTAAAATGTTTCAACCATCTGAAGGTTCCTTTACAAAATTTCTATCTTCACTTCACGATTACTCTAGCTAGATAAATAAACTTAGATAGAGCAAATACCTTGTGTGTGGGTGGGGTATGCATTTTGGGCGGTCGGTCCCTCTTGTGGGGCTCCGACGGCGGGCCGACATTGGCCGACACTTCGGGAGTGCTTGGTGCGGGCGGCTGCATCTGGTATATTAAATTTATCATAAAAAAGGCTGTATAAAGAAAAGGAAGTAGGTACATACTATAGCATATAAGGTGATGGATCAACTTGCAGTTTCAAAGTTGCAAACTGAGCAATCACGTATATGTCACATCAAAGAAGCAACAGCGGATACCAAAATGCACAAAAAAAATTGGTAGGGAGGGTAGGAATAGTACCACTGTTAAACAAAGACGTAACAGTAGAAGAGTATTAAACATAAACTCGAAATGTATATCTCACGGAACGAACCTGCTCATGGGCGGTCATGACAAACAACAACGTAGCGATCGACAAATACAAATGGAACAATAAATATACAGCGGCAGGTGCATTGAAAATATACCTGCCTTTATTTTAAAACCCATTGAAAAAATAAGAGCTATTTCACTTAGATATATTCAATAAGTAACTATACGCTAAATTACAGTGATACAGGTGGATTATTTACAGAGAAATTGGGAATAGTTTATCCCAGAAAAATTCCCAATATAGGACCCTTAATATAGACAAGAACTAATAAAATTACATTGTTTGTCCAATTGATCAAGGACCGATGGTATTGGTAACGAGGGTTTTGTTGAGTTATATTTAAATGGAAAAGCCTCTAACTAAGGCCTACCTGCGCGTTCCTGGGTTATTCAATTTAACTCTGCGTTAATTGCAAATCAAGGGTTAAACAAATAATTTATCTTGCACCGCTAAGGCCCACTTGCGCGTTCCTGGGTTATCCTATTAAACTCTGGGTTAGTTGCAAATCAAGGGTTAAACTAATAAGTTAACCTTGATTTGCAACTAACCCAGAGTTTAATAGGATAACCCAGGAACGCGCAAGTGGGCCTAAAAGATAAGGGATAACTCGGGGTTAAACTGCTATACATTTAACCCACCGATGTGGCAGGGTTAAGTCAACTAACTCTGGGATAGTAATGTCAAGTGTGGTTAGTCGAATTATGTACATTAATTTTTATTTAATTATAATAATTAATAATTTAGTTAATTTTCTTTTCTACATAATTTATAAAAAAAATCTCTGACGAATTAAACAACATGCGTCACGAAAGACCCCCCGACTTGATTCAGCTCGTAAACGTGTCAGGTCCCGATGTTTAATACTCGTAAATAGGGATTGCAATCCCGTAAAATGGGTTCTCTAAAACATAGGTAGGTGTACATACCGGCGGCGGCTGCGCCACTTGCTGCACGACGGGCGGCGCGGGGCTGTGTGCGGGCACGGGGGCGGGTAGCGGAGGAGCGGACACCAGCGGGGGGCCGTTGGTCACCATGTTGAACTCCTGCTTGAATTGGCGCAAGTCCTGGAAAAAAGATTTATCTTAGGAAATTTTGATACTGCTGTTTCTTTTGGTCTTAGCGTGATGTTATAATAATACCCTATCACTCTTATTAATAAACTCGAAGTAGCGACGTAGTAACTAAACTGTGTTTCGCGTCCGTCTATCATAATGAATTGCAGATTTGTTAGACGGAGACGAAATACAGTTTAGTTAATACGTCGCTACTTCGAGTTTATTAATAAGAGTGTATGTTTCCTCAATAAACGGGCCATTAATAGAAAAAAAAAAAAAAAAACAAAGTCGGCTGGTAGTTAGCCAGAGATTAGCGCGTTCAAACATACAAACACTGTCAACAAAAAAAATTATAACAATGTCACTCAGGGGATATTGTAGCTTTCTAATTTTCTATTAGTGAAATCATTTTTAGAATCGGATCATTAGTTTGAGAGATTACCGGTTGCATCCAAACTTACTACTTCTTTATAATATTAGGATAGATAGATTTGTCATGAACTAAATAAAAGCGCTAGAAATTAAAAAAAAATTAACATAGCACATTACCTGCAAATCTGGCCTCTGGTCGGGCGGGCCGTGGTGACGCGGCGGACGGCCGTGATTGTCGCCAGGGTTCTATATAAAACGAAAAAGTTCTCGTTACGTTCAATCCCGCGTATTATTTATATTAAATTACAGCAAAATTAAGAATATAGTTAAATATTTTAATGAAAGTAAAAAAAAGCATGGCATTATCTCTACTTACATTTAATGGAAAGTTCAAGATAACGCTTTAGGTATGACTATATTTGATTAATTAAAACGGGTCGGGGGAGGGATTACTAAATACATCAATATACTCACATGATGATGCGGGGGCTGGAACGGCGCTGTGTGCCTAGAGTGACGGTTGTCACCGCCCTGTCTGGAGTCGCCGTTCACTTTAACGTGAGCTTGATTTGATCTGAAACAGTTCAATCATTTTACATTCAATTCAATAATCGTTCAGTTTTTTGTCATAAAATGACAAGATTTATAGATTCCATGTCACGCCTTGGTGAATAGCGCAAGCGCCCGCGGAGACGTGATGGGGAATCCAGTTTAATCCCGTCCGCGCTGTGACAGTTGTGATTAGTCAGTGATTAATAGGACATATCACGGTCGGCGGGAGCATCCTATCTACCGATTATCGGCTTATTGTTACTGTGACGTCTATAACTGGCGGAATTATCAAAATCCTGATGGAGGCATTTTGAAAAAAAAATTTAATAGAATAGACAAGATTTATAATAATACCTTGTGGCCAAAACAGACAACAGTAACAGTGTCCACTTTTACCAGTTGTCCATATTAAACGGAACAGGTATACGGATTAAATGTGTCACTTTTTTAAAACAGGTCCTTAGGTATGTATCTGGTATTTTAAGTGCGGACGCGCCCTCCAAAGCACGAGAAGTCGATTAAAGAACATACTCCTGAAGAAAAGTGGTGCACGAGCACTTACTCTTAAGGAAATTAGGAGGCCTATTTGAGCGAGAGTTGAGGATCGAACCTGGGTACGCCAGAGCAAGTCCAATGCTCTATTAATTAGTAAATGAATACAATTAAAATAACAACTAACTGGTGGGAGGGGAATGGCGGCGGCGGTCCGTGGTAACCTCCCGCCTGCGCAGCATAACTTTTTCCGGTCGACATCGCGCTGGCCACCTGCAAAACACAACAGAGTTATAGTGCCACAAACTTATCCGTTGAGAGCGTCACTGTAATAGCATTTAATAATAGGTCGAGGCTATATCTAACGAGTGGCCAGCTCTGTTGAGGTATGTAGATGGAAAAGCCTAAAGCTAAAAAAACTTTGTGCGTAAAGTGTTCACAATATTTTGCGCCACAACTATACTTTTTTTTTTTAGAATAAAAGAGCTTGAATATTCTAAAACTTTAACCGATTACTTTTACTGTATAATGTTTTTTTATACAAAATTTAAGAAAAATCTACAAAATTAATTCACTTTTAAGTGTAGTTGCATAACCAGGTAAAATATGCCAAAAAATATTCAACTTAATCGTATTTTTTATCGAGGTTATTCCCTGCCTTAACATAATTTATTCAGAGATCCTTTGTGAAAACTCAGGTCCGAGTCACGTTTGGCAGTCTCTTTTGAAAAATCAATACGTGATTTTGAATATTAAAATGTTCTATTGACACCCACAACACACCTTTAGGGGTGTTCTCGACTAAAAGTACGTTAACCCAACTAACCGGCGCGTCGTCCTGCCTGGAAGGCGGTGTGAGATGACCGCGCGGGGGTCGCGGGTCGTGATGGTGCGGCGAGAAGCCCGGCTTGGGGCCCACTCCCGGCGACGATATGGGTCCGCCGCCCGGCTTGATCAGCTTTCCACCCTGAATAAACAAAAAAAATTGTTATTACCTAGGTGCGTCGGTGGCCGAGTGGTTAAGACGTCTGGTATCAACTAGGCAGATCGAGACAGAGGGCTTTTTATTATTAAAACTTATGTACATAATCCGACAAACCATACGTAAAGGCTTTTCCATCTAAATATACCACTCGTTGGATATAGCCTCACAAATACCATCGGCTGAAAGTGGGAGACTTGGTCTTCAGCTGGGTACCGTGGGACCGTACGCGGTTTCGGGAGCTGTGAGAGCCCGTGAAGAAAAGAAAAAAATGCGTAAACGGTAGTAAAGAAATTAAAATTCGTATTTTGAATTCGAATCATATTTTTGAGGTTCTTTAGACATACTACGACTAAGCACGACACGGTACGATTTACGGTTGCAAAACAAAACAAATAACAAAAGGCAAGCTGCCTGTAGTTCGTTCATTTTTCCTCTGCCGACGATTCCAGCAACGACACCGCATTGTATGCATGTCGCTATATAGTCAGCGCAAAAAAACCGAACGATTTAGTGGCAGCGACTATATAGCCAAATTATCGTTTGAAAAACGGTGTCGTGCGGTACAGTGTCGTTACGTGGAAAAACGGTCCATATTAAGTAAGGCGCTCTGAATTTGTAGTGTAGGCTGTGTACGTGTGTCTTTTCCATCTAAATATACCACTCTTTGGATATAGCCTCACAAATACCATCGGCTGAAAGTGGGAGACTTGGTCTTCAGCTGGGTACCGTGGGACCGTACGCGGTTTCGGGAGCTGTAAGAGCCCGTGAAGAAAGAAAAGAAAAAAATTCGTAAACGGTAGTAAAAATATTCAAATTCGTATTTTGAATTCGAATCATATTTTTGAGGTTCTTTAGACATACTACCACTACAGTAAGGAAGTATTTCCACGAAGCACCTTTACCTCAACACACAGCCTATATTAACATATTATTATATGCGCACACTCTGTGGCTTGTGGCGAGACACGCTGGCATTCTCAAGAGCTCACACACAGGGAGCTTCGATAATGTTACAATAAATAAGTATTAATAATAATTTATCAAATCTTTAATTTACTCAAAAAACCACATACAATACATGGCACGGATGAGCCGGTTCGAACTGAAGAAGAAATAACACAGAATTTGACGATGTCATTCGGCGAATTTCACATGCCGACGCCATTGGGCTTGGACAATAATGATGGATTACAACAGTGGACGAAATTCAAACAACAATTCAAAATATATATGTTAGCAGCAGGTTTGGACAAGGTCTCGGATAACCGAAAAGCAGCAATATTGCTCAACTCCATCGGGAACCAAGCTCAAGAAATCTATTTTAATATTCTAATAAGAGACGAGAGTCAAAAATATGAAGACATCCTAAAAAGAGCTTTGATGAATATTTCCAGCCAAGACAGAATGAGGTGGTCAATGCATTCCTCTTTCAACAGACCTGTCAAACCGAAGAGGAACCATTTGAAGTTTTCTATTTGAAACTAAGAAAATTATCAAAACTTTGTAATTATGGAAACCAAGAAGAAAGAATGATTCGAGACAAACTGGTGGCTGGAATCAGAAACAAAAAGACACAACAGAGATTATTAGAAATTGGAAATTTAACTTTAGAACGAGCTATTGAAATCTGCCGAGCATCAGAACTGTCAGCGGAGTACTCCAAGACTATTAGTCAACAAGAAAGTCAAGAAGTGGATGTTGTTAATTTAAGAAGTGGCAGGCATGCAGAGAAAATTTAAAAAAAAGATAAGTATAGCAATAGTAAATTTAAAGGTATGCCACACGTACACAGCCTACACTACAGAATCATCACCGTATTTTATGAAGTCGTGTCGTAGTAACGGCCAGACTGTTTTTTTATAATCAGTCCTCAAAACTAACCTGCATATTCTTCCTCTTATTAGGTATGATATACTTGGAGGAGGGCGGCGGAGGTCCCGCTAGGCCCCCTGGTCCGGCAGCCACTCCCCCCTCCCCGGGCCGCACGACCGCCGCGAACCTAGTCTCCTCGTCGCCGTTCTCTAGATCTATGCGCGCCTTGTATGCGGGCGCGCTCTCAATCTCCGCGGCGATCTCCTCGGCCTTCGCTTCGGCGTCCCTGGAAAGGAGAAAAATTGTGTTATGACAGAGTAGGTTTGACGAGACCCTCATATCTATCATCCGGGGTCTTCCGGGTAACCGGATAGTTGGGATTCAGTTTATCCCCAAACTCAACTAGAGGGTGCAGCAGCACCCGCGGTTGCGCAAAGCCGTCTGTTGACCTTTGGCCTGTCGGCGACGTTGACTGACAACCTCCATCAGGGGCGCTGACTCCGTGGGCTCTAGCACCCATGAGAAATAGTCGGTGCAGCCGTGCAGAGCACCCATCATAGAAATCAAAACTAATCAGGAATCAAATGAGCATGAGCACCCATGAGGTTTTTTAAAAGCCGGCGCCCCTGACCTCCACCTCTGTTCATTCTGTTCCATCGTGCCAGTCTGTCAGAACATCCAGCAGACATTGTGTAATCAGCCTTTTTCTAGAATATACTGGCTGTATTAGTTGTACGTACGGGCAGCTAATGTTTTAGACAGAGATTCAAATATATAAATATTATATTAGAATCTATGAAGAGTTCGAAACTTAAGGAAGAGCTCTATCAGACACCCTTGTGCTATGTAAATACTTTCTTTTATTGAATAAACCAAATATTAATATCAAATAACTATTCTTATCATTTTACACTCCGTTAATCCCGTTTTACATTGTCCCCCACGTCACGGTACAGGACCGACTGGCAAGCCCACGAAGAACTACCCGGGACTATAGGCGGCTGAAGAGGATACCACCAAAGAACTGACGGCCAATGGAGAAAACTCCGACAGAAGCCGGTGGATTCGCTCGTGTTCCCCGGCGACCAATACGAGCCTCTCTAAGAGATTTAAGAAGCCCGATTTGACAGCTGTCAAAATGATAAGATAGACGACAGTAGACAAAAGCCAGTCCCACCCACCTATAATCCTGCGTGTCCTTCCGCTGCAGCTGCACCGTGTACCCGGCGAGCGTGTGGTCGTACGTGCTGTGAACACCGTACACCTCCTCGTTCTTGCGGAACATGTCGTTGGCGTCCCACCCGTTGGCCCGGTGGTCGAGCTGCTCCAAGTCCTCGAGGCGCACGTCCCCGTTTATAGTAAGCGAGTTGTCGATCTCGCCCTCGCAGTCCCACGGCTCTAGGAGGCGCTCCTCTCCGGGCCCGTTGCCTGCGGATTTAAAAAGTAAACGTCAAGTGTTAGGCCCATAATGATTTTGTTTGTCCAACTTTCACGTTAAAACGGAGCAAGTAACATTTTATGCCGGGAAAATGGATTTTTTCATAATCAACTTGTCCATCCGCGCGAAGAAAGAATAATAAAATCAGAAGTGATCCAGTTTTATTATGAATTTTAGTACAAACAATGTACAACCTATATCTACAAAACAAGTGCAGCAGACGCGCGGGAGTCGAGGCGAAAAACTATAATCCGATAGCTTCGAGACGAGCGGCTGCCATTTATAACGACTTCCGAGAAATAGAAATATAGGTGTATAATATACGCGTGCATTGTAGTACGTCGTTGAGCGAATTTACAAGCGTATGGGATCGACATACCTAGAGTCTAGAGTGAGGTCCCGTAGACCCCAATATTTTTCTCACTGATTTTCCCCTGCTGAGTTAAAACCGACCCTTGGGGGTCCATATACTTACCACTCTATGCTCGGAGACAATCAAAAACCGCAAATGGTCTAGACTAGACCATTGTTCATACATACTATACTCATGGTATATCCTTTAGGGTAGGCAGAGAGGAAATATATGGCACACCTCTTTCGCCTCGCTACATTGTTGTTGGTGACGTGTTAAGAAATAGCTTTCAAAGCTTAGTGTTAAGTGGAAATGAGAGCATAAAATGTTTATTGTCACAAACTTTGTTGCTAATAAGGCCCAGTGAGAAAAAGTATAGTGGTACCGAAAGATAGCGGAATATATGATGTTTAGAGGTTTGTATGAGATGTAGGTGAAACCAGAGAAATACGTCTAGTGTAAAGGTTTACTCCGTCCAGTCTACCCCTATGGGAAATAGGCATCATGATAATCTACTTTATACTTTAAACTTTTAAACAAATAACCTAAATAATAACAATAAATAAATAATAATTTGATCCGTCCTATATACACGTTGATATAGGCGTACAAAAAAAATTAGAGCAACTCAAGTGTCTTTTGAAAATAATTTATTGGTTCAAGCGACTATACCTTACTCTCAAGGACCTCTTTAACTAAACAATCAATAGAAATACATGTTTCTCTAACATTCTTTCGGCTTGGGGAATATATTAACAGCCCGAAAAAAATCTGAAGTCACTAGTAGGTGGATAATTTTGAAATATGACATCAGTTATTTCCGGGATAAATATTCACTCTCCAGCCCTCCACTGTTGCTCTGTTTTGACGTGTAGGATTCAAACTTTTAGGAAATTAATCTATCTATCATCACGCCGTACCCTCGCAGAGTACCTCGAATGCCATTTGCTACGATCCTGACATACCTCTTTCGCTTCTTTTATATTCATCATACCTTTCATACATGCTCGGCGATTGCGAGTACTTTTAATATTGCCATCGATCAATACATTTTTTTATATGTTCACATCAGACATATAAACCTTTTTAGTAAAACTTTAATCCTTCATTCTCTCAACGTTTCCAAACCAGCGTAAACTCTTTTCCTCATTTTAGTCACAACATCATCTTTGATCACAAAAGAAATTAATTAAGGCTCCTGCATGTATCCATATTTTTTCTGGGATAAACTATTCCCAATTTCACTGTAAATTATCCACTTGTGTCACTGTAATATAGCATAATTTCTCAATGGATTTTTTTGAATAGGTAATATGGGTGGTTAAACTTTGCCCCCGTTTTCTCTTTCATAATATATCACAAAGCTCTTATTTTTTTTAAAAGCACTGTTATACCATTGCCCTTTAATTAAACGTCTTTTTATTTTGACTAACGTTTATTTTAATTAAACAGCTCTTTAAAAAAATCAAGAGCTTTGTCATAAGACTAAATAATGATTACTACGTAAGCTTCGTGATAGATTATGAAAGAGAAAACAGCGGCAAAACATTCCTTTATTTTACTACTCATATTTCCTATTCAATAAAACCAATTGAAAAAATAACGTCTATTTCACTTAGATATTATGAATAAGTAACTACGCTAAATTACAGGGACACAGGTGGATTTTTACAGAGAAATTTGGAATAGTAATATCCCCATACAAATTTTGGGAATAGGGCCCTTAAGGCGAATGACTAATTTGACTAAATCGTTGAGCGAGGAAGGAGCCAGCCCTATTACTTTTTTCTAGACGTACTTTGAATCCTGAACAGAGCGAGTAAGCGAACAGAATATTTCCGTCCCGGCTATTTTTTAAAATCGGTCCAGTAGTTTCTACTTTAATTCTTATAAAATATAAACAAAACTATAGAAAACCCATTCATTGGCTCCTATTCTTTATTTTTTGCAGCCAAGGAATAACCGACCCGAAAATGTCCGGGAAAATTGCTGTGACGGGCAAAGACAGTACACGAATTCTTTGGCTGATGATATTTGTGAGGCTATACATACCGAGTGGCCAGTTCTGTTGAGGTACTTATATTTAGATGGAACCATATTAAAAACAAGCTATGGCTACTACTCACCGTTCAGCTTGGACGATATCGCCGTATCCGTCTGGAACACGTCGTGTGTCGCGTACTCCAGGTCCGTGTCCTTAGCTCGGATGGAGACCATGTCTTGTGGCCGGAAAATCAGCTTCTCTACCACAGAGTCTACCGCGACCACGCCCTCTTGGTCCACGCGATGCGCCACCTCTAACACCACCTGCGGGGATTGGGAAATACACGTTGAATGAGGGTAGATACTAAGACTGTCTGTCTGTTACGGCTAAACCAATGAACCGATTTTAATGAAATTTGATACGGAGAAAGCTTGAACCTTAAGGAATGCTACGATATGCTACTTTTTTTGTTAAATCCACCACCTAAGGGGGTTTAATAGGGGATGAAAATTGAAAGTTGATATGGGCGGAAAGCTAGGTAGAATTCGTTAATAACTGTAATAAAACCCAAATTGTAAGCCGGATCGCGTCGCTAGTCTCACACAATAACAAAACAACAAACGCCGCCGCATGAATCACGGCCAGAGTCCCGAACACGATCGGTAGGACACTAAAATAATTGTATACGATAAGTTCGATTCTTAGAAAGTGTAATCGGACACCTTTTTAAACACGCAGCCAGTGCTGCTACACGGTACGACAGCCGACTCAACCGAAGTGACGGTTTAGAAAACCACCCACCTCAAATGCCTTCCACACGGTGGGACATCCCACTCAACCAACGTGACCTAACCAATAGAACGTCTTCTTCAATCCCCTCTACTGTGGCTACGAAAGTTTTTGATGATTCGAACCGATTTGACCTTGGTGCGTGAAACGCCTTTTTCAATCCCCTCTACTCGCGTACCGCAACCAAGGTTCCCAACTTAGGGGCTTTTCCCGCAAATTTAGGGGGTAAATAAATGTGATGGGATTTTTAAGGGGTTTTTTGATTTACGAGTATAGGCCCTGGGATAACTAAAAATAATTTAATATACAAATATATGATTTAAAAAAGTCAGAACCAGAAGAAACGAAATTATATTTGAAATGTTAAATAATTTGTAAATGAAGATTATTATAAAAATGTTAAGGGGGATTTCAATGTAATTTTGGTGATTTTAGGGGTTTTTGACTTTAGCAAAACACAAAAAAAAATATAATAAAGTAATTTTTTGGAGTTGGAAACATTGCTCGCAACAAAGGTCGGTTCAAGGCCAAGTCGTGGCAAGTCGTCGATTGAGGTGGGTGGTTTTCTGAACCGTCACTTCGGTTGAGTCGGCTGTCGGACCGTGTAGCAGCATTTTCAACCGACGACTTGCCACGACTTGACCTTGAACCGACCTTTGTTGCGAGCAATGTTTCCAACTCCAAAAAAAATACCTTTATTATAAATATATATAATTTCTTTTTGCTAAAGTCAAACCCCTAAAATCACCAAAATTGCATTGAAATCCCCCTTAACATTTTTTATAATATTCTTCATTTATAAATTATTTAATATTTCAAATATAATTTCGTTTCTTCTGGTTCTGACTTTTTAATATTAGTATATTAATTTATTTTTAGTTATCCCAGGGCCTGTACCCGTAAATCAAAAAGCCTAGTACCTACTAGCCCCTGTACCACACTGTGTATTTTTCTGTCGTTTTATTGTCGCAACGGATTTTATGATTATGTTAAAATAAAAATACAAACATAATAATTATAATTAATAATTGGAATCACTATGTTCCCGCAAGTTTGACGTCCTAGATCGCCTTTCCCATTTAAAACATAACAATTAACTATTTTCCTAGAGCTCTGTCTCGCGACACAAAACGATACCAACGAAATCTAAGGTAACATTACTAGTTTAACTGGTCAAAGGGCAAAAAAATTGGCGAAAGGGGGAGCCCGTTTATGGCCCCTCCATAGGCTTAGTACTCTATGGTAGTAGGACATAAAGTTAAGAATTACAAATTTAATTGACTTAGTCCTTACGACGTAATCTGACATCCGTGTCTGCGCGTACGGAAACCCTTGTACTGGAGAAGAACCGTCAAGAAACTCGGTAAAAAATTTAAGTTAGCACAGAGCGCTCCGAAAAGAGACGATGTGGGAGTGCTAACAAATGCGCTGTAGCACTATTAGAAGCTGAAAACGGTGACCAGCTAGCTAGGTAGCTCTGGGAAGAGCTTTTTACACTAGAATATATTTTAGTTCTATCACTTACTTATGGAAACGAGACTTGGGTATGGAATAAGAAGCAAGAAAGTAAGATAAATGCAGTGGAAATGCGGTCTTCACGTAGAATGTGTGATATATAAAGCGTATTGACCGCAGCCGGAACGATGTCATTAGAGAAGAATGCGGAGTGAAATGAAGAAAAGTAGTTTACACTGAAAAAATGAAGGATGAAAGATTGACTAAAAAGGTTTATATGGCTGAAGTGAAAGGAAATGCTGGCAGAGGACGACCTAGGTGTACTTTTATTGAACATAAGTTTTATAATACGTGGTGATAGTGACGCAAGTCAATGTACGACAGTTTTACTTAAAATAAAACCTGGTGAGCATTTAAGTAAAAACTATCTTAGTATGTTATTAAAAAAAAACCACCACAAAGTACAGGCGTGCGAAGCCGCTGACAACTGGCAGTAGTGTCAGCAAAATGGTAAAACAGTTCAATAATGAAGTCCGGTAAAGTTGATAGAGTGACAGGAAATCTGGTGTTGCATAACTATTAGGGCCCGTTCACATGTAGCACGCGACGGGGCCGGTCAAAGTTCAAAATGATGTCACAAAAAACATATAAATATATAACTATGTTTATATGGAGATGGTGTGCAGAAATTAAATATGTAAAAATCAATAATGATAAAATAGAAGAAATGTCGATAAGAGGTTTTGTTGAGAGCATTGGCAGAGGACAACCTACGTGTACTTTTATTGAACATCTAAAAAATGTTTTGATCGATGGCAATATTAAAAGTACACACAGTCGCCGTGCATTTATGAAAGGTATGATGAACATAAATATATCTAAAGAGAAAGAGATATGTCAGGATGAATAATTATTTAGCCTAACACAACTGCTTTTCGCATGTAGTAACCTAAGTTTCGTAAGTATGCTGGGTATAAATGTTTCGAACAGAGGACGAAACAGAACAATAAGAGCTAAACTAAATTATTAGATGCCAAGTAAAGAACAAGCCGATTAAAATGGAACTGGGCAGGACATATTTGCAGACTTGAAAACTCTAGATGGACAAAGGAGGTCACCGAGTGGATCCCACTCCACGGAAAAGGAAACCAGGAGGGCAGAGAAAAAGATGGAGAGATATCTTTATGAAGTTGGAACAGATTGGATGACCAGAGCAAGGCGTAGAGAAGAATGGAGAAGGTTGGGGGAGGCCTATGCCGAAGAGGCAACTTCTACAGAAAATGTATTTAATTTATATTATAGTTTAGTTTAGGTAACATTTAGATTGTAATTAGTGGAGTGCCTGGAGATTTTGACCTCGGAATCCAATTACCTACTTTGAATGTATTCAAGTAAAACTTTCTCATATATGTATTATAGATAAAATAATAAAATGTGTACCCATTTTTTTTGTGGCTTTTGATTTTTTCTCATTAATTTATAATATAACCATCATTTAACTAAAATAGACATTAGGAAACTTTTATAAATGTAAAGGGCCCAAAAAGGGTCGTAGAAGCAAGGAGCAGGTAGCAAAAAGTGACAAGATTTCTGCTCAAAATTAGTTTATTAAGCTTTTACAAGCTTATTAATAAAGTATTAGATATCTGTATTTATTTTATTATTAAAATAAAGAGAATAGAATTTTAATGGGTAAACTTTGTAAAATACCTTTTTAATAATATAATCGAGCAGATTTTATAATAACTCGTTCAAAGTAATTGGATTCCGAGATTTTTATATTTCAGGCGCTTAAGGCACTCCACAAAATGTACATCTGTAGTAGAATAAAGACTTTTATAGTTATTTTATAACTGCTTTTCGCTATAGAATATGCTATTTTGAGGTGTATCCCACGACTTTATTTACACAGGTCATAGAACAAGACAATGTGTCCGAGCCCTAACACATTATCAGTCACGTCAAAGCCATATTAGCAACAAAGTGAATCACAAACCTCCCGATGTGTTCATCTCATTTCGATAACAATTTTGTAACTGAATGACAAATCATCTTCATTATCCTAACTACATATAATATTATAAATGCGAGTCCTTCTTGTCACATCAACACAAAGCAACGGTTTTTTGCACAGAGATTGGATTGGTGGGCCGGAAAGCTACGTTTTATCTCGGAATTAGGTCGGGGTAAATAAATCTCACTTTAGAACTACTGGACCGATTTGGATAATTATTTTAATGTTCGTAATAATGTGAATAAGGGTTTTATGGTAAGAATAATTATTGGAAATGTTGGCCAAAAGAGTCCTTTTTTCTATGGGATTTTTGTATGAACCCAAGACCATAATAATTTTAGATTTAATTTAATAGTTTTAAATTAATTGACATAATTAATTTTACGGTTCTTGTGTCTAGGCCCTTTCTCGCAAACGTATGAAGGTATAGCGCGCGCCAAATAAGTAGAGTCCTAGATTCGGCGCTAGCCACTCGTTAGGTATAGCCTCACAAATACCATCGGTTAAAAGAGAAAGACCTTGGCAACACGGCTTCGAGAGCTGCTTACAACCCGTCAAGAAAAAAAAGTAATAATTTTGTTCTATTTGGGTTTCGAATCTGGGAACACTAGGCGTTAGGCGTCGAATTTCTTTTAAAATTGACGGATATGAATGAAACAATATCCTCAATTTTATCAGTTGTATGCGGTTTTTAATTGTAAATGACAGAGCCGGTTTTGATGCGGTTTTCTGTACATTAAAATAATTAAATCTGTTATATCATTAGCGGATGACATTGTCTACCTACATAGAGCCCCGGGTTTGATTCTCACCTCCTCTGGTACCTATAGTGCGTGCGCGCCAAGTAAGTTGAAGCCAGATTTGGTGCTTGAGTGAAGCAAAAAAATCGTACGGAGCGCAGGCACATTTGCTCGATTTTTGTCGATCGACAAGTAAAATCGAGTTAATAGAATATTATCCACCAAATACAAAACTTGTATGGACACAAGCGTCGATCGACAAAAATCGAGTAAATGTGTAGGGCACCTTAAAGGGTACAAACATTGAAGTTTTTTTAAAAAATTTAATTGATAAAACCAGAGTCTTTCAATTTCAACTACAACTAAACGACGAAGACGTTTGCTGGGTAGGTGTACTAGGTACCCTGAAAAAGTCCCCTCTCCCTGTCAGTATATTCGTATTGGTCATTGGTCGCGAGCACCGTTCAAGTTCAAAACTCATTACTGCCAGCTGTGAAAATATTTTGGAGAAAAGATAAGTAGATCTTGCAATAATTGAGGAACAAATCGTGGTTTTTCGAATAGATGGCATACAATAACATAATATTTTAATCGTTATCAAAGTATTATATTATTTTTTTGGTCAGATTACGACCCCCAGGTCCAGAAACGATGATCTATCTATGGGATGAAAAGAGATCAAGGATTATAATCGAACGTTACAATGATGCATTAGTAAAGCAAGTGTCAGGGAATGCGCATCTTCTCATTACCTACCAACAACAATAAATAAAATACGATTGTATGTAAACGGCACGATCGCGTCACTGACTGCGTAAGTGGAGTGCCGGATCGGAAATCGATGACTTTGGAGAATGGACAACATTTCATTTTTCGTAAGGTACCAAAATTCGAAAACCGTTTGGAGATTACATGCTAGAAAGCTTATTTTTCATTTTTTTTATTTTTTATATCCTTTAATTTTCAAGTTATTTTAAAAATACTGAAATATTGAAAAATAAGGATTAATAGGTGCCCTAATCTGTGCTAACCCTCTAATTTAAAAATACTAATGTCTGTTGTTAGTTATTGAACTCCGGTGTTGCCTTCTATTAATTTTACCCATTTTTATTCCATTTGAAGCTAAATTAATAATTATTCTTTAAATATAATTATAAAAATACTTCTTTTATATAATATTTTTTGGAAGATTTGCTAGTTTCGAATGGGCTATCACAGGAAATATATTTACGAGTGAAACCGCGGACAAAAGCTAGTATTACTATATACATTATGAATAATGTTGTAGGCGATTTGAGTTCCGGCTACGGCAACACCTATTTGGAACACGGTATATTATACTCTTTGCATTTCTATAACGTATACTCTGTGGCTTGACTGACACTATCAGTCACTTTCTTTGGGTGACAGTTTATATTTCTTAATTTTAGTCCTAGCTAAGGTTTTTAGTTTATAAGTCCTCAAAATTTATAAAAATTCATAATCAAATTAAAAATATAAAAAATCAACCAAAAATAAAATATAAAAATACGTGTAACTTATTTTTTAATATATTTTTAATTAAAGTAATAAAAATGGGTGATTAAAAAAATGAAATGTTGTCCATTGGCCACTTGTTGTGCCGGACTATACTTCGATTGTATAGAGCTGGCACGTTCGATATTTTAATTTAAAATAATTCTGAAGGGTTAGCCTAGAATGAAAAATACCCTGTAATAAATTGTAAATTTTGTCCGATAGAACAAAAACGTTAGAAAATTGTTTAGCAACTCAACAGCCTTTTCAGATTACTAATTCGTCATTGATAGCAGATGTGAATATTTTCCAGAATTAATAGAAATTGAGCCTTGTCGGTAAAGCCGACTATTCGGCCATTTTTATAGTCGGCGATTAGTCGGCAAAAAGGTATGATACAGGAATTATATAAGTATATTATTATACTGTGTACCTACAACATGGATGGTGTCTGTGACAGGACAGGTACCAAAAATTTACTTTTGGGATATTTAACAGGACAAAACGATTTTTTTCTTACATACATTTACATATACATATCTAATTAGTTAAATTGGATTTGTAATCATAGGAATAATATATAAGGTGCGTCGGTGGCCGATTAACTATTTATTATTATTATATATATTAACTATTAATTAAAAAATTAATCCGACAAACCACACTTTAGAGGCTTTTCCATCTAAATATACCTCAACAGAACTAGCCACTCGTCTGGTATAGCCTCACAAATACCATCGGCTAAACGAGGGAGACTTGGTTTTCCGCTGGGTACACTGGAACCGTAACACGGTTTCAGGAGATGTAAGGCAACCATATGAGTTTTCTTAGTTTATTAAGGTATGATGAATATAAAAGAAGCGAAAGAGGTATGCCAGGACCGTAGCAAATGCCATTCAATTGTCCTGGTCTACCCCTCTTGGGATAAAAGACGTGATGGTAGATAGATAGTTTATACTTTATCAGTCATAGCCATCGTATAATGAACAGGGTGTAAGTAGCAAATCAAATCAATCAGTACTTGTTAAGAATAGTCGTTAGTCTGCTAGTCGGCCAAATCAATAGTCGGTAGATGACTAATACCTACAAATCCATTTACTAAACACGAGCGAGAACATCGTATCATTATAAGACCAAAGACAATATAAACAGCTAATTAATTAATAAAGCGGCAACGGCCACACTGCCAACGTTACAAAGTAAAAGTACTCGGCACGTAAAGTGTACAATTGCTTGTGTAACCGGGCGGTGCCGCGGTGTAGAGTGACCTAGATATGGCAGAGATAACAACACATCATAGGTTGACTTCTTGGGACATTAAAAAAAATAGTTTTTTTAAGACTACAGGATTGTCTAGCGATTGGGTCCGTAAGAATGCACTGCGCAGAGGCTATGAAAGTTTTGAAATGTGACATGAGAATTTATCCCGAAGGCGTGCAAAAAATGCGTGCGTCTGTCTGTGCCCTTTTCACGCAAACTGAACCGATTTCGCTCTTATATAGGTTGATTCACCAATGGATCTATCATGTTTAGGAGCCGAGCATTAACAGTATAAGCGAATCAATTCGGGGGGGACTAGAGCCTTCATTAGCCTAGAGTTTTCATGGCATATGCCTTCTAATCCGTCAGAGATATAACAAAATGATGTAGGAAAGAATTGTGTAGTGTAGAATAAAATTATCAACAAAAAAGTCCGCGGTAGCATATATATCTAGGTCTAATAGATAAGTAGTTAGAAGCGTATTTATCTAGGTTTTCAAATTGTTGTATATTAGTTGTCTCCCTCTTTTAGCCGATGGTATCTGTGAGGCTATACCTAAGTGGCCAGTTCTATAGAGATATTTTGATGGGAAAAGCCTCTAAGTCTAGTTTTTCGGATTATGTACATAAGGGTCATTCCAGCTCATCATTTCAGATGAAGACAAAAAGAAGGCACAAAGTTTTTACGAGAGGGATGATATAAGCCGGGCTGCTCCTGGGCGAAAAGACACAATATCTGTTAAAAATCAAGAGACAGGAATTCGTAATCACGTTGCCAAAAGGCACATGGTAATGTCAGTTGCTGAAGCATTCACCATTTTCAAAGGCGAACATCGAGATGTTAGAATGGGTAAAAGCATGTTCTATGATATAAGGCCGGTACATGTCCGACCCATGTCAGAAATGCCGCACAATGTTTGTGTCTGCATGCATCACGCCAACTACAATTTTCTTGTAGAGGCTGTGCATAAGGCTTGCGCCATTTTTCCTGCTACATCTACTGAATTGTTAGAGGAAATAAGTTGCGATTGCTCAAACGAGCAATGTATGATGAGTGCTTGCAAAAAGTGCTTCGATATTTATGACTTAGTACCTGAAAAATATGATGAAAATATGAAAGTTTCTTGGAAGCTTTGGACAAAAACTGAAAACAGACTTCAAGTGGCAACTATAAGCGGCACAATGAAAGAACTTTTACAAGAACTTCAATCACAAACGCCCAAGTTTAAACTGCATGTGTTCATAAAAAGACGCCAATCAGAAGCATTCCAGTATCAAAAATTGCAAACCACAAATGAAGAAGTTCTCCTGCAAGTAGACTTCGCGGAAAACTTTGCTATTTTGTCTCAAGACGAAATTCAAAGCGCACACTGGTCCCATCCGCAGGTCACAATATTTACAGGATGTGCCTGGGCAGATAAAGGTGAAGACAAATCGAGCTTCCTCATAATAAGCAATGAATTGTCGCATGACAAGTATGCAGTTTGGGCATTTATAAAGAAAATAATTGAAGACTTAAAAACTGATTATCCCTCATTGAAAAAGGTATTCATGTTTTCCGATGGATGTGCTGCCCAATTTAAAAACCGGTACACCTTATCTAACATTTGCTGGTCGCAAGAGGACTGGGGTGTAGAGGTAGAATGGAATTTTTTCGCCACAAGTCATGGAAAAGGCGCAATGGATGGTGTAGGTGCCATTGCAAAGCAATCACTATGGAATGCCATAATGACCAGAAGACAAATAATCAACACGAGCTGGGATTGTTATAACTATTTAAAAACCAAGACATTGAAAGGCACGAAGATACATTTTGTCGCTATAGACGACATAGGCTTTAACAAGGAAAATCTTGACTTGAGATGGTCTGACATACAGTCAATCCCATACATTCAGAAGCAGCACTACTTTCGAGCATTGAGCGGTAAATGTCTGGCATATGCCCTCACTGCTGCATCACAACCAAAGAAGATCCTGTTGTTCCAAGAAGGCAAACTGAGTTATGATGATGTTTACAGTGAAAGCGAGAAAGATGATGACAGTGCCGATATGCCAGAACCAAAGCCCTTAAGGAGCATTAATGAAACCAAAGCTGATATAGATGAGACTATTGATGAAGCCCATGTTGCTATTGATGTAGATTGTATTAAGATTGGCACTTATGTTTTGGTGAAATTAGAAGCCGATTCAGGCAAAAAAATAAATTCATTTAAATACTTGGCTGTGAGTCAAAGTAACATTGAACCTAATGACGAAATCAAAGTAATGTTTTTGAAAAGCATCAATAGAAGCAGAAAATTATTTCGTACTGATGAAGACGATGTGTCCTACATCAAAATAACGCAAATTTCAAATATTCTTCCCGAGCCTACTATGAAAACCACCGGGGACAGATTGTATTACGAATTCCAAAATCCCATTAACATTTCAGAAAAATAAATATATTTCGTCCACCAGCATGTTGTATTTTTTTATAGTTTTTATTTGCTTTAACAGTTTTTCATTAAAAAATATAATAAATAGCTTGTGTGCATTTTATTCACGAACTATTATATCATAAAAAGTTACTTGTCCCACCCGTCACAAATTGCTGTCCCACCCGTCACACATTATAGGAAGCTTTATTTTAAAAATTTGTTGAATAGTTAATGTAATTTACGTATAAAATGGGACCTTAATATTTTAGTTACAACCTATGAAAAAACGGGTTAACAAAATATTAATGGTTTGTCTTAATTTAGAAAGCGAAGCCATCCACTCAGACAGACGGGTGTTATGGGTGTCCCACCCGTCACACTTAGAAAAAGTCAATTTTCTGGGTTAATTATGTAGTTTAAAATGTTGTTTTATTGGTTCCTTTTAACTAAAATCTTGGGGTTTATACTGTTATTATTTTAATAAAAATTACATTGCTAGTTTAAGAGAAATTACTTGGAGTTAGAGCAAAAAGGAGTTATAATGTCCCACCCGTCACTTTGGAATGACCCATATGATGTTTTTAGTTATAAAAACCCATTGGTACATGGCCGGGATCCGGGATCGAACCCGTGGTCTGCCTAGTTAATACCAGACGTCTTAACCACTCGGCCTCCGACGCACCTTATATTATATAACATATCTAGTTAAAAATTATGTCACTGTTAATGTATTAAGCTATTTGTCTAAATTATTGATAAATGATATAAATGTAAATATCTATTATGTAAATGTCAAGGGAATACAGATTATAATGACAAAATAAATAAAATTCCCCAATCAATTTCCAGTAAATCATTAACTTATCAACATAATATAATCCGGTACTAACTTTAAGTAGTAAATTTCTAAAAAACCACTGAACCAATTTTCATCAAAACAAAATCCGGAAGTAGGTATTCTCTTGTCGATCAAAAAGTCAATCTTCAAAATCGTTTCACATAATTGGCGGAGATATCGGTGGTACATAAACTACATACAAAAATATGCCCCGAATTGAGAACCTCCTTTTTTGTAGTCTGTCAAAAATTAAAAAGGGCATCACTTCTATCGACCGTCGCGATCTGTATTATATATCTATTTTTGTCTGACCCAATTTTAATTAAAAATTGTATTAGGAACACAACCTATAACAATAGCCTATTAAAATCCGACGGGTAGTTCCAGAGATAAGCGTGTTCAAATAAACAAACAAACAAACTCTATAGCTTTATTATTAGTACAGATAGTAGATGTCATTGAAAATGGTGGATTTTCTATTTGCCTTTCGCTCCAACAATAAGTGTGTGAGTGAGAGACAAATAGAAAATCTAACATTTTCAATGACATTCCTAATGTAATCGGGTTTTCTGTCGCACACTTTCTCGCAAGATTGTTTACATACAATATTTTCTCGTCTCCCTTGCATACCATAGTAACCAATAACCGTGCTCAATTCAAATGTAGCGTCGGTGAATTGACTCTCTTATTTTGTTAAGGCTCTCACACACCCGAGCATAACTCGCGCCAAATAAATTGAGCTGAAAAGTATCACTATTTGTACGGGCGTCCTCCCCACTCTAGCGCTCTATCTGCGCACTATACGAAGTCGCTGGCAAGAGAACACTTTGCTCGGAAACCATAGAATTTTATTTTTATTTGTCACCACCATGCGCGACACCAGCGCCAGCTATATGTTAGTTTTGGAAGTCTCAGTTGAAAATTTCAAAGAGTGTGTGTTGTTGCAGCATGAATAAAAAAAAACATTTTTGTTCCGGTTGTTATTCAAAACGGCTAAACTCACAAGCCTGATTGTCTGAAAGTTAAGATATGAAGTATGAAAACGTAAGCTCGCAACCGGGACAAATGGTATGGGGATTTTGGAATACACTTTTTAATAAAAAATATTCCTAACTCAATGCCGATTGTAGTATTCTGGCCAATTTAAATTAGTAGATGATGAATGCATGTTATTACCTCGAACTGCGCACTGAAAGTCTTAAACACTCCCTCCCAACGGCTGCCCGACTGAGTGAGCACCTGTACCGTGTCGCCGACGTGCGAAGTCGCCGCGTGCATAAAGTGAGCGTTGTTGTACACGCCCTCAGCCACCACGCGTCCCCGGGCCGACCTGACATGACAAAACATTCCCACACGTTACTATACAGCTCCGAGGACAATCTTATTGGCAGCTTGTACCGGGCGTACACAGTAAGACAGCTCCAGCTTCAAGCGGGCTGCCTGCTGACAGTGAGCCAGCGCGAAACATGTCGGTGAATGCGGGACTTTGTTCGCGCTGGCTCGCCGAAAGCAGACAACCTACGGAATCAGTGGAGCGGGCTTATATAATATACAATCTCAGAATACAGAATAACAGATCCAGAACACAAGCTGTTCAAACTGACATTCGGTGCGCAGTACAAATATCTACTTATATCATGACACCGTTTGTTAATATGTTCAAGTTATTTGCCAGGAATGCTGATTTCTGTTTCGTTCTTTATTCTGAGGGTAGAGGGTGGCTTTTAAATACCTTCAGGAGATGACCTTATCCTAAACCTAAAAGAATCATGTTTAATTATTTAGCAGCCCTTACATAATTATATATCTGTAAACACCAAATAAAACAAAATTAGCCCTGTGACATCAAGAGTCAGATGATTGGCAAGTTGACTTCTTAGATCAGGATAAGGTCACATATTTGAAGCCGAGTTAAATACATAAATTATTCTACTGAATTTGTCGCAAATATATAGAAAAGCAGTGCTCTTGCAACAATACTACTATTCCAATATGTTTGAGACAAAACTACCACGATATTTCAATACGTCCGAACTAGTAACTTTGCAAAATGGTACCAACTTATTGTATTTATTGCGAAATCACAAGTGAAGACTGTATTAAAAACACGTGTTTTAAATACATTAAATAGTTATTCTATTACTAATTTCATTACAAACAGACTGAATCTATAGCTCAGTTATTAAGAGGTCCAATGTCAACAAGAGATCTGTTTGGAACAAAATAAAAATATATCTGCATTATCTAGCATTCCACAACATCCAGATATATTTGTCTCACAATTTGCATTTTTAATTTCAGCCTGAAACATTCCATTATGATATCTAAAAGACAATGAAGTCATCACAAACGCCAGACCAAATTTTAAGTTACCATTTACAAAAACCGCATGCAGATGGCAGTAGTAGTGGAAAGCAAGTAATATTAAATCTTATTTTAGTGAAATTTGTGTTATAGTAGGTCTAATGAGAATTGACCACATTTCACTTGAGATAGAGGAGTAATTTGGCTATTGTTTATTTAATTACCTATAATAAAATCACAAATTTTTATTTTTATCCCAACAACAGTTATCTTTGTCATAAATGTTGTTTCTAAAGATTTTAGCTCATCAGACTTTGAATAGGCAATATTTAGTGTAAATAGCGAATTTGTATAGTTAAAAAAAATCCCTGAAAGCAATTTTGAAACATTTATTGTTTTTCCAAGAATCATGACTGTTCAGATCTGTATAACTTAACTTTAACTACTGTATATTCAGTCTATTGTTATAATTTCCATTCTTAATTATTATTTCTCATCTTACAAATTTTGCCAACAAAAGATACTCCCATTTTCAGTGGATGTAGTCCAGTACAACAAATTACAGTAGTCCATGTGAACTTCCCTTTAATAATGACCAGTGAAAAGGGAGATAACATTTTCATTATATCATAATATCAGTTATCTTTTCAACTCTATGATAGATATAATACAGACAAAGAATGAAAAAGATAGTTATTATTTTTTTTAATAGAAAAGCAATGAAAGTGATATCTCCTGTTATACTAGATTTTTTGCTGTCATTTTAAATAACTGTCAAATATTATTTGAAATTCAAGCAAATAATAAAAAGTCAAGACTAAATAAAATATACCTATTTAAGAAATTGACAAACATTTAAAATGACTGCAAGGCCTTAACATAAGCAAGAGGCACAATTCACTAAGACTGCATTAAAAAGATATAATTTTTTAATTATTTTTAAAACGTCTTAGTGAATTGGCAAGCAAAGGAGGCAAATTTATGAGCACAATTGGCATTACAAAGATACCAATGCTAACTACATTCAATAGGTAAGCTTAGACATGAAAAAAAAACTTCAACATTGCATGCAAATAAATTTTGAAACCCATTGGTAAATTGGTAATATTCGCCATTGCTATTGATTGACTGCTCTTTTGAAATGAAAAGGCCAATCCCCTTAATTTCAATTAAAAAAATTAAAATAGGTAAAAAGAAAAAAAATTTAGTAAATGATAATCCATCCCCATCCAAGTCAATATTGAAACAAAGAAATACGACAGATATGTTCACATTTAAGCAGAATGAGTTTGATTCATTCATATTTCAACATCAAAGCCTCTAATAGTTACTCATAAGCCCCTAATAATTGGATTGAATACTCAGTATATTTATGGATTTTGAAATACATTTTTACATAGGTACATATTAATATTGTTGTAAATCTAGTGAAAGTAATGAAAATCGAGTACAAAATCCAACTTTGTAACAATTGATTTTAGTAAAGGTTCTTTATCATGTCCTTAATAAATGAGTTACATATTCATTATCAAATTGGGTTATTCAAATTACTAATTATTGATTAAGTGATTAGAAAGTTAAATATCACTTGCATAATATTGAGTTTATTAAAATATATGCAATTGATTTGAAAGCCGAGGCACTCTTCCTTATTTTTCCAAGTTACTTTTAAATAACAACATGATATAGAACCTTTGTTTAAATCAATCTGTCAGTGAACTGCCATTAAGATTTGAAAGAGCTGCATACGCCAGCGGCTTCGCACGCATATGCCTAAGCAGACTCCTCCTTCCCAACACCACTAAACTAATCCTACAAACCCAAATCTGAAAAACAACATGAAAAAAAACCTCAGCAGAACTTGCCTGAAGTCATTATAAAAGTACATAAGATGAATCAAAATTAATGGTGGAGAAAAGGAAATCTTATCAAAAAATGTAATCTACTTAATATAAAAAAAATGGTGAATGCTGCTTTGTTTAGTGATAAAAAACTGTAAAACCATTGAAGTGTTAACAAACACACACAATGACAATATCAATAATGATGTATGGACAGGAAATACCATTAATTACTGTTTGGGCTTGGAGAGCTGCCAAAACTTGATCTCTGGGTCTCTGGTCGATCACACCAGGGAAAGTGTTTTAACCTTTTGGTAACATGTGCTAATTATTGCAATAGTATTACAATGTTATTTGATTGACAAGTAATAACAATGGAGGATTCAATGTTCAGAGATGGATGCATGTTTATTGTTATCGTAAAGACGTGGTGAGTGCCGGCATCAGCTGTTCACACATCTATATTAATCGCAGACTTGTCGTTCGTGGAAAGTAGGGCGTACCCGATGCAAAGTAATTGTGCGACTTACCTAGGGGGTCCTTGGCGATTTTTTCTTTTACTGTTCATGTCGACACTTCGTGAATGCCCCGGTGGGTAGGCACCTTCTCGTCTGCGCGTGGGGACCGGAATTTTGGCTACTTGCTATCACCTTCGTGGGACAACCGTTCGTTTCGCGTCGAGTCGCGCGGCGGGTCTGGTACGCTCGCTGGACGGCCAGGGGACGCTCCGCTAGCATTTGCTGAAGAACACGACTCGAATATATCACTGCGAGAGATCGCGGTCCGATTTATTCTCGGGAAGTTTCCCGGTGGAATAACTCGGAAAGAGAATACAACATGGCGCTCGAGAGCGCAGCGATTCGCAGTACTGCACCTTTGCAATGACTGCACACAGAGTTCCCGTGGAGCGGCCGCGCTCTCAAATATCTAATGATATTTACGAGGAACACAAAATAAATTCGTGAGCGACGAACACAAAGAAACGTTAATGAGGTTAACGTTTGATTGACTTGACTTCCACTTTGGAGAAAATTCAATATGGCGGAAAAAGTACTTTTTTTTATAATTATGTTATGGCTTGGAAACGAAACCTTTTAGCCAATTGAGGTTCAGTGCTGCCACTTTTGAATTTATTTTCCAACGAAAATTTTTGCGTTCCAAGAAACAACTTTTTGTCATGTAACTAACAAATGCTTTTTGCCAGAAGGAAATTCAGTTACTAAAAAAAACACGTTTCTTATTACGCTACGGCGCATAGCACCTGCGGCGGGTGGCGGCCGTCAACGAACGAACAGTGAACGTAGTTATTGAAATTATAAGTTCAAAATTCTACCAAAACTATTTCCGAAACGCTTTTTATAAGAAACTGTTTTGGTGTCCTCTTAAAATGGACTATCTGCCGAGTTAGCATACATTTTGACAGCGACACTTTCGTTTCGGTCGAATGGCCTTGAACAGGCCAAAACGTTCATGTCCAACAAGGACCGGCCAGAGATAGCCCGGGGCCGAGAGGTCCGGCCCAACAATGTGCGGGAAAATTCTGTGTCCGGCCAAGCAAATTGCTCGGCATTCTTGTGCAGGGCATGCCCGGTCCGGGCTATCTCTGGCCGGTCCTTGTTGGACATGAACGTTTTGGCCTGTTCAAGGCCATTCGACCGAAACGAAAGTGTCGCTGTCAAAATGTATGCTAACTCGGCGGTATACATTAGACTGATATTGTACTGACTGACAAACTAACGGGTTTTTTTAATGAATGAATAGTCATTTTTGTTTTTAGTTACGATTTTATCGATAGAGAGTAGTATATTCCTAGGTTACGATTTACGCCTAGGGTTTCTACATTTGCACAACGGCGTTTTCCAACCAAGGTCGTTTGAACGGCATATTAATTTGGTTGCCCAATTTCGTTATCCAAGAAGGGGTTCTAGGCACAAGAAAGCTTTCTTTTTATGTAATATTCGAAACAGTTTCTTTTTTTTTTTATTTATTTATTTATGTATATTTGGTATATAAAAAGTGTTATGTTTCGATGTACGAAACGACTCAGCTTTACTACGTATATAGGACATACTGACTGGGAAATCAGTCTGATTTCGCCACATATAATAAGGGTCCCGACTTTTATTTAGGGTGAATAAACATATTATGTAGACCGATGATAAAGGAAGCTTCACACCTCTGCTTCACTCTTGCCACCGATTTAGAGGCATGTTGACACTTTACGAAACAATTATTTCTGTGACATGACAGAATATAAGGGTCCCGTTTTTGCTATTTAGCTACGGAACCATAAATAGCAACTAGATATAAACACGCATAAATATAACTAATAAAAATATTATATTATGTGTATTCACTGAAGGTCCTACTAAGTTTATGCAGGTTTGTGTATGTATTTAGTTTAAAAAAAGTATAAGTAAATAGTTTGAAGATTCATCTTAGCAGAGTCGAAGCGACGACACTCTAACTTTAATTATGCTGCTGTCTATTCAAGGCCGTATCTAGGTGTGAATTTTGGCCCTGGAGGAGGGAGGGCCCTCAATACCGATTTTTTAAGATTTAGGCAGGTATCACTGTCACTCCGTGCGTAGGTACGAGGAAAGCACCTACAACTCGTATCATCCCCGGGAGGCAAAAATCAGACGGGCTGTCGTCTGTCGTGCAGTCGCGTTCTCGGGTCCTTGACGTTATTTCGCGCGCTTTCTTTTCGATTTTAATCTAAATATTATATTTTGTGTTATTAACTTAATTTTCTGTGTTTTGAATTTTTATTAATCTAATACACTGAACTGTTTACATTAGTTTTGTATTTATAATAACATAGTAATACCAATCCGCGATAAACGCTGTGTATTTATATTGATGTTAAAATAGAAAAAAGCAACCTAGTTTATCTCCTTATTTATAACTACTGATCTACTCCTTTGGGTCGTATCGTGATGTTATATGAGGCTATTTGATACAGAAATACAAACAAACAAACTCATTCAAACGTTCAAATATACAAAGAAACTCTTGATCTTTATATAATCATACCTATATTTACCTACTAGTTCGATGATATTGATGAGTGATGAGATCATAGATAACATTATATAATAATAAACTTACAGTAATGTAATTAATATTCTAAATAATTACATATATAAAACACAAAAAAAATCTCTACCTATGTCTGATAAAGGCTTTGAAACCATGCAACCAATGTACCCCAAATCGGTTTCATTTGAAAGGCAATAATTTTAGAAAAAAAAATTTGCAACCACGGTCACCACGAAGTCGGGGCAAGCCGCTAGTATAAGATAAATTACTCATGTATATTGAAGGTAACCATGTACGTTTGTTCGCTGCACGTATGTTGCGGCGGTCCGCGTAGTAATATGAGCTCTATGCTTCGTGCGTAGAGTTCAATTTAGCGGTCTAAATTCCGTCACCAAAATGTTTGTAGGTAAATATAATGTCGGTTTTCTTCAAGACCAAAGCAGTGCGACATCTATTACGTAGTAATTATTATTTAATCTATGGTTTAGGTACCTACACTAAGCAATTATTTTTTTAAAGTTGTAGGTAAACCCCCCTGAAATAAATACCTGAATACGGCCTTGGTTCCTTTTCTCCATACAATTTTGTACAATAAGTACTTTGTGCAATGTAAAATTTTAGAGTGTCAGTCACGTCGACAGAAATCTACCGAAATAGTCAGGTGTATGGGGCTTCATCATCAAATTATGATATATAATTATATACATATACTAGCAGTTGCCCGTGACTTCGTACGCGTTGTATTAAGAATATAACGTTTACACCACATTTCACCTTCCAATTTTCATATTTATATCTTGAGTTGTTTAGGCTGTGCAATTATGCATTGATTGTTAGTAAATCGGGGAAACGACGGTTTTATATACATATTTAGATAAATTTCTTCTTCTACTGTCTAAGTTTTTGTTTCGCTTTAGTTATGTTGAATTCTAAATGTGTATTACTATATTATTTTACGGAACCCTAACTTTTATTACCTAAATAAAACAATATCATGTACAAACTATTTGACATAATGGGTACTTTAAATAGTAATTTTTTTAACAAACAAACAAACAAACGCACACTCTCTTTATAATATTAGTATAATGTAGATACAAAATATTTTCATTCTAAGTTTTCCCCCAATTTGGGGAATTATATTAAACGTCAACAAGTCAAGTTACCAACCTAACAGCAAAAATGGGAAACGGACCTTTCGCGCGCGCGCGAATCTCATATCCTGTAAATGGACCCCCTATTGATCGACGTTAGTAGGTCAAAGGAAAAATGAGCAACAAAAACTGCACCGATATGCCTCAGCGCGAAACATTTCTCATAGTTGATTCGGAAGTGCGTTCATTTTATGAATATTGCCGCGAGGCAGGCATGAGTGATGAAGAAATGGATATAATATGTCGCCCTTTGAGTAACGCTGTGAGAAAAGCTTTTATCAAGCGCTGGACCAGAGTGATGCTGGTTGTAATAATGGTATTAGCTTTGGGGTATACAGCGTGTACAACAGAAACACTTCGATGGCACGCGGAAGCTGCGACTCGTATGGCTTTGATCAAATTGCTGCCATTGTGGGATTGGACTTCTTTGTACCATACAAAATGTTTCATAGACAGAAGTCGACCAGTAGCTGTAGAATATAGTGGAATGTCGTCATCAGACTGCATTACTTGTGAAGCAATAAGTGAGTTTTTTTAAATACGTATTCCTCGAATTTTTATGTTAATTACGAATATTGTTGTAATCTCGTTAAAACCTTTAGTATCATATTCCAATCTAATTTATTAAAACAGTATAATTTATTAAAACAATATAATTTATTATCGAAGTGTTAGATAGTAAAAAAAAGTTTTCATCGCAATCCGATAGATGGCGCTAGCGTAGCTCCTTACTATTCTCATTTTGAAAAGCTTCTTCTGAGAGCCAGAACTTAGAAGGAAAATTGAGGGAAGCCCTTTACTGCACCAATGTCAAGATCCCGCCTCTTGTTCTGTTGTTTTTGGAAAGAAAAGTACCTACAAGTTACCAAAATAACTTACCAGCTCGCCTGTACCAGCGCGTCATACCATTATATAATTTAAAAAATCTAGATGTAACATGTGTTACCTTCACAGACTTTTACTTGCTCTGTGTCACAGACGTACCCGCTGGCGAGCCGGTACGCCGACAAGTAGGGTTGTTTCTATCATTATACAAAACCGTTCAGCCTCATTACAAAATAAGATAGAAATTACCTACATATTGTTTTTTATTTCAGGGCATATCAGTCGATTGTCCGACACAAACTACATAGAAGTTTTTAATCACCATTTACAACGAGGAGCCCCGGTAATCGTCACTGATGCATACCAAGACTGGGTACCCACAGAATTCAATCTAACCCAACTGATCAGCGAGGATGAACGTCTTAGATACTCCGTACCCTGCAGGATCCTCACAAACATCAGGATAGCCCGCCAACCCATGGATCTGGAAGAAGTGGTTTCCAGAATAATCGATACCAGCATACCGAATTGGTTCGTTCATTTCCAGAACTGTGACATTCGAGCTGTGAAAGCATTCAGAATTCTTGCTCCAAGACCCTATTTCCTGGCACCCCACATACCTCCATCGCATTTTAACTGGCTTCTCATATCAAACTTCTATGATACTCATAGATACAAGCATTTAGAATTAGATGTAGGCTTAATTATCATGGCTCAGTTAAAAGGCAAAACGATATTGCAGTTAAAACCGCGTTCACCGTGCGAAGATGACTGTTTTACATTGAATTTTGAACTTGAAATAGGCGAGACGTTGGTTTTGGCTAATTCGTTGTGGGAGTTGGAATACTTGCCAGATAAAACTGGCACAAACGTGGCTATGATTACGGAAACTGATTGGATTGAGGCATAATGTCTGTAACCTACGCTTAACTTTAGAATACTTACGCCCAGTTTCTGAAAGGCTTGTCAAAGTTAATCAAAGATTAGTTAATCAACAACTGTCAAAATCCATACATTTTCACGTATTTGACAACTGTTATGTTTACTAATCGTTGATTAACTTTTGATCGATCTTTCATAAACTGGGGGTTAATCCAAATACTATATAAGATAACTAATACGTGCAGTTCTAGTCCTTTGATAGCTGTCAATTTGTGGCGCCATCTGTTGCCATGAGTTAGAAACTGTATTAAATACATTCCAAAATCTTTACAGATAAATAAAATAGCGGTCTCTTTCTTTGAGTGTTAAGGATTCGCTATTTACACAATACGAATTGCGGTTTTTTTGATCCAATGATGCGCGCGTTTTAATTAAACAATTTGGTACCTATATTTAATTCTCAATTATAATAAACCATTATTTAATTGAATTCAGATTTTAACAACCCTATTTATGATCACGCAATTTTATTTCCGTTAATTGTTTGCGGACTAAATAAACTTATTTTTAGTGCCTATGCCAAAAAGTAGGTAAATTTTTAACGCGCGTAGATAAATACACACACACTTTTTTAATTTTTCTTTATTCACACGGTGACTTGCCAATGTCAAGTATTATAGCCTTTATAGTGTTTATAGCCGATTAATCGGTATTTAAGATAATCCCGCCGACCGTGATATGTCTTATTAGTCGTTGACTAATCACAACCATCACAGGACAGGATTAAACTAGATTCCCCATCACGTCTTGGCGGGCGCGTGCGTTATTCACAAAGGCGTGATGTGGAATCCATGTAATTTCTTATAAATAAACTATTTGACATCAATAATAAGTTTTCATCTCTATCCGATAGATGTAGCTAGTATCGCTCCATATTAATCATGACACATTTTGAAGAGAGCTGCTTGTTTTAGTACTTGTATAGTATTTGCATAATTTAACTTGTTTAGTAATGTATCGGTTTTTCCACTATGCACGACACATCGTTATAAAATATGGCGACGATTTAGATAATCAGATACTTACATTTACATTTGACCGTTTTTCCCATAGATGTAGTATAGTCTACTAGATTGGCAATACAAAAGAGAAAGCGCATAGATACCTACGCGTATGTTAAAGCGAGACAGATAAACGAGAACAGCCTGTAACAGCCTAGCGTCAGTCGTAAAATATCCTGATTTAAAGTATAATTTAGTGTTTATTAATGATGGCCTGGATGTAACAATGTTAAAGATGAAAGATCTATAGAATTACACATTTACACCTATTTACACGCACACTGATGTAGTAATTTTTTGGTATCGTCCTAAGCGCCAATCTAGTAGGGAGAGGGCGCCAGCATACTAAGTATATCTATTGTCTTCAGTTATTGTTCTTAGATATCTATGGTTTCTGAAAAGGAACAAAATAACAAAAAAAAATCTATGGTTTTTCCAGTTTCCAGTTGTTTTTTGACCGTTGTTCCACGTGGCACTGCACAACACGACAGAAAAGTCTCTCGCATATCTGCGGTGTCGTTACTGTCGTTGCTGGAATAGTAGTGAAAAAATGAACTAACGACAGGCCGATGCCGTTTGTTTTATTTTGCAACCGTATCGTGTCGTACGTCGTCGAAAAACGCCCTAATTACTAATAATCGTTCAACGACTGTTTAGTTAAAATAATGTTTTGTCTCCCTCTAGCAAAGCTGTCATTGAATAACGATAGAGGAACACAAAACCTATTATAACTGAACAATTTGTTCAATAAAAGTATTATTAGTAAATTACTATAGTATAAGAAGTAGTTAATATAAATACTTAATGTGCAATATATCCTTTATTATTATTTAATGTTAAGCTGTTTTTATATTTTAATTTATTATAATAATTATTATTAAGGTCTAAAAAAGATTTTTTGGAAAAATAAATGTGGTCCTACCTAAAAAAAAGGATCCTATTGACAGCAAAATAAAATTTAAGATGATATTACGTAACCTTGTTATGTGGGCTCCTTTTAAATAATCTTTATGTTTGTGCCCTCGCTAAGCTAGACATGTGTCGAAATGTCGAAAGCTGAAAAACATTGTTGTCTCTATTACTCGCATGCGTTTTACACTGTTTCGTTATCTGTATAATTTGTGCGCTCATTATTGTTAGGGCATTTCGCGCAACTAAAAAATATTCACACTCTACTATTGTATAGTTTGACGTCTTTACAAGGAATACAAGGTTACGTTACGGTTCTAGCAACTACAAATATTTTAATAGAGAAAATAGCACAATATCATTTACGGGTATGAACTGTTTTTATACTAATGGCTTCCATCAAAACAGAAAAATAAGAGACAACTCATAATATATTCCATGAGAAATTATAATCTTACTTTTGTACTTATTATTAAAATTTTATTTTATAACAGATTTATATTATTTATTTTTAAAATCATAACAGATATTAAAAAAATAAAAACAAGGAGGCTGTTATCCGAAATACAACATCCATGGTGAATAGTGTTGTCTGTATTCATAATACATATCAATACAACGTTATTAGATAAAGAATGGAATTTAAAATGGCGGCTTTGTATGGGCCGCCATTTTAAGTTCCATTATTTGAGTAATAGCTTGTACCTGCTCAGTTTTATTTTTTACATAGTTTCATGTTGATATTCTTCTATTTTTGTCATAGTGACGTCAATTGTTCATCAATTTTAGTTAAAATCAATGAGAAAAATATATTATGAATATTATATTTTTTAAATATGCATTTGCAAAGGAATAATCTGTCACACTGGACCAACACGTAATTATGAAAAATATTATAATTTGGCAACAATTTTAGCAAATAATAGAATGGCGTCTGTGTTAACAATATTATGTAACTCCTTCATACTATATAATTATAAGAAATATAACTATATTTAAAATAGATATAAGGAATTGTGAGTGAAAAAGTTTACCTCAGTATTATTAAAATAAATTAAGATGTACCCAGAGCATATCACAGTTTTATTTCTAGTATAGCTTCGCCTGTGGAAATTGTTGATTGATTGACGCTTACTATTATTGGTTACTGGTCCGCTCCCAAAAGACATAGCGTGATGTTTAATACTCATAAACCTTCCTTGTGATTCAATCTATCTATTAATGAAAACCGTATCAAAATCGGTCAAGTAGTATTTGAGTCTATTAGGCCCAATCGATTTTTATCAGTTCAACAAACTGTTTTCCTAGCCCCTTGTACCACAGAACTGGCCATAGTCTCAAAAATGTCATCGCCTTAAATGTCTTCCAATGGGTACCCTGAGGTCAGTAACACGTTTCCGGTACCCCACCCGTTTCCATACAAACGAAGAAAACTTTTACTACCCCTAAATGTTATCTACTTTCCCCCAGTATATCAATTATATACGAAATTTTAGGTAGACGCCTAGAACTACCCCCATACCACTTTCTGTCGTTTGATCGTCGAAACGGCTTTTATTTTATATGGGGATTATTCTTGTATAGCCTCTCCTTAATCTTACTCTGTGTATAAGTAAATAACACAATAAAAAATCCAAGTATTTTATTTGGAAACTTATTTAGAATAAATTAAACAATAAATGCATCACTCAGTCGAGTTTATCTTTGACCGTAGACTTCCCTCGCAGCCACTGAAGCAAGTTCCTTAAGGAAAGTAGCACTGGAAACATTATGGGCAGGAATAGAGGAATGTAGACAGCATATCTGAAAGTAAAACACATGAAATTAAGAGAATTAGCGTTAGATATTGTATCATTGTACCTACGTTAAAATTAAAACTAAGTTCTAAATATATAACAAAAAATATATTAGACGGATCCCACCTAAGGTTTGATAATAAATTTTAATATTTTAATTTCTACCTCCGCGCAACGAAATCGAGAGTGAGACACAAGCTATTACCAAGTTGAGCCAATTTAAAAAAATAAATGTTATTAATTAATTTAATTATTTACACATAACAATATGAAAACCTAAACATTAAAACGATGGCAAGCGACCCGATGGAATGACTCGTGATTTCCTGGGAGCGAGGTCGGGACCTTGCGTGGACACATTAGCCCCATCTCATCTCAGGGAAACAGTAATCAAGCGGGAAAACTACAAACTTGTGCCGTTTGGTGTAGAAACTCTAGGTAGGTCCGTGGAGTTAAAATGCCAAAAAGTTTATCAAAGATATATCCCCACGACTGATCATCCCTTCGCTCCTTCCTCGCTCAATGAATGATCATCGCGATTCAGCGGAGAAATACAGACAGTAGCTTGCCACTATTCCACATGAGCTAATAGGGAAGATGACAGGGTAAACAAAATATTATTCTATTTAGTCCGACATTTAGATTATCAAAAAATATTGGACACGTATTTTTTCTTTTGTCAATCAAACAAAAAAAATACAGAGATAAAGCCTGTCAAAGTTTGGGAGTGGGGGCCGGTGACGTCACCTCTAGGTCAAAAGTGTACTCAAATGTGACGTCACGCGGAATTTTAGCGGGCTATATCTTCATCATTTTTTGTTTAATTGACAAAAGAAAAAATACGTGTCCAATATTTTCTGATAATCTAACTGACGGACTAATTAGAATTTTTTAGTCATCATGCCTCTTGTTAATATTATTTAAATGATTACAAAATTATTTTATATTCCACCTTAATATATAAAATTTATCAGCTGCTGGGTAAAACTTACTTCTGATCATCCGGGAAATACAGCAAAGACAGCAGACTAGGGTCGTTGAAGGCCGCTTCCGCCGCCAGGAAAGCGGCCAAGGATGTCCTGTATGCAGCCACTAGTTCGCCGCTCTCTAACAAGTGTGAGGCAATCTCTATATCTTCTACGGACGACTTGACGGACGCAGCGACCTCGTCCGTGATCACAATGTTGGATATTTCGGCTGAGAGAGAAATGAAATGGTTTTTTTTAATACAATGTACTTATACAAAAGAAACAATGCTAAGTGATAATGCCAATAAATATGTCAAACCTATTATCACAGTTAAGGACATGCAGATATACCCAAGCTCTCTTGGTCGCGTAACCAACTAAAAAACGCACGTGTTCGAAAATTTTGCATCTCTTTCACCCAATATCCGAGCGAAAGAAATAAATAAAGAAAGAAATTAAAAAAAAAATCGGTACAATAAAATACACAAAACGGTCTTCAGCAATTCCAATATTGTACAAAAAAATTTTAGAAATACCAAGTTCTAGTTAATGGATCCATAAGTATGTTAAATTATTTTTACTCAATATTATATGTGAAAAAAATCTCATCCATATATACCTTCCAAACTTCCTCCTTTGTTTGTCCTTCTTTCAAAAAACACAGCAGAGATAGTTGGAGGCTTGGAAAGTGACATGGGCTACTATTTATCCCGGAAATCATTATGGCACATTTAAAAAAAAAACACGGACGAATATAAAGTATTGTGCAACCCGTTAATGGATACTGTAGCTTAGGATTAGCGCGTTTAATATTTTTTTATATTCTCGTGAAATTTTCACTAAGTTTAGACTTTGTTTTATACTATTTAGAGATATATTTTTATTACCCAACAGTTGCGACAGAGACTTGAGTGTCAATTGAGCGGAAGTGATTTGTTCTACTGTACGTATCCTGAGTAGAGCGTCCACCTCCCAGCTTCGCGGTGACACAGACGTCAGCTTCTCCATTGACGCTTGTGGAATTTTCTCCTGGAATAAAAGAAACCGGTCAAGCGCGAGTAGAAAGTTGCCTTACAGCTCCCGGAGTCGTGTGATCAGTCTCAAGGTATCCAGCGGAAGACCTGCGGGCCTATTCTGCTCAAAACGCACGCGATAATCGTTTGGTTGCGATACTATTACGATGTTAGATTAGCGCTGTCAAAAATCCGTATTCTCCTACTATTGTGTCAGAGCGGTTTGAAAACTTCCAAGCGATATCAAAACTTCTTGAGTAATGTTACCATCGTAATAATGTTAATCATTATATCAACAATTTTTCAAGTATATTTTAAATTAATTAACGATTTTATTATATATTTCGATTGTAGAACCATAAATACATTGATGAACACTTAATGCGATTTTTTATTTGCCAATAATATGAATATGAAAAATAAATCTTTTTTTGGAATGGCAACATGTTGGTTATAATGTTATGACAATTTTTTTTTATTTAACTTCCATGAAAAAGGCAATAAAACTGTATTACTATACAGCCAATTCTTATTTTATTTTTATCATAAAAGTAATTAATTTCGTGAACGTCAGACAAAATATAATACGCTCACTAAACTATTGTGAAACACAGATAAATAAAAGACTAGGTATAGATGTTTTCGACTTTTATTTTGGTCAATTCTGCTTTCTCCGTCAAAATAGGGGCGTAATGTTTCTTAGCGATGGCTTAAGTAGTCAATAATTTGTAATAAACACTAAATAATGGTGAAAAAATAACAATAAAGTCAAAAGAAACTAACTTTTTGAAAACCATTTCATTATCGTAGTTTGACAGATCGGCGAACTTGTTTAAACGAGGAGAATACGAATCTATGAAGTTCCATACAATGACCTCGCGTAACGATTATCGTTTGAAAATCGCTAAAACGTCATTGCTAATGACAAGGAGAGTACGGATTTTTGAAATAGCGCCAATATGGCGTTGCTTTGGCGCTGCTTAAAACGAGGAGAATAGGCCCGCAAGTCTCCCTCGTTTAGCCGATGGTATTTGTGTGGCTATACCTAACGAGTGGCCAGTTCTGTTGAGGTATATTTAGATGGAAAAGCCTCTTAAGTGTGGTTTGTCGGATTATGTACATAAGTTTTTAATTATAAAAACCCATGGGTAATAAGAAAAGTCATCCTCATTTAATTAATTATATTAACATAATAGTAACATCATGATTCCTTCAAATCCCTATACATATATGTATAATTGTATATATATATAATATTATACTCTACTCAACGACTCCACCCTGGACAGCCAAGGTCGAGAGTCCCAGGTCTAGCAGTGGGGACGCCTGCCTCGACCTACTCTCTGAAGCACTCGGCTCGCCACAAGCCACCCTGCGCCCGAATGTTTATCCCATTTCCTACTAACTAATATTATAAACGCGAAAGTTTATATGGATGTATGTATGTTTGTTACTTAATCACGCCAGAACGGCGGAACGGATCTGGATGAAATTTGGCACAGAGATAGATTATAGTCTGGAATAGCAAATATAATAATGGTTCCCGTGGGATAGACGTTGTTTTTGACGGGATCGACATGATTTTTTGCATAGTGGTAGTTTAGGGGTCAGAGAATGACATATACAACTTTTTATACCGCGAAAGCGGGCGGGGGAGGGGCAAATTACAGCCACGGGATTATTTCTTTTTGGATCTAATTCCACGCGGGTGAAACCGCGGGCAGAAGCTTGTTATTATTATAACCCGCGAATCGGCGACACACAGACAGACGCAATATGTAGATACTTGTCTTCTCATACAATTTTGACACGTATCGTTTGAAAGTTGGTACTTCCTAAAAATCATATGGATTTGTCAATAGTGGCGCCACCTATATGTCATCCTACGAACTTATTAAGTGATGGATTATATTACCATTTCAACAATGCCGAGCAGTGACCGCAGATGGGCTATAAAGTTGCCCATTATAGAAGTGACGTTTGGCTTGTATGTGCTCTTCGCAGACTCTGGTTCCCCGTGGCACTCTTCAAACGTAGGATTACCAATAACCACTCCGCCCCATTTGGCCGACTTGAATGCGGCAGACGTGTAGGTTTGTTTGTCTGTGAAATTATTTTTATGTTATTGGAAGATAATTTTTAATATTATAACATATCTTCACGGCTTATATACTTTGCGGTGTGGCCAGAGACACCAGTAACCGTGTCCATCTTAGGCTGCCAGTCCACTGGAGAAGAGAGGAGAGGAGCGGAAATTTAGATAAATAGAAAAATCTAAAGACCGTTCCGCTTGTGCAATTCTATTGGTAAAAATTTCACATCTCTCTCTTCACGGGTTGCCTTACAGCTCCCGAAACCGTGTTACGGTCCCAGGCTACCCAGCGGAAGACCAAGGGGCCGATTCTCGCTCTTTAGACATTTAGTCGAATTAGAGAAATCTCTACGTCAAAATATCACAAAAATATCTGCTTTTTATAAAAGTTAATTCTTGGGAACGATAGAGTTGGATGTCGTATGTCGAGGAATAAACTTGTTTTTACTCGTTTTGTCTCACGTTAGATATAATAACTACTACAAGATGTTGACAGCTACGTCATTTGAAATCCGCCATGTTTTTTAGACGTATCTCTATTCCTAGCGCACGACATGGTGTCGAGTGGTCATTTTGTAGTCGACATTGATGTCGCATGGACTTGTTTTAACCTCTTTATAATATATTTTATTTGGTAAATATTTAGCGAGATATGAGCTCTTAAAACCCCGAGGTACATAATAACACATTTTTTCACATTGTCAAAAACAGATTTCAGTAATTTTCAGGATATATGAAAAAGTTCAACTAGTTGCTTTTGTATGGTATTTACAAAAAAAGTATTAAAAAATGTTTTTCAGGAATTTTCAGGAATTATGAAAACAATAAAATTGTTTTTATATGCGTTATTATTAATTGCTTAGCTGGGGGCCGATTCTCGCGTTTGTAGACATTTTGTCGAACGATAGAGATTAAATGTGAGTACGACACGTGCGCAGAGGGTTCCGTACCATCAAATATTGTCGTCACGAACTCTACACTCACGGATTTTTAGTTATTTAGTATTTAATTTAAATAACTTAACAATTTGTTGTAAGTACCTACCTACATTTTTCATAAAATAATTACTTACTGAAATTTCTGAAATTTTTTTTTCATTATTTTTATTTTTCATGTAAATCTTGACAAGTGAGTAGGTACTAATTATTCCCATATTTTTTTTCATAGTCCTGAAAATTCCTGATAAACTCTTCTTTCACATTTTCCTTTCATGTAAATTTATACTAAGCAATTAATAATAACGCATATAAAACAATTTTATTGTTTTCATAATTCCTGAAAATTCCTGAAAAACATTTTTTAATACTTTTTTTGTAAATACCATACAAAAGCAACTAGTTGAACTTTTTCATATATCCTGAAAATTACTGAAATCTGTTTTTGACAATGTGAAAAAATGTGTTATTATGTACCTCGGGGTTTTAAGAGCTCATATCTCGCTAAATATTTACCAAATAAAATATATTATAAAGAGGTTAAAACAAGTCCACGCGACATCAATGTCGACTACAAAATGACCACTCGACACCATGTCGTGCGCTAGGAATAGAGATACGTCTAAAAAACATGGCGGATTTCAAATGACGTAGCTGTCAACATCTTGTAGTAGTTATTATATCTAACGTGAGACAAAACGAGTAAAAACAAGTTTATTCCTCGACATACGACATCCAACTCTATCGTTCCCAAGAATTAACTTTTATAAAAAGCAGATATTTTTGTGATATTTTGACGTAGAGATTTCTCTAATTCGACTAAATGTCTAAAGAGCGAGAATCGGCCCCCTGGTCTCCCTCTTTTAGCCGATGGTATTTGTGAGGCTATACCTAACGAGTGGCCAGTTCTGTTGAGGCATATTTTAGATGGAAAAGCTTTTGTCGGATTATGTACATAAGTTTTAAATTATAAAAACCCATTGGTACATGGCCAGGATCCGGGATCGAACCCGAGGTCCGCTTAGTTAATACCAGACATCTTAACCACTTGGCCACCGATATAGCTTACTATAAAATTATAATAATTATGTATAACTATACCAATATTTAGAGAAAGCGTACATTTGTTTGTTTGTAAGTATAGTTCTTATAAATCATAATTACACTCGAAAAGTAGTGGACCGATTTGAAAACTCTTTCACCGTGTTTAGAATTGTATTATAATGTAGTTTATTTTCGTTTCGGACCCGTGGTACACCTAGGTGATCCATGGTTAAATTTTTGTACCCGTGGTTCCCCTAAATGATAAACTAATTTTGGCCCCGGATTCACTCTGTTGAAATTTTCGGGATTTTTTAATTACTTTGGTATAAATGTTTGAATTATTTTGTGATAATTTATGAATTATTTTGATATCATTTATGAATTCTTTTGAGATCATTTTTAGATAATGTTTCAATTATTTTGGGTTGGGAATAATTTTTTCATTATTTTGGAACGTTGTTAGATAATTTCTTGACTGTAATTTTAAATTGTAATTAATTGTAAATTACCTGAATAGACAGTTTGGTATAGCGGTGCAATATTACACGGCATGACATACAACGCCAAGTTGATGGTAGGATGATGAGACACTCTGGTGGCAGCTCTAGTCTCCAACTTGGTCACAAATTCTGGCAGAGTGTTCGCATCAAGTTCGAACTTGCGTTTCCACTCGTCGTCGCTTTTTACCTGTGCAAATAATAATGTTGACTAAGACTACTTTATCTAATCCCATGCAATAGTACAAAACAAATTGAACCAAGATATTTTACTTAATCGACAAATTGGCGGCAAACCGCGAATACCTACCTACTGCGCACGTGTCGATATTTTCATAGTTTAATGTGGTTGTATTTTCTGCATTTTAAACAAACAGGACATTACGATATCGTTTTTGTATGAAAACTTCGGTACTGTAATACATTACAGTATCGAAGTTTGTCATATTACAGACGCGTGTATCTATACTAATATTATAAAGAGGAAAGATTTGTATTTTTGTGTGTATGTTTGTAATAAATAAACTCAAAAACTACTGTGCCGATTTCAAAAATTCTTTCACTTAGGCTAAGTATATTCTATTTTCAAAAAAGTTAGGGATCCTTACTAAAACTCCAATAATTGTAACCCAAGGTGTAAAAAAATTACCTAAGAAATTCCTTACATCGCGTGCGCTGCGAAAACTATTGATGATATAGAGGTAGTGGTAGTGATAGGGGTAGGGGTAGGGGGTAGGAGTAGAAGTAGGAGTAGGGGTGGGGGTAGGTATAGGGTATATTTTATTTTGTTCGTAAATATCCACGGGCGAAGCCGGGGGCGGAATGCTAGTATTTAATAAAATATATAATCATGAATATAATTCGATTTTGTTATATAGACTTTAGGAGTAGATAAAATGTGTTAGCAGTCTGTGAAAAGCAGTAGAAAAGTATAAAAGCAGAACTATTGCTTTTAGCCTGACATCTTTCTAATCTGTTCCTCGTATAAAATGTCAATCAACTATATTTATTTCTATCTATCTGTGCATGTTTCACGCAAAACTACTAAACGGATTTTGTTGCGATTAGATAGGTTAATTCACGAAGAAGGTTTACGACTATTAAACATGGACCTATCATGTTTAGGAGCTGAGCATTAACAGTATTAGTGAATCAAATCAGAGAAAAACTAAGCTCCTGCGCGTTTTTATGGCGTATACTGTCTAATCCGTCAGAGATATAAAAAAACCTATTGTTTATTTTTACAGTTTAATATTTTAATGACTATATTGTATATTGATTGACATGACATGACATTTTTAGCATTTTGATTGTGTAAATTAGTAGATTTGTTTTTGTTTTACCATACTATTTAACGGTTAACCATTTTTTTTTTCTTCAATATTTGTACACCCAAACGGGTATGTGTTCCTTGAACAAACAAATAAATAAATAATTATTATTATGTTACTCTAAATTCACGGGCATAATACCCGGTCCTTTGTAAGGTTTGCATGGGGACATAGGTCCAACACGTAGAGGCCCTTAAGAGTGTTTAATCTAACTAAAGTGTTGTGACTAGCACCCGTCGGGACCTATCTCTGAATGCATCAAATACAATGCGCTCACAGACAGGCCCCGTCAGGTGCCTGGACTATTGCTGAGATAAAATTAAATTAAATTCGGGCTATTGTTTTTAGATGTTAAATGGATTGGGTTATCAAGTTTATTGGTTTAGACTACGGTCAGGCGGATCATATATATCATTCATCTCATGAAACGTAAAATTGGCAGGTGGTGACTCGCCGTTTACTAAATGGGCCTCCTAAAATATTTTAAAGCATTTCTGCCGGCAGTAAGACAGGCAACATTGGTGTAAGCGGCTGGGAGTGTCGAGAGGTGTGACACCGGTTTCACATATAGCTTCCCCGTTATTACGCCTTTAGACACTTCCACCTCCGAGCATAATACATAATATTATACTCTAACGACTCCACCCTGGACAACCAATTAAGGCAAGCCAGGGGGCGAGAGTCGCAGGTCTGGCAGTGGGGACGCCTGCCTTAACCTACACTCGGGAGCACTCGGTTTCGGCGGTCGTTACTCACCCACGGCTCGCCACAAGCCGCCCTGCGCCCTTATTATTATTATTATTAAAAAATGATGTAAGAGTGAAATGTGTATAATAAAATTATCTACAAATAGTTCGCGGTAGCATATATATCTATCTCTCATGGATAAGTAGTAATGAGCGTTTTTGTGTAGGTATTAAATTTTTTAAACACCAACCTGTTCAGCATTAAAATTGAACTCCAATAAATGTAACCACTGGGACTTCAAAGTAAAGTTATGCAATATACTGAGACCATCCACAAACGAACCAATATAATCTGAAAAATAAAATTAAGTTATAAAAATACAATAATAATAAAACAAAAAAGACACTATCTATCTATCATCACGCCTTTTATCCCAAAAGGGGTAGGCAGAAACACCTTTACGGCTATTACCTTGCAGGCAGGCAATTGTCCTTAAGAGGAAGTCAGTCATCAAAATGAAATTTTTAATCAAATTTTTCAGAAAACCTGATCTATTTACGATAATGAAAAAATATATATTGATTTTAAGGATATGACAAATATTGTTATTGTTTTGAAAATATATGATTAGAAACATTTTACTCAATAGAAAAAAATACTAAATACACCTCTGAAAACTTTATTTATCCAATTTTATGGCTATAATATAGATGGTACAATTACAAAAATTGTATGTATATTTTTTTGGTAATAATTATCTATCCTTTCATTGTAAAATTATTTTTATGTTGTATAAGATTTTTTTTTAAATTGCATTTTACGTTGAATCGCTTACTCTTTCTATCCTGCTCGCGTGCGCGCGATTCTAGATAAATGCGTTCTGCTCTTTCATCACTCATTTTCCCATCGACCACTTCCCCTTAAGCAGAACTGGTGGCAAGCCTGTTGCTGCAGTTAAGTAACCTATGGTGCATTTATTAGAGTTGCCTTCTTCTTATTTTATAAAGGCACTATCAATATTATCGAAGATTTGCCAATGTTAAGTATTATAGACGTCACAGTAACAATAACCGATAAATCGGTAGCTAGGATGTTCCCGCCTTATTAATCAACGACTAATCACAGCGCGGACGGATTCCCTATCACGTCACGGCGGGCGCGTGCGTTGTTCACCAAGGCGTGACGTGGAATCTAGAGTTATCTTATTTGGTAAACAAACGTTGCATGTCTTATTATTGTTAATTTTTTAAATAACAGCTTTAAAAATATTTTTATAATGCAAATGTAAAATAGATTAAAAATGTTAATAATTATGTAAAATTGGTAATATAACGTTTTTAAGAATTTTAAATGACAACTTATTTAAAAAAGACACGAGAAAAATGGACTTTAGATGTGTCACTTCATTAACAGACAGTATATAATGTTTAGAAGAAATGCGGTCGCCAACTTTTCGTGCCTTCTGAAGCACGAGAAGTCGATTAAAGCATATATTCTCGAAGAAAATTGGACACGTTAAAACAATGGACACTCTGCATACCCCTCTTGATGAAAGGTGTGATGATAAATAGATAGATAGAAAATTGGTGATAAGGATTTTTGGCACGATAAGTAAAATTCGAACCCTGGGTTTCAAATAATTATTATGTCATGACCTTCCAGTATAGATGCAGAGACACTGTCTTTACACAAACTTACCTTCGACCGCCTGTCCAGCATCAAAGTCCACCTTCAACAGATCAGGTCTCGGATGTACCACGCTCAATACAATGTCGTAGACGTCGTTTGGCGCGAACCTTGTGCGACGATTCACGTCCGCCTCGGTCGCAGCAAACGAACTGTTCAGCGCATCTATCTGGTACACCCATTTGTTTAAAGCGGCCGTGACGGTTTTTGATGCTGAAATAATAAAAAAATTGATTGACCAAAATGTTCTAAATACAAAGGCCATTCATTATTCATAAACGAATTTTAGCAACGTTTTTGTTAAAATGTGTTTTGTTTCTTTAAGAAATAAAGACTTGGGGGCGCAAAATTCAAATCTTACCAGGGGCGCTCATGACTCTAGCTCCGAAGCTGCTTCCAGCAATGGACGGACATAGGCTAAAGAAGAAGAAGAAGAAGAAAAATGGACATTAGATATTGTATTTTCTTACCGGTCGCATCCTTCACGAACATAATTCTATCACTGGACATCCAAACATCATCTAATCCAGTCAACTGCTTCTGAATGATATAAATATGATTATGTTGGCTGAGATCGAACCTCTTCGACATAATCTCCACAGCTTCGTGTTCGGATTTAGCGTCATTTAGAGCCTTTTTCCACTTGTTGCCGATCAACTCGGTGTTGATTTTGATCTTGATGAAATCTGAAACAGACAAAAATAAATAACTGGCGATATCTGATCCCATATGACTATGAATAATGAAATGAAATGAGTCATTAAACTCTATATATGTACCTACCAAGTTTTAACTTTTATAGTCCAGTAGATTCGGAGAAAGCTGTGACAGACGGACAGACAGACAGACAAACACAAAGAGTTATAATAACGGTTTCCGTTTTTTCATCGCTTTTTTATTATTAACAACTTATGTACATAATCCGACAAACGACACTTAGAGGCTTTTCCGTCTAAATACACCTCAACAGAACTGGCTACTCGTTAGGTATAGCTTCACAAATACTATCGCCTAAAAGAGGGAGACTTGGTCTTCCGCTGGGTATCCTGGGACCGTAACACGGTTTCGGGAGCTGTAAGGTAACCCGCGATAAAAAAACAAATCAATAAACCTACGTAACCTACGAATTCCCTTTCTAAACAGCTAAATGTGACATACCGTTATCTTTGGAGACATTATCCACAGCCTGGACCACACCTGTCATGGTCTGTTCATCACCAGCGACCACTGTCACCTCGACACCAAACACCAGATTCTCTGAACCGAAATCATTAATCTTGCCATGTGGCAATGGGACTCTGAAAATGTTAAGAAGAACATATTATAGCATACCACTAGATTTTTTATGTGTAACATCTTAAGGCGGGTCCAGATATGTATCATTTGCCCGATCCGATCACCGTATCCGTATCAGCGTATCACGTATCAAGCCCCGTATCTTCACAATAGTCATGATCGCGTATCAAATTGCCTAGTTTTGTGTCAGCTCTCGATCAAACATGTCCTCGCCGTTGGTTGAAGTGAGAATTTAGCAATTTTGTGTGCCTGTTTTATTGTCATTTACAATATTCTTAAAAAAGTCAAAACCAAAACCGAGACGGTGGTGGCAAACGGAATTATTCAGAAACAGTCTTGGGGGAAGAGCTTTGATGAGAGACCTTAAATTTCAACACATAAAGTGGTAAAACAAAACTTCACCCGTATGTGCAACGCGAGTGAGTGATGAACGCGTCCAGACTGACCGACGCCCAATCACGTAGCCAGGATTTTCCGTCGGTGGTTGTCCAACCACCAAACCAAGCCATTATTTTGAAAAAATAAAACACAAAGTACGATTTTACCTTTTATTACATCTTTTCTGCCATAGGTCAATATCCTAGATCGCTTGACTCGACCTCATCAGCTCAGCTAAACTGATAGTATATACCTACTTTTTAAAATTCTCAATTTCAAAAAGTGTCGGTGACGGATTTCTTGGTCCGGACCCACTGGACCCTCCCCCTGGCTACGTGCTTGCCGACGCCCGTACCTGTATCACCTTTGATGATCGGACAAAAACCGACACGACATGGGACGGGCCGTATCATAACGGCGTATCGAGATACGGATACGGTGATCGGATCGGGCAAATGATACATATCTGGACCTGCCTTTAAGCTCTTGCTATGTGACATAAAGTAGGGAGTAATTTAATAAGTAATATAATAAAAAAACTTATATACCTACATAATCCGAGAAACCACACTTAGAGGATCCTACACTCTGCTCAGCTCCTAAACACGATAGGTCCATGTTTAATACTCGTAATCCTTCCTCGTGAAAACCGCAACAAAATCCGCCTAGTGGTTTTGGCTCAGACAGGCAGACGCGTCGAGGAACTATGTTTTATAATATGCAGTGATACATACATACACCATAATATACACACACCCTCACTCACTCACCACACACTACACGAACGCTGGACAGTCTGAATTTTTGTTTTTATTTTTCTAAGTTTTTTTTTTTAGATTTTGATTGTAACTTTTAATTGGACATTTTTTGATTTATTTGAAATATTTTGACATACTTAGACATTTTTATTTAATATATATAATATATAAAGACTTTTAATTTTGATTATTGTTTAATGTTGATTTTATTTTGTTCTTTTAATTTGATGCGTGATCTAATATAATTTATATAATGTCTCCGTACCTAATGTAAGGTCAACAAAGTGGAAATCCTTTTTGTGGCAGTATGTTTTGCTTATTTTGCAAAATGTTTTGTTGTGTGGAGTGCTGTGGATTTTGTTATAAATAAATAAATAAAATAAAATAAAATAAAATAAAATAAAATAAAATAAAATAATTTATGACTGAAATATCGGTCGGAACCGGTAAGATTTTCAACACACAAAATATGGCGTGATTTGATAAGCTTCTGATACGCGGTGTCACTCAAAGTTGTTATGTAAAAACACTTTTCCGACATTCATTCGACCGCGACGCGTGCATACAGCTGAATTTACGATGCATTCATACATCATTATCTAAATACTAGGTGTGCACTGCGGTTGTACCCGCGTTAATAAGAATTGGGGTATCAAATGCAAAAATATATTTCAAACAAACAAACTCATCAGCTTTACATAAAAGTATGGACCATAGACATATATGAAATTAAATTAAATTAGAATCTTAAATCAAATCTATAAAGATTAAAAATAACTAAATAAACCAGGTCCGCGTGGAATAGTGGTAAGAATACTGGCTGCATTTCCCCGCTGAATCGCGATGCTGATTCGTTGAGCGAGGAAGGAGCCAGCCCTCTTGTCACCAGAAGAGATGATCAGTCGAGGGGATACATCTTTAATAAAATTTTTGGCATTTAAATCCCACAGACCTAGAGTTTCTACACCAATATGAAACCGTCTCGTGTCGCTGACTGTCTGACAATCAATGCACAACCCATAGAGTACTAAGCCTATGGAGGGGCCATAGACGGGCTCCCCCTTTCGCCAATTTTTTCCCCTTTGACCAATTATACTGACCAGGTCCGCAGTAATAAGTTACCTTAGATTTCGTTGGTATCGTTTTGTGTCGCGAGACAGAGCTCTAGGAAAATAGTTAATTGTGATGTTTTAAATGGGAAAGGCGATCTAGGACGTCAAACTTGCGGGAACATAGTGTTTCCAATCATTAATTATAATTACTATGTTTGTATTTTAACATAATCATCATATAACGTAAAATCCGTTGCGACAATAAAACAACAGAAAAATACAGTGGTACAGGGGCTAGTACTAGGCGTTTACCTCCCCCACGCCAAAAGTGGCAGAAAAAATTTATCGGTGATTTACACGCTACACGTCTCCTTTGGTATATACTCAAAGGCACAACCTAAACCACTGAAGATATAAAAATGAAAATAGGGGGTGTAGATGTGCACTAAGAAAGTATTTTTCGAAAATAAACCTCTAGATCATCTATTGATCAACCAAGAAACCAACAAAATCGGTTCACAATGGAAAATTTTGAAATGTCACATAAGAATTTATACCGAACGATTTCCGGGATAAAAAGTTGCCTATAGATGTCACTCTCCTGCCTTCAAAGTATGTCTGTCTCTTTTTTTTTTCTTTCTTCACGGGTGGCCTTCAGCTTCCGAAACCGTGTTACGGTCCCAGAGTACCCAGCGGAAGACCAAGTCTCGCCTCTTTTAGCCGATGGTATTTGTGAGGCTATACCCAACGAGTGGCCAGTTCAGTTGAGGTATATTAAGTAAAAGTACATACTTATATTACTTACATATCCAAAATCCATAGCAATGAATTTTAGACACAACATTATCATTATCTATCTATCTATCATCACGCCTTTCATCCCAAGAGGGGTAGGCAGAGACAATCGAATGCCATTTGTTACGATCCTGACATATCTCTTTTGCTTCTTTTATATTTATTATACCTTTCGTACATGCTCGGCGATTGTGTGTACTTTTAATATTTCCATCGATCAACATATTTTTTATATGTTCAATAAAAGTACACACAAGTCGTCCTCTGCCAGCATTTCCTTTCACTTCAGCCATATAAACCTTTTTAGTCAATCTTTAATTCTTCATTCTTTCAACGTGTCCAAACCAACGTAAACTACTTTTCTTCATTTTAGTCACAACATCATCTTTTACACCGCAATGTCATCGTTCCGGATGCGGTCAAACCGATGTGAAGTTAGCGGCCACAAACTGTCGGCCTTTTATAACCCGACCAAATTAAAAATATAATATAATAAAGTCGATTAAATGTAAGTAAAACAATATGTTTCAGGGAAATATAATACATAATATACCTGAAAAAATTTTACAGAAAAAAAAAATAAAAAATCTGCCATATACGTTTTCAAAGATAAATGATGAAAAGATAATACTGAAAACGATAGCCCTTTCTGGAAAATCTAGAATACATTACAAAACCATTTTGACTGGAAATGTAAGCTACATAACCACTCTTCTAAACACCAAGGCTTCAAAGTCCTAAATCTGGAAGGAAAGCGTCAGCACCATCACAACTATTTATTACCTTGAAATTTTCGATTAATACTGAAAACGATAGCCTTTTCTGGAAAATATAGAATACATTACAGAACCATTTGGACTGAAAATGTAAGCAACATGACCACTCTTCTAAATACCAAGGCTTCAAAGTCCTAGATCTGGAACAAGTGATTCAAATGTGGGAAGATAAAATGTATGTGACGTATTTAGTTGTGTTTGGTTAAAAGGCCGACAGTTTGTTCTGGAAAATCTAGAATACATTACAGAACCATTTTGACTGAAAATGTAAGCTACAATACCACACTTCTAAATACCAAGGCTTCAAAGTCCTAGATCTGGAACAAGTGATTCAAATGTGGAAGGATATAATGTATGTGAGGTATTTAGTTGTGTTAGGTTAAAAGGCCGACAGTTTGTTCTGGAAAATCTAGAATACATTACAGAACCATTTTCACTAGAAAAGCAAGCTACATAACCACTCTTCTAAACACCAATGCTTCAACGTCCTAGATCTGGAGGGAAAGCGTCAGCACCATCACAACTATTACCTTGAAATTATCGATTACTACTGAAAACGATAGCATTTTCTGGAAAATCTAGAATACATTACAGAACCATTTGGACTGAAAATGTAAGCTACAATACCACACTTCTAAATACCAAGGCTTCAAAGTCCTAGATCTGGAACAAGTGATTCAAATGTGGAAGGATATAATGTATGTGAGGTATTTAGTTGTGTTAGGTTAAAAGGCCGACAGTTTGTTCTGGAAAATCTAGAATACATTACAGAACCATTTTCACTAGAAAAGCAAGCTACATAACCACTCTTCTAAACACCAATGCTTCAACGTCCTAGATCTGGAGGGAAAGCGTCAGCACCATCACAACTATTACCTTGAAATTAACGATTACTACTGAAAATGATAGCCTTTTCTGGAAAATCTAGAATACATTACAGAACCATTTTGACTGAAAATGTAAGCTACAAGACCACTCTTCTAAATACCAAGGCTTCAAAGTCCTAGATCTGGAACAAGTGATTCAAATGTGGCAAGATAAAATGTATGTGACGAATTTAGTTGTGTTTGGTTAAAAGGCCGACAGTTTGTTCTGGAAAATCTAGAATACATTACAGAACCATTTTGACTAGAAAAGCAAGCTACATAACCACTCTTCTAAACAACATGGCTTCAACGTCCTAGATCTGGAGGGAAAGCGTCAGCACCATCACAACTATTACCTTGAAATTATCGATTACTACTGAAAATGATAGCCTTTTCTGGAAAATTTAGAATACATTACAGAACCATTTAGACTGGAAATGTAAGCTACAAGACCACTCTTCGAAACACCAAGGCTTCAAAGTCCTAAATCTGGAACAAGTGATTCAAATGTGGGAGGATAAAATATATGTGACGTATTTAGTTGTGTTTGGTAAAAGGCCGACAGTTTGTTCTGGAAAATCTAGAATACATTACAGAACCATTTTGACTAGAAAAGCAAGCTACATTACCACTCTTCTAAACAACAAGGCTTCAACGTCCTAGACCTGGACGGAAAGCGTCAGCACCATCACAACTATTACCTTGAAATTATCGATTACTACTGAAAACGATAGCCTTTTCTGGAAAATCTAGAATACATTACAGAACCATTTGGACTGAAAATGTAAGCTACAATACCACACTTCTAAACACCAAGGCTTCAAAGTTCTAGATCTGGAACAAGTGATTCAAATGTGGAAGGATATAATGTATGTGAGGTATTTAGTTGTGTTAGGTTAAAAGGCCGACAGTTTGTTCTGTAAAATCTAGAATACATTACAGAACCATTTTGACTAGAAAAGCAAGCTACATAACCACACTTCTAAACACCAAGGCTTCAAAGTCCTAGATCTGGAACAAGTGATTTAAATGTGGGAGGATAAAATATATGTGAGGTATTTAGTTGTGTTAGGTTAAAAGGCCGACAGTTTGTTCTGGAAAATCTAGAATACATTACAGAACCATTTCGACAGGAAATGCAAGCTAAATAATCACTCTTCTAAAGACCAAGGCTTTAACGTCCTAGATCTGGAAGGAAAGCGTCAGCACCATCACAACTATTACCTTGAAATTTTCGATTAATATTGAAAACGATAGCCTTTTCTGGAAAATCTAGAATACATTACAGAACCATTTGGACTGAAAATGTAAGCTACAATACCACACTTCTAAACACCAAGGCTTCAAAGTTCTAGATCTGGAACAAGTGATTCAAATGTGGAAGGATATAATGTATGTGAGGTATTTAGTTGTGTTAGGTTAAAAGGCCGACAGTTTGTTCTGTAAAATCTAGAATACATTACAGAACCATTTTGACTAGAAAAGCAAGCTACATAACCACACTTCTAAACACCAAGGCTTCAAAGTCCTAGATCTGGAACAAGTGATTTAAATGTGGGAGGATAAAATATATGTGAGGTATTTAGTTGTGTTAGGTTAAAAGGCCGACAGTTTGTTCTGGAAAATCTAGAATACATTACAGAACCATTTCGACAGGAAATGCAAGCTAAATAATCACTCTTCTAAAGACCAAGGCTTTAACGTCCTAGATCTGGAAGGAAAGCGTCAGCACCATCACAACTATTACCTTGAAATTTTCGATTAATATTGAAAACGATAGCCTTTTCTGGAAAATCTAGAATACATTACTAAATCGTTGTGATGATGCTGACCTTTTCCTTCCAGTCGGCCTTTTAACCAAACACAACTAAATACGTCACATACATTTTATCTTCTCACATTTGAATCACTTGTTCCAGATCTAGGACTTTGAAGCCTTGGTGTTTCGAAGAGTGGTCTTGTAGCTTACATTTTCAGTCAAAATGGTTCTGTAATGTATTCTAGATTTTCCAGAAAAGGCTATCGTTTTCAGTATTAATCGAAAATTTCAAGGTAATAGTTGTGATGCTGCTGACTCTTTTCTTCCAGATCTAGGACGTTGAAGCCTGGGTGTTTAGAAGTGTGGTTATGTAGCTTGCATTTTCAGTCAAAATGGTTCTGTAATGTATTCTAGATTTTCCAGAACAAACTGTCGGCCTTTTAACCAAACACAACTAAATACGTCACATACATTTTATCTTCTCACATTTGAATCACTTGTTCCAGATCTAGGACTTTGAAGCCTTGGTGTTTCGAAGAGTGGTCTTGTAGCTTACATTTTCAGTCAAAATGGTTCTGTAATGTATTCTAGATTTTCCAGAAAAGGCTATCGTTTTCAGTATTAATCGAAAATTTCAAGGTAATAGTTGTGATGCTGCTGACTCTTTTCTTCCAGATCTAGGACGTTGAAGCCTGGGTGTTTAGAAGTGTGGTTATGTAGCTTGCATTTTCAGTCAAAATGGTTCTGTAATGTATTCTAGATTTTCCAGAACAAACTGTCGGCCTTTTAACCAAACACAACTAAATACGTCACATACATTTTATCTTCTCACATTTGAATCACTTGTTCCAGATCTAGGACTTTGAAGCCTTGGTGTTTCGAAGAGTGGTCTTGTAGCTTACATTTTCAGTCAAAATGGTTCTGTAATGTATTCTAGATTTTCCAGAAAAGGCTATCGTTTTCAGTATTAATCGAAAATTTCAAGGTAATAGTTGTGATGCTGCTGACTCTTTTCTTCCAGATCTAGGACGTTGAAGCCTGGGTGTTTAGAAGTGTGGTTATGTAGCTTGCATTTTCAGTCAAAATGGTTCTGTAATGTATTCTAGATTTTCCAGAAAAGGCTATCGTTTTCAGTATTAATCGAAAATTTCAAGGTAATAGTTGTGATGCTGCTGACGCTTTTCTTCCAGATCTAGGACGTTGAAGCCTGGGTGTTTAGAAGTGTGGTTATGTAGCTTGCATTTCTAGTCAAAATGGTTCTGTAATGTATTCTAGATTTTCCAGAACAAACTGTCGGCCTTTTAACCAAACACAACTAAATACGTCACATACATTTTATCTTCCCACATTTGAATCACTTGTTCCAGATCTAGGACTTTGAAGCCTTGGTGTTTCGAAGAGTGGTCTTGTAGCTTACATTTTCAGTCAAAATGGTTCTGTAATGTATTCTAGATTTTCCAGAAAAGGCTATCGTTTTCAGTATTAATCGAAAATTTCAAGGTAATAGTTGTGATGCTGCTGACTCTTTTCTTCCAGATCTAGGACGTTGAAGCCTGGGTGTTTAGAAGTGTGGTTATGTAGCTTGCATTTTCAGTCAAAATGGTTCTGTAATGTATTCTAGATTTTCCAGAACAAACTGTCGGCCTTTTAACCAAACACAACTAAATACGTCACATACATTTTATCTTCCCACATTTGAATCACTTGTTCCAGATCTAGGACCTTGAAGCCTTGGTATTTAGAAGAGTGGTCATGTAGCTTACATTTTCAGTCAAAATGGTTTTGTAATGTATTCTAGGTTTTCCAGAAAAGGCTATCGTTTTCAGTATTAATCGAAAATTTCAAGGTAATAGTTGTGATGCTGCTGACTCTTTTCTTCCAGATCTAGGACGTTGAAGCCTGGGTGTTTAGAAGTGTGGTTATGTAGCTTACATTTCCAGTCAAAATGGTTCTGTAATGTATTCTAGATTTTCCAGAAAAGGCTATCGTTTTCAGTATTAATCGAAAATTTCAAGGTAATAGTTGTGATGCTGCTGACTCTTTTCTTCCAGATCTAGGACGTTGAAGCCTGGGTGTTTAGAAGTGTGGTTATGTAGCTTGCATTTTCAGTCAAAATGGTTCTGTAATGTATTCTAGATTTTCCAGAACAAACTGTCGGCCTTTTAACCAAACACAACTAAATACGTCACATACATTTTATCTTCCCACATTTGAATCACTTGTTCCAGATCTAGGACCTTGAAGCCTTGGTATTTAGAAGAGTGGTCATGTAGCTTACATTTTCAGTCAAAATGGTTTTGTAATGTATTCTAGGTTTTCCAGAAAAGGCTATCGTTTTCAGTATTAATCGAAAATTTCAAGGTAATAGTTGTGATGCTGCTGACTCTTTTCTTCCAGATCTAGGACGTTGAAGCCTGGGTGTTTAGAAGTGTGGTTATGTAGCTTACATTTCCAGTCAAAATGGTTCTGTAATGTATTCTAGATTTTCCAGAAAAGGCTATCGTTTTCAGTATTAATCGAAAATTTCAAGGTAATAGTTGTGATGCTGCTGACTCTTTTCTTCCAGATCTAGGACGTTGAAGCCTGGGTGTTTAGAAGTGTGGTTATGTAGCTTGCATTTTCAGTCAAAATGGTTCTGTAATGTATTCTAGATTTTCCAGAAAAGGCTATCGTTTTCAGTATTAATCGAAAATTTCAAGGTAATAGTTGTGATGCTGCTGACTCTTTTCTTCCAGATCTAGGACGTTGAAGCCTTGGTGTTTAGAAGTGTGGTTATGTAGCTTGCATTTTCAGTCAAAATCGTTCTGTAATGTATTCTAGATTTTCCAGAACAAACTGTCGGCCTTTTAACCAAACACAACTAAATACGTCACATACATTTTATCTTCCCACATTTGAATCACTTGTTCCAGATCTAGGACTTTGAAGCCTTGGTGTTTCGAAGAGTGGTCTTGTAGCTTACATTTTCAGTCAAAATGGTTGTGTAATGTATTCTAGATTTTCCAGAAAAGGCTATCGTTGTCAGTATTAATCGAAAATTTCAAGGTAATAGTTATGATGCTGCTGACGCTTTCATTCCAGATCTAGGACGTTGAAGCCTGGGTGTTTAGAAGTGTGGTTATGTATCTTGCATTTCTAGTCAAAATGGTTCTGTAATGTATTCTAGATTTTCCAGAACAAACTGTCGGCCTTTTAACCAAACACAACTAAATACGTCACATATATTTTATCCTCCCACATTTGAATCACTTGTTCCAGATCTTGGACTTTGCAGCCTTGGTGTTTTGAAAAGTGGTCATGTAGCTTACATTTTCAGTCAAAATGGTTCTGTAATGTATTCTAGGTTTTCCAGAAAAGGCTATCGTTTTCAGTATTAATCGAAAATTTCAAGGTAATAGTTGTGATGCTGCTGACTCTTTTCTTCCAGATCTAGGACGTTGAAGCCTTGGTGTTTAGAAGTGTGGTTATGTAGCTTGCATTTTCAGTCAAAATCGTTCTGTAATGTATTCTAGATTTTCCAGAAAAGGCTATCGTTTTCAGTATTAATCGAAAATTTCAAGGTAATAGTTGTGATGCTGCTGACTCTTTTCTTCCAGATCTAGGACGTTGAAGCCTTGGTGTTTAGAAGTGTGGTTATGTAGCTTGCATTTTCAGTCAAAATCGTTCTGTAATGTATTCTAGATTTTCCAGAACAAACTGTCGGCCTTTTAACCAAACACAACTAAATACGTCACATACATTTTATCTTCCCACATTTGAATCACTTGTTCCAGATCTAGGACTTTGAAGCCTTGGTGTTTCGAAGAGTGGTCTTGTAGCTTACATTTTCAGTCAAAATGGTTGTGTAATGTATTCTAGATTTTCCAGAAAAGGCTATCGTTGTCAGTATTAATCGAAAATTTCAAGGTAATAGTTATGATGCTGCTGACGCTTTCATTCCAGATCTAGGACGTTGAAGCCTGGGTGTTTAGAAGTGTGGTTATGTATCTTGCATTTCTAGTCAAAATGGTTCTGTAATGTATTCTAGATTTTCCAGAACAAACTGTCGGCCTTTTAACCAAACACAACTAAATACGTCACATATATTTTATCCTCCCACATTTGAATCACTTGTTCCAGATCTTGGACTTTGCAGCCTTGGTGTTTTGAAAAGTGGTCATGTAGCTTACATTTTCAGTCAAAATGGTTCTGTAATGTATTCTAGGTTTTCCAGAAAAGGCTATCGTTTTCAGTATTAATCGAAAATTTCAAGGTAATAGTTGTGATGCTGCTGACTCTTTTCTTCCAGATCTAGGACGTTGAAGCCTGGGTGTTTAGAAGTGTGGTTATGTAGCTTGCATTTCTAGTCAAAATGGTTCTGTAATGTATTCTAGATTTTCCAGAACAAACTGTCGGCCTTTTAACCAAACACAACTAAATACGTCACATACATTTTATCTTCCCACATTTGAATCACTTGTTCCAGATCTAGGACTTTGAAGCCTTGGTGTTTCGAAGAGTGGTCTTGTAGCTTACATTTTCAGTCAAAATGGTTCTGTAATGTATTCTAGATTTTCCAGAAAAGGCTATCGTTTTCAGTATTAATCGAAAATTTCAAGGTAATAGTTATGATGCTGCTGACTCTTTTCTTCCAGATCTAGGACGTTGAAGCCTGGGTGTTTAGAAGTGTGGTTATGTAGCTTGCATTTCTAGTCAAAATGGTTCTGTAATGTATTCTAGATTTTCCAGAACAAACTGTCGGCCTTTTAACCAAACACAACTAAATACGTCACATACATTTTATCTTCCCACATTTGAATCACTTGTTCCAGATCTAGGACTTTGAAGCCTTGGTGTTTCGAAGAGTGGTCTTGTAGCTTACATTTTCAGTCAAAATGGTTCTGTAATGTATTCTAGATTTTCCAGAAAAGGCTATCGTTGTCAGTATTAATCGAAAATTTCAAGGTAATAGTTGTGATGCTGCTGACGCTTTCATTCCAGATCTAGGACGTTGAAGCCTGGGTGTTTAGAAGTGTGGTTATGTAGCTTGCATTTCTAGTCAAAATGGTTCTGTAATGTATTCTAGATTTTCCAGAACAAGCTGTCGGCCTTTTAACCAAACACAACTAAATACGTCACATACATTTTATCTTCCCACATTTGAATCACTTGTTCCAGATCTAGGACTTTGAAGCCTTGGTGTTTCGAAGAGTGGTCTTGTAGCTTACATTTTCAGTCAAAATGGTTCTGTAATGTATTCTAGATTTTCCAGAAAAGGCTATCGTTGTCAGTATTAATCGAAAATTTCAAGGTAATAGTTGTGATGCTGCTGACGCTTTCATTCCAGATCTAGGACGTTGAAGCCTGGGTGTTTAGAAGTGTGGTTATGTAGCTTGCATTTCTAGTCAAAATGGTTCTGTAATGTATTCTAGATTTTCCAGAACAAACTGTCGGCCTTTTAACCAAACACAACTAAATACGTCACATATATTTTATCCTCCCACATTTGAATCACTTGTTCCAGATCTAGGACTTTGAAGCCTTGGTGTTTCGAAGAGTGGTCTTGTAGCTTACATTTTCAGTCAAAATGGTTCTGTAATGTATTCTAGATTTTCCAGAAAAGGCTATCGTTGTCAGTATTAATCGAAAATTTCAAGGTAATAGTTGTGATGCTGCTGACTCTTTTCTTCCAGATCTAGGACGTTGAAGCCTGGGTGTTTAGAAGTGTGGTTATGTAGCTTGCATTTCTAGTCAAAATGGTTCTGTAATGTATTCTAGATTTTCCAGAACAAACTGTCGGCCTTTTAACCAAACACAACTAAATACGTCACATATATTTTATCCTCCCACATTTGAATCACTTGTTCCAGATCTTGGACTTTGCAGCCTTGGTGTTTTGAAAAGTGGTCATGTAGCTTACATTTTCAGTCAAAATGGTTCTGTAATGTATTCTAGGTTTTCCAGAAAAGGCTATCGTTTTCAGTATTAATCGAAAATTTCAAGGTAATAGTTGTGATGCTGCTGACTCTTTTCTTCCAGATCTAGGACGTTGAAGCCTGGGTGTTTAGAAGTGTGGTTATGTAGCTTGCATTTCTAGTCAAAATGGTTCTGTAATGTATTCTAGATTTTCCAGAACAAACTGTCGGCCTTTTAACCAAACACAACTAAATACGTCACATATATTTTATCCTCCCACATTTGAATCACTTGTTCCAGATCTTGGACTTTGCAGCCTTGGTGTTTTGAAAAGTGGTCATGTAGCTTACATTTTCAGTCAAAATGGTTCTGTAATGTATTCTAGGTTTTCCAGAAAAGGCTATCGTTTTCAGTATTAATCGAAAATTTCAAGGTAATAGTTGTGATGCTGCTGACTCTTTTCTTCCAGATCTAGGACGTTGAAGCCTGGGTGTTTAGAAGTGTGGTTATGTAGCTTGCATTTCTAGTCAAAATGGTTCTGTAATGTATTCTAGATTTTCCAGAACAAACTGTCGGCCTTTTAACCAAACACAACTAAATACGTCACATATATTTTATCCTCCCACATTTGAATCACTTGTTCCAGATCTTGGACTTTGCAGCCTTGGTGTTTTGAAAAGTGGTCATGTAGCTTACATTTTCAGTCAAAATGGTTCTGTAATGTATTCTAGGTTTTCCAGAAAAGGCTATCGTTTTCAGTATTAATCGAAAATTTCAAGGTAATAGTTGTGATGCTGCTGACTCTTTTCTTCCAGATCTAGGACGTTGAAGCCTGGGTGTTTAGAAGTGTGGTTATGTATCTTGCATTTCTAGTCAAAATGGTTCTGTAATGTATTCTAGATTTTCCAGAACAAACTGTCGGCCTTTTAACCAAACACAACTAAATACGTCACATATATTTTATCCTCCCACATTTGAATCACTTGTTCCAGATCTTGGACTTTGCAGCCTTGGTGTTTTGAAAAGTGGTCATGTAGCTTACATTTTCAGTCAAAATGGTTCTGTAATGTATTCTAGGTTTTCCAGAAAAGGCTATCGTTTTCAGTATTAATCGAAAATTTCAAGGTAATAGTTGTGATGCTGCTGACTCTTTTCTTCCAGATCTAGGACGTTGAAGCCTGGGTGTTTAGAAGTGTGGTTATGTAGCTTGCATTTCTAGTCAAAATGGTTCTGTAATGTATTCTAGATTTTCCAGAACAAACTGTCGGCCTTTTAACCAAACACAACTAAATACGTCACATATATTTTATCCTCCCACATTTGAATCACTTGTTCCAGATCTTGGACTTTGCAGCCTTGGTGTTTTGAAAAGTGGTCATGTAGCTTACATTTTCAGTCAAAATGGTTCTGTAATGTATTCTAGGTTTTCCAGAAAAGGCTATCGTTTTCAGTATTAATCGAAAATTTCAAGGTAATAGTTGTGATGCTGCTGACTCTTTTCTTCCAGATCTAGGACGTTGAAGCCTGGGTGTTTAGAAGTGTGGTTATGTATCTTGCATTTCTAGTCAAAATGGTTCTGTAATGTATTCTAGATTTTCCAGAACAAACTGTCGGCCTTTTAACCAAACACAACTAAATACGTCACATATATTTTATCCTCCCACATTTGAATCACTTGTTCCAGATCTTGGACTTTGCAGCCTTGGTGTTTTGAAAAGTGGTCATGTAGCTTACATTTTCAGTCAAAATGGTTCTGTAATGTATTCTAGGTTTTCCAGAAAAGGCTATCGTTTTCAGTATTAATCGAAAATTTCAAGGTAATAGTTGTGATGCTGCTGACTCTTTTCTTCCAGATCTAGGACGTTGAAGCCTGGGTGTTTAGAAGTGTGGTTATGTAGCTTGCATTTCTAGTCAAAATGGTTCTGTAATGTATTCTAGATTTTCCAGAACAAACTGTCGGCCTTTTAACCAAACACAACTAAATACGTCACATACATTTTATCTTCCCACATTTGAATCACTTGTTCCAGATCTAGGACTTTGAAGCCTTGGTGTTTCGAAGAGTGGTCTTGTAGCTTACATTTTCAGTCAAAATGGTTCTGTAATGTATTCTAGATTTTCCAGAAAAGGCTATCGTTGTCAGTATTAATCGAAAATTTCAAGGTAATAGTTGTGATGCTGCTGACGCTTTCATTCCAGATCTAGGACGTTGAAGCCTGGGTGTTTAGAAGTGTGGTTATGTAGCTTGCATTTCTAGTCAAAATGGTTCTGTAATGTATTCTAGATTTTCCAGAACAAACTGTCGGCCTTTTAACCAAACACAACTAAATACGTCACATATATTTTATCCTCCCACATTTGAATCACTTGTTCCAGATCTAGGACTTTGAAGCCTTGGTGTTTTGAAAAGTGGTCATGTAGCTTACATATTCAGTCAAAATGGTTCTGTAATGAATTCTAGATTTTCAAGAAAAGGCTATCGTTTTCAGTATTAATCGAAAATTTCAAGGAAATATATAGTTGTGATGGTGCTGACGCTTTCTTTCCAGATCTAGGACTTTGAAGCCTTGGTGTTTAGAAGAGTGGTTATGTAGCTTACATTTCCAGTCAAAATGGTTCTGTAATGTATTCTAGATTTTCCAGAAAAGGCTATCGTTTTCGGTATTAATCGAAAATTTCAAGGTAACCAGTTGTGATGGTGGTGGCGTCAGCTTTCCTTCCAGATCTAGGAGTTTCGTGTTGGCTGTTTTTTCAGAAAAACACTTTCACATAACTGTCTACATAACATTTTAACTAAACATCAAATAACCAATGTGACCTCACATCAATGTCATCATTTATCTTTGAAAACGTATATGGAAGATTTTTATTTTTTTACTGTAAAAGATATTTTTTCAGGTATATTATGTATTATATTTCCCTGAAACATATTGTTTTACTTACATTTAATCGACTTTATTATATTATATTTTTAATTTGGTCGGGTTATAAAAGGCCGACAGTTTGTGGCCGCTAACTTCACACCGGTTGCGGTCAATACGTTTTATATCACACATTCTACGTAAAGACCGCATTTCCACTGCATTTATTTTACTTTCATGCTTCTTATTCCATACCCAAGTCTCGCTTCCATAAGTAAGTGATGGAACTAAAACAGCATTATGTATGTTCATTTTACTTTTAGTTGTAAGTTGTTTATTTCTGCATACATTGTTTAGACCACCACCTGCTTCCCGCTTTCACTCTCCTTATTATTTATTATTATACATTATCCCCTCAATCATATCCAATCTTACTAGCATGCTCCTTCTACCACATCCAAGTTGTCTTCCATATCTTTAAATACATACAAAGCCGACAATCACGTGCTAATTTATTTTTAATTTTAATCAATAACTCGTTAACATTTGACACTACACCTCTTTCGTGAGAGTTCACAAATAAAACAGATAAAAACATAAACATTTAATTATGTAATTTTTATTACTTTTCTCGGTTGCTAATTGGTCTCTGGCGACCGAGCAATGGCGGTATAACCATACACCTAGTTAGGCAAAATCTGAAGACCTAATCTCTAAATATCTGGTGCAGAAGGCAAGGGGACACCACTGCACTATTTCTTCCCTAGAAAGTTAACCATGGCGAGTCAATACCAGGTGTGTCACGCTGTGGAACGCCATTATTGACCACGACTGCTCTGTCAAAAGCACTACGACTGAGAAGAATATTTCGTTTCATACATACACATATCCCATATTTTCTGATAGGTTGAATCGGTCTTGCTAAAAACTTTGACGACAATATATCACGCTGTTTAGTTTAGACTTAAGTTTTTATTTTTTACGTAGAATTAAACGAATCAAACCAAAGTAAGACCATTTATAATGGAAAATGGCATCGCATATTATGGTCCTGAATTCATACAAAAATCCCAAAAAAAAAACAGTTTTCTCCGAATTCCTTATTCAGACTCGAGGATTCAAATCAAACCCCTCACCACTCGAAAACTCTAAGTTATTAAGTTCAGAGTTCGACCCAAGAATTATACTCCTGGCTATAAGTCCTTAGCGCCACAATGCAACTATCTCTTGTGTCTTATCTTATGGCCTATAAAACTAAAGTTACCTATAAACAGCTGTAGTTTTCCACCAGAGCGGTACTCCTATTACGATCAGAACACCAACGAAGGCAGCACTCGCCCACATCCGCAATGATTCTGAAATATAAACAAGGAATATTGTTAGTAAAACCGGGCCCCGGCTTTGCCCGGTGAAAGTTTTGTAACATAAGAATTTATGCCGAAAGATAAAAAGGTTCGTGACCAAAAACTTATGACATAATCCGACAAACCACACTTAGTGGCTTTTCCATCTAAATATACCTCAACAGAACTGGCCACTCTTTAATTAGGTATAGCCTCACAAATACCATCGGCTGAGCGAGGGAGACTTGGTCTTCCGCCGGGTACCCTGGAACCGTAAAAAAAAACCGTGAAGAAAAAAAAATTCAGAACTTCAAAATTGTCGCCATGGCAACGAAATTAAATTCAGGATTTTATCGTTAAGAGTAACCCACCAATTTCCACCTTTTCTTAGCTATACCTTATTTAATAATCGTCGTGATCTTGCAGATGTCTATACACATAACACCGTTAACACCCAAAACATCCTATTGTTCCACAAAGTGACGAACACAATCAACAATAACCAATCTACTTGCTGTTTAAGTACAAAACAATGAAGTGCATACCTACTGCACAAGGTTTGGATTTGAAAATAAAAAAAATGTAGGGATTGGGATTTGTGGCGAGTCTATAAATGAACAAAACTGACAAAATAAAGTTGACATAACAACCAAGGTTTTCAATTTATTTCAGCTAAAAAAATTGTTCTTGTATTGTTTTTTGTCCAGAAATCTGACTCGATGTACTTTAGAACACATAAAGTTTGGCAATTTTTTTAAATGTTCATAATAGTCTGAATAAGGTTTTTAGGGAAAGAAAAATTGGAAAATTCGGGAGAAACTGAAAGTAGGCGCGTTGAGCTGTGTTATTTGTGTTCGCGACATGTTTTCGGCACAAGACCGTGGGTTGCCCGGCTCGAGAATGTCCGGGCAGGAATTCGTGTAAGTCGACCATGGATTGCCCGGCGCGAGAATGCCCGGCGCGAGAATGCTTGGCTCGAGAATGTCCGGGGAATTAGTGTACTGGCCTCCATTTGCTGGGACAGTTATTCATAGTTTTAAGTTTTCACTTTTGTCGGCAGTCCCCATGACTGCCTATGCCTTTTTTCTATGTGATTTTTGTATGAACTCAAGACCATAATAGGAAGTTAATATAAGCTCCACGGGTGAAGCCAGGGGAAGCTAGTATTACATATAGACATGCTTTTTACGTTTTTCTTGAAAGATCCAAGTTTGTATGTGGCTGGAAACATGGAGGAAAGCAGACCAGACCGTTACATTTGTCTATAGTACGACAAATAAATAGTTGCCAATTGTATGTGGGGACGACGAAGCCCCAGACGATGGTCCGATCGAGTGTCCGAAAACCTGGCCACCCCTATTACATTACCACAACCCTTCATCAGGCAGAGGACCGCAGCCGAAGGAGAAAGATAATTGAGCAGAAGCTGATGAGTTGGAGTCACGATCCTCAGTAATGAGGAATTAACTGTGGATGCTACATGAACCAAGTTCTTAGGCACTACCCCACGCGACAACCGATACGATTGCCAGCCGCGCCCATATCAGAAAAGGTCACAGCGTTAAACACACAGAGCAAGTGTGAATTGACACCAATTACATAGCCAACATGCGCGGCCTCGGCTATTATATGCAATGAGACTCCAGCAAAAACTATGATTAATGTAGGGCTAAAGTACAAAACTCTAGTGTCTAAGGCAAGCCTGTTTCACTTCGCAAGTTTACAGGAAATTTACCTCCCCCCGCTCGGCCCACATGAAATTAGAAATTGAAATTAGTCTCATATTGGCTTCCGCGGATCATCCTATCGTTTTGTATTTTCATCTTCATTCAAATTTCAAATTAATAAATAAAGAGACGAAATAAAATAAACTAAGAGACTTTATTTTCTTTCTTCACGGGTTACCTTACAGCTCCCGAAACAGTGTTGCGGTCCCAGGGTACCCAGCGGAAGACCAAGTCTCCCCCTCTTTTAACCGATGGTATTTGGAAGGCTATATCCTAACGAGTGGCCAGTTCTGTTGAGGTATACTTAGATGGATAACCCTCTAAGTTTGGTTTGTCTGATTATGTACATAAGTTTTTAATTAAAAAACCATTGGTACATGGCCGGGATCCGAGATCGAACCCGTGGTCTGCCTAGTTAATACCAGACGTCTCAACCACTCGGCTACGACCGATATGGCTGCATAATTATATAAATATACCTACACAAAAAAGCGCCTATAGCGAACAAAGCGGTTAGCCTCTAACCGTTAGAGGCTACCTCGCTCATCGTAGTCACAGTCGTCTTAAGCACCTCGTGCTATTGCTATAAGATCGTTTTATTTGTCGTTTAAGTTCTTATGTATAATTTTTATTAAAAAGCTTTGACAACCCTATTTAAGTGCATGCGCTAGAGTCTCTACTCCTATACTTCGATAATAGACAATAATTACAGAATATAATAACATTATTTTCACGTATGAATGGAACACTGTTCAAGGGAACGACCTCCGTCATGATAATACAGACAGATAGTACACTACTTGTATTATAATTAGAGAAGATTATGACAATATGCTAATGATATGCGAGATAAAGGCATGAATTCATGGAGAGATGATAGCGCAATTGGTAAAGCTTTGGAATTGAAATTGAGGATCGAGGTTCGATACTCACTCGTGACAAGAAAGGTAAGTACTTAAGACGCTGAATAGAGCCAATGACCTTGAGAGATGGCACCGCCCCCACGCGGGTACACATACACACCAAACGACGTGGCTGCCACAAATAATATAGCATCAGGCTGCAGCCGGTACTGTCGGTACACGAGCGCTTACGCACACACGCGTGCAGTGCGTACATAAAATCTCGAAAATGAGAATAAAGGAACTTGCTGAAAATTTGATTAAAAAATAGAACAGTATTACGATAGTATATTGCTAGCTAAAAAATCTGTCAAAAAATCAGAATCATTGCATGCATTTTAGTACTGTTTCAAGACAGTATAATATTTTTTTAGAGGTACATCCGTGATTTTTTTCTATCGAATCAATATAGTTGTATTATGTTTTGAACACAGTATCTTAATAACGCATAACCTCAAGAATATCATATTTTTTTTGATTATGGTCACTGCAGTGGATTTCCTAAAACTCGCATTTAGCTCTATACATCCTCTTAACAATTTTTTTAGCTCTAGTTTAATATGATCAAATGGCTAAATGTGGACATTGTTATCGTCTCGAATAGGGTTCCGTACCCAAAGCGTGCCGACGGAAACCCTATCACTAAGACTCCGTCGTCTGTCTGTCTGTATCTTATGTATTTGTATCTTTTGAAGTAGACACTTGAAATTTTCACAGAGTGTGTATTAACTATGGCCGCTATAACAACAAATAATAAAAATAAAATAAAATTAAAAATTAAAGAACGTGTTTTTTTTGGCGTTTTTTGCTCGATTTTAGGGGGTCCCTGTACCAAACGGCCTTGAGAATATGAATAGCATGGGAATTCGGAATAGCGGAGTACCGACTAGCGCTGGACCCCTACTCGACAATAAGAATTTGTAGAGGGGGGCTCAGACTACACGAAAAAGAGGTTTTCTGCCGGCAAGAACTTACAATCACTTTCCGTCGCCATCTCTCTACCTATAATATCTAAATTCTTCTATACAAAAAGAAAATGGAAAATTTCGAAATTAGGAAATAGTTTTCATAAGCCGATAAATCCTAAAAGAAAAAGCCTTCATTGCCACAAGTCAAGCAAAACAAGCAAACAGACTTTGATTTGAGATAAGTGGTGTTATCTTGATTGACTCTGACCATTATTGTGTATGGTCCACATTGATAACAGATTGTGTTATACTAGCGACCGGGCCCGGCTTTGTCCGGTTTCTATATAGCTCTAACAGCGATGCACTGATAAATAAGTTAGGAAAACTCAAAACACGCCAAGAAAACACAAATCCTGAAAATTCGGTTCAAAAAAAATGCTAAGCAACAATTTTCTTTAAGAATATGTGCTTTAATCGACTCCTCGTGCTTCGGAGGGCACGTAAAAGGGCGTCTGCATATCTAGAAATAACAGATTAAATCTGTTGAAGAAGTGGCACATCTAGGTCCATTAAGTGCAGCAACAGGCTTGCCACCGGTTCTGTTCAAAATGGACAACTGGCGACAAGTGGACACTGTTACTGGTGTCTCTGGCCACACCGCAAGGTATAAAGGCCGTGAAGTTTAAAACGCTCATCCACGAACTTTGCAAATCCAGCGGGCAGAAAGTGGTGACCCCGACGTGATCAAAATTAGAGACGGAAACCATTCATATTATCTTGTTTTTTTTTGTCGTTGCTGAAAATCCAATAAAATTGAAATTGTAGTGAAGTACCAAGCCCCTGTCGATTCCTATATTTTGCGTGATTTAACTTAACACCTTAGAGAAACTGGCGACAAGTCCTGTACAGTACCTCATTCGTACACATGTGACGTTGTGATAGAGAAGACGCTCTACAAAACCGAGGTTTCTTTCTAAACTCGATGGGTATTATTTTCTGCTGGGTACTAGAAATATACATTTACTTTACTTTTCCATCTGTGCGTTTGTGTTAATCTCCACAACGGCGGAACAAATATGAATGTGGTTTTCAGTGATGTATTGAGATAAGCTTGGTCTAACACGTACACTCTTATTAATAAACTCGAAGTAGCGACGTATTAACTAAACTGTATTTCGTCTCCGTCTAACAAATCTGCAATTAATTATGATAGACGGAGACGAAATACAGTTTAGTTAATACGTCGCTACTTCGAGTTTATTAATAAGAGTGCTAGTGTCTGTTTCATTTAAATTGGTTGATAATCCGTTGGAAATAATCCGTGCATAAAAAAAACACGCTTTTGTCAGTAACGCACACTTGCGCAAACCAAATAAGCCCAAACTCGATGGGGTTACGTTGTTTCTTTACAGAGTTCCTGTGGCGGCCTTCCGGCTCCATCATCAGGACCCTGGACATCATCTAGGACTAGTGTACTCGTGAAGACAAATAAAACATGCCCAAACTCGATGGGGTAACGTCGATTCGCCTGTGGCCACCTTCCGGCTCCATTATCAGGACCCTAGACAGTAGATATAATCTAGGACAGAACTTGAGAAGAGAGAGAGAGAGTTACGTCGCGTTTTGTTACAGAGTTCAACTATCCACATCCTGGCTTCAACATCAGATCTGATCGAAGATACCAAATTATTGTATTGTCATCCGAATTACATACACTGTTTCATATCGATACAATAAGAAGTTGATTAAATTCGACTTCCAAGATTGGTTTACAAGTGTTAAAAATTAATTTTTTTCTTTCTTCACGGGTAGCCTTACAGCTCCCGAAACCGTGTTACGGTTCCAGGGTACCCAGCGAAAGACCAAGTCTCCCTCGTTTAGCCGATGGTATTTGTGAGGCTATACCTAACTGGCGTATTGAGGTATATTTAGATGGAACTTCATTTGTCGGATTCTGTACATAAGTTTTTAATTAAAAAAAGATATGTATGTAAATTTTTCTTCTTTCTTTTTTTTCTATTCTAAATTCTAAACTTGATACATGTTTGTATGAAATTGCGGACAAAGCAGCTAGTTGAATTAAAAAAAATCATTTTTATCAAAGTCATTGGACGCTGTCGTATAAAATTAGATTTTACGCGATGTCATCGCTCAAACTCAAATGGTATAATATTATGATCACATATGGAAGCAGAAATATATGCAGATATAATACTCAACCTTAACCTAGAGAAGACTGGCGGCAAACGTCTCTACAGTGACCATGAGTTTTGGAAAATATGGGACAAGATTGAATATTTGAAGGCACTTGGTTATTAGAGATTTAAAGCTTATTTGACCCTATAGAGTGGTTTAAAAAAATATGTTATCTATTTTTTCAGCTTTCAAATCCTGACTTTAAACAACAAGGTGTTTTTAATTGTGAAACAAACACAAAGGGATTTATTTGACAGTTTAGTTGCAGTTCGCCCTGGAAAGTCCACATATAGTGAACCAGTGGGGTTATATTTAGGAATGTCCAACCCTAGGATGCCCGGGCATAATGCTGGGTCGGGCAAAGACAATACACGTTTTGCCCGGATATTCTCGAGTTGGACATTTTCAGGTGAAACGAACGATGGCACGTTTCCTAAGGGGAAGTCAGTCATCAAAATCCGATTTTTAATCAAATTTTTCAGAATACCTGATCTATTTACGAAACTGATTTTTTTATTGATTTTGAGGATATTACAAATCTTTTTATTGTTTTGAAAATATGATTAGAAACATTTTACTCGATAGACTATCCTGCTCGCGTGCGCGCGATTCTAGATAAATGCGTTCTCTCTTTCATCACTCATTTTCCCATCGACCACTTCACCTTAAGAGCTCTCTTGGTCGCGTAACCAACTAAAAAACGCACGTGTTCGAAAATTTTGCATCTCTTTCACTCAATATCCGACCGAAAGAAATAAATAGAGAAAGAAAATTTCCAAACAAAATCGGTACAATAAAATACCCAAAACGGACTTCAGCAATTCAAGTATTGTACAAAAAATATAAGAAATAGCAAGTTCTAGTTTTTAATAATTGTTATTTAAAATTTTTACAATAAATAGACATGCAAAGTTTGTTTACCAAATAGACATCCTAGTCTAAATAAATGTCTAAAAAAAACTATCTCTGTGCAAAAAATCACGTTTCTCTGTCTATTTTGATTTTAAAGAAAGACAAACAAACAAACACTCACATTTATAATACTAGTTAGCATGGTCACCCTAACTTTAGTCCCATATTCTTCCGCATACACAACGGCCGTCTCTACGAGTCAATAATAAAATACTGTTGTCTAGTTTCAACAGTTGCGTAGTTATTTACAGATACTATATTTTGGTGATTTCGTTATATCATAGATGTAGTATAGTCGGGCGGGCGCTCTACTAGATTGGCAATGCAAAAGAGAAAACGCATAAATACGCGCAGATACGCTTATGTTAAATCGAGACAGATAGACGAGACCGTTTTTTGAATACGGTAACAGCCTGTAACATCAGTAGTAATTGAGTTTATTTTAAATATTTTTTCAAAATAAGGAGAAGGTTCTCAATTTGTCGGAATCTTTTTTTTAATGTATATTCCCCGATTACTTGAAGACGCCTGGACCGATTTGGATTTTTTTTTGTTTGAAAGGGTATACTTTCCAGTAGTTTCCAGGTGGTCCCATGGTCATCAGGTCAGGATCTGATGATGGGACTCTGGAGAAATCGAGAACTCTTCAAATTTTATAGGCACACTTGAAGCGATTTGGGTATTTTTTTTTATATAGACTTGTGCATTTGCTTATAGAAAGCACACTTTGCAGTGCATCATTTTTAAAGTCGCTACACTTTTTCTAAAAGGCAATTTTTGTAAAATGTAAATCTTTTAAAGTATAATTTAGTGTTTAGTAGACGTGATTAATTATGGTTAATGCAGTGCATGGTTCAGTGCCAGGATGTAAGTCATCTAAGATGAAAAATCCACAAAATTACACATTTGTCACGCACACTGACGTATAATTTTTTTGGTCTCGTTCTAATCGCTACACTACCTTTCTAGTAGAGCGCCAGCATGCTACATCTATGTTCGTTATGACGTCAAATTTTAATGGATGATTGACTCTCCATCAAATATCTAATGAAAAAAGGAATATTCATACGATTTTGGGGGTAGTAGACCACAAAGTTATATGGAATACACATAGAACATCTATTAAAAAAACCGTGCGAGCCAGACTGCGTAGAGAAAATCTACAGGGGTTATACAAAATTTACAAGCGGTGTCAGTTTGTCTATTTATGACATTTGTCACGTGCTCCATAGAGAGTTGGTCTTCTGATCCCGTCCGCGCTGTGATAGTTGTGATTAGTCTGTGATTAATAAGACATATCACAATCGGCGGGATCATCCTAGATACCGATTAATCGACAATATAAAAGAAAGTCAGTTAGTTACACCATTTATAACTCAAGAACGGCTGTACCGATTTGGCTGAAAATTGGTGGTGAGGTAGCTTAGAGCCAGACGGACATAGGATAGTGGTAGGGGTTGGAGTAGGGGTAGCTAAATAATTATAATTTATAATTGTGAATATGTTGCGTCATCTTGATTTTTACATATGTACTAAAATGTATTTGCAAACGTCAATAGATAGAGCTGTATTATACTTTCTACCACGGAAATGTGTTAATTCCAGAGTCGGTAGGCTAGGTAGGTTAGGTTAGTTAGGTTATTTATAACTCAAGAACGGCTGTACCAATTTGGCTAAAAATTGGTGGGGAGGTAGTTTAGAGCCAGGAGACGGACATAGGATAGTAGCGGTAGTGGTAGGGGTTGGAGTAGTGGTAGTGGTAATGGTTGGAGTAGGGGTAGTGGTAGTGGTAGTGGTAGGAGTAGAGATAGGTGTAGTGGTAGTGGTAGCAGTAGTGGTAGCGTAGCGGTAGTGGTAGGGGTTGGAGTAGGGGTAGGGGTAGTGGTAGTGGTAGTTGTTTTTCACGGACGAAGGAAAGTAAATAGCAGGCAAGCCAACGTTTGGGCAGGACAACGTCTGCCGGGTCCGCTAGTATACTATAAAGGCATATATACTTGACATTGGCAAATCATCGATTAACATTGGTGGAGCCACAATAAAAGAGATCACGTGACAAATATCATAAATAGACAAACTGACGCAACTGAGGACGTCATGCTTGGATGTCAATTTTGTCTAACCCCTGTAGATTTTCTTCACGCTGTCTTCTCTGCGCGGTCATGCTCGCTCGCACTTTGCTCGACTTGGATTCATATTATTTCCTTCAAAAACCGTGCGTCAACTGAACGTGAAGTTACCGAATTGCATCTCAGGGTTACATAGAAGTGCTACCTACTTCGAAACCGGTCAAGCATAGTAGTTAGTATTATTACATAACTACTGTCAAACACCTGCCAAATGGTAATACCGGTTACAAGTTACAATTCCTCCGGTCACGGTCAAGAACGCACGCCCCGTTATTATTAATGTTTATTTAGTTATTATTTTAATTATTAAATTTTAAATAATTAAGGTGTGGATTATTTTATTGTAATAGTATAGCTGTGCCTTGAGGTTGCACCCCCGTTAATGCTTTCGGCACCGCTTCTTCAAGAATTTGGGCTATCAAATGCAAAAATAATTTTTCAAATCTGACTGCAGGGTTGTTCCAGAGATTAGTGCGTCCACAACAAACTAACTTTTCAGCTTTATTATTAGTATCTATATAATAAAATCGAAAAACCAGAACGAGATAAAAAAACGAGACAGAGCGGGATGGCGCTCTACGAAACTTTATTGACACGTTTCCCCCACACGGCGTACTCCTTCTCAGGAATTTGTGTGTATATCGATTCCTTGAATATGATATGGGGTGTGGAGATAATTTTTGTATAGTAAGCAAAATAAAATCGCAAGTTCGAATTTCGAGCCAAAAGAGAGCGAATCCATTGTCTATGCCAGTGTTGTCGTTTGAAAAATCGTGACATTTAAGGCCGATTTACACAATACGAACTACGAACCTATCCCAAATAGATTCTACGCGGCCCGTGGTGCAATAGTTAATTTACAAAAGGTATAATATTTAGAAAACAAGGTAGAATGATAAAAAATAATTACTAATTAGGTATAGGTAGTCAGGGGTGAGTTCGAGTTCGGCCCAGAATTTAGCTATAGTACGCTTCCAATAAAATACCGCACTGTCTTCAATCGGCTTTTCTGTGCTGCACTCGCAGAGGATCCAGTGGGTAGCAGTGACGGGCTGAAGGTGTAGCCGTAGGATTCGCCCGAGTACAACATGTGTTTACAACAATTTGAACACAAAGACAGACAGCTAACATGACGTACCTATGTTGTCTAATCGGGCGATGCCGGGGCGGAAAACTAGTATTATGTATATATACTTATGGCCGTGGATATTTTTGAACTCTTCTAATATATAAAAAAAAACCGGCCAAGAAGGTTTTATGGGAGCCCCCCTTAAATATCAATTTTATTTTAATTTTATTATTTACTTTTAAAGTGAATAATAGTTATATCTGTGAATATTTCGAGCAAAAACGAGCAAAAAAATCACGTTTGTTGTATGGGAGCCCGCTTAAATATTTATTTTATCCTGTTATTTAGTATTTGTTGTTATAGCGGCAACAGAAATACATCATCTGTGAAAATTTCAACTGTCTAACTATCACGGTTCATGAGATACACCCTGGTGACAGACGGACAGACAGACAGACGGACGGACAGCGGAGTCTTAGTAATAGGGTTTCCGTTTTTAACCTTTGGGTACGGAACCCTAAAAATTAACATTTGTTTGTTTGTTCGTATTCTATAGACTGAAAAACTACTGGACCGATTTGAAAAATTCTTTCTGCATCCAACTACCTACTTTTGTGCAAAAAATCACGTCGATCCGTTGCTTTGTTCTGGCGTGAAAGGAGGTTTAGGTTTTCACATTAGTATTTTTTAGTCATAGTTTAGCTTTAGTCATTTAGGAGATAAAAAGTCTTTGGCCATAGAAAATATTTAAAAACAGAAATTATCTCATAAGGAAAGGCAAACAAAATAAAAAGTGCGCAAAATGTGTCACATATTTTACATAACCGCTAACCACGCATATCGCGGTATACCATTGATAGCAAATTAAAAATAACACAAAGCACGCCCGAGCTCTAATAGAGCAAATGTAAATGGAAGAGTTAGTCGAGGGCTCCCCGGAAAAGGAGGTTTATAACTAGTTCATAACTGAACAGATTTGGAAGCGGTTTTCACTGTTATCTGCATTTGATTGAGGAAGGTAACTCAAGTGGAGAAAAAGTTGGCCGCCAGTGAAGTCTCATGTAACATGTTGCCTAATAAGCGGGCGACCTACTTATAAAAAAATACCATCTACGTACAGTCTGTATGTATGTTTGGAGTAATTTTTCAAACTATTAATAAAATTTTGATGATTTAAAAAAAAAACAAGTATTTACGGAATATTTCGACGGAAAAGTGTGGTTTGTCGATATCAAAAAACCTATTGGCCGGGATCAAACCGTGGTTCGTCTAGTTAATATCAGACGTCTTAACCACTCGGCCACCGACGCAAATTTTCACATACCTATATTTATACATTTTTGAAAGAAGAAGATAAGTAATGGTGGGCGCTGTCCACAAACCCCGCATGCAGTTAATAAGCTAATAGGCAATAAAACTGCAAAAAAACCTATCATAGGCACGCGCCTATCACACAAAACAATCACACCGACCTGACACCATCACGCGGCGTTATCACCAGGGTTCGCGCACTTGAATAATAAAAAAAACTGAAAATAAATAAATATATATACATATATATATAATAACACACACACACACACACACGGACGGAGCTTGAAAATAAACTAAAACAGAAATTGCACAGTTCATACAAAACACTGGTCAGTTAGAGACGCGGCGCGAGCCGAACGCTTGGCTTTACGGTTGAGTAAGCTTTGCCGCCAGACTTCGTTCGTTTCAATTAAGAACCCCACAGACTAATCAATTTCGTGATTTGTAAAATTAAAAAAAAACTGTGTGATATTTTTCGCGTACCGTGTGTAGGACGCAAGGATTTTCATTTTACGGGTGAGTGCTTTAATAATAATTTTATTTGCGATTTGTATGTGTACAGTGACATCACTAAGAAGCGGCAAATAAAAATATATCAGGATCGTGGAATGCGGAGATTCTTTGAGACATTCTGATGCTAAGCCAAATGTACTTGTCCGCTTGAAAAATAATTTCAGAAATATAAGTACAATTCATAGAAATGAATAGAACTTGATTTTTTGTTTCTCTTTCAACATTGTGGACTTAATTGTGAAATTAAAAAAAACAGCATAATAATTATCTCCGAAGTTTCCAAGCTAATAATTTGACATTCTTTCACGTAAAGTTTTAGAAACAGATCAATATTTTTTGCTCAGAGATAGTTGTGGGGCCGGATAGTGTCAAAGGCTATTTCAAAGGATTTTCTTCAGGATAATTCTTATTTCACATTTCAAAAATTCAAATATCTATTGAGTTCTGATAACTTCGCCCTTTTACGTAGTATCAATATCCGATATACATAACCAGTAGTTTATTCACGGATTTCCGCTTTGCACGCCTTATCTGACCCAGTATAACAATAATCTAGTATGAAAACCAATATTATGCGAAACGCGGCGACAAGGTTAAAATAACTGTCATATTCAAATACGATGGAGCCAGAGGACTCCCGAGTGGCACAGGATTGCCAATTATAAACAAAAAAAAACATAAATTCGCAGTTTTCAAGGAATTCTGGTATAAAAAGTGCAATAAAATAACATCGATCCGCTGCTCTGTTTTGATGTGAGAGAAGGACAAACAAACAAACAAATGCGATTTCCCATTTATAATTTTAGTTAGGATGTAATTTTTTCAATCAAACATTAAAAATTAAACAAGAGATATTTATTAAAAAAGGCAATTTTTATTACATACTAGCCGATTGTCCACTACTTTGTACGCGTTGTATTAAGAATACACTTTACCCCCTTAGGGTAGGTAGCGTGATGTTAAATAGCCTACCTTCCTCAAGAATTGGGCTATCAAATACAAACATCATTGTTCAAATCGGTCCAGTAGTTTTTGAGTCCATAGAACACGAACAAACAATTAAAAAAAATAGACAGATAATGCGACCTCTTTTCGCCAAAGGAAAATAAAAATATGCAACCTATTTTCAGAATTAAAAAAAAACCACTTCCAGTCACCTGATAAGTTCACGCCTGCTAATGAAAATTCAATTACATGTAATTAACTCAAATAAAACGATGACGGTTGTATTTTGTCATAAAAAACAATTCTCTACGTCAATCCACGTGAATCGACAACAAAAACCAATTAAACTTTCATTTATAGTTCTTTATTTTATTAATTTTAACTTCAAATTAATCATAAGATTAAACAGAGTTTATTTTATTACTTAATTAGCGATCCCTGGATTTTAACATACAATTTATCTATTAGAGATAAATATCGCCGCGGACTTTTTTGTAAATAATTTTATTCTACACAATTCCTTCCTACATCATTTTGTTAGGTACATCTCTGTGTAATTAGACAGCATACGCCACAAAAACTCATAGGAGCTTTCCCCCGACTTGATTAACTAATACTGTTAATGTTCAGCTCCTAAATATGATAGATCCATTCCAAATCCGTTCAGTAGTTCTTGCGGCAGGGGACTATGGTTTCATAATATGTTAAGTATGATATAATGTATTATAAAAAACGATGACGCCACGTAAAGAAAAGTGTACGCGTAACTGAAAACTGACGCGAGATTTTCTTTTGGCGTAAAATTACCTCGTCAGGCCGTAATCCGAGCTCAAGGCAAGGCAAGCCAGTTAGGTGCAAAGTAAAAGACAACGCGATGTAAGTAAATACTAAACATAAGCCGCCCAATGGTAACTTGACCGACTATTTTGGACTTAGGTTTATTCGATTGTCTCTGCCTACCCCTCTTGAGATAAAAGGAGTGACAGTTCCAGAGTACCCAGCGGAAGACCAAGTCTCCCTCGTTTAGCCGATGGTATTTGTGAGGCTATACCTAACGAGTGGCCAGTTTTGTTGATGTATATTTAGATGGAAAAGCCTAAAGATTGTCGGATTTTGTATATAAGTATATAAGTTTTAAAAACCCATTGGTACATGGCCGGGATCCAGGATCGAACCCGTGGTCTGCCTAGTTAATACCAGACGGTTTTCATACCAGTAACAGCTTCCACTTCTTGCCAGTTAAAGTATCAGTTAGGCATTTTTTGAAGAAGTGCGTGCCCTGCCCTGACGCTGTACCGAGTATCGACGCATTTATAACAAAAAAATGGTAAGAAAATCTGGAGACTTGGAAGACCTCATGATGGACTTTAAGATTCTACCTGAACTATCTATATACTCAATATTATAAAGAGGTAAAATTAGATTTTTTGTATGTTTGTTTGTAATGAATAAACTCAAAAACTACTGAACCGATTCTAAACATTATTTCACTAATAGAAAGCTACGATATCCCTGAGTGACATTTTATATTGTTCCAATATATCCACGGGCGGAGCCGGGGGCGGAAAATTTAGTAGGTACATATAAAAAACGGTAAAAAGGCGCGAAATTTTCTGGTACTTCAGTTATTTAAAACAAAATACAAGAAATCCCAACTCAATATATTAAGGGGTGTCCTCGACTAACATTTCCATTTACCTTGAACGCTAGTCACGTTGTTATTTTTTAACATTTTCAATTAGACAGCGAGCTGTCGCGATTGTTATAAAACTTTTATTTTTATCTTTTCACACAGTGTTTGTTTTTCTGGCACTTTTTTATGCTTCAAAGACAATAAATAAAGCGTGTTTTTTTTTCTTCACGGATTGCCATACAACCAGAACGATGTCATTTGAGAAGAATGCGGAGTGAAAGATGACTTTGTGACTAACATGAAGAAAAGTAGTTTAAGCTGGTTTGGACACGTTGAAAGAATTAAGGATGAAAGATTATTATTATATGGCTGAAGTGAAAGGAAATGCTGGCAGAGGACGACCTAGGTCTACTTTTATTGAACACATAAGAAATGTATTGATCGATGGAAATATTAAAAGTACACACAATCGCCGAGCATGTATGAAAGGTATGATGAATAAAAAGAAGCGAAAGAGGTATGTCAGGATCGTAACAAATGGCATTCGATTGTCTCTGCCTAACCCTCTTGGGATAAAAGGCGTGATGATAGATAGATGCCTTACAGCTCCTCAGTTATCACTCTCCGAGCCCTCCAACTATGCGTTGCTTCGTGTATAATATTCAAAGAAATTGGAGACGAGCGGGGCTCTTACTATCCTAAAGATAATTAGTAAGAATTAACTGTATCCATGTATAAATATCACACGAGGGTTCAATGTCCGAGTAAGGGCATGACTTTATGTTCTGGCGAATTAAACTTGTATGAATATATGTACGAGTTAAAATTCTGTCAAATACATCTTCATTTGCAATTTTGTATGAATCACGTGTCCACGGTCGATTTAAAAGATAATTAATAAAATAAACAATGAACGAATGAGTTTGTCGTTGGTTAAATGCACAATAGTAGTTTATGAAGAAAAAAAAAAAGAGGTTTCATACACTACTTTATCTACTCTCGTACATTGGGATTCAACCTACTAAATAAAATATCTACGAAATTCAGTAACTACAACAAAACATTTTTTTTATTGATTGGCAATTGTACTAAGATAAGTACTTCTGCCAGTGTCAACAAAACATATTCAATGAATGGTGCCAAAACCTAGCACATCTCCGCGCATGCGTCAAAGCGGGCGCTGTCATAGACAAGTAAAAATTGGAATGAAAACTTTTTTGTAATGCTATAAAAATAAAAATAATTGATGGAACCTCGTTGGTGATATAAACTTTTTGGATAAACCTGTATCGTAATGATAAAAAAATTACTTTATAACATTATTTTGTTAGAGAAATAGTGTTATAAAATGTTTTTTTTTAATTTCAGTATTGTGTTTATAAAGTATGTCAATATAAATTCGTTTTGAAGTTTTTGAATTTTAAGACATGAGAGTATATAAAGAATTTTAAAGGACGTCCTCATTTTCAACCTCAAAAATGAAATCAGTGTCACGAAGTAATATTTTTTTTTATGACTTCATGTGTATACACATACGGCATAATAAGCTGTAAAAATGCTGAAAAAGGAAAATCAATGAAAAATATAACGGTCACCGAGAAAAATAAAATTTCCGAAATACAAAATTAACAGTAGGTATTTACAATATCCTGAGTTGTCTCTTCTCGGAACCCTATTCTCTATGCGTGGTCCGATTTATTCAAGTCTCCCATATTTTCATGGTTGGTTCCTTATTTTATCTTATATCAGAGGTCCTCATAGTATTTGGCCATGTAGACCGCCTGCCTGCTAATTATGTTAATGTCGATGGTCGAATTATATGGTTTTTTTTGGCTGAAGTGAAAGGAAATGCTGTCAAAGGACGGCCTAGGTGTACTTTTATTGAACATATAAAAAACTAGCTGTTTCCCACGACTTCGTACGTGACTATTTCAGAATGTTGGCAAACATACACTTCATACATAGCTTTTGTCCACCCCGTTCCCGTCCGTGATGGTATATAGCCTATGTTACTCAGGGATAATGTAGCATTCCAATGGTGAAAGAATGATCAAAATCCGTCCAGTAGTTTTTGAGTTTATTCGTAACAAACATACAAAAATACAAATCTTTCCTCTTTATAATATTAGTATAGATGTATTGATCGATGGAAATATTATAAGTACACACAATCGCCGAGCATGTATGAAAGGTATGATGAATATAAAACAAGCGAAAGAGGTATGTCAGGATCGTAGCAAATGGCCTTCGATTGTTTCTGCCTACCCCTCTTGGTATAAAAGCCGTGATAATAGAATCTGATAGATAGATAGATAGAATAGTTATTGGTAGGTATTATGTTTAATATCGCTTTTCAGCAACTACTTTGGACTCGGTTTATTTTATATATTTTTAATATTAATTAATTTGTAAGTCAGGCGGACGAATCGAAATGTGTACTTTAGCCAAACAACGCCGAGTGACATTTAAAAAAAATGTTTAAAAATAAAATTCCCGCACTTTGCGCTAAAAATATAGAAGTTTATTATAAATCGAGCGCATGCGCTTCGGTTCCCTTCAAATTTTACCTAAATAGCTTCGCCCGTGGAAATCACTGCTCCGCTCCTATGGGTCGTAGCGTGATGTTATATAGCCTACAACTTCAACCAATCTATCCAAACAGGATATCTATCCAAACAGGATATCTATCCAAACAGGATATCTATCCAAACAGGATATCTATCCAAACAGGATATCTATGAAAACAGGAACGAAATCCGTTCAGAATTACGGAGCCCTGACAGTAAAACTTCTTGAAAGAAAACTGTCTATCTATCATCACGCCTTTCATCCCGAGAGGGGTAGGCAGAGACAATCGAATGCCATTTGTGACGATCCTGACATACCTCTTTCGCTTCTTTTATCTATACTAATATTATAAAGAGGAAAGATTTGTATTTTTGTGTGTATGTTTGTAATGAAAAAAACGCAAAAACTACTGTGCCGATTTCAAAAATTCTTTCACCATTGGAAAGCTACATTCACCCTGAGTGACATAGGCTATATTCTATTTCCAAAAATTTAGGGATTCTTACTAAAACTCCAATAATGTAACCCAAGGTGTAAAAAAAATTACCTAAGAAATTTCTTACATCGCGTGCGCTGATCAATACATTTTTATATTCAATAAAAGTACACCTAGCTCGTCCTCTGTCAGCATTTCCTTTCACTTCATCCATATAAACCTTTTTAGTCAATCTTTCATCCTTTCTTTCCAACGAAAACCTGAAAGAAAAATTATAATAGACATACAGAAACCCACTTACCCCAAACGCATATACCGTCTCCGTTCCGTCGTGGGTAAAAAATACATATATAAAAAAAAGTCCCCCGCCGCTTCGTTTCACGCAAAAACTACTGAACGGATTTGGATGCGGTATTCACCATTAGATAGGTTGATTCAGGAGGAAGGTTTACGAGTATTAAACATGGACTTATCATGTTTAGGAGCTGAGCATTAACGGTATGCTGTCTAATCCGTCAGAGATATAACAAAATGATGTAGGAAAGAAATGTGTAGAATAAAATGATCTACAAAAAAGTCCGTGGCAGCATGTATCTATCTCTAATAGAGTCGCTAGTTCTTCCAATAACACCGGCTCTACATAGATTTTACAAACAATTACCTCATCCAACGTACTAATAGAAATTTATCTCATGAAATAGTCCTTGACCTAATTCCATATGGTGACGCCATAAAACTTAGATATGAGAGATAAAGGACCGTGACGTCCGTGACATAGAAATAGGTCCTAGACGATTTATAGGGCGCCTAGGCATAATCGGCAAGTGATTATAGTTTCTTGTTCAACAAGTGAGCAAAGTAATTTTTTGATGCTAGTGCAATATAGACTACTGAGCACAGTGAGTGATTTAAAGGCACGAGACATAAAAAAACTTTGCTCTCGTGTGAAACATACAACTTTTCACCTCTACCAGCGAGAGAAGTGTTATAGGTTATATATGTAAAAAAAACAATTACATAAGACAAACACAAAGTAAACAATCAATACAATACCTTCCACAAAAATAGTTCAAAAGACCAAATGCTGAAAAAATTTGATTCCCGCTATTTCGTTTTATAAGTTTTAAAATAAGCGATATAAATTTCAATAAACATAGAATTTTGTGCCTATGAGTTAAATTGCTGTTGAGTTTCTGATTTTTTTCAGCGCCGAGTACTCAATTCAAAATTTGAATCACTTTGTCTCACGCTCGAAGCAAAAAGCGACTTTACTGCGAGTTTTTACGCACCAAAAGATTTATTAGTATTTTACAGATCCCATCGTACCCAGCGGAAGACAGCGTCTTCCTCATTTAGCTAATTAAAAAAATATCTGTTGTGTTCATAAAAATATGTTTAATAAGAAATACGTGCTTATCTTATAAATAATAACGTTTGAATACAAGTACATTAGGTATATGTACCTTCCCAGCTATGCGCTTGCGGACAGTAATTTGCAATTGTTTGCAATTCGATGCAACTGACTCTGTTGCCGTAATGATTGTATAATTAACTATGTACCGGTTGTATTTGCTATTATGTGTGCACTTACTAGCAAAATCGCCCCCGGCTCCGCACGCATACAATATGAGTTTACAAGAATTTGAATACTTATATAAATATGCTTATAACCACTTATCTATTAGAGATAGATATATGCTACCGCGGACCTATTTGTAGATATTTTTATTCTGCACAATTCTATCCTATATTATTCTGTTATCTCTGACGGATTAGACAGCATACGCCATGAAAACTAGCTGGATCAAACTTTTTCCCCGACTTGATTCACTTATACTGTTAATGCTCAGCTCCTAAACATGATAGGTCCATGTTTAATACTCGTAAACCTTCCCGGTGAATCAACCTATCTAATACTGAAAACGCAACAAAATCCGTTCAGTAGTTTTTGTGTGAAATAAGGTCAAAACAGACAGACAGACAGATGGGAAGCGACTTTGTTTTATACTATGTAGTGATGAACTCGCGGGTTGCGTTCCAGGATACCCAGCGGAAGACCAAGTCCATCTCGTTTAGCTGATGGTATTTGTGAGTATAAACCAGTGGACACTCAAATTCGTTCAGCCGTTACGAAAATATGAATACGTGTATGTATATATATTTTTTACATTGTCATTCTCGATAGTAACAAATAAAATATTTATTTATTTATAAACATCGAATGCATTATGCAAAGAACGGTTATTTTACATAATTTATTTTATTGACGTAAATACAACTTGATGTTCGGGTTGTAAAATGTTGTTTTATAAGTTTCTGGTATATTTTATTCTGTACTGTGTTCACTTTGATATAAAATCTTTATATATTATTTCCCAAAGGTATCAAATATTTTCCTTAATACTGTATGTATCAAATGTAATGTTTGATACGCCAATATATGGCGTATCACGGTCGGCGGAATCATCTTAAATACTTATTAATCGGCATATTGTTCTGTGACATCTATAATTATACTTGACATTGGCGGAATCATCAGAACCCTGAATGGAGCCATAACACGAAAAATAGGGCCTCAAACAATGAAGACACGGCTGTATGGTTTTACATAGACCTTTGCCTTTTCCTCGGAAAGAAGACTACCAAAAAAAAAAAAATAGAGATCACGTGACAAATGTCATAAATAGACAAACTAACACTAGCAGTAGATTTTCTCTACGCGGTCATGCTCGCGGGGTATCATAGCATGTTATGGCTGCGCAAGCTTCCTATATAAAATTACCAGTATTTTTTTTTCTTTCTTCACGGGTTGTATTACAGCTCCCAAAACCGTGTTGCGGTACCAGGGTCCAGGGGACGAACAAGTCTCCCTCGTTTGGCCGATGGCATTTGTGTGGCTATACCTAACGAGTGGCCAGTTCTGTATATATTATATTTAGGTATATTTAAATGGAAAAGCCTCTAAGTGTGGTTTGTCAGATTATGTAAGAACATAAGTACATGGCCGGGATCCGGGATCGAACCCGTGGTCTGCCTAGTTAATACCAAAGTTCTTAACCACTCGGCCACCGACGCACGCAGTATAATTTTATTTTATCAATCAAATACCGGTACGTTCAAGGGTAAACCTGCGGAAGACAAAAACTTTTGCTTTCGTTTCAAACTTAATTTCCTATTCAATATGCGCCTTTCATCTGATCACAACGAGAACCGGTTCTAATCTTCAGTTTATTTTACTGTCTATATAAAATAGAATTTATCACCAATAAAAACGAGTGCTTATTTTATATAAATACATACTAGGTTTCTTTTCGGCTTGGTTCGTGGAAATTATGAAAAGAAGGATTTCCTGAATAAAAAGTAGCCTATGTCGCTAATCCCACTAATATTATAAACGCGAAAGTTTGTATGAATGTAGGTATGTTTGTTACTCAATCACGCCAGAACGGCTGAATGGATCTGGATGAAATTTGGCACAGAGATAGATTAGCTGGCTATTCCATAGGCTACTTTTTATCCCGGAAAAACGTATGGTTCCCGTGGGATAGATTTGTTTTGTTTTTCACGAGATCGACATGATTTTTTGCATATTTGTAGTTTAGGGGTCAGAGAATGACATATACTACTTTTTATGCCGCGGAAGCGGGCGGGGGAGGGGCAAATTACAGCCACAGTATAGCTTGTATATAATAATACCTATAGACGTGAAGTTATTAGATAGATAAAATTATTCTACCAAGATTTCTTATAAGATGAGATTTCCATTATTACAACAAGGTTCATCTGGGGATAATGATGTGAGATGTGACAAAATAAAAATTAAAGGAAACTAAAAAAAATTGGAAAAGACAATCTAAATATACCTCAACAGAACTGGCCACACGTTAGGTATAGCCTCACAAATACCATCTACTTAGTCTTCAGCTGAGTACCCTGGATCGATATCACGGTTTCGGGAGCTGTAAGGCAACCCGTGAAACATATATATATATATTATAATTAATATATAATTTCCGCCCACGGCTCGAACAATATAAAATATAGCCTATGTCACTCAGGGATATTATATCGTAGCTTTCTATTAGTGAAATTATTTTTAGAATCGGATCAGTAGTTTTTGAGTTTATTCATTACAAACAAACATACAAAAAATCTAATTTTACCTCTTATTTTTATATAGATAATTTAGATACCCTGCCCGTTTTCTCCAGATTCAGTTGCAAAACCTAATTTAATTAAATAAAACATAGTCATTATGTAGGTAAGTAGATTCATGACACGAAAGCAATTTTTTAAATTGGTCCAGTGGTTTTCGAGTTTCAAAAGTCATGGGAAAACTTTCAGAATCAAGAAATTCAAACAAACCAAAAAGCTATCATCCAATACAAACCGCCGCCGCGCCGGCCTTTAGTACCGATCCGTCGTTTTTGGCCTTTGGGTCGAAACAAAAGATGTCGTAGTCCTAAGTATGCTAACCCCACTAACCCTACCATTGTTTTCATTGATACGAAAACATATTTAAAGCGCATAAACAGCTTTTAACATAAATATTTAAAGCGCAAAGCGAAAACCTTTTTTATATCACATTTTTCACGATCACAAAATCTATTTTCAGCAGTGATATGTTATGTAATATAACTCACTGATTTTCAGTAGATTTTGACACAGTAGCACATACAAGACGTTTCATTCCCGCGTAAATGGAAAACTTTCCTCAATTGTATAGGAAAAAGAAAAAGTTTGAGAACCACTGTTTAACTAAAGGGCCAAACAAGTATGTTGTTTAAAAGATTGTATATAATAAGAGAAACTCTCGGGTCGTGTAGGAGTCATAAGGCATATATCTACTACCGCGGACTTTTTTGTAGATAATTTTATTCTACACAATTCTTTCCTACATCATATTGTTATATCTCCGACGGATTAGACAGTACACGCGATGAAAGCGCGCTGTCGTTAACTTTTCCCCCGACTTCATTGACTAATACTGTTGTTCAGCTCCCAAACATGATTCATGTTTAATACTCGTAAACCTACCTACGTTCAGTAGTTTTTGCGTGAAAAGGTCATGTAGTGTTTTCTATTTGGCCACAGTTCCATTCATATGCTTCGCAGGGCACAGTGACAGGTTAGTTATGCTCATGGTTAAATTCGTAGATGACATTATTACGATATCAAAGAACGCAAAAAAAAACTACGCATAATCTACAGTAACAATTAGCCCACTCGGAAGCACCTCGATAACCTTGATCAACCACGTCAAAATTAGATGCTTGTCTATCGATTGTTAACTGATTATTTCCACAATAAAGATAAAATAAAAAACCAACCAAGTGAGTCGGACTCTTAGAATTAGAATTTAGAATTTGTTGTTATAGCGGCAACAGAAATACATCATCTGTGAAAAAAAAGGGAGGTAAACGCCTAGTACTAGCCCGTACCACTGTATTTTTCTGTCGTTTTATTGTCGCAACGGATTTTACGTTATATGATGATTATGTTAAAATACAAACATAATAATTATAATTAATGATTGGAAACACTAAGTTTGACGCCCTATTAGATCGCCTTTCCCGTTTAAAACACCACAATTAACTATTTTCCTAGAGCTCTGTCTCGCGACACAAAACGATACCAACAAAATCTAAGGTAACTTAGGTATTACTGCGCACCTGGTCAGTATAACTGGCGAAAGGGGGAGCCCGTCTGTGGCCCCTCCATAGGCTTAGTACTCTATGCGTTTAATACGGATTTGTTTTTTAAATTTGCAGAAAAATACCAGCTATAACATGGCGTAAACGTCAATTTAAAAAAAATTAACTATTAAAGATAAATTATGTTTTTGGAACAAAAAAAGAAACCGATTTTTTGACAGATATTTCTCATATTACCGATCAACTCAATACTCGCACATGTTACGGCAACTATTAAAGAAAATTTTAAGCATAGACACGATTATAAAAAGTCACGGGTTTATGAGTTATAGGAATTTTAAAAATCACTTTTTTTTTTCTGCAAGATCTTTCTAATATTTTTAAAATTTGAAAATACGCTCTTTTTTGGCTTGTCAAGAGCTACAATTTTTTTTCAAAGATATACGGGCGTTTTAAAATAATGCGATTTTTTTACGGTTTTTTTAAATAAATAATATATTTTACAATTTATTGACATCGAACCGGGCTAGACCGATCCGAAATAAATAGTTCCACAACTTGTGTATTAAACTTTTTTAAAAGAAATCCTATTTTTTTTTAAAACGAAATAAAGTGTTTTTCACCAACTTTGGTCGCCATTTTCTATAAGACCCCTAATGTCAGTTGTTTTAAAAATTGCATTGAATTCTACGGAAAATTTCCGATTTTTTACATATTTTCGTTTGCTGTATATTGATTACAAAAAATTTACATAGAGCTCAAAATAGACCTATCTTGCGACACTTCGCGATACATTGCTAAGTGTATTAAACCACAGAAAAAACGCTATTTGCTTTGAATAAAATGAAAACGGATGTAGGTACGACCAAAAAGCGCTCAGTGGTGTTAGCATACATAGAACTCGAAGCCGAAAAACGACGGGTCACAATGGCCACCCAAGAAAAGTCCGGCCCGAGAATATCCGGGCAAATACGTGTACCGTCTTTGCCTGACCCAGTAATTTGCCCGGACATTTCTTCCTGTCTAATCCGTCAGAGATATAACAAAATGATGTAGGAAATAATTGTGTAGAACAACTGGCCACACCGCAAGGCATAAAGGCCAGGAAGGTGTGTTTTGTCCGTCAAAAAGGTCCGCGGTAGCATATATTTATTTCTAATAGATAAGTAATTATAAGCGTATTTATGTAGGTATTTAAATTGTTGTAAAGATATAAATCCATACAAACGCAGACTTGGTCTTCCGCTGGGTACCCTGGAACCAAAAAAAAACAAACGCAGATTGCCACTTTGTTTCTATTTAGATAATTAGAGATGATAGACAGTGAATCATTTATTTAGGTAGTATGGTTACAAGAAGTGGAAAGATAGACAAGGAAATTGAAAGGAGAGTGAAAGCGGGAAGCAAGGTATTTGGTGGACTAAACAATCTATGCAGAAATACACAACATACAACTAAAAGTAAAATGAACATACATAATGCTGTTTTAGTTCCATCACTTACTTATGGAAGCGAGACTTGGGTATGGAATATGAGGCATGAAAGTAAAATAAATGCAGTGGAAATGCGGTCTTTACGTAGAATGTGTGATATAAAGCGTATTGACCGCATCCGGAACGATGTCATTAGAGAAGAATGCGGTGTAAAAGATGATGTTGTGACTAAAATGAAGAAAAGTAGTTTACGCTGGTTTGGACACGTTGAAAGAATGAAGGATGAAAGATTGACTAAAAAGGTTTATATGGCTGAAGTGAAAGGAAATGCTGGCAGAGGACGACCTAGATGTACTTTTATTGAACATATAAAAAATATGTTGATCGATGGAAATATTAAAGTACACACAATCGCCGAGCATGTATAAAAGGTATGATGAATATAAAAGAAGCAAAAGAGATATGTCAGGATCGTAACAAATGGCATTTGATTGTCTCTGCCTACCCCTCTTGGGATGAAAGACGTGATGATAGATAGATAGATAGACAGTAGGTAAACATCTCTACCTACTAGTGCCTACCCAAAAATCCGTTAAAAGCGCAACAATATGCCCGCCCAAGGCCTAACAGAATCCGACATTTCTTTTCCTGCTTCAGTGAGTGTAAAGCGTGCACCTTGAAAAGTCGCGTTATTTTCGTACCGACGCCCTCGGTACCGCGCTCTGCGTGATTTGCGGGGTTAGCATGCTTAATTAAAGCGATATCGGTTTGAGACGATTTCATCGCTTTTCAGACGTAAAACATCAAAAATGCTGTACATTTCCAGTCTCTTGACTTCAATTTAAAATTCTAAAGTCTTGAAAAAAAAAAATTATTACGATGACAACAATAGTGACAATTTTATTGCAATTTGTTGCAATCTAGTACAGTACTACGATAAAAGTAACGCGCCTTGGCAATGTTCGTCTTTCCGGAGTATTCTCTCTATATAGGTAACTCTAAGTATTCCATTTTTTTATTTAAAGCGCACTGAGGAGGCGACGCCGGCCTGTCATTGGTTGCATATTCGTATTAGTTCGTATAAACGAAATTGCCGCGGCTCATAAACTTTTTATCGTAGTATTGTACTATATTAATAGACAATACACAATTCAATTTCAATAAAAATTGTCGCTACTGTCGACATTGTAACGAAATTTAAATCAGGGTTTAAAAAATAAAACGAGCGAGCCCAGTAGTCGCATAATATGTTGTGTAACATCTGACATTTCACCGTGGTACACGTACACACTGTTGGCTGACAGTACCAACCTTTCGGAAAATGGGTTGGTACCATCTGACAAGCAACTCTACCACCGCGCGCGCTCATTGGTCAAATCAAATAGGCTTCCTGTGACACACTTCCGTCCCTTTTCACGAAATCACTCCCACAGATTGCAGGAAAGCGAGAGAAAAGATGTTCAAAAGACACATCAAAAGAGATACACGGTATCTGGATTTCTTTATTTCTTAACATCCATAACATACCCAAAGCGACTTGCATTCACGAAACGATATCGTTTTTATTAACTATGCTAACCCCACTGCGTGCGTAGAATGTACCGAAGAGAAATTCAGTGATTCACACTGTGTGAAAAGTCTTTGTGATTTTGTGTACCTATCTGTTTACTTCGAAGCAAAGTGATAATTTCAGGAAAATGGTCGCATAAATTAACCACAAAAAACATCGCACAAGTGTCCATACTGTCAGAGCTGGACATCAGGTCTAACCTACGGCTCTCTACTCACTACAGTTCTGCAGTATTTGGACACATTGCACGAAAAGAGGCCAACAACTTGGAAAAGCTTGTGATGATGGGCAGGGTGTAGGGAAATGCCGACTGTCATCCCCATCTTGTCACGACGGAACGCGTGCGTCTCTCTCCATGACATGACGTCGAATCGTTCATAGTCTTTCATAGTGAATGGCAGATTTATAAGAGAGTTATAAAACAAAGTTTAGCCAATCACTTGTTACACACCGTGTTGTGTTAAGACTATTATGTAAATCTACTTCCTAAATACCTGTTTACATACATACATTATTTCAGTATTTCATGATCACTTCAACTATTTCAGTAGATTTTGACGTAACAAGCTGCCAACACGTGACGCGCTATAGTTCAAGGAGATTTAATAACGTGTATTTTTGTTAGCGCCTCATAGAAAAAACTACATATTTACGTCTATCGTTCTCAATGTCTGTCAACAATAGGACTTATTGGCAATAACCACGGACAAAGTAAAAAAAAATAAGAAAAAAAACTCCCGGAAAATAGATTTCTTGCAATGTGTATTTTTGTTACACTTGGCGCCTTCGATCAATATGTATAAAAGAAAAGATGGAGCATACAAACACGCGGGAAGAACAAAGAGCGGGACTAAGAGCGGTGTATGCGTATAGGCAGAGCGTATGCTATGTGGCACGCTGAGCGGTTGTATTACTGTCTTTTTGTTATTATAGTTCTCAATGTCTTTGAACACTGGCCATGTTTATTGTCAACGGACAAAGTTAAAAAAAAATAAGAAAAAAACTCCAGGAAAATAGACGCCAGTTTTACGCGATAACTGCTAGCTCGAAATTAAAATTGCTTTTCAAAGATAAATATATTCTTAAGTTTCTCTTGGAAAGAAAATAACCAAAATCAGTTATTACACCTAAGTTTTATGAAGCCTTGAAAATCCTCAATTTCACGCGTATTTCAGCCAAGCGACTCGAGTTCTCATAATATATTTAAGGTACTAAATAACAATTTTCTCGAAATTAAAAGATAGATAATTTCACATACTTTAAGAATACCCGTAAAACTGAGTTCGTTGCGCTGTGATGCGTCACCTTAATTTGTACCCTTGCTCATTTAATTACGAAAAACACACGTGCAACTATATCTGCCTATCCCTCCTGGGATAAAGGGCGTGATGATAAATAGAATATAATGTTAGAGGCAGCCCATAGAAAAGATTAAAAAACAGACTCTATTCCTAGTTGTCCTCCTCTATCATTTTGAATTACAGACTTGTCAAAAAGTGACAAAACATCATATCGCTTTGACGCGAAAAAAGGATAAACAAACAAACACACTTTCGCCTTTCGCATTTATAATATGAGTTAGGATCTTGGGGCGATCCAAATCTCCCTCTTTTAGCCGATGTTATTTGTGAGGCTATACCTAACGAGGTACCTATATTTAGATGGAAAAGCCTCTGTGGTTTGTCGGATTATGTACATAAGTTTTTGATTAAAAAACCCATTGGTACATGGCCAGGATCCGGAATGGAACCCGTGGTCTGCCTAATTAATACCAGACGTCTTAAACAATGGGCTACCGACGCCATAGAGTACTAAGCCTATGGAGGGGCCATAGACGGGCTTCCCCTTTCGCCAATTTTTCCCCCTTTGACCAGTTATACTGACCAGGTGCGCAGTAATAAGTTACCTTAGATTTCGTTGGTATCGTTTTGTGTCGCGAGACAGAGCTCTAAGAAAATAGTTAATTGTGATGTTTTAAACGGAAAAGGCGATCTAGGGCGTCAAACTTAGTGTTTCCAATCATTAATTATAATTATTATGTTGTATTTTAACATAATCATCATATAACGTAAAATCCGTTGTGACAATAAAACGACAGAAAAATACAGTGGTACAGGGGCTAGTACTAGGCGTTTACCTCCCCCCCCCCAAAAGTAGCAGAAAAATTTGTTCGATGATTTATACCCTTCACGTCTCCTTTGGTAAATACTCAAAGACCGACGCACATATTATCTAATACACAGTTTAGGCTATCCGCGTCTCCCTTTTATAAGAAGTTTCACCTCTATCACATATAAGGTGCTGCACGCGCAATTTTTTTTATTTCTATCTATCATCACGCCTTAAATCCCAAAAGGGGTTAGGTAGATGAAGGTAGACAGTTTATAAACAATAGTAAAATCCACTTGTTTACCATTGACGCAAATCAATCCATTGACGCAATAACCTAGCCACACCCCCCCGGAGTTATTTCAGAACTCATAGTAAATCATTGGCTCATTCTTCAAAATACCGGTAGTTATGAAGAATGAACTTTGCACATCTCGTGGGCGGGTTTTTCCTTCACTTTCTATTTTAGTACACAGTCTAGAGCATTAGGATTGTTAAAAAAACCTACAGAACTAATTAGGGGCCGTCCATATAAATTAAGTCACACATTTAGGGGGAGGGGGCAACAAAGTGTGACAAGGGGTAATTTGGCTAATTTGGGTAATAAGTGCCCATGAGTACAAACACAAAAGAAGGCCTGCTTTCGGCGAGCCAGCGCTAAACATGTCAGTGAATTTAGCAATTTGCGTATGAATGAAAATGCTCTTAAAAAAAATTAAATGGTTTTCCAGTCAAAGGAAATAAGACACCAAATCAGTTTGATTGAAAATAAAGTAGTCCAGCATTGGGTACACAGAAAAATACACTTTATTTCATTTTGTCCTCATCCTCAAAAAGGTGCCATAAAATCCTACTACTATTATAAACCAATATTTTAAATGCAAAGCAAAACCACACGCTAATGGTGCGTCGGTGGCCGAGTGGGTAAGACGTCTGGTATTTACTAGACGGATCCCGGCCATGTACCAATGGGTTTTTTAATTAAAAACTTATGTACATAATCCGACAAACCACACTTAGAGGCTTTTACATCTAAATATATCTCAACAGAACTAGCCACTCGTTAGATATAGCCTCACAAATACCATCGGCTAAACGAGGGAGACTAGGTCTTCCGCTGGGTACCCTGGAACCGTAACACGGTTTCGGGAGCTGTAAAAGCAACCCGTGAAGAAAAAAAAAAAAAAAAACACGCTAAAAGAGAGCAACAAATCAATGTGATTTTTTTCTATATAGAGATACTTAGTGAGGTATGAAAAATAATTTGGGATAAATTCTTTTATCTTATGAGAGTTATCTATACTAATAATAAAGCTGAAGATCTCTGGAACTACCAGTTGGATTTGAAAAAATATTTTTTGCATTTGATAGCCCAATTCTTAACATCATGCTACGACCCAAAGGGGCAAAGCAGTAATATTGTATGAAGACTGGTACAAAGATCATATGCCTTGGGGTCCATTAATCACGTGAGATTTTTAAGCCACTTTTTACACCCCCATCATTGTTAAAAATTAAAAATAGAATAAAAAACAGCACATATTAATTTAATAAGCAGTGTCCTCAGACCATATTAAAAGTTTACTTGACTATTTTCGACAATATACACATGATGTATAACAACAACCACCCACCCCCTCCCCCGTTGTGATCCAAAGCCCCTTCCCTTCTCACCTATTTGGACCTCAAAAGTGCTGCTAAATTCAGTACATATTATAATCTAAGAGTCTATTCTATTCTATTTTTTTTCAAAATGGCTCCATCAGGGTTTTGATGATTCCGCCAATGTCAAGTAATATAGACGTCACAGTAACAATAAGCCGATTGATCGGTAGGTAGAATGCTCCCGCCGGCCGTAATATGTCCTATTAATCACTGACTAATCACAACTATTACAGCGCGGGCGGGATTAAACTGGATTCCCCATGACGTCCTGGCGGACGCGTGCGTATATCACAAAGGCGTCACGTGGAATCCCTAAGAGTCTATAAAAACGTGCAATGTAATATTTTCTTTGTAGATTACATTTTATTGACTTTCCATGACTAAACTGAGCAATAAAACTTATAGGTATTTGTTGCAGTTAATTAAGCTGCCTTGGATTTCAAAGATTTTGGTGCATTTCTCAATATGCCAACACTTATATTATACAATCCCGTTGATACAATCAGGAACATTGACATTATTGGTTACTGCTCCACTCCCAAAAGACGTAGCGTGATGTTTTATACCCATAAACCTGCCTTGTGAACCAGTCTATCTATTAGTGAAAACCATATCAAAATCGTTCCAGTAGTTTTTGAGTTTGTTAATCTCAGAAAAACCAATATCCATTTTTATTAGTGATTACATGCCTTATGACTTCTTAAATTACGCGATAACTTTAGTTTCGAAAGATTTCGAAAGTGTATAATTTGACACAGTATGGATTTAAAAGAAATATGAAAATCAGTTACATCTATGTTTTATGAACCCCTTTCAATTTCACACATATTTTCAACTTCATTAGATAATTTCTCATACTTTATGAAAACATGATTTATAACTTGCTATTTCTAATAGTATTTGTATAATACTGGAAGATCATATGTCCGTTTTGTGTTATTTCGCAAAAAAAATAATTCTTTCTCATGTTTCTGCTATGTGAATCATGGCCTATCTTATGTTATCCTTAGTTATTTTATTGATTATTTTTGAAGTGTATCTCTCTAACAACTTTTAAAGAGATTATCTACAAAATAAGTGACACAGTTTACTGAGTTCATTGCGCTAACAAGCTTGCTCTTAACATGTACCTACTGATTAATTGAGAATAGAATTTGAGATTGTATAAATCTGATTGATTTGCTACTTTAATAAAAACTAGAACATAGTAAGTACTGGAGTTTAGTATCATTTACATCAGATAAAAAAACAGACGAAAATAGTTGAAATTTGGTACCTACATATGTAGAGTTTGATTACCCAACCACGGTGGGTCGTATAGCCTAAATAATCGAGTTTAAAAAGTAGAGGAGAAATTATAAGGTAAAAAAGGGATCATTATAAGAAATACAAATGTATATTTTAAGTTTAAAGTGCATTGTTTAAATTATATTAATGAAAATATACTAATTTGAGCATTCCCCCTCTTATCTCCAATACTACCGAGTCTAAAATTAAAAAAAATAAATAAAGGAAATATAGGGCCTCACTCATACTTTACAGGAAAACCTAAACGAACATTCCGTCTTAAAGTTCTCATGGAAAACAGAATGGGGTCTTTTTGGGGGTAATTTTTTATATATGTACTTAGATTATATCAAATTAAAATTATCCACTGAAATACGTAATAAAATTATGAATTAATAAGCTGTCAAATATATAGCCAAAGGTACTGTCAATACATGTCATTAGACTCAAGTGCCAAGTTAATTTGACCGAGTAGTTACAGAGGTAGCAGCAAGTAGCTTTATACAACAAATTTATTCAGACTTATGTATGCCAAGTGAGTCAAAAGTCAATGTGAAATGCTATACATTAAGTGGCAATGACAGGTTCAATTAAGAACATTGAGTATAGAGGCATGAAGCAAAGTTCAGTAAACAAGGCACCCTTTAGATTCGTTAGAATATGAATAGAAATACATTACCTAGGTCAATTTTTAATGCATGATTATGGAGAATATAATTTACTTAACAGAATAAATTAAATGTTTGAAATATATAAATCAACAGTAACAAGGAAAAAATAAGAACATGAAATCCAATTGGAAAATGATAAACATACCTACAGGTTCATTTTTCGTTTCACTGGACATCTTCTTTGTTTAATATATACACGAAACACAAGAACTAAGCTACTTTAGATTAATTAATAATTAAAAATCTCCATTTCAGCCATCGGCACAATAATAAATAAACATATTTTGAGGTTATAAAATAATACTCGTCACTTTCGTTCCAAATTTATTTATTGATGCTAAACACCATATTACTTTTGCTGCTCTCTTTGATTTTATTCCAAATTATTCTTACCTTACCACATTCTTCTTAACACCAAGATAAATAATGTAGGTACAAACAAAAGTCTGTGGATTGTATGTTTGTTTATAATCTAGAATTTCTAGATATAAAAAAAATATTTCTTGAAACTTGATATTTTCATTGTGTACATATAATCGCAATTGAAACGTATTTCAATTCAATGTTTTGTTTATGAATGATGGGTAGGTAGTTTTATTTGAATTTCATTAGTTTCAGATTTTAATAAATTTTAATTATTGAAAGAATAACCCATATTTTGTGCTCTTTTACTCAAGAATATATAGAATTATATTTTACGTAGGTGTACATTTGTAGGTAAGTACAGCTACTTCCTGTTACTTATAAATATCATAATTTCTTTTCCTTTTCCAGGTTGCTTGAGGCATGAGCTGTTTTATTTGAGGAAATAATCATTAAAATCTTCAACAATGGCTAATGAACCTATAGATGAAAATAAGTAAGTACTGCCTATATGTATTTACCAAATATAAGTACCTACATTTTATCCTGTGTCCATTAAAATACTTAAATTTCAACTACATAACATTCTGGTCAGGATACCATATTGCAATAAGTAGGTATATCAAGTTGAACTATTATAAATTTCTAATAGGTAACTAATCAACCAATGAAATTTTTCTGGTTATAATAAGTGAAAAGCTCTATTCATGTTTTTTCATATTGAATTGCCTATCCCATAGGGTAGCCAAATAGGTCATATTGGGATGTTATATAGTGAATAACCTTCCTCAATAAAGGGGCTACTTAATGCAAAAAAATAATTTAAATCAAACTGCTAGTCCCCATAGTTCCTGATATGGAATGGAAAAAAAAATTAAACCCATTTTTACTAACAATTTTTTTTTTAAATTTCAGTGCAAGGACATATTACCTACCAGCAAGTAGATCCAGTGCAACAATAGGGCAGAGAATCAAATTATTCTTGTCAATCTACTGGAAGTCGTTAATCATCATCTTGACACCATTAATACTGCTTCCTATACCTATTATGTATAAAACTCGGGTATGTTACCTTTTTTATAATACCGGATTCTGGAACTCTGTTACCAGCCCCAGGGTAACCAGTGCCACCAGTGGAAGGAACCAGACTTCCTTAAATACATTAGAGTCTGATATATTTAGTTTTTAAAATTATAAGAGCTGACACATTCAACATTTGAATTTATAAGATCTGACACATTCCATATTTAAATTATTATGAGCTGACATATTTAATATTTAAAATTGATAAGAGCTGACACTTCTACATTTGCATTTTTATGAGCTGTCACATTAGATATTTGAATTTATAAGAGCTGACACATTCAATATTTAATTTTATAAGAGCAGACATATTCAATAATTAAGGGCCCTATATCCATAATTTGTATGGAGATATTACTATTCACAATTTCTCTGTAAATACTCCACCTGTAAGTTATTTTTTAAATTGGTTTTATTTAATAGGAAATATGGGTGGTAGAATAAAGGATTATTCTGCCCCTGCTGTCTCTTTCATAATCTATCACAAAAGTCAAAAAATTTTTAAAGCGCTCTTATACATATTATTCTTCAATTATATATTTCGCTTTTTTTTGTAGCTTATTGAAAATAAAAAAAAAAATATATCTTATGATTATATAATTTGGCAAAAATAATAAAATAATTATTATTTTAAATTTTCAATAAGCTACCAAAACATTCGATATACATAATTGAAGGGTAATGGTAAAACAGCTCTTTTAAAAAAAATTGAGTTTTGTGATAGATTATGAAAGAGACAGCAGGGGCAAAGTTAAACCACCCATATTTCCTATTCAATAAAACCCATTGAAAAAATAACAGCTATTTCACTTAGATATATTCAATAAGTAACTATATGGTAAATTATAGTGACACAGGTGGATTATTTACAGAGAAATTGGAAATAGTTTATCCCAGAAAAATTCCCAGTATAGGACCCTTAAATGTATGAGAGCTGTGCTGTGTCACAATAATATTAAAATTTCAGATTTTTGTTTACACTAACTCTTGTGAACTGTATAAGGACATGAGCGTTCCTTTCCTTCCTCTTTGCTTATGGTAACCAACTTTTAATATCTGAATATATTTCCCTTACAGGCCTTCAGATGTATGTACGTAGTTTTAATAATGGCTACATACTGGGTGTTGGAACTATTACCGCTGCCCGTGACCTCAATGTTACCAATAGTGCTGTTCCCCACAATGGGCATACTGGGCTCGAAAGACACATGCGCTGCTTATATGAAAGAGACCAATATGATGTTCATGGGAGGCCTAATGATAGCTGCCGGGGTACAACACTCTAAGTTACCGAAGAGAGTCGCTTTGCTTACTGTCCAGTTAGTTGGATGTTCTCATCGAAGGTGGGTTTAAGTTTTAACGTAAAATTTTTCTGCTCCGCTCTTTTGAGTCATAGCGTGATGTTATAGTCCAGGGTGACCCAAATGGCGGACCGCCGACGTATGTTGTGCAGACCTTACCTGAAGAATAAATTTTTAAAAGTACCATATATTATTCCGTTCCTTCATGACATTATGGGGAATCCGGTTTAATCCCGCCCGCGCTGTGGTAGGTGTGATTAGTCTATGATTAATAAGACATGTATCATCTTAGCTTCAATAAAACTAATTGGTGATCCTATAACCTTCCTCAATAAACAGGGAATATTTTTTTTTTAATATGTCATTAGAGAAGAAAAGAAAGAAAGCAGAGTGAAAGGTGATGTTGTGACTAAAATGAATATAAATGAAGGGAAAGAGGTATGTCAGGATCATAACAAATTACATTTGATTGTCTCTGCCTACCCTTCTTGATATAAAAGGCGTGATGATACCTACATAGATAATTTTTTTAATAGGACTGGTAGATCCTGATATACTCTAACTATAGTATAGACTACATAATTAAGTTATTTGGATATGTTTTCAGATTAAATTTGGGTTTATCTTTCGTGACGATGTTCATCTCTATGTGGGTGTCGAACGCGGCGGCCACTACTATGATGGTACCCATTGTTGAAGCTATATTGGAGGTTCTGGAACAGGTATGTTCTGACTCGCTCTACTGGGATATGTTAGAAAGAGATGTACGGATAGATTATACGTACATATCTGTGGCATGATGGGGAATCCAGTTTAATCCTGTCCACGCAATTAGTCGACGATTAATAAGACATATCACAGCCGGCGGGAACAGCTTACCTACCGGTTAATTGGCTATTGTTACTGTGACGTCTATAATACTTGACATTGGCGGAATCATCACAACCCTGATGGAGCCATACACAAAACATAGAATGATGCAATATGGGATGCAACAATTTGAATACCTACGTAAATACTATTAGAGATAGATATATGGTCCCGCGGACTTTTTTGTAGATCAATTTATTCTATACAATTCTTTTCTACATCATTTTGTTAATTAGACAGCATACGCCATTAAAACTCGCTGGAGATAACTTTTTTTCGACTTGATTCACTTATACTGTTAATGATCAGCTCCTAAACATGATAGGTCCGTGTTTAATACACGTAAACCTTCCCGGTGAATCAACCTATCTAATAGTGAAAACAGCAACGTTCGTAAGTTTTCGCGTGAGAAGTTCATAGTCCATGTTTTATAATATGTGGTGATGTAATTTCTGATTTCAGCAAGGGCTTGGCGATGTCTATGTAAACAGGAAGAAGAACGGTCTACCAGAAAATGGTAAAGATACTAAAGCAATTGCCAATAAAGAAAATGCAGAGTGAGTTTAGAAATGAAAATTTCGAATTTTTGTAATATTTTTTATTCACGGTTTTCTCTACGGCTTCTGGAACCGTGTTACCGGTTCCAAGGTACCCAGCGAAGAGTCTTTCTCATTTAGACGATGGTATTTGTGAGGCTATACCAACCGACTCTACCGAGTGGATATTTGAATTTCTAACGGTTATTTCAATTTATAAGAGCTAACACGTAATTTAATTTATAAGAGTTGATCCGTTCGATATTTGAATTTATAAGAGTTGATCCATTCGATATTCGAATTTATAAGAGTTGATCCGTTCGATATTTGAATTTATAAGAGTTGATCCGTTCGATATTTGAATTTATAAGAGTTGATCCGTTCGATATTTGAATTTATAAGAGCTAACACGTTCAATATTTGAATTTATAAGAGTTGGTTGTAATTACTAAATGGCTTTTTTTCCAGAACACCGATTCCCAGCGACATAACGATCTGCCACTATTTGAGTATCGCGTACGCCTCCACTCTCGGCGGTTGTGGCACATTTGTTGGAACTGCCACGAACTCCGCTTTCCAGGGCATATTTGATGGGTTAGTATTTATTTACATCCGTGGGGTTAGCGTACCATCTTTCGTTTTCGTTTTGACTCGAATAAAGGCCAAAATCGAATTCGTGTACTAGCTATCTGGCCGGCAATTCTCAGTCCGGACCGAGTTTTTTTTTAGTGAAAACTTTAGGCGCTCACTAGTTGGCGTTATTATACCTACATTATCTATACTAATAATAAATTTGAAGAGTTTGTCTGTTTTAACGCGCTAATCTCTGGAACTACCAGTCGGATTTGAAAAATAGCCCAATAGGGTAGATGACAGGGTAAAAAAAATTATTTTATTTAGTCCGTCATTTAGATTATCAAAAAATATTGGACACGTATTTTTTTTTTTCAATCAAACAAAAAATGACAGAGATAAAGCGCGTCAAAGTTTTGGAGTGGGGGCTGGTGACGTCACGCCTTGCTAAAAATTGTACTAAGGCGTGACGTCACGCGGAACTATAGCGGGCTATATCTTCATCATTTTTTGTTTAATTGACAAGAGAAAAAATACGTGTCCAATATTTTCTGATAATCTAACTGATGCACTAATTAGAATTTTTTAGTCATCATGCCTATTCTTTAGGAAGGTTATAGGCTATATAACATCACGCTACGACCCAAAGGGGCTAAGCAGTAACTATTAACGCGGGTGTAACCGCGAGGCACAGCTAGTATACTTATAAATTAAAAACCTTATTCATAGTTTTAAGTTTTTTTTTAAATGAAAACTTATTTAGGCGCGCGTTAGATGGCGTTATTATACGATATAGTTTCACTTCTGTCGGCAGTCGTCGTCGTCGTCGTCCCCCCCCGTCCCCCCCCTATGACTGCCAATGCCCTTTTTTTATTTGAAACATCTATTGGCGCGCCTTGGAGGTAAAACCGACTCGCCGTGACTGAAAACGGCATGACGCTCTCTTATGCCGATATGCCTCTCCGCTGTTGTCTCTACTCAATTGTGTGTGCGTGGCGCATATTTATTTATTGGTTTTCTGTAGTTATTAATACTTTCAATGACCATCAATTTCGATGTTTCACATCTGCCGGGCGTCCCGTGACGGCCATATTTTATAAAAATAAAGTTTTTGATTAGAAGTTTTTTTTATTCAGGATACAGGTATATCGGTAGATCGAGACAAAACATTTAAGTATTGTTGTCTTATTCCAGCGAGTTCCCGGACATCGATCTTAATTTCTTCCGGTTCATGGTGTACAGTGTCCCGCCGGTGTTAGTGATGCAGATACTTGTGTGGCTCTCATTGCAGATCACGTTTATGGGACTCTTCAGGTAAATATAGTAGTGTATTAAGACTAAAGAGGGGCCATAGACGACAGGAACTCCGCCAATTTTCTTTTTCTTCACGAGTAGCCACGGTTACGGTTCCAGGATACCCAGAACAAGTCTCCCTCTTTTAGCCGATTTTTGAGGCTATACCTAACGAGAGTTTATTTAAATCGATAGTATATAAGACAACCCCCCTGCTCATTTGGCCATACCATTGACTATTAGGATAGTAATGAGTTACCTTAGGTTTCGTTGGTATCTGACAGAGCTCTAGAAAGGGTTCTTGGTTCTTGGTAAATGGTAAAAAATGGTAAGTCTCAATTAATCCTAGAAAAAAATTATTTATACAACATTTTCAACTCAAATTGTTGATAGTTATTATTTTAGTTTATTTTCAATTTTTTCTAGGATTAATTTAGATTTGCCATATTTTTGACAGATATAAGATGGCCGACAGCCAAGGTTGTGTTTTTTTTTAAATGTGAAAGGCGACCTAGGAAGTTAATTTGCGGGAACATAGTGTCTCCTATCATTATTAATTATATACTATAATAATTATTATGTATGTATTTTCATTTAATAAAATTATGTACTTTCTAAATCGGGCTACAGATTTTTTTTCACTGGTTGCCTTATAGCTTCCGAAACCGTGTTATCGATCCCAAGGTACCAAGCTGAAGATTAAGTATGCCTCTTTTAGCCGATGGTATATTTTCTTTTGTATTTAATTACAGGCCTAACAGCGAGGTTGCTAGGAAGGTGAACCAGGGCGCAAATGACTCTCACGCCACAATGAAAGTGATCAAAGAGCAATACAGAAATCTTGGGCCCACAACCTTCCATGAAATTGTAAGTTTATTTTAATATAGGCTAATTTTTAGGGTTTCGTACCCAAAGGATATAAACGGAAACCCTATTACTATGACTCCGCTGTCCGTCTGTCTGTCTGTCCGTCTGTCACTAGGCTGTATCTAATGAACCGTGATAGTAAGTTAAAATTTTTACAGATGATGTATTTCTGTTTCTATAACAACAAATACTAAAAAAACAGAATAAAATAAATATTTAAGGGGCTCCCATACAACAAACGTGATTTTTTGCTCGTTTTTACTCGATATTGATAACAAACTTCTATAAGCGCGCGCTAGATGGCGTTATTTTGAAGTTAAAACTTTATTCATAGTAAAACTATTCACTTCTGTCGACAGTGCCCATGAGTGCCTGGCCTTTTTTTGTGGCTATACCTTACGATAATATAATTTAGGTAGTATTAAAATTGACATGACATTTTCCTACAGTCTTCCGGTCTACTGTTTCTTTTCGCCGTGGGGCTCTATATCTTCAGAAGTCCCGGCTTCATCGCCGGATGGGCGTCTATGGTATCATCACTGTAAGTTTAAAATAATTGTTTTATTATAGATATTAATACCAAAAACCGCTTCGGAGGCTTACTGGAAAAAATGTAGCTACGAAATAGTGAAATATTTTTTCTAATCGGTTCAGTGGTTCTCTTTTATTACACGACCTGCGCGACAGCAAAGACAGGGTTATGATTTTCACGCAAATTTTAGGGTAATAATATTACAAAATACATACATACCTTCACGCCTGTTTCTCAAAGGGGTAGGCAGAGAGTATGGAACGCCACTTCTATCGATCTTTGCATACTTGTCTTGCTTCATCCACATCCATATATCGTTTCATACATGCACGTCTATTTTTAGTGCTGCGTATTTGACCTTTAATAAGGACATCAGATATTTGATTAATGAAAGTTCGTCTAGGTCGTCCTTTCCTTGTTGGTCCTGTCGGTACTATAGCTTTATATATTTGCTTCGTTATCCTTTCATCACACGTTAGTTCCAAACCATCTCAGGATTCCCCTTTAAATTTTATATACAACACTATCATTCACTTCACACTTTGTTGTTTTTTTTTTCAGAGATGTAAAAGATGGCGTTACCTCCATGTTCATAGTTGTGCTGATGTTCATACTTCCGATGTCGATTGACTTCGTTAAGTTCTTTTCTTCTAATTCCTCATGTAAGTTGTAACAACTTAATTTTGTATTTTTTTGGATCTGAATGTTCACGTCGCATCTGGTCGGATTTGGATGACGTTTGGGACTGAAAATAATTGTTTACTGAAAAAAATCATAACAGCACTGAAATAGGGTCAAGTGAGCCCGCGGCCTATACGGGCTGTTGGCTGAGTTGTCCCCGAAATGAGTAATAATATATAAATAATATAAAATTTATTACTTTTTGCGAGTTTTTAAAGTTTTTATATATACTATGGCTAGGTGTGCTGCATATTATTGGAAAAACCACTTCTTCCGTTCCGATCAACTAAAGCGATCAACTGGAAACTGATCAACTATTTTACTTCTTAACGGCTCAATTATTTGCTTGATCGGTTAGGAAATAAAGGAAGTGTACATTGATTTCTTAAAGATCAAGTAAATAAATATAAGTAATAAAATATTTTATCTAATAACCACAGGCTTTTTACCATTCATATGAGATTTTCGTTTCTTTAGTTCATTTTTTAGTTGTAATTAATATTGTCATCATGGAATACCAAAACAAACCTCCACACGATGTCAAATAACTACAAAATTGACAGTTGTCTGGGGACCGTCGCGTCGCATAGAGCGCAATCTACAATTAGCTTTAAGTTTTGTTCCCCATTGTCCAATCCAATGTTTTTAATGTCCGTCAGTTCAGTAGATACTGGGAGAATAAACACACTTGGCTAAGTGTTGTTCTTGAATATGGGTGTAAGTATTTTAAACTAAACTTTAAATTGTATGTATATTAATACATATCTTGTTTTATTAGATGAAGAGCTGGCCGCCACCAAAGCGTCACCCGGTATCGTCACTTGGCAGATCCTCAAGGACAAGATTCCGTGGGGACTGCTCTTCTTGCTCGGTATGTTATTTTGAAAATTTTAATTGCACATCAGAAAATACTTACTGCACACTAATATTGCACATCAATTAAATGATTGAAAGTACGACCCTGTTGGCACGTAGAGGTAGGTTAGGGTTTTTTTTTCTATAACCGCACATAAAACCACCCGGCGGGGTGAGCATATTTGACGTGACATCTTTCGTGTCGACCGAAAGGCCAAAAACGTTTATGTCGGTACAGAACCAGCCAAAGAATGCTCAGTCCGAGAATGTCTAACCCTACAATGTGCGAGCAAATTTGCTGGGCCGGGCAAAGACAAGTACACAGAATTTGCTCGCACATTGTAGGGTTGGACGGTCCGGCCCGTGCATTCCGTGGCAGGTTCTTGTACGGACATAAACGTTTTTGGCCTTTCGGTCTACAAGAAAGATGTCACGTCAAATATATGCTTACCCCGCTGGTCAAAGCAGACCTTTCACGTAGAGGTAGTGCAATACGATAACAATTTCGGTCTTTACGTAAAATGTGTAATGTAATTTATGGATGGCCCCAATTATTTCGAAATTTAGTTTTTGCTAAGTCTAACAATACATTATTTTAATATTCCAGGTGGTGGCTTCGCCCTGGCCGAAGGCAGCAATCAGTCTGGACTTTCTAAAATGATTGGCGGCTCATTGAACGGCCTCCGCGGTCAAGACCCGCTCCTAGTACTGTTTGTGGTTGTTATAGTGACGCAGTTCGTAACTGAATTCACATCAAATGTGGCCATTGCTAACCTGATTCTTCCTGTGCTGTCCAATATGGTATGTTTAATTTTTTTTTACTTAAAGCGTAGAAAGCGCAATTTGATATGTAAAGTAAAAACTAAGGTAAGTTTTTTATTATTTAATTTTAAAGAAAGCAATTTTAAGAAACTAATTCCAATAATTTCGTTTTTTATGCAGTATTTCAGACAGACACGTCATATCATTTAGGTAAAGTAGCAATTCTGCCCCATTTCTCAACTCATTTGTATTACTGGTAGTGCCACGGGGTAAGTTAAGGGCCGTGGTACTATTTTTATTACAATTGAGTAGTACTACAGGGACTAGTAGGGACAGAAACGCTACTTTACCAAAATGATGACGTCACTTCGTCGTCTGTAGGCAAAGCTTTGAATGGTTTATTGTAAAAAAAAATAGTACATTGTAAAAAATATGCAAATTAGTTTATTAGAATAACTTAATCTTTGAAATAAAAATATCAAATAGCATACCTACCTTAGTTTTTATTTTACATTTGGAATTGAATAAATATGCTTTAATCTGCTCCTCCTGATACATTTATTAAAGAAGTAAGAACTTGCCCCACATGTTCTGTTTAATATATATGACTGACAAAAAGTGGACGCTGTTACCTCTGACCAGTGGCCACACCGCTTCAGTAGTTTTGGAGCGTATCTGTCACAGACCAGCTCTACACTCCCTAAGGAATATACCTTCCAATTTTCATATTTATATTTTCAGTGGTTTAGGCTGTGCGTTGATTGTCAGTCAGTCAGCGACGCGACGGTTTTATATGTTTAGATATTATGTAGTGATGTTTTTTTTATTGAACAGGCTCGCACTCTGCACATGGATCCTCGCTTCCTCATGGTACCAGCGACGTTGGCGTGCTCCATGGCCTTCCATCTGCCGGTTGGAACGCCACCTAACGCCATAGTGGCCGGGGTCGCGAATATACCTACATCCAAAATGGTAAATAGAGAAAAATATTCGTTACGCGTTACGCTAAGTTCTTTTTAAAAAATACAGATGGCGCTCCCGTTAACAATAAATTCATATTTATTATTTAATTATGTTAAATAGATATTTAATTTTTAATAATAGGGGCGTCGGTAGTATAGTGGGTAAAACGTCGGCTCACAACTGAGAAGTCGCGAGTTCCATCTAAATACCTCAACAGAGCTGGCCACTCGTTAGGTATAGCCTCAAAAAAATCTTCGGCTAAGTGAGGAAGACTTTGTCTTCCGCTGGGTACCCTGGGGCCGGCAACGGTTCCCGGGAGCTGTAAGGCAACCCGTGATTTTTTTTTTTAATTCTTAATTATAATAAGCCAAAGATCACGCTTTCTTTTATGTAGAGTTCGCACTAAGTCTGACATCCTCTTTGGTGTACCCTGACGCCGAAGAGTAGGTTATAATACTCATCTAGACGCCTAAATGTAGGCACTGATCACGGAATATACTGTGTTCTAAATTCATATACTTCTATCTATCACCACGCCTTTTATCCCAAGAGGGGTAGGCAGAGACAATCGAATGCCATTTGCTACGATCCTGACATACCTCTTTCGCTTCTTTTATATTCATCATACCTTTCATACATGCTCGGCGATTGTGTGTACTTTTAATATTGCCTTCGATCAATAAATGTTTTATATGATCAATAAAAGTACACCTATGTCGTCCTCTGCCAGCATTTCCTTTCACTTCAGCCATATAAACCTTTTTAGTCAATATTTAATCCTTCATTCTTTCAACGTGTCCGAACAAGCGTAAACAACTTTTCTTCATTTTAGTCACAACATCATCTTTCACTCCGCATTCTTCTCTAATGACATCGTTGACAATAATATACTTCTCCCCGTAAAATCCTCCCCGTTGATGGCTTACAAAATTAGTCATTAAACATTGACAAATTGACATTTTCAGGCACTCGGCGGCGTTGGTCCGAAGATCATAACGACTTTAATCGTGTGGGGATCTTACCCCACTTGGGGATCGCTGATTTTTAAAGAAACATTTGCGACGCCTCGCGGCCTGCCGACACCTATACTGAACGCCACCTTAGCAAACATAGTATCTACTACTCAGAGACTTTAAATTAAAATATCTCGACTGCAGTAGGATGCTCAAACAATTAGGTAATGTTAGGTTAGTAAAGGTTACTCTTAAATTAAAAATGTGGTTGAGATGGCGAAAATTGTAATGAAATTGTCACCATCGCAACGAAATTGAATTCGAAATTTTAAGATTTAAAATTTTTGTCAAGAGTAACCAAGGGCAAGCTTGGAAGGAAATTCCCGTATCTCTTGTCTTTTAGGAACGGTAGAAAGAGATAGAGGTACGGGGAAGGACAGTGGGGTTACCGTATTTGGGACCGCGACGTCTTTCGTTTTTGTTTTGACTCAAATAAGGACCCACCGTTTTTAACCTTCGTTCGAGCAAAACGAAATATCCTAATCTGACAGAGAAGTGGGAATAAGAGATCGCACTACAGCGCCATAGAGTACATTAATAAGGAGCTAATGCCATTGCAATAGGGTCTTGATTTTGGTCCTTATAAACATGTATTATACTCTGTTCAACATATGATGGTATCTGTGACAGGTATAGGTCGCAGGTAGGCGAGACGATGCGCAGTGCACGATTTTAGGTATATGCGGGACGTACAAGGACGCGGCGGCTGTCGTCACCCAAATTATTTTCGACTTGACTGTACCTGCGCGTACTCGCACTCGCGGCTAACATCCGAAAGTTTTAGTCTAAGAAAAGTAAAGTTTTAATCTATCTATTTAAATTAAATTTAATTTTGGGATATTAAACAGCACCAACTGAAAGTTTGTTATTTAATTATTGATTATTTACATCTATATCTAATTACATAGTTAACTTGGTTTTGTAATAATAGGTATAATAATTTTAATATGATTTTTTTTTATCAACCCATCATATAATGAACAGAGTGTAGACATTGGTAATTGTAAAGTTGATGGATTGATTAACTTTTGACAGTTCCCATACATTTTGTTGTATGCGAGCGCCGTTTAGCTGTATTCAATTTGTAATACCGCTTAGGGCGTATATAATTTTTATCGGAAGTAAGGAAAGCAATGAAATCTCTTCAAAGTGTGATATAGTGATGTTTAGGGGCGGTTTCAAATACTCTAAACACCATATCGTCCATTAAAAAAATTATAGTATACCTTTACAGTGATTTAAAACGAGGGTTTGACAAAGACAATATTATGCTTGATTATATAAGTTTGCTATCGAATGCTGTTACGTTTTTATATCATTCACTTAGTGAACATTTATTTTTGTGCTCTTTCTGAACAGGAAACGAAACTGAAACGTCACGCTCGGATCGGTGACGCTGAATCGCCTATACACTATACTATAATTATATAGTGTTCACGTCTATCGTGTGGTTACATGATGCATTTTAAAATTAAAAACAGCGGAGGCATTCCGTCTTGATTTTAGCAAATACCATAGACTAACTAAAAGTCAGTTACTATTCTAATTATACCATAGAGTATTTTTTTCTATTTATAAAGATATTTTTAAACCCTTAGCATTCGATAACTGACTGTATATTATGCTAATTTATTGTAAAGTGTAAAGTGTTTTTATAAAAATATTTGTGTAACATAAACGCCAAATTTTTTGTAGAAAAATAATAGTTAACACATAACTGAACTGAAATCTGATGGTAATATGTTATTAAAGCATGCGCAAATATTTATTTTAATATTATATTTTTTTAAATGTCAGAGAAAAATATTTGCGTCTATTTATTTATTTATATAACGTTGCATGTAGCATTGGTAGATTGAGTAAATGAGGAGCATTGGTTTGTTGATGTAAATATTTTATAGCCGAATATTTTTTTTGTATAGCATTTCTTTTTTCTTTCTATATGAAATGGCATTTAAGTAGATGATTTTATTTAGATACTTCTCACCTACAGAGCAAGAACTTTTGAATCCCAGATTGGGAAAAGTGTTTTTTTTTTATATATTGTTATAATTTCTATAATTAAAAAAATTACCAAGAATGTCTTTTTTATATATTTTTGTATGTAAACAATTTTGAAAATGCTTGTGTAGATATTTTGTTTTATAATATAAAAAGCTTCTATAACTTAAAATATATAGGTAGCAAATTTTCACGTATATAATGCACACTATTTTGATATGTGAAATAATGAACTATACATGAATGAAGCCAAATTTCAAGTAAGACATAGGGTACTAAAATTATTCTTCCTTTTTGACTTAAGTATTTAAATGCAGATATAATAAAAATGCGCTTTCTTAACAATGAAACTTATCTATAAAACCTATAATTATATAACGGTGCTAGTTTATGCTATCTTTATATGTGTGTATGTATGTTACAGTGAAAACGCTTTTACGGTTAAAACTACGTTTGACTGAATATCAATTAGTCAATACTGTTTTAAAGTTTAACTAACAATCCGAATCGGCTTCTCTTGGGTACAAAATAATATTGCAAATATCGCACTGTTGATATTTGCACTAAAGAATTAAAGCAGTAACCATTAACGCGGGTGCAACCGCAAGCACAACTAGTTAAATATATAATTATTTGGTACTTGTTTTGTTCTCTAACTAATGTAATGGCCCCAACTCAATTCAATTTTAGTTAATGCTTAAAAAGCATTCAAATCCATTTAGTGGTTCTCAAGGCAAATTTTTAATTTAGTATGCAAAGTAAAAGCTAAGGTATGTTTTTTATTTTAAAGGTGAAGTGACATCATTTTTGTAGTGCCACGGGACAGAAATGCTACTTTACCTAAATGTTGGCGTCACTTTCTCGTCTGTCGGCAAAGCTTTGAAAATATATTATAAAAAACTATTGCATATAAAACAAAAATTTTCAAATTACTTTCTTAAAATAGCTTTGAAATAAAAATCATACCTTAGTTTTTACTTTACTTACCGAATTTAATTATTGCATATCAAAAATAGTTTTGTCTAAAAACTCTTGGTTAAAAGTGCTATTGACTAATAGTTTTCAGTCAATAGTAGTATTGACTGCGAACGAGTTTTCACTGTATCATATTATAATTTGGCGATCGCCATATTAGTGTAATGTTAAGGACCTTACTAATAAACCTAGGTTAAGAACTGTTTCGTTATTATATATCTGTCTCTATCGTAGGTATTGAATTGCAGAGTCTTAGAGAGCGACAAAACATATAATAACTTAAGGGCGAATGTTTTGGCCTAGCGTCGTATTTTTTTAAATTAATTTACACGTGAAATAAATATGAAAATTTAATTAAAACAATATTGTTTGCTTTTAGTGTTAAAAATAAAAAAGAAACAATAAATTTATACGATACTTTTAACAGTTTTTAGTTAGGTTTATTAAAAAAGGCGGTAAGTAAATTATTTAAATTGGTTTGTTTTGTGATTTAGCGGCTTTCTAAATAAAATTAAAAAAATGTGTTTAATCTCAATCGCTACTAAGTAAGCTATTAGGGCTCAATTTGTTTGGTATTCAACTTTCATTATTATAAAAAATCCTACAGAAGGATTTAACTTTTTTTTAGCTAAAAATTATTTATTTATTTTTTAAAAACAAACAGGGAAGAGTCCGTTGCAGCCCTGATAACAAAATATTAGACCAGAGAATATACACATGGGTCACTTTGCAATCAATGAAGACTTTAATAGTATATTGTTTTTGTGTGCTATTATTGTTATATATTATTATTATATATATATTGGCTTGTCTCTTGCGCACCTATGTATTACATAAAGATTGAAAATGGCGTTTTTAATATTTACTTCTCACTCGTACGGTACGTGAACGAATATAATCCGCCATTTTGAATATTATTATGTGATTATTTCATAAATATTTTGCTGTCACTATACGGCATCGGACTGTCTTATTTTAGCATTTGTTAGATTTTTCTTTCTTTTTTTTGTTATATTGTATTTAGTTATTAATGGTAAATTCAGATCAAAAAAAGTGCATGTGCCTTTTAAAGCTAAAAAGCCAAACGTAGGAATGTGATAAATTTAAAATTGTGGAAAAAACGTTAGTTTAAGTTTATAATGTCTTGTTACTGTGTATTATGTGCCTTAAGTTGTTTTAAATATTAGAGTTTAGACTGTGAGCTTATAACAGAAATCGAAATATGTGCCACCACTCACATATATAAAAAAAATCAACCAAAAAATGATAAGCATGAATTTTCTTTAAGGGGAGGAACGAATAATTTCGCTTGATATCTGAACTGAAATTCCCGATTTTTACGAATGCTATGAACATACAATTTGGGCATCGAAAACTAGAGGATTTTATCTAGTATTGTGTAGGATGAAAACATGATTGGTGAAAATTTTCTCGATAACTTAATTTTTTGAAATCACCTCTTCAAAAACACCTTTTTAGTCATACGGCCATACTTCGCCGCTTCGGCCGCTTACGTCATTTATTCCGAGAGGCGATACATTATGCCCTTCTCACTTCTGCAGCAAGAACGGACAAAGCGCCGTCGTTGTCTTGCATGACGTGATCGTTGCGCCCGAACCAATTTTGCGCCCGAACCACGAGTTTAGGGCGTGGCTTACGATTAGAAATTTCTGAGTCGTTCCTCGTCTTAAGAATAAATGCTTTAAACTACTTCCACACTTCCAAAGTGCAGCGACAGGTTTGCCATCTGTTTTTTTATATATTTATTTGTTATAGGCAACTCGCAAAGTATAAATTCTGTATGCTGCTTGAAACTTATTAAACCTATTATAGTATTTTACCCCTTCTTCCAATTTCACACATAAAACTAAATTTGACTTGCTAGGCGAATCTAGTGTGCAGTTTCACTAAGCCGTTGACAGGCTTTTTACTCCCCCATACGAGTCCGCCATTTTATTTCCGTCAAATTTCCACCAATAGGATTGCTTCATTTTCCTAGCCTCGAACATTTTTTTTGGATTGTATTGGATTTTTAGCGGTATATGTTAATAATTTGATAAAAGTATTTGCTTATATGGGGATATATGTGTGAGTGAGTGGCATTAGAATTAATGACATCAAAAGTGCAAATTAGATATACATATAAAAAAAATATAGTCAAGGAATTTGTGTATCGCATACTTATTTAAAATTATTTTGTCTCAAATAAGATTTAGTTAACTTAGAAATGCTCATATTAATGGAAACTGACGACACTATATATTTATATTGTTTAAGGGCGAACGTCTCGGTCCTAACTCCCAATAGATGGCGTTAGTGTAGCATTTATTGTTTTTTTACGCCTTAAATGAATCAATGAAACTAAATTTACCACAGCGCAGACGATTTATAATGGTAATGTAATATACAATTTTGTATTGTTCATAAATTAGTTAATAACATTAAAAATATGAAAAATAAAAAACATGGAAATAATGTAATAAATACATAATTAATTAATTAATTGCTTATTCGTAAAGAAATTACATACCATTATAAATCGTCTGCCTTATGGTAAATTTAGTTTGATTTTAAGTTTGGCGTATAAAATAAAAGTACCAATAAATGCAACACTAGCGTCATCTTGGGAGTTAGGACCGAGACGTTAGCCCTTAACAATATCTCATGTTAATGTTGTCAGACTTTGTTTATAGTGGATCTGCGGTATTGCTAGTTGTTAATTAAGTAAATGTATAGAAATAAATTGTTGCAAATTATTTTATTATTTTTTAATTTCACATCTGAAACTTCTTTTATTAAAAATATATTTATTAAATATTTTTGGCGTCTGTCAATCTGTCCACATAAAAACAGACTACAGTTCCCGGATTATAAGTTGACCTATGCGCAGAGCACAAAATTCGGGTCTCAGGGGAACGCGGTATGAGGTGCGACGTAAGAGGTGAGGCGAAAGAGCGAGAACAGTATCTCCCGCGCAGTAGCTCTCCCCTCGCGCGACCCGCGCACGTTCCCCGAGACCCTGTGCGTACAGTCACGTTAAATATTTTAAGTGTAAATTTCATTTAATATTAATAGATATTTAAGTGTAAATTATTTCATTTTATTGTTTTTTGTTTTTATTAATTCATAGTTAAAGTTTCGTTAGTTATTAAATAAATATGCCTCGACGACAGCAGTATTTCGTAGCAATATAGAGGATCAAGCTGCAGCTCCCGGTCCCATACAAATTATTAGTTATATTGAATGCATCATGACTGTAGAAGACAGTGATTAAGCATAGATATTTTGTTATTAAGTATGTTTTTTTTTTTAATTTTATAACTTTTGATTTAAACGAAAATAGTTTGATTTATTATTTTGTGAAGGCAAAAAATTCCTTGTAAATTCATTTTTTATAATTTATATAAGTACCTAGTTATAGTTTTATTTAATATCGGAAATTACATACATATGGCCATATTCATAAACACATTTTAGAAGCGTTATAGTTAAAATATGTTTTGTCACTCTCTAACAAACCTGTCTTTACTAATAATAGAAAGAAATAAACATATTTTAACAAAAACGTTGCTAAAATACGTTTATGAATAATGGCCATAGTCAATAATTTATTTATATTTTTAACACTTCTGTTAACAAGTGTACCTGCGCAGACGGTCGCCATTTTGGGTCAACTTAAAATCCGGGAACTGTACCTTATTAGTTACTAGATGGCAGTGGCGAAGGGTGAATATTTTTAGAATGGAAGCCGTAAAATAGCTCTATCTCTAGCTTTATAATCTAAAATGTACTAATGCAATGACCAATAACTATAATAATTTATCGTAAAGGGATTAAAATTACCTAAACTATTTTTTATTTCAGTTGTCTCTTGTATTAAAAACAATAATTCCAAAATAAAATAAACACGCAACTAAACTCGCTGTTTAGAAGACACCATTCCTACCGGTTAAATTCGACTACTTTTTCGACTTTCATAACCCGGAATTCATCGGCTTATTTATGGGTCTGTTTGCGCGTGCTAAAACGAGAGGGAACGTGCGCGGATTTAAATACAAATGAAAGAGACAGTTGCTTAGTATGAAGTAAGGTAGTATGGGCTATGGATATTTTGCTAATGGATATCGGTAGGCGTTTAGAAAAATTTAAGAGTACGTTTGTATTGATATTATTTTAAAAAAAATCGTTAGTCTATATAGATTTACAAATTCCTAAAGGGAAGCCGAAAGGAATCGCGTTGTATAGGCTCCTCGCCGCTGCTAGATGGTTACAGCGAGTCATGATGGCGCTTCGCTCGGGTAGAAAGTTGTTTTTCAGAAATTCCATTTTCCCGGGGTATATAGGTACCGAGCATGTATGAAAGGAATGTAAAAGTAGTAGAATGTAGTAGTAGGGGTTTGAGTAGAGGTAGTGGTAGGGGTAATGGTAGTGGTAGTGGTAGGGGTTGGAGTAGAGGTTGGAGTAGCGGTAGTGGGAGTGGTAGTTGTTTTCCACCATCGATGTATTCCACGGACGAAGGAAAGTAAATAGCAGGCAAGCTAATGTTTGGGCAGGACAACTTCTGCCGAGCCCGTAATGCACGGGTCGGACCGTCAAACCCAAAATGTGCGATTCTGTGTACTTGTATTTGCCCGCACATTGTTGGGCTGGACATTCTCGGACCGGGCATTCTTTGGCTGGTCCTGTAGCGACATAAACGTTTTTGGCCTTTCGGTCGACACGAAAGATGTCACGTCAAATATATGCTACACATTTAATTTTTATTTAAGTACCTATATACTTAGATAGGTTTTATTTACTTTTTGATGAGCTTTTATTTGCAAATAAAAGCTCATCATCATCATCATCATCAAAAATTCATATATGAAGAACCTAGTTGGATTAGATGGCAGTCAACAAATCCATATCAGGGAAGGTATATAGTAGTACTCAAGGAATATACTATTATAACTCTACTAGATAGGTACTTTTTAGCTTTTATCAACCAACTCTCACACTGTCTCTCCAGCTATTTGATACATTTTTTCTTTTTTTTCTTTACGGATTGCCTTGCAACTTCCGAAGCCGTGTTACGGTTCCAGGGTACCCAGCGGAAGACCAAGTCGCCCTCGTTTAGCCGATGGCATTTGTAAGGCTTATAATAATACTTACCTAACAAGTGGCCAGTTCTGTTGAGGTACATTTAAATGGAAAAGCCTCTATAAGTGTGGTTTGTAGGATTATGTATATAAGTTTTAATTAAAAACCCCATTGGTAATGGTACCTATACAAGGTATAGTCCTTTTAGAACAATACTTTGAAAATACTAAGTCGTTCCTAATCCTAATCAATAATTTGTTATCCTACCAAAATTCCTACGCCGAACCACCGCGTCACGTCATGTCAGCGTAGTCAGCTGGCGACTGCGTCAGTTTTGAATTGGCCTCGTAACTGTGCGGTTGTGTTAAACTTTTACAAATTCCAATCGTATTTACTTACGATAAATATTTAAAAATGAATAAAGACATGGCGTTTGATTATGAGAAGGCGACGGCAGCCATGGAAAAGTTTTCGCAAAAAGACATTGATGACTTAAAATCTTGGGTATCAACTTTAGACCCCATTAAATATATACCCAAAGATATGACAGACAAACAGTTGGTCTTGTTTTATAACGCGTGCGAAGGAAATATGGATAAAACTAAAATATGTTTGGAAAAATATTTTTCGTACAAGAAAAATGCTCCGGAATTTTTTGACAATCGAGATGTTACCTTGGGAGATGTCTTGCCGTCCCTCGAGGCTTTGTAAGTTGTTTTTTTATTTAAATATTTATATATGGCCAGTGTTATTTACCAGACTCATTTTATAGGTAATTAGCAAAGAGGTTCTATATTATTATTTATTTTTATAATTATTTTACGGGTAGTCATAGCTCCCAAAACCGTGTTATCGGGGCTCGGGGTATAGGGGTCAGTTATGTTGAGGTAAGTATTTTGGATGGAAAAGCCTCTGCGGTTTGTCGGATTATGTACCTTTTTAAATAAAAAAAGCCCGACGCCACCGTTTTTTCTAATCTTCTTTCTCTTTATGAAGGAATTCCTCTTTGCCCGACTTGATTTGTTCTTTTGAAGGTGTTGACGTTTTCCCTTTTTAACCGACTTCCAAAAAAAGAAGGAGAAGGTTCTCAATTCGGACCGTATTTTTTTTTTTTTATGTATGTATGTACATCGATAACTCCGCCAGTTGTGAACCGATTTTGATGGTTTCTTTTTTAGTCGACAGATAATTCTTCCGGATTGGTCCCATTTTTATCTCATAAAAATTGGTTCATTAGTTTTTCAGAAATTTTGAATAAACTGACTTTAAAAGTACATTTTTCTTGATATCTCGATAAAATATGTACCGATTTTGACGACTTATTTTTTTTAAGACATAATAATTTCTCGACATTATCTCACAGACATATGACGAAAATCGGTTCAGTAGTTTTTCAGAAATTCAGTAATTAATTTCTGTTTACGGCTGAAAATTATGTATCAGAAAAAGCCTTAGCAACGGTTGCTATTGACACGAAGTTGTCAATTTTCGTGACGATGGTCTAGCGCTGAGGTCTAGCGTTTAAATGTAATGGGGTGCAGCGCAGGATATTTTTCCATCAATATTTTTTTAGTTGCGTTATTATTTGTCTCTCAATTGTCTCAAGGCAGCAAAATCACTTAAAAGGGTAAAATAAACCTTTTAAAAAAAAGTGCACCGACTTAAAAAATTTGCACTGAAAAGTAAGAAATAATAAATATTTCGTAGTAGAATTTGAAGACGGTTGGTGCCAAATTAGAAACAACTTAGTTCCCAAATTCACCAATCTAGACAATTAATTAGGAACCTACGATCATCAGTACAAACAAACATAGATAGTATTTAACAGATCTTTATCTTCTTAGATATTTACTTAGTTTTGTATCCTAATTTGGCACCAACCGTCTTCAAATTCTACGACGAAATATTTATTATTTCTTACTTTTCAGTGCAAATTTTTGAAGTCGGTGCACTTTTAAAAGGTTTATTCCTCAACAAATGGATCACCCCTAGGACTTTAATGATTCTGCAAAATAATATTTATAGAAATTGTTAAAACGATTTACTTATCGTTTTATCATAATTTTTAGCATATTTTAAAAGAGGGTTATACATACATGGATCTTCTCCCACCCTTGTCACAAATGAATGCGATTTGATATTTAAGTGTGGCAATACCAATATTCATAAATAGGTTTAACTCCGCCACCGGCTTCACACGGGTACAAATGTTAAATATGGGTTTACAACAAATTGAATACCCACGTAAATACGCTTATAACTACTTATCTATTAGAGATAGATATATACTACCGCGGACTTCTTTGTAGATAATTTTATCATACACAATTCTTTCCTACATCATTTTGTTATATCTCTGACGGATTAGACAGCATACGTCATGAAAACTCTCTCGGACCAATTTTTCCCCCCCGACTTGATTCACTTATACTGTAAATGCTCAGCTCCTAAACATGATAGGTCCCTGTTTAATACTCGTAAACCTTCCCAGTGAATCAACCTATCTAATAGTGAAAACTGCAACAAAATTCGTTCAGTAGTTTTTGCGTGACAGACAGACATAGTGACTTTAATCTAGGTACCTTACTTACTAATGATATATTTTGTACCCATGCAATTTGTTTCAATGTCAAAATCATGGCCATATGAATGACGTTTCGTAATAAATAACGTAAAGAATACACAAGACGTGGATTACGAGATAATATATTATAGTAGTTAGTCGAGACCACCCCAAATAGGTATATAATGAATAGAATTTTATTGTTAATAAATGACAAAATTTTACAAAAATTAAAATAAAATTTAAACTAAAACTAAAAACTCTAAACTAGTTAAAAAAAAGTCACCACTGCTTCGTTGATTGGCAATGCTGATTTTTTGTTTTAAATAATTAAATTATGGCATTTGGAGTCACCACATTCTAGGAACACTCATCTTCCAAGCTCTTGGAGGAAATCTTGAGCTTCAGATCCGAGTATTCCCGAAGTTTCAACGCTAAATGCCACAAATTCATAATTTTGGGTCAAGTCCCGGTATTTCGTCCGCTTGCGTGACTCTGCCATGCAAGCGGCTGAACCCGGAACTGACGAGGTAACAGAAATATTTATATAAATATAATTAAATAAAATTCAGCATTTTCAAAATGATAAAAAAATAATAAAAATACATTTTTTTGACGTCTAGGTCCGTTAGTTGCAGTAACAGGCTTGCTTTGCCTTCATATACCACCTGTTCTGTTTAATATCCAATAGACAACTTGCAAAAAGTGGACACTGTTACACACGTCTTTGTTCTCTGGCCACACCACAGGTATAATATAAAAGTTGTGAAGTGTGTTAAAACAAACTTAAATTGCTCTCAGAGTTCTAAATAGCAATAGTATTCAAAACGAGCATTGCTTTTGCATTTTGAAAACTATGGCTATTTAGAAGTCTTAAGGACCGTTGGTCAAGGTCATCTTGAATTTGTCAAAAATACGGCAAATCTCATGCAGTTAATCCTGGAAGCGTGAGTTTATTTATACAACATTTCCTCACCACACAATGATAGTTATTATATGAAATTGGATTGAGCCATATTTTTATTATTTAGTGTTCTAAAGAGCCGTAGTTTTCAATACGAGCATTGCCTTTGCGTATTGAAATTTGCCATATTTTTGACAGATACAAGCCATGACTGAGAGCCACGGACCCTTAATAATGAAAATTAGTCTTAATACAATTTAAAATAATAACTATCAACAGTGTGGGATGGAAATGTTGTATAAATAAACTCAACTTTCCAGGATTAACTGAGATTTGCCATATTTTTGACACTTGACATTGACCAACACCCCTTAACATATATGAAACTGAAAGATGCATGCACAAAATGGACCATTTTTCTGATCATATCTAATTAAATCCGTTTAGTAGTTTTATGTTCAGTAACAAACATAATTAAGTACCTAGTGCATTTGAAAATTCGTAATTACGTGTCTTTTAAACTAGCGTGTTGAACGTGTCAAGTATTGAGTTTTACAAAACTTATATACGTGAGATGAGACTAATATGTATGTATATCTAATATTCCGTGTCATAAGTTAGTTGCCATACTTCTCCGAAACGGCTTGACCGATTTTTATGAAATTTTATATTTATATTCGGTAGGGCCGACAATCGGTCGTAAACTATTTTTCACCCTCCTAGCCCCACCTCCGATTTTTTTGTCGCGATTTTATTACTTTTGTATTAACAATATCCAAAGTTAGTACGTTTTGAAATATAGGTTCTAAGTATCTCAAGTCGTGACACCCTAAATATAAAAAAAAACACAGATCTCATGCACCACATGACCTTTAAAGAGCTTTGGAAATGAACTTCGATTCTTGGATGACGAAATTGGTAATGCCATCCGAAATGAAGATCATTGGTAAAGACACGACTTCTGTCATCACGCCTTATGAACTTAACTCATTCAGTTCTTCGTAGTATCACCAGAATTATTACTGGACATTGCAAATTGAACAGTCATACCTATGTTCAATCTAAAACTATGCTGCACGAAGACATGTAGGTTCGGCCAAACGGAAGAGGAATTAGCATTACACATTTTATGCGAATGTGGACCTCTCATGCGGAATAGATATACTCACCTGGGAGAACATGTGCTGCGGTACAAACAATTGGAAAACGCATGTTGAAATTCCTGAAGGGAATAGATGTCTGCAGTGAAATTGAACACTGATAACCACGTCTGATGAAGAAATAAAACCGCCTTCAAAACCAAAATGTGCTTTCCGAAAGCAAATGCACAAGTCACTATATAAAAAATACCCAGATCGCTGCAAGTGTGCCTATAAAATTTGAAGAGTTCTCGATTTCTCCAGGATCCCATCATCAGATCCTGACCACCTGCAATGCATACCTTTTCAAACAAAAAAAAGGCTTCAAGTAATCGGAGAATATACATAAAAAAAAGATACCGACGAATTGAGAACCTCCTTCTTTTAAAGTTCGGTTAAAAAAGGGAGATTACAATTAAGTCTATTTTGGCTGCAGTGATACAGCTCTGTATAAGACTGAAATATAATAAATCATCACGCCTTTTATCCCAAGAGGGATAGGCAGAGACATTCGAATGCCATTTGCTACGATCCTGACATACCTACATCTTTTGCTTCTTTTATATTAATCATACCTTTTATACATGCTCGGCGATTGTGTCTATCTACACGACCAGTCTAGTCAAATTTCGAAAAATATCCCGAGATTTATAAACCTTTCTGAACATGTAGAATAAAAAAAACATAAAAAGACAGACGGTACCCCAAAGAAATGATAGTGAAAATTTTTGTGAGATGTCTCTGGTACAGAGACATATGCACCAGACGAAGTGTGGCCTTATCATTTGTACAGACTTTTAAATGAATAACTATGTCAATATAATTCAAGTATTGTGCAAAATTAAATACTACTTATACCTACAAAATATACAATGGACGTCATTGTTCACAATATACAAAGACTCGAATACAATAAGATGACTAAATTGTTTTACAACACATCACGGACGTTTTGGGAAGCAGTGGTAGACAGGTTACACGGATTTTATTGATTTGGATGTGCAGAGTAGAGCAAAACAAAACATAAAACAATTTTATCGTGTGACATAATTTGTGGATGGCCCCAACACACGTCTGAAATATATTCTATGCACCTATGTGAAAGTTTTAAAGCAATACTAATATCTCATACATTTTAATTAGATACCTACCTATTACATACTATGATTTTGATGGACACATTTGGCCTAGAACTCGAAGCGAATTGTCCTAGTCCTAAGACAAGAATAGTCCCAAAATGAGCTAAATACTGTGTACAAAAGATAATTTTGCGTATTTCTTTATTTATATTAGTTTAAGAGCCTTCTAGACTATTCTAGAGTCTCATCATCAGGTCTTCCAAGTCTCCAAATGTCGCCATCTGAAAAATGCATGAAACACCTGCTAACCCTTCGGGACGCTCCAATATTCCAAATTATTTTATTACTCTAAGCTAAGCGACCCTTTTGTAAGCAGTGATTGCTTACCAGGTTACTTACTCTAGACTTGGATTTCAAATTTTAATCCTAAAATCCAAATTAAACTCAGGATTTTAGGTTCAGGATTGAAATTGCATTTACACAACTCGTCGAATAAGGATATTATTGATTACTGCTCGACTCCAAAGAGGCATAGCGTGATGTTTTATACACATAAACCTTCCTTAAGTAACAAAATCGGTCTTCAGTCTCTATGGGAAAAACAAACAAACATTTATTTTTATATATTTAGATTATCGTTTCCTAAAGTGGTCTATATGGACCCCCAGGTCCTTTCTACTTGCTGCAGTCAGCAGACTTGGATCCAGCCCTCAAAAAAGGTTGTGGTTACAGCAACCCGAAAATCGGCCAAGTGAGAGTCGGAGTATGAACTCACTCATGATCGATATAGTGGATTCCTACAAAGGAGATGTTAACAAAATATATGACGCCTTGACCAAAATTTACATCGTCCCCACAACGGTGGATCCGCGCTTGCACGATTACGGGGGTCTATACTGAAAATTAAAAAAATCTAGCGGAAAAATTTTTGGGAACCTGTGATTTAGATGATTACTTACAGAAAATCCTCAACTGTGGCAGCAATATGGTGGTTCTACCAAATAAGTACTCACTGTACCTTCAACATTGATTTATTTATTTATTTAAATATAACATCTTACACTAACATTTTAAATACATACATGCAACATTTAGTCAAGACAATGTGCCCCGTCACACCTCAAGGGAACGGCAACAGGAGCAGGGGCGGCAACAACAAACGGCACAAATATGAGACTTTAATGAAATAATACATTTTTGTGCCGTTTGCCGTTGAAACCTTAGGTCCATGGGGTCCGGCGGCAAAATCATTTTTGAAAAAAATAACTCCTAAGTTAATAACCGCGTCAGATAATATAAGGGCTGGCTCGTTCCTAGCTCAAAAAATCAGCATCACCATACAGCGAGGGAACGCAGCCAGCGTCTTAGGTACCATGACACTCGGGCAAGACCTCTTTGGCCAAACCGGAGTGTAGCCCGGACGGTTATTTTTATTTTATTATTTATTATTATTAATATAGTTTAAGGTTTTCTAATGTTACGTGTACTTATATCTGAAATATATATTATTATACTAAAAAAAAAAAAAAAAAAAAAAAGACAATTATACTTAGTACATTTAGGACACATCAAAATTATCAATTACAATACAAAAATAATTAAATGATTAATTATATAACAAGATAAAGACGATAATAAGGCACACTTATCAGTATTTGTTGAAATTTTGATCTAAAAACATATTGACATGATAAGTACCTGATAAGTACCTAGGATTTCACATCCGGTCATGGCGACATACGCACGCGTTTTCGTCGTGGCGTGATGTGGAATCCAGTTTAATCCTGTTCGCGCTGTGATGGTTGTGATTAATCAGTGATTAATAAGACATATCACGGTCGGCGGGATTATCTTAAATACCGATTTATCGGCTATAAACACTATAAAGGCTATAATACTTGACATTGGCAAATCACCGATGAACATTGGTGGAGCCATAATAAAAAAGAAGACAAAGAAGATAAGTACCTACCTAAAGACAATTTATCATCAGTCACCAGATTCTAATATGCATCCTGCTATTGCCAAGAGTCTCAGCTCGGTGTCGAAAATTATATCCGTATCGGTCGTGTCCACAATTCTGTTAACAAGGGACAGGACCTCATGCAGAGGTGAATCCGATAACGCCTAACACCTAATAACACTGTATAATAGATGCCATATAAGTTTGGACTTGACGCGCCACGTGATTATCTTGCGCAGTAGACGATTTATGGGTCCTTTTGGTGGTAGGAGCGGTTGTTCCAAAGTACAGTCGATTATAATATTTTTATTGTTTTTAGTACCTACATAGTCGGTATTTATTTAAGTAGATCTATCTAAAGATGACATTTTAGTATAGAGACATAAAATTTTAGTTTTATTTTCCTAATTTTTTTTGTACACCTGACTGAAGTGAAGTTGGTTGGACAGAAAAAAACAGCAAGAACGGATTATGTTTAGTGGGGTTGTATGAAAATTTTTAGCTAAACAATAGTCTTAACATCATCAGCAAACATGAGACAGGAAGATGCCTCTATTGCGGATGGAAGATCCTTGATTATCAAGAACAGCAAAGGTCTGAGGTTACTTCCCTGCCCAAGACCTGAGGTAATAGGATACGGAGCGGAGCTCTAGCATTATTGTATTGAACGTATTGTTTTCTCTCAGATAGATATGAGGAAATAATCGTAGTAGGGAACGCGAAAAACCGGCTGCGGTTATATAGTCGACTCTATCGAACGCCTTTTTAAAATAGAAGTATGTTACATCTACGCTATCAATTAGTAATTTTATTAATCATGTTGGCAAGGTTGATCTATTTGGTAAAAAGCAATGCTGCTCATCACAGAACCAAGTTCCAAGCTGGTCATATATTTTAGTGTGCATAACTGACTCAAAGATTGCCTGCCTACCCTGCTTGGGATAAAAATCGTAAAGATAGATAGATAAAAAATTATTAACTACAAACCCTTTTGACATTTCAGAGAATTCTCGTACCTTCCCGAACAGTCTCCTGAAGGCTACGACATCATCTTCCATCGACTACACTACACTGAGCCGTCCAAGTACACTTTGGAAGTTGGAGTCAAACTACTCTTTATGACTGTTGGTGAGTTACAATTATTATATAGTTTGCGGTGTTTGACGGACGTCATTAGGCCAATGTAGTGTATTTCTAAGATCTACGGGACGGAAAGCTAGTTATAGGGGCTGTTCCCAGTAGTATTTCTGTTCTCATCGCAATAGACTTGTCGCTTAGTGGGGAAACTAGCCACAATAATAAATAAATATTTTACTCCATATTGTTTTTATTTTCAAGTTTTCAAATGAAGTAAAGATATAAAGTAATCAGTAACAAGGAATGAAGTAATGAAAAGGTTACAGAGGAATAAAAGGAATACAAGGAGTAAAAGGAGCACGAAATATCATGCTCCTTTATAGTACTTATATTTTATCAGCTTGTTGCAATTTGTTCACTGTATTACAATATTGACATTATAAAATAGGTGTGCTCTTTAGCAAAGCTAAAACGGAATTGACTAAAAATGGTAGAAAATAAACAAATAGCAGACACTGTTCCAAATTCAGATTATTTTGAAAAATTCCTAAATTATAGGTAGTCAGTTAACTTATTTTGTAAGGAGGTTAACAACTATTTTTGCAAGGAGGTTAGCAACTATTCAAACCTCTTTAAGAAAAAGTGGTCTCATTTATTTACTAAATGAGCACAACGTTACAGACTTACTATAAGAGATTTTTCGAACTTTCTTTCATTTTAATAATTTGATGATAGCGGAGGCCCCATGGCTTAATAAAACGCTGGGTGCTTTAGATCTTGGGAGAGAAAAAGGTATTGGCTAGCTAGGTAGGTAATAAATATTTTTTCTCTCACAGAATCAAAATAACTAACTCAGGAATTCAGCCACCATGTCATATGCATATACCGCTTCTTTTTCATCTTTTATTTGTGGAAGTTTTTATTCAATCCAATGTGGAGAGGAACTGTGGTGGGGACATAAGTAGGTACTAGTAAAACTTAGTCTATGGTAAAACACCATTGAGTAGGTCATAATAAATATGACGATGGATTTTTCCTTTGACACTTTAAAATAATAAAAATCATATTATAGTTAAGACCATGTTTATGTGTTGTAGGTACTAGGAACTGGTTGACCTTACAGACAGAGTATAGATCTCGCGATTCATGTGCCTTTAATTAAAATAATAATATACTAGAAATTATATCAACAATCTGGACTTTTTAATTAAAAAACTGTTTTTTTATTATTTTTTTCGACTTCTATCTTAAGTATTTGGTAAATAAACTTTGTATGTCTTTTTATTGTTATTTAAATAACAATATGACAAATATTTAATATACACTGACGAGCAATAAAAAAAAGGCGCTAACTTATCATGAAATATTTCCGAAACCACGACAGATAGCTTTTTGTAGTAAAAAGCAACATTCAAGTGTATTTAATAACGGTTAATTAAAAACACCCAATGGAAACAAAACTTTAATTAAATGTGTTAAACAATGTAAAAACAAATTTTTCGTCAGTGTATTATTTCTGCAAAAATGTAAAATTGATAATATAACATCTTTTTTTGAAGACTGGAACAACGGACCTTAGATACCCTGGCGCTAGTAATATGGTTGGGACTGTTGGGAGACGTGAGACAAAGGTGCAGTGGTTTTTCCGCATTGTTATGGTGCAAGAAGATGCGACCTCTCGGTCCTCTCTCGCCAAATAAGACAAGACTGGAAAAAAGGACCTTAGATACCCTGCCGCTAGTAATATGGTTGGTACTGTTGGGAGACGTGAGGCAAAGGTGCAGTGGTTTTTCCGCATTGTTATGGTGCAAGAAGATGCGACCTCTCGGTCCTCTCTCGCCAAATAAGACAAGACTGGAAAAAAGGACCTTAGATACCCTGCCGCTAGTAATATGGTTGGTACTGTTGGGAGACGTGAGGCAAAGGTGCAGTGGTTTTTCCGCATTGTTATGGTGCAAGAAGATGCGACCTCTCAGTCCTCTCTCGCCAAATAAGACAAGACTGGAAAAAAGGACCTTAGATACCCTGCCGCTAGTAATATGGTTGGTACTGTTGGGAGACGTGAGGCAAAGGTGCAGTGGTTTTTCCGCATTGTTATGGTGCAAGAAGATGCGACCTCTCGGTCCTCTCTCGCCAAATAAGACAAGACTGGAAAAAAGGACCTTAGATACCCTGCCGCTAGTAATATGGTTGGTACTGTTGGGAGACGTGAGGCAAAGGTGCAGTGGTTTTTCCGCATTGTTATGGTGCAAGAAGATGCCACCTCTCGGTCCTCTCTCGCCAAATAAGACAAGACTGGAAAAACGGACCTTAGATACCCTGGCGCTAGTAATATGGTTGGGACTGTTGGGAGACGTGAGGCAAAGGTGCAGTGGTTTTTCCGCATTGTTATGGTGCAAGAAGATGCGACCTCTCAGTCCTCTCTCGCGAACTTTGAGCAGATAAAGTTCTTATATAATACATACAAGACCACATAACCCGTTTGAGAGAAAAAACTTGCGACATCTTTTTGTCAAGCTTCTTTTTCCATTGTCACCTTTGAAATTCATTTACTGGACATTTGTTTTGAAATGCTATTCGCTGGTTAGCGCATCACTTGAAAACGGCTGGACAGATTTGGCTAATTTTTTTTAATAAAAGTGCGTAATAGTCTAAATAAGGTTTTTAGGGAAAGAAAAATTGGAAAAGATGCCCGAAAATTGCAAAATTCGGGAAAAACTGAAAGTGCTTTTTGTTTGTATTTTGAAGACCATAAAAGTTAATATGGACGAAGCCAGATCGGAAATCTAGTAATAAAATAAATTCATATTTTATCTTCTGTTATGATGACATAAACAGCGTTTGAACGGCCATTATTGTTAAGGCTCCGCTGTCCGTCCGTCTGTTTGTCTGTCACCAGGCTATATCTCACGATAACCGTGATAGTTAGACAGTTGAAATTTTCACAGATGATGTATTTCTGTTGCCGCTATAACAACAAATACAAAAAAAAACAGAATTAAATAAATATACATGGGGCTCCCATACAACAAACGTGATTTTTTTGCCGATTTTTCGTGCGCGAGTCCGACTTGCACTTGGCCGGTTTTTTGTTTTAATTTTAAATAAAACGCCAAATTTTCTTTTGAGACCGCAGCTGTAGAGCGTACAATTTTCTTGAAAGAAACACCATACGAATCCCGTTTTTTTTAAATTTAGATATTCTAACTATGATTTTTTTAAAGTTGAGTGAAATAATAATAATTAATAATGTTGCCAAGGTCAACTTCCCGTCAGAAACTATTGATAAACAAAACTTGAATTCAAATCTTTCCAAGGGGCTTTTCCATCTGCATACCTCAACAGCTGAGTGAGCTGGCCACTCGTTAGGTAAATGAGGAAGACTTTGTGTTCCGCTGGGTACCCTGGGGCCGGCAACGGTTCCCGGGAGCTGTAAGGCAACCCGTAATGGTTTTTTTAATTGAAGATTTAATTTTGAACATTGACCTTATATGTAAATCAGAATACAACAGTCAATGTGAGTGGGTACTTGTCTCTCGCTTCCACCTACTTAGGTATATCCAGTTATCTGTATAAATATTATAATCAAGATATAATTTAAATTTTTAATGACACTTACAAGTTTTTACTCATCCCCATCGCTCTTGGTGACGTAAAACCATGATGTTTATTATACATACGTATAAACTGGAAAGATGTCAACATGCTGTTATTTTAAATAACGTACATACACATATGTGCGTGCTTCGGAGGGCAGGCAAAGCTTCTTCTTCTAAAAATTATATGTTTTACAGTAGCTTAATTTAAAATAATACGGGAGTATTGTGAAGTGAAAGGAAATGTTGGCAGAGGACGACATAGGTGTACTTTTATTGAACATATAAAAAATGTATTGATTTATGGAAATACCGAGCATGTATGAAAGGTATTATGAATATAAATGAAGCGAAAGACTAGGTATGTCAGGATCGTGACAAATGGCATTCGATTGTCTCTGCCTACCCCTCTTGGGATAAAAGGCGTGATGATAGATATTTAATCCTTCTTCAAATTATATAAAAAAAAATCGTTATCTTGCACGTGATATTTTTTGTGGGAAAGAAAATTCAATTAGGTACGTGCTTCATATAACATATTAATTTTACTAGGTACGTGATAAATGTCTCCATGGGACGGGGATTATAGGTACAGTAAGTACTTAGTAAGTAATTCCATGCTTTTTGCTTCGGAGGACACGTAAAGCACCTTCCGCATATCTCCTAAAAATAACAGATATTATATTTACGTCTGTTAAAGAAGTGACACATCTCAACAGGCTTGTCACCTTGTCCCTGGCCACACCGCAAGGAATAAAGGCCGTGATTTTTACAAATTATTCACCGAGCAACAAAATACTAACTTTCGCTGAATAATAAAAATTCACAAAGCTATATTCTATTCTTAAAGCAAAGGTCAGCTTAGGGTAACTAATTGAATTGCAAAATTTGTATTCTATACTATAGGTGATCTTTTGCTTATCGCTTATTGAAAAGATCACGTTTTTTTTGGATAGTTTGAAAAATAATGCAGGACGTGCAGGATCTCATTCAATTAAAAAAAAATCAAAGAAGGTATTTTCCTTCAATAAAAAGACTATTTAAAAAAAATAAAGTTGTCCTGTAAAAAAATCGTTCTTTTATTTAATACTAGATACAAACCCGGCTTCGCTCGGGGTGTTCTTTAATGTAAATAATTTTACTGTATTATTTAGGTAATTATGTGAATTGGATAATTACATAAAAAGACCTGACTTTGGGTTTGTCCTGAGTTAAGTTCATGGCTCAAACAAACGTTGCCCAATGCTCAATATTTTCTTTGACTCAACAAACATTACTGTCACGTTTAAAATTGCTTCTGACAGCATTAATGAATAAATTTGGACTTATTTATTACGGGATTATACGAATTTTGCGGATATATGTTCCTAACCCAGAATTGATTAAATTTTTTTTCTTAACAATTTGGTATGCGTTTGAATCAAGTCTACCGTACCCCTAAACGAAATTATTAATATAGATAATATTTTAAGTATTTATTATTTATTTTATTGGATTAAATTCAGTTTCAATTTTATTTTATTTCGTTTGGTCAGATTTTTGTTCTATTCAATTAATATGTATTGACGTGAAAGAAAACCTTCCTTCACCTTGACGGTCTTTATACCTTGCAGTGTGGCACAGAGACTCTCTCTCTATCTATCATCACGTCTTTCATCCCAAGAGGGGTGTTTAGTCCAAAGGAAACGTTGAGTTTGAAAGAGCTAGGTACCTCTAAGGATTCAAAGAAAGTATTATGTATTTTATTTATCTATCATAACACCTTTTATCGCAAGAGGGGAGGCAGAGACAATCGAATGCAATTTGATACGATCCTGTATTAATTTTTTTGCTCTTTCGCTTCTTTTATATGCATCATACCTTTCATATACTGCGATTATTGCTTTATTATTGCCTTCGGTCAATTTTTTTATATGTTCAATAAAAGTATGTACCTCTAGGTCGTCCTCTGCCAGAATATACCTTTCACTTCTGCCATATAAACCTTTTTAGTCAATTTTTCATTCTTTCATATTATTTAACTGCTAAAAATTACCGATCAGCGTTTCCTAACCTTTTTCAGCCATTATTTTAGTATGTACTACAAATACAAAAAATAATAAATTTTAAAAATACGTAGCATAATTTAGTATGCGTTATTATAAATGCGTTGCATTCGATTCTTAATGTGAAGGTCGGTGTTGCTTTTTTGCAACTAAATTAGTGATAGTAGTTTCTCAAATCGTATTCCACTTGTAATATGTTTCTGGTATTTCTTTATTATTATTGAGATTCCGGAGATGAGATTTGGGGTTCACGGGCTACAGGTTAAGAAACACTGTCCAGGTCCTAGATATAGAGTTATTGATTACCAGAAAACTGCAAGGATTTCTTAATTTGCGACCTAAACCTCATTTACCTACTTAGACAAGGCAACAAGTAGGTCCAGCGGGGTGAGCACATTGTAGGGTTGGACCGTCTCGGCCCGTGCATTCCTTGGCTGGCCCTGTACCGACATAAACGTTTTTGGCCTTTCGGTCGACACGAAAGATGTCGCGTCAAATATATGCTCACCCTGCTGATCATCTCCTGTGACAAGATTGTTGGCTCCTTCCTTGCTCAACGAATCAGCGAATGCCACTATTACACGCAGACCTGATAAAAAGTACGGATGAAATAATAACATATTAATAAAGTATCTAAGTTTGCGTAATTAAATATTTACCCTATTGTGATTGTAAAAACACTTTGCAACTCATTGACACGCGCTGACCTTCGACACTTGCGCGATTTATGTTGAAATTAGTCGGGGAGCTTGTCACATGTTTTGATAGTTTTGAAACTTGGAACGGATTCCACGACACGCCTTGGTGGATAGCACACGCTCCCGCGGAGACGTGTTGGGGAATCCAGTTTAATCCCGCCCGCGCTGCGATGGTTGTGATTAATCAGTGATTAATAAGACATATCGCGGTCGGCGGGATTATCATACATACCGATTTATTGGCTATAATCACCGTAAACGGCTATACTACTTGACATTGGCGAAATCACCGATTAATATTGGTGGAACCGCCATATTGAAAAAAAAGAAGAAGAAGAAGAAAGAAACTTGGAACCCGCCCCGACATTGCACGGGCGGGACTTGTACGGCCAAGGACAGGGAACAGTGTGAGAGATAGTCTAATAAAATAAGTTGATTTATTTTTAGGACTGTCAGCCGTGTAGAAATAATCTTGGGTAAAAAAAATCCCCATAGAAATTGTAAGAAAGTTAAAAAATACAGGGAAGTGAACGTAAATATAATCACTTTGGGCAACACACCAAGTAACGGTCAAGTATATTAATGAGTTACCTCCAAGTTTACAATGTTAGATACTATTATTTGTGTCTTACAAAATGTATAAACGGCGCCTTAAGTAGTTACGTAGAGGTAGTTGAAAATATTGTGTAGCTACCTAGCTACCTATTTTTGTTTCATTGTAAGCATTGATATAAATAAACAAAAAAAAAGATTGTAAGTTTTCTTATACTGGTTGCTAGGTTTGGTGTTTTGATTTTAAAAGTTTAGTACCTAATATATTTTTGTGTAAACTATAGGTATTTTTTGTGTAAGCATGGTAGATTTAAAAATAGTTTAAAAACGTAAATTGTTCAATATAAGAGAGCATATTCGCGAACAAATGTTATTCGATGATTTGCCAATATCAAGTACCTATGTAGTATATTATGCCGATTAATCAGTATCTAAGATGATCCCGCTGATATATGTCCTATTAATCCAAGGGCGGATCCAGGGGGGGGGGGGTCATGACCCTTCCCTGGGCTGGGTCCAGGACCTAGGTGGACCACTAATTAAAATTGTTGAACATAATGTTTTTATATATTTTTAGTCACCATATAGATTTTAAGTACATTACTTACATTTAGTAATAAAATACCTACTTATTACTTGTATCTATTATTATCAAAATTAAATTATAACTTCTTGTGACTTGACCATGACTATATGATCCCCTGGCGCCAAAGCTGGCTCCGCCCTTGTATTAATTAATCACTGGCTGGATTCCCCATCATGTCACGCGTGTTGCAGCGATAATTTCCCTATTGTAGAGTTTCTAGTCACGAGCTCTTGGGCTATGTATGAAGTATGGTCGTGTAGTTACTCCCCAGTTATATGGCGGCCTAGATGCTGTTTTAATGGCGAAACCTGTTGTTGCTTTATAGTAGCCAGCTAAAACCTAATTGAAAGAGAAAATATAGGTATATAGGTAATGTCTATATAATTTCTTCTTGGTTAATGATCGACTCTTTGAAACGGCTATTCGTTGTTATAAAATAATATTACCTTCGAACACTTCGCACCGTTAGTGGTGTCAATATTATTGTCATAGTTCAACTGATGTACCTACCTATTGTTGTAAAATGTAAAAAAATGTTTTGATCGAAGGCAATGGTATGATGAATATAAAAGAAGCGAAAGAGGTATGTCAGGATCGTATCAAATGGCATTCGATTGTCTCTGCCTACCTCTCTAGGGATTAAAGGCGTGATTATAGTTAGATTAACTGTTGATCGACCTTTCAGAAACTGGAGGTAAGTTTTGATTTGTTCGATTATTTTTAGAGGGGTAAATAATCTTCAAAATGGCGTATTAAATATTAATTTTGATACAGTATTAAGGAATATATGGCGTACCGACAACAAAGACCATTGAGAAATAATATATAGAAATATATACAATCCAAATACATAAAAATGATAATAAAATATTAAACAATAATACTATAAAGCCATTTAAGTTAATGTAGGTAGGCAGATAATGGCAGATTGGCCTTGGTCGTTTATGGGACAATCGGTAATTTTGATGTCTTGGCTAAGTTTGGAAACAAAATGGGTAATCCAACGTTATTTGCAAAATAAATGACGTAGGGTCAATTTTAGGGTTCCGTTCCGGGACACTAAGTTTCTTAAACTATCTTCAAACTACCCCTATGTGCAAAATATCGCGTCGATGCGTATTGTTAAACAAACTAGATGACCCGTGCGAAAACTTTCGCACCGTTAGTTCAACTAATCTCCAACAGATGGCGTATTTTACAAAATACATAAATTAGTCTACTTTTAAAAGAAACATTAAATTTTTTTTTATTGTTTTCGTCATTAGACGGGAAAATAATCTTCAACATTTATTTTGGTGAAGTATTAAGGGATATATGGCGTACCGACAAAAAACATCTGCATTTTTTTCTGCCATTATTTATAACAAACGAGTATTCCACCCCCGGCTTCGCCCGTATGAAAGAAAAATCTTAGAACCTGATTGCAGCGTACCGGGTCCAATTGTGAATCTAAACCATCCAGAGACCCACGCAGACACGCAAAAAAATCATCAAAATCGTACCATATCACGATACATACGTACATACACACTTTCGCATTTAATAATTATATATCTATACTGAGAACGAAAATATTAGAAATAAAACAAAAATTATAGATGTAAGGAAAATAATTAGACTACTCAATTGGCACTGGGCACTGGGCAGGACATATTTGTAGGATGAATAACAAGAGATGGACAAAACGTTTAACAGAGTGGGTACCAATAAGGGACAGAAAAAGGAGAACAGGGGGACCAAATAAATATTTTCAGCCACAGATATGGATCTCATTGGATGCAAAAGGCACGTGAAAGAGATATATGGAGAGGTTTAGGAGAGGGCTACGCCGCAGAGGCGACTACTACCTAATACATATATAATAATACATAGCATGTAATTATTGTACATAGCATTATTTTAACGTGGGATATATATTTTTACGTAAAAGTTTTATTGTAGTAGCAAATAAAAGGCTTTTTATATTTATTATTTACTAGCATTCCGCCCCCGGCTTCGCCCGTGGATATTTGCGAACAAAATAAAATATACCCTACAGCACTCATAGATAATGGCTTGCCTGCACTACCCCTACCTCTACCGCGATCCCTACCCCTACCCCCTACCCCTGTCCCTGCCCCTACCCTGTTTCCCACGACTTCGTACGTGTCTATTTCAGAATGTTGGCAAACATACACTTCGTACATAGCTTTTGTCATGTTCACCTCTGCCCACCCCGTTCCCGTCGTCATGCCGTGATGGTAGCCTATGTCACTCACGAAGTATGTAGCTTTCTAATGGTGAAAGAATTTTTAAAATCGGCCCAGTAGTTTCTGAGCCTATTCATTACAAACAAACTTACAAATGTTTCCTCTTTATAATATTAGTATAGATTAGTATAGAAGTATAGATTTATTATACTGAGATCTATAATAATATTTTAAGAGGTAAAGTTTGTGAGGTTGTAGGGGTAATCTCTGGATCTATACTGAACCGATTTTGAAAATTCTTTTACCAATAGAAAGCTACGATATTCCTGAGTGACATAATATCCTCGGGCGAAGCTGGGGGCGGAAAGCTGGTAATAAATAATAATATAATTTTTTATTGAATGTCAGTCCTAAAACGTTTTTCTTTATACAATTTCAGAGACGTGCCTGTACCGTCGCGGGCCACAGAAAGGGTATATGTTCCTATTCGATATGAGGGGAGTGAAATTGGGCCATATTCTGAGACTTAGTGTTACGTAAGTGCTTCATTCCACTTTAATTTTGTCAAGTAGCTATTCCACTATCCAAATATTTCTCTGCCTTTAAGAATATATCTATGCTTTAATAGTTTTTTCAGGTTCTTCCTCGTAGTCAAATTATTTTGTCAAACTGATTTGACCACAAGGAATTGTTCTTCCTTGTGGTCAAATTGTTAGCTTAGGTTAGTTATCTATCTAAGAAGTTTGACTAACAGGATTTATTTTCCTGTAGGTCAAATCAGTTTGACAAAATAATTTGACTACGAGGAAGAACTGGTTTTTTCGTGGTCACACCTAGGTCTTTTATGTAAGCCTGTTCTATTTAATATACCTATGGATAACTGGCAAATAGTGGACATTGTTACTGGTGTCTCTAGCTACACCGCAAGGCAAGAGGATTCTAACTTCAAACTTCAAACCGATTCCTGTTCTCTATATTTCAGGTCTCTCCGCAAGTTCTTCCAGTTTGTTCAAGAAGCAGCCCCCATACACATGAGAGCTATACACGTACTCAACACTGAACCTGTCTTGGACAAGCTGTTGCTACTAATCAGACCGTTTATGAATAAAGAACTTTATGAAATGGTGAGTAAGGTTATATTTTGCAAAGAGCGTAGATGCCTACAACTCGCGCAGATAAATAATGGGATTCAAAATGGCGGCTTTTGTATGGGCATCTCGCTTACACACTATGTATGTGAGCGAGAGGCAAACAGAAAGGTCGCCCAATCGGCGCAATGAATGCGTCATGGTCCAAAAGGGCCCACTCTCCTTTTAATTCTGGAAAATAAGTAAATTCACACAATATATTTATATAATAACTTTTTTTTATTACTAAAATAGGTATATCTAACTAACCCCCCCCCGCCGGCTTCGCATAGGTTTACAACAATATTAATACGTAATAACAAGTAAATACACTTATAACTACTTATCTATTAGAGATAGATATATACTACCGCGGACTTTTTTGTAGATAATTTTATTCTACACAATTCTTTCCTACATCATCATGTTATATCTCTGACGGTTTAGACAGCATACCTACGCCATGAAAACTCGCTAATTAGTTTTTATTCCCCGACTTAATTCACTTATACTGTTAAAGCTCAGCTCCTAAACATGATAGATCCATGTTTTATACTCGTAAACCTTCCCTGTGAATCAAGCTATCGAATAGTGAAAACCTTAACAAAATCCGTTCACTAGAGCAATTATTATTTTACATTTCTAAGTAGATAATTAATATTTTTCAGATAAAGTTTCACAATAAAAACGCAGACATGGAGGTATTCTACAAAACTGTATTGCCGCGCTCTGCCCTCCCCTCAGACTATGGCGGCGAACTGCCAGACACTCAAACACTGCACAAGAAATGTATGCAAGAATTACTAGAACTTAGACCGCTGTTCTTGACTGAAGAGAAACAAAGAAAATCTTGTATACCGGAAAAGAAGAAGAAGGAATTGGAAAAGTCTTTTATGAAGCTAGAGATTGATTAGGAAATATACGCGCCATATAAGTTGAACCAGATTGACCACGGAGTTTGATACTTTTCGGGTTAACTTATTTGGCGAAAGTTACACAAAGAATGGCGAGTGAGCGAGGCAAATATAATTTGAATCGCATTTTAAATAATAGGGTAAATTATATTAATAATCTCTTGGAAACGTGGAAAAAATTGTATGGAGCGACACTACCGCCAACTAGCGGGTGACAATAGGAAACTTTTGGGTATGTAAAGGTAAAGCTATAATGTATACCTACCTACTTTTTAAATTTCTATTTCAAAGAAACTAATTTTAATATTTTTATGCCTAGTTTTTTTTTAAAAAATTCAAAATTTTTCGCGTGGTACACCAGTTAGACAAATAATTTGAGAATTTTTTGAAAGCTTTCAAAATTTAATATAATGTACTGTACTTGAAAACAAAAATATTCGAATTAGTTTCTTAAAATTATTTGAAAGAAAAATATAAAATATCATAGGTTGTAGATGCCTGTAGGTACCTACCTCATTTATTATTTTAGAAACTATTTTGGTATAAGATATAGGTTTTTTCCGTAATCCAACAGATGTCGCTAGTGTCGCTCCATTTTTTGAAAGAGCTTGGTATTATTTATTATTATATTTATATTGTATTTTTATACAAATATTGCAGAATTTGATTACCTATATAAGTAAAAGTGATTTTGTATAAGGGCTGGCCCCTTAAAATTATTTTAAACTAGACATAAAGAATGTATTTAATTTTTTTTTAGTTTTCTAAGGTATTTAATTGGGTTTAAGAAGGTATTTTGTTTATAATAAGCATGGCATAGCAAAGAATAAAAAAAAAGTGTTCTTAATACGAGTAGGTAAATTTTGTTCCTTGGGTGGATTTGGTAAGGTTTTTATTTAATAAAAAATTAAGTAGGTACTTAATTAAAATAATTATTATAGCTTAATTATATATAATAATTATATATATATATATATATAATTATATATATATATATATATATATATATAATAAAAATATATATAATAATTAAATATAACAGCTCTCTAATTGATTAAACTTTGTTAATTCCAAAAATTACAAAAAAATGCCTAATATGTACCTACTTAGTTTTTTTTAAGTATATGCAGGCCTGTCTCACTTCTCAAATTTTCACGAAATTAATCTTCCCCCGCTCTGCATACTTGTTGAGAAAAATCTATGGCCAGGAACAAAACACTGCCGGTTGTAATTAAGCTGTCAATGCAATCAGACTGATATTGGCTTGTGCATGGCCATCCCATCGTTTTGTATTTACATTCGAGTTTCAAATAAATGTACTAAAAGAAACTTCTATGTTATTAGTACTTTTGTTGCTTCTGTGGTATATTATGTAGGTACCTACTTACCTAAATAATTTTATATCAATGGCTGTTTAACAGCTAAAAAGATTTCGTCTACAAGCAATGAATATCAAAAATAAATGAGGTCTACGTCCTTATTTTGATGCTGCCACTTTGAAGGCGGTGATAAGATTGAATGTGTCTAGGCAAGGTCATGCTATATTATAAAATAATAAATAATGAGGCGAATAACACCTATTTTACAGAAAATATTTTAGTACAATCAGCTCAGATAAAGACTGGCATTGAAAATGGCGCATTTTTTATTTGCCTCTCGCTTACACATTATAGCGTGCGAGCGAGATGCCCATACAAAAGTCGCCATTTTCTATCTGTTTCTATAGGTGGTTGGCATAATATTATTTTAGTCATACTTTTCAAACACATTATTGTGTTAATTTAGTGAAAAAAAATATGAAAATTAAAATTAAGTAATAATTAACGAAATGTTTATTTATTTTTTGTTGTGATCATTAGTTGTAAGTTTGAAATATTAAATATTTATATTAGTATTAATTAGTTTCCCATAGTTATCCCGTTATCCCACATCAAAATAATTATATTGCATTTTTGCTAACTAATATTTTTTTTAAATAGGTAACCTTATAATATAATCTATATTAATTTATGTTTTTCTGTAGAATATTTTTATATTGATTGGTAAAGAGAGATTAACACAAGTAAGTATGCAGTTTCAAAATAAATTATATTTGGTAAAATTTTGGTCAAAAGTGAAATTAATAAATTAAATTATTTAAATTACAATAGATTAAATTAATATTAACAACAATTCCTATAATACTAAAATACATACTAACAGTCATTTAAAAAATTATAAACTGGGCTTATATAATACTACAATCTAATAAGGCCATTTATTTCATTTCATAAGGCACTTGTATGCAAAATTATGATTTATATTACTGATTTCTAACAAAAATAGATAAATAATGAATTATCTATTAGTAAGATAGCTGAATCGGCACAATTTTCAGTGAGGTATACAATAAAAATAACTAGAGAATATAAAATGTTTAAATAATAAAGAAAAAATTGCATTTCAATACAAATTATTATAATCTACCTACATTATTAAATAAAAAAATAATCACTGACACTATCAGTGAAACAGGCCCTTAAATATGTAAGTACATTAATTAAAAAATTAGAATAAATTATTATATAAACTAGAGTAAGCAATATGATCAATAATTTACTGCTTACATGATTTCATTTTAAATTACTGCATAGAATTCTAGTGTAATTTTTTTCTACCCTATTCTTATACCTTGAAACCCATAGCCTCTATTGTCCAGACTCTAGAGTGATATTAACATGCCATTGTAGGTCAGAGGGGTAAGCCAAAGTTTCTTGCACATGAAGTAGTCGTCTACATTTGGCCGCAGCAAACAGTTTTAACTGAACTATGAAATTACAACAAATACAAATTGAAACTTTACATATTCTGATTAATAAATTTCTTCTCATTAATACAATTCTCAAGTTCATCATGATATTTATCAATTTTATTATCAAACCCAGGGCTCCCAATATCACAATCAAAACTGTTACCTGTGATCACCTTTTCTTGGTTCAAAGTAGAATCAAATCTCACTTGTTTTTTGCCAGGAGTGGCAACCCTAGTTGAACAGTTAAACGGTTCATTTACTCTCTCCTTTAATGGTGTAACATTCATATTTAATTTAGTATTTCTTAAAGTTTTAATAGTCTCATACTGATGCTCTTCATCATCTTCGTCAACTTCCTCAATTTCGATTTCATCAGAATTATCCAAGTTTAATGCTGGGTTTTCTATTCCTGAATCTTTGGGTTTATTCTTTGGTTTAACTGCTTTCCTTGGTACTTCATAAGGGTTCAATGTAGTATTTGTGTCTTGTTTCTCATGTTTAAAAGTCTGTTTTAGTTTTTTAAACACCAATTTAGACAATTTTGTGGCTTTGGACAGTTGGTGCTTAAAGTCTTTTTTGCTGTCGTTTGAGTCATTTGAATTGTTAACCTTAGTGCTGAGTTTATTTAGATTTATAATGTCCGTTGCATTAAAATGTGACACATCACAGCCTAAAATTTTGCTTTGTTTGTTATACCCTGTCTCATAAACTGTATCATCACCAATATTTTCATAAATAGGGCTCTCAGACCTTAAGTCATCCATATTTTCATATTCATTTTGGTTATTTGCTGGCATTGACTCATTAATTGTGGAAATTGTGTTATTTGTGTCACTTGTAAATAACATTCTGGGTACTAAAGTAGTTGCTGAACTTGTAGGATGGGACATTGGTTCATATTCAACTTCCATTGCTTTACAACAAGTATCACTTATACTTAAAAAAGGATTCTCTTGACTCACACTTTCTAATTCTTCAACATTTTCTTCTGTACTTTGATTTAAAAAAGGGTTAGTATTTTTCTTTTTATCAGACAGACGTTTCTTTTTAGTAATAATTGTTATTGTCTTTATTTCCATAATGTTGCTTTCATTTAAATCATCATCAAGATAAAGTGATTGGTTGGATGTTGTCGAATTATCCAGAGCAAGTCTATCTATGAAGCTTAAACTTAAATTAGTTTGATTGTTTACAAATATGTGGTTGGTAATATTGGTTTTGTTACCAACATCAGCTGAAGTATCTATATGATCTATTGTAGAGAGTTCATTTTCAAATGTGTTCATATGATTGAAAGATTTTTGCTCTAATATTGATATACCTGAATCCATATCAACATTATTTATATTTTCATCAGATTTTTTTACACAAACTGTCATTTCTTGTGATCCTGAATTGTTATTTCGAGGTAAAGCTGTGCAAGGATCGCTGGAGTTTAGATTTGCATAAATAGGTTCAGTGACTTTCGTAGTGATGGCTTCATGACTACTGGACACTTTTGAAGTTATGTTGTAGCTTCTTACATTTTTCCTCACATTTTCCAATTCCCGTGCAAGAAATTCGTTGACAGCACTCTTACTTATACCCAAGTCTAGAGCAGAATTTTCAAAAGCTGCTATATCACAACTTTTAGTTCTCCGTCTCTTCTTCACTGGTACAATTTCTAAGGCATTGTTGCACATGGGGTCCTCATTAGCGAGCAGGTCAAGTCCGGGATTAAGGTACACATTTGTACATAATGCAGGCAGCTTACGCTTGTTTTTTAGATTTGTTTTTAATTCAAACTGGTTATTGTCCACTGGGTCCATTGTTCTGAAAAAAATTTAATAATAATTGAATTAAATAAAAAAAAATCTGCCTCGTCTTTGCTCATAGAAAAAAAAAATGTTTATGGTTACTGCTCCACTCCTTTGGGTCTTAGCATGATGTTATATAGACTATAACCTTCTTCAATAATTGGGCTATTTAACTCAATTTTTTTTTCCAATTGGTAGTTCTAGTAGTGCATTCAAACAAACTTCTAGTAGTGCATTCAAACAAACAAACAAACTCTTCAGCTTTATTATTTTATATTATACTAGGCCTGCCTTGTGGTTGCACCTTTTTTTTTTTTGGGAGAAAGGCGGGGGAAATGCTCATGCACACCAGGGAAGTCGACCCTGGTAGTGTCAGACTCCTGCCTTTTTTCTTAGTGTTGAGGGGATGCGGGATACACTTTGTGGCCCGTGTTATGTTTTACTGCCGTCAGCTCCTAGTAACTCCGAGCCGTCAACAGACAATCCTGACAGGTTGGAGCCACAACTCTGTATTGCAGGCCACCCCGACAATTCAGAGCTGCAACTCCATGCTGCCATCCAGAATATCCGGACAGCTCGGAGCCTCCGAAGGGACAGCAGGCTAGTGGGGCTGGTAAGTTTTTGGGTTGGAGGTTTTATGGTTACTGCTTAGCTCCTTTGGGTTGTAGCGTGATGATATATATCATCACCTATAACCTTTCTCAAGAATTGGCCCATTTAAACAAACAAACTCTTCAGCTTTATTATTAGTATAGATTAGCTTAAATTCTAAGTAGGGTAAGTACCTATTCTTTAATTTATATTATTCATATTTATAAATTCGAAAATAACTCCGTCTGTTTCTTATGCTTTCACGGCTAATGGATTTTGATGAAATTTGATATGGAGAAAGCTTGCACCCTAGGGAAGGGCACAGGCTACTTTTTTTTAAATCGACCCCCTAAGAAAGACGAAATAATAAAGAGGTGAAGTTTGGATGTAGGGGGTAATCTCTGCACCTACTGATCCGATTCTGAAAATTCTTTCACAAATAGAAAGCTACATTATCCGAGTTTTAAAGTTGATATTTTACTTTGTTCTAAAATATCCACAGGCGAAGCTGGGGGCGGATAGCTAGTATAACATAAAATATGCATAATAAATAGTTTTGACTTCCAATAAGAAACAAACAAAGGCTTTATCAGTTAGATATTTATTTATGAGTGCAATGTTGAGCGTTGCAGGTCTCTTAGATATTTAGCAAACTAGTTTAGCATTATTATAAAAGTTACTACAAACAAAACAAAGTATAAACTTACCTCACTTTTTACAAATCGATTTATTATTACTTTGACAAAAAAATACACATCACTATGTACAGTAATTAAAATAGATTATTTTCAACATATTAAACTATAAGTAAAGGAAAGTTTTCAGTGATAAATCATTAAAATTAAATCGTAAACAAAAAGCTACGGGCGGCAGGTGTTCAAAGGCGGCGGTTATTTTAATTTGACAGTTATTGTTTTAAAATGAATGGATAAGACATACATAGCAAGGAATTTAATTTATAAGTCTTAATTTAAAATTTATTTGTTTTTATGGTTTCTAAGTGTTGAATGCAACATATTATGGGGGCACAATGAGTCGATAGGTGTCGCATTGCTACTGTCTCACAAAATTGAAATCGAAACCTGTATCACGCTAAAGAAAATATGGCAATGCTCCTTGGCATATTTGTAGGGTTAATATAATATTTATTAATTGTTTGAAATTATTTACTTGAACTCTTTATTGCACAAATATATAACAATTAAATATAAAAAAACATTCACTGACACAATATTCTGTGTCATCAGGCAGGAAAAGTTGTAATTTAAAAAAATCACTAGGCTATAGGCAGGTATTATAGGACGATTTTTATTTAATTTAGATTGCAAGATTAGTATTTTTAACGACTTCAAAAAAAAGGCGTTTCTCAATTCGATTTTTTATATTTTTTTTTAAATGTTTAATTTTATGTAGGTAATTCTAAGTGTACCTATGTACTTTTCTTGCAGCTGGTAATTCATCTTTCCTTACCCATCTGTTAGCAATAACAATGACTTACGTCAATACTGTCCAAACAAACATGAAATAAAACTACAGAAGCTGTAAACTGAATTAATATGAAACCCATAATATGGTTTAAAATAAAAAATATGGTTAGAAATAAAATTAAAAAATTACTTTATAACACTATTTCTCTAACAAAATAAAATAATGTTGTAATGTAATTTTTAAACCATTACGATACAGGTTTATCCAAAAAGTTTATATCACCAACGAGGTTCCATCAATTATTTTTATTTTTATAGCATTACAAAAAAAGTTTTCATTCCAATTTTTACTTGTCTATGACAGCGTTTGGTGCTAGGTTTTGGCACCATTCATTGAATATGTTTATTGTAGTTACTGAATTTCGTGGATATTTTATTTAGTAGGTTGAATCCCAATGTACGAGAGTAGATAAAGTTCTTAAATACACACTCGTGTTTTAATACCCCTCATTATACAACACTTTCATAAACTACTAGTATTATATATTATGTAAACTCAATGCTAATATCAAATAATTATTATTATTTAGGTGCATAGCTTTCTTCAAAATGTGGAATGGCTGGAATATGGAGCGACACTATTTTAGAAAATAATTTAGTATAAGTATTATTAATTAGTCTGTAGAATTTATTTCTTCTGTCGCCTGCCACCATTGCAGATGGCTTCACTCTACCACCGCGCGCGCTTATTGGTCCAGATCAAATAGCGCGCGCTTCCCCGGCTTTCTGTTACACACTTCGGTCCCTTTTCACGAAATCACTCCCACAATTGCAGGAAAGCGAGAGGAAAAATGTTACTCATCAAAAACAATGTATTGCCATCATATTTGTCGGTTTTTGTAACCCAAATATCTTCATTCGACTGCTTCGGAAGAAAAGTAGGTAGGTACCTAATGGTTTTCTGTATGTAGGTCGGTATTATACATTATTTATTTGGCGTGTTCTATAAGTATAAATAAAAATGAAATGGTGTTCGTTGGTAAGCGCATCACTTGAGAACGGCTGGACCGATTTGTTTATTTTTAAATGTTCGTAATAGTGCCGAGTGCGAATCAGGTTTTTAGGCAAAGAAAAATTGAAAATTCTAGAAAATTCTGGAAAAACTAAAATGATATTTTTTCCTATAGGATTTTTGTATAAACAGGAAAGTTAATATGAGCGGCAGTTGTATATTAGTGATATGAGCAGTCATATATCCATAATAGAAACGTTTCTATCATTGCAAAGTGGCCCCAGTTTTACAGATGTTCGATGATATATTGTGTGTATTTTAGCACCGGTTATTACTATTTTGTTACATATCCGTGATAATCTTGATCACAATATCAATAAATGATGATATAATAGATACCGCGACGCTTATATTCAGCTATTTGTTGTTATTTTGGTGATTGCGATTCTCTTTTATTACAAAACATAACTTGGAATCGCGTACGTGCTTGACTAAGTGTGCGTTCTTTAAATTTATATTAATTTCAGACGAAACATTAATAAAAACAAAGTAAATAAGTACAAAATATTGGAAAGTAATTATTTTTCATTTCGCTGTAGGTATATTTATTATGTGCGATGAATTTCTCTTGCGCTCACAACTTTATTGGTGAATTCATATTACATTATAGGTATTTATTTCATGCCCCCCTCGAATTTATATTATTTGATTAATTAAAAATAATTTAAAATATTGAATTATTTTAAGTCACCACAATATGTCCAATGAGTGTTTCGGTTACTGATATTATCATCACTGACCGACCAGCCTGGGGTGCCACGAGGCCCGCCATGACCAAAGCTTAGGGTTCCTCGAGAAATCAGCGAGCATAAACTTTCCCCAAAAGAGTTATTTCAGCTATTATACGCCTTTTTAGCGTTATATCGTAGCAAAAAATATGTATATGTAACTGCGTGGTGATATAAGGGTCTTGTAGAAGCATATTTACAACTTCTTAGTGTTATTGTAGATCCATTATCACGTTTATAGTTATACGATAAATTTGATGCTTATTAGTTACGGAGTGTTCTTTTATATCACAGATTAGATCCATGCGTGCCAGATATATCACCAGCGATAAACTTTGAAACTACAATACTTTGCTGTACAAATGTACCATTTAAACCTGTTGTACAACATGTTTATGAGAACTTTTTTATATTTTTGTTAAATGTGCTGTCAAAGCGGTCGAGTAAACGTTTATGTCATCATTTATTATCACGTTCTGGCTGTTAAAGCTAAAACAGCTAGATACTGTTATGAACACCAATATGGAGCAACGCTTAGAAAAGCAGTCACCGCGTTGTTTTTAAATGACTTTTATAACACTATTTAGTGTTAATAAATTTTCTATTATCATTACTTTGCTAGTTGGGATAAAAATAAATGTTGGTAGGTATATTTGTTTGAGATTAATAAACTCAAAAACTACTGGACCGATTTTGATATGGTTTTCACATAATAGATAGACAATCACAAGGAAGGTTTATGGGTATAACACAGCACACTACGTCTTTTGGGAGTGGAGTAGTAACCAATAATGTCTATGTTCCTTATTCGACGATTTACGGGTCGCTAGTGGATTATAATAAGCGACGTATCGCTTGGCATTACTTATAGAAGCGAGACTTGGTAATTTGGGTATAGAATAAGAAGAAGCATGAAAGTAAGATAAATGCAATGAAAATGCGGTCTTTACGTAGAATGTGTGGTCTATAGCGTATTGATCGCATCGTCCGGAACGATGTCATTAGAGAAGAATGCGGAGTGAAAGACGATGTTGTGACTAAAATAAAGAAAAGCAGTTTATGCTGGTTTGGACACGTTGAAAGAATTAAGGATGAAAGATTGACTAAAAAGGTTTATATGGCTGAAGTTAAAGGAAATGCTGGCAGAGAACGACCGAACATATTATAAATGGATTAATCGCCGAGCATGTATGAAATGTATGATGAATAGCGAAAGAGGTATGTCAGGATCGTAATAAAAGACATTCGATTGTCTTTGCCTACCCCTCTTGGGATGAAAGGCGTGAATCGCCATACAATTTGCAGTTAAATTAAAAAAAAAACTTTATTGCAAGTGACGGTAGTCAATAGCCTAATTGGTAGGACGGTGGACTTAAAAACAGGAGGTCCCGGGTTCGAATCCTACCCCCTGCCCAAAATGCTAAGCACCAATTTATCGACTCCTCGTGCTCCGGAGGGCACGTTAAACAATTCCAGTCAACAAGCGTGGTGACTATGGCAATTCCTCTCAATGGTGCACTAGAGGGAGACCATGATCCAGCAGTGGATCTTAAAAAGGTTGATGATGATGATTGCAAGTGAAGCTTTGCACAGGTACAATATCGGTACCTATAAGATGGTTTAGTTTATACAGAATATACGCCATTAAAACTCGCTAGGGCTATCTTTTTTCTTGACTTCATTCATTAATACTATTCGTGCTCAGCTCCTAAACATGATATATCCATGTTCAATACTCGTAAAACTTTCCAGTGAATTAACCTATCTAATAGTGAAAACCGCAACAAAACCCGTTCATTAGTTTTTGCGTGAAAAGGTCACAGACTTGGGGGCTTTAGTTTTAAATATTATGTGATGGGCAATGAAGATTTTTTTCTTATATCCCATCATGTAGTATTTAGGATATTGTTGACTATTATAAGTTCTTCAATTATGCTTTAGAGGTTTTTTTAAGTGACTTTTTAACCGACTTCAAAAAAAGGATTAGATTCGTCGGAATCTTTTTTTTATGTATGTTCCCTGATTACTTGAAGACGCCTGGACCAATTTTTTATTTGAAAAGGTTTACTTTCCAGTAGTTTCCAGTAGGTCTCATGGTCATCAGGCCAGGATCTGATGATGGGATCCTGGAGAAATCGAGAACTCTTCAAATTTTATAGACCCACTAAAAGCGATTTGGGTATTTTTTTTATAGTGACTTGTGCATTTGCTTTTGGAAAGCACACTTTTTAGTGCATAATTTTTCAAGTCGGTACACTTTTCTTTAAAAGGCAATTATTAGTACTATAGCTGTTTTTTTCAGCATTATTTTAAAGGTTTTGCGTCCTCTGAAGTCCAAAATAAACACAGAACGGAACCCTAAATAAAACGAGGGTCGAGAGAAGATATAAAGACAGCAAGGCATACTCGCGTAGGTATCGCACGCATGCCTCCATCCGTCAGTATTTCGTAGAGTTGCTTAGCGTCACCACGGTCGTCCTACGTAAACTATTGATTTTTCACAACCAATACAAAATACTCAGATTTTCACGACTGAAATTCACAATTCAAACGTAAATTCAGACTAAAAGTGCCTTTAACAAGTGTTTTTTGATATATGTTTTGATTTGTGCCTGAAATTTTTATATAAGTAAGTAGGTCGATTGTCTATGTGTTTACAATATGGACTGTTGTAGGAGTGATTTATTATTTATTACACATTCGCGGTTTTGCCTGCTTTATTTAGATAGCACTGTCCACCCCATTCTGACCATCTTAGCCATAATTATATTTATCTGAAGCTGAAAAAAGAGCAGTTTTTCACAGCTGAAAATTTCATCAATATTTAATTCAGATTCGAAGTCTTTCTGAACAAACATTGGGCCATATATTATTAGTTTTAAAATTATATATAAATAATATGCCACTATTCCACGCGGACCTTTTAAGGTTTTTTATATACCTAGTTGATTCATTTATTTGTATAGATTAGATTCAGCCGTAGGAAATTACAAAAACAGACAGCAGAAACCAAATAACCTAGTCATAACATAGGGCCATTACGTTGGACCTATGCCACCATACAAGCCTTACAAAGGACCGGGCATTGTGCCCGTGAATTTAGAGTTAAATAATAATAATAAAAAAATGATAATAATTAAATAAACTAAATAAAAAACAGATATTTTAATATTAAACATAAAAGTAGCATATCTCGCAAATATATATCTATCTATCATTACGCCTTTTATCCCATGAGCGGTGTGCAGAGACAATCCACTGCCATTTGCTAAACGATCCTGTTATAGGTACCTACCTCTTTCGCTTCTACTTGCTTCTCTTCAATCAATATTTTTCTCTTCAATAAAAGTAGTTACACCTAGATCATCCTCTGCCAGCATTTCCTTTCACTTCAGCCATATACACTTTTCAGTCAATCTTACATCCTTCATTCTTTCAACGTTTCCAAATCAGCGTAACTTCTTAATTTTTAGTTACAACATCATCTTCCATTCCGCATTATTCTCTAATGGCAACATTTTGAAATCACACATAGATACTTCAATTTAATTTATTTATATTATTAACGGCACGGAAGGATGGTTTTCTTTCAATCGAAGTATCTTTTGTTGTGCAAAATGGAGGGTTCATTGAATAAAAATGCAATTCATTCGTGTAGTTAGTGTTTTTCAATGTAAATAGTCATCTCTAGCCACCGCCCGTGACTTTTTTGATACGGAAATCTGAAAGTCGAGTACAAATTATACATACATACCTTCACGCCTGTTTCCCAAAGGGGGTAGACAGAGAGTATGGAGCGCTACTTGTCTCGATTTTTGCATACTTCTCTTGCTTCATCGTTTATAATGACGTTTCGTAGCCTTTTATGGTAAAACATCTTTTTAGACTTGTCTTATATTTGGTAAACAAACTTTGCACTTTGCAAATTTATATTTGTTTGTTCGTGTTCCATAGACTCAAAAACTACTGGACCAATTTGAAAATATAATATTAGTTTTTTTTTATAAATATTTCTACTTTGTCTACAGTTTATCACAGAATCGTTGGGAAAATGTAAATATTTAATTATTTATTCATTAGTAAAACCGCATTTCATTAGTTACGGATATTGCGGTCCAAATGTAAACAGTTCGCAGGAAAATATTATATGGGATATTGTACCTATACCTACCTACTGAAAATCACATATTTACGTGTCCTCCGAAGCAAGTGTAGTCGATTAAAGCACATATTCTTAAAGAAAATTGGTGCAGCAGGGAATTGAACCAGGGAAGTTAACACTCTACCTAGACTCTCTAATAGGCTGAAGGTCACGTCATAGACACGGCTTCGTCCGTGAACTTTTTAATTGGTTGATGGTTTCTGCTCATAGCGTGATGTTATTATAGCCTAGTTATTATCTTCCTCAAAATATTTTTTCACATCGGATTGGTAGTTCTTCCTGAGATTATCTATTCGGCCAGCAAGCACGTAGCCAGGATTTTCCGTCGGGGGAGTCCAACCACCAACCAAGCCATAATTCTGAAAAAATAAAACACAAGTATACTTTACCTTTTATTACATATTTTCTGCAATAGGTCAATATCCTAGTTCGCTTGACTCGACCTCATCAGCTCAGCTGAACTGATAGTAATTACCTACTTTTTTAAATTCTCAATTTCAAAAGGATTCCGGGCCCACTGGACTGAAACGTCAGTTCTATAGGTATGTTCTACTTTTTAGGGTTCAGAATATCTCCGATGAAAGTTTTTTGTATCTCCGTTTGGAAACCCTTATATGTGCTCATGTGTCTATCTGTCTGTCTGTCACAGCTTATTTTCTCCGAATCTACTGGACGTAAAATGTTGAAACTTGGTACATACCTATATCTATGCTATGATACATATTTGGTACATATTTCATGACCTAATCACGGACTTATAGCGTAAATAATCGAATTTCTATATAGTTTACAGGAAAACCTAAACGATAATTCTGTCTTAAAGTCTAACCGAAAAATAGTAAGGAACTACGAAACCCTGAGCGCGCGAGTCAAATCAAGTCAGCCAATTATTTATTAATGCAGCAAATCAAACGAATAGTCGGCAATTTTGGGGCCAATTAGTCGTTAGTCGGCTAGGCGACCACATCCATAGTCGACAATATCCATAGTAGGATCACTATTACAAACACGTCAGCAAGAATGTATGAATGTAGGTATCGCTAAGAACCACTTAAAGGAATTGAATGCGGTTATGATCTACATTTCTCAAGAAAGGTTTATTTACACTTGTCACTTTTTTCGTCGGTCCTAGGGTACCCAGCAGAAGATCAAGTCCTCTTCTTTTACCCGATGGTATTTATGAGAAGTCATTTAGTAGTTGGTAAAGTTTTTAGTAGGGTATGTAGTTTGTCAGAGCGAAGTCGGTGCGGTCGCTAGTCGAACCAATAAGCTCTTTAATCGATTTCATGTGCTTGGGAAGGCACATGATTGCCGTCCGCTCAAATACTTAGTTATAAGTATAGCTCTGCGTATAGTGCATCAGTTCAACTAGGCAGACCACGTGTTCCATCCCAGATCCCGGACATATACCAATGGGTTTTTTTATAATCAAACCACACTGAAACGTTATCACTTTTACCCGCCGTTTTTTGGACGCGATTGGACGAATGTGTGAGCCTTTTCCATCAAAATATATCTCAATAGAACTGGCCACTCGTTAGGTATAGCCTCACAAATACCATCGGCTAAAAGAGGGAGACTTGGTCTTCCGTTGGGTACTCTGGGACCGTAACACGGTTTCGGGAGCTGTAAGACCACCCGTGAAGAAAAAACAGCTCTGATAGCAATAAACATCACAACAACAACAAACAAACAAATACGCTTACAACTACTAATTTTAAACGGACTTTTTTATAGATAATTTTATTCCACATAATTCTTTCCTAAATTATTTTGTTATGTCTCTGACGGATCAGACAGCGTACGCCATGACTCTTACTAACTCGCTGGTGCTAACTTTTTCCCCACTTGATTCATTTATACTGTCAATGATAAGCTCCTAAACATGATAGGTCCTTGTAAATCAACCTATCTAATAATGAAAACAACAGCAAAATCAGTTCAGTAGTTTTTGCGTAAAAAGATCAAATACAGACGAACAGACGCGGACAGACAGATATTGTTTTGTAAGTTATATGTTCAATTCCACTCTTTCAATATATATAATCGGCATTATTATTATTCTAAGTTCACGGCCAAATGCATTTGTAAGATTGCATAGGGACATAGGTCCAACACGTAGAGGCCCTTTAGTTAGAGAGAATTTTCACCACAGAAAATATTCTGTGATATTCACAGCGTAGACGATTTTTCGATGTCCGTCTAAATATAAATTATTTCGCTAAGTATTTTAATTATGTTGATGTTGCATAGTAGAAGGTACATAACTTTGAAAAAACAGACAAATGGATAGGTCTATTTAAAAAAATGTTCGAAGGCGTTCTCTTAATTTCCTTTTTCTAAATATCGTACCATTTTTTTTCTTTAGAACTTAAGGAGACGCATCATTACTTTTGTCTCATACAAACAGGCCCGCCGCTAGCTGTTTGAACGCCCGCGTGCAAATACCGATTACGCCCCCCCCCCAACATTAAAACCCTTACGTAAAAAAAAATTAAGGTAATTAAGGACCAATAGATATCGTTATTATGACACGATAAACATTTAAAATTATGAGAATATTTCGTTTCGATATCTGTTTTTGCCGCCCTTGTGCGGTGCACGCCCTGCACGCCCGTACGCAGCGGGCCTGCATACAAACTATGCTTCACGACTTCCTGGGAATTTGTATGGAGATATTACTATTGCCAATTTCTCTGTAAATACTCCACCTGTGTCACTGTAATTCAGCATATAGTTACTTATTCAATATATCTAAGTGAAATAGTCGTTATTTTTTCAATTGGTTTTATTTAATAGGAAATATGGGTGGTAGAATAAAGGATTATTTTGACCCTTCTGTCTCTTTCATAATCTATCACAAAATTCTAATTTTTTTTAAAGCGCTCTTATACCATTATTCTTCAATTATATATATATCGCTTTTTTTTTGTAGCTTATTGAAAATTGAAAAAAAAAAAAATTTTATGAATTTTTAATTTGGCAAAAATAATAAAATAATTATTATTTTAAATTTTCAATAAGCTACCAAAAACTTCGACATATATAATTGAAGGGTAATGGTATAAAAGCGCTTTTAAAAAAATTTAGAGTTTTGTGATAGATTATGAAAGAGACAGCAGGGGCAAAGTTAAACTACTCATATTTCCTATTCAATAAAACCCATTGAAAAAATAAGAGCTATTTCACTTAGATATATTCAATAAGTAACTATATGCTAAATTACAGTGACACAGGTGGATTATTTACAGAGAAATTGGGAATAGTTTATCCCAGAAAAATTCCCAATATAGGACCCTTAAATGATAAGATAAGTCTTAGTTTCAAAATTTAAATATATTTGACACAGTATGAATTAAAAATAAATATGAAAATCAGTTACACCTAAGTTTTATGACGCGTATTTTCAACCGATTTTGCGACTCTAATGTAGGTACCATCTTGTATTTATTATATCTTAGATAAATTCACATACTATCTATTTCTAATAGTTTTTGAATAATACTGGAAGAGCAATGTCTTACATGTCCGTTTTGTGTATTTTCGCGTATCTTAGTGTATCTCTCTAACAACTTTTTAAAGAGATATCGATAAAATAAACCGCGCGGTTTACTGACAAGTTTTCCTGTAAACTATGAGGCTCTATAAAATTATAAAAAAAAATTATAATCCTTACAACGAGCCCTTTCCTTTGATATGTCACATGATACACTAAACTTTCAACAATAAAATCTAAAGTGTGCGTGTTGCGGCTAACATCCGTCGGGACCTAGAATCTCTTTTTTATTGTTATTACTTGTGTAGGTACGTGATACTATCAAAATTAAATTATTAGAGTATGAATTTCAGTATTTCAATTAGACAACAGACCAAATATGTAAAACAAGATTACCGCCCACCGGCTTCGTCAGTGTAAAATTTTGATTATCCAGAAAGAAGTCCGGGATAAAAAGTTAGCCTATGTCACTCTCAAGCCCTGTGCAAATAACCACGTCGGTCTGTGTGGCCTGATTGATAGTCAAAACATCAAACATTCACATTTATAATATTAGTAGGAATGGAATGACTCTGATTCCCTGGGAGTGAGGTCGGGACCTTGTATAGGATGCTACGTGCGTGGACACATTAGCCCCGTCTCATCTCAGGGAAACTATAAAACTCTTGGTGTAGAAACTCTAGGTCCGTGGGGTTCAAATGCTAAAAAGTTTATTAAAGATATATCCCCTCGACATCTCTTCTGGTGACAGAGGGCTGGCTCCTTCCCCGCTTAACGAATCAGCATTGCGATTCAGCGGGGAAATTTATTCTTGCCACTATTCCACGCGGACCTGGTTTATTTAGTTATTTTTAATGTTTAGATTAGATTTTTTATATTGTTATGTGTAAATAATTAAAATAAAGTGGGAAGTAGGACTAGTAGTATATGGTATTATAAGTTTATTAGAACGCAAATAATTAGTGAAAAAAATACGTGATATAAATTAAATACGGTTGCTAAAATCTGAATTCAATTAATTAATTAAATTTTTAAAATGGCTTATTAATTAAGAATTAAACATAGATACTAAATTGTATATTTAACATAATAAAAAAATAGGCTTGCATCGTGCGCGCGCATCGTTAAATTCAAATTTTTTGGTGGACGCTGGATAAACGAACCTGATGAAAAAAACTGAAAAATCGCATTTGGGGGTGCCAACTTTTATAACATCACTGTGGTATAACTTCAAAAACAAAGCGTAAGTTTGTTTGTAAGAAGAAAACTCAAAACCTACCTTCTGAAGCGATTTGAAAAATTTAAAACAGAAGTAAGATTTTATTTTTGTACGTTGCACCGACATTTTTATGGCCAAGTTAACGACCGATTAAAATTATAATTTTACGGCGTCACAGGTCCAACTAATCGAATTTGGTTTCCTGTCCACATGATATTTACAAAACTACGACATATTTGCGTCTCTAAGAATTGAATCATTCACGAGCTATAATTGCGGAATGGCTTATGTATAAACCAGTAATTCCTTCACGCCTTTTTCCTAAAAGGGTAGGTAGAGGTAACAAATACACAAAACAACGCAGGCCGGTTTTGCCTGGATATAATTTTATTAAACGGCATCCGGAACGATGTCATTAGAGAAGAATGCGTAGTGAAAGATGATGTCGTGACTAAAATCAAGAAAAGTGGTTTACGCTGGTTTAAACACATTGAAAGAATGAAGGATGAAAAATTGACTAAAAAGGTTTATATGGCTGAATTGAAAGGAAATTCTAGCAGAGTACGACCTAGGTGTACTTTTATTGAACATTTAAAAAATGTATTGATCGATGGAAATATTAAAAGTAGGTACCTACACACAATCGCCGAGCATGTATGAAAGGTTTGATAAATATAAAAGAAGCGAAAGAGGTATGTCAGGATAGTAATTAATAATAATATACATTTGATTGTCTCTGCCTACCCCTCTTGGGATGAAAGGCGTGATGATAGATGACACACAATAAAATGTTTTACTATATTTTAGTTTTCTTATATCTCCATTCCATGAGAGCGTGCTGGCAGAAACTTTTGCCTTCTTCTTCTTCTTCAGCCTAGCACTGCTGGACGTAGGACTTCTCCTCCACACTCTACCCTCTCTCTTTATTATGTCGTCACTCCATCTCGCTGGTGGCCTGCTGACACTTCTGTGGCCCATTCTAGACCTGAACTACGTGTCCTGCCCATCTCCACTTCAATGCCACCTTTATCTTTCGAACAATCTTCTTTGACAATAACCATGTTTCTGATGCGTAGGTATGTCATGGTGGGAAGTACGCTAATAGTAGTCTTCAGGCATTGGGGCACCTCTCTGGCCTTCAAGACTTCGCTGAATTTTCCAAAAACTGCCCATCCCAGCTGAATTCTTCTTTAGATTTCCTTCATCTGGTAGCCCCTAACCGAGATAAACATACTCTTCTTCTTCTTTTTTATTATGGCTCCACCAATGTTCATCGGTGATTTGTCAATGTCAAGTATTATAGCCTTTATAGTGTTTATAGCCGGTAAATCGGTATTTAAGATAATCCCGCCGACCGTGATATGTCTTATTAATCACTGATTAATCACAACCATCACAGCGCGAACAGGATTAAACTGGATTCCACATCACGCCACGACGAAAACGCGTGCGTATGTCGCCATGACCGGATGTGGAATCCGAGATAAACATATTCTTCCACTCTTGTGTAATATGCAATGTAATTCTCTGTAGGGAAGTTCGCCATGAATTTTGTTTCAGACACATTTATCCTTATACCCACCGACAAAGAGGCTAACTGAATTTCGCTCCGCCATCAACACTATTTCGCCCGCAAACCGTATTGACAGCGTTTTCATTAGGTCCTAAAGAGCGTTTGTGAAGAGCTGAGGAGATAGTATGTGAGATAAGTGATTTTTTTTTAAAACACATAACTTTTAAACCTTTCTTTAAAAAAATTAAATCTTGAATATTGAATAATTGTTACATGTTTCTAGGCAAATAAGAGGCTTCATACAAGCGGTCACCCATCATGAGTTTGACATTTATATAAGTTGCATAACAGCTGTTAATGGTCTCAAAGAAATGCTAGAAGAAATGTGATAATTTTTAAAATTTGTTTAATATTTCTGCAATGTGCTTTTAGTCCTCATGCCAGTTATTCTCAAACTTTTTAGTGTCTAATATTAGTATAGAAATAAATAGGATAAAATTGTATTTTCGGCTTTTTTTGAGAGGCCTTAGAGTCAAAAAGGTAAAGTTTGTAAGTATGGTAGTTGGATGTAATCTCTCAAACTACTGAACCGATTCTAAAAATTTTTCACGAATAGAGAGCTACGACAATAAGCTATTTTTTTTCGAAAGGGCGAAGCCCGGGGCGGATAGTAGGTTTTAAATATTTCGCATTTATTTATTTATGAACTTTCTTCATTTTCTGAGCAATTGTGAATTATGGGCACGACGGGAAATCTCAAGCTCAAAAACATGACATACCTAACTATATACCTATATGCGGATGAAAATAATTGAACTTTGATAAAAACAAGTCTGGCGTGACAATAAAAGTCAATTGCTATGATGAATTTTAAGTTGTTGTTATCTACAATGAATCAATTTAAATCTATTACAAGTAATAAAAAAGCGATAACAACCTCTGTCATTTTTAAACATTATTCGTTACTTGTTTATGTAAGAATTCTTTAAGATTTCCGGAGACTTAGGTCTAGGCTTGAGGCCTATAAACGTAACACTGTTTGTTTGTTCAATAAATTATTTAAAGTAGGTACTTACGACTCTGTTGGCACGTAGGGGTAGGTTAGGGTTTCTTTTATAACCGCACATAAACCCACCCTGGACAGAGCCCGTACGGCCTTTCACGTAGGGGTAGTGCAATACGATAATAATATTTTGAGGTTAGTATTTTGCTTTGCAATCAGTATTTTTGCACATGAGCATTTTTTTTATTACACATAAAGTAGATTTTTTATACTACCCACTTAAATTAGTAGAAAATAAAAATATAGTCTGTCTGATTGTCTCAATGTTTGCTCAAAATAGATTCCAAAACTGCTTAACGAATTTTTATGAAATATTCAGCGATAATAGGTGGTGTCGTACAGTTCGATATGTAAAGTAAAGACTAATGTTTTTTCATATTTTTATATTTATTGAATATTTTTGTTTTTCTATGCAGTAGTTTTTCTATTAGGTATATTTCAAAGTTTTGCCTACAGAAAGTGACGTCATCATTTAGGTAAAGTAGCGTTTCTGTCGCGTGGCACCACTCGTTTGTGATAAAAGTAGTACCACGGCCCTTAACGTGCCCCGTGGTACTACTCGTTTGGGATAAAAATAGTACCACGGAGTAGTACCAATTAGACGAATGAGTTGATAAATAGGACAGAAAACATATCTTAGTTTTTACTATACATACTGAATTGTTCATATTTTAAACTGCTCTTTTTCATTTTGATATTTTAAAGTGCAAATAAAATAAGGCAGATTACTCACATTAAAATAATATCTACTGGCATATATACAACTGTAATATAAAAATACCGTACCGACTTCAAAAATTATGCACTGAAAAGTGTGCTTTCCGAAAGCAAATGCACAAGTCACTATAAAAAAATACCCAAATCGCTTCAAAGAGTTCTCGATTTCTCCAGGATCCTGACCTGATAACCATGGGACCACCTGGAAAGTTTCAAAAAAAAACGAAAAATTTCCAAATCGGTACAAAGTCATCGGGGAACATACATAAAAAAAAAGATTCCGACGAATTGAGAACGTAGTTGAGAACCTCCTCCTTTTTTTTTAAGTCGGTTAAAAAGTTAAAAGGTCCCCTTCCCTTTCTTATTGTCCTATTGCCATTCACGAATATCATGTAAATTATAGCAAGTCACATGTTCTTCATCAATAAAATTATGTCGAAGTTGTAAATTGCAATATTTTGCCTCTTCAAATTTAATGCTTCCAAACCATGAAAGTTGAGTGTACCAAGGACAATTCACCAAACTTCAGTGATTCTTTATTTACGCATCGACCGTGTAGCGCCGTACCACCCGGGAATATACTATGAGTTACTTTTATACACTCAATAGACTTTCATTCGGAGAAAAGTCGTGCAAATCAATTTGCTGGAACCACTTTGCATGCAGTCGCGATCTGTCGCTCGTCTCGCCATGACGCTGCAACCGCTATACCGAATGTACATTACTAATAACACAATTCGTCAGCCAAACTACGACGTTCCTATAAGAACTAAAAGCGTGTCTTTAAACGAAAGACCCCGTTCAAAATACGATAGAGTTAAAAGCGCCGCCCAAAAACAATTCCACACTTCCACCGAGCCGGATATATCTAAACCGCGACGGAAACCGAACGTCGTGACTGTTAAATCTTGCAGGAAACCTCCCGCCGCTAAGACGCCGTGCGCGGTCACCGTCCAGACCATCTCCCTCCCCATGAGGTTCGCGGGGGAGCAGGGTCTCAGTCATCCCCCCCGCTCCACGCGGACCTCCCGCGCGCGACCTCATACCTCTCTTCACACACAGGTGTCCCGCTCGGCAGACTGCACGCACAACAGACTGCTGCTCCAGATTAGCGAAGCCGAACAAGTGGCAGACTTTGAGAGGCTTCTCGGAGTTAATGCGATATTGTACCGCTCGCGGCCGAGCTCCGTGTACTCGCTGCGAGCCGTAACGAGAGCGCATCACCTGCTGTTCCGGAGACATCTTGACGAATTGCGGCCGCTCATCGAGCAGTACCGGCGGCTGAGGGGCTGTCCCCCGGTCGCACACCCCGAATCCGCCCCGGTTACCTCTCTGTACGACCTCTCGACCTTCTACGACGACGACGATGCGCTCCGTCGTCAGCTGGAACTTGTGACAGACGGGATCGTCGCGGAACAAATAAGAGCGGGACGAGAGCGGCTCGCACATACCGCGGTCGTCGGGCGACGCGCGCTCTGCTCGCCCGAGGGATGGCTCGCGCCGAGCATGAGCGCCGACCGTGACGAGGCTGCCGATCACGTCGAGGAGGTCGTGCGCTCGCTCGACTCCGTGAGTCTTCAAGATGGCGGCGTGCCTGCTATAACGTTCAGCGACTGTAGCGAACAAAAAGCGCGCGACCCTCCTGCCGCCGCCCAGCGTACCATCCACCTAACCGTACCCTCGGTAAACAGCGTCGACGAGTCCCGCCCGCCGCTGCTGTAGGTCACCATGATCGCGCTGGAGTCCGAGCAGACGTCCAAGGATGCGCGGGTCCCTCCCCCGGACCTGACGCCCCTCCCAGCCCCCTCTCACCGCACCCTCACCAGATCGAGTGCCGTCAGTCAAAAATCTGTGGACATCGCGATCCATCCGGAAACGTCCGGCAACCCGCTGCACAGATCAAAGCTGGCGCCGCAGCGGTCCACGTCGGAGACTCAGTCCTCAGGGAAGAAGATGATGAGTTTGAGAAAGACTAAGAACTCCTCTATTGAATCGACGGTAAGTCTACCCAACCAGAAGTCGCTGGATAAGAAGCACGGAAGTCTGCGTCATCAGAAAGCTGTGAGTACGCACTCTGACATTACACTAACGACGCAGCAATCCATTACGGATGACAGGAAGGCTTTGCGGGAAGCGTTGTACCAAGGCATCTTCCACCGACACCGACGGACAATCTTCGCCGTGGGTTCCTTCCTAAGAATGCTCCGCAGTAAAACCTCGAACTATGATTCAATCAGGTCTGACTCTGATGAGATATAGCGACCTATATAGTGAGTAGAGAACAATTGGTGCCACGTATTTTTGATACACGGTGATAGGTCATACTTTTGTATAGTATTTGGAAAAATATTGAAATGCAGTAAGTAAATTATGATGTCTTTGTATGACTTTTATTTGTGAAACGAATGTTCCTGTTAGTTTTTGCTACGTCGTTGTTTGTGTTGAGACGAATTTTACCAAATCATGGCTTATAGTGGGTATAGAGTTTGTATACATTACTTAGTCAATTTTATATTAGACCGATGTGGAGATAAATGTTGCCGACAAATGACTTTATTGAGGGCAGAATCTTTGTGAATAAATATAGAACAAGGTTTAGTTTAAAACTTGAAATTAGTGCCGTTTTATCACTTTCTATAAAACATTTTTATTCAAAACTAGCGTTCCACCCGGCTCCGACCATGAATCCCATATTAACTTTCATCCCCTTAAGTCAGTGTTTCTCAAAGTGGGCGATAACGCTCCTTGTGAGCGCTGGAGGCCCAGAGGGGGGCGGTAAGAGGCCCAGAAAAACTAATTTAGCACACTATTATATAAATTAAAGTAATTAATTTAAATTGTGATTTTTAAAATGTGGTAAAGTAAAAAAAAAAATTGGGGGGCGCTGAAAAATAATTGATTTTCAAAGTGGGCGGTAGACAAAATAGGTTTAAGAACCTCTGCCTTAAGTACATACAAATATTCCATAGAACAAAGCACTTTCCGTTTTTCCCAAATCAAATTTTTTTTTAGGTTTTTATATTAATAGACCCCATTATACTCAAGACACAAACTTTAAAATAGGTAACTAAATATACAAAAATTTTAGTTTTTCCCAAATTTTCCAATTTATCGGGCAACTTTTCTTTACCTAAAAACCTTATTCAGACTATTACGGCATTTCATTTTTATTTAATTAATAAAATTAATTAATTAATTAATTAAAAACTTATGTACATAATCCGACAAACCACACTTAGAGGCTCCATCTAAATATATCTCAACAGAACTAGCCACTCGTTAGGTATAGCCTCACAAATACCATCGGCTAAACGAGGGAGACTTAGTCTACCGCTGAGTACTTTGGAAGTCTTGGAACGTAACACGGTTTCGGGAGCTGTAAGGAAATCCGTGAAGAAAGAAAAAAAAATATAGAGATGGAGACGAATTTTTTTTATCCATAGATTAGGCACAGGCGGATCCTACACGCGGATCTTATTATTTAGTTTTTTTTTAACTTTTCTGAAATTTTTTATTCACACTACAAACAAAAATCTAAAATATACATTAAAAATCTTAAAAACCTTAAATACCTTAAAACAAAAACCTTAAATACCTTAAAACTAAAAATAAAAAGAAAAAGGATGGAGGAATCAAAGATAGAATCCTCCTCCAGCTCTGAAGACAATCCAATCGTGCCAAGAACACTCGCTGCGTTACCCCTTTGAATCTCCAAGCTTATGCGGCGAATGAAAAAACTCTTAGTTCGGTGATCACCAGACTTTTCGATGAGAAGTTTACCAATTTGATCAGCAAACTTCTTGGAGTCTGATGACCACGGACCAAGAGTCTCAACCGCAAAAGCAAGAAATTCAAAGTGATCTAGCAGCGAGGAATATTTTTAAATTTTTAATTGCCTTTTAAAAAAAAGTGTACCGACTTCAAAAAATTATGCACTGAAAAGTTAGCTTTCCGAAAGCAAATGCCTTACTCGTATCCTAAGTCACTATAAAAAAATACTCAAATCGCTTCGTGTGCCTATAAAATTTGAAAACTTCTCGATTTCTCCAGGATCCCATCATCAGATCCTGACCTGATGACCAAATCGGTCTAGGCGTCTTCAAGTAATCAGGGAGAACATTCATAAAAGAAAAAAACATAAAATATTCCAACGAATTGACAACCTCCTCCTTATTTTGAAGTTCGGTTTGGAAAATTAAGAAACAGACAAACATTTCAAAACTATAATACAACATAAACAATGAATTTATGTATTATGTTATTTATTTCTGCAGGTAACTTTTTGATTGACATTTACAAAGTTGTTGTACACATACATTGTTATATAAGTAATATTATTTTGTAATATTGTATGGGTTGACACGCAAGGACGACTGATTACGTCCCATATTGAACTCTGTCAAGGCCTCCTTATTATTTACTCGTCAAGATTGTGACGTACTGTTTCTATAGAATATTGAGGGACTCAAATCATCTATTTAGTTAGGTGACAGTATTTATGTAGCTCTTCTATATAGCTATCTATCCATCATCACGCCTTTTATCCCAAGAGGAGTAGGCAGAGACAATCGAATACCATTTGTTACGATCCTGACATACCTCTTTCGCTTCTTTTATATTCATCATACTTTTCATACTTGGTTGGCGATTGTGTGTACTTTTGAAATCGTCTTTTTATATGTTCAATAAAAGTACACATTATGTCGTCCACTGCCAACATTCCTTTTCACTTCAGCCATATAAACCTTTTTAGTCAATTTTTCATCCTTCATTATTTCAACGTGTCCGAACCAGCGTTTTAGCCACAGTTATAAAATACGAAAAGGATAATTAGAGACAATTTTATTTAAAAGCTTTCTGCCCCGGCTTCGCCCGTGGAGAATGCATTAACTTTCATCCCCTTTATGGTCTTAAGTTCGTTCAAAAATCGCATAGATTTTTTTTCAAAAACAATTATTCAGACTGTAACGAATATTTTAAAATAATAGCCAAATCGGCCCAGCCGTTCTCAAGTAATGCGCTTACCAGCATTAAACTTTGCTATTTATTAATAAAAATTAAGTAAATCTTATTGGTAAAGAAACTCTAGGTCCGTGGGGTTCCTATAATCGCCTCCCCTGACAAGAGGCTGGCTTCTTCCTTAGGAAAAATTTCCAACTATTCCACGCCTAATTCCATTCCATTAGTTATTTTAAATTTCCTTTAATTTTAAATCTACGCCTAGCTACGCCACTGATTCCATAAGTCATATTTTCAGTTTGTTACATAATAGGTTAATAACTGTGTATGTTTCATTTGAACCGTTTTAAAAATCAATAGCCAAGCTGGTGGTTACATGTTAGGTCAATGGAAATAAGGTCGATACATTGTGACAGCGGTTCTCAAACTGCTACTGTTTGATACTGAAAATTCTGTACTAATTTTAAGGATTTTAAACTTGAGAACATAATAATATATGTAATAAAATTTTTAATAATATAATTTAACAAGAATAATATAACTTAATAATTTAAAAATCTCAAAACTACAAATTAAAAATTTCTTCCAGAGAGTCCGAATCCGCTGCCATAGTGCCTAGAACACATAGCGCGTTACCCTTTTGAATTTCTAGCGCTATGCGTTGTATGAAAAAGACTTTGGAGCGTGGATCGCCGGTCTCCGTTGAAGTATTTTCCCGATTTTATTAGCAAAAACTATAGCGTCCGGTGACCACGCACCCAGAGTCTCCACCGCAAACGCCAGGAATTCAAAATGGTCCGCTGAGAGGCATGAGTATTTGCTCTTTTTTGTGTTCTCGGCATGTAGGGCTGCGGCTCCGGCATCTCTGGAAGTTGCGGATATGTGGCAGGCGGCGAAGGTGTCGCGCATGTTGTATCCCAAACCAACGGTCGACCCCGCTCCCACGGCACCAAACTCATACATAATAATATAATATAATATAAATACTATAACTCAATTCAATAACAAGCGGGGTACTTACTCTTGACTTGGATTTCCAATTTTAATCCTAAAATTCTGAATTTAAATTCGTTGCGACGACAGCAGAGACAATTTTATTTAAGGGCCGTTGGTCAAGGTCATCTTATAACAGTCAAAAATATGGCAAATCTCAGTTAATCCTGGAAAGGAGAGTTTATTTATACAACGTTTCCTTAACACACAATTGATAGTTATTATTTTAAATTGGATTGTAAGAGTTCTAAATAGCCATAGTTTCCAAAACGCAAAGGCAAGGCTCGTTTTGGAAACTACGTCTATTTAGAACCCTAAATAATAAAAATATGGCTCAATCCAATTTAAAATAATAACTATTAATTGTGTGGTAAGGAAATGTTGTACAAATAAACTCACCTTTCCTGGATTAATTTGAATATTAAATCCTTATAGCGCAGGGGTCTAAATCAAAATGTATGAGAATAGTCTGGGGATGGTTTAAATTCTGCATTGTTTTTTTTTCACTGTTAGGTATTATTTAATACTAAATATAAATAATAAACATAAAATTTTAACAACATTTTAGTTCAAATATATTTTGTCACTTTCTAACAAATCTGTAATTCAAAATGATAGAATGAGACGAAATAATAAGCAGGGGGTGAATAAAGCTATGGTTACAGCTACTTTGTAATGCAGTTTGGGAACCACTGGATTTAAACCAATGACGTAATTTAAACTCATAATCGTGGAAGCATATTCGGTCAACATTATCTCCACAAGTTAAAAGGTTTAGTTCGTTAGATATTAATATTTATTATTGCCTTACACAGTCCTAAGAATTCTGTTTTCTAATTTCACAAAATATACATTAAACATGTATGAATTTGGTAAAAGCAAGAAATAATTATTGTAATTTAAAAATTACTGAACCGATTTTTTTCGGTCTAGGATTGTATTATTTGTATGTTATATTAAAACGTAAATGAAACAGTCTATTCATTATAAGACGGCATGGATGACAAATTCTAGAACTATATTCGATCGATTCTTGATCGATTCCTTTTTTTTCTTTGTCTATAATTTGCCTTGCGGTTGCACCCGCTTTAATGGTTACTGCTCCACTCCTTTATGTCGTAGCGTGATGTTATTATAGCCTATGACTTCCTCAAGAATTTGGCTATCAAATGCAAAAATATTTTTTCAAATCCGAATGATTACTATCGTTCTAGAGGTTTGCGATTTCAAACACAAAAATTCTTCAGCTTTTAAAAATTATTCAGACCGTGATATAATGGATAGACTGTCTGTAGTAGTTTCATATAGAATTTGTTAAAAATCAAGCAAGGTGATCAATTTTTTAGAGCTTAAAAATACTGTAAAAGTTCGCATAGTCGCCTTGGGTTTTAGAAAATTTGTGAATTATTTTGCGAATTTGTATTTTATAATATTATACCTTATAGTAGTTTTAGGCGGTTTTAGTCTAGTTGCGAATCACAATTACAGACACATTTTGAAACATTTATGCACTTTTTTATATATATTTACAGTCCCAACTAAAAATATGTATACATTGTATAATATGTAATAAGAGTTCATTAGCTTATTGTTTATTGTACGTAAATTGAGCTTTTTAATGTAATGGTTAAATATTAAGGAGCTTAATACAATGTTGTAGAATCTGGATTATATAGGTACCCAAAATTCGCGTCTGATTGTTTAATATAAAATGGTCTTAAAATATATATTTATAATAAATACTACATTTATATATTTAAATATGAAAAATATAGTAAATTTCCAGGACAATTGGGAATATAATACTCTTGATTATTTTTTAGTTTTATGTATTTTTATATAAATAGGTACCTACCTACATAATTAGTTTTATTTTATGAGATGAAAATACAAAATTTTGTATAAGTAGGTAATAAAATTCAAAGTAATTTTTTTTATATTTTTATTTCATAGATTAAGCAATTTTAAGAAACTAATTTGAATATGTTCACTATACAGTCGATTTTTTATAATACATTTTCAAAACTTTGCCGACAGACGATAAAGTGACGTCATCAGTTAGGTAAAACAGCGATTTAGTAAAAAGTGAGACAAAATGATTGGAGAAAGGTAGGTAGAGAAGGCATAATTAAATTAATTTCTTAAAATAGCTTCAGGGTCCTATATGGCTTTAATTTGTATGGGATAAACTATTCCCAACGTGTCTGTAAATAATCCAGTACATAATACCTCAATGCCTGTGTCACTGTAATTTAACATACCTATAGTTACTTATTATCTTTTTATTATTAGTTAATATATCTAAGTGAAATAGCCGTTATTTTTTCAATGGGTTATATTGAATAGGAAATATGGGTTGAAGCAGGGTGGAAGCATAAAAATTATTACTTTGATATTTTCTCTTTTAAAATCTATCACTAAGCTCTTAATTTTTTAAGCCATTACCCTTCAATGGTAGCCTATTGAAAATTCAAAATAATAATTATTTTATGATTTTTGACAGGCGTATTATAATTGGTAATGGTAAAACAGCGCTTAAAAATATTTTTAAGAGCATTGAGATAGATTTTGGAAGGAAAAAAAGGGGCAAAGTAATCCTTTTTTTAACACACATATTTTCTATTTAATGAAACCGATTGAAAAAATAACGGCTATTTCCATTAGAATAAGTAACTATATGCTAAATTACAGTGACACAGGTGGATTATTTACAGTCGATAAATTGGGAATAGTTTATCCCTATACAAATTAAAGCAATAGGGCCTTTAATCTTTGAAATAAAAATATACAATTGTATTTACTTATTCAGATTTTTCCTTTTACCATTTGTTTATGACTCATATAACAAAGTTTCATAAGTTTTACAAGTTTTACAAATTATTCATTTGAAGCATCGAAATCTACATCATAGCTAAATACTATGGTTCAAGATGAAAAGTGTTAGAGTTTTTTAAATTGTTAAGTTGTTTGATTTGCTCAGAGCTATTTCATATAAAAAAGCCTATATTTGAGTATATTTTATCAAATAAAATTGTTGATGTAATTTCACTTATATTATTTTATTAATTACAGTCATTCATCACAGTTACGACAGGGTATCTTAATTTACAAAAATCTTTTACTGATATTTCTCGCAAGTTTCTAACTGACAAATTAATTTTGCTGTGTATTTCCTGTGTTTTCCTGTCTTAACAAAATAATAATTGATAAAATTTCACTGCAGATTTTATGTACAATCGTAGCTGTGATGAATTAATTATACAATGTGAATTAATTTTATTAAACAAAAGTCCCATATGATATTTAGCATGACTTATAAGACTGCCTAATGATAAAAATGTTAGCGAAAATATTGTGGTCCGCAAAAATTAAAATAACATTCTGCATTATATTACATGTGTTTTATTCCAATCTCCACATAATTATGCACGCGAGGATTAATTTGTTTGAGGATTTTTCAAGGGATTCCATTAATATGGATAGTGAAACCAAGGGTGACCTAGGGGTTGAATCATTTGACGCTAATAGGGGTCTTGACAATTTTTTGGAAATAATTCTAAATTGTAGCTGTAAGCTAATAAAATAATTAGATAATTTTATATTTGAAAACGTTTGTCGTTTTTTAAATTCCCGTGAAAACGTTCTGGGTGTGATGACGTCACATTCACGCAAACCAACACACGATGGTCACAGATTAGATACAATAACAAGAAAATAACTTAGTCAGTGACAGATTGACAGACAGTTAATATAATATAGTTAATAGTATGTGGTCATTTATTTGAAATTTACATTTAGATCGATGTGCATGTAGGAAAGTAAATGAATCTAGAGAAATCCGGAAGTGGTGCTACTCCCTGCTTATCCTTATGGAGTGGAAGAAGGGCGTGAAGGTACGTATATATAATTATTTTTATAATATTTTCAAAGTTTTGCCGACAGACGACATCATTAATCTGTGAGTGCTACAGGCTATCAGTGGCGAAGTGTCCATACAACCTGATTCCTTTCGGCTTTCGGCGGATTTGGTCTGATTTGGTCAATCTAGTTATATTGACTAACGAAATTTTATAAAATAATGTCAATACAAACGTATTTTTTAAATTATTAAACCAAAAGTACTCAATTAAGTCAATTTTGCTAAACGCCTACCCGATTTTAGCAACATATCATGAGCCGATGAGCGTCTTTCACGCAAGTACTAAGCAATTTAAATCCACCCACGTTTCGTTTTATCTCGCGGAAACTGTCCTATGTACAAAATGCGAATAAAGAAAAATTGGATCTTGCAGCATTGATGAGTGAGCTATTTAATTGCTTCCCTTCCGAAAATAGTCACCCTTCGCCACTGCAGGCTATATTCTATTTTGTTTGAAAATATCCACGTGGGCAGCCGGGGGCGGAAAGCTAGAAAGATGTATTAAATTGGTTTACTTAGTTAATTGAGTCGTGGTCAGACGATAATGGTACGAATAAAAGCAAAATGGCCGTTCACACCTTTATTAAATTACCTCTCATATAACACCTTGCTAAGTATATAGGTAGGTAGGTTGTTGCGTGTTTATTGCTTTGGGGAAGACAATGGATTTTACACGCTTCTATTCTAATGGACTCAATTCAAATAAATGTTATGATTTTGAGTCCAAATTTAAAAGTAGAGCCACGCACACGCGCTTGAAAACACTCTTTGAGAGCACGCATGGGCTACTGGTGTAGCCCATTCTGGGACTGATTTTTTTTTCTTAAATATATTGAACAATTAATAAAATACTGTATGTATATAATTACTAATCATCTTTACTTTTACCATTAAGGTCTATAAAATAAACAAAATATATATTATACATTATAATTTGAAACAAAAACATATTCTTAGATAAATTAACATCGTTTGGAAGGCTTTTGATCAGGATCTTATTTTCTATTAGAAAAGTAATATCTAACATTGAATTGGTTTTAATGTTAGATATTAACTTAAAATCATCTAATTAGGCAAGTAAATCATTCTATTGGCATACATTCTGGACACACAACTCTCTGATGCTAAATATGCGCCTCATACATTTGCTGCACTATTGTATGAGCACCGCGGGTGTAAGCAGTAGTAAGCACGCTACTAGTAGGTGCGGGGGATAAGTATTCTAGGAATACAGAAAACCGTAACTCACTAAGACCCCAAATAAAAAAAATATACCACAATATTACCATCTGGGCTACATATGTAGCCCGCGCGTGCGCTCTAGTGTTATATACAGATTAACTATATTATGTCTTAGTTTCGAAATTTAAATAGCTTTCGACTTTTCTTATTCGTAGCTTTCTTTCGACATATATGACACAGTATGAATTTAAAAAAATAGGAAAATCATAAATTTCACGCGTATTTTTGACCCATTTTCCGTATAATTAATTTACTAATGTACCATTTTCTCGCATTTATTCTACAGATAATTTCACATACTTTATGAAAACATTAAATTAAACTACAAATAGCTATTTCTAATAGTTTTTGTATAATACCTACTGCAAAAGCATATTTCCATTTTGTGTATTTTCTCAAGTCTGATTTTTTTGTGAAATCGTTCTTTCTCATGTTTCTGGTACGTGAATCTTGGCCTATCTTATCTTATCCTTGGTTATTTTATCTCTCTAACAACTTTTTAAAGAGATATCGACATAATAATCCGCGCGATTTACTGAGTTCATTGCGCTAACTGGATACAAATAAACATAGTGCTAGACATAACATATATGAACTATGAAGACGTTGTAAAGTCGCCATCGGGGCGGAGTATTCGAGTAAGTTTTTATTCATGGATTCTTTCATCCCCTATTATTTGGATATAAAAAAATGTATCATTCCATAAGATGCAAACTCTAGTCTCCGTAACAAATTTCATGAAAATCCTCAGTGGTTTAGCCGTGAAAGCGTAACAGACAGACAGACTTTATTTTCCCATTAGTATGGATATGGATTCCTAATTCAAAGTATGTCCACAAAACCCTGGAAACGGGAAGAGCTAAATCACCGAACAATTTTTTCTGCCACTTTTGGCGGGAGGGGAAGTAAACGTCTAGTACTAACCCCTGTACCACTGTATTTTTCTGTCGTTTTATTGTCGCAACGGATTTTACGTTATATGATGATTATGTTAAAATACAAACATAATAATTATAATTAATGATTGGAAACACTATGTTTCAGCAAGTTTGACGTCCTAGATCGCCTTTCCCATTTAAAACATCACAATTAACTATTTTCCTAGAGCTCTGTCTTGCGACACTAAACGATACCAACAAAATCTAAGGTTACTTATTACTGCGCACCTGGTCAGTTTAACTGGTCAAAGGGGGAAAAATTGGCGAAAGGGGAAACCCGTCTATGGCCCCTCCATAGGCTTAGTACTCTATGACAAAACCTAATTGAATGAACTACTAAAAACTTGCCATAGCGCATGCGTCATTTGAAACTTGTTGACGTCTCGACTAATGGGTGAAATATTAAGGGCGGGTTTAATGAGAATAAACGGTTTTAATTAAATTGTCGCCGAGCAAACTACTATTAATTGACTGTTAACCTTGAGTCTACCACAAAAGTAACTTAAAAATATAAATAATCCTTTATTTTATAAATAACGGCAATTTCACTTAGATATATTGAATAAGTATGTACCTAACTATTTATGCTAAATTACAGTGACACAGGTGGATTATTTACAGAGAAATTGGGAATAGTTTATCCCCTATACAAATTATGGATATAGGATCTTTTGTGAACGAACCTATACAAATATTATACACTAGCTGTGCCTTGCGGTTGCTGCCTACTAATTATAACTCCTCAAGAATTGGGCTATCAAATGAAAATTTTTGTTTTAATCCGCCTAGTAGAGTTTAGCGCCTTCAAACAAACAAACAAACTTTGAGCTTTAGGCGGACCATTTGTGACAAGAATTGGACGAATCTGTGGTCAGTTAGGTGGACCGTACGGCGCCGCGCCGGTGATTGGACGAATGGGTTGTGATCTTTACGGCGGCCAGAATGGGAAATTTTCGATGCGATGCCGGACCAATGTGTGGCCTACTTTAGTAAACAAACAGATTTTCAAATGATTTTACACTATGCAATTTATCGCATGCTGCCTAGATTGCATGCGAGAAGTCGCATAATGTAAAGTTGCTTTCCTAATGAGCTTGGTTTTTCAGGTAAAATGTATTTTTTTAAATAAAAAGATTAAATAATCATATTTATAGATGACTTTATTTATCTTCTGAAGCATTTAATGTTAACATTGTATTATTAACTATAGTCATACAACAATCTCTAAATATCTATATTTATATTGTCTATGAGCCAAAACAAAACTTTGGTACCTAGCTTAGACACAATTAATTTACATTAAATATTAAAATATATGTTTTTAGTTGGAGTAAAGGTTATTATTGAGTATTTACCTACTGCCAATATTAACTGTGCTATAATTTAGAAAAAATAGTTCTAATTTTTTTAGAGAAAAAAAATAACAAATTTAAAAAGAAAATCTAGGACTAGATCGTCACTTTGAAAATGTATATTAAATTAAAATAAATGTGTATTAAAATAACATTAATTAAAATTATTTCATTTACATAATCATGATGAAAAATAATTTTAAAAGCACTCTATATAATTTTTATCACATCATTCATTCACTCGTTCCCAATTTTAGTTAATTAATTAACACACACTTTTGGCTTGAAGCCTACATAATATAATCATGTATACCTACCTAATATACCTATATACATTTTGGCCCCTAAACATTTTCCAAAAATACTATTTACATTTTTTTTTCAATTTCTTTTTATCTTTGTTATAAGAGCCTCAAAGCAGTCTTCATAATTGCTTACTATGTAATAATATTAATAGTCTAATTTAAAATTAGCAGGGACTCTAAATTACAATTTAAATTTTTCAGTATGTGTATTATTGCTTAGGATTTTTAAAGAAATTTCCCCGTCGATACGTCGATCCACATGTTAAAGTAATGAAAGTCTTGGTTCATCGGACTATAGGTACGCTCCAAAGGTTAATAATTTAAATGATTACACTATAATATTTCAGCAGTTACATTTCGTAAATAGGTTTTCATTTACAATTTAAATACATCTAACAACAACACAAATACATATTATAAATATTTACTAACACTCCATTCAAAATCACAAAAATTTGGTGTCATAGTTCTCTAAACTATTCGCTAATTTCAATTTTATATACGTAATAAAATATATTATATATTTCTAATAATATTTAGTCCGTTATATTAGAAATGTGACGGAGATCAATACTTAATTAGATATAAACATATAATATTAGAAATTTCACTTTTAAACACTATCACACTCTAAAGCTCTACAAAAAAAAGTTTTTTTTAAATATTAATTTTAAATCACGATTTTTTCTTTCCCTTGACATTTTCTTCTGCGAAAATTTCTTTAAAATCCGTAAGTAGGATATCAACAACGTTGTTTTGTTGGATGCAGTCGATGGCAATGTTGTGTGCTTGTTCCATAGGCGCCCATAGCAGTGTGGGCCCGAAAACGATCGCTAAATTAGCTGTATGCATTCTGTTCCGTTCGCTGTATGTAGTAACCCTGAAATTATGAATAAATTGATATAGTTAAAAAAATTAAGGTGCGTCGGTGGCCGAGTGGTATTAACTAGGCAGGCCCCGGTTTCGATCCTGGATCCCGGTTACAATCTTATGTACATAATCCGACAAACCATACTTAGTTAGAGAGTCTAAATATACCTCAACAGAACTAGCCACTCGTTAGGTATAGCCTCACAAATACCACGGGTAAACGAAGGAGACTTGGTCTTCCGCTGGGTACCTTGAAACCGTAAAACGGTTTCGGGAGCTGTAAGGCAACCCGTGAAGAAAGAAAAGAAAAAAAAAATGAAACAGTCAATAGTAAATGTTAGAGCGTTGAACTTGAAACTGCAGAATACCAGACTTTGGAGTCAAAATAAAGTCGACGACAGCACTTCTTATTTCATGTTCTGTTTATTATGGACAACTGGCAAAAAGTGGTCACATGATATTAATACCATGAAGATGTGCGTGTTGATAGAGTGAAAAAGTATTTTTTTTATACAGACCCTAAACTAGATCGAACGAAAGAGGTGCGCCAGGATCGTGACGAATGTATACCTATTTTATTTTCTGAATACCCTAATGGAAATATGTATACAATGTATTACCTTAATAAATGTTCTAATAGATATTTGAGTGTCTCCCTATTGCACGGCGGTAGAGAGTGCACGATGTCTCTGAACTCCTTGATTTTGGCTTCCTTTGGTTTTATTGCTGGAATCAAATAAAAAGTTTTTTGAATTAAGTAGGCACACAAAAACTCAAAATTCTTTGCCATAATATGTATGATGAAGACATCTTCATGTCAAGTTGGTATTTTTGAGGCCACACGCACCATCTAACGAAAATAAACAAAGAAGAGACAACGCTCTACACTATAGTTTCCCAAAATGGTCTATATGGAGCCCCAGGGGGTCGATTTCTACTTGCTGAGGGGTCCACGTCAGCAAGAAAAAAGTACCTACTATGGGGTCTACAGAAAATTAAAAAACGTTTAGGAACCTCTGCTCTACACTATGCAATTTCAATAAGTTGCATACGAGAAATTGCATTTAAGACGATACATTCAAATAAAATCATAGTTTGAGGGGCGTGGCCTAGCTGCATACGATACTCTAGCGCTACCTTAGCGCTACGTGATCGATTGGTCTCTCCGCTGAATCTCTCTCTGTCGCATTGAATAGAAACAAAAGAGAAGAGGCGCACGGAAGGTGCTTGGAACAAACGTCCTAAGTGACAAATCAAAAATAATTTATTTAAATTAAAGAAGTAGCTTTCTTGAAAATCTAAATTAACGTCTTACTTTAGTAATAGATGATACAAATTTATACTTAATTTAGTAAACAATACTTCATGTACTAATGAGAAATTTGGAAAGGAGACTATGAGGCTATTTTGCAATTTTTTTCTATCGAGCAAAGTTTCTTAAAACATGGTATACGATTAACAGATTAATATGAAATATGATTAATTATCACATGTAATTTTTTCTGTATTTGTAAGAGCTTTAGGTTTCACTCAAAACGGTTTGAAAAATATGATTTAATATGAAGGTAGCCTCTTAACATAATTCTCTTTTATGGAGTGTTGTCTATGTCATTTTACATTGTGTTAAGATTTTTTTTCACACCGTTCGCCTGCATACTTCATCTCGGTGGAGAGTAGTATATTCCTTGCTTCATATTATGTCTAATGCTATGTATATTTTGTAGTTCTTAACATTATGGTAAGCTCCAAAGCATCAAGTATATATTTGGCCAATAGTTTGATCTAGCCTTCTAATCAAATTTCATCCATAACTGTTCAGCATTTAACATATTACTAATTACTAGGATACATTGTTTAATCGGTTTAGATCACGAACCCTGGTAACCCGTGAAGACAAAATTGTTTACTTACAACAAGCTGATAAAACTCTATCAAATATTTTACACGGAATGAGCGGCTCTTTCAGTTCACGGAAGAATAGTTTCAGTGATCCCGTCAACACGTGAATGTCGGGGTAGTTCTCTATCACCGACATGTTGTTTTGATCGATCTGTGAAAATAATAATAACTATTTAAAATAATAATAACATTGGCATTTAAATGTAAATGTGTCTTGCGCTGTATTATCAGCACATAAAGTCGATACGAATAAGTGGCCGAGTGGTCACGTCTGGTATTAACTAGGCAGACCACGGGTTCGATCTGGTATTAACTAGGCAGACCACGGGTTCGATCTGGTATTAACTAGGCAGACCACGGGTTCGATCTGGTATTAACTAGGCAGACCACGGGTTCGATCTGGTATTAACTAGGCAGACCACGGGTTCGATCTGGTATTACCTAGGCAGACCACGGGTTCGATCCCGGATTCCGGCCATGTACCAATAGGGTTTTTAATTAAAAACTTATGTACATAATCCGACAAAACACACTTAAGAGGCTTTTCCATCGTTAGGTATAGCTTCACAAATACCATCGGATAAACGAAGGAGACTTGGTCTTCCGCTGGGTACCCTGGAACCGTATCACGGTTTCGGGAGCTGTTATGCAACCCGTGAAGAAAGATTTTAAAAAGTACTAGCTTTCGCCCGTGGAAATATAGACATACAAAATTTGCATAGATTGAATAGTTCATACCTCCAGTCGAATCTTCTGCACTTGACTTAAATTACCGCTAGCACGGTACAGTCCGTCTGTTGTCATGTTTTCCTCGTCCTTTTCTATCTCTGTGATGCAGGCGACAACAAAATCTGGAACTCGTGGACTGATGTTTGGACACACCTCCTCCAAGTTGCGACCGAATACTGGCTCGTCTGGGGATGGAGAACATTGGAAATTAAAAAAAAACACCAATAGAATCTACCTATTTAATTAGGCTGTGGTGGCTGTGTGGTTTCTGTAAACCTTTGCCTTGAATGGAAATAAGAGGGCAAAAAAAGAAGTGTCAAATCTTTTTTGAGATTATGGAATAATTTAGATCAAAGTATTTTTAGATTCCACATCCGGTCATGGCGGCGAACGCTCGCGTTTTCGTCATATGGCGTCATGTGGAATCCGGTTTAATCCCGTTCGCGCTGTGTTGGTTGTGATTAGTCAGCGATTAATAAGACACATCACAGTCGGCGGGATGATCTTAGTTACCGATTTATATTGTATGTATATATACTATTGTACAAGATTAATCACTAGAGATTGGCAGAATTGCGACCATAAGTCAGCACTGTTGCCATTAAATCAAAAGAAGAAGAAGAAGAAGGATTTAGTTAAATTTTCACCTATAACTGTGATTTTTCTGAACAGACTCTAAAAAATTTAGCATAATTAACCATGCAGTAACTACAATTCAAAATCAATTTACAACCATTCAACCAACCACCTCTCAATAAATATCTTAGGTAGATTATATATACATTTTATTTACCTATTAAAACTAAAATTCAATAAGTTGTATGTAGCCTGTAAAGAAAATTAATAGAAAAATATCTACCATTTTAAAAGTTTTTTAGAGAATATGTTATTACTTAAATGTAATTTTTCTATTTACTTCAAAATAAAAACAATTTTTGAAAAAGGGAATAAAGGATTGGAAATAGAGGTTCAAAACAAATAAATAAAACACCGAAAATTTTAAAAATTGTTAAATAAAAGTAATGCTATGTTATAAAATTGTGTATTAATTAAAAAAAGCCCACACTACACGTACTCACCGCAGATTAAAAATTTTAGTAAACACATGTGCCAAATCTTCTTGAAAAATACTGATAAATTGCCGATGTCACAGTTCCAAAATATACTACGAATCAAAAACTATCAAAAAGCATCAAAAATTACAGTTTTATACATACAAATATTAGATACAATTACTGAAGCAAAATATCATATTTACAGGAAGTTTCTGAAAAAGTCTTCTAAATACAACCACACACCAATGTTGCTACTACTTCAAGCCAGTGCGCGCCATCAAAGCAAAGTTATGGATCATATAGCCGACCTTTGTATATGCCTTTCTTCACAAGGACTTCCATTGCCGGCCTTTTTGTAAAGAACTTGCGCAGAATGCTCCGTACATGAGATACTTCTGTCGTGTCGCTTAGGTCCTCGTTGCTACTGCCACCGGCTGAAAAGAAATACCATAACCCATTTAGAGAAAAAAAGAAAAGAGAACAGAATTTAAATTTGGAAAAAGAATAAAGATAGGTACAGAATGAGTTCAGAAGAATTTTAGTTAAAGAAATCTTAAATTACCCAGTAGACAATTTTCTGCAAATCAAATTCACAAATAGACACAGTGTATTATAAATAATCGCAGATTAAAAAATAATCTTATAGGTACATAGAAAACAAATAACAGTGGACGAAACCAGAAACGTTTAGAAATGGTACATAAAAAGAGATATATGTTTTTAGGTAATGTATTATTAGAATCATAGTAACTATTACCTTAAAAAACTGTTGCCTCGGCCTTCAGTTCAATCACATTATTAAAACCTCACTACAATGGACGACTATATTCACACGTCCGCCAATAGAATAATAAAAGATTAGTATAATACAATTAAACGTTGTTATGCACTAATGATACAAGAAATAATTTCGAAAGATATTTGTTTTTAATTTAATTAGGTATTCTAAAAAAATAAACACATAAATATATATGGCCGTACGCAGAATTTTTTCAAGGGCAACAAATTGTGATTTGCCTAAGTTATAAATAAGTAGGCACACAAATAAATCTAACTAAGGCCACATAAATAAATCATAAAATATTAATAAATACCTATAAATATAGTTAATAGTAATATAATATTAAAATTTTGTCTTAAATATATATAATATAATATATATAGTACATAAAAATGTTTATAACACTCCGATATGCAGCTGCCCCTACCTACCCCCCCCCCCCCCCTCCTCCTCTGTCCCCTGCGTAGGGCCATGTAAAGTCCAATTTTCTTGCCTTTTATTTGGTAGGTAAACAAACTTTGCATGTCTTTTTAAAATAAGTTTTCATTTAAAATTATTAAAAGACGTTATATTAACAATTTTACATATTCATTAACATTTTTAACCTATTTTACAAGTGTACCTAGAACTAATAAGCATATTTAAAAAATTAACAATAAAAAGACATGCAAAGTGTGTTTACCAAATAAGACAAACCTAAAAAATGCTTTTTAAATATACTATACTATAATCTGAGTTTGAATTTCCGAGTGTGTAACATAATTATCTAAATGATTATGCGATAGTTAAAATTAAAATGGTAGATTCAGGTGTTTTTTAAGGAAACTAATATAAAACTGCTAGTATAAGAGATTCTAATAAGTTTTTTTCCAAAGAAATGAGATTATATTCCTATAGCCTACGTCACTATCCGGTCTTCCAACTATGTAAAATTACGGCTATCCGTAGCGTTGTTTTGACATAAAAGCCTTCTTTTACACACAGACACATTTTCGCATTTATAATAAGTGACTCATGGTTGCTTACTGCATGAAAGCCTCCGATCATACAAGGAATAAACACCAATCTTTATTAGCTAGACATGGGACAATCGTATGAGATTATTCTTATCAAAACAGATATTATAAAAACAAAGATATAAAGTATGCATTTGGCAAATGAAATGTTAACCTTTTGTTACAGAAAGTTAGTCATTATGTATATATATATAATTCTCGTGTCACTCGTGTCAATTCATTATCACCCTCCTACCCCCACCCTCCATTTTTTAATCGCGATTTTAGTTTTTTTTTTTTGTATATGAACAATATCCAAAGTTAGTGGTAGTGGTAGGGGTAGGGGTAGTGCAGCCAAGCCAACGTTTGGGCAGAACAACGCCCTTATTTCTCAGGGGTGTTTTTTTGTCTACTTCATCAAAATTAATGTTTGATAGTCTTTTCCCCTCTAATGACGAAAAATAATCAAACAAATCAAAATTAAATGTTTCTTTTAAAATTAGACTAATTTATGTATTTTGTAAAAGACGCCATCTGTTGGAGGTCACTTGAACTAATTATGGGAAGTATGAATACATATAATACCCTGCTATATTAGATCAGAAGATGATTTTATTTGCTGATGACTCAACGATTTTAATTGAAGGGACAAATATTAATGAATATGAATGCGAGATAAACAGATCTGTAAATAATGTAATAGAATGGCTTAAAAATAATAACCTTGTAATAAATATAAATAAAACAAAATGTATGCAGTTCTATTTTCCACAGTCAAATAGAAAAAACATAACATTAACACACAATTATGAAATTATAAAAGAGGTAAATGAAATAAAATTTCTGGGTGTGATGTTAGACCGCCATATAAACTGGAAATCTCATATGAACCTACTGTGTGCTAAATTGAGTAGATTTTCATTTGCCCTTAAAAAACTACGTGAAAACACATCACAAAAAGCAGCTCTTACTGCATATCACGGATTTGTTGCGTCTAATTTAAGATATAGCATACTCAACTGGGGAAACGCTGCAAAAACCAACATATTACCTTTATTTAGATTACAAAAAAAGTGTATCAGAGCAATGTCTGGCATTAAACAAACGGATTCATGTAAGCCTATATTTATACAATTAAAGTTATTGACATTGCCTTCTATATATATTTATGAAGCATGTAGCTATGTCAAAGCTAATTTAAATGATTTTAAAATAATTATAAACAGGCGACCACGTAACAATAGAAATAAATATTATGTTCAGCCCTGTCACCAAGCTAAGACACAGTTTTATGAAAACACAACGCACATAATGGCTGCTTCCCTTTATAACCACCTACCTGATGCCCTGAGGGACCTTAGCTTATCAGTCTTTAAATGTAGAATTCAAAATATGTTGGTTGAAAAATGTTATTATACCGTTGAGGATTTTTTAAAAGACCCTTTATTTTGACATTGGAATTTACTATTATACACTTATTGACTAATATTTTTATTTTTTATTTGGTAATATTGACATTTAATTTTGTAATTTATGAATTAGATTAATGATTGTATTATAATTCAATATTTATATGATGTAGCATTGTAGAATAATTAGTTTGATCTTTATTGTACGCCTTAACAGGTAACATGTAATAATGTGAGTCAATAAATATATTTGAATTTGAATTTGAATTTGAATAAAGTACATATATGTGAATGCTTATGTGATTACATCATCGTTTATTTGATTAGATATCAATGTATCATTTTATTTACAAAAGCAACAAACGTCATATAGGTAAAGGAGGTTGGTTTCATAGCAATATGGCAATATATTTATCAACCGTACGTACATGCATTATGTATTCAATGAGAGTTATAATAAGGTGGATCTATAAATCTATCATCACGCCTTTCATCCCAAGAGAGGTAGGCAGAGACAATCGAATGCCATTTGTTACGATCCTGACATATCTCTTTCACTTCTTTTATATTCATCATACCTTTCATTCATAGAAGTAGATTATTTATATTAAGTATATGTAGATGCCGCATGTATTTAATAAAATATATGCAGCTATGACGTTCATATAAATAACCCTGGTTAAGGAAAACGCACGTGCTTAACACCAGGAAAAAAAGTACAGGAAAATGCTAAAAAAAAAAATAATGCCTAAAGTATTAATAATTAATATCCTTTGCCTAAAATATGACTTACGAATATGAACGAATCGTTTAAAAGCACTGGTGATATTTTTAGATGATAAAACACTTTTCGGTGATATCTTTTCACTAGAATTTTTCCTGGGATTTTCTTCATGATCATTTTTAACTTCTATATTTTTTACACTTTTTGTTTTATGTTCAGAAACTTTTTTGGTATTTGGGTCCGAATGAATATTGCGTAAGTAAGCACCGACAGTTTGCACCATATCATATTCCATTTTAAAACCACTTTGTTTTTTTTTAAATAAACATAGCACCGAAATTGTTTTTAATAAATTAAACAATTATTTTTTAAATACAACATTTTTTTGGTAGTCTTTTTTCCAAGGAAAAGGCAAAATTAAATACAACATGTTGGAACTGACAATGAAAACAAACTGATTAATTAATCAAATCTAATCACTGATTAACGATGATAAAATAGATTAAAAAATTGCCACTACGTGTTCGGAAGACTACTTGGGAATTATATTATTTGATTGTACCAATTAATACGACTAAATTACGAATGAATCAAAATGATGTTAAAGTCAATAACTTTATAATAAGTTCACAATTTTTTGTAGAATAATAATTATTATAATTAAAAATATAGCTTGTGGTTCTTAGTAGTTGACCGATGAATAGAACTTACAATTGCTCAACCGTCTAAATCCGTTTGCACAATTAAGAACACCACACGTCATAATTTTAATGGTAATTAATTAAAAAAAAAAGTCTAAAATGTTTAAACCACTGCTACACACAGAACATTTTCGCAACATATAAAATAATATGAATTGTCGCATTGTACGAGGAAAATTAACATTTATGTGATCATATTCGTTTAGTAATTGATGGCAGTACTTGCATATTTTAAATATAAGTAACATATTTATAAACTAACTATAACTTGTGCGTCGGTAGCCGTGTGGTTAAGACGTCTGGTATTAACTAGGCCACGAGTTCGATACCGGATTCCGGCCATGTACCAATGGGGGTTTTTAATTAAAAACTTATGTACATAATCTGATAAACCACACTTAGAAGCTTTTCCATCTAAGTATACCTCAACAGAACTAGCCACTTGTTAGGTATAGCCTCACAAATACCATCGGCTAAACGAGCTGGGTACCCTGGAACCGTAACACGGTTTCGGGTGCTGTAAGACAACCCGTGAAAAAAAACTATAGCTTTTGACTGCGGTTTCACCCGCGTGGATATCTACTTAGAACAAAGAAAAAAATAATCACGTAATATATAACAAGCCGATCCCCCCCATTTTCCGGGTTAAAAAATAACTATTTTTTACCTAAATCCATTTAGTCGTTATTGAGCAACAAACATCAATACCATACCTCAGCATAAGATACGAGATGCTAAAATAATTTAAGAAATTACAGATAATTTACAATATTTTATTTAGTAAATCAGAAAACTGTATAAAATTCTTTGGATTGTAATACCATTGAAAATATACACAGGTTATCAATAAACATCGGTGAAGCCAATTTCTTTATACTTATTTCAATTTGTGATCGGATTTTGCAAACCGCCTTATTTTATTTGAATATTTTAACTAAAGCGTTTACTTTTTTGTTTAAAATTATTTAAAGAAATATAATAATAATATTTTGTTTAACCATTTGATTTAAAAAATTATCTATAATAATACAGAGCAAGCCGTAATGAAAACTTACGCGTAGTATATGATCCCAAACAATCAAAAGTATGATTTATCTTATACATTCTTCTTGACACTACAAACATTTTTCAAAATATATTTTCAAAAAACTATGTTATCCTTTACAATTCGGTACACAATTCCATTCTGGATAATCTATGAATGTTAAAAACACACTTATTTAGGACATCAGTCAGAAATAAACTGCTAAAAGTAAATAGTTCTATGATAATATGAAGTGAACCATTTTGATAAGGGACTTTATCAATACGATTAAAATACACAGTAAATGATACAGATTGAGAAATTATTTATATCCTTATTGCAATGGATTAGGGTATAAATTCGTTATGTTTAAAAGAAGTGGTTAATTAAGTGAGATAGTTTAAAATCTGCTCGTGCTTACAAGATGTTTGGACTAAAAACGATAGAGCTAAAAACCTTCCCAATTGTAAAGAACATTGATTTTAAATGGTTTTCTTTATGTAAATGAGAAAGTTTGAAAATTTCTTTTCTTTCTTCATGGGTTACCTTACAGCAGAAGACTAAGTCGCTAACTCTCGTTTAGCCGATAGTTTTCAAATTTTATTGGCAATATTCTAGAGAAGATGTCCCCAAAATATTTGGCCCCGTTGATCACTTTTAGACCACTTTTAATTACTGGAATTATTGATTCGAAAATCGATATCTGACGAATCCTATTGTCTTTGAATACGAATCCGTGGATATAATAGACACACATTTCTTATTTTATTTACTTTTTAGTTACGGACCTATAGGGCCTTTATTCATAAACGTTTATTAGCAACGTTTTTGTTAAAATATGTTTTGTCACTCTCTAACAAACCTGTCTTTACTAATAATAGAAAGAAACAAAACACATTTTAACAAAAACGTTGCTAATAAACGTTTATGAATAAGGCCGCTATTGTTTACAAAATCGATATCTGACGGATCCTATTGTCTTTGAATAGAATCCGTGGCCAGAATAATTATTTTTTTAAATTCTGTTAATGTTTTTTTTAATTCTCTGTAGTGGAAAATATAGAATTGTCCCTATATTATCTCGTATATCTTTAATATGAACCACGAGCAAGTAGAAACCCCTTTCGAAAACAATGTCATAGAATAATTTACAGAAAATACCAAGCATCGACTATTGATTTGGCCGACCAGGCGACTAATGGCTAATCGGCCCTAAAGTGACCGACTTTTACTGACTAAAAAAAGTAGAATATATAGTAGGTACTGGCGTTTAGTATCATTTATTTCCAGTATCCTATAAGAGTCGATTAGCCGGCATTTTGGTTAAAGTGGCCGAATAATCTGTTTTGTTTACCATTGCGTTCCAACTGTTCCAACAAATCATCTTTTAATTTTAATTGCTGAACCACTAGCCTCTATACTTGATTGCGTCACCTAAATACCTAGTACTAGTAAAGAATCTCTCTACGTAGATAAAGTCTCAGTTAGAAAGAGAAAGGTATATTTTCCCGTAGTGACAAAGCAGGACAAAGAATAGCGACGCGGAAACCGTTCCTTTTTGTCTTGCTTTATCACACAGTGGCGGTCCTGGGGTAGAGCGAGAGGAGAGGCCAAAAATAAATTGATTTCTGCTGTCTTATTGGTGACCCACACGGAGATGCGCAATGGGGGACTAGAATGTTTGCATTCTTTTACTAGAAACTGAATTATAATTGATTCGAACATGTCGACCAAAAGGCGCCGAAAGACAATCTTGCTCTACCCTGATAAAGGGCTAGGGCCGCCGCTGATGGGAACATTATCTATTTTTCTATCTAACTGAGATTTTATCTACGTACATATTTCTACACCATCATGCTAGTACGGCTAGTATCTCTACCCAACACTGGAATACAATGACGCTGGATCGGCGTTAGCACTGGACAAGCAAAAATGAGTAAGTATTGAGGTTTGTAAGCGTAGGCAACTAAAGATTTATTATCTAAAAACTTTCTGTGTTTGTTTGGACCATAGATGTAGTAGGATATATATGGATTATAAATTGGATATCATCATCATCAACCTTTTAAGATCCACTGCTGGATCATGGTCTCCCTCTAAATTTAGTGGTGCTAATCAGATTGCCATAGTCACCACGCTTGCCGGCGGGTTGGTGCCCTCCGGAGCACGAGGAGTCGATTTAAACACATATTCTTAAGAAAATTGGTGCTTAGCATTTTGGCAGGGGGTAGGATTCGAACCCGGGACCTCCGGCTTCAATTCCACCGTCCTACCAATTAAGCTATCGACTAACTTATTACTTGGATATATTATTATGACAGAGATATATATATTTCTGTTTTATATGTAGGTACTAAGGTCAGAAGATCTTTTTTTTATTTTTATTTTTTTTTATAGCAGAAACGTTTACTTATAAGTATTACCTTTAAAAACTTTTTTTAGTATAGGTATACGACGCTTCAGATACAAACCGTGATGCTGGACTGGATCGAAACGTCTTTACATTAATTCAATATCCATCCACCACCAGCAGATTTCAGTGCTGGATCCAGATACTGGTAAATCAGTAGTATATCCTCTTATACTTAGCTTCAATTGAAATCCACATCTAAATTGACCTCTGGACTGGAATACTACCTACTGATCGAAAAATGATGGCTAGTGGCTTAGCAATAATTAACTTAAAATTCACCTTTTTGTTTCTTTGTGTGATGTCGAGACACGGGCGGCGTTCGACCGAGACTCTCTAAGTCAGTGTTGCTGCTTTGAATCTGCAAATATTCTGACGTCGGTGGTCCCTGGAAAATATTAAATCAATAAAAGAACAGGTAAAACTGCAAACGGCAACAGATTTCGTGGATATATTCGTGGGCATGTACACAATCTATCAATGAAAGAAATTAAAACTAAAATCTGTCTGTATTCATTCAACATGGACAAAGATGATTCACAGAAGCGAAGAGCATGTACTAGCTTAGCACAAAGCACAAATAGCACAATACACAATAATCACGGCCGACGGAAAATTGGTACCTAAACCCGAGCCCGACGTAAATGTACGATAGATTCTCATTAAAATCTAAGTTTATAATATGTTTTTATTATATATACATATTATATAAATTTTATATGTATTATTTTGTATACTAGCTGCCTAGTATGCCTGCATTAGGTACTAAAAAAATGGAAAATCTGGAGTCTTGGAACACCTGATGATGGACCTTATATATATAGATAGTACCTAAATTAATTATTGGAGATAATAAAATACTGTTCAGTTAGCAACTCGTCTGCATCATAGGGCCGATCATCAGGTCTTCAAATTAAGTCTCTTTTACTGGAAGGTTTTTGCTTGAAACCGCGTCCAAAAGCATACCTACTTTATCCCTGAAATCTTTCGAAATTCATGTCCACAGGCGAAGCTGGGGCGGAAAGGTAGTATGATATAGCTAGACTAACCAGTCGGTAAATAACAGCCTGTATACGGTTCAGCCATTGTTTAGAGCCCTCATCAGTGTCATCTTGAAGTAGATATGTATCATAGTCCACAGTCAGATTTATTGATCGCCTATATCTGTAACAGAATAACTTACATTATTTTTTAACCCTCCACTGATGTAGATTTGGTTAGTATATAGTACCTATCTAAATGCAGTGTGGTAGTCACCACGATGAGAGCCTTAAGACTTCCGAGAACCATGTTGTCGGACCCACGGAATACAGAGAATACAAGAGACGATGGTCAGATCAGCTGGGTTAGCATATATTTTGACAGCGACACTTTCGTTTCGGTCGAATGGCCTTGAACAGGCCAAAACATTCATGTCCAACAAGGACCGGCCAGAGATAGCCCGGGGCCGAGAGGTCCGGCCCAACAATGTGCGTGCAAATTTGCTATGCCGGCAAAGACAAGTACACAGAATTTGCCCGCACATTGTTGGGCCGGACATTCTCGGACCGGGCATGTCCTGCACAAGAATGCCGAGCAATTTGCTTGGCCGGACAAAGACAAGTACTTACACAGAATTTTCCCGCACATTGTTGGGCCGGACCTCTCGGCCCCGGGCTATCTCTGGCCGGTCCTTGTTGGACATGAACGTTTTGGCCTGTTCAAGGCCATTCGACCGAAACGAAAGTGTCGCTGTCAAAATATATGCTAACCCCGCAGGTGTCCGAAAACTTCGGATGTGCAGAAGGAATAAGGAAATCATCTGTTCAAAGCTAAACAGCCAAATAAAGCCTGAATGCGTTTTATAAAAGAGACAGATAGGGATTTGAAGCTTTTGACATGTGGTGCTGGAGAAGAAAGGAAATAATCAGCCTGGCTAGCATGACGCGGGAGTTTGTCTAACATACTTTGGAATATTATGTATCTAATGGACTTTATTTTCATACATAAAAACCGTAAATTTGTTTAAATTTAATACCTTCTCGTATATTGCTCTATGCAAGGGACGGCGTGCGCGCTTTTCAATGGTAACACCAGTTCAGCTCGAGGTGCGTTTGGACTCGGGGGCGTTCCTGGAGGCTTTGGTATTTTCTGAAACATAGGTATAATAATGTACTAAGTATTTATCACACAATATTCTGAACATAACACTTAGTGCGGTTTCGAACTGCATTTGTATACCTAGTAGTTTACGCACAGTCTCCGGATGACGGAAGGTATTTCCTGAGATTCGGATCGGATGCAGTGCGAAACCGCGCTAAAGGACAAACAAAGGAACATGCAGCCGATTGCAGCCCTGGGCCATAGAGTAAGTAGCAATCACTATGTTCTTTATAAGAGTCGGGACTGCCATACTACATTGACATTAAATCAAGCTTAGGGCTGAAAGGTACTGCCAACCTAACAACATTAAGGATTACTTGATTGTGGATTGGTACAGATTTGCTATCTCAGTAATCTGTATATGTAGTAAAAGAGATGGCGATACGACGCCATAGTATTGGCTCAATATTTTCTAGCCCTAATTTTTAGTTCGAAGTTTGGCCAGCCTGCCCTGGGCCACGAAAACGACATTTAGGAGCTGTAACTGCAAATAGCTATCTATATATATAAAAATGAAACCCGTTTTCCGATGTCACGACATCACATGAAAACGGCTTGACCGATTTGGCTAATTCTTTTTTTGTTTTGTTCGTTACAACACAGGGGTGGTTTTAGAAGAAAAAAAAATTGGAATAATTGCCGAAAAACCCCTAAAAACAGCCCTTTTCTTTTTCCCATAATAACAGAGTCAATTTGAACCTTATTGCTATTCACTAAGCACTCATTGTTGTCTATGCAATGTAGATGTGTTCCTAATGTCACCGCACAAATTTAAAATTCGAGTGCGTGTTGGAGAATCTAATGTCGCGTTCCGACACTCAACAAAAGTGATAATATCGCGAACGCGACCAAATTGAATAGTCACAAAATGTAATTTAAGTAATTTAATAGATCATTAGTAGTACTGATTTTCAGTTTGGTCGGCTTCGCGAAACTTAATTTTGCCTTGGAGTAGGGGTAGGTGTAGTGGTAGGGTAGGGTAGGGTAGGGTAGGGGTAGGGGTAGGGTAGGGTAGGGTAGGGGTAGGGGTAGGGGTAGGGTAGGGGTAGGGGTAGGGTAGGGGTAGGGTAGGGGTAGGGTAGGGGTAGGGTAGGGGTAGGGTAGGGGTAGGGTAGGGGTAGGGTAGGGGTAGGGTAGGGGTAGGGTAGGGGTAGGGTAGGGGTAGGGTAGGGGTAGGGTAGGGGTAGGGTAGGGGTAGGGTAGGGGTAGGGTAGGGGTAGGGTAGGGGTAGGGTAGGGGTAGGGTAGGGGTAGGGTAGGGGTAGGGTAGGGGTAGGGGTAGGGTAGGGGTAGGGGTAGTGCAGGCAAGCCAACGTTTGGGCAGGACAATTATAATATAATAATGAGTCCGTATCGCTGACGCTTGTAGCTCGTTTTCGTATTAGTTGTGATTAGTCTGTGATTAATAAGAGATATCACAGTCGGCGGGATCATCTTAGATACCTATTAATCGGCATTTATAAAGGCTATAATACTTGACATTGGCAAATCATCGATTAACATTTGTGGAGCCATTAAAAGAGAAGCAGAAGGTGAAGTGATTCGCTGTGTTGGGCGCAGGTAGAGGCGGAAAAGGCAAAATAATCAGGAGACTTTTACCCAAAAAGGTCCTTATAAACTTTTCAATAATACTAGAAATTAGCTTTCCACCCGGCTTCGCCCATGCTCATTCTTGAAATATGACATACGAATTTATCCCGAGAGATTACCGGCCTCGATCCGTTGATTCGTTTTGTCGTGAACGAAGGCTAAGCAAAAAAAACCGGCCAAGTGCGAGTCCATTATCTATAAAAACGACAAAAAAAAAACACGTTTGTTGTATGGGAGCCCCCTTAAATATTTATTTTATTCTGTTTTTTAGTATTTGTTGTTATAACAGCAACAGAAATACATCACCTGTGAAAATTTCAACTGTCTAACTATCACGGTTCATGAGATACAGCCTGGTGACAGACGGACAGACAGACGGACGGACAGCGGAGCCTTAGTAATAGGGTTTCCGTTTTTACCCTTTGGATACGGAACCCTAAAACACCTTTCACATTTATAATATTAGATAAATTTCTTACAGTGGCATAATAAGTTTTTTGGTCCTTATAGAAGACTAGCGCGGTAGTAGTGAGGATCATATAGCATTCTGTCCAGTTCTTCTTGCACTTCTTCCCCTTGTCCCAGAACTTGGTACGTTTAACAGGACCCTCGCAGATCACTGCTGCCTGAAATTAAATATAGAGAAAAATATATTTGGCTCTATGGTTAAGATTTCATTGCCTCTATTGCATAAATATATAAAACAAAAGATAAATCTTTTTATTCTACCTACAATGGTTGGTTTAGGGTGGCCATTTTGCCCTTCTTTGGCCTTGGCTTTCTGTCTTTAATCGAATTTGTTTTTATAAAAAAACTCTGGTTTAGCCTTTGCAGTTAGGGTGCTATGAGTTGTGACATACCTACAGTTAAATCCTGTTTTAAACCGTGAAATATTTCTAATTATGTCCAGTAGTTTTCGAGCTTAGATCACTATTATTTATCTTCTATGCTTTTTTCATTCACGGGTTGCCGGTCCCAGGGTCCCCATCGGAAGACCAGGTCTTCCTCTTTTATCCGATGGTATTATTGAGGCTATACCTAACGTGTTGCCAGTTCTGTTGAGGTATATTTAGATGTAAAAGCCTCTAAGTGTTGTTTGTATTACTTACTATAATATATAAAGCTGGAGAGTTCGTACTCACTTCTGCAGGCTGAGACACCAGCATTCTTGGAGCTGGTACAGGAGACCAGACCTTCTGTTTAGGAGGAACCAGGGATGATGACTTTCCTTTGCGATTTGGCACCTTACTATCTCTGAACTCCACATCTAGACTGTCACCAGAACTTGACCCGGGAATGTTGAGCTGGTTTGGTCTTCTGTTATTACTTAGTAAGTTTTCCGTGGACCCACCTAGAAAGTTAATGGAAATACTTGCATCAATCCGTACATGATCTCGGTGATTTTTCTGAGCTAGCAACTTTGTCATGGACGGTGGTTCTGCTGACCATCTATCACCAGAAAAGGCGGACTTTCATTGAGAAAAACGGCGCTACAGGATGTCTTGGTTGGTTGGAGGGTATCGGAGACTTAGGCGGCTGGCACATGCGGCGGTGCTCCGGTGAAAAATATAGAAATGCAATAATTAATGGAAGTCTAGAAAAACGATTCCGTTACAAAATAATGCGAAAGTGTGTGTTTGTTTGTTTGTCTTTCTTTCAGGTCAAAACAAAGCAACGAATCGACGTAATTTTTTTTTACCTATAGAGATAGTTGGAGAGATTTAGCTACCGGAAGCCTGCAACGACATCGGAGGTCTGCTGGGCTTTTTGGAGGAGCTGGGTTGGGAAGAGTGATGTTGTTCCCACCCCACGCAAAATAGGCGATTACAGACAGTCAAGTCGCGGAGAACGAGCCGATCACCAAGTACCAGAGTACCAAGACTGTTGGAGGCTGTACATATAATAGTCTGTGGTTTGAGGGCCAGAGAGTGACACAGGTTACTTTTTATCCCGGAAATCATTAGGGAAAAATTATTTCACATTTAAAAAAAAACCACTTGCGAAGTTGTTTTTTTGTCTGTGGTATCTACCACATTCACTCCGAGACTACTGAACGGATTTGATTACATAAAATATTTTAGAAGGAAAGCTTACGAGTATTATACATAGATTTTGCAAGACTATGCGTAGCCCTCCTCTCGTCTTACAAAATCTTAGATGGGAATGGGACCTATCACATTTAGGACGGAGAAAATTAGCGCCGAATGCTGTCTATCTATCTATCATCACGCCTTTTATCCCAAGAGGGGTAGGACAGAGACAATCGAATGCCATTTGCTACGGTCCTGACATACCTCTTTCGCTTCTTTTATATTCATCATACCTTTCATACATGCTCGGCGATTGTGTATTACTTTTATTTGATCAATAGATGATTTATATGTTCAATAAAAGTACACCTAGGTCGTCCTCTGCCAGCATTTCCTTTGTTGTTTAATGTGTGTCTAATCCGTCACAGATATATGCAAGTAAGTAGGAAATAATTGGGTAGAATTTTTCAATTTATATTTCATTTGCTAAGATTTTTACACTGTGCAATTTGTCGCATGCATGAAATGACATGACAGCATGCGAGAAACTGCATAATGTAAAAGCCCTTATTCGATAAAAAATACGACGCTAGCGACATCTATAATGAACTTACTAAGTTTCTTATTCATTCGGTTATAGAGTGGACTTTCGTAGAACTTCACGAAACCTTTGTCGATGTCTGAGTTCGGGCTCCAATCTTGCCTGTCGTACGCCCTGACGGATGATTTGAGAGGCGCTGGCGCATCATGAATATTCTCCTGGAAGTAAATTAAATATATTATTAATAAATGCTTGTTCGAGTCAAAACGAAAGAGGTCGCGGTCCTAAGTATGCTTGTTGGTGTTGCTATTATGGTGAAAAATTACATATCGATTGTTTTTCTCTAGTTTTAATTAAAATATTGTTAAATCTTATGGACCTCGGACATGTATATTTCATCAGGAATAATGTAGCTTCATAATGAATTATTTCACTAATTTCTCTATTTTTAAGAGTCGATTAGTTGTCAGCAAATGCGCGCGCAAACGAGTTTGATCTTAGTCTTCAAAGATATAAAGTTCATTGTAGTTCCTTCAAATAGTGCGCGGATTGTCCCAAAACCGTCTTATTTTTATTGTATTAAAAATTCAAACCATATAAAAACTAAGTAAACGAAAATTTAGTTACTATTCAAAACTGTGTGCCTTACGTAATACTAGTGGTTTATATGTAATTTTAGTGGCAACTTTGGATTTTTTCTACCGAGAAAGTATATAGGAAACTGCGTTTTTGGTCCATATTATTATGACGTTTAGTCTTAATTTATTTAGACTTAATAGGTAGAGAGCTGGCGACAGAAAGTTGATGTAAGCACTTGCCGGCAGAAAATATATGATTTTGTTGATTTTTGTAGGTTACTTCATTTTACACAATTCGTTCCTACATAATTTTGTTTTGTTTCTAAAGGATTAGATAGAATACGTGATAAAAACTTGCTGGGGCTAACTTTTTTCGTGACTTCATTCAGTTATACCGTTAATGCTCAGCTCCTAAACATGATACGTCCATTCCCGGTGAATCAACCTATCTAATAGTGAAAACCGTAACAAAATCAGTTTTGTTTTGCGACGATTGTGTGTACTTTTAAACTTTTAACATTGTCTTCATTCAATAATTTTTTTTATGTACTTAAATAGGTAGGTACCGCCTAGTTAACGTTTGTTTTTTTTTCTTTCTTCTCGGGTTGCCTTACAGCTCCCGAAACCGTGTTACGGTTCCAGAGTACCCAGCGGAAGACCAAGTCTCCCTCGTTCAGCCGATGGATTTGTAAGGCTATACCTGACGAGTGGCCAGTTCTGTTGAGGTATATTTAGATGGAAAAGCCTCTAAGCGTGGTTTGTCGGATTATGTACATAAGTTTTTAATTAAAAACCCATTGGTGCATGGCCGGGATCCGGGATCGAACCCGATAAATTTACCTCCTTGATCCATGTCTTAAATCTTCTTAACTTAAACAAATGCATTTCACAAATACCACACACATAAATACACTAAAACACACGTTCCATACAACATGCTTTAAAATTTCAACTTAAATACATAATATTAATAATAAATTTATAAATACGACTTGTGTGGATTGAATTTAGAGGGAAAATATGAAGGAAAAATAATAAACCATTCTAATTATTAATACATTAGCCAACATGGCTGACGTGTACATACTAACGTATTTATCAGTTTGCTCGTTGAGTTAAATAAGTTGGGAAGTGAAATACGTTATCTATTCATTACGTCGCCCTTGATTGTGTCGGGTTCTGTAAGGGACACGTTTCTGACCCGGTTTTGCCCGCGAAAAATGTAAACAATTCGGTATGTAAAGTAAAAACTAAAGTACGATTTTTGTATTTTTATTTCAAAGACTTATTTGAATATTTTTGTTTTATAAGTATTATTTTATAATAAATTATCAAAGTTTTGGCACTGATGACGTCATTTTGATGGCTGAATAGTTCAATACCTTTGAGATGTTGGTACAGAAAAAAAAACATGTGTTTTTTTCTTTGACATTTAACAAACAATAGTGTTGCCGTTCTCAAATGAGTTTTTCCTACAAAATCTACCAAAACCACCGACAAAACCTACCACCCCTACATAAAACATATTAAAATGTGATACAAAATGCCTACCATAAACATAAACATTCTTCCTAAATAATAAACTAGATTATCTGAAATTGTAGTAGGTATAGCTACCAACAGGGTAACATTGGTTGACAAGTAAATATTTTGATTTAGCAGGGATAAATTGGAATAATTAAAAAATAAAAATGATATAATGACGTCATGATTCCACGTCCTGTCATGGCGGCAGACGCAATTGTGTGGTCATGGCGTGATGGGGTTTAATCCCGTCCGCACTGTTATCACAGTCGGCGGGACAATCTTAGCTACCGATTTATCGGCATATTGTTACTACCAACCTATTGCACAAGATTAAACACTGGACATTGGCAAAATTGCGACGAAAAGTCAGTATTCTTGCCATATATCAAAAGAAGAAGAAGAAGAAAGTATGTTCCAATCTCCTATAGAAAGGTAGGTATAGATGTTGACAATACTTTGTATAAGACTTTGCTTGTTGGTTCGTTAGACATAAACGAATAGAATATAATGTAGAATAGATAACTTTAAATGTATTGCACCTACTAAAATACAACCACGTGACCTGACTAAACTGTCATTCACTCTGACGATACCAAAGAGTTTATATACCTATTGTATATAAACTCCTTGAAGTATAACCTCCTTGTAGATAACAAAGAGTAATTATGTCATTTTGTCTTTAACTCGTGAACGCAAAGTTAGCGTCTGCCTATACCCTGTAGATAACGCTGAAAAAATGGCGAAGGTTTTGGTCGATCAGCAAATTTTTTGAGGTTAAGTATGGGCTGCACATACTTTTCATATAAATATTATAATTTCTATATAAGGTAATTTAATACAGCATGATTGTATGTGTATATTTTCGGTACGCCATGTCACTATTTGCGGTTGAGTTTGACTCATGTACACGACATTAAAATAATACTATAGTATAAAGTATAGGTACCGGGACGGTTCTTGAGCGGTGGTCGTTAGATGCGCAGAACACAATTTTTGGGTCTGCTTGACGGTATGAGGTATTAATTTTAATTTTACCAGCAGTAAAAAGCAATCGTAAAAACAAACACCAATAAATCAATTATAATAAATATACAAGTTATATTGCACTCGAATTACATATGCGCAAACATTCCCCCACTTTTTCGTCGAGCGCTCAAGAACCGTCCCGGTACCTGTACCTATGCTTTATATTGGTGAAATACGTTATCAGTGAAAACGTAGGTAAAATAAAGTAAGGTCAGTTGTCTTAGATTCCTCGTCACGTGATGGGGAAACGTTTAATCTCGTCGGCGCTGTGATGGTTGTGATTAGTCAGTGATTAAGAGGATGTATAGAGCTAAATGCGAGTTTTAGGATGCGTAAAAGTACATGATCCACTGCAGTGACCATAATCAAAAAAATATATGATATTCTTAAGGTTATGCGTTTGTGTTCAAAACATAATACAACTATATTGATTCGATAGAAAAAAATCACGAATGTACCTCTAAAAAAATATTGTACTGTCTTTAAATCTTGTATATACTTTGTATATACTTTAAATCATTGCATGCATTTTAGTACTGTTTCTAGACAATAAAATATTTTTTTAGAGGTACATTCGTGATTTTTTTCTATCGAATCAATATAGTTTTATTATGTTTTGAACACAGTATCTTAATAACGCATAACCTCAAGAATATCATATATTTTTTTGATTATGGTCACTGCAGTGGATTATGTACTTTTACGTATCATAAAACTCGCATTTAGCTCTATACATCCTCTTAATAAGACATATAAGTCGGCGGGATAATCTTAGCTAGCGATTTATCGGCATACTATGGCAGAATTGCGACGATAAGTCAGCACTGTTGCCATATATCAAAAGAAGAAGCAGAAGAAGTTGTCTTAACTTTGCATGTCTTTTATTGTATTTTTGTTAAAATAAGAGTTTAAAAATATTATTGTCAGTTCTGCAAATTTAAAATAAAAAAAAAACTGAAAGCATCAAAATTTTTGGTCTATATAATATAAATATAATTTTTATTTAATTAATGCGAAATAGACAAAGATTTCGAAGGCCCGGCTGCCGTGCACACCCTTAGCTACACTCCGAACAAGGTAAAATTTTACAAAACCAACGCATGGCATATGTTACTAAATTTAGGTTTAATAGACGCATTATGTATTTACAAGACAAACTAGACTAAAATTTGTTGTCGGAACACAAAGATTCTTTATAAAAAATCATAAATAAATAAATAGAAATCGCTATATCAGCCGCCATTTTGCCGGAAACAGAAACTGATTTTTTAAGAAAATACAATTAACCAACTTAACAAAATTATTTTTATTTTTTTTTTAATTAATCGCATTTATCGATGTTACGAGTCGAGTCGAATTTTACTCGGGTGTTAAAATTACACACAGGTTAGCGAGGAGCATAGCGACGAGCGTGGTTTGTATTGTGACAATATAAAGCGCAAGCCGAGCGAGCGTAGCGAGCGGTGCCGCGGTAGCGGCCGGCGCAGCGCCATTCTAGAACATCACAAAATAGTAACTGTAATACTTGATGAGAGTAATAAAGTAATAGTACGGCGCAGCGCCACCTCATAAATATTACTCTCATAAAGTATTACAGTTACTATGATGTTTCTAGAATGGCGCTGCGCCGGCCGCTACCGCGGCACCGCTCGCTCCGCTCGCTCGGCTTGCGCATTATATTGTCACAATACGAACCACGCTCGTCGCTACGCTCCTCGCTAACCTATGTGTAATTTTAACACCCGAGTAAAATTCGACTCGACTCGTAACATCGGTAAATGCGATTAATTAAAAAAAAATAAAAATAATTTTGTTAAGTTGGTTAATTGTATTTTCTTAAAAAATCAGTTTCGGTTTCCGGCAAAATGGCAGCTGATATAGCGATTTCTATTTAATTATTTATGATTTTTTTTTTTCAAGAATCATTGTGTTCCGACAAAAAATTTTAGTCTAATTCGTTTCCAAAATTAATAATGTATCAAAAAAAAAATTATAGTAGGTAACATAAGTGATGCGTTGGTTTTGTAAAATTTTACCCCGAACAATAACATTGTTGACCGTGGAGCCTTACTTGGCCGGAGGACCACATACGCTCTGTGCGCGCTGTTTGGGCTGTGCGTCGTGGTCCAGACAACCATCAGCCGGACATCCAAGGATTCCTATTCATGACGCATAATTATCTGAAGCTTGGTGATGCGAACCATGCCGGAGCATGCTGAACGGAACATGCGGCCAGTGCTGTTGGGGCTCGGTGCCTCACGGTGCAGGCCGTCACCATGCCCCCGTGCTCACAAGACTTACTCCTAACTTAGGAGTCCTAAGTGTCGCCCGCGCCCTTCACCTGCGTAGGGGCTGTGTATCTTCATAAACATTTATAGTGATTTTTAATTTAGTGTTAGTTTTTGGCTACATTATATGAATAATAATAAAAATGAAAATAGTGTAAATAATGACAACACAGTTTCCTCCAATGCAACGCTGATACAGTGTCCAAGTTGTGATGATTATAAATTATATAAGGGACAACGGGGGCTGGCAATACATACATCGAGACGCCACCGACAACAAAACATCCAGCCCCCCATACCAACAACATCCACCTCTACATCCACCGACACATCCAACATCATGCCGTTGTGGAGGAAACTGTGTTATTTTAAAAATAATGTAAGTATTATAAAAAGAATACCCCGTGGAGCCCGCATCACCGTGGCCCGCTGCCTCACAGAGTGTTTGGCTAAAGTGGTTGCAGAAAACAGTTTGGAATCTTGGGAAAATTTACCAACATTTTCATACACCGTTTTACATGTCAAAAATACAAATAATGCAAACTTATTTTGTTTTGTTCGAAAATATCCACGGGCGAAACCGGGGGCGGAAAACTAGGATAAAAAATCTATAAATTCATCTATGTATCTATCATCACGCCTTTTATCCCAAGAGGGGTAGGCAAAGACATTCGAACGCCATTTGCTACGATCCTAACATACCTCTTTCTTTTATATTCATCATACTTTTCAGTATTTTTAATATTGTCATCGATAAAAACATTTTTTATTTGTTCAATAAAAGTACACCTAGGTCGTCCTCTGCTAAAGCAAAAGATTCATGCTACTACTTATTGTAAGATAATAATAAATAATAATTTATCAAGTTCACATCTTTCATTATCTTCACGCGGCGTTTATACCAAACAAGTGACCACTTTTTTCTTTTCCTTGCTTAGTAAATACCTGCTATTTTTATAAGTGCTGACTTTATATGCCCTCCAAAGCACAATAAGTCGCTTATCATTTTCGTTAACGAAATATCTGATGTCCTTAGAAAAGGTCAAGTACGCTGTATTAAAAATAGACGTGCATGTATAAAAGGATGTATGGATGTGGAAGAAGCAAGAGAAGTAAAGAGAGAAGTGGCGCTCCGTCCAACCTACCTCTTTGGAAAACAGGCGTGAAGGTATGTATGTGTATATTTTAGAAAAAAGTGGGTTCTTACCTCCGGATAACAATGAACATTGTTTTGTGATCTTCTCTCGTGCCTTGGAGGACGGTACTGAGTAATTCTCGGTATGACCAAAGGGGGGCGCTGCTCTCTTGTGTACACTGCGCATTCTTCAGGCGTTATCCACTGAAAATAAAAAAAAAATAGTTAGAAAAAAAAAGGAAATCCCTAAAAGTTTGAAATTCACGATCGCTCTTTGGGAATTGGAAATTTTAGGAATAATACCACAGATACAACTCTTCAAAACAATTTAGTTCAAATAAACAAATTATAAAACATTAATAAATACACAAGTATACAAATATACCTAGTGTAATATACCCAAACCAAAATATACCTAAATATACCGTATCGGTTTCGGGAGCTGTAAGGCAAACCGTGAAGAAAGAAAAAACAAGTGTGATTATAAAACACACTTTTTTGTTTGCAACACAATTTTTGGGTTGACTCCAAGACAGTTCGGGGGGGGGGAGGGGTAGGTACCCTTCTCTGCCTACCTTGCTTAGACCGTACGCAATATGTAGTAATAAATGGAAAAAATCCTGACTATCTCTTGAATAATTTTAGGAGTGAAGCTAAATACGAAGCAAATATATATGTATATTTAATTAAATATGTGCATAGCTAGGCCCCGTTGAAAACAGAATGCATTTGACATTCGATACTTTCGATATTGTATGAAAGGAAATCCTTTTGACTACAACAAATCCTTGTCTGAAATTTCCGTTTCACGATGTAATATTAAATTGCAGTTTAATTTGAACAATACTAGTATTTTGTACGGAGTTGTTCTAATGTAGAGTATTTACATGCAGCAATGTAAATAAATTACAAAAAACGTAAGTAATGGAAAACACATGAGTTACAAATACAAGAGTTTGTAAGATTGTTTAGTATTGACCGCTAATCTCGGAAAAATACTTCGTACGCGTTGTATTAGGAATACACCCCCTAGGGGTTGATTTTAGAAAAATCCTTTCTTAGTGCACCTGTACTTGTACACCCCCTGAGGAATATACCATCTAATTTTCATATTCATATCTTCAGTGGGTAAGGGGCCGTCTCCACGAGCGTGAGAATCGCGGCGATAGTCTATTTAGATAACATCAAGCCCAAAGGAGCCCTTAGAATCAAAGACATTTTAGTCTTATACAGGGCTGTATTACTGTAGCCAAATTTATAGGCTTATTATAGTTATTGTGATCTCCCTTTTTCAGTGAGATACCTATTCCCTTTAGGAATTGCAACAGGTGCTTATAAGTGAATGTTTGTACTGCAGCTGGTCTCAATATATGTTGTCCCAGGTGAGTATATCATCACAGATATACTGCATGGGATTTCGCTTGCGTGCATATTATAAATGCGAAATTGGGTCGAGATTAGGACCTAAACAAGTTCCCGAAGAGTGGTGCAAAGAGGGCTACCTCAGCACAACGCAAGTCATACGGGCTCCCAGAATTCACTTCACGAGTGAAACCTGAACGGAAAGTTATATAAAATAATTGATCCACTCAGTTTTAGCCCGGAAGCGTTTCTGAGTACAAAGTCAAATGTCAATTGTAATGATACATGACCGTAATTTAGTTCAACATAGCACATAATGCGGTTTTTTAACCGACTACAAAAAGAATTAATGTGTTTACGTTGCGAATGTAAAAACAGATTTCACTTTTGATATTATATAAAGTTACAATAAATACTAACAAAATTAATATTAAAAGTCTTCCTTCATAATGGAATTAATTAAATTTAAATTTTGAAATGCACCATCAAGACATCGATGCCATTAAGGCATGGCCAGATAATATTGGTAACATTGTCCACATGTATTTGTATACCTAACATGACAAACTAACTTTATTCCGCTGTTTCATCCGCATTTGAATCTATAATTTTTTAAATGCATTTGTATGCTAACAGAATGTGTCTTTATTATTTTTGAAATCATAAGTTTCTACTCTTATAATTACTTCTTTTGGGGCTTGGTTTGGCTAAGTCAAAAACAATTAGCGTTATTATTTATTTAGGTACCTACGCTATTATCACTCAAGTAGTGCCGCGGGCAAATGTTAGTCTTATAAATCATAATTTAGTAAAAACCTTTCACTTTTAAGTTGACGCCATCATAATGCAACTTAAATTGGAGGGAAAAAAACATGAATCATCTTGAAGATATTTTTCCAAGACAGAGGTCAATAATGACGTAATTGAATGAAACTGACGTGTAATTATTGTGAATGACTTTAGGCACATCCGTAGATACTGCCCCGGTTTCATTGGTTTTATTTTGATACTAGTTGTGCCTTGCGGTTGCACAGCATTAATGGGAGGAACAGCATTTCTGAACTAAAGTCCCGAATTTATTTTACGAATGCTATGATGAACATACAATTTGGGCATTGAAAACTAGAGGATTTTATCTAGTATTGTGTAGGATGAAAACATGATCGGTGAAAATTTTCTCGATAACTTAAATTTTTGAAATCACCTCTTCAAAAACACCTTTTTAGTCATTATTTAGTCAGTTATCATAGATTAAGAAGATGTTTCCCTGCATGTAATCGTTTTTTAATAAATTATTTATTTGTAATGTGCCGCTTACGTCATTTTATTCCGAAAAGCGGTACATTATGCCCTTCTCACTTCTGCAGCAAGAACGGACAAAGCGCCGTCGTTGTCTTGCATGACGCGATCAGTTGCACCCGAACCACTCATGCGCCTGAACTACGAGGCCTATCTATAACCGTCTTCAATATTTTTTTAAATCTGACTGGTAGTTCCAGAGATTGGCGCGTTCAAACAGACAAACCCTTCAGCTTTATTATTATAGTAAAGATAACAGTGGGGACATCTTTCGTTTTCGTTTTGACTCGAAAGTGTTTCCACCAAAAAATGTCCAATACTAGAATGCCGAGCAAATTGCTGGGTCGGGCAAAGACAGTACACGGATTTGTCCGGACATTGTAGGGTTGGGAATTCTCGGGCCGGACATTCTTTTATGTTTTTCTAGGGTACTAAAACAATAATGAACCATAATTCTACCAGTAGTGCATCTATCTGCATTCACATGGTGTGGGTTACTCTTGACATTTTCAATCCAAATCCTAAAATCCTAATGGTGGCCGCAGCGAACTTTTTATAAGCCTCTAAGTGTGGTTTGTCGGATTATGTACCTACATAAGTTTTTAATTATAAAACCCATTGGTACATGGCCGGGATCCGGGATCGAAACCGGGTCTGCCTAGTTAATACTAGTCTTAACCACTCGGCCACCGCAGGAATTTTATTGATAGGTATTGAATAAATTTCAACAAAATTATCACATGTTATCGTCATCGCAACGACATGGCAATAATATTGACATTATATATTAGTATCAGGATTAGGATTTGAAATTGAAGAAAATAGTATACTTTATCGTTTCACTTGAAGGACCTAAATGAATTGCTTATTTTATCAACGAAACCACAAGTTTACCAAGTAAACAAATTTACACTTTAGTAAAGTAAAGTTTCATCAAAATTAATTTACCCGTTTCAGAGCCTATTCTGAACAAAACATTCACAAACTTGTACTTCTTAGGACACGTAAAGTCGCACTTCTCCTAAAAATTTACGTATTTTAAGAGTGCAGCAACGGGCTTTGCCCCTGTTCTGTTCAATATGGACAACTGGCAAAAAGTAGACACTGTTACTGGTGCCTCTGGCCACACCGCACCGCAAGGTTGAAGGTGTGTGGGAAATACGCGCCGAATTGAGAACCTCCTCTTATTTGAAGTCGGTTAAAAATAGCAAGAACCAAACCAAGTCACGTCATCAATTAAATTGTGTACACCCCTCTCGCTCATACAATGTAATAAAGAAAGAGACAAACTGACAATAAAAATAATAAATTTGATGAATGGATCCATTTCATTCATTAACTCCCAGGTCAAATGGTGACCTCAAGTGATAAAGATAAATTGACATTTGTCTCTTTCCATTACATTGTTAATTGGTAAGTGAGAATGAGATAGCGATAGTAAACAATGTTGGGCTTGTAGATAGATTTATTAGCAATTCCTGTCATATATTTATTTGATAATTGTTCATTGTTTATGCAAGAAATACGTTATTGTGGAAAATTAAAGATTTTTTAGACTTCCAACGGCGTTAACTCAGGGCGCAAAAATAAAAAACAGAAAATCTAGGTCCGTGGGGTTCAAATGACAAAATATATCCCCATGACTGATCATCTCCTCTGATGACAAGAGGGCTAGGCTGGCTCCTTCCTCGCTCAACGAATCAGCATCGCGATTCAGCGAGGAAATGCAGCCAGTATACTTGCCACTATTTCACATGGCCACTTCAATAAATTTTGCCTGTTTTTTGAACCGTAATAGGTATTTTCACGATATTACTATGGGCGCTATAACAACAAATAAAGTTAAAAATTAAATAAGAATAATAAGAAACCCCATTTAGTAAACGTCTTTTATTCGGCGTTTTATCTTATTATCTTAACAATGGCAATATACACAAACGTCTAACTTGTATAACTAATTGTACAACAACAAATAATAAAAACTAGCCAAGTGTGAGTCGTCCTCGCGCTAATTTCTTCCTGCGCCATACAGGGGCGTCAAACTTGGTCTGACCTTACTATTTTTCCATAGTCAATGAAATCAATTACGTGCAAGATTTTTTTCAAAATGACCATTGATATTAGGGGATGTTTAGTACAGCCGAAATGTAAAAATAACAGTAACCCACTGGTACCCAGAGGCCGGTAACGGTTCCCGGGAGCTGTAAGGCAACCCGTGAAGATTGAAGAAGAAGAAGAAGAAGAAGAAAGACAATCCACTGTGTATATTTTATATGTTTGAGTATCATGAATCATTTTAAGGCAAGTTCAAAGTATAGTTCCGTACAAGTGACATCACGGTGACGTACTTAGATTAGAATATCGGCGCCTGCGCACTTCCGGAATCATACCTTAGATCACACCCATTTAAATAGAGGTGCATATATAAAACGATCCTATGGATTTGGATGAAGCAAGAAAAGTATGAAAAGATTGAAAAGGATTAGGATTTCTGAATGAAGAGGGTTGACTTTAGCTCTAAAATTGATTTTAGAAATTAATTTTCTAATCGGCAGCTGAGCAGAAATTGACGACGAGGTAAGAAAATAAGTACACCTACCTTAAAATTATACTCAAAGGAAACATTTGGTTTTTAGTAGAGGGAAATCTTATGGATTCGCGATCTGTGTTTGCGACATGTTTTCGGCACAATACCATATATTGCCCGGCCCTAGTATACTCGACCCGAGAATATAATATACCCTTCCACATATACCTTAGCGGGCATTTTTGGATGAGCATTTCTGGCCAGCAATTCTTCAGTCCGGATACATGCATTGTAAAATTATCTCAAGATGGCGGTATTATGCGTTATATATAATTTTCACTTCTGTCTTTATACCTACGCGTACCCATGACTTTTTTTTAATCATTTTAAAAATAAGAAAAACAGCGACTTTTAAGATTTCGTGGCCTTCCTTTCTATGTTTATTACAGAGATTTGCTTCTTATCACTGATCGATTCACATTTTTACCAGGTTCGAGTCCCGGTTGAGGCAAGCGACTTTTCAAAAAACTTTGAATGCAGTTTTACTTAATTTAAAAAATATAATACTTAATGTTTACTTTGGGTAGGTAATTCCATCCACATAGGACACCAGACAAAAGTGTAATAATAAAGTTTATTGACTTCAAACAATCTCTGTTGTAAGGCTACCAACCTTAATGCAGTTAAATTAATGAAGCGAATCGGTGCGTGTGTAAACATGTAATTAAATATTATTGCAAATGTTAATTTCGTAAAAAATGCAAGAAATAATAATAGTAGCGGTCACAAAACTGCATACAAATGTTCTAAAATTATTGACATGAGGCGATAGCATAGTGGTTGCGCTGATGTACTACAAAATTAAATCAATGAGGCTTTGTTTGTATGAAGGAAACTTTAAACTTTTGAAACTCTAAAAAAAATCATTTAAAAAACAATTAAGTACAATATTTGCAACTAAAACCGAAGATACGTCTGGTATTAACTTCCGCTGGGTACCCTACTGGGACTGTAACACTGTAAAAAAAAGTTATTTTTCGTTTTCAACTTGAACGAAGGCCAAAAACCAAGGCCAGATGAAGAAAGTTTGCGCTACATTAAAAATATCTGGTGATAGATTTACTTGACAGAAGTCACAGAAAGGCCGACAGGGGGCGCCTTCGATGTTCTTTCACTTGGTGCTTGAAGGCAATGTGATGAATTTAGAGGAGGCAAAAAATATGTCAGGTTCGTAGCATCTGCATTAAACTGACATCAAAAAAAAGTGATTCGAACTTGATTTGATTAAGTCCGTTTTTGTATGGGATAAAAGTTATAAGGCGACTCCTTAATTAAAGGTGTTTTAATTATATTGCACGGGTGAAGCCGGCGCGGAAACCTAGCAATTAAAAATTTTTCAAAATTGCTGAAAAACCAGTGAACCAATATTTATGAAAAAAAAAATGGTACCAACCCGGAAATATTCTCATTTCTCAGTCGAATAAACATCATAAAATAAAAATAAGGTACGAATTGAGAACCTTCTTTTTCTTTCAAGTCGGTTAAAAATAATTGCCTTTTAAAAAAAAGTGTACGGACTTCAAAAACGACTAGTACTAGCCCCTGTACCACTGTATTTTTCTGTCGTTTTATTATCGGAACGGATTTTACGTTATTTGATGATTATGTTAAAATACAAACTTATAATTAATGATTGGAAACACTATGTTTCCGCAAGTTTGACGTCCTAGATTGCCTTTCCCATTTAAAACATCACAATTACATATTTTCCTAGAGCTCTGTCTCGCGACACAAAACGATACCAACGAAATCTAAGGTAACTTATTACTACCTGGTCAGTTTAACTGGTCAAAGGGGAAAAAATTGGCGAAAGGGGAAGCCCGTCTATGGGCCCTCCATAGGCTTAGTACTCTATGTGATAGACAGATAACCTGCGTTATTAACCAATATAAACGTCAACAATCACTCATGAATTATGTATAAACATTATAAAACATACAGTACTTGGCGACAGTGAAATTCTCAACATGACAACTTTTTGTTCAGAAACCGACGAGGCATTCACTCTCACGTTCATTGTTTGATGGGTACATATTTTTGCCTATTGTTCTGTTTATCAAGCATTCTTTAATGCCTGTGCCATTGCCGCGGCGAAATAATGACGTTGTTTGAACGGCATGACCTAACACTTTATAATACCAGGTCTAAGCTCGACTAGCGCGCCATGGCCGAGTGGTTAAGACGTCTGGTATTAACTAGGCAGACCCCGAATTTAATTAAAATTATACATACATAATCGGACAAACGACACTTGGAGACTTTTCCATCTAAATATATCTCAACAAAACTAGCCACTCGTTAGGTGTAGCCTAACAAATACCATCGGCTGAACGAGGAAGACTTGGTCTTCCGCTAACCCTGGAACCGTAACTCGGTTTCGGGAGCTGTAAGGCAACCCGTAAAGAAAAAAAACCTACTGAACAGATTTTGCTGCGGTTTTCAATATTAGATAGGTTGATTCACCGGGAAGGTTTGCGAGTATTGATCATGGACCTATCATGTTTAGGAGCCGAGCATTAACAGTATAAGTGAATCAGGTCGAGGAAGAAGTTGGCCCCAGCGAGTTTTCCTGGCGTATGCTGCCTAATCCGTCAGATATAACAAAATTATATAGGAAAGAATTGTGTATAAACTCCAAAAAAGTCCGCGGTAGCATATATCTATCTCAAATAGATAAGTAGTTATAAGCGTTGGTATTTAAATTGTTGTAAATCAAATTGTACAGTAAGCAGCTTAAGTATTATTGCGTCTAGACTTCTAAATTAATTAAAATGCAGTCCACGAACAAGCGACCCTTAAACGGGTCATCACGTCACAAAATATAGTATGGACATGCGTCCGACAGACAAACAGACAATCGGACGCCAAATCGCAACGTGGTTTGATTTAAATATTAGTATACACCACATCCGGTCAAAGTAACACGGAAATAGATGACCAATAATGGTGACTATTTGCACAATATAATAATGATTAATGCATTAGTTTTTGCCCCTGCTACTTATTAGAATTTCCATTTGCCACGATGATATTCTTGATCTAAAGTCACACCTCTCAATAAAAGTACCATCGATGGTGCCCTTGTGGCATTTACTTTCGTCTGCGACGTAAATCCTTTTATATACATGTGGCCTTTTTAAAACGAATTTTGACGGTTCATCAAAACCAACGGACAAAATATGATGAACTGTCAAAAGTCGGTTCTTAAAAAGGCCTTAGTAAGTATTCTGCTTCGTAGAACTCTTGGAAGAGTCGTGGTCAATCATGGCGGTCCACAGTGCGACACACAACCTTGCGCCTCTCTCTTGATACTTGAGGATGGGCTCTTTTTGTTTTTTCCGCAACTTGACGTCAATGCGCCCATTTTGCGTTAGGTGGGATGATGGACATCACTTCTGCCATCCCAGCTCCCCCAGGAAACCTCGCAGGTAGTTGCAGGCCTCTAGTATTGTTCTCGGGGATCCCAAAAATTCTGCTCTGAAGTTGGCTTCACCTGTACATTCCAAGAGTATGTGTGCGGCCGTTTCATCAGAGGATTGTCTGTACAACCAATATTGAAGACATTTATCTCTCGCCGAGGCTTTTTGTCATTCAAGGAGGTGTTGATCAATGACTTTATTTGGTCGGTCCACCGCCCAGGGTTATGTCTGTTCTGTCATTCTGTATCCTGTAACCTGTAGGCACGATACTACTCTTTCTTTCTTCCTTTTTTCTTTCTTGTATTTGGAACTTATTTATTAGGTATAGAAGATATTGAAATGATCGATCGAGGAAAGTCGACGTGTTCAGTGTTGCCAACCCTATTCTGCATACAAGCTCAAAAAAATATAGAAAACTGTAAATGTTAATAAAAAAAACCTAAAATCTACAGTTTTTGCTTATTTTGTATTATTTAAAACCGGGTTAGTTTTTAACTTTAATCAGATTTAACCAAATAAATCACATAAAACATTAAAATAAAATAGCCTATTTATTAGGTGTTACCAGCTAAATTATAAAATCAATCTCATTTTAAATTTCTATTTCGTCTATTTTTATAGATTTTTTTTTAAATGTTCATTTGTGGCATTGAACTCGAAACAATTTATTATTTCAGATTCTGTGTGCAAACTATATCTATTGTTTTCGTTATATTGACTACACTGGTCGTGATCCATTCTGGTTTACCTCTTATATGAAATAGGTGTGAATATATACAATATTAATAATCGTATAATGTTATATCTACGTAGGTAGGTATACTAAGCGCGTGCCTTGAGTACAGATTGTTTGTGCCATACTTTGTTGATGGTTGAATTGCGCAACTTGTGTGTTTTAATTGTTTCATTCAATACATGATGCATACATAAGTAGGTAGGTATGAATGATACTGCCCACGGCTTCGTTTGTATTGTTTTCATATGAGTGTCGCCAAGCCAAGGACTTCCCTGCTTAAAAACAGAAAAAGAAAATAGTCAAACGCTTTTGATTTATAATTCCCACGCGATATAAAATGAGATTGAACCATACTAATATTATAAATGTGAATTGCTTATCCATTTAATTTTTAAGCATTGGCCAATATTATTATTATTTATTTTATACCTATAAAGAGCCGATTTTGGATTTTTTTTTCTTTCTTCACGGGTTGACAGCTCCTGAAACCGTGTTCCAGGGTAACAAGCGGAAGACCAAGTCTCCCTTGTTTAGCCGATGGTATTTGTGATGCTATACCTATCTTACGAGTGGCTAGTTCTTTCGAGGTATATTTAGATAGAAAAGCTTTTATCGAATTATGTACATAAGTTTTTAATTAAAATCCCCATTGGTACAAGGCCGGGATCCGGGATCGAACCCGTGGTCTACCTTAGTTAATATCTACCAGACGTCTTCTTAACCACTAGGCTACCGAAGCACCTTTTGGGGTTACTATTATTTGATTTTGGAGATAGATTTGTAAATGTAAGTCTGTTGATTATAATTCTTAGGATTAGTTAGCATATTTTTAAAATACAAAATGCATGGATGCGTACGTACCATAGATAACAAAGAGTTCGATATAATCTCAGTAAAAATATACAACCTCTTTTATTAGAAACTCAAACAATCGAGAACAAACATAAATAAACGGTTCAACCTCCATGGTTCAATGCACCATTTAAAAAAAACGTAAACATACTGTTAAGTTAAGAATGACTCATATACAGGTCAAATTGTTAAAGAGGAAGTACATTTCGATTTAGTAGCGTTAATTAGCAATGGCTATGTTAAGGGCTACCATAAATGCAATCTTGCTAATTTGTATGGAAATGTGGATTCGGTTCTTAAATTTTATTATGCTAATGAGTTTAAACTCAAAATTGATACAAACGAAAGCTGTTACAGAAAAAAACTAGTCAGGTGTAGTGGTAATAAATAATTTTGATACTTTGAGGTTCTAGCCGTCATATTATATTTCTTGTCTTACAAAAAAAAATTCAAAGGTTGTTTTTTATAAAAAAAATCAAGAATTCAGCATGGACATGAATCTCAAGTTTGTATGGATTTAGATGAAACGTCAAAAAATGTATGGATCGAGGAAAATCGTGCTCTTACCCAACCTCAACACACATGCCCCAAGATGCATAATATAAAAGCAAAAAGAAAAAAAAATCCAACTTAGTCTGAATTTCAAAGATTTGTTTTGCTTTTTGTCGCGAACGTTGAACAAAGATTTTTATCTGACAACACATGCAGAACACGTGCTTGATAACATTTATACCAGGAATATTTATATTTTTTTATAAATTCAAAAATAAAGTAATAACAACACAAATAAATAATTTGTAGAAATAATATTCTTCTTCTTCTTTTTTATTATGGCTCCACCAATGTTCATCGGTGATTTGCCAATGTCAAGTATTATAGCCTTTATAGTGTATATAGCCGATAAATCGGTATTTAAGATAATCCCGCCGACCGTGATATGTCTTATTAATCACTGATTAATCACAACCATCACAGCACGAACAGGATTAAACTGGATTCCACATCACGCCACGACGAAAACGCGTGCGTATGTCGCCATGACCGGATGTGGAATATGTTTTTTGTACCATGACTGACACTCTTGACAGTAAACTTGTTGAGTTGACAATACTTTAATCGACGGAAGGATATAAAAAAAAATCAGAAGAAGTGCGAATGCCGACTTCAAGTTCTCTACGAAGCACGAGAACGTACATTGCCACCTGTTTCAATTTCAATGCTCTACCAAATTGCGCTATTCGTTGATATATCACCTTTCACATACTAAAATAGCAAATTTGGTATTTGGTAAACCAACTTTGCATGTCTTTTTATTGTAATTTTTTTTTAAAAAGAGTTTCAATAATTTTATTCTTAGTTCTGCAAATGTAAAATAGATTTAAAATGTTGATTATTATGAAAATTCAATGAAATAAAAAAAAATGACAACTTATTTAAAAAAGACATGCAAAGTTTATTTACCAACTATGAATATATTTTAGGGGTTGGATGAAACTCGTATTTGAAAAGCAATTTACAGTATCAACTTTTCAAAAATCGGTACTTCAGGGAGAGGGCAGCCATGCCTACCTACCCCACTGGGAATATATGATGTACTAGGTGATGTGATGGTTTTTGGTTCTTCTTCTTCTTTTTCTTCAGCCTGTGTCCGTAATGCTGGAGATAGGCCTTCTCAGCATTACGCCACTTCTCCCTATCCTCCCCAGATTTCCCCCACGCTGGTAGTCTGCCGACAGTTCTATGGTTTTTGGTTAGTCTAATTAATTTATTACTTGCAGAAGTCTATAAAGGAAACGAATCTTGAGTTTATTAAATTATTTGATAACCTGTGTTGACCTTTTGAGTTAATTTTAGCACAAAATCTTTATGGCAAATACGTGAATATTTACTGATAAGCTATCTGCTAAACAAACATTGATAATGATGTAGGTATTACAGCCAGCCTAATTAATTCGTAATACACCCACTTATAGTATAATAAATTAGTATACAATGTACTTAATTTTCTACTTGCCATAGAAATTATATTAATACCTATTAGGCTCAGAATTTCTGACCATGCCGTATTACAAAGTAGTGAAGCCACTTTAATAATATAAATATACTTAAATAAATCAAGAATAAAAATAAAATTTTAAAACAGCTATTAATAAAATTTGACTTGTAACCTTTTTCTTGTTTAGATTTTTTATGTGGGATTAGGGTCTTTAAAAGGGTCTTTAAAATCAGTAAATTTGGACAAGAACCTCGAAACCCACGGATTTTTGAGCTTCAAACCCGGATAAACGCCTAGTACTAGCCCCTGTACCACTGTATTTTTCTGTCGTTTTATTGTCGCAACGGATTTTACGTTATATGATGATTATGTTAAAATACAAACATAACAATTATAATTAATGATTGGAAACACTAAGTTTGACGCCCTAGATCGCCTTTCCCGTTTAAAACATCACAATTAACTATTTTCCTAGAGCTCTGACTCGCGACACAAAACGATACCAACAAAATCCAAGGTATGTATCTAGTTATATAATAAATTGTAAAATTTTATTTTAACTTCCCGCTATAAAAATTTTTAACGTTTTTCAAAATTCGAGAATTATTGGTTTTAATCAGATACCTACATATAATACGAAATTCTATTTTTCAACAAATCAGAGTTCCATCTCGACTTTAAAATATGGACTGTCTACAAAACCCCGCCCGGACGCTCCCCAGACGCCCACCAAACTAGGACAAATCCGGGGATACCCGTACGGATGGCAACACTATCTAGGATAGACTAATACTTTTTACTTTAAAATTTTAAATATCGTTAATGATTAGTCAGCATTAAAAAGTACTTAGTATTAACTTTTTCCCAATTTTGCGTGATAATTATGTCGAATGCAGATTTTTCCTCAAATGACTAATACATAATAATTAATGATGTGAGGTCTTTTAAAATTTCTAAGAATTTCTAAATAAGAACCTAAGTTACTGTTGAATGTTGATGACGCACAATAAAATGTCCTTTTAAGAATTTTGCATCCCACGTGCTAAATATTATTGTGGCCTGTGGGCGAAATTATAAATCCGAATAAAATTTTATAATTATAATTTTAAATAACAAATAACTACTTAATTTAAAGATCTATCTAAATCAAATATAAAAAGAAAACGTTTAATCTTTATAAATCTATGAAATGAAAAGAAATATGTGAACAGGCTTTCTGAATACGAAGATTTATCTATGAAATTTTTTTTGCTCGTTTTATAGACCAGTTAGACTTGAATATCGACTTCTCGTGCTTCGGAGGGCACTATATAGCATTTCTTCTAATAATAACAGATATTTAAGTCTGTTAAAGAAGTGACACATAATATAGATCTAGTAAGTGCATCAACAGCCTTGCCACCTAAAACTGTGAAGGCAACTATAATTGCAACATTAACTTGCAGAACTAGATTTTTTGTAATCTGTATAATTACTGTGGAAAATTATATTCACTCTGAAAAAATGAGTATATTCAGCTCAATAGTTTGAAAGTTCTCAATACCTAGTAAAACTTAAAAAACATGGAATAATTTTATATTGTGATCGTTCTTAATGTTATTTTAATTTTAATTAGTTCAAATGACGTTAATTTAAAATTTATGGACGTGAAGTTTAAAGATTATCTGTTTTAATGTATGGCTCTTATGTTATCTCTTTTTGTAATTAAATAATTTATCTCTAACGGAATGAATTTACTGTCATAACTCATAACCACATAACCATACATACATTGCATGAGTTTTAATATAGATTTTATTACTTAAATATTTATTTACATATAACAATATAAAAACCTTAAATCTAATTTAAACATTAAAATAATTAAATGAACCAGGTCCGCGTGGAATAGTGGCAAGAATACTGGCTGTATTTTCCCTCTACGATAGGAAGAGCTAGCCTTCTCGTCACCAGAAGAGGTGATCAGTTGAGGGGATATTTTATTATTATATATGTACATATCATATAAAAAAAGGTGCGTCGGTGGCCGAGTGGATAAGACGTCTGGTGTTAACTAGACAGACCCCGGGTCGATCCCAGATCCCGGCCATGTACCAATGGGGGTTTTTAATTAAAAACTTGTGTACATAATCCGACAAACTTAGAGGCTTTTCAATCTAAATATATATCTCAACAGAACTAGCCACTCGTTAGGTATAGCCTCACAAATACCATCGGCTAAACGAGGAAGACATGGTCTTCCGCTGGGTACCCTGGAACCGTAACACGGTTTCGGGTGCTGAACCCGTGAAGAAAGAAAAAAAAAATTATATAAATTTTAATAACTTTTTGGCATTATTATTATTACTTAAAAATATATTATTTATCGCATTGCCTAACAAAGGGCGCAAATATAGTTCAATTATTGAAAACTACAAAGTGCCGTTTGATGTAGAAACCGTGGGTGAACCCCACTCATGCCCCTCACCAGCCTGTTTTTAAACCTGGAGTATGATGTCTTTACAGTAGTGAAATAATTATTGAAATCGGTTCAGTAATTTCAGAGATTACCAAAATCTTAGTCCTTCAAGTGCAATGTTTAAAAGTATTTCCTTAGACTTTCCTTCACTCTTAACACCAATAACAATGCCCACTTTTTACCAGTTGTCCATAGTAAACAAAACTACTGGCAAGGCTATTGCTGCACTTATACATAGAGAGATGGCGACAGAAATTGGTTGTAAGCACTTGCTGGCAGAAAACCTCTTTTTAGTGTAGTATGAGCCCCCTCTAAAAATTCTTGTAGACGAGTAGGGGTCCAACGCTTGTCGGTAAAAACCTCTCTTACCAGCTTTCAAAAAATGAGGAGTTCTCTCGGTTGTAATAAAAATATTTTCTGCCAATTTACTCCCTGCAGCGACTTTTCAAAAAAACACGGGTTGTCTTTTTTTTTATGAGGAGGGGAAATCCTTCATGGACGCCCATAGACTGGGTAATGCCGGACTCATACCGGTTAAAACCCCTCCTCCGTTATCACTTTTTGTGACACCTGAACTATCATGGCATTACATCAAACAAGCGCCTGGTGATCTTCTACTAATCCGTTGCTTTGGTTCTCCTTTGCCTTTCCCTTTCTTCTTTGCGTGTCATGATCGCCTTTATGAAACCCACAACATGTCCCACTTTTGCTCGCATTCTAACAAAATATCACTGAAGTTCTTTTTGGATATGTGTGCCAATTTTTTCCCCCAGCTCCTCTCTGATTAGATTGAATTCGGCACAGTGGAATATCGTGTGCTCAGCTGTGTCTAAATCCTCACAAAAGGAGCAGGTACCTGAGAGAATTTTGCCGATCTTACTTAGGAACTCGTTGAAACAGCTTACTTCTATCGGCAGTCAGAATGCCAATGGGTTATAGTATTTATGTATTTTAATTTGCTGCATGCATACATTAACTAACACATATATAGGTATATACACCTAGAAGTCTAGCTATTGGTTGTCGTTTAGTCGCAGATGGCCCTCATTGCGACCTAAATGTGATAAGTGTGGACTCGTCTGTGATATTGATATCAATTTATTGCTATTAAAGCTTGTTTATTGTGGTATGGCCAGAGACAATAGCCGAAGCTTGACAATGAGTCCTTGATTTCAAGATTCGTAGTTTTTGCCGTGAAAACCTTTTAGGAACGTTGAGTGATTTTTGGTAAGGGGAAATCTTATGGATTCGCGACCCGTGCTCGCGACATGTTTTAGACTCAAGACCATGGATTGTCCGGCCCGAGTATGCTCTACCCGATAATGTTCGGGCAGGAATTCGTGAACTGGCGGTCAGGCATTTTTTGGCTGCGTTTTTCTGAATGATCGCTGGACAGCTTTATTATACGTTAACCTATATAGTTTTCACTTTTGTCGGCAGTTCCTATGCCCCCTTCGCCAAGTCTCCCTCTTTTAGCCGATGATATTTGTGAGACTACACCTAACGAGTGCCGGTTCTGTTGAGGTATATTTAGATGTGGTCCGTTGTCTGCCTAGTTAATATGAGACATCTTAACCACTCGGTCATCGACGCACTATCCATCTATTTTGAGGTAATGTTATTCAAATCCGCCGAGTCGGTCCGACATGAATTTGTCAAGTATTTTGTACAGGACAGGGAGTGGCTTGAATGGCTCTGACAAAATTAATGAAAACGACCATTGGTTGTATTATGCATACAAAGTGCTTAGATACTTAGAACTGTTATTGCGTATATAATGATTCACAGTGGTGTATGGAATATTCAAAACAAATTCTTTACCTTGCATTTTTATATGGCGCGAGTGCAATTACAAGGTGATCTGACGTCATTATTGTCAATTATTAATTATACTAAATGATGACCGCGGCTTAGCTTGTATTGTTCTGAGATGTGGGTGTATTATTATTTATTATTTACCTATCTTCAAACCACATGTGGACACTGTTACCACTGTCTCTGGCTACTTAGCACAACCTATTGAGGTTATTTTTTTAGTTATTTTCAAAACTTTCGCCTATAATCTATACTAACAATAAAGCCGAACAGTTTGTTTGTTATGTATGTAAAATAAATGATCTGAAATTTCATGAATGTTGTTTAAAAACATTTAAGATTTCTTAGCGATGTTTTGAGAGAACTCCCTGCAGTTTCAATAACTAACGACGTGTTAATATAATCATTAAAAAGCTAGACCATTAAAAAGGGTATTTAAGTATATAAAATTAACAAATGTTTATCTCTGCCTACATTAATATAAATAGTTTGTGGAATAACCACTTAAAAGGCTATTACTCGCCACATGTAAATAGTATTATCTGTAGATAAATATAGCTGTGAAAAATTCTACTGAAATGTTATTAAACATTTTTTTCAAACCCTCACACCTTGGTGTGGCCTGAGACACAATGTCCACACCTATTAAATGCCCATATTTAACTGTCGCTCCACTTTTCGTGGGATATAGTTCTGTCACTTGTGGTATTATAATATGCCATATTAATTTCAATTTCAATAGCAATGTAGCGAAATTTCAAAAAAAAACGTTATTTTAAGTTTCTAATTTTTAATGCATTAGGTATCCTGTTTAATTTATCAATGAAACAGGAAAACAAATTTTCCTCAATCATCCGATTGCTTTAAATTCTTCCTAATGAATGGCCAATTCTGTAAGTCTCTTATACTACAGTTTATTGGAATGTAATGTAATTAAAAACAAACAAACCTCATCTTCTTCATCATCATTGTAAAGCGGATGCAAGAGTAGATTCTTCCAAGCAATCACATCAGCTGGTACTGCGTACGCGTCGTTATCTTGAAGGTTTGCGTACAAAGGAGCCTCGCTTTCTGAACTTGCGCTTACACTACAGGATTCCACCTCCAAACTGCCCACACACGAGCAACCCTCATCAGTATAACTCAAATATTCAATTTCTTCATATATATTTTCGTCAGGTAACGCGTCTCGAACAGGCTCGTAGCCATCGTCAAGGTTTTGCGGTGTCATATCGACGACTGAATCAACGGACGCTAACGAGTAAACACTGACCGCCGCAGGTGTCCACTCACCTGCAGTATGGAAGGAGATACGACTCTCTTTAGCCTGATGTTGAGCTACAACTTTCCTAATAATGTCATCAGACCGACCGAAACCACTGGAATGAGACCATACTTCTGCGTATTCTTTCATTTCGTCCTTTTCAGAACCATCCCCGCATTCCTTGTAACTCCAGCAGGTGCTTTCAGAGTCGCTATCCCTTTTTCCATTAAAAATTGGTTTCAGAATTTCTATATTGTCGTAAATTGAGGACGCTGATGATGGGGCTTTTAAACGCACGCGAGGCGGCGGTATAGGGGGAGAGACTTTATTAACACCATTCATTTTAACTTCTTCTTTAATTGGACTACTAGTTTTATAGGATAAGGAAGTTTGATCACTGTCACATTCGTTCTCCAAATTAGATTCAGATTCTATTCGATTCGTTTCCACAACACTTGCCACAGAATCACTTGTCATTTCACACAAACACTCTTCAAATAGCTCCAGAATACTTTGGGATAACCCGACTTCTTCCGTTGCTGGGTTGAAATTCCTCTGATATTCTTCTAGCTGGTAGATTTCTTCGCCTAGCTGCGAGAGTATATCATCGAATGCATTATTTGCTGTTGGCGAAGGTGAAGGGCTTGGGGGTGGTATTGCAATTGGTAAAACGTCGTATTCTTCAGCGTTGTCGCGAATATTCCCGAGCCAAGCAAGTAAAGCTGGCTTATTTATTTCGTCGCACAGTGTTTCACCGACGGCTGCCGGCAGCCAACTCGCGACCCCGCATGACATTCTGTGAATTCTGTCAAAGTATTTACACGTTGATAACTGGTCGATGAATCACGTATTGCGCGTGCGACTCGCGCCGCTATTCCTCTTTGACTGGGTTAATTATCTCCCGACATATCTCCTCACCCCCTTTAATTTAATAATCGTAAGAATCCGATTCCAAAAAATACGTTAAATTTGTACTGACCGGTCCGGGTTCGATACTTGCCCCAAACATTTATGTGAATAATATCGAAACAAATCACATTTGAAATTCTAAACGGGATCGCGCGAGATGATGCGCGCGCGCCGATCTCTGTTTACGTTTTATGGATGCGGCAGTCGCGGGAAGCCGCGTGCGCAGTGTCCGACATACGGCGTTATTTCCGTACGCACGGGCGTGTTGTAACCACACTAAAAGCAAATGCAATATGCCTTCTAGATAATGTAGAGGAACGGCTGGCCAGGAGAGTCGGGCGTCTCAACTGCGGCCCGCTACTGACCGGGAGAATAATTAATATCACTGTATTTACAGTAACAATGTCCACATTTAGCGATATGTTCATAGTAAAGAGAACTGATGACGTACCTATGTCGCTACACTCAATAGGACTAGATTTCAGTCCTATAGAATTAAGTAAGTAGGCTATTATTTTTAGAAGAATTCCGGATGACGACTTCCGACTTTACGTGTCATCCGAAGCACAAGAAAATAAAAACGGAAGAAAAACAAAGTATACAGCCATTTGCACCATTTATAATGGTAATCAAGTTTTTTGACCATGACTTATTATGGTTTTTATGTAAGGACATTGGTAAAATAGTTTCCAATAGCCGTCATTTCTTAAAGCTTTATGTGGCCTTCGAAGCACGCGAAGTCAAAACTGCCGATTAGTATTTCAGCTTTCTGCTAGAATCCAGGACTCTCAAAACAAAACTCAAGACAAAATAGGATAAAATGTCACCTTATTATTAGGTAGGTTAGTTCCTAGTAGTTCTTCTAAGAAAAAGATCGTAAACTATGACGTTTATCGCTTTTCTGCGCAACCTCATTGTCATGCAATATTTATACTTTTTCCGGGATGGAAGTACCTGCCATTACTGTCTTTATAACTTTGCGACGTAGACAAAGACTATGTAGCAATGGTAACAATGTCCATATTTAGCGAGTACCTATATAGACCTGTCACTTCATTATTTTCAGGAAAAAATTCTTAAAGAAAATTAGTCAAATCGGTGGGGTAAATTCTTATCTATCTATCTATCCATTTATCATCACGCCATTTATCCCAAGATTAGGTAAGCAGAGACAATCGAATGCCATTTGTTACGATCCTGACATACCTCTTTCGCTTCTTTTATATTCATCATACCTTTCATACATGCTCGGCGATTCTATGTATCTTTTAATATTTACATCGATAAATTCATTTTTATAAGTTCAATAAAAGTACACTAGGTCTTCCTCCGCCAGCATTTCCTTTCACTTCAGCCATATAAACCTTTTTAGTCACATCACAACATCATCTTTCACTCTTATGCATTAATTCTTGTCAATTTTTTTAAATCCACGGGAAAAGCCGGGTAACTAGCTAGTTATAACATAAAATGTTGTTTAAAATGTGCCAATTATCGTTGAAAGTTAAATAAGTAAAGTATTTACCTACTATCAACTTAGATAAAAACATGATTGCTGTGTTGACCCAAATTTTACAACAAACAATAAAAGTAATTTGATAACTTTTAACTTCGACATTATTACTTACATCATGAGTCTGTGCTAAATTATTAAAAAAAAAACTGATGAAATATTGGTTATGAATAACGTAATTTAAATGGAGCGCGATTTGCAAATAGAAATGGAAAGAGTCTGAAGAAATATAAAAATAAATATCACTAGCAAATGGCATTCGATTGTCTCTGCCTACCCCTCTTGGGATAAAAGGCATGATGATTGAACTAGCGACCCACCCCAGCTTTGCACGATAAATTACGGGGAAGTCAGTCTTCAAAATCCAACTTTTAATCAAATTTTTCAAAAACCTGATCTATTTACGAAACTGAAAAATATATATATTGATTTTAAGGATATGATAAATCTTTTTATTGTTTTGAAAATATGATTAGAAATATTTTACTCGATAGAAAAAAATCGTAAATACACCTTTGAAAACTTTATTTATCATGGCTATAATAATAGATGGTATCATTACAAAAATTAACATGAATATTTTTTTGGTAATTATCTATCTTTTCATTGTAAAATTATTTCTATGTTGTATAAGGTTTTTTTTAAATTGCGTTTTAAACAAAAATTATCGCTTACGTTGAATCGCTTACTGTTTCTATCCTGCTCGCGTGCGCGCGATTCTAGATAAATGCGTTCTGCTCTTTCATCACTCATTTTCCCATCGACCACTTCACCTTATACCTAAGTACATTTTCCCGGGGGAATGAGATACTACGAACAAACACACTTTTGCATTTACAATATTAATTAGGAAGTTAAGATTAAAAAAACACATATCGACCCAATATATGTCTGTTAGGGAGGCGATTTTATAATGACTACCCCTTGAGGCAATATGCTGATGGCAATGTCGGCCATCTTATATCTGTCTAAAATATGGCAAATCTTAATTAATCCTAGAAAAATGAGTTTATTTATACAACATTTTCAACTCAAATTGTTGATAGTTATTATTTTAACATGGATTAAGCCATATTTTCATTATTAAGACTTCTAAATATCCATAGTTTTTAAAACGCAATAGCAATGTTTGTTTTTAAAACTACGCCTATTTACAACCCTAAATAATAAAAATAGGGCTTAATCCTATTTAAAATAATAACTATCAGCAATTTGAGTTGAAAATTTGTATAAATATACAATTTTTTCTTGGGATTTGATTGGAGATTTGCCATATTTTTGACAGATATCAGATGGCCGACAGCCACGGACTCTTCAGTAGTTCTCTTCTGAAATGATCTAAAAATCCCACTTTTATTGTGTATTGCGTACCACAAGTTGAAAACACGGATGTATGTTAATGAATGATTAAAACAACCATCCCATACTACAGTATTCATTCATAAGAAATCAGGCCGGCTTATTATTAATACTTATTTTAGAACTTAACTATTAAATCTTAAGGTTCAATTTTAAATGTCAATTTTAGTTTTTCTTAAGATTTTTCAGTAAGAAAATTCTATAAAAGAACTTCTTATATTAGCGTCTTATTGCGGTTTTGTACGGATTGCATCTATGCATATTATAATGAACAATGTCTGTCTGTCTGTATTATTTTAACCGACTTCCAAAAAAGAAGAAGGTTCTCAATTTAGACCGTATTTTATGTATGTATGAACATCGATTACTCCGTTGAGAACCTATTTTGATGATTTCTTTTTTTAATCGACAGATAATTCTCTCGAATCTATCTATCTATCTATCATCACGCCTTTCATCCCAAGAGCGGTAGTCAGAGACAATCGAATGCCATTTGTTACGATCCTGACATACCTCTTTTGCTTCTTTTATATTCATCATACCTTTCATACATGCTCGGCGATTGTGTGTACTTTTAAAATTTCCATCGATCAACATATTTTTTATATGTTCAATAAAAGTACATCTAGGTCGTCCTCTGCCAGCATTTCCTTTCACTTATAAACCTCACACATATAAACCTTTTTAGTCAATCTTTCATCCTTCATTCTTTCAACGTGTCCAAACCAGCGTAAACTACTTTTCTTCATTTTAGTCACAACATCATCTTTTACACCGCATTCTTCTCTAATGTCATCGTTCCGGATGCGGTCAATACGTTTTATATCACTTCATTTTCTCTCGAATTGGTCCCATTTTTTCTTCTAACAATTGGTTCATTAGCTATCGATTGGTTTTTGACTTCGTACGTCAAATTACAATTCAAAATTTTTTCAGCCGTTTAGAAGTCTACCCCTAATATTATAAAATCGAAAGTTTGTTTGTATGCAAATTTGTATGCCTTCTCTCACGACTAAACGAAGCAACGGATCGACGTGATTTTTTACACAGAGATATCTTTATTCTTTTGGAAAATTGATTTTTTTACATTACTAACAGCAGCAGATATGCAGCATATTCACGAGAGCACGTTGGCGGTAAACTTTTCCCAAGTTTATTTACAAAATTTTAATATGAGTACAAAGTATGTAAGTACATTGTATATTCCTTGAGAAATGTAGATCAAAATCTCAGAATACAGAACAAACCAGATTACGCATACGCAATGAATAGTATAGAAGCGTCATGTGTCCAAAATTACATTTCAATTGAAAAAATGTAAGTACATACATAGGCTTAAAATTGTACGATTAGATTTAAATTTCTGAGAAAATTTTCCATAGTAATGTGTAGTAATAGTTTCAACGAACAAAAAGCGCACCGACTTTTTTTCAAAAGCAGCTTTTATGACGTGAGTATTTTCGATTGAAAATGAGGTTACTTTTTCGATATAAAATCAAAATAAGGGGAAAAAATAAAGATTTTGAATCGAAAAAATTACAGCAAGTTTCCACCAAATTTTGTGTTTTTTTTTGTGGGAGATAAAAATAAAAACCAAAAAGTCGGTTATTTTGATTTTTCGAAGATATTTTGAGGGTCTGTGAAAAAAGTGTAGATACAAAAGTTGTATATCTTTTTATTATACAACTATGCCATTTAAGACGATACATTCAAATAAAATCATAGTTTGAGGGGCGTGGCCTAGCTGCATACGATACTCTAGCGCTACCCAGCGCTACGTGATCGATTGGTCTCTCCGCTGAATCTCTCTCTGTCGCATTGAATAGAAACAAAAGAGAAGAGGCGCACGGAAGGTGCTTGGAACAAACGTCCTAAGTGACAAATCAAAAATAATTTATTTAAATTAAAGGAGTAGCTTTATTGAAAATCTAAATTAACATCTTACTTTAGTAATAGATGATACAAATTTGTACTTAATTTAATAAACAATACTTCATGTACTACTGAGAAATTTGGAAAGGAGACTATTTTCAGAGGCTATTTTGCAATTTTTTTCTATCGAGCAAAGTTTCTTAAAACATGTTTTATGATTAACAGATTATTATGAAATATGATTAATTATAACATGTAATTTTTTCTATATTTCTACGAGCTTTAGGTTTCACTCAAAACGATTTGAAAAATATGATTTAATATGAAGGTAGCCTCTTAACTTTTTTCGATAGGAATTGTAGTTTTGCCGAAAATCGTGATAAACCGTTTTCCATCCCAGCCCTTTCACTTCCCCGACCTTTAAATCGCCCGTAATTTATTTTCCTCTTATTTTATATTTTTTACCATTTTCAAAGGCTTCGGCCCTGGCCTATAATGTGGTCATAGCTACAGCGTTACGGATGAACGGTGACGTTAAAAAAATTTTGGTTTCATTCATTGTCTGGCACCGAGTCACTCCTTAATTGGTACATTGTCAGTTTAATTATTCAGAGCTCTAAATGGTCTAAATTGGTCGATGGTACCATGCAGCTGTTCACTGACCGTGCGACTGTAATACCTACTAACATTATGGTTCAAAGGGGGTAGACAGAGAGTATGGAGCGCTACTTCTCTCGATCTTACTTCTATTTATTTATTTATTTAGGAGAAATAACAGTAGAAGACAGACATATATTATATAGGTACATAAAGTAGTTAAAAAAAAAATAAGTTCTGCCCACCACCTCTACATTCTCACAAAGTTATTCTCTTGCTTCATCCACATCCATACATCCTTTCATACATTATTTGTGATAACTTTTCTTTCAGAATACAAAACAAACCAGAATATATAAAAGCGTCATGTGTCCAAAAAAAAATACGGGATTTTCTGCACCCGTCACACTTCTCACATAATTTTGTGATTATCAAGAGATATGAAGCTGGAAATTAATTATAAGCAATATTTTGTTAACTAAAACGGGAAGGATTATTATATATCGCATTTTAAAAATGCAGTCCAAATGCTCAACTGGGGTTTGAACTTGATTCTTCAATAATGAAATCATAATAAAAATCGTCGTCTATAGTGGGAATGACGTCCGACCATATACTATCAATGGGTTTTTGTAATAAAAAATATATTTATTATCCGACAAACCGTACAAAGAGGCTTTTCCATAGAGCTGGCCACTTGTTAGGTATAGCCTCAAAAAATCATCGGCAAAATAAGGAAGATTTTGTCTTCCGCTGGGTACCGGTCGACAACGGTTCCCGGGAGCTGTAAGGTAACCCGTAAAGAAAAAAAAATTACGCATATTATTTTTCTGCTGAGGCAGGCTAGTTCAGGATCGATCACTATCTACTCTACCACAGATTAACTATTAGCTAGAGGACGTCGTTCGTCGAACCATATGTATGTTAATATATACTCTGTGGTATTAGGAAATTATAGATATAGTTTGCCAGATGGTATCTAGTGAACCACAATTTAAGTTTATAAACAAGATACGTTATTAAGTCAATTCTGATCGTAAACAATTTACGGTTCTAACTTTAGTGTGTAAATGAATTTTATATATTTAGATTAAGTGTTCGGAGTAATTTTATTACAGTAGCTTTGGATAAGCTTTATTTGAAAAAAATCCCAATTTATCCCCTGAAATTAAAATTCTTCTTTTTCGATGTCACAGTCATGCTAGGTACCTAATCACAGAACTTCTATTCGTCTGTGACAGAAGGACGGACCAAAGCGATTCCATAACTTTTCAGTTTTGCAAGCAAATCTAGCGAGCTATCAGTGAATTTGGAAAAAAAAAATTAGTCAAATTGCATTCAGATAAGGCTTACTTTGCGTTGACATATCATTTTGCCCACTGAGTGGTCAGTGCGTGGATGAGCGGGAGAGGTAAATTTCGTGAAAAATTGTGGAGTGAGACGTCTGTTGATATTGATGCGGTTTACACATAGTAGATAGGTTAATTCACCGGAAAGGTTTATGAATATTAAACATGAATCAAGTCGGGAATAAAGTTAGCTCCAGCGAGTTTTTATGGCGTATGCTGTCTAATCCGTCAGAGATATAACAAAATTATGTAGGAAAGAATTATGCAGAATAAAATGGTCTACAAAAAAGTCCACTGTAGCATATATCTATTTCTAATAGATAAGTAAGTATAAGCGTATTTATGTAGGTATTCAAATTGTTGTAAAACCCATATTGTAACCGTGCGAAGCCGGGGTCGGGGTCGCTAGTTGAATACATTTAGATGAAACCATTACTAAAGTATTTGGTAATTCTTTAATAGCAGCCAGGGTACCCAGGTTTTGGTTCAAAATAATATAAAAAAACACCGCAAGTAAAATATATTAGTAATGAATAAAAACACGTTCTACTTTGTTTTCCTGTATTGCATATTGATGAGTCACGCGTGGTCGACCATCATGATCTGATAACTACTAGCATCTTTAATGTATCCCACTGGTACCTATTTTAGTAAAAAAAAATGGTAAGTAACGCGTGGCTAAAGCGAAAAGTGAAACAATATAGAATAGAAATCTTTAAATAAGCTTTTAAAATAATATAAAAGAAAAATACGCGCCTCCTTTTTATTGAAGTCGGTTAAAAGTATAATCAAATTGAATATTTCACACTAAAGATTGTTGTTGTTATTTTGTTCCTTTTCAGGATCAGGCAACGGAACTGAGTCTATATAAATGAGGTAATTTTTTTCCTTCTTAATTATTTATTTAATTAATGCCATGTATGTTGTCTCATCCGAATAGACTATATTCGCCAATTAACATAGATTAGGTATGATGAATATAAAAGAAGCAAAAGAGGTATGTCAGGATCGTATAGTCTCTGCCTACCCCTCTTGGAATAAAAGTCGTGATGATAGATAGATTGATAGATTTATCAAGAAATACAACAACCTCAAAATTGAAGAATGGAACGGACTCTGGTTTATTCTGTACATATTCATTTAATTTTAAACTTCCGTGTTTTACCCCTTGTAAAATTTAAGATATGATTAACTCATTCGCGTTAAATGCCAAGACGAATCCTCTTTTGTTATTTAATTAATAAATTATTACTTTATTAACGCGTTTTAATAGATAGGGGTGCAGCGAACTCGCCCGCATGACGTGTGGTATCAATTTGTGAGAGATGCCCTGACGTATTGACTTTTTTATTGTCCAAAACAATTAAATTTGATTGCAATGTAAGAATAAAAAAAATATGTTTGGCTGTATATTTATCAGATACCTTTGCTATTAAAACAATGAGGTCGTTCTGAAACCGGGTGCTAACTTCAAAGGAAAACTTAATTTAATTCTTCGTAAATGTAATACAATAGTTTCCATAACAAGAACTGTATAAAAGGAGTTGATAGCCTTTGGTATGGACCAGGGTTCATCACTTCTAGTGCTTCGGGGGGCACCGCACTTCTTCTAAAAATAACAGATATTTACACATCATAGGTTCAATAAGTGCAGCAACAAACTTTTCACCTGTTCTGTGACTCTGCTGCTGGTGTCTCTGGCCACCTCGCAAGGTATAAAGACCGTAAAGATGTGTGTTTGTGTCATGAACTCTTTCTTTTCATTGAAAATAATGATCGTAATTTCTTACCGTGCAAAGTAGTTTTCTCAGAAAGGAACTTACCTGAAATAAAAAACAAATACAATTTTAATTAAGTACTTACTGGTAAACTGGTAATTGCCAAACAAAAATGCAACACACGCGCCCTTTTTCACTTATATTAAAGACTTGGCTCTTTGTAGTTTTACTTTGCCTTTTCCAAATAGAAAAGAAAAATGTCAACAGTACGTTATTAAAACCGCCTAAAATCTACTGTTGCTGAGCGGGGCGATATTATTGTCATAAACCGCAATTTGTAATGTGGTCGCAGGATCTAGATCACAGGCAATTCACTCACGCACACAGACACAAAAGAAAGTGTCAAACATCCGTGTGTGTGTGACAGATCGTTCCGGCCATCGAAATCAACCACAAATACAACGATTTGAAAACGGATGCTGGACCAAGAATTGGACGAGTCTGTGGTCGATTTCGGCGGACCGGATGACGGCGCGCCGGCGATTGGACGAATGAGTCATAGAGTAAGTAGCAATCACTATGTTCTTTAATAAGAGTCGGGACTGCCATACATTTAAAATGAAATCAAACTTAGGGCTGAAAGGTACTGCCAACCTAACAACATCGTGCTGTGGATTGGTATAGAAATATTTGCTATCTCTGTCATCTGTATATGGCGTGAAAGAGATGGCGATACGACGCCATTAGTATTGGCTCATTTTCCTAGCCCTAATTTTTTGATCTAAGTACTGAGATTCAGTCTTCGATTTAGTCTTCTTAGTCTGGTCACTTCTTGGTCATGCTAGCGAGGCAGGCGTAGTAAAATAAATTTAAATAACACGTAGATAATTTAGAATAGGTAAATTTCAAACTGCCATAATTTGAGGAATACACATTTTAAGTTTTACATTAATGTTAAAGTAATTTTATATCAAGACAGTATTTGTTAGTTAGATATAGATTTTCTTACATCAAATTAATACACATTTATGTAAGAATGTTTTTAGAAACTATAAAAAGATGAAATATAGTTTGGACTTACTGAAGTTTGATATACCTATACAGGATTTATGATGTTTTGATTTAAACCATATGGAGTTATAGTCCTTTGAAAACAAGACTGACGCCATATAGAGTGAATGACGATCTCTGATTGGTTTTCAAGGCAATGTAAAGTACTTATGGAATTTTGAAGTAAACAGGTAAACTCACATTTATACCATAATTTTATTATTTAATCTATGTTTATACAATGAATACGATCAAATTAAAAAGTAAAATTTTGGTATCCGTGGACTTATGTTAGTTTGATATTTATCCTCATGGAAGAACCTACAATAAAATTACACAATCTAATCCGTTAGTAAAATGAAACCGCTAAAAATAACATTAAAACATTTCACAATCGTGGCGAGAAAATCTATATCACCGGAAACACATAAATATGTTTACAATAAACAATTTATAGAGAAAAAAGTTAAAAATAAATGAGGTGTCTTAAACAGCATTGAAAAGAAAGTTGAGGAAAAGGATGTGGCATGAACTGATTTTATTATTGTAGTTATTTTTATAGCACTTCCCATTTGGGTGGTCGGTTTACATATTAAATTGTTATCTTTGACACGTAGGAAATATACTACGTGTTCTTTAGATATAAGTAGGTCAAAGAAAAGAAAATGGCGGACTAAATTTGGTACATTTTCATGCCAAATAATTTAGATTTGAGACGAGTTTTTTTTAAAGATTCCTGAATGGTATGCATGCATATGTACCATGTTATACGAAAATACAATAAATTAACAGAGCGCCATTTTCACTTATATTAAAGACTTGGCTGTATGTATGATAGTATACCTTTGCCTTTTCCAAATTAAACTTATAAAAACAAAAAATAATATATTTCTCACTGATTTTCAAGAAAACCTGTGGTCTAATCTCGAAAGCGAATCATAAAAATAACTATATCGAAATCAATACACAAATCGGTTCACAACTGGTGCATATATTGCAAAACATACCTAGATTAATAATACAGTGGAATTGAGAACATCCTTCTTTTTTGAAGTCGGTTAAAATATTCAAGCCACAGATTCAACCAATCATAATTTATGAAAGCGCCATCTAATAGCGTTCACGCGAACTAACACCTTCACCAACTTTACTGAGTAGGCATTCCTTATAGAAACGCATAGAAAAGTCGCTAGATGGCAGCACTAGTATACTTTTATAAATTCCTAAAAAACTTATTTGTTTGTCCTATATCAAATATAAACTCAAAAGCTAATGAACCAATTTTATTACTGTTTGCGCGTTAGATATATATATATATATATATATATATTTTGATACACGAGGAAGGTTTAGGTGTATAAAATATCACGCTATATCTTTTGGGGGCCAAGCAGTAAGTAACCAATACTTTTTTTTTATTTTTACTAGGTACTTAGGTACTACTTTTTATCTACTACAGTTTAATCATAATTATATAAATATAAAATCAACAACATTGGCATAATTATTTATTTATTAATTTAAAAACTTTTATTAACAAACGTTTTATGTACACCCTCACATTATACATACTTACAAAATGTAACAAATAAATATTAACTGAAACATAAAATACAGACGAAAGTCTAGTTTACGTTTAAGAGAAACCTAATATTAACTACTTTTAAATATATAACTTTTTATCATAATTATTAAAATATGTACCTACCTACTGTATATAAAGAACAACAAATAAATTTATTATTATTATTATATTATATTCAGCTAATTGTACCAACAAAGCTCGCTAAGATTTATATGTACCTACTAGAGAAAGTGAGGCCTTAGCTAATTTTAACCAACTTCAAAAAGAAAGCGTGTTCTGGAGCGTATTTTTTTTACTGGTCTCATAATAGAAATATAGTAAATATAATTTCCCCTTTATGATCTAAAAGTTAATTGTTAATGAATTCGGTAAAATACGACCTTGCGAGGCCGAAAGAGACAAACGCAGACAATGGAAAGGTCGTGTGCAGTCAACTCTGAAGTTGTCTGTCTCTGAATCCAAAATTTGGAAACATTCATTTGGCTGTATAGTTTAAAATCCGCCCTGTTTTTTTTTTTAATGAAATTAGAGAGTTTTTAAATGCTTTTTGATTTTAAAAAATGTTGTCATATTGTCAGAGTTTTTCAATTTGTCGGAATCTTTTTTTATATATGTATTTTTATTACTTGAAGACATCTGGACCGATTTGGATTTTTTTTTGTTTAAAAGGGTATACTTTACAGGTGGTCCCATCAGGTCAGGATCTGATGATGGGGTCCTGGATAAATCGAGAACTCTTCAAATTTTATAGGCACACTTGAAGCGATTTTGGGTACCTATTTTTTTATACTGACTTGTGCATTTGTTTTCGGAAAGCACATTTTGGTTTTGAAGGCGGTTTTTTTCTCTTCATCAGAAGTGGTTATATTTCATATGTGAAGACTACGTCAATAACTCCCCCATCCTTAGCAGTTTGATATTCCTAACATGTGTTTGTTTGACCTCCGTTCACACTAAAACAGAACGGGCGGAAAGTGACATAGACTACTTTTTATCCCGGGAAAATCTCTCATTCATCCTGGAAAATTAATTTTTGGGGCGGCCACTAAAGATCTATACTAATAATAAACCTGAATAGTTTGTTTGTTTGAACGCGCTAATCTCTGGAACTACCAGTCCGATTTTAATAATTCTTTTTGCATTTGATAGTCAGGTTTTAGGTAACTATAAACGCGAATGCAACTGCAAGGCACAGCTAGTAATCCATAATAATACCTAGACCTAGACTCTAATTTATCACTTTTCAGAAATATTGCTCTCAAGTCAACCCTTTCGTTCACCGGACTATTAAGGGTCCTATATTGGGAATTTTTCTGGGATAAACTATTCCCAATTTCTCTGTAAATAATCCACCTGTGTCACTGTAATTTAGCATATAGTTACTTATTGAATATATATAAGTGAAATAGCTCTTATTTTTTCAATGGGTTTTATTGAATAGGAAATATGGGTAGTTTAACTTTGCCCCTGCTGTCTCTTTCATAATCTATCACAAAACTCTAATTTTTTTTAAAAGCGCTGTTATACCATTACCCTTCAATTATATATGTCGAATTTTTTGGTAGCTTATTGAAAATTTAAAATAATAATTATTTTATTATTTTTGCCAAATTAAAAAATCATATTTTTTTTTTTTTGAATTTTTAATAAGCTACAAAAAAAAGCGATATATATAATTGAAGAATAATGGTATAAGAGCGCTTTAAAAAAATTTTAGAGTTTTGTGATAGATTATGAAAGAGACAGAAGGGGCAGACTAATCCTTTATTCTACCACCCATATTTCCTATTAAATAAAACCAATTGAAAAAATAACGACTATTTCACTTAGATATATTGAATAAGTAACTATATGCTAAATTACAGTGACACAGGTGGAGTATTTACAGAGAAATTGGGAATAGTAATATCTCCATACAAATTCCCAGTATAGGGAGTTAAACTACGTATAAACGCGGTGTCGTAACTCAGCGACGTCATTTCCTTTCATTTTGGTTTGATTTATGTGCGCATCTACGCAGACCGCGTAATGGAGTTGAAATGTTAAAAATAAAGGCGCCTTGATATTTTTATTTTATGGTAGAATAATCTGACATTGACAAAAATACGTAAATTGCGAGTCGTTAGGCGGGCATCCATTAATTACGTGAGATATTTTTCTTCTAATTTAGACTCCCCCCTCCCCCTTAATGAGATTTCCGCTACAGTTGGCTAAATGGGACATTTCAAAAGAAGAAAAAAATATAAAAAGTTAACGTGACCCCCCCCCCCCTTTTGAGCTCACGTAATTAATGGATGCCCCCTAGGTACCTCACAAATACTGTCTTCCGCTGGGTACCTACTGACTGATTTTATGATCAGCCCACGTGCGAAATAAGCATAATTATATATTGTAAATAATTTCCAAGTAATTTATGTAATTTGCAATAATGTGTAAAAATACGTTTCTGGAGATATTGCTTAGGTATAATCTCAGACTGAAAATCTCAGAACTTCAGTACCTATTTTGAACAAATATTGGACAGACAGCTACTCACATCTATATAAATAAGTTCGTTGGTAAGAGCATCACTTGAGAACGGCTGCACCGATTTGGTTAATTTTTTTAATGTTCATAATAGTCCGAATCAGGAAAAGAAAAATTGAAAAAGTATCCCGGAAAATTGGAAAATTCGGGTAAAACAGAAAATTGCTTTTATCTATTGGATTTTTGTATGAACTCAAGACCATAATATTGGGCTCCAAGGGCGAAGCCAGGGTTGGAAAGTAGGTAATATTTATTAGCCTAGAAATGGCTATTCTAATCCGTTTATATAGCCATAGCCGTGAAATAAGATTATTATGCCACAACAGAGCAACGGGTCAGCGTGTTTTTTTGCACATTAATTGCTGGAAACATAGCAAAGACTACGGATTTATGTGTCACATTTAAAAATAATTCAAAACAGTTTGTTTAGTGCATACAGAGATAATTGGAGGGCCGGAGAGCGACATAGGCTAACCTTTTTTCGCGGAAATCCTTAGGGATAAAATTTTAATGTCACATTTCAAAATTATCCACGGGCGAAAAGCTAGTTTTAATCACAAAAATGAACAAATCATTACAAGCTTCATTAGATCAAATTAGAAACATGAAGTCATTGCACGCAAACTAACTCGATTAGGCACTTTTATTGGTGTCTATTAAAAATTGCAACTAGGTACCTAATTCTACTGATATTTTAAACTAACTTTTCAACTCGGATTCGCCCGTGGTAATGTTTGAAATTAGACATAATACAGAAAGAACAGCCTTCGACCCTGTGCAAATAAATAACATCGTACGTTGCTCTGTTTTCACGTGAAAGAAGGACAAAAAGACACTTTCGCATATATCTAATACTAGCTGTGCCTTGTGGTTGCACCCGGGATAATACTTTACCGCTCCGCTCCTTTGGGTCGTAGCGTGATGTTATATAACCTGTAACTTCCTCAACAATTGGGCTATCAAATGCAAAAATATTTTTTTCAAATCAGGCTAATGGTTTCTGAGATCAGCGCGTTCAAACAAACAACTCTTCAACTTTATATAGATATAGACCCGTCGTTTTGGCAAAACGAATAATGCTAACCCCACCGGAGCGTGTAGATATAAAAAACACCCAGACAAACAGACATTCTGTGGAACATAGAATGAGTGGCACATCTAGGTCCATCAAAGGCTGGCCCACCTGTTCAGTTCAATATGGACAACTGGCAAAAAGTGGACGCTGTTACTGGTGTCTCTAGCCACACCGCAAAATAAATAAATAAATAACCAAACAAAAATAAATGCCTTTTTTAGAAAACAATAATTTTGAATTTAATGATTATTTTTTATTGGAGTACAAAATGTTTTTTTATATCCTATTAGATATAAATGCGAAAGTTTGTTTTATTTATTTGTTGTTATTGTTTATGTCCTGGATTAAAACACTTTTTATCCCGGAAAACAAAACAAGGAAAGAGCTAAGTTTGGTATACTTTAGATAAATAAAGCGCCAACCAAAAATATTTTATAGAAATATATGTCAATAATAGTTCAGGCGCAAAGCCACGCGATTTTATTTTTATTTTGTTTTCTTTCTACGCGAGTGAAACCGCAGCAAAAGCTAATTTTACGAAGTACATTTTTGTTATATCTCTGACAGATTAGACAGCATACGTCATGAAAACCTGGAGCTAACTTTTTCCCCAACTTGATTCATTTATACTGTTGTTGCACAGCTTCTAAACATGATAGGTCCATGTTTAATACTCGTAAACCTTCCCGGTGAATTAACCTATCTAATAGAGAAAAGTAGGTCAAAATCTGTTCAGTAATTTTTGCGCGGCGGGGGACTTGTTTTATAATAGTGATAGAGTCGTTCTTTTTAACCTCTTTTACATGAAACACCTTTTACTAACTGAACAACCGAAAAAAACAGGGTTAGGAGGAATCCTTAGAATGTAAACAGTGAGACAGCTTACTTTAATTACTCTGTGTCACTGTAATTTAACGTATTATAATCTATTCAATATATGTAAGTGAAATAGCTGTTATTTTTTCAATGGGTTTTATTGAATAGAATATGGGTGGTTAAACCCCGTTACCTCTTTCATAAAATCTATCACAAAGCTATGTATAATTTTATTATTTTTGACCAATTAAAAAATTATAAAATAATTTTTATTTGGAATTTTCAATAAGCTACAAAAAAACACTATTTATATAGTTTAAGGGTACCTAATGGTATAATAGCGCTTTAAAAAAAATTCAAGAGGTTTGTGATAGATTAGATTATGAAAGAGAAAACAGAGTCAAAATAATTCTTTATTTTACCACCCATATTTCCTATTCAATAAAAACAATTGAAAAAATAACGACTACTTCACCTAGATATGTCGAATAAGTAACTATATTCTAAATTACAGTGACACAGGTGGATTATTTACAGAGAAATTGGGAATTCGGGAGCTGTAAAGCAACCAGTAAAGAAAAAAAAAAAAAGAAAGAAAAAAAAAAAAAAAAATTGGGAATAGTTTATACTAGGGTGTTACGGAGCTTCGACTCCGATTCCGAAATGTCGGAACTTCCGATTGATTTTACACCCCCGACTCCGACTTCGGTTCCGACCAATTCCGACACTTTTAAATCGGAGACATGGCGGCCGCAGACAACGTGTACGAACCATCAAACATATCGCGCGGGGAAATTTCACTTGTGTTCAAGGAATATAAGTACTCTCTACCGCTTGTGTTGTTGTTTGTTACGCAATGTAGGTGGATGATTTTTTTGAGCGGCGTTTCAATTAAAGTTATTTTTTATAGCTGCGAAGCTTTTGTTCATTCAATTTAATTTGCTACTTTTCGAGTCAATTCATTTGATTAAATTTGCTGAGTTTCATAAAAAAATTATTTTCAACGCCTATGTTGTGTAGGTTTATTATTTTTTAATGTAATAAACGAGGCTGACTGAATAATGTTTGTTTACTTATACTATTTTATTTTCTTAAGGCTGTTAATAATACATATTAAAATGGATCCAGCCACTTCTCATAATCCTAGATGGCTTACAGGAGTTGTAGGTACTGAAAATACTTAAAATAAAACTAGTAGTAAAACATTGAGATTGCCTTGTTTATTTCAAACTTCAAAGCTGACAAACTTAACCATAAGCAAAAACCACAGAGTATCCTCTACAAAGGCTACATATTTGTATTCTGCCACCACCTCCGATTCCGATTCCGACAAACCAAATTTAAAAACTCCCGACTCCGACTTCGGTTCCGATAAAACCACCTCCGTAACATCCCTAGTTTATACCCAAACAAAATTATATTTATAGTATATATATAGTTTCGATAGTGTTTCCTAAGTTCCCACAGAGTTAAAAAGAACGGAAACTAATTCCAGTAGGTATGTACCTATTATCTAAAAGTAGAAATGTCAACGCACCAGTTACGTCCGCGTTCAAAATAAGCACAGAATTATTCAGGACAGACGGCTTGGCGCCGAACCAATAACTCCACGAAATTGACAACTAAAACCCTATACATTTTAATCAGAGAAAATAAATTCTTGAACACTATAAATACATTCACGACTCCCATAGGAGTAGGGGGCCATTAATAAATTACGTCACAGGTTTGGGGGGGGGGGGACGAGTTATAGGCTATACTATATAATAAAATCGAAAAACCAGAACGAGATAAAAAAACGAGAGAGAGCGGGATGGCGCTCTACAAAACTTTCTTGACACGTTTCCCCCAAATGAGTACATTCTTAGGAATTCGTATGTAATTCGATTCCTTTATCTCGGGAATAGCGAAAAACTTAAGAAAATATGATATTGGATGTGTAATTTGTGTATAGTAAGCAAAATAAAATCGTAAGTTCGAATTATCTATCTTATCTATGCCAGTGTTGTCGTTTGAAAAAATCGTCGCTAGTAATTTTATATAAAACAGAAATATAGAAAGGGCGACCGCCGACCGGCCTCCTGTGCCTAGGGGATATCCTCGACTATCTCTTCCACTACCAGGCACTCAGGCTACGTCTGAGTAAATTTCGCGGCCAATGTATTTCGATTTATGCGCTCAATGCAGCCGTGACCTCGACAAACGGTACTAACTAACCAGTCGCTAGTTCAGCGGACTCGATATTATAAACTTGTTATTTGTAAACGTTGTAGCAGGTACACTCACTCGCTAATATCATTTTGAGGGGTTTTAGAGATGTGGTGCTGGAGAAAGATGGAAAGAAATACAACCTGGACAGTAAAAAGGAGAGGAATTAGAAACGAAAGAAAAGAGATGCTTGCTGTACGTGCACTCCCTTCTTCTTAGTCTGCTGCTGAAGGGAGTTCATCACTTTCTGGACAGTACGCCTTCATGTGCTCCTGTCCTGGGCAGTGTAGGCGATCGACCGCGTGGTCTTTTCCCGACGATTTTTCCTAGCACGATTATCTGTTCAAGGTTGTCAAGGGTTTCTGCGAGCAACTAGGCTGAAGTCCAAATTGCTGTCCACATATGGAAAACAGAAGAGGAAAGATGTTGGGAGACCTTGCTTTGACACCATACAGAAAATTATTGAAGGAAAAATTGAAGGGAAGTGAGGTACTTATGGAAAGACCAAGACGCAGGGTAGAAAAGTATGAATGCTAGCAAATTCTACTCAAAGTAACATTATTATATTTTTATAATAAGTAAAACTGCATTCAAAGATTTTAATTTTTTAAAATAAGATAAACAGCGCCATCAAGTTTACTAAACCCCTGCCCTAGTTAGATTTCATGGCCGTTCTGCAAAAATATGTACTTAGGTAATTAAATGTTTATTGAGAGATTTGTTCCTTATCATTGACCTAATCAATCGGTTAATAATATTATCAGGTTCGATTACCGGCCGAGTCAAGCGACTTTGAAGAAATATTCGAATCCAGTACCTACTTAATTTTAAAAAGCTTTTTTGTGGTGGGGAACATGAAGAAACTTTCATCTGATGTCTTTAGAAAATGTCAAATACGTAGTACTAAAATTAGACGTATGAAACGTGGATGAAGCAAGAGAAGTATGCAAAGATCGAGAGAAGTAGCACTCCATACTCTCTGCCTACCCCTTTGGGAAACAGATGTGAAGGTATGTATGTACATGGAGTAATCAGCAGGACAGTGACAGAATATAATAACAGTACTAAACTACTGCCTAAACTAAAGAATAATTAATTTTGATATCCTGCCTACCTTCCTCCGTGTTCCCAGCTTCATACAACCTAGGGTGGCACAACATGAGCGTGGACAGGATTTGGTTCAGGGTGGGGCAAAGCAAGAAAACTCTTGATTTTCTATAATTTTGGGATCCAGCGTGTGGTAGCTGCCCAACCTTGCCTATACCTGGCTTTCCCATGGTGAAAAGGCACATACTTAATAGTGAATGTGACGTTTGAGATTCTCGTTGCAGTAGCGGCCTTGACTCATAGACTCATAAAAGCTCAATACCAGGCGATGGTAGAGTCATTGCTTGTCTTACAATAAAAAAACTAAATGCATATTCGTATTACCTAGTTTTCTAGACTTCCACTTGAACTTTGAACTTTTCGTTAAGATGGTTGTGGGGGTAGGTAATTCTCCCTCCTTTAGTCACCCACCCACACGCGCTTAACTCAGGGTTGTTTATTATTTATTTGTCGAATCAATAAACTACGCCATTGTTTGGGAATTCTATACATATATGAAATTGAAGTGTTCGTCTTTGATTTCAAAATCAATATCATGGAACCATTTTCCATTCCATTTTAATAATAAATAGGGCCCGTGGACACCTAGCGCATCGTGTCGTTTTATTGTCGCAACGGCTATATGGATATTATGCTAAAATATCCATATTATTACTATCCTCAATCCTATCCTGTCATGGTCAAAAGAGCAGAAAATTTGCGACTAGGCGAACTCGTCTATGGCCCATCCTTAGTGCTCTATGTATTATTGGCCACATGAAAGGGGTGGTATACTAGGAATTTATTTTTGTGACAACCCTGAATATCTGTAAGTCAGGCAAACCTCAGACTGGTATGAGTTGAAATTTAGTAGGGGTGTGTTGCACCCTAGATGTGGAAAAGGGAGGGAGGGGGCTATTACGTAACCCTGACCTCCACTAAGATGAAGGTCGGAAGAAAATTGGCTATATTCCCATTTTAGGTGAGAAATGGCTGGACTGAAAAGCACTGGGTAATAATTGTAATTTTTAATTAAAAAAATAGTGCTTACCGCACCGGCTTCGCCCGTGGAGCCCGTTTTAACTTTCATATCCGTCTTGAATTCATACAAAAATCCCATAGAAAAAAGTTATTTCAGTTTTTCCCGAATTTTCCAATTTTCTAGGCAACTTTTCCAATTTTTCTTTCCATAAAATTCAGACTATTACGAAAATAAAAAAAATATGCCAATTCTGTCCAGCAAATTTTTATTTCCCCAAAAATTATGTAGTTTTCAATGCCAATTTATTAAGAATAGAAGAATTTAGGAAGATAAAACCCAATGTTTTTCTGTCGGTACTAATAAGACCAATTAACACAGTAACCTGAACATGCTAACGGTACATGGTAGGTACTCGGCGCAGCTTTATCCTTGCACACACTTCTTAGTAATTATGGTGTAAATGACGCTGTGATCGTCACAGAATGCTTATGCTTTCCTGTCCTGAGACTTTTCTTCTGTCTGATGTCAAGTAGAACATTATAATATCTATTTATAAATGTTCTCTCTGTATAAAATTTCATCAAAATCGGTTCAATGGTTTAGCTGTCAAAAATGTGTTTATTTGTCCTTTAAACACTCAAAAACGACTAAACCAATTTTGTAACTGTTTGAGCGAATTGATAGATACAAACACATTTTTTCATTGTTTCCAATTAGGATCGACAGCAATGACGTAATAGTATATCATTGATCGACAGCGACATTGTTGAACAAATACCGTCAATTTTAATATAAATATTTTGTTTTACGGATTCTAATAAACAAACAAACAGTACCCAAAATCCATATCGTAAATACCTAATAATTGGTTAAAAAGGTTGTTTTAAAAGGGTTCCGTAGGGGGGGAACGATAAATTTTAAAATAAAAGAAACTTGCATTCCTTATATTTTTACGTTATCAATTTTCCCCCAAAATCGAAATTTAAGAGCGTAGACGGTCTGCAAGGGAATTGAGAAATAGGTATTTGAAGAAACTATTGCCGTCGCCTCACCCTTTGGTCCCCCCCCCCGTAAAGTGCGATAGGGACAACTGCAGTTTAGACCGATTATACCTATAAAACCTTGACCGATAGATGTTTCGTATTCCCCTGTTTTCTCCACCAAAACTGATCCGATTTAATTATTTTTGGTATTGAAATTTAAAGAAAGAATAGATCTATGCTCCTATTTTTCTTTTACATTAAAACCTTTTCAAATTAGTCTGGTAGTCGTCTGATCACGGCGGTATAAACGAGGCATTTTTTTTAGGTTTTTGGAAGGGCTTATTTTTTTAGGTAATTAGTTGTTGGAAAAAAATAAATGACAGGGGCATGCCTACAGTAAACCTAGATTTTATGAAAAAAAACTATTGCTCTAGAGGCATTATCCGTGAAGAAAATAGGGGAATACATTTGTATGGAGAAAATGCAGCCCGGCTACGCTCTTAATTATTTACGCTATACGTCCGTGATTGGGTCATAAAAGTCTATATATGTACCAAGTTTCAATATTTTTCGTCCAATAGAATCGGAGAAAATAAATCGTGACAGACGTACGGAAGCCTAAAAACAAACCAAATGACCGCGTTTAGGTAAATAAGTATTTTAAAGTTATAAATGCCAAGTCGGTCAGAAGTCGCACTTATCTGTGTCAAAAATCCTTAACGAATTTTGATATTGTACTATAACGGCATAATTAAACCTATTGTAGTCAGAGCTATAAGTAAATGTCTCTCAACAAATGCAAAATTTTTAACGAAAAAAGAGTTTGTTAATTTTGAAGCCTAATATGATCGCCATTAAAAAGTTACTTCGGATGGTATTCTCTCGTTGGACATACCCACCTACCTACTTTATGTCACTGTGTGTGTGCGTCTGTCTGTGGCATCATAAATCCCAAACGGATGGACCGATTTCGATGCGGATTTTTTAATTGAAAGCTGGATTAGCCGGGTTGGTTCTTAGCTATTCGGCGATTGTGTGTACTTTTAATATTTCCATCGATCAATACATTTTTTATATGTTCAATAAAAGTACACATAGTTTGTCAATCTTTCATCTTTCATTCTTTCATCGTGTCCAAACCAGAATTTAGTATACTATACTTTATTCAAAAAACAACATTAAACTCTTCTAAAGACATTGTCATTTTGTCCACCATTGTTTATTTAACTCACAATGGCGACACGGTTTAGATTTTGATTACTGTAACAAAATGAAAAACTAACACTAGATAATTATTCTAAGTTGTAACTGAACCTGAGAATAAAAAATCAAAAAATTCACGGGTTGGCTTGACAGCTCCCGGGAACCGTGCCGGGGAGTTAGCACAGATTTTGACAGCGACACTTTCGTTTCGGTCGAATGGCCTTGAACAGGCCAAAACGTTCATGTCCAACAAGGACCGGCCAGAGATAGCCCGGGGCCGAGAGGTCCGGCCCAACAATGTGCGGGCAAATTCCGTGTACTTGTCTTTGTCCGGCCAAGCAAATTGCTCGGCATTCTTGTGCAGGACATACCCGGTCCGAGAATGTCCGGCCCAACAATGTGCGGGCAAATTCTGTGTACTTGTCTTTGCCCGGCATAGCAAATTTGCACGCACATTGTTGGGCCGGACCTCTCGGCCCCGGGCTATCTCTGGCCGGTCCTTGTTGGACATGAACGTTTTGGCCTGTTCAAGGCCATTCGACCGAAACGAAAGTGTCGCTGTCAAAATGTATGCTAACTCGGCCGGCCACAAGGTATGCAGCGGAAGACAAAGGCTTCCTCATTTCTGAACTGAAAATGCTCGGTGTATTCAAAATCTAACCCAACTGAGTGATATATAGAAGAACCGTTGCCGGCCCCAGGGTACCCAGCGGAATACTTTTCTTTACTAATAAACTCAAAAACTAAAATCTTTACTAATAGAAAGCTACGATATCCCTACAAGCAGTTGCCCGCGACTTCGCACGCGTTGTATTGGGATTATTTAGTGACATATTTTATGTAAATACGCAGGGAATACGATTTTCCGTACAAATGTTATTTTATATATTTTAGTGGGTTAGGTCGTGCGTTGATTGTCAGTATGTCAGCAACACGACGGTTTTATATATTTAGTTTAGACTAACGGAGAAAATTGAGTATAGAAACCAGATAGGAACAATGAACGCACAGTGAACGTTCGACCTCGGATTTGGCCTTTTGTAGAGGCGATATTTTATTTCATACACCTTCGTGAAAAATAGATAGATTAAGTTATTATTGCAATTGGAATTGAAAGCATATTCTTTCATAAATTCTGAATCATATTTGTTTGCAGATGAGTGGCAGGGCAGTATATTTACACACTTTATTCCTTGTAAATCAGTCTATTTATTAGTGGACACCGCATCAAAATCAGTGCAGTAGTTTTTGAGTCTATTAATAATTTCAAACATTCATCCAGTTTTATATATGTTACATTTGTTATTATGCAAGTCATAAAGTCAACGTAAGTAATTGAGACATATTCTTGAGACAGATAAAATCAATTTAAATAATTTTCTGTATCAGCGTACGTGCAGTGATTGTTGTATTATGATAAAGATGTTTCTAAATTACTTAACTATTTTTTTAAATAATATCTCAAGACAAATCATGAATTGATATTCCATCTTATAGCATCTATTCAAAGAGCTTGTATTACAACCCGCAGAAGTTGCCTAAACCTCGGCTCTGTGAAGTCATGCGTTATGAACCCTAGAGTGCTCGCGCTATGAACATTTCAGGAAAGGCGTGACCGGTGGCAGGTTACGGTGGCAGAAGGGGAACTGGGGAAGGGTATTCCTCGCAGATGCCAAGTTGATTTCTGTGGGTTATATTGCGGGGTAATTCTGATCCGAATATTATTGTGGTCCTACTTTTTAACCGACTTCCAAAAAAAGAAGGAGAAGGTTCTCAATTCGGACCGTATTTTTTTTTTTTTTTTTTTTTTAATGTATGTATGTACATCGATAACTCCGCCAATTGTGAACCGATTTTTATGGTTTCTTTTTTAATCAACAGATAATTCTTCCGGATTGGTCCCATTTTTCTCTCATAAAAATTGGTTCATTAGTTTTTCAGAAATTTTGAAAAAACTGACTTTAAAAGTACATTTTTCTTGATATCTCGATAAAATAAGTACCGATTTTGACAACTTATTTTTTTTAAGACATTGTAATTTCTCGACATTATCTCACAGACATATGACGAAAATCGGTTCAGTAGTTTTTCAGAAATTCAGTAATTAATTTCTGTTTACGGCTGAAAATTATGTATCAGAAAAAGCCTTAGCAACGGTTGCTATTGACACGAAGTTGTCAATTTTCGTGACGATAGTCTAGCGGTTAAATGTAATGGGGAGTCATAGGATGCACAAGCACATGGTTCAAATCACATCCACAGCGTTTTTTTTTTTAAATTTTTCATCAATATTTTTTTAGTTGCGTTATTATTTGTCTCTCAAGGCAGCAAAATCACTTAAAAGGGTAAAATAAACCTTTTAAAAAAAAGTGCACCGACTTCAAAAATTTGCACTGAAAAGTAAGAAATAATAAAAATTTCGTCGTAGAATTTGAAGACGGTTGGTGCCAAATTAGAAACAACTTAGTTCCCAAATTCACTAATCTAGACAATTCATTAGGAACTTACGATCATTAGTACATACAAACATAGATAATATTGAACAGATCTTTATCTTCTTAGATATTTACTTAGTTTTTTATCCTAATTTGGCACCAACCGTCTTCAAATTCTACGACGAAATTTTTATTATTTCTTACTTTTCAGTGCAAATTTTTGAAGTCGGTGCACTTTTTTTTAAAAGGTTTATCTCATACATTGTTTCAGTAATACGATACTGACAGTACAATTACCTACACATAGGGCATGTAGACTTCCATAGCATGGTAACAAACTTGTGTTTAGTACCTACCTAACTGAAACATTTGGTAACAAAAATAATCACAGATCTCATGCACCACATGACCTTCAAAGAGCGCCGCGCATTGGAAATGACTTCGGTATTAAAAATAGAAAATCAACATACATGTACAATTTGACAGCTGTCCTACGAAATGAAGATCTCATCGTGACCTTTCATTTTGGTGAAGACACAACCAGTCTAGGGTCAGTGGTTTTCAAGATATGGATGGCCCTTTTAAATTGTTAAAATAATCGCAAAACATTTTACCAAAAAATATACCTACAGATTATTACAAAAATCCGGAACGATGTCATTAGAGAAGAATGCGGAGTGAAAGATGATGTTGTGACTAAAGACTAAACAGAAGAAAAGTAGTTTACGCTGGTTTGGACACATTGAAAGAATGAAGGATAAGGTTGACTAAAAAGGTTTATATGGCTGAAGTGAAAGGAAATCCTTGCAGAGGACGACCTAGGTGTTTTTATTGAACATTTAAAAAAAATATTGATTGATAACAATATTAAAAGTACACACAATCGCCGAGCATGTAAAATGATTAATGTAAAAGAAGCGAAAGAGGTATGTCAGGATCGTAGCAAATGGCGTGATGATAGACAGATCAATACGAGAGTCAAAGTATTATTATTGCGGAATTAAATTACTAAATAACTATTTGAAACTGACGATATATGATTATTATGGTATAAGAGAACCAAAATGAAGCCACATGGGAATATTACTAACAATAGTATAAAAAAACATATTGAGAGGTATAACTTGCAACTACAGAAACTCGAATTTTTTTCTAACGATTCGAAGGCCAAAAATGACGGGTCCGCAACAATGGTCAGCCATGAAAGCCCTGTCCGAGAATGTCCAACACTAGAATGCCGAGCAAATTGCTGGGTCGGGAAATGACAGAACAAGGATTTGCCCGGTCAATGTAGGGCTGGACATTCTCCTATCAACTAGACCGCATAACCTAAATAGTTTGTAAGTAAATACAGTAGCAAATAAAAACCGTTAAAACATAAAAATTAGATTAACATTTGTAGACGTCTAACAAAAATCTGTGCCAAATATCAAAATAAAAACAGAAAAGGTAGTTCACAAATTATAATCTAACGGGAATTAAAAAGCGAGTCGAGTTTGCCGAGTGACCGGGTTATCACATCTTGCCATCTTATATCGCTTTCATTTCACTGCCATTGTTTCGCAGCAATAAAACGATTTTGAAGAATAACAACTCGCGACGATTGTGCATTTATTTCCGGTGTTTTGTTAATTCTGATGCGAGATTTTCGGTTTGATACGAATCTTGCAAAAAAAGCAATCCGTGGGGTTAGCGTACTTGAAGGCCAAAAGCGACGGGTCTACTAGAATACCGAGTAAATTGCTGGGTCGGGCAAAGACAGTAAGTACACGGATTTGCCCGGCCATGCAATGGCAATATTTTTGGGGGTTTTGCTACTTTCCCATGGACTATAAACACGCATTTTTCCCGATATGAATTAAACAGAAAAGGTGGCAAGCCTGATGCTGCACTTAGAATGACCTAGATGTGTAGTGTGTATATATAGAGTAGAATGTGTGATATAAAGCGTATTGACCGCATCCGGAACGATGTCATTAGAGAAGAATGCGGAGTAAAAGATGATGTTGTGACTAAAATGAAGAAAAATAGTTTACGCTGGTTTGGACACGTTGAAAGAATGAAGGATGATAGATTGGCTAAAAATGTTTATATAGCTGAAGTGAAAGGAAATGCTTGCAGAGGACGACCAAGATGTAAGTACGATGGAAATATTAAAATTACACACAATCGCCGAGCATGTATGTAAGGTATGATGAATATAAAAGAAGCGAAAGAGGTATGTCAGCAGCATTCGATTGTCTCTGCCTACCTCTCTTGGGATAAAAGGCGTGATGATAGATAGATAGATGTGTCACTTCTTTAACAAAAAGCTAGAGTCTGTTATTTTTACAAATGCGGACGTTTACGTGCCCTCCGAAGTATAGAAACATAGAAGAATTTTTAACTAACACTGCACTGTTACGTTTTCACCAATATGGATAAAAACGGCATGGGCAGGCGAATTGCCGGCCAGAAATGCGCAGCCAAAAATACCCGACCCAGGCATACGTGGAAACCAGTACACGAATTCCTGCCCGGAGATTCTCGGGTCGAGCATACTCAGGCCGGCAATCCATGGTTGGCATTTGTGCCGAGAACATGTCGCGAATCCATAAGATTTCCCCTTACCAAATATCGTTCAAGGTGCCTAAAGAATGACAAATAAAAAGTTCGGCGACTCTTATCTGTCATTTGCCTTCCTCCATGTTTCTAACCTCAAATAACCTTGCTTGGTACTTCAAAGAAAAATCCCACTGTTGCAATATATCATAGAATCGACTTCTCGGGCTTCGCCCTTTTCTTCCACATGTAGGTCAACAACAGGCTTGCCACTTGGTCTGTTTAATATAGACAACTGGCAAAAAATGGACACTGCAACACCGCAAGGTATAAAGACTGTAAAGATTAATTTGGCGTCGATGGTCAAGTGTGGAGTCGACTCACAACTGAGAAGGCGCGGGTTTGAACCGACAAACCGTATAAAGAGGCTTTTCCATCTTATACCTCAACTTGGCCAGCTGCCACTCGTTAGGTATAGCCTCGGCTAAATGAGGAAGACTTTGTCTTCCGCTGGGTACCCTGGGGCCGGCAACGGTTCCCGGGAGCTGTAAAATAACCCGTGAAGAATAAATAAAATAAAAATATTTTTTAACTTAAAGAAACAGACTTTAAACAGGAAACTATAAAAAGTAAAAAATTAATTTACTTAGCACAAAGTAATTCGTATTTTGATTAAATAAGTATTTTATAATTTTGAAGTCAGAAATAATAAATATTTCGTCGTAGAATTTGAAGAATCGATCATTAAATAGTAGCGTTTTAAAATACTTAAAAAAAAATTACAAAACGCACTAGTCGCCACTACGATTTTCGAAGGTTCCCCTCGATTTCTCTGGAATGCCATCATCAGATCCTGGTTTCCTTATCATGGTACCACCCTAATGATATCTCCTTTCCAACAAAAAAAGAATCATCAAAATCGGTTCATAAACGACGAAGTTATCCGCGAACACACATAAAAAATATATACGGTCGAATTGAGAAAACTCCGCCTTTTTTTGAAGTCGTTTAAAAAAAGATGAATTTGTGGAACTCAATTGAAGTCATCATTTATGCTAACCCTACCGTTACAGTATAAAGCGAACGAAGCTGCGGGAAATAGCTAGTCTCACCATATAAAAGCCACAGGAAGTACAGTCAGCCAAACTACCACAAAATATATCAAATTTCACTAACCACGTAATACTAAGTTCTGACCGCAATACTGAAACTTCGCGGCAGAACGTGAGAAATAACAGGTGAACTTCTAGGATTCCGTACTTAAAAAAAAGTGTACCTACTGACTTCAAAAATTATGAAAAATAGTTTTCCGAAAGCAAAAGCACAAGTCACTCTAAAAAAAATACCCAAATCGCTTCAAGTGTGCCTTTAATTTTTTTCTCCGGATCCCATCATCAGATCCTGACCTGATGACCATGGAACCACATGGGAAGTCGGAAGTATAGCCTTTCAAAAAAAAATTCTAAATCGGTACAGGCGTCTTCAAGTAATCGGGAAACATACTTAAAAAAAACATAATAGATTCCGACGTATTTTGAGAATAATAGATTCCGACGAATTTTGAGAGTTCTTTTGAAGTTCGGTTAAAAATGGACAGGACTTTTTGATGTGTAACATCTTAGCGTATAGATCAATGGAGGTGTGTAAATCACCGAACAGTTTCATAGACGCCTAGTAGGTACCCCCGTACCACTGTATTTTTCTGTCGTTTTATTGTCACAAGTCACAACTGCTTTTATTTTATATGGAGATTATGCTAAAATGCAAACATATTTATTATAAACAAGCTTCTGTCCGCGGTTTCACCAAGAACTATTTATTTTCCAAAAAGAAACAATCCCGTGGCTGTAATTTGCCCCTCCCCCTCCCGCTTTCGCGGTATAAAAAGTAGTATTATATGCCATTCTTGACCCCTAAACTACCACTATGCAAAAAATCATGCCGATCCCATGAAAAACAAAACAAATCTATCCCACGGGAACCATACGTTTTTTCGGGACAAAAAGTAGCCTATTGAATGCCTATTGTGCTATTCCAGATATATAATCTATCTTTGTGCCAAATTTCATCCAGATCCGTTCAGCCGTTCTGGCGTGATTCAGTAAAACATGTTTGTCTCTCTGTTCTTACAAACGGGTTTTAGGGTTCGTCACAGAGTTGTATCTTTTAAGCCGTAATAGGTTGACACTTGAAAAAAAAATGATACTATGGCCGCTATAATAACAAATAATAAAAATAAAATAAAGTAAAAAATTAAAGGGGGTACCCATACAAGAAACGTGTTTGACTCGCGCTTGTTTGTTCTGCGTCATACAGGGTCGTCACACTTACAACCTAATAGCCTTATTCATAAACACATTTTAGAAGCGTTTTAGTTAAAATATGTTTTGTCACTCTCTAACAAACCTGTCTTTACTAATAATAGAAAGAAACAAAACACATTTTAACAAAAACGTTGCTAATAAACGTTTATGAATAAAGGCCTTAGTGTATACCTGTCTTTCTCAAAATGGGCGATAACGCCCCCTTGTGGGCGCTGGAGGCCTAAAGGGGGCGGTAAGGGGCCCAGAAATAATGAATGTCTTTGTGATTTTTAAGATGTGGTAAAGTTAAAAAAAAATTGGGGGGTGCTGAAAAATAATTTATTTTAAAAGTGGGCGGTAGTCAAAATAAGTTTGAGAACTATTGAACGCATCGTTTCCGACTCGCACTTGGCCTGTTTTTTTATTTCTTCACATCACATTTTACAAACGGTTATACTAATGCCTCAGAATAGACCATATCAATTACGAGTAAAACTTTTCGTAATTTTTAATTAAATTACACCAAAACTATGTTAACAGTTCAATTACACGAAACCATAAGTGCCATAAAGTTATTCTATTACTGAATGAAGCAACATCACCGCCATTTTTATTAAAAACCCGAATTATGCAAGATTGTATACCAATATCCAAATCTCTCATTACATGGTCACGACCAAACTGACATTATGAAACTAAAAATTGTTATTGACTTTATTGACTTTGCCATTAAAACGCACTGAAGCTAACTTTTGACTTCATTCTACTTCTTCTTCTTCAGCCTGTGTCCGTCCTAGGCTTTCTCCATATTGCGCCACTTCTCCCTATTCCCCCCAGTTCTCCTCCACGCTCTACCCTCTCTCTTTAAGGCGCTTAGTGTCGCCAATGACCTTGACCATACAAACGGTCACCGAACGGTGTCCCCGAAACTCCTTCGAAATTGACATATTTCGATATTATATAAAGTGAAATGTTAATTGATTTAGATATACTTTGTTGTGTTTAAAGTACAACGTGTTATTTATTTTTAGGCATGTAAATATTTCCAAACGTCATAGCCGTTTAAGAGCAGTAGACAATTAAAGCCAAAGAACACCATTCCATTATTATTATTTTAAATATTGAAGTTTTGCTCTTACAAAAAAATATTTTTTAAGATTTTCATACATTTTAGTTAATCAGTAATCGAGGAGTAGTCTGTCGAAAATGCTCATGCGGATTTGAGGATACTAATCACCTTAAGATGTCGTCACTCCATCTCGCTGGTGGTCTACCGACACTTCTATGGCCCATTCTAGGTCTCCACTCAGTAACCCTTGACGTCCATCTACCGTCGTGTCTCCGAGCTACGTGTCCCGCCCATCTCCACATCAATGTCGCAACTTGATTCACTCAGCTCCTTAACATGATAGGTCCATGTTTGATACTCGTAAACCTTCCTCGTGAATCAACCTATCTAATCGTGAAAACCGCAACAAAATTCCGCTCCGCACTTCTTCTGAAAATGGAAGTGACAGACTGTTTAAATGAGGACATTGTCACCAGGACAACCTCTGCTAAACTCTTTGTGTATTTTCTTATTTTTTTAAATGAAATAATTCCCTTTTATTGGGAAATGCCTACTTTTAAAAATGTAGTTATTAACGACATAATTGACTAACAACAAGTTTTTCAACAAAGCGGCGTCATTAAGGCCACCTTTAAAAAGAACAAACGTAACTAAAATAACTTGCTGTAATCGATATGATGTACCTTTCTCATATTTCTCAACATCTATAAGAAACAAAGAAACAAAATTAATTAGAAATATTTTTATCATGCAATGCAACTAGCATTTAAAATGGGTCTCCTACAATATCTCTAAAATGTTTTGATATAATTTTAGAATATATAGGTACATAAGATATAACATTACATGCTATAATTATTCATTTGCTATAATTTTTTTTAAACCTAAAATCGATTTCTGTAATTTTCAAAATCACTATTATCAAAATATATAAAATTAAGTTCTATAATTATTCATTTGCTATAATTTTTTTTTACCCTAAAATCGATTTCTGTAATTTTCAAAATCACTATTATCAAAATATATAAAATTACATTCAATAATTATTTATTTGCTATAATTTTTCTTTTGTCTAAAATCGATATCCGTAATTTTCAAAATCACTATTATCAAAATATATAACATTAAATGATCTAATTTATAATTTGCTATAATTTTCGTTTTATCTAAAATTGTTTTCTATAATTTTCAAGATGTCTAAATTATTAAAAGGTACAAACATTTAATTATGTAATGATTAATTTGCTATATTTTTTCCAGTTTATTTGCGAAATATTTATTAATATATAAAAATCTTCCTTACTTATTATAAATAATATATATATATATAGGTATCATATCCGTTATCAACAAGTGATGGTTGTTTAGTTATTTATGAGTTTCTGGCGCTTCGCCGTCCGCTGCCGCGGAACGCTCGCTTCGCTCGCTCGTCTCGCGCTATGTTTTAGCACTATTCGAACCACGCTCGTCGCTTCGCTCCTCGCTAACCTATTTTTATTTACAAATTAGGGGAATAGGAATAGAAAATTACTGCAAAAGACATTAACAAAATCTACTGTAAATTTTAATAATAGTACTTATTTACATTGATTACATTATAGAAAATTATTTTTTATGATTATATATTTGTAAATGTAAATAGAATGAAGTTACACGTTTAATAATATAGTGAGTACACTTATTTTAACAATCCATTAGACCAAATGATATTATAGATTAATAAATTTATAGAAATTGAATTTATATATTTAGAAAATTATAATAACTGCATTTATAGAAAAGTAACCATTAGTGCAACTGAAATTAGAGATTATAAAAATTATAAGACATGAGATTATATATTTTCAAAATTATAGTAACAGCAATTATAGAAAAGTAGCCATTAGTGCAATTGAAAATAGACATTATAAAAATGATAGGACTTGAAATTATATATTTTGAAAATTATGGTAACTGCAATTATAGAAAACAATACGTTATAGGAATTAATATTATAGATTTAAAAAAATATATCAAACAAATTTATAGATTTTTAAAATTACAGGAGCTAAATTTATAGAAAATGAATATTTATAGCAACTAAAATTATAGCTTCTGAAATTATATATTTTATTTTAGAGCATTTGAGAGGATACCATTTAAAATGATTAGAACTCGGATTTCCATGAAAATTACGGAATTGAGATTTTTTTTTGTAGGGAAATCTATTTGTAAATATTCTCAGAAATCCACTTTCAGGTGATTTCAGGTGTACTCTTTCAATTGCCAGACATAATTTCATAAAAGTTATTATTATAATTATGTGGAAGTTGAAGCTTGGGTTGAGCTATAGATGAATCATTCAAATGATGCTAAAAAGTTTTAGAGATCTTGGAGCAAAAAGACTATATAAATGAACATTCTTCAGCCATCTTGACAAATGAGATTGCTAGAACGATGTTGACGGTATCAGATTATTGCTGGACTCTACAAAGAAATACAAACAAGATAAGTTTCTAAAATGAACAGCTAATATAGTTCTTAGTTTTTAGGGTTTCGTACCCAAAGGGTGTCAACGGAAAACCTATATTACTAACTAAGGCTCCATTGTCCGCCCGTGTGTCACAGGGCTGTATCTTTTGAAATTTGGAGCCTAAATTTTGTCGTCTCCATACTTTCTTCACGGGTTGCCTTACAGCTCCTGAAACCGTGTTACTGTTCCAGGGTACCCAGCGGAAGACCAAGTCTTCCTCGTTTAGCCGATGGTATCTGTGTGGCTATACCTAACGAGTGGCCAGTTCTGTTGAGGTATATTTAGATGGAAAAGCCTCTAAGTGTGGTTTGTCGGATTATGTAGATCATCACGCCTTTCATCCCAAGAGGGGTAGGCAGAGACAATCGAATGCTATTTGTTACAATCCTGACATACCTCTTTCGCTTCTTTTATATTCATCATACCTGCTCGGCGATTGTGTGTACTTTTAATATTTCCATCGATCAATACATTTTTTATATGTTCAATAATAGTACACCTATAGGTCGTCCTCTGCCAGCATTTCCTTTCAGTTCAGCCATATAAACCTTTTTAGTCAATCATCTTTCACTACTTTTATCAATTTTTTTAATAAAGATTAGTAATAATAAAAATTAAAAAAAGATAAAATAGTTTAATGAATAAAATATGCCTGGTGGGACTGGGAAGTACAGAATGTTTGTGTTATCGTGTCATATCCAGTACACTGTTATCTATATTTAAATTCGAACCTTGGCCGGATGATGGTGATGCGGGCTCACAAGGTTAAATCAATGCAGTACACAACTTACAACTGAAAGTAAAATTAATATACATAATGCTGTTTTAGTTCCATCACTTATGGTAACGAGGCCGGGTATGGAATAAGAAGCATGAAAGTAAAATAAATGCAGTGGAAATACGGTATTTACGTACAATTTGGATATAAAGCGTATTGACCGCATCCCGAACGATGTCATTAGAGAAGAATGCGGAGTGAACACAGATGATATTGTGACTAAAATGAAGAATAGTATTGGACACGTTGAAATAATGGAGGATAAATTTATATGGCTGAATTGAAAGGATATGCTGGTAGAGGACGACCTAGGTGTACTTTTATTATATTATTATGTATGATGAAGGTATGATGAATAATATAAAACAAGCGAAAGAGGAATGTCAGGATCGTTACAAATGGCCTTCGATTGTATCTTGGGATGAAAGGCGTGATGATAGATCTAATAGATCTTTATGTACATAATCCGACAAACCACACTTAGAGGCTTTTCCATCTAAATATACCTCAACAGAACTGGCCCCTCGTTAGGTATAGCCACACAGACACCATCTGCTAAACGAGGGAGACTTGGTCTTCCGCTGGGTACCCTGAAACCGTAACCAACCATAAAGCTGTCTGGTCGACAGTGGTTGATATTTGAGTAGTTTTAGAAAGATTTGATGTCAACAACCCTATAGGAATAGGTATAGTTTTTCACGATTGTCTCTAGTTTTATTTAAACGACATTTAGATAGTACATAGATATTAATATTACAAATCTGACAAACGTGTAGTTTTTAAAACGCATGATCTATTAACTCACAGAACTTCTATACGATCTGTGATATAAACTATATAACTGGCAGAAATACTCCGGGAAGCATCTCTGCCCTAGCATGACCAAGAAGAATGAATCTCACTGCGAAGATAAAACCTGAGCTATAGAAAGAGAAAGATATAGGGATAGATTATTCAAACTGTTGCCATAAAAAATTGTCATCAGCTAATTGTTTTTATTTAACTAATCTCTGACTTTCAATAATAGGGAAGATGACAGGGTAAACAAATTATTATCCTATTTAGTCCGACATTTAGATTATCAAAAGTATTGAACACGTATTTCTTCTTTTGTCAATCAAACAAAAAATTACAGAGATAAAGCGCGTCATAGTTTGGGAGTGGGGGCCGGTGACGATAAATAAACCCACGTTTCCAGGATTAACTGAGATTTGCCATATTTTTGACAGATACAAGATGACCATGACCACCGCCCCTTAAGCAAGGGGCCCGTAGCAAAATGTTATCAAGGGGCCCCAAGGACCAGGGGCAGATCTGTTAGTATTGAAAAAATCTAATTTTTTTTCACCCTATGAATAATTTTAAGTTTAGTATGGACTAGTGGCAAAAGGTGGACACGTTACTGGTTATCTATTTTACGCCCAGGCGCGGGGCCCCTAGTGGCGCGGGGCCCGAAGCATTTACTACTCCTGCGGCACTGTTTACGTAGCAACACCATTCGTTCGAAGCTGCGAGCCTACTTCCAGATGTATATAAAGTTAGCGAAACACTTCTTGCGAATGCTGTCCAAAGTTATTTTATATTTTGCCGCTAATTATCCGTGAATTATTCGTGAAATAATAAAATTTGCCGCTCGTTTATTTCAGAAGTTACAGGGTGTTTCGCTAACTTCATATAAAGTTAGCGAAACAACTTTTTAAATATAACAATTTTGAAAAAGTATGCATGCAGTAAATTGCCGTTAATTATCCGTAAAGAATTCGTGAAAGAATGAAGTTTGCCGCTCATTTATTTCAGAAGTTACAGGGTGTTTCGCTAACTTCATATAAAGTTAGCGAAACAATTTTTTAAATATAACAATTTTAAAAAAGTATGCATGCAGTAAATTGCCGTTAATTATCCGTAAATTATTCGTGAAAGAATGAAGTTTGCCGCTCATTTATTTCTGAAGTTACAGGATGTTATATAATGTAAGTTAATTATAGAAACTTTCTAAATGCGCAAGAAAAAGACAATATTATTAGCAATATTTTGTCTCTCTTAAACCTCTAAAAACTTATAAATAGAAAGAAAAAGAGGATGGGTTCTCTTTTTAGGATACAGGTTGTTTCAAAAAATATTTAAAAAAATCTTTAAAATGATATGTAAAAGTGAATATGCAGTAATTTTGTAAAAATTAAGTGCAAATAATCCCTGAAAGAAAGAAATTTGCCGCGCAACTATCTAAAAAAAATACAGAGTGTTTTTCTTTTAACTTGTCGAGATAGCGAACAAAAAAAATAGCTAAACCCGATATGCACTTTTTCTCAGTAAACCATCTTTGAATTATTCGTGGAATAACAAAAAATCCTCTGTTCTCATTCTCAAGTTACAGGATGTTTCGCTAACTTTCTATGGAGACAAAAAGTCACTAAAATGTAAAAGTGAATATGCAGTAATTTTCCGAAAATTAAGTGCAATTAATCCCTGAAAGAAAAAAATTTGCCGCGCAACTATCTAAAAAAATACAGAGTGTTTTTCTTTTAACTTGTCGAGATAGTGACCAAAAAACAAAAAAAATAGCTAAACGCGATATGCACTTTTTCTCAGTAAACCATCTCCGAATTATTCGTGGAATAAGAAAAAAATCCTCTGTTCTCATTCTCAAGTTACAGGGTGTTTCGCTAACTTTCTATGGAGACAAAAAGTCACTAAAATGTAAAAGTGAATATGCAGTAATTTTCCGAAAATTATGTGCAATTAATCCCTGAAAGAAAAAAATTTGCCGCGCAACTATTTAAAAAAATACAGTTTGTTTTTCTTTTAACTTGTCGAGATAGCTACCAAAAAACAAAAAAATAGCTAAACGCGATATGCACTTTTTCTCAGTAAATCATCTCCGAATTATTCGTGGAATAGGAAAAATTTCCTCTGTTCTCATTCTCAAGTTACAGGGTGTTTCGCTAACTTTCTATAGAGACAAAAAGTCACTAAAATGTAAAAGTGAATATGCAGTAATTTTCCGAAAATTAAGTGCAATTAATCCCTGAAAGAAAAAAATTTGCCGCGCAACTATTTAAAAAAATACAGATTGTTTTTCTTTTAACTTGTCGAGATAGCGACCAAAAAACAAAAAAATTGCTAAACGCGATATGCACTTTTTCTCAGTAAATCATCTCCGAATTATTCGTGGAATAGGAAAAATTTCCTCTGTTCTCATTCTCAAGTTACAGGCTGTTTCGCTAACTTTCTATGGAGACAAAAAGTCACTAAAATGTAAAAGTGAATATGCAGTAATTTTCAGAAAATTAAGTACAATTAATCCCTGAAAGAAAAAAATTTGCCACGCGACTATCTAAAAAATACAGAGTGTTTTTCTTTTAACTTGTCGAGATAGCGACCAAAAAATAAAAAAATAGCTATACGCGATATGTACTTTTTGTCAGTAAACCATCTCCGAATTAGTCGTGGAATAAGGAAAATTTCCTCTGTTCTCATTCTCAAGTTACAGGGTGTTTCGCTAACTTTCTATGGAGACAAAAAGTCACTAATATGCAAAAGTGAATATGCAGTAATTTTCAGAAAATTAAGTGCAATTAATCCCTGAAAGAAATTTAATTAACAATATAAAAAAAAAAACTGAAAATTACTGCATATTCACTTTTGCATATTAGTGACTTTTTGTCTCCATAGAAAGTTAGCGAAACACCCTGTAACTTGAGAATGAGAACAGAGGAAATTTTTCTTATTCCACGAATAATTCGGAGATGGTTTACTGACAAAAAGTGCATATCGCGTTTAGCTATTTTTTTTTGTTCGCTATCTCGACAAGTTAAAAGAAAAACACTCTGTATTTTTTTTACAAAATTACTGCATATTCACTTTTACATATCATTTTAAAGATTTTTTTTAAATATTTTTTGAAACAACCTGTATCCTAAAAAGAGAACCCATCCTCTTTTTCTTTCTATTTATAAGTTTTTAGAGATTTAAGAGAGACAAAATATTGCTAATAATATTGTCTTTTTCTTGCGCATTTAGAAAGTTTCTATAATTAACTTACATTATATAACACCCTGTAACTTAAGAAATAAATGAGCGGCAAACTTCATTCATTCACGAATAATTTACGGATAATTAAAGGCAATTTACTGCATGCATACTTTTTCAAAATTGTTATATTTAAAAAATTGTTTCGCTAACTTTATATGAAGTTAGCGAAACACCCTGTAACTTCTGAAATAAATGAGCGGCAAACTTCATTCTTTCACGAATTCTTTACGGATAATTAACGGCAATTTACTGCATGCATACTTTTTCAAAATTTTTATATTTAAAAAGTTGTTTCGCTAACTTTATATGAAGTTAGCGAAACACCTGTAACTTCTGAAATAAACGAGCGGCAAATTTTATTATTTCACGAATAATTCACGGATAATTAGCGGCAAAATATAAAATAACTTTGGACCGCATTCGCAAGAAGTGTTTCGCTAACTTTATATACATTACTTCCAGCACATACTATATCCCCCGCCACCCACTAGGAAGCGAGACAGAATTGGAGGGGACCTGAATTGTCTCCGGAAAATGGCAATTGTATTAATGGAGATTGCCTCCACTGCGTCCTGTTAACTCGATCATGATGTAAGTATATTTATGTATTTACGAACAAGCAATTCGCTCTGTCTTCGAATAAATAAATAACGCAACATTTGTTCCTATAAATGTGGTTACAACAATTTGGATATGCTACTGCGAACTTTTTTGTAGATTAAAAGATCAATTCGTCAGAATATTTTATGTTTTTTTTATCTATGTTCCCCGATTACATGAAGACGCCTGGACCCGTTTGAAATTTTACTATAATATGTACTTTATACTTGTATACTTTCCAGGTGGTCCCATGGTCATCAGGTCAGGATCTGATGATGGGATCCTGGAGAAATCGAGAACTCTTCAAATTTTATAGGCACACTTGAAGCGATTTAGGTATTTTTTATAGTGACTTGTGCATTTGCTTTCGGAAAGCACATTTTGGTTTTAAAGGCGGTTTTTTTCTTTATCAGAAGTGGTTATATTATATTCTACAGTCTACCAATTCGTTCCTACCTCCTACATCAGTTTGTTATATCTCTGACGGATTAGACAGCATACGCCATGAAAACTTGTCATTCCATCGGGTCTCTTGCCGTCTTCCCGAATTATTCCCGGTTGGTTCTAGGAGAAGTGATCAGAACTTTTCCCTTTTTAATATTGTGTGATATACAATTACAGTTAAACGCATGTAACTATGATGTTATGAACCAATAACCGTGTCCGTTACGCTCGTGGTCTCCCAACAAAGTTGAGATCTGTCGAGCGAATCTTACAACATTTTTACGAATCATACTTTTATTTTATGGAAACATTTCGCGAGAAGAAATTAAAAGCGTTTCATTTCTTTCCATTTCAAGCCGTATAGTCATGAGTTCATAAAAATAATACCATAGAAAAAAAGCATTCTTAGTTTTTCCCGAATTTTTCAAATTTTCCGGGCAATTTTTTAAATTTTTTCTTTCCCTAAATTTGGGTTAGTATATTTAAAAACGAAGTCGTTCGACTCAAACGGTCAACCAAGGAATGCCCGATCCGATAATTTCTGTTTAATATTATCGTTTACTCGCTTGTTTTATGCCTAACTAGCAACTCCACCCAACTTATAATATTAGAGATAGATAAAAGGTACCACGGATTTTTTTGTAGATCTAGGAAACACTGACGACCTTATTTTAAAATACTAAAAGACAAGCTTATCTAGACTTTTCATTTACTACAATTTTTTTTTTCAGAAGAGCTTTACGTGCCTTGCGAAGCACGGGAAGTCAAATACCAACTGCATTTATAATCTACCTACATAGAATTTTTGGTGGATGTGAGAATTGAACCAGAGACTTCCAGTTTCAAAGACTCTATGCGCGCCGTCAGAACGCTCTTTGTTGATTGATGATAAAGAAAAGCGTATTTTGTTGCGTCATTTTACCACGTGTTTGATTGCCAAAAGAAAATTATTATTTTTAAAACTCAAACAATTCAGACCTCCAAACCTTTAAAAAACCAAAACATTACAATTTCCATTCAATAAACAGTTCTATGCGTACGCAATAAGTATCAATTTTCATTGTACGATATCACATTTACAATACATTCCGACAAAAGCCTTGAAAAAAGAAAAATGTCAGAAGGAAATAAAAGAAATTTCTGTCAAACCAGATCAAACCTTTCGCATTGCTCAGTAAAAATTTTCCGTGAACAATTGTAATAAACTATGTTCGGAACGCACGTACCGCTGGAAAATCATCTTCAGCATTCAGGAGGTCGCCAACGCTGGAAGCCTTGTGCTGCGTTGCCAGATGTCTACGGTTCAGCACATAAGACAACTCATCAAGGTATCCAAGTGTTAAATTAGCCATTTTTGATCACATAAACACATTAATTCACATCACATTCACTTTTGCGTTTTGGTTTTGTGTACACAATTTAGTCGAGTAAGGTATTTGAACGTTCGCGCCGAGCCATCGCAGGCCCGCAACTGTTTTGACGTGGTGCCTTGTGAAACGTGTCTAGCGAGAAATGTCAAAGAATAGTTAGTATTCTAGATATGAATAATCTTTGCTGCATTAATTAAATACTCATTTTATCTTATTATCAAGTGTAAATTATTGCTTAGTTATGGTGACACATTTGTTTGGTTATGACATGTAGGTATTTATAAATCACACACATGTTATATTTATCTTTGTTGTAGGTAGGCATTTATTATAAATGATAAAGTTTAAGTGGCCGAGTGGTTAAGAGGTCTGCAATTAACTAGGTAGACTACGGGTTCGATCCCGGATCCCAGTCAATGGGTTTTTATAATTAAAACCGACAACCACACTTAGAGGATTTTCCATCTAAAAATACCTCAACAGAACTGGCCACTCGTTAGGTATAGTCTTACAAATAGCATTGGCTAAAAGAGGGAGACTTGGTCTTACGCTGGGATACGGTTTCGGGTACAGACATTAACTACCTAACTTCTGAAAGAATAATACATCTTCATTTCGGAAATTAGGACGTGTGGACGTTTCTAAGTGCGAGTTAAATAGCAGAAATATCTAGATTTAAAATAATTAAAGTAGGTAGTATCTACACTACACACATTGCTACTTAACTTTGAGTACAGTAAATAGAATAGGCATGATGACTAAAAAAATTCTAATTAGTCCGTCAGTTATATTATCAGAAAATATTGGGCACATCTTTATGATGAAGATATAGCCCGCTAATGTTCCGCGTGACGTCACGCCTTACTACAATTTTTAGCAAGGCGTGACGTCACCAGCCCCCACTCCCAAACTTTGACGCGCTTTATCTCTGTCATTTTTTGTTTGATTGACAAAAGAAAAAATACGTGTCCAATATTTTTTGATAATCTAAATGACGGACTAAATAGAATAATATTTTGTTTACCCTGTCGTCCACCCTATTCTTGTATCAAGTAATTATTTGAAAACTTCATCCTCAGAGATAGCCTCGAAAGAGAAGGTTTTAATATGGTGGTTAGTCTTTGCCGTCGGCTGCCTTCGACAATAGAACGCGGTTCCGTTCCGTTGCAGTTCGTCATTTCATCTCACTGTGAAAAAATCCACCCGAGCGTTCCACCTCTGTGCTCTGATTTCCTCGTTACATCATTCTATTACATATTATATGGCTTGCATTTGATTTAACACGCCGTCTGTGTATTTTTAGATGTAGCTGGGTTTAGCATATGCGATGTTTAGTGATGCGTGGAAAAGGGAGAGTTTGAAGGTTTAGGGTTTTCAAGGTTATGTTTATAAATATAAATACTTAATGTCAACGACATCTATAAGGGAAATGGAGGATTCATGACTGCTGTAATATTAATGTAAATAGCAGATGTAAAGTAAAAGCCGACAGAGGGCGCCCTTGATGTAGTTTCAATGAACACACTAAAAAATATTTATGACGGCAATGTTCGAAATACATAGATTTAGTATAGTCGCTCGGGCGCTCTACAGCTAGATTAGTAAAGTCTATGAGATTAGCAATACAAAAGAGAAAGCGCATTGATACGCGTATGATAAAGCGAGACAGATAGACGAGACCGTTTTTTGAATACTGTAACAGCCTAGCGTCAATAGTAATTTCGCTTATTTTTGTAAAATATCTTTTGTTTTATAGTATTGAAAAATCGTCAAAATCGCATATTTTTGGTCTAGTTCTAATCGCGACATTTCCAATGTAGTAGAGCGCCAGCAACTACATGTATGGAAATACACACAATCATCGAGCATGTATGGAAAAGTAAAAAGTATGCCTCCCCACCCCTCATCGTGGGATAAAAGGCGTTATGATATATCTAAGAACAAACACAACTTACCAACATTGTCTGTCTGTCAGTATTTTGAACTATTTATTAGAAACTAGCATTCCGCACCGGCTTCGCCCGTGGTGCCCACATTAACTGTCATTGAGTTTATACATAGAAAAAGCGCTTTTTCCTGAATTTTCCGAGCAACTTTTCCAATTTTTCTTTCCCTAAGAACCTTATTCAGACTAACGAAAATTAAAAAAAAATCCAAATATGTCCAACCGTTCTCATTATCTATACTAATATTATAAAGAGGTAAAGATTGTAAGTTTGGATGTAAGTGAACTGACTACTGTCCTAAAAAATCTTTCACGAATAGAGAGCTACGATATCCCTGACTATGTGTGTCACTCTCATAGGCTATAATATTTTATTTTGTTCGAAAATATCAACGGATTATGTACCTTAAAGCCTATAAAGTATATAAATTTAATTGAGATTGGACCAGCGGCGTGGATAAAAAAGGAAAGAGCTGTCACTGTAAATATTAATTTCAGAAGTGCAGACGCCACCTGTTCGTGCTCTCCTAAGCACGACATGTCGATTGAATTCACTTACTTATTCTTTAGCACATTTTGCTAGAGTATTTAGCTTATTGTACTGCCTTCATTTAATAGAGCAATATTACAACGTGATTACGGTAAATAAGTAAATAAACATGGAAAACCGGTCATATTTTATTTTGCAATTATTTACGGCTAAAACAATTTGAATACATACACAAATATGCTTATATTATATATGCTACCTCAGACTTTTTTGTAAATCATTTTATTCTACACAATTCCTTCCTACATTATTTTGTTATATCTCTGACAGATTACGCCATGAAAACTCGCTAGGGCAACTTTTCTCCCTTTGCCATTCAGTTATTCTGTTAATGCACAGCTCCTAAATATTATAGATCTATGTTTGATAATCGTAACCCTTCTCGGTGCAATAACCTATCTAATAACATACACAAATATTTGATACACTAAAGACTTATTTGTATACACAATTCTTTCCTACATCATTTTGTTATATCTCTGACGGATTAGACAGCATACTCCATGAAAACTCGCTGGGGCTAACTTTTTTTCCGACTTGATTCACTTATGAAATTTTATAACAAACTTCCAACTCATGTACAAGATTTATCTATTAAGAAATTTTAATGGCATATTACAATATAGATGATTATTTGAAGGATGGTAAAGCTTGGGACTAAATTGTTATAAATGTAACTTTATTTTATTTATTTTGGTTTGACGTTGATAAGCAATGCATGGACTCTACATCAATAAACATTACTTCATTTGATTTGATTTGATATACTGTTAATGCTCAGCTAAACATGATAGGTCCAAACCTTCCCGGTGAATTAACCTATCTAATGTGCAACAAAATCCGTTCAGTAGATTTTGCATGAAGATCAGACAGGACAGACGCGGCGGGGGACATTGTTTCATAATATGATGATTATTTTGATGATGATGATGATGATATAAGTGACTATATTGGCCCGAGACTTCGTAGGCATACCCAGGCTGGCGCAACTTAGAACAAGAAATTTGAGATAGGAAAAATGAGCCAATACTAATGGCGTCGTATCGCCATCTCTTTCACGCCATATACAGAGAACAGAGATAACAGTACGATGTTGTTAGGTTGGCAGCAGACATACCCATGAGTAAGTAGCAATCACTATGTTCTTTAATAAGAGTCGGGACTGCCATACATTGAAATGAATGAAACTTAGGGCTGAAAGATACTGCCAACCTAACAAGATCGTACATAGCGTGAAAGAGATGGCGATACGACGCCATTAGTATTGGCCGGTATTGGCTCATTTTTCCTAACTAAGTTGCGCCAGCCTGGGCATACCACTGAAAAATAATTGAGTGAGTGAGTGAGTTGGAAATAAGGTCCGAGTCCAAACGAAAAATGTCACGGTCCTAAGTTTGCTAACCCCACTGAAACCGTGTTACAGTTTTATATTTTCTGTGCTTTGCGGTTGCACCCGCGTTAATGGTTACTGCTTCGCCCCTTTGGGTTGCAGCGTGATGCTAAATATTAGTAAAAAAAATGTTTCCAAATACAACTGGTAATTCTAGATTAGCGCGTTCAAACTAACAAGCTTTATTATTAGTATATAGATTGATAGACCTGCAAGTCTTCCTCATTTTACCGATGCTATTTGTGAGGCTATACCTAATGAGTGACCAGTTCTGTTGAGGTATGATATTATGTACCAATATGTTTTGTGTTTGTATAGATATAATAATATTTACTATTACATACCTAAACTCTACTTGAAAGGCTCTTCTAATTATAATGTATATCACATCCAACAAATAGTTCTTACTCATTATTGATCCCTTGTAATAACATATAGAAAATATTCATACTGAATTTAATATTCTTGTCACGAACATATTCTTTCTGGGGACCAATTCACTAACGCTTTGTGCAAAATGCGAACGAATAAAGACACTGTGGTTTATACCAGTAACAGGGTCCACTTTTGCCAGTGGTCCATAATAAACACACTTTGAGTATTTACCAAAGGAGACGTGAAGCGTTTAAATCACCGAACAACTTTTTCTGCCACTTTTGGCGGGGGGGGGGGGGGGGAGGTAAACGTCTAGTACTAGCCCCTGTACCACTGTATTTATCTGTCGTTTTATTGTCGCAACGGATTTTACGTTATATGATGATTATGTTAAAATACAATCATAATAATTATAATTAATGATTGGAAACACTAAGTTTGACGCCCTAGATCGCCTTTCCCGTTTAAAACATCACAATTAACTATTTTCCTAGAGCTCTGTCTCGCGACACAAAACGATACCAACGAAATCTAAGGTAACTTATTACTGCGCACCTGGTCAGTTTAACTGGTCAAAGGGGAAAAAATTGGCGAAAGGGGAAGTCCGTCTATGGCCCCTCCATAGGCTTAGTACTCTATGTAAACAGAGCAGGTGGCATGGATGTGTTTTCTTTAGCAGACATGAATATTCGTTATTTTAAAAAGGGTTGCAAACGAATATGTTTGTTACTTTAAAACATTAACAAACAAGAAGCTATGCTAAGAGAGCATTGGATCATAGAGCAACACGATTCTACGCGCGCGCCAAAGCCCCATAAAAATAGACCCCCCTTTACAGGTACGCATTTTATCCCATGAGAGGTAAGCAGAGAGTAGAGGCAATCGAATGCCATTTGCTACAATCCTTAGTAATTCTGACATAACTCTTTCAATTGCTTCTTTTATATTCATCATACCATTCAAAATTTTTTATATCTATAGATATTAATATTATAAAGAGGTGAAGTTTGTAAGTTTGAATGTAGGGACTATTAATAATATATCTCAAACTACTGAACCAATTCTAAAAATAATTTCACTAATAGTAAGCTACAATATCCTTTGTTCGAATATATCCACGGGCGGGGGCACAGGTCACCACTGCCAGCATTTCATTTTCCCAATTTCTCTGTAAATAATCCACCTGTGTCACTGTAATTTAGCATATAGTTACTTATTCAATATATCTAAGTGAAATAGCCGTTATTTTTTCAATTGGTTTTATTGAATAGGGAATATGGGTGGTAAAATAAAGGATTATTTTGCTCCTGTTTTCTCTTTCATAATCTATCACAAAGCTCTTAATTTTTTAAAGTGCTGTTATACCATTACCCTCAATGATATACATTGCGTTTTTTAGCTTATTTAATTTTGTTATTTTTGACCAATTAAAAAAACATAAAATATTTCCTATTCAATAAACCTCATTGAATAACAGCTATTTCACTTATATACCTATATTTAATAAGTAACTATATGCTAAATGACAGTGACACAGGTGGATTATTTACAGAGAAATTGGGAATAGTAATATCCCCATACAATATTCTATCCTTCATTCTTTCAACACGAAGTATAATATTAAACGTACGGTTAGAGAATAGAGCCAATGATCCGTTCCGGGCGCACTTTCCCAACCGCCACCGTCAAGCGTCAATGTTACAATTTCACATTACGCGATGGTTGCATCATAACTTCATAAGTTGCATTAGTGCTACTTTATCCAGCGGAAATCATTATAATGAGAACGCATTTTATGTCTTCTATATGCTATTATATTGTTTGTGTTATGCCTGATGCCATACACGGTCGAAGGAGGTCTATAGAATGTTGGACTTGAAGTTTTGAAGCGTCGGTAGCCGAGTGGTTAAGACGCCTGGTTTTAATTAGGCAGATCCAGCCAGCCAGCCATAATCCGACAAACCACACTTAGAGGTCTGCTAAATACCCTGGAACCGTAACACGGTTTGGAGCTGTAACCCGTGAAGAAAAAAAAAGGTTTATTTCCTATTCAATAAAACCCATTGAAAAAATAAGAGCTATTTCACTTAGATATATTGAATAAGTAACTATAATTGGGAATAGTTTTTTTTTTTTTTTTTTCTTCACGGGTTGCTTTACAGCTTACCCAGCGGAAGACCTAGTCTCCCTCGTTTAGCCGATTGTATTTGTGAGGCTATATCTAACGAGTGGCTAGTTCTGTTGAGATATATTTAGATGGAAAAGCCTCTAAGTGTGGTTTGTCGGATTATGTACATAAGTTTTTAATTAAAAAACCCATTGGTACATGGCCGGGATCCAGGATCGAACTCGGGGTCTGTCTAGTAAATACCAGAGTTTTAACCACTCGGCCACCGACGCACGGGAATAGTTTATCCCAGAAAATATCATGTTTAACTGAGCATTAACAGTATAAGTTAATCAAGTTAGCTCCAGCGAGTTTTCATGGCGTATGCTGTCTAATCCGTCAGAGGTATAACAAAATGATGTAGGAAAGAATTGTGTAGAATTAAATTATCTACAAATAAATCTTCAGTAGCATTTATCTATCTGTAATATATAAGTAGTTATAAGCGTATTTATGTAGGTATTCAAATAGTTGCAAACCCTTGTACCGATGCTATATTTGGCTCTACCTACAATCAGGGAACAGGAAATAAGGGTTGATTTCAATTTTGCTTTCTATAGAAAGAAACCTAACTAATGCTCCAATACCTAGGTACAGATGACCTCGTTGTCAAACCATATAAATGTAAGCACACCCTAACCGCGTGATATGAGGATGATTTTGGTCGATTATTTGGATGAAACAAAAATTAAATCTTATTTTTCTTCACGCGTTGCTTTACAGCTCCCGAAAATTCCTGTATTTGTGAGGCTATACCTAACGAGTGGCTAGTTTTATTGAGGTATATTTAGATGGAAAAGCCTCTAAGTTTGGTTTGTCGGATTATGTAGGTACCTACATAAGTTTTTAATTAAAAAGCCCATTGGTACGTGGCCGGGAACCGGGATGGAACCCGTCTTAACGTTTTACAGTTTTTTTTTCACGGGTTGCCTTACAGCTCCCGAAACCGTGTTACGGTTCCATGGTACACAGCCGATGGCATTTGTGAGGCTATACCTAACGAGTGGCCAGTTCTGTTGAGGTATATTTAGATGGAAGAGCCTCTAAAGTGTGGTTTGTCGGATTATGTACATAAGTTTTTAATTAAAAAACCCATTGGTACATGGCCGGGATCCGGGATCGAACTAGGGTTGCCAACCGTCCCGTTTTCAGGGCTCAAATAGTGCGTCCCGCGAAACATGTCTGCGGGACGCTGATTGTCCCGGTTTTTGGAAAACCTAGCTAGGTTAGACATACATCCACAGAACTATAAAAGATCTGTGCATACATCCCATTCAAATGAAGTAAGAGTACCGTGCGACACACTTGATTGACACGGTGACACCGACATCTCACTACTTTTTATTTATTATTAGTTTGTAATTAGTATTTAAAATTTTAAATAAAAGTGATTGATAATAAATTACAATTCTTTTTCTTTCGTTTCTGTTTTTGGCCATGTCCCGCATATAAACTAGTCTCCCGCAAATCTATCAATAAGAGTTGGCAAGCCTAGATGGAACCCGATGTTAACCCTACCTAGTTAATACCAGACGTCTTAACTTTTTCAGTTTTTTATTATATGCCGCACTAACGACCTGCCCCGGCTTTACCCGTGGAGTTTTGGTATCGATCGAATACGGAACATTGATATAATTAGTTACTGCTCGTCTCCCAAAAAACGTAGCGTGCTGGCTTATATTTTGCATCGCCTTTTGCGACGTAAATGGGAAGGGAATGCATTCCTTAATCCCCGATCGGCATGGTATTGTGAAAGTAAAAGTTATAAAATCGATAAATCGTGAGCCATACAAGTTTCGGTCACGATTTAGCTAGCACGTTTCGATAATGGCACTTGGTACTTGCGACATAGAGGCTCTAACTGGACAACGATTTACTATAGTGATAAATGCGTGATATATGGACAATATAATTATAGTGTTCCGTAATTAAATTGGCAAAACGGAACTAAGTTTTTTTAGAGAGTGTTAGGCCTACTTATGAAAGAACGTAAATTAGAGCAAGTGAATGAATTAGTTTATTTAGGTAGTATGTTTACAAGAAGGTATTGAAAGCGGGAAGCAAGGTATTTGGTGGACTAAACAATGTATGCAGAAATACACAACTTACAATTAAAAGTAAAATTTATATACATAATGCTGTTTTAGTTCCGTCACTTACAGTAAGATAAATGAAGTGGAAATGCGGTAATTACGTAGAATGTGTGATATAAAGCGTATTGGCCGCATCCGGAACAATGTCATTAGAGAATGCGTAGTGAAAGATGATGTTGTTAGTGAAAAGTAGTTTACGCTTATTTGGACACGTTGAAAGAATGAAGGATGAAAGATTAACTAAAAAGGTTTATATGGCTGAAGTGAAAGGAAATGCTGGCAGAGGACAACCTAGATATAAAAAATGTATTGATCGATGGAAATATAAAAGTACACACAATCGCCGAGCATGTATGAAAGGTTTGATGAATATAAAAGAAACGAAAGAGATATGTCAGGATTGTAACAAATGGCATTCGATTGTCTCTGTCTTGGAATAAAAGGCGTGATGTTAGATAATATGGTTTAGTGAAAATTTCTCGAAAAACAGTTGCTGGAACGGAAAATAGAGATCTATCTATCTATCTATCTTTCATCACGCCTTTTATCACAAGAGGGGTAGGCAGAGATTCGTATTTCACTTCTTATATTCATCATAACCTAACTTTACCTTTCACACATAGAGATGTTGAATGACTTACTTGAATAATTACTACGTAAACGTATTTTTATTTTTTTCACGTGTTGCTTTACAGCTCCCGAAACCGTGTTACGGTTCCAGGGTACCCAGCGGAAGACCAAGTCTCCCTCATTTAGGCGATGGTATTTGTGAGGCTATACCTAACGAGTGTCCAGTTCTGTTGAGGTATATTTAGATGGAAAAGCCTCTAAGTGTGGTTTGTCGGATTCGGGATTAAAAAAAACTAGTTCTGAAAATATCATGAACGTCAGGTCGAATGAAAATAGTTTCAATTTAACAGTAATGTAATTTACAGTACAATTACAGTTATGCAAATTTAGTAACTTGATTTATTAGCTGAGTCCACTTTTTCCGATGCAATCTGCATTACTTGTACAACTATTAATATATGCACGTAACGATGCATAACCAAAATCTGTAGATGTAGAACGTAACTTCTCGCGTTTTGCTATACCCGACTTATTTACTGATTCAAGTAGATAATCAAACATTCACTGTTAATGAATGAATGAATCTAATAAATGCCATCTATTAAATCAAATAATTTCAGATTTTTAGCTTGCATGCATCAAATGCAATTTCTTTGAGTTCCCAATTTGCTTCCTAAGTATTTAAGTAGTTTTGAGAAACATTTCTAAAACTCTATCACTGGGAATAGATGCGAGTGCGAGCCTGTGCCCCAGCAAGTATATAAATACCTATTTAATTAGGTAACGCCAGACAGACAAACACCGAAATCCCATCTGAATATAGATGACATTTCCAAATCGATCGATTCAATACGAAGCGATATTGATTTCCTAAGTTGTATTTTTTTTTAAAGTGGGAAAGACGTCGGCTCACAACTGAGAAGTCTCGGGTTTGATCCCCACATACGACCATGTACCAATGGGTTTTATAATAATAAAATCTATGTAAATTATACGACAAATCGTACAAAGAGATTTTTCCATCTACATACCTCAACAGAGCTGGCCTCTCGTTAGGTATGGCCCTGCGACAACAACTCAAAAAATCATCGGCTAAATGAGGAAGACTTTGTCTTCCGCTGGGTTCCCTGGGCCTGGCAAAGATTCCCGGGAACTGTAAGGTAACACGTGGAGAAGAAAAAAGTTTTATTAAGTATGCTAACCCCACGGTACCCAATTAAAAGGAACTCTTTTCAATTTTGTTTGTAAAATCAGTTACATACTATGTCTAATTAACAGTTTTCGCTCCATAATAAATTCTGCGATTACAGATTCATTGGTAACATCGTAGTACAATGTTTACTTCATACTATTATAGCACTTCCTCTACTATACCTACCGACTAAGTAGTTCTTAGTCTGTGACTATACCAAATAATTTTGGTTATTTAGCGTTTTATTTACGAAGCCTGGCTAGCTTTATTGATATTATGCTAGGTACGTTAGTGATTTGCCGCTTTTTTAATAAGGTAGGTAGATGCTTTCTTTTCTTATGTATTTTATAATGTACTAACTTTCCGCCCCCGGCTCCGCCCGTGGATATATTCGAACATGATAAAATATGGCCTGTCATTCAGAAATATCGTAGCTTTCTATTATATTTTTTATAGAGAAGACGACATGTGACCTTGCCACCGCCTGATTATTAAGCAATGCAAGTCTATAATTGTTTTTAAGTACCGTCAAATAAGTTGAGCTCTTTTACACCGAGCAGTACAAAATTGTCTTTGTTAGGAATTAATTTATACTTACACCTTTTTCATTTCTAAAACAGTACCGACTGATCGTAGAAAATTCATTCAAAGCTCTTAGATATAACAAAAACTTTCACCTTCACGCCCAGTTTGCTTGCACTATAGGATAACAATCTACAAACTCAAATTCAATATTTTGACTGATAAGTGACTTTTAAATGAGTTCGATTCGACTGAATAGTCTTTCTAAATCCAAAGTGTATTAAGGACCGTTGCTTTCAGTCATTTCGTATAAAAAACGCCAAAGCAATGCTCTTGTTAAAAACTACGGCTATTAGGTATGTACCCTTATTTGACGGTTATAAGATCACCTTGACCAACGGCCCTTAACATAATTCAATGAATGGATACATAGGGACGGTAACACGGTTTCGTGAGCTGTAGCCTGTACCTAAGGCAAAGGTGTCTTAACATAAGTTTCTTCTAAATCCATACGCTTCGCCCCGCCCCGCATACTCGAGCCACCCCAAAAATACATACATAAGTATTTTTTTTTTTGCAATTTGACACCAAAATTCTATGGCGGTTCATAGACTCCTCATGATCGAGGTTACCGAACCATAAAAACTTTAGGTGAGTTTTCACATTGGTTCTCCGTATATTGTTCATCCTACGTGTTGTAGTGTAATTTATTAGTGCAAGACACCATGACACGTGGTCATAATTGGAGGCAATTTGTCTCTATCCATATGAAATACTAAACACCTTTGTTATTTATACACAAGCAACTTTCAATAAGACTCATATACAAGGATTTATTGTTATAACTGTAGGTAGTATATTATGGCAACCAAATAGCAAGTGGATATGGCTCAATAACTTCAAAATACCTCAAAAGTTCTTCTTGTCAGTCTCACAAGACTTATTATGAATCACTCGGGATTTCTGGAACACCAATGGCTCCGGTTGACAGCCTCACAGGAACATTCATTAATGGAATACTTCGTCACTGATCTAATCAGGTCATCTGGTAAGGGAACGACCGCTTTCGACTCGACCTTGGACCACTAGATGCTCTATTGAGTCTTCATCTATCTTCCTTCGGTCCTCAAATTACCAAAATACCATCGGTCAAGTTAATGAAACCGCTGAGGGCACCAGTTTGATAACAGGTTTAGTCTGGTGGTTAGTGATCCTATACAGATAAAGATGGTTTCGGTTTTCAATCCCGAATCGAAAAATACACCGGTCGACACGATTTTTGGGTTTGAGATCAAATTTCGATTTCTCTTACGTAACTAATAAAGGAAAAGTTTGCTTTTGTAGAAACTGGAGCCGCCTGTGCTCATACGGTCAATTAAAATTTTCAAAACTAACTTACCGACGTAAACAGACAAAATAATTATTACTTTAAGTATATCAAACTTGAGGATCTATGCGCGGGCTATTACACTGAAAATAAATTAATAATATTTTACACATTTCTAATTGAACTTCTATGACAACATAATTTCACTATTACAAAAGGATTTGGGGAAAAAAATTTTTTGACCCACCCTATTATATAAGTCGAAGATGGATATTTTGTTTTTTTTATGTATAGAATCAGAATTTATGCACTAAACTATACAGAAGAAAAAATACGTATCAAAAAATGTAAGTACGTAGGCTATATTGTCACGGATGTTATTAAAAGTCTGAAATGTTAATAAACAACATAAATTCTCTTTCCTGTACTCGACTTCGTAGTCTCAGTAATGCCTTTGGTAGTCTATTTAGAGACAAAAAAGTTCCTAGTTCCTCAAAAGGAACCACTAAATGATGATTTATGATTTTCCTACGGCCCGAATCAAGTTTTAAAACAGCCAGATAATAAGGCCCGCGAGGGTATTGAAAACGCACGCGCAGCAATTAAGATTTTCAGTATAGGTACTGTTTCCATTAAAATTAGGTTTTGCGGCCCACCTAGTTTACGGTCTTCATGCTTTTGGCCCACCAGTGACTTTGAGTTTGATATGGCTGCACTAAAGAAATTCTACTAAAAATAAAGGTTTTTTTTTATAGGTACATTGTGTAAAGTATGAGTAGGGGAAAGGTGTACAAAACGATCCCTCGAGGTAAAACGATTCCCCACTGTTTTAAACAAACTGTTAGTGCCATCTATCTGATTAACTCGCTAACGTCTACCCCGCCACCCGCTCAGTTGTCCGGCAAAGTGTCATGGCGTTGTGATGACTGTGCGTTGTGTAACGATAAAAAAAAGAAAATCTCTGTGTTTGATCTAAGGTAAGCTTAAAATCAATGTTAGATTGTTGACATTTTGTTACTTTTTGGTTAATGGCTGTTTTAGTGCCGGTTTCTATTGATTTTCAATAACATTTCAAGCACGTTTTGATACTCATTAAGATAATATTTGAGGTTATTTTTGAATAAGTTTTGCAAATATTACATTTGGGGTCAAACGATCCCTTTCTGTGGGTATAAAATGATCCCGGGGATCATTTTACCCATAACATTTTGTCAGTTTGCAAAAAAGAATGCTAAATTGAGTGATTTGTTTTACCTATACCTATATTTACCTATATGTATGTTTGTATGCATGATCATAGTAACGATGAATGCCAACTGCTCGCTATGCCGTCCACAGAACATATGAATACCCCTATTGATACACCGTTAGCTCTATCGTGTGAATCTCTTCAAAACCAAGCTTATAATTTGATTTCAAACCAGATTACGCCCACAAAAACTACGCAAGCCCAAGAGAGTGATCCTGTTACAACCTCTACTTTAGTTACGTCTATTGATTTACCTTCCACATCATTTGGAGTTTTTGCACCGCGAGACATTTGACCTTTGCCAAAGATAGAATGAAATAGAAATAATAATGTAAAGAAAAGAAAAATAGACACATCAATATTAACTAGTACATCCTATAAAAACTATTTAGAAGAGGAAAAGCAGAAGAAAATAGAAAAAGAAGAAAAGCAAAGGGCATGCAAATACAAACCTGAAAAACCGATCCCTAAAAAGAAAACTATAGGAAAAAAATCAAAAGAAGAGAAAGGAACAAAGAACTTTCTAAACTACTTTTGAAGACTATTTTTAGATTTAATAGACACTGTTAATCTCAGATTGTGTCAGGTTGTCGTTTTCAGACTGATGTAGAGTATAATTATTATTGCTACACTTGAAAATAAATGTGATTATGATAAATATATATTTTATTTTAACTTGGGGTACAATATGATCCCTGGGATCGTTTTGTCCCTACCCCGGGGATCATTTTATACACCCAGGTGTACAAAATGATCCTTTAGTAAACTTCTGGAAAATGTTTAATAAATCTGAAAATATAAACAAACTAAAAAGAAATGGTATGCCAGTTTATCAGTACTTAAATTATTTATCCAAAGTTCCTTCATTTGTTTTGTTTAACAAATTTAAATTTGTTTGATTTAACTTTAATATTTTAGACACAATAAGCATTTCCCCTTAGGGGGATCGTTTTGTACACCTTTCCCCTACTCATTCATACTTTTTGTAGAAAATACTGGCTGTATGTGTTAATACTGGCAAGTAATGTTTTAGACAGAGTTTCAAATATTTATAAACTATATTTGAAGCTCTGAGAGTCCGGCCATCAGCAACGCTGGAATGATGTAGACTTTGAAACAATAAATAAATAATATAATATAAAAACCTACTCTTATCATTGAAATCGCCTTAAAACCCGTTATACATTGTTATTGTACATTAGCTAGGTTACCGCTTCTTAGTTCTTGGAAATTTTTGAAATGTGTCACAAGAATTATTCCGGAGGATTTCCGAGATAAAAAATAGTCTTAGTTATACTCTCTGGCGACTATCTCTGTGCAAATAATCAAACACATTTATAATAATACTAGCATTCCGCCCCCGGCTTCGCCCGTGGATATTTACGAACAAAAAACCCCTACCCCCTACCCACTACCCTCGACCACTACCACTACCACTACCTCTATATCATCAATAGTTTTCGCAGCGCACGCGATGTAAGGAATTTCTTAGGTATTTTTTTTACACCTTGGGTTACATTATTGGAGTTTTAGTAAGGATCCCAAATTTTTTTGAAAAAAGAATATAGCCTATGTCACTCAGGGTGAATGTAGCTTTCCAATGGTGTAAGATTTTTTTGAAATCGGCACAGTAGTTTTTTAGTTTATTAATTACAAACAACAAACAAAAATACAAATCTTTCCTCTTTATAATATTAGTATAGATAGATAGATGAGTTAGGAAGTCATGTTCTTATACTCAAACTGTACACTCGTTGGTAACCAGCCACTTTCTTCCCTTGGTAAACAATCTACTATTCTTTATCTGTGAGGGTAGGGTAAGTATGTATGCTATTTCCTATGACAACTATGATAAATGGATTATAATATAATATTGATGTCATGTAGGTACTTAATAATACCAAGTGGTATACAAAAGACAGGAACCCGCATCGTTGACAACGGAAAGGCCACAAAACACCACGTTCGTGCTTCTCAAATTACAAAACTACATTGTTTATCTTACTATCATCACGCCTTTTATCTCAAGAGGGGTAGACAGAGACAATCTTTCGCTTCTTTTATATTCATCATACCTTTCATACATGTTCGGCGATTCTGTGTAGGTACTTTTAATATTTCCATCGATCAATATTTTTTTAGGATATGTTTAATAAAAGTAGGTCGTCCTCTGCAAACATTTCCTTACACTTCAGCCATATAAACTTTTTTAGAGTTTTTTTTATTCTACACTATTCTGTCCTACATAATTTTGTTATATCTCTGACGGATTAGACAGCTTACCTACGCTATAGAAACTTGCTGGGGCTAACTATTCCTATACTGTTAATGCTCAGCTAAACATGATAGGACCATGTTTATTAGTCGTAACCCTTCCCTGTGAATAAACCTAGCTAATAGTGGAAACCGCAACAAAGCCCAGTCAGTAATTTTTGCCTGAAAAGGGCACAGACAGAGCGGCTAGGGGGACTTTGTTTTATGTAGTGAATAGTAATATATGTTTGCCTTACAGCTCCCGAAACCGTGTTATCGTTTCAGGGTACCCAGCGGAAGATCAAGTTTCCCTCGTTTAGCCAATAGTATAAATTTGTGAGGCTGTACCACTCGTTGGCCAGTTCTGTTGAGATATATTTAGATGGAAAAGCCTCGTGTGGTTTGTCGGATTATGTACATTTATTTAAAAAAGCCATGTAGGCCGGGATCCGGAATCGATCCCGTGGTTTGTTAGTTAAATACCAGACGTCTTAACCACTCAGCCATCGACGCATATTATAAGTTATCTATGTCAATTAATAACTTGGCAATAACTGTGAATACAAATGACTCTTTCACGTGATTATTGCATGTTATAATAGCATTGAAATAATAATTATAAATGAAAACATAAGCAGCGTGTGCCTTACCTACTCTACTGTCAATCGATCTATCTAGAAAACCCCGTGGGATTTACATTTCAAATTATTTTAATCGCACGATAATAATACAATAGATTTGAATTGTGTTTTATTTTATTAATATTTATTTAAAACGTAAATGAACGTTTTCCGTGGTATTAGACTTTAGTCAATGCGAAGGAATAACATTTTTTATCGGGTTATCGAAAATGATTTAATAGTAGTTTATAATACGGGATCATAATAGGGGTAATTAAAACACAAGTGGAATTTTAAAATTTTAATAGCATCCACAAGTGTTTTAATTCCAAGTTATGTGCCCGTTCATACACTACTTTATCTAATCCCATGCAATAGTAAAAACAAATTAAACCAAGATATTTTTCTTAATCGACAAATTGGCGGCAAACCGCGGTTACCTACTGCGCATGCGCGTTAACTGTCAAGTGACTTTGACATGCGCGTGTCGATATTTTCATAGTTTATTGAGGCTGTATAAAAAAATCCTGCATTAAAAAAAAACAAAACATTACGATATCGTTTTTGTATGAAAACTTCGGTACTGTAATACATTATAGTATCGAAGTTTGACATATTAGAGACGCATGTATGTAAAACATACCATTATGAAGTATAATTCGATTTTGTAATAGAAATTTTACGATATAAGAGTAAATAAAAAATATTATTGTGTTGAAAACTTTTGCACATTTAACATTTACACGAATACCTCTAGATAATTATCCTTTTGTTGAGCATAAATACCTGTTCAGTCGAAGAACTAGTAACTTTTTCACGGTGCCCCAGATCAATCTCTCTGTGCAAAAAAATCACGATCGACGATCCGTTTTACGTGAAAGAAGCACAAATAAACACAGTGCTTTGCGGTTGCACGCTCCGCTCCTTATACCGTGATTAGAGCTGGTCGTTTTTTTGACAAACTGCTTCAAGAAACAGATTTTTGCCATGTAACGAACGAACGCTTTTATGACAGAAGGAAAATCAGCTTTTTTTAAAAAGCAGGTTTATTGCTTCGGCTATTCAACTGTACGTACGTACAATAGAGCCTGGTCGTTTTTTTTGACTAACCGTTTCAAGAATCAGATTTTTGCAACCATTTACATATTGCGCTTGTGTGTGTAGTGTAGTGCCTGTGAGAAGTGTGAGAGGTTCTAGCTTCCTATTAAGAGCGTAGACGGTCTGCAAGGGAATTGAGAAATAGGTATTTGAAGAAACTATTGCCGTCGCCTCACCCTTTGGTCCCCCCCGTAGAGTGCGATAGGGACAACTGCAGTTTAGACCGATTATACCTATAAAACCTTGACCGATAGATGTTTCGTATTCCCCTGTTTTCTCCACCAAAACTGATCCGATTTAATTATTTTTGGTATTGAAATTTAAAGAAAGAATAGATATATGCTCCTATTTTTCTTTTACATTAAAACCTTTTCAAATTAGTCTGGTAGTCGTCTGATCACGGCGGTATAAACGAGGCATTTTTTTTAGGTTTTTGGAAGGGCTTATTTTTTTAGGTAATTAGTTGTTGGAAAAAAGTAAATAACAGGGGCATGCCTACAGTAAACCTAGATTTTATGAAAAAAAAACTATTGCTCTAGAGGCATTATCCGTGAAGAAAATAGGGGAATACATTTGTATGGAGAAAATGCAGCCCGGCTACGCTCTTAATGAAATAATTTTTAAAATCGATTCTATAGTTTCAGAGATTACCCCTACATCAAATCTTATAAACTGTACCTCTTTATAATATTAGTATAGATTAGATACATGTACCCATAACACATGCTTTGGGGTTCCGTGTTATCATATTTAGAACCGCGACATCTTTCGTTTCGACTCGAAGGCCAAACCGACGAATCCATACAGGGCCAGCCAGGGAAGGAATGCACGGCCCGAGTGTGTCCAACAGCATAATGACCGACCCAGCAATTTGCTCGGCATTCTAGTGTTGGACATTCTCGGGCCGTGCATTCCTTTTCATTACCGATGACAGTACTTTCTATGCAAACAATAAATGGCTAAAATAATTGTTCTAAGTTTCCTCATTCTGGTCAAAATAAAAGATGTAGCGGGGGGTCCTATGTATGCTAAAAATAAAAATTCTACCAAAAATATTTACGACGCGGTTTGCTGTTCTTTTAATATGGACGCTGTATAGTGTATAAATACATTAGACTGATATGGTACAGACTGTCGAATAAACGGTTTTTTTGAATGAATGAATATAATATGTAGTATGTACGATTTACGCCTTATGAATAAAAAGCCGTTTCTTTTGGCACTGCTTTTCGAAGCAGTTTGTCGATTTATAAAATGGGTTACGTTCCGTTTCACGTAAAATACGAAACGACCCAGCTCTAACCGTGATGTTATAGGCTGTGTGAAGTTGGCACCCCCAAATTCGATTTTTCAGTTTTTTTTCATCAGGTTCGTTTGTCCACCGTTAGTCCACGTTTGTCCACCAAAAATTTTGTCCACCTCTCAAAAAAAAGTTATTCAAAAAATAAAAATTGGGGGTGGAAGTTGGCACCCCCAAATGCAAAATTCTATTTTTTTTTCATCCCGTTCGTTTATGCATCGTTAGTCCACGTTTGTCCACCAAAAATTTTTTTTTGTCCACCCTTAAAAAAAAAGTTCTTTAAAAAAACTAAAATTGAGGTGGAAGTTGGCACCTCCAAATGAGAATTTTCAACTTTTTTTGATCAGGTTCGTTTGTACATCGTTAGTCCACAATTGTCCACCAAAAATTTTTTTTTGTCCACCCTTCAAAAAAAAGTTATTCAAATAAACATTTTTTATGAAAAAAACAATAGAAACTGATTTTCCGGGTACGTTCAAACTACACTAAAGGTTTGAAAATCAAGTTTATAAAGTGGGCAAACGATCCAACCCCTCAGAGAAGAGAATCCACCCCTAGGAAGCTAGAGATCCCCCGTCAAAGTGAAAATACTTAGATATATACTGAATTAACTCGCGCATAACTACGTCTCTAAGGGTGGACAAGCGAAAATATGTGGTGGACAAATGAGTTTCTGAAGTGGACAAACAGACCTACCCCTTAGAGAAGCAAATCCACCCCTGGAAGTTGGAGATCCCACGACAAAGTTAAAATCCTTAGATACATATTTATATCACGCATACCTCTATCTCATATCTCTAAGGGTGGACAAACGACAACATGTGGTGGATAAACGAGTTTCCGAGGTGGACAAACAAACCAAAACCTCAAAGAAGCAATTTCACCCCTAGGAAGCTAGAGATCCTCCGTCAAAGTTAAAATCGTTAGCTATATAATTAACTCACGTATAGCTATATCTCTAAGGGTGGACAAACGACAATATATGGTGGCCAAATGAGCTTCTGAGGTGGAAGAATAGACCTACCCCTCAGAGAAGCTAATCCACCCCTAGAAAACTAGAAATCCTCCGTCAAAGTTAAAATCGTTAGCTATATAATTAACTCGCGTATAACTATATCTCTAAGGGTGGACAAACGACAGTATGTGGTGGACAAATAAGTTTCCGAGGTGTACAAACACACCTACCCCTCAGATAAGCAAATCCACCCCTAGGAAGTTGGAGATCCCACGACAAAGTTAAAATCATCAGATATATACTTATCTCACGCATAACTATTTCTCTAAGGGTGGACAAATGAAAATATGTGGTGGACAAACGAGTTTCTGAAGTGGACAAACAAACCTACCCCTCAGAAAAGCAAATAGACCCCTAGAAAGCTAGTTATCCTCCGTCAAAGTTAAATTCAGGGCTTTTTTCTTTAAAAATGTTTATTTGAATAACTTTTTTTGAAGGGTGGACAAAAAAAAATGTTTGGTGGACAAACGTGGACTAACGATATACAAACGAACCTGATGAAAAAAAGTTGAAAATTCGCATTTGGGGGTGCCAACTTCCACCTCATTTTTAGTTTTTTTTAAATAACTTTTTTTTGGAGGGTGGACAAAAAATAATTTTTGGTGGACAAACGTGGACTAACGATGGATAAACAAACGTGATGAAAAAAAAAATGGAAATTCGCATTTGGGGGTGCCAACTTCCACCCTAATTTAATTTTTTTGAATAACTTTTTTTTGAGAGGTGGACAAAAAAAAATTTTTGGTGGACAAACGTGGACTAACGATGGACAAAAGAACCTGATGAAAAAAAACTGAAAAATCGAATTTGGGGGTGCCAACTTCACAGAGCCGATGTTATATAGCCTGAAGAATTGAGCTAACCAATTTAACAAGATTTTTAAATCCGACTGGTACCTAATTCCAGAGATTCCAAGCACGTAGGCAGGGGGAGGGTCCAGTGGGTCCGGACCCCCCCCCCCCCCCCCCAAGCGAGCTAGGATATTGACTTATTGCAGAAAAGATGTAATAAAAGGTAAAGTCGTACTTTGTGTTTTATTTTTTCAAAAAACTGACCTCGACAGTGCAGTTCGACCACATGGCAAGGAAGAACGGATAATTAATCTACACATTGTGAAACAGAGTCTAAGTTATGTTGTTTAGTTGTTGCGATATTCACGGAACTGTGCTCTGTGGTTTTATATAGTAATGGTTTTATAATCATTGTTGTTCGGATTTAATAGGATTTTTATCTTCTCGTTTTGCAAACTTGTCCTTTATGGCGAGTTAGTAAATGGTATTTATGAGATTTTAAAATCAGTTTCAAGAAATAATTTCGTTTCGTTACAACAGCTAAACCTAAAATTTATTATCACGCCTTTTATCTTGACATACCTCTTTAGCTTCTTTTATATTCATCATACTTTTAATACATGCTCGGCGATTGTGTGTTAATATTTCCATCGATCAATACATTTTTTTATATGTTCAATAAAAGTACACCTAGGTCGTTCTAAGCCAGCATTTCCTTTCACTTCAGCCTTTTCAACCTTTTTAGTCAATCTTTCATCCTTCATTGTTTCAACGTGTCTCCAAACTAGCTTAGGTAAACTACTTTTCTTCATTTTAGTCACTCTCAGTAATGTCTCTGAATACAGAACAAACCAGACTACGCATGCGCACTGAAAATGTCCAAAAAATACGGGATTTGCCGCACCCCTCATACCTACTTCTCGCCACGATTTACCGATTTTGGGATAATTTCTTATTATCAAGAGAATAATAATAAACCAATCCCATAAACACCTCAGAACAATAGCCCCAGATTATACACTCTAAAAAGGGCCTCTACGTGTTGACCTATGCTCCCATGCCAGCCTTACAAAGGACCGGGCATTGTGCCCGTGAATTTAGAGTTATACCTATAATAACAATAAAATATAATATTAATAAAAAAATCTTATATTGTCTTTTTATCAAAAAATACAACAACCGGGGTACACCATTTTAGTGTACTATTATTTTAGCCTTAGTTTGAAGAATGTATGCGGATTCCGGTTTATTCTATATTCTGAGGTAAAATGCATTCATTTTGTACAAATTTTGCCATGATTTGTTCTAAATTGAACTTGAGATCTTGGACTAAATACCAAGCACCTACTAAGCACCAACTTTCTGTTTTCCACTTCTGAAATTTGCAAGATAATTAGGTACTACTAAAAGATTTATTTTTCAATCGGTAGATACTTACCTATTCACAAAGTCAAAACCAATGGTCGATAAGTTTGTTTTCATTTACTAATAACAATAACCACAATTTCATTATAGCACCGTAATTAGTAATAAAAAACACACTGATCTTATCAGTCAAACTAAAACCATGACAAGAAGTTTCCAAACTAACCGAAAAGTCTACTTAATTATGTAGAAATTATTTCTCTAAACTTAACAATTAACCCACTTTATACAATTAACTGGATAGTTTATCCAACGATGTGACAACTTTCTTAATAGTCTCGGTACTAGCTTCCAACAGATGGCGCTAATTTCTTTAAATGTATTTTTTAAGAGGATGTATAGAGCTAAATGCGAGTTTTATGATGCGTAAAAGTACATGATCTACTGCAGTGACCATAATCAAAAAATATATGATATTCTTGAGGTTATATGTACCTCTAAAAAAATATTTTACTGTCTAGAAATAGTACTAAATTGCATGCAATGATTCTGATTTTTTGACAGATTTTTTATCTAGCAATATACTATCGTAATACTGTTCTGTTTTTTAATCAAATTTTCAGCAAGTTCCTTTATTCTCATTTTCGAGATTTTATGTACGCACTGCACGGGTGTGTGCGTAAGCGCTCGTGTACCGACAGTACCGGTTGCAGCCTGATGCTATATTATTAGTGGCAGCCACGTCGTTTGGTGTGTATGTGTGCCCGCGTGGGGGCGGTGCCATCTCTCAAGGTCGTTGGCTCTATTCAGCGTCTTAAAGCGTTTAATGAATTAATTTCTACGAAATATTACTAAGCCCAATCAGTACAATGTTGTTTTATTCGTAAATTAGTTAGTATTCTTTTTCTCTTCTTCACGGGTGCCTTATGGCTCCCGGAACCGTGTTATCGGTCCCAGGATACCCAGTGAAAGACCAAGTCCCCCTCTTTTAGCCGATGGTATTTATGAGGCTATAGATAACGAGTGGCCAGTTCTGGTATGGTATATTTAGATGGAAATGCCTCTAAGTGTGGTTTGTTGGATTATGTACAATAAGTTTTTTTATTGACAGGGATCAAACCGTGATTCCACTCGGCCACCGACACACTTTTTTATTATTATTTATTTGTTATAGGTAGAGAGATGGAGACAGAAAGTGGTTGTAAACACTTGCCGGCAGAAAACTTGTATATAGACGAGTAGGGGTCCAGCGCTTGTCGGTACGCCGCTGAGCCGATTTAGAAGAAGCTACCAGCTGGCAGAAAATGAGTGAACAGCATTTGTGGGGACGTCTCGGTTGTAAGAAAAATATTTTCTGCCAATTTACTCCGTACCGACAAGCGCTGGACCCCTACTTACTCGTCTACAAGAATTTGTAGAGGGGGGCTCTGACTACACACACAACTTTCTGTCTCCATCTCTCTAACTATTAGTAACATGCTACATTTCTTACCATATTGTGTGTATTTTGTTTACATTTTTATTATTCTTCATATTTTAAAATGTTACCTACTAACTACTCTCTGTTTATTATATGATGGATTGACTGATATAGAGTATAAATTAAGAAAATTCATATTAAAATATTATTCCTAGTATTACAAAACCAATTTAACTAATTAGATATAGATGTAAATAATTAATATTGAAATAAAACCTTTTAGATTTGTATATCTTTGTTATCTATTGAACAGAGTATAATTTACGAATAAAACAATATATTGTATATAAATCGCCTGCGTTTGGTATTATGTTTGATTTGACTCATTTTGCGCTTAAAAAGTTAAAAAATCAATAAATACCACACTAGCGCCATCTATTAAGAGCTAGGTTCAAGACGACCTCCCTTAATTCGAACACGTAATTAAACGTAATTGTTAATCAGTGACATACATTAGTGGTGACTCTGATGACAGTTCGCTGTGAGTTTGTGCAATAATTACAGGCGTGCACTGGTGTCCTTATTTAACGCTTTCTAAGCAAATCATCCAAGTATTCTTCCGTATTATGTATAGGTCGTGTCACATAATTTTTTTTCTTTTTTTTCTTTTTTTTCTTTTATCACGGGTTGCTTTACAGCTCCTGAAACAGTGTTACGGTTCTACGGTACCCAGCGGAAGTCGCAAGTCTCTCTCGTTTAGCCGATGGTATTTGTGAAGCTATACCTAACGAGTGGTCTGTTGAGGTATATTTAGATGGAAAAGCCTCAAGTGTGGTTTGTCGGATTATGTATATACTTACATAAGTTTTTAATTAAAAACCCCATTGGTACATGGCCGGGATCCGGGATCGAACCCGTGGTCTGCCTAGATAGTACCTACTAGACTTTTTAACCGCTCGGCCACCGACGCCCTTTAATTAAATTAAATTAATTAAAAAAATTATATCTTAAAAAAATAAAAACACGCCTTTGTCACGCACACTTTTGCAAACCAAATGAGCCCAAACTCGAAGGGTCTTAGTAGGCTTGAAAGAGTTCCATTATCCACCTCTTGCCTCCGTGATCAGATCAGATCGATGGTACCAAATTATTGTATTGGCATCCGAATTACATACACTTGCAAAGTTTAGAATCGATACGACAATTAGAAGTTAAATTCGACTTCCAAGATTTGTTTACGCTAGTTACAGTTGAAGCTAATATAAAGCGTGTAATAAAAAGATCGTCATTGCTGGTAGATTATTTAAAAAATCTAAAGTAAAGGTTATAAAATAATGAGATATTACTGATAATCCACTTACGACTTTCTTCTTCTATAATAATATTATAGGAAAAAGGTGTTAAAATAAAAGAATTAAAAATTGAAAGAAGTGGTAAGTCCACGTCACACCAAGGACGGTCGTCTTCAGGACAACGTGACGCGAAATCAAGTATAATTCTAACCTTCGATCCGTGATTATTAATCAACTTAATTGTTCTATTGAAATGAATGGAGCCTGAAAAGTCCGTTAGATTCAAGAATATTTTAATATTTGATTCAATTCCCGTGTGCATGTTGTACCACTTTTTAGTTTTATGCAGTGTATCTTGCATCCCATATTATGGTCTTGTTCATACAAAAATCCCATAGAAAAAAGCATCTTCAGTTTTTTCTGAATTATTCAATATACTGGGCAACTTTTCCAATTTTCCTTTTTTTTCTCTTTCTTTTTTTTAAAATTTATTTCGTAGGTACACAAGGCACACTTGAAACAGTCAATTTCTCCAAAAACCTCATTCAGACTATTACTATTTAATCTATGCTATTACGAACATTTAAAAATTGAGTTAACCAAATCGGTCCAGCCGTTCTCAAGTAATGCGCTTACAAACTAACAGCTTTTAATTTTTATTCTTCTCTATAAAAAAAAGTTACATAGATTTTTTTTGTTTCTATACAATGTTTGTGCAGGATAGGCTCCGAAACAAAACTACTAAACGCATTGTTGATTTTTGTTTTCACCATTAGATAGGTTGATTCGCCAGGTATAAGAGTACCTATCAAGTTTAGGAGCTGAGCATTTACAGTATAAGTAAATCAAGTCAGAGTTTCCATGGCGTATGCTATGTTATTTTCCTTCAGAGCAACATTAGAACTTTCTCAGTGCATCAGCTGTGAAGTATCAACTACTGGATACATATCACAGGTCGTGCTCTGATAAAAACAGTCACCGTCACTATGATTGTCTATTACAATGTGGGAGTAAAAAGCGAAACTGTCAAGTTAGCGTTATTTTCAGTGCCGGCGCTAGGAATTTTATTTTATTTTATTTTATTCTAGACAACAAACAACCATACAACAAACATTACTACAACATAGTATATAATATTAAATAAAATAAAGTTATCAGCTGTTTTTCCTGGTGCTTAAAAAGAATAATATTTCAAAGAGAAGAAAGAATCAAAATCTATCTATCTATCATCACGCCTTTCATCCCAAGAGGGGTAGGCAGAGACAATCGAATACCATTTGTTACGATCCTGACATACCTCTTTCGCTTCTTTTATATTAATCATACCTTTCACACATGCTCGGCGATTGTGTGTACTTTCAATATTTCCATCGATCAATACATTTTTTATAAAGTACACCTAGGTCGTCCTCTGCCAGCATTTCCTTTCACTTCAGCCATATAAACCTTTTTAGTCAATCATTCATTCTTCATTCTTTCAACGTGTCAAAACCATCGTAAACTACTTTTCTTCATTTTAGTCACAACATCATCTTTTTATTCTTTATTTTATTTTATTCTTTTTATTTCTCCGCATTCTTCTCTAATGACATCGTTCCGGATGTAGTCAATACGCTTTATATCACACATTCTACGTAAAGACCAATATATCAGAAGAAGATTAAGTAGGCCACACATTGGTCCGGCATCGTACCGAAAATTTCCCATTCCGGCCGCCGGATGATCAAGTCTAGGCGGCTATTGTTACAAGAATCGGACGAGTCTGTAGTAGGTTTTGGTGGACCGTACAGCGACGCGCGAATGTGTGGCCACCTTTAACGTCTCACATGAAAGTAGAAAAAATATTGAGTATTGCAAGTGAGTATACCTAACCCATTACCAAGTATCCATGGGTGTCTATGACCATCCCTTTTCAATAAATTACCATATTTTTTATGCCCGTCAAGCAATTAAAAAAACCGGCCAAGTGCGAGTCAGACTCGCGCACGCAGGGTTTCGTAGCATTGTCTATAAAAAACGGCAAAAAAAATAATAAAAAATAAATAAATACACGTTTGTTGTAGGTATGGGATAAATATTAATTTTAATTTAATTATTTATCTTTAAAGTGAATATATATAACTAAATATTCTGTGCATATTTCAAGCGTCGCAAAAAAATGAAGTTTGTTGTATGGGAGCCCCCTTAAATATTTATTTTATTCTGTTTTATAGTATTTGTTGTTATAGCGGTAACAAAAATACTTACATCATCTGTGAAAATTTCAACTGTCTAACTATCACGGTTAATGAGAGACGGACAGACAGACGGACGGACGGACAGCGGAGCCTTAGTAATAGGGTTTCCGTTTTTTTACCCTTTGGGTTCCGAAAAAATGCGAAGAAGACATACTTATTATGATCAAACCTTATGGCCGTCACTGCAGCCGCGACATTCAGTGCGGAACAGTTGCTCCAACGCACGCGCGCGGCCTTTCACCGTGGTGCAAGTGCAAGAGAAGTACAATACAATGCAAAATTCTCTCAAAACATCTCTAATTGAATAGAAGAGTTCTTCTTCCATGTGCTTAGCGTACGTCATCAGGACAGGGCAATAGTGTGATCATACCATCTCAATTATTCTCAATTACTTATTGATAAATCAGCAACATCATATTCTAACTAAACACGCCTTTTGTCTCAAGAGGGGTAGGCAGAGACAATCGAATGCCATTTGTTACGATTCTGACATACCTCTTTCGTTTCTTTTTTATTCATCATACCTTTCATACATGCTCGTTGATTGTGTGTACTTTTAATATTTCAATCGAATAATTCATTTTTTATATCTTCAATAAAAGTACACCTAGGTCGTCCTCTGACAGCATTTCCTTTCACTTCAGCCATATAAACCTTTTTAGTCAATCTTTCATCCTTCATTCTTTCAACTACTTTTCTTCATTTTAGTCACAACATCATTTTTACTCCGTATGCTTCTCTATTTTCTACGTAACAAAATATTAAAAGCTAGTAGTACACACTGTACACACAATCGCCAAGCATGTATGAATATAAAAGAAGCGAACGAGGTATGTCAGGATCGTAACTCGTAACATTCGTAACAAATGGCATTCGATTGTCTCTGCCTATCCCTCTTGGGATAAAATGCGTGATGACAGATAGATAGATATTGGGGCGTTTAGCTGCAAATGCTGTCAATATTCTTAGGACGGTAAATTATTAAAAATCTAATTAGCGCTGTGTAGCAGTGGCTAAGGGTGAATATTTTCAGAAGGGAAGCCATAAAATACCTCACTCGAAAAAATTATTTTATAATCCAAAATTTTTTTATTTAATTTGTCTCTTGTATTCAAAACTATTGTTACGAGCTAGGGTTCGAAGAGATTTAAAATACCGATTAAATAAACAAACTTTACTTTAACACCACCAAAAATACAGTTAAATAAATGAACACTATAGAATAACACTTATTCGCACTAAATTCCACTTCACTGTTTCGCTTTGATCGCTCTGATTCGCACTGTGTTATTTCCGGTCAAGATCCTCTGTTTATATTGCCCACCGAACATTCGAGACACGCCGAGATTGTTGTACAAAGTTATAGACGCGCCTCGATGGGACTCGGCGCCAAATACCTACTCACAGACCGATTTTGGTACCTATGGCTAGGCACATACGGTCCATTTTCGTTTGTACTTGATTCTCTCTGGATGTTTCTAGAGACGTCTAACGACCTTGATGTGTTTAGGTATTTATTTGTGCGATTTAAGTACCTACTCGTTACACTGCCCCCCGCTTAGACTTGCTCGTCCCGAGCAATATTCGAGCCTTTGTAAGGAGCCAGTCGATCAATATGGACAACCTTTAACTGTCCACGCGGGCATCGTTGGATCCGATAGGTCACGTCATTGATCCTCGTGATGACCTTATACGGGCCTTCCCAGCGGTTCTGCAGCTTGGGAGATTTGCCTTTTCGGCGTTTCGGGTTGTGCAGCCACACCAACGATCCCTCGTCAAAACCGTTACTATTGAAGTTCTTATCGTACCTGGTCTTCATCTTTGTACTGGCCACAAGACTGCTCTCACGGATCTGGTCATGTATGTCGCACATCTTGTTTTTCAGGTTCGATACGTAGTCACTTACAGGTTGCGGCGCATCCGGAGGTCCGCCGGTCAGGAGATCAACTGGTAGTCGGAGCTCTCTCCCAAAGTTGGCATAAGCAGGAGTCACCTTTATGCTTTCATGCTCTGCGGATCGATATGAGAGCAAGAACAAGGGAATATATCGGTCCCAGTCCCTCTGGTGATCCTCAACCAGTTTCGCCAAATGAGTCTCCAAAGTGCGGTTGAACCTTTCAACCATTCCGTCGGACTGTGGGTGATACGCCGTAGTCCTCGTTTTATTTATTCCCAGGAGACGGCATACTTCCTGGAACAACTGCGACTCAAAGTTACGCCCTTGATCAGAATGTATCTCCATTGGTAGCCCGAACCTGCAGAATACTTCGTTGACCAACTTAGTCGCCACTGTTGTCGCTTCCTGGTTGGGAATTGCGAAGACCTCCGGCCACTTCGTGAAGTAGTCCATCACGACCATGAAGTACTTGTTCCCGTCTTCAGTGGCCGGGAACGGTCCAGCAACGTCCACCGCAATTCGTTCCCATGGAGCGCCAACATTGTACAGCTGCATGCGTCCCCTCGTACGTGTCTTAGGTCCCTTCACGGCCGCACATACTGTGCACTTGCGACACCAATCCTCGACATCTTGCCGGCAATGAACCCAATAAAATCGTTTCCTGATTTTCGCCAGGGTTCGATTCATACCCAGATGTCCTCCCGAGGATCCATCGTGCACGGACTCAAGCACTGCGCGCACCTTTGACCTAGGCACGACCAGCTGCATCAATGTCTCCTGTCCACTTGGTGACTCCCACTTGCGGTACAGCAACCCGTTGTGCAGCACTAGACTTTCCCATTGAGCCCAGTAGCTTTTCGTGGTGGAACTCATTGCTGATACAACATTCCAGCCGGGCCTTGGAACATTCTGCGTCTTCCATTCCATTATCGGCGCCAAGTTGTTATCCTTGAGTTGCTCGTCTCTCGTCCTCTCGTTCGCCCATTCGTCACTAAGGTTGTTAGTCGTAATCACTTTGATGACAGAATCACCGATTTCACGCCTCGAGCACTGTTTACAATCTTCAGGGCACGGCCTGCGTGACAGTGCGTCAGCGTTGCCATGCGTCCGTCCTCGTCGATGTTCGTTCGTCATCTCACATGGCGTCCCGTTGACCTCGCCGGCGATCACCAGACTGTTCCCGTCGAAAACTTGTCGGATGGTAACTTTTGGGGCTGTGTCACGATCAGCCAGTACCCGCCCCACGGCTCTGGCTGTTACTCGTTTCCCGGAAGCTCCGTAGTTACGGCACGGACATCAGCTCCGACGTCCCGTTTCGGCACTCGTTGATCCGTGCCTTGTCGCTTAAGCGCCGGGCAGCTAGCTTTAAGGTGCCCCAGCTTGTGGCAGTAGAAGCAGCGGGGTAAGTAGCTACGCCTCTCTGCTACAGGTGTCGTTGTTAGAGTAGCCTCCTCCGCCACTTGTCGCAATCGCTGAGATCGAGGCTCCTGTCTCACTGCTTCCACCTCTAGAGCATGGGCCAGTGCATCTTTCAGGGCGCTGTGGTGGCCCAGTCGAACTGCAGCTCTGACCTCCATGCTGCGGATGCCGTCGATGAATGCTTGAACGAGGTTCGCAGCAATGAACTCTTGTCCGGCAGATGGGTACGCCTTCCTCACGATCTTCTCGATCTCCAGAGCCCATTGTTGCAGATTCTCACCAGCATGTTGCGTCCTGTCCCTCAGCTGCGCTCGGTAGACGTGCTCCAGGTGTTTGTCGCCGTACCTGGAGTCCATTGCCTCGATCAGGTTCCCGTACGTGGTGCAGCTGTCTGGAGAGGCCTCCAGAACCGATAGTGCACGGCCCCTTAAAGCCACTGTCAAGGCGGTCAAAGATTGCTCGTCTGTCCAGCCGTTGGCAAAGGCGACCGTTTGGAACTGCAATTTGTACGCTGTCCAGGACGTAGTCCCGTCGTACGGCGGCACCTTGACTCGAGGGCCGGAGACGACGACGCCTCCAGAAACAGGAGCGGACAGCTTCAGTTTTCTCACTTCATTCTGAAGCCTCTCGCATTGGCTGTCAAGTCGTGCCTCCAACTCTCCGTAGCGGTCGTTAAGTCTTGTATCCTGTTCTCCGCTCATCCTTGTCTGTATTTCCTTATGGAGATCCTTATAGTGCTGTTTGAGGTCTTCGTACCGGATGTCGAGGTCTTCGATTCTCTCCTCGTGCATGTCTGTAACCCTCTGTAGCTGCTTCACCTCCATAGTCACCTTTCTTAGTGATTCTGAAAGCAGCTCCTTAAGGCTAGCAGACTGCTCCTTGAACAGCCGGCAAGTCTGCTCCTCCCGAAGTCTGGCCTCCTCCTCTTGTCGTCTGGCCTGCTCCTCCAATAGCTGCCGAGTCTGCTCCTCCCGAAGTCTGGCCTGCTCCTCCTGACGCCTGGCCTGCTCCTCCTGACGTCGGGCCTGCTCCTCCAACAGCTGTCGAGTCTGTTCCTCCTGACGTCTGGCCTGCTCCTCCATCAGCCGAACCAGCATTCCCATGTCGGTTGCCTGGGGAGCACCCGCAGAACCCGCAGCACCCGTATCAACTCCAGCAGCAGCTCCAGCACCAACAGCAGCAGTCCCAGCAGCACCAGCAGCGGCTCCAGCAGCAGCTCCGGCACCACCAGCAGCATTCCCAGCAGCACCAGCAGCGGCTCCAGCAGCAGCAGCCTCGTCGACCTCCTCGCCGTGATGTCCAGCAGTAGTTTGTCGTGTTTTGGGTCGCCGTGATAACGACGAGTCACGTGGTGTAATCGGCATTTTTGAATCCCACACTCCTGACACCAATTTGTTACGAGCTAGAGTTCGAAGAGATTTAAAATACCGATTAAATAAACAAACTTTAATTTAACACCACCAAAAATACAGTTAAATAAATGAACACTATAGAATAACACTTATTCGCACTAAATTCCACTTCACTGTTTCGCTTTGATCGCTCTGATTCGCACTGTGTTATTTCCGGTCAAGATCCTCTGTTTATATTGCCCACCGAACATTCGAGACACGCCGAGATTGTTGTACAAAGTTATAGACGCGCCTCGATGGGACTCGGCGCCAAATACCTACTCACAGACCGCGCCCGATTTTGGTACCTATGGCTAGGCACATACGGTCCATTTTCGTTTGTACTTGATTCTCTCTGGATGTTTCTAGAGACGTCTATCGACCTTGATGTGTTTAGGTATTTATTTGTGCGATTTAAGTACCTACTCGTTACACTATAATTGCAAAATAAACAAACACGCAAGTAAACTAACTTTTTTAATCCAGTTACATTAGCTATTTTGAACTCTCATAACCCGCAATTCTTCGGCCTATTTATGACACAGTTTGCGCGGGCTAAAATGAGATGGAACTTGGGCGGATTTTAATACAAATGAAAGAGACAGTTGCTTAGTATGAAGTAATACTTTACTACCGTACCGTAAAGGCCGAGCAAGCCGGTAGTTATGTTCTTATATTGCTAATGGATATCCATAGGCGTTTAGGATTGATAAATGCCTAAAGGTAAGCCGAAAGGAATCGGGGGTTGTATGGACTCCTCGCCGCTGCTGTGTAGACAGACAGACATAACGGAAGTAATATATGAATTACCCGAGTAAATTACCATTATCATGATGAACATTGAACATTATACGACAACATTGTGTTGTTATTTATAGACAGACAATAAATACATTATTTTCGCGCACGACATGACAACAAACGTGGACAGAATGAACACAAAGTATGCCACAATTTATTAGCTTATAATTCGTGTTCAAAATTAATTATTCGGAAACCGTCCGATAAACGCATACATACTTACGTAATAATTTTAGTTGTCTATATTATAATTACTTTCTTTGGCGCTTTTTTTTTGGCTGGGTGACAAAAATAAGTCACATCTTCCCTATTTATAAATTTGAAAAATATCATACTTGATCATCATCAATATCACTATCACTACATAATATAAAACAAACTGTAAACTATACGAAAGACCCTATTTTTTTTAAATTTTGGACTCGGAAATAAGCGGGAGGGGGGGGGGTCAATTTCCGTATATTTTCTTTAATATAATTTAAACTATGCATTTTAAAATTATAAAAAAAATATATTTGTGTTCCTTACCTATAACGAGCCCTTTCATTTAATATGTCAAAAATTTTTTACGTTTTAATTTTCCCCTCAAAATCGATTCTATACGTCCGTGATTGGGTCATGAAACTCTATAATATAATGTAACAAGTTTCAATATTTTTCGTCCAGTAGATTCGGAGAAAATAAGCTGTGACAGACGGACAGACGGACAAATAGACAGACACATGAGCGATTCTGTAAGGGTTTCCGTTTTTTCATCGGAGATATTCGGAACCCTAAAAATAGCCAAATCGGTCCAGCGGTTTATAGATACTTATGGTTGTTAACATTTTCTTTCCTAACTTTTTTGTGGTTTGTACACTAAAAATGGAATCCTTGTGAAAAATCTGCATTCTGTCTGCTAAGCTAGTTTGTATAATTTAAATTACAAATTCTTCCTTTTCAAATATGGGAGTAACTTGAAGCTGTTGTAATCAAAACCAAGTGGTTTAGTGGTGGCTCGTACTAGAAAATGTCAATGCTATTAAGGTCTATTGTACACTCGTCACGTAGTAAGAAACGAATACAAAAAGACGACCGAGCCTTACAGGTAGTCGCATATGATGTGAACATCTGACATATTACCTTGGTAATATCCTGAAAACATTAACACTTTATACACAACACTGTATGTTAAGCGCATAGCTGATGCGTTCTCCTTCTCTATTTCTTTCTCGTCACACACACGCACACACTATTGGCTGACAATACCAACCTCTCGGAAAATTGGTCAAATCAAATAGCGCGCGCTTCCCCGGCTTCATGTTACATACTTCCGTTTCTTTTCACGAAATCACTAAAAGAGGAAAGATGTTACACATCAAAAGTACAATGTCAGAATACAGAATTATACTTTCATACAGATTAGCTGCAGTTATTTTTACATGTTCATTTGGTTATTTGGTACTTATATGATTTGTATGTGCTTTAATTTTTCCTGAAATCTGACAGATATAAGTGTCAAGTGTATTTAAATTAATACATATCCTTGGATGTTTCAATTGTTTTCAGAATTGCCAAATGCTGGCAAAATGAATTACAAAATTAAGTATCAATGCAATGCAAATATACGACAGCGCGTAAGTCTTAGGTAATAGTCAAAGATATATTATATATTATTATAACATTTTCTGAAAACATAAGTTTGTCGTATTTCACGTCAAAACAGAGCGATGAAATGTAAGAGATGTATAAGTTGGAGGGCCGCATAGTGACATATACTTTTTATCGGTGCGGGGCAGTGGTCCAACTGCTCTGTCCAACCAGTTGGACTACGGGCCTTCACTAGAGGTAGTGGTCCAACTATTTTTATAGTTGGACCACAGAACCATGTCAAAGTCCCGTGGTCCTATTTGTAAAGAGGCGCGCAGTGGACGATTCCTTTTTTAAGGCGACGCATCACAGCGCAACGAACTCAGTTTTACGCGCGGCTTATATCTCTTTAGAAAGATGTGAGCGAAATGGACTACTATTAAAATCGAAAAGGTAACCAAGGATAAGATAAGATAGACCAATATTCAAGTACCAGAAACATGAGAATGTACGATTTCTCAACATTCCGAAAAACACGAAAAGGACTTCGGATTTTCTATGTTTTTACAAAAACTATTAGACTTATCAAATTCTAGTTAGGTAGTGTATTCTTAAAGTATGTGAAATTATCTATCTTTTAATGTCGAGAAAATTGTAAATTAGTAAATATATTAAGAGAACTCGAATCGCAAACTTGGCTGAAATACGCGTGAAATTGTGGATTTTCAAGGCTTAATAAAACTTATGTGTAACTGATTTTGGTTATTTTCTTTCCACGAGAAACTTTAAAATATATTTATCTTTGAAAAACAATTTTAATTTCGAGCCTAGGGCATACAGTTATCGCGTAAAACTGGAAAAACTAAACATCTGATTTGTATGGGACAATAATCATGAGGCGTCTCCTTAACTTTTCATACATTTTTTTCCTTTTTTTTTCCTATGGACTGGGATTTTTTTAAAAAGGGCGATCGAAGCCGCGGGAGCGGGTAATCGGAGGGGGTAAGTGCCGAAACTAATAATGTTCAGGATCTGTTCCTATTAGCGAATCTAAAAAAAGATATTCTCCTATACAAAAAAAAAATCCCATACATTTTTTTTTATTTTTTATTTACTACAAATCAGAGGGGGTCGGTGCCTGTCCCTACAACCGAATTAGTCTCCATACATTTTTTTTCTTTTCTCCAATTGATTTCAATCGAGCAGCGGTAGTGCTACTGGTAGGAGTACGGATAGTGGTAGTGGTAGGGGTTGGAGTAGGGGTAGATGTAGTGGTAGGGTTTGGAGTAGGGGTAGATGTAGTGGTAGGGATTGGAGTAGGGGTAGGGGTAGTGATAGGGGTTGAAGTAGGGGTAGTGGTAGGACTAGGGATAGTGGTAGGGGTAGAGGTAGTGGTAGGGGTTGGAGTTGGAGTAGGGGTAGATGTAGTGGTAGGGATTGGAGTAGGGGTAGGGGTAGGGGTAGTGGTAGTGATAGGAGTAGGGGTAGGGGTTGAAGTAGGGTAGAGGTAGTGGTAGGGGTTGAAGTAAGGGTAGTGGTAGGACTAGGGGATAGTGGTAGGGGTAGAGGTAGTGGTAGGGGTTGGAGTTGGAGTAGGGGTAGTGGGAGCAGTTGTGGTAGGAGTAGGGAATTATTTGACGTGATAGGTCGGGCTTATCGCTTGACTTGTAGCATGTCTTCTTTGTATCTCTTTGTTCCTACACTGAAACCCCGCGAGTTGTTGTGCGACTTTTTTGAATTCTGATTAAAAAAAATTATTATAACTCGCTTAAAAGTTATTATAGAGATCAATATGACAGCAAATATCTATGATTGCAGTTGAGGTTTCTCAACTAAGTTTTTTTTTCGTTAATAGGACCACGGGACTTTGACATGGTTCTGTGGTCCAACTATAAAAATACCTAGTGAAGGCCCGTAGTCCAACTGGTTGGACAGAGCAGTTGGACCACTGCCCCGCACCGCTTTTTATCACGGAAAACCTTCGAGAATATAAATTTTCCACGGGGCGGAAAGTTGTTTTTAATAGCAGACTTTACAGACAGTAATAACAACAATTGGCGCTGAGGGTTCCGTTCCGACAGGATTTTCGTTTAGGGTTTCTTGTAAGCTATAATTTTTTTTCAAAATTAATATCATTTAACTATTCATTTTAAAATTATAAAAAAAAGTTGTATTCCTTATAACGAGCCTTTTCATTTCATGATGCACTTGAAAAAAATTGTTTTGTATGTTTTAATTCTCCCGCGGGAGAGTTCGACCAAAACCCTCCAAGGAAATCAAAAGTAAAGAAAAACGCTTTGAACATTTGTACCTTCAACGTAAGATCTCTATCCTCAGAACAAAAACTTATCGAGTTAAACGCAGCTCTACAAAACATTAACCACGATATAGTATGATTGTGTGAAGTCTCCGCCGACTAATAGGCGAAAGAACCATCGAGGAGGACAATAAAATTATGTACTAAGTAAAAATATGTCAAAAAAAAAAACAAAGATAAAATTAAAACATTCTTCAGAATATAAGACAGTATGTGTAGGTACTATAGATTGAACTAGAAAAAAATACTTATTTGCAATAAAACAGGCCCACTGAGAGCTCATCTCAAGAAGTAATAGACAATTTCTACGAAGACTTGGCGAAAGCTCACAACACTATCAATTAAAAAATATCTATGAGGGATTTCAATGCACAAACCGGAATACCTAAGGAACATGAGCATTCAGCAAAAAACTTGGAGGAGGCTTTTACCCAAAAGGGGTCCATACAAGAGGGATAATTTGAATTAATTTTAATGAATATTACTTATCTCCAAAATAACAATTATTATTATTACCTATACTTTTTATTTTATTATTATTATTATTTTACAAATATTATTTTCATTTTAACTTAATGATTTGATCGGAGTGATTTATTTTATTGTATTTTTGTATGGAATTAAATAAAGCTTTATTATTATTATTATAATTCTCCCCTCAAAATCGAAATTCGATTATTTACGGACGCTATACTTCCATGATTGGGTCATGACTCATGACACTCATATATTTTATGTACCAAGTTTCAACATTATTCGTCCAGTAGATTCGGAGAAAATAAGCTGTGTTATACTACAGACAGACATGTCCGTTTTTTCATCGGAGATATTCGGAACCCCAAAAACAATATAAGTGTAAACGCACCATTATACAACGCTCCAGTGACCCATCACCTTCTCTTGCACTATACTGCCATAGGAATTCACACGCCCTTTTCTGTCTCACTAAATCTTATAGCATTGTGTAAATATTGAATTTAGATTCCACTTTTCACATGGCATTTATCATACTATATTTAAGCACGCACTAGTAACAATGTCCACATTTAATTAGTTACCTATTTTAAACAGAATATGTGACTGTCACTTCTTAAAAAATACATAGAGTAACGCCTTAATTCCTTTAGGGTAGGCAGAGAGAAAATATATACAATCCTTACTATTCTGGCACACCTTTTTCTCCTCATTCAAATCCATACCTCTATTCATGCGTGAAAAGTTTCGGAATCGAATATTTTTTCTGGGATAAACTATTCCCAATTTATCTGTAAATAATGCACCTGTGTCACTGTAATTTAGCATATAGTTACTTATTGAATATATCTAAGTGAAATAGCTGTTATTTTTTCAATAGGTTAATATGGGTGATTAAACTTTGCCCCTGTTTTCTCTTTCATGATCTATCACAAAGCTCTTATTTTTTTTAAAGCGCTGTTATACCAAATGCCTTCAATTAAACATCTTGGGTTTTTTTGTACCTTATTGAACATTCAAAATAATAATCATAAATAATAATTTTATTATTTTTGACCAATTAAAAAAATCATAAAATAATTTTAATTTTTAATTTTCAATAAGCTACAAAAAACAATATAACCGCGTCTGTCTGTCTGTCTGCGCCCTTTTCACGCAAAAACTACTTAGATTGATTCATGAGAAAAGTTTACGAGTATTAGGAGCTGACAATTAACATTATTAGTGAATCAAGTCGGAGAAAAGTTAGTTCGTGCGTTTTCAAGGCGTATTCTGTATAATCCGTCAGAGATATAAAACAAAATGATGTAGGAAATAATGATGCAGCGCTAGTCGAATATAATTTAAAGAATTAATTTATCACGCGATATCCAATTGAAAAACTAAGTACTTAGTATGGGAAAAGGGCATAACTACAATGTCATTATAATGTACCTATATAGATAAGTATTGAAAATATGCAATTATAATTCGAGGAAAATCATTGTTTAACTGTCATACAAGAAAATATAATATTAAATAATATATAACTGTTTTATACACACTTTATCATCACTTTTAAGATTAGACTGTATATGCTAAGGAAACGCAGTGCCGGAGCTAGGCAATCATTTATTATCAAAACATATCGAAACCCTCAAACTGTACTTAGGATTTTGTTATATTCTAATGATTGCACATTTGTGTATTTTGGTACCTATGCAAGTAGATATACGAATCCTCGTGCTTCGGAGGGCTTACTTCCGTAACACTTCTAGCTAGCTTCTAGTCACATGCAACAGTGTACAGTGTATTTGGCTACGTATGTTGTGTTTTTTCGCGTTCAAATGTCAGATGGATTAACCAGTTTTAATTCTAATCTTATAATATATGCGAGCCAAGCCGCGGAAATAAGCAAAATTATATTAGAATACCTATAGCTATTATAGTTAGCTTTTTATTCGCCTTTCATTATTATTGTATAATTCCTAACGCCGCCACTGCATACTATATTAATCTACTTAGGTAGGCACTTGTCTAAATCATAGTTCGTATGATGTGTCCGAAAATACACTTATCTTATAGATATTTACATATTGTAGGTATGTAAGTGTTTTATTGTCTATAAAAAATTACAAAAGAAATTAATTCGACTCGCACTTGACCGCGGTTTTTATTTCCTTTTATAATAAAGTTATAAGTGCTTGACACTTGTCATTAGGACAGCATGACGCGAAAGCATAGTTTATCATTTCATTTTCAATGATTTCGACCATCATCTCATAAAATTGAATACAATTTCAAAATGCTTTGTTTTGTATTTTCCTTCCGGTCGCATATAAAATTAGAAATGCAATTTCAATAAAAATTGTAATTTACTCACGTATTTAGTAGAACTCATTCTTCTTACTCTATTGATCGGCTTCTTCTGCGCTCTTCTATATCTGTTGTCGTCACTTGCTAATCGTGATGGCTCTTCTAGAACAAACCAATCTGTCACTGATCCTCTTCTAGCAGATTTGCTATCAAGAAGTGCATTCTGCGCACTTTTTTCACTTGTCACTTTCAATAACTCATTCTTAAAATCATCACTAATTTCTGTCACTTTAACTGTATTTAAATGTAAAACTTTGGGTGAAGGCAACGAAGAAAATGAAGAACTCTTTCTCTTCTCTTTTTTTGTAAGTTCGTTTGTTAGATTATTATCTCTGTTCTCTTTAGTATACGGCTCGGAATCACTTAGATAATTTTCATTAAATAACTCAACTGTTTTGTCGAACTCTTGACAAAGGTCAAGAAACGATGGCCCCAAGAGAGGATTCTCCAATTTTATGCTGGAGTTTGTTGACGTATTTATGGTTGATAAGCTAGAGTCATCATGTGGTTTGAAAAGATGTTTTTTATCAGTAATACTCACTTCATCAACTTTATATAAATCAAAGACAGGTCTTTTATGAGATGTTTCAAATACGTCATCATCGTCCTCTTGTTCGATGCTGCTTGTTTGTATAAATGAATGACGGTTTTTGGTGAGATTGTTTGTGTGAGTGTTTGTGTTGTGATTTACTTCTTCGACTTCATCTAAAGCTCTTGGTAAAAATTCGAAACTTTTGCTGCGTTTGTATGTTGGCCTTTCGTTTTTCTTTTCATTTTTACTTTTGAACATCCAAAATCGCTTAGACTTATATTCTTGATCTTTATCTTTACTATTGTATTTGTTATCTGGCGCCTTCGCTGACGTATGTATGTCCATTACGTCTTTCTTGGCTGTATCTTCATCCATTTTGTACCTTCTGTCGGGTAACTGAGGTTTGTCCTTCACAAAAAAACTTAAACGGGAAAACTTATTGCGAAAACTAAAAGATTTCTTCAATGTCGGAGACGGCGTTTCTTCATTAGGTGTTGGTGCTTGTAGTTCAGGAGAGTCTGGTATTGGAGGATACGATGCTAAGTCGCATTGTTTTGTCACTTCTAATTTCGTAGGGCGCGTTTTGGCAGGAACTTGGGGTTGTGGGCGGAACTTTTCCGTAACTTCGAGCAAACCCCGTTCAATAACAAGTAGATTCTCCGAATTGATTTTCTTAAACACTTCAGGCGTCTTTCTTGGAGGCCTGACTTGTTTACTCCGATCCATTGTATTTGTGGTTATAGCGTCACCTTCTGTCCGCGACGCGTTTTCAACTGTTGTTATCAAGCGGTTTGTGATATCTATAAACAGATAATGTCTTTGATAAGCTTTGCTGTCTGCTTACATAGTCTTTACGTTTTAGGTCCAGAGTGTTTTATTTATAAGTGGTATATGAACTTGTCTCTTTCATGGACAGACCAGAAAATACGCATGTAGTTAAGTGTCTTTTGGTATAAACTTGGGTATAAAATAGAATACTTTTATCTTCAGAAGAAGGGCGGGGAAGGGGTGTGATATGTGAAATATGCAGTTAACGTATTCTGTAATGCAAGCACGTAGCCAGGGGGAGGGTCCCGTGGGTCCGGACCCCCCCCCCCCCCGAAATCCGTCACCGACACTTACTTGGTACTTTTTACTTTACTTACTTTTTGAAACTGAGAATTTAAAAAAGTAGGTAATTACTATCAGTTCAGCTGAGCTGATGAGGTCGAGTCAAGCAAGCTAGGATATTGACCTATTGCAGAAAATATGTAATTAAAGGTAAAGTCGAACTTTGTGCTTTATTTTTTCAAAATAATGGCTACGTGCTTGCTGTAATGGTATCCTCTAAAGCAGAGGTATCCAAAATGTTTAGCCTTATAATCCACTTGCCGAATTTTATATTCTTCGTAGACCCCCTGCCTGTCATTCTCGTTTTTTTCTTGCTGATATGGACCCCCAGCAAGTTAAAATCGACCCCTGGGGGGTCCATATAGACCACTATGATCTAAAGTGAAAAAAGCATCAGTTTTACACTACTATGCTATCTATGTCCAGGGTTTAGAGTGTCATCAGCCAAAGAGATAAAGTGAAAATATTTGTATGATAGGACTGTTACAAAAATATGTAGGTAGGTACCTTTACTTTTACAGAATCGCTTCCGTATATGACTTACCTACCTAAATATACAAACTATTTTATTTTAGTATAACACTTACTGTGTTTAAATATGTGTATAAAGCTTACTGTTGCCCGCGGTTTCGCCTGTATTATTTTGATATCACTGCTCAGTCTGCTCACCTATGCAATATGTGGGCAACAAATTGATTTATCATAATCTTATATTTCAAATAGTAAACGCTGAAAGTTTCATCAAAATTAATTCAGTCGTTTCGAATTTATTCTGTTAGACATTCTGAGAGACAGACGTCCATGCCCTCTTGTTACTGTGACAGAACTTAGAATTTTAATTAATTAGGACATACTGTAATACAGATTGACATATATTTTATGTTATTCTAAACATAGAAGAATGCGGAGTGAAAGATGATATAGTGACTAATATGAAGAAAAGTAGTTTACGCTGGTTTGGACACGTCGAAAGAATGAAGGATTAAAGATTAACTGAAAAGGTTTATATGACGTGAAAGAAAATTTTGGCAGAGGACGACCTAGATGTACTTATGAACATATAAAAAATGTATTGCTCGATGGAAATATTAAAAGTACACACAATCACCGAGCATGTATGAAAGGTATGATGAATATAAAAGAAGCGAAAGGATCGTAACAAATGGCATTTGATTGTCTCTGCGAAAGAAGGGTATTTTGGGATAAAAGGTGTGATTATAGATAGATTAAGTAGCTATGAAATATGTGATATTAATTACTCGTCACTCCAAAAATTACCTACTATCGATTTTTTACATAGTTTCCAACTTAAACTTGCCCTTGACAACTTGTTTAGTCGATCATACCTAGAAACTTTGCAACGCTAACGCCTACTAATTTTATTATTATTTATTTAATTATAAGTTTTAAAAGATGGTTTTCTGTTACAAATTCATAACAGAAACGCCTCGAAGAAGTAACAGTTTGTCACCTAGAAGAAAATCACCGCTACGATATCCTGAAAATATGAAATCATGTAAGTATTAATGCTAAGTATCTCTATTTATTTTGTCTGAAACACCTGAAATTTTAAACGCTTTGCTGTTCTTTGGTAAGAGTATCATCTGGGAATGGCTGGACCGATTTGGTTATTTTTTTTAATGATCGTAACAGTTTGAATAAAGTTATGGAACGAAAATTTGGAATCGTTGCCCGGGAAATTAGACATTCGGGAAAAAAATTGTCTATGGGATTTTTGTATGAACTCAAAACCATTTTTTTTTCACGGGTTGCCTTACTGCTCAAGACCATAATAGTAGATGAAAGTTAAAATGGGATCAACGGGCGAAGACGGGGCGAAAAGCTAGTTATAAAAATATGTCAGGATTATCGTAGCATAAATGACTTTCAACGATAAAATATGTCTATTTCGCGAATTCACAATCAACATGGAATTCTTATTTTATTTTTATTTTTTTTCTTTACACGTTGTCTTACAGCTCCCGAAATCGTGTTACGGTTCCAGGGTACCCATGCAGCGGAAGACCAAGTCTCACTCGTTTAGTCAATGGTATCTATAAATTTGTGAGGCTATACCTAACTAGTGGCCAGTTATGTTGAGGTATATTTAGGTGGAAAAGCCTCTAAGTGTGATTTGTCGGATTTTAATTAAAAACCCATTGATACTGTAACGTCGGTCCTCGGGATCTTGCCTTCAATAATACACAGGATATTTCATAATCATTATTTATTGTATTTTCTTTATGTTTGTTTATATATTATATAACATATTTATTTTTCTACTAGAGATTGCATGTCTGTCTATCTCGACCAAAACACGAACTGTCTCTGTCTTAGTTGTTTTCTTAATATTATATTCATATATTTGAATTTATAAAGGAGTTTACATATTTTCTAACCTAAGGCAAGCAACCTCTTTACAGTACCTACATGGCCGGGATCTGGGATCGAAACCGAGTTCTGCCTAGTTAATACCAGACGTCTTAACCACTCGGCCACCTAAGCATTATTTTATTATTTTTGGTTTTAAATTTTTATGTAGATACAGATTACAGTGGAGTGTCAGAGTTCGTGAGGTCATTCGACTACGAAGTGCCCTTAAGTAAAGAGTTGCTATGTGCTATACCTGACCGCGACTGGAAATTATTGGCTGCATTAGCTAAGAAACGAGACGAAAATTATGAGAGAGAAATTATTGCTGACCAGTTCAGGAAATTGTGGGAGAAGGAAGATAAAAATCGGAGAAAGGTACCCTTAAATCCTACTATTCCTACTAATGTCCCGTATAAAAAGAACCACATTGTTGTGACAACGATGTCAGTCCGTCCGTCTGTATGCCTCTAGCTTCTAAACAAAATGAGTTAGTTTATTTAAAAAAAACATACGTTTTGCGCAGGTGGAAGCCGAAACAGAACTCCAATACCAGAAGTACCTACGTATAAAACGTGATGAGGAGCAGCGCCTCTTGGAGGGCAGGAGGATAAATCGCACCATACAGCACAACATACAGCGGAAACAGCTGCTAGATAGCATCAAGTACAAGGAGATGAGAAGCGCAGAGTTGCTGGCCAATATTGATGACAAGAAGGTAGAGCCATAAAGCTAGGAACTATTACTTGGACACTTTGTATTTAGAACATTTTGGCATCAAGTACACCGTTTTATAGGTGTAGTTGTTAGAAGTGAAATGACAGTGTTAGTGCGGGAAGTTTCGGGTTCAAACCTCACTTTGAACCGCACGTTAAGATCGCACCTCAAAAATAATTTTGTTTGTGCAGCGACAACTTACTACCTCGTTTATTTTTTTCTTAACTCTTTCGAAAACTATTATGGTATAGTAGCTCTGATTATAAGAAGCTTTGTCCCATTTATGATTTTTGAGTCCATGAGTGATCTCTACTAAATTTTGACTTGAATTTAATATAGGTGTTTCACCCACAGGCAACAGATCTAGTGGAGAAAGCCCTGATAGAAGAAGGAAGATCTATATTGGCAGAAAAGAATAGAGAGAAAAGAACGGCTATCGAGGAATGGCATCGGAAAACTGAATGTGAAGTTGCTAGGAGAAGAGCACGCGATGCTGAGGACAGGAGAAGATCGCGAATTAAAGATGCAACACAGGTATGAACCAAGATTAAACCTGGACTCAAACAAAATGTCGGCTAAATGAACCCAAACTTTTTACAGCAAGTCTAGAGGACTTTTTTTCGAAAACTTTCTGTTTGCCTAGATGTGTCACAGACTTAGAAAAATAACAGCTAGAATTGCGTGCCCTTCGAAGCACGAGAATTATTCCAGATGGACACAAGCAATTATCATATTTGTATATATATATATATATATCCCACGGGCAAAGTCGAAGCGAAAAGCTATATCAATGATATTTTATATTTTACAGCGACTGGCGATCAATAACGCACTGCACCATTGGGAGACGTCCATGGTGCGTCAAGAACTAACAGCTATGGATGCTGCAAGTCGGGCCATGATCATGCAACATGTATTGTATGAAGACGCTAGAAGTAGAAGTTTTGAACGTAACAAAGATCGACATAAGGCGAGGTCACGAAGCATAGCGGCCGCTGCAGCGCGACTGCGAGATATGGTGCGAGGTTGTCAGTTTTGATATTCAACAGTTGATTGGTTCATTTTTTAATGGAAAATGAAAAAATAACAGACTGGTAAAATTAAATCCTATGGCTCTTGATAATCGTGTTTCCGGCGGGTACACAGCGGAAGACAGGGGCTCGAAAAGTCTCCTCCGATATCCATTGACTAAAGGAAGAACACTTTGTATTCCGCTGGGGACCCTGGGTTTATTATTATTTATATAATAAAGATTTTAAATTAATTTTGTGTATTAATATCACCTTAAAGTTGGACTCGTGCAATCATTACTAACCTAACTCCAAAGTAACCAAAGATACAAAGCGCCTGTTATAATATTATATGTAATGATTGCAAGCTAAAAGCCTAATGTATTGGACCCAGAAATCACTACATACTTATTACCAAAAAAAAGTATACAATTTTGATGGCGTTTGCTGTCTAATCCGCCAGAGATATAACTAAATGACGTATAAAAGAATTGTGTAGATTTACAAAAAAGTCCGTTGTAGCATATTTAGATATGTAGCTATAATCGTATTTATGTAGGTATTCAAATTATTGTAAACTCATATTGTACGTGTGCGAAGCCGGGGGCAGGGTCGCTAGTTGTGACAATAATAACATTTAGTAGTCATGAAGAAAAATATCTTTATTAGTATTTAAATACAAAATTCTTACTTATATTTTATTATTTATTATATAAATAATTACGTGGCAGGTAATAATATTACAAACGCTCTGAATTTCTAGCAAGACTTTCGTATATCAATCGATCAATTTTTATATCTCCCATATATTATACGTTGCTGTCAAATCCCCATTTAAACTGTTTCGACAACTGTACAAAGACGCTGAACTATCGAAATACTAACTACTAGCGCCACATACTAACTTTGGCTCAACTTTGGGTCGCCCGTGGAATCGACGTGTAGAAGTCGTTGCAGTCCAAACTCCCTTGCGAGTGGAAGAGTGGAGATGGCGGACATTGAAACGGACCATCAACTGTCGCAGATCTTGACAGGTCAGTGTTTTAGAGGGCGTCTTCGGGACATGAATCAGGGATCAAGTCCTGTGAGAGCGTAAACTCTATGAAAGGGAGCGTGAGGTTCTTTTAGGTTCGCTGACCAGAAGGGTAGAAGAGTATTTCGAACACCAAAGGGAACTTTGAGCGACTGAAGAGGTTCCCTCACCCGTGGTTTAACCCTACGTTAGGCGCGCCCCTAGTTGTGACATGCATAGGCGCGCGGGATACAATTGTAGACCAATTTAAATTCTATATAAAATCTAATTGTGCTATTTTGAAAATGCTATCTTTATCAGGTATGGACGGTAAGATACCCTAAATCATAAAAATATGAATTCCTTACTTTCCTATTCAAATATATTGAATAAAATACGAATTATTAATTATTTTTGTTGAATTTCAAAGCACCTTACATTTAATAACTTTTAGAAAAAAAAAATACAACTTTAGGAACAAAACTTAAATTCTCAAAACAGAAGAAAACAACCATTGAATTAAAACAAAAAAAAAAGAAAGAAAACAATAAAAACAGCTGAGTTCTGGAACTCCGAACATATCGTATTTTTATTCATTCAAGCATGTGGTGCAAGTATCCCTCATGTGTTCTTTGCATGAAAATCTTCGGCATCGCGAACATATTTTACGTGTGGATTTATCAAGTCTTCTAGGACAAATATGGCAGCAACCTAGTTTTGTGGTCTATTGGGGAGGGGAGGTAACATTTAGTAGAACCCGTGCCCGTCGCCTAATTTCTACTGGAAGAGATGGAATTGTTAACCGGAACTCAATCAAGGGTCGGATCAGATCCTTTTTTTTTTTTACTATAATTAATTTAATTATTAGTATAATTAAAATAGCAATACTCATTCAAATTAGTAAAAACAAATAAAATCGAAATTTTTACCTATTCAAAAAATGTTACGCAGTTAGGCGCGCGGGCTACAATTGTAGACCAGTCGACTTTGAGGACCAAAAACAACACTACCACTTATCTCAAGCACGTGAAACATACTAATCAAGTGGAGCGAAGTAATTTCAACAGCTACTGTCGCTCGCATCTACGTTTTTTCTGGAGAATTATCACTGTTCGAATAGACGTGGTCTACAATCGTAGCCCGCGCGCCTAACCTAGGGTTAAGAGTGGATCTTTGGTGTAATAACGGACGAGGCACGTAGGTACGGGTGCTCCACGCAGGCTATCAGCTTGTGTTTTGTATTAGTCCCCAAGCCCTAGAATAGGGTTGAGTGACAAGATGGTTCATGTTCATGCCTTTGTAGGGAGTCAAGAATCGCCCGGTACCACGGTAGGTACGTAGAAAGCTTCTGGGCGTCTCCCGCGTTTCGGTCCATATAACCATAACGGTTGGAAGGACCATGGGTGGAGGTGGAAAAATCATGTCCCAAACTCCCAAAATATTTGCATACAAAATATTATTTATTGACCTTACAAACTAGCGATATCCAAATCTTTAGTAGCCGCTGCAAGTCTAGCTTTTGCCTTCCGATATTGACGGAGGACAGCATCAGCACCGTGTATGAGGGCTTTCACGGAATATCTACCACCACGATCAGACATCGAAGTCATCACATCAGAAGATTGTCTTATGGTATACCATCGCACTGTCACAGCACCTGATCCTACCAATCTGAATGAAGGGTCCTGAAAATGAGAAAAATAAATTGACTGACCTATTGACCTATCTTATCCTTTCTATTGACATTGAATTCAAAGCCTCCTAATGAAATCTGGTAAGTATAGACCTTCTACCCCAGGTAAATCTATTGCAAAAAGTAGGTCGTGCAAGATAACACCGTATTAGGCACGAGTGAAACGAACTTCGGCCAACGGTATTGAAACTTGAACTCATTAACCGTATTTCCTTAAATGTGGGGTCAGAGAATATAATAAACACCTAACACGATCAGCTTAAAATGAGCTGAATTTAAAACCTCTTACCATAGTCTCCTGAGGTTTAACTAAGACGTCCATATCCTTCAACAAATGACATCCCCCCAAAAAGAACCGCCTGGTTTCCGCTTCCACCCGGTTTCTTTCTTCAGGCCTGACGCTACGGAGACGTCTACACCCAGAATCTGGCGTTAGCTGTAATGGCAGGTGACAGTAGCCCTCTGTATGATGTATATCCCAACTACCTAGAGATATGACTTCCAGGAATATGTCGATTGTTGGAGATTCTGAAATTGAGTTGATATAAATAACTTGCCAAATAATAAATACCTACATTTACAGTAGTACTTTGCATATTAAAATGGTTTATTTAGTCATTTAAATGCCTGGGTAACTGGGTCTGTTTATAAAACAATACAAAATGTTGAGCAAAAATAAAATGCAACGCATTAGGACATCACTAATTGATTATTACTCGAGCTGTTAAAAGTAAAATAAATGGTTAGATTCAGTATAAGTCGATTAGCCTTTAAAAAAAGTATTTTCGGTGAATCTATCATTGTTTCGATTCTATCGCACATATATCCATTGCGTTAGGGTTTTGTATATACCTACAAAATAATAGACACACACTAACAGTAACAACTAAACCTCACAAGATTTTCCCACTTCTAGCACTATTTGTAGTCCTCATCTTTATCCATTTTACCAACAAATTAAACTCACCCAAACCAACATCGCAGTCTATTTGCAGTTCAACCAAATGTCCAAAGTTCCACATAGGCCCGTCATCAGTTGCACCACTTGCAGTTATTTGTGTACATCCTTTCAGGAGCTCATTGCATGTACACGTATCAGGTATCTGATTGGGTAAAAAATAATGAATGAAAATAGATTAAAAGGTAATTTAGAAGCCCTATGGCTATGGAAGATGTAGGAAAGCGGTGACTTGCCCTATATCTGTAATCTGGTGCCCTCATTGCAGTAGCCGCCATTTGGGCATTTTCACCCCTAGCCATAGATTAAATAATAATTACTACGTAATTACTACGATCTAGATCTCTCAAACGAATCTCCGAAAAATGTCTTCCAAGGCTTTGCAATGCATATAATTAGTACAACTAGCTTTCCGCCCGGCTTTGCCAATGGAGCCCATATTAACTTTCACCCCTATTATGGTCTTGAGTTCATACAAAAATCCCGTAGAAAAAAGCACTTTCAGTTTTTCCGAATATTCCAATTTTACGGGAAACTTTTCCAATTTTTCTTTCCTTAGAAACCTGATTCGCACTATCACGAACATTTAAAAAAATAACTAAAGTCCAGCCGTTCTCAAGTGATGCGCTTACCAACGAACAGCATTTAATTTTTTTTTATAAGACAAGCTTAGCGTGGAAATAGAATAACGACATACGCACGCGTTTTCGTCGTGGCGTGATGTGGAATCCAGTTTAATCCTGTTCGCGCTGTGATGGTTGTGATTAATCAGTGATTTATAAGACATATCACGGTCGGCGGGATTATCTTAAATACCGATTATACACTATAAAGGCTATAATACTTGACATTGGCAAATCACCGATGAACATTGGTGGAGCCATAATAAAAAAGAAGAAGAAGAAGAAGAATAATCACGTAACGCCTGAGAAAAAAATAGCAAAGTTTGGTGACATTTTAGTAGGTGATTTATCAAATATTGCGATTTTGAATTGAAAACTCATTTTATATATATCCTAGGGATAGTGTACATAGCTTAGTTTCCTATTAGTGGAAACATTAGTTCCAGCGAGATTGCCACATACAAAGGGGCGCGCCGCTCCTATGTGCAATGAGTGTCACACATGCGTCAGCCACTCAGGGGCGCCAGACACAATAAATAGACATTGCACACAGGCGCTGGCTAAGGTCGGCGCTTACATACAAACAAACTTTATAATATTACCTACTAGCTTTCCGCACCCGGCTTCGCCCGTGGATATTTTCGAATAAAAAAATCAAGAAAGCAATCCTAAAACACGATTGCAGAGTTACCTACCGGGTCCAATTTGTGAATCTAAATCATCCAGGGACCCACTGAAAGGAATACAAAAAAAAACATAAAAATCAGTGCAGCCGTTTAGGACGAGTTCAGTGTCATACACACGTACAGAATTATGTTTTTTTTACATATACCTACTTGTAATAAATATGGCCATAGAGTCGATAAACCGGGAGGTCCCCATTGAGTTATATGTACAAGTAACTCTATGGAGGTCCCGGGTTCAATTCCCACTCGTGCCAACAATGCTAAGCATCAATTTTTTTTAATCGACTCTTCGTGCTTCTAAAAAAATATTTTTTTGACACATCTAGGTCCATTAAGTGTAGCAACGGGCTTTCCACCTGTTCCTGTTCAATATGGACAACTGGCAAAAAGTGGACGCTGTTACTGGTGTATCTGGCCACACCGCAAGGTATAAAGGCTTACTTACTTTAATAGTATACTCTATATACAAATTGTTCATATCAAAGTCGAATCCAGACAATATCTCAAACGTAACGTAATGTCGCTTCACTCCGATAGAGGGCGTAACAAATTCAAAAAGATGACTGTTCTTTTTGTCCCATTTTCTTTGCAATTTTGTCAACTGAAAAAGAAGAAACTATTATTATGAAAAACGCCCGACAGGCATCCTGTTAGTAATTTGCATAGATAGAGTACTTCGTAGGGCACGCATAGTCCGCACTTTTCTAAAAATAAAAGATACGTCTTACTGGTGATTCTTTCTTTCTTTCTTTCACATCGCAAGGTCTAAAGACTGTGAAGTGGTGTTTGGGGAGCTTCTCTTTGCTTCCTTTAACATGCTTGCCAAGCATGTAAATTGCTTCCAAATGCGAGCCTAGCGTTTGTAAAGTCTTGGGGCTTGTGGGCGCTTTTCGAGGCTTGGCAAGCATGCAAAGGCCACTTTACTTATCAAAAGGCAACGCACCATCACGTGGCCAGAATTATGACAAGTGTTGTATGTGTGCTCGCATCAAGTACATTGTGGTGGGGACAATGATGTTTAAAGTGTGTGTGGGTAGATATAGAAATCATCAGAGGTATTATTGACGAGTCACGAATTAAAGAGATACTTAACGTAATAAAGGAGTTTTAATTACTAATCACAACATGGTGTCAGGTGTGGGGTTAACAGTAAATAGTAATTAGTTAGTTTGTGCATCAAAATGTCAAAATCGGAAGAGACGTCGGCGGTGGCAAGTGTGGCGATGCTATCGCTGCAACAGCCGACACCGATGCTAAGAAGTAGCAACTTGGCTGCAGATTGGAACGAGTGGAAGTCTTCCTTCGATTATTATCTGGTAGCATCCGGCAAAGATGGGGCGCCGGACAGAGAGAAATGTGCATTATTTCTTCACGTCATTGGAAAATATGGACGGGAGATATTCGAAGAATTGGAATTTACAAACAAAGAGAAAAATATTTACAGTATCCTAGTTAAAAAATTTGCAAGTAGATGTGATCCTGAACGAAATATTAATTACGAACGACATATATTCTTTGAAACACTACAAATTAATGAGAATTTTGAGGAGTACCTAGCGAAATTAAGAATAAAAAGTAAAACATGTGAATTTGGTGAGTTAAGGAAGAGCCTCATATTAACTCAAATAATCCGAGGGATCAAAGATTCTCAGCTGAGGCAGCGTCTGCTCAGACAGCGAGACCTGGAGCTGGACGAGGCGATCAGTTGGGGCCGCGCGGCGGAGCTGGCAGCACACCAGGCGGGGGACGTTGCCGGAGCTCGCGGAGAGGCGCCCGGGCCCGGTGCGCTAGAGGAGGCGAGAGCGGCGCGCCCGGACGCTCGCGCCGCGACCGCCAACAGGTGGAGCCCGAGAGGGCTGCGTTGTGCTAAGTGTTCTAGCGTGCATAATAGATATAAGTGTCCTGCGTTCTCAGTGCAGTGCTATATATGTGGCCGGCGGGGTCACTTTGCTAGGTGTTGTAGTGGTAGACAGAGACGTGACGGCAGGCGCGGGCGCGATCAGCCCCGACTTGCCCGCGAGGTTTGTGACGACGGTGAGACGAGCTCCAGTGGACAGGAGGAGTGCCGCGAGCTGCTGGTGGGCGCCGTGGGCGAGGATAGTGATGATACAGCCGTGTGGTACGAGTCCATCTCTGTAAACGGTAGGCCTGTATTATTTAAATTAGACACCGGAGCAGACGCATGTATTATGTCATATCAAAGTTATAAGTCGGTAGGTTTTGATGACAAGTTATTGCGCGCTTGTCCGTTTGTATTGAGGGAGGTCAGTAGACGGCGACTGCCAGTCAAAGGTTATGTAGAAGTTGTACTAAGTAAAGCAAATTGTAAACTGAAACAAAAAATATTTATACTAGATATAAAGTGTAGCAACTTATTAGGCCGAGTTGCATGTTCTAAGTTAAACTTAATAAAAAGAATTGTTCAAATTAATAATGTCAATTACAGAAATAAATCTTTTATAGATGAGTTCAGTGATATTTTTGACGGACTGGGTCGCTTGCCTACCGAATATAGTATAACGATAGATAGATCGGTACCTCCCGTAGTGAACGCGACACGTAAAATACCTATGAAACTTCGTGAAGGATTACAGGCAGAATTGGGTCGAATGGAACGACTGGGAGTGGTGGTGCGTGAGGATGGTCCCACGGACTGGGTGTCGAGCGTAGTGATGGCGGTGCGGCCTGACGGTAGGTTGCGCCTCTGTCTCGATCCTAGAAATCTAAATAAAGCGATTAAGAGAAGTCACTTTCAACTTCCAACTTTAGATGAGATAGCGGCCGATCTAGTGGGAGCTAAATATTTTAGCAAATTGGATGCAAAAAACGGGTTTTGGATGGTGCCCTTAGACGAAGCTAGTTCAAAATTATGTACGTTTTCGACTCCATTCGGTCGTTATAGATATTTAAGATTACCTTTCGGTATATCGTGCGCTCCAGAAGTATTTCATAACGAGATGTATAAAATTTTTAAAATGAGCGGAGTTGAGATTTTTATTGATGATTTGTTAGTTTATGGAAAAAATAAAGAAGAACACGACCAAAGATTGATGGAAGTATAAAAGCGTAAATATAAAATTTAATAAGGACAAGTGTGAATTTTATAAAACTGAAATAAAATATTTAGGGCATATTTTTTCTGAGTTTGGAATGAAGCCCGATGATTCTAAAATTAGCGCTATAAAAAACATACCGACGCCGACTACAAAGAAAGAAGTCCAGCGTTTTTTAGGTTTAGTTAATTATTTATCACGTTTTGTTCCTAATTATTCTGACGTGTCGGCACCACTAAGAGAACTTATCAAGAAGGACCGCGAGTGGGAGTGGTGTGAGGAGCATCGACGAACCTTCGAGGTGCTAAAGTCGAGTGTAGTGCGCGCGCCCGTGTTGCGGTACTACTCGCCGCAGGCGCCGGTCACCTTGACGGTGGACGCGAGCGCGACCGGACTGGGAGCGTGCCTGCTGCAAGAGGGCCGTCCGGTGGGCTATGCTGCGCGCACGCTCACGTCTGCGGAGACGCGCTGGGCGCAAATAGAGAAGGAATTGCTCGCGATCGTGTTTGCATGCACTAGATTCCACCAGTATATATACGGGCACGACAAGGTCACAGTGGAGAGTGATCATAAGCCTCTGGAGACTATATTTAAGAAAAGTCTAAACGAGACTCCGGCTAGGTTACAGCGTATGTTATTACGATTACAGAAGTATACACTAAATATAGAATATGTGCCCGGTAAAAATATGTTCATAGCGGATGCGTTGTCGCGCGCGGCCGTCGAGCGGCCGGTACAAGAAGACATAGCTGATAAAGTAGAAGTACATGTTAATTTCTTGAGTGAATCTGTAAATTTTACAAAAGATAAGCTGGAGTGGGTCAGACAAGAAACAGAGGTGGATGCCAGTTTGAGCATCGTCAAACAATATTATTATAAAGGGTGGCCTCAAACAAAATACTTAGTTAGTCCCGAAGCTAAACCTTACTGGTCTTTCAAGGAGGAACTATACGAGGCAAACGGAGTCATGTACAGAAGTGGACGAGTGGTCATACCAAAGTCGATAAGAAAAAACATTTTAGACCGTATACACGAAGGCCACCAGGGTATAGAGAAATGTAAAAGGCGCGCTCGAGACGTGGTGTACTGGCCGGGCATGTCGACGGACATCGAGAACGTTGTTAGCGGGTGTGAGACGTGCCAGCGGCGCCGGGTTGCTAACCGGCGCGAGCCGTCTCAGCCGTATCCCGTGCCGGACCGAGCGTGGCAAGTACTTGCCACCGACATTTTCGAGATAAATAGTCATTATTACTTGCTAGTTGTAGATTATTACTCTAAATTTGTCGAAATTGCTAAAATACCTAATTTGTTAAGCGTTACTATTATAAATAACATAAAATGTATGTTCGCTAGGTTTGGTATACCAGATATATTAATATCAGATAATGCAAGATCATACACATCGGAGGAATTTAAAAAATTCGCTAACTTGTGGGAGTTCAGTCACGTGACGAGCTCGCCACTATATCCGCGTTCTAACGGTCTCGCGGAACGGAATGTTCAAACAATAAAAAATATATTAGTTAAAGCACACGATGAGGGCACAGATCCTTATTTGGCCTTATTGAATTATCGAAACACACAAATATCAGGAGAAAGCTATTCTCCAGCTCAGTTATTAATGAGCAGGCGGTTAAATGATAAGTTGCCGGTCAGTAAGATAAAACTTTTACCTAAAACCCCGGACATGGCGAAATTACGTAGAGAACGAAATAGTCGCACCGAAAAAATGACGGAAAACTATAATCGTGGTACACGTCCCTTAAGGGCACTTAATGATGGTGAACCGGTACGTATGCGTGATAGAGGGGAATGGGTCCCCGCTCATGTCATCTCCCCAGCTGCAGAGCCACGCTCCTACTGGGTTCAGAGAGAGAACGGAACGCGGTATCGTAGAAATAGACAACAGTTAATGCATTTCAGAAATAAAAGTACGCCGCCGTGGGATGAAACAATCCCACAACAATCAGCCAGTGGGTCATGCACTCCTGTACCACCACCCCCTAGGCCAGCTACCAATATAAATAGTCCGTATATTACACGATCCGGCAGGCAAGTCAAACCACCTAACCGGTATAAACCCTAGGAGTACCCTATACTCATATACATATTAAATATTAGATTAATTTTTTTTTTCAGTATATAGTGTTATTTTGTTTTTTTTTTAGTTTTAGGTTTTGTTTTATAGCAGTCTTATATCGGCTATATATGTAGTATTAATTTGTTTTTTTTTTCTTTTGTTGTTTTATTTTTTTATGATTAATAAGGAGGAAAGAGATGTTGTATGTGTGCTCGCATCAAGTACATTGTGGTGGGGACAATGATGTTTAAAGTGTGTGTGGGTAGATATAGAAATCATCAGAGGTATTATTGACGAGTCACGAATTAAAGAGATACTTAACGTAATAAAGGAGTTTTAATTACTAATCACAACAACAAGTATAGCAACGTCCTCGTTTAGCAAGTTCCCTTGACCATATTAAACAAAACAAGTGGCGAGTCTGTCGCTAGAGGAGGGCAGCTTTATGTGATCAGTGACCACTTTTGGAACGAAATGCCTTATCACACGTTACACTCCACTTGACGAATGAGAGCTAGGCCAAAATAAGTGCTTACACTTCGATCATCACGACAATTTTGCTATAGTAGGTACGTTACAGTTACAGCTTCTAGTATACGTAGTGCACTGCAGTTATATTTGTTATACCTACGTCTGTTTCGTGGTTACAAGCGTGTGTTTAGTTTATATTTTTATAATAACTTATAAGAAAATGTTTATTTTCATAACTTTAAAAAAATATATAGATACCTACTTAATTACAATTTTATTACCATTCCTACATTTTTTTATTTTTCATTAAATTATGTTATTTAATACATAAATATATAGCGAAAGGAAGTGTGATTTGGTTTCAGCAAAGAACCAACCAATACAGACGATTTCCTCACCAAATTCCGAAATTCTGCACCATCGCTCTCAGCGCAGTCTTCCCCAAAATTGATATCAACCCCATACTGATAGTTCCACGAAACCCCACTGCTTGACTCCACTTGGTAAGGGTTCCAGTCCATATTATTTTCGTCTGGTCTTATTATCAAACATTTGGTATTTGGATTGAAATATATGGAAACTAATACTGCTTCATGCTTGACAAAAACTTCTCTGTAACAAAGGTTTATACTTGTCATTATGAATTGGAAATTCCTACTTTTATAGCATTACCCAAGGTTTGCTAAGCATGGGCAAGATTTGGTTATTTTGTGTTTCGTAAAGTGCCAGCGCCGCGGCGTCGTCGCATAAATTTTGAAATGTAAAAATAGATTCACTTGACAACTATATGATCTAGAGGCAATTTAACCCCAGTCTCATGTCTGTAACTAATAATTTGAGTTTTCTATCTAGGTACATTTTTTTATTCTTCTATTAGAAAATTGCCCTCCATCAACCTGGATCCTCTGCTGAAATCCGCTGCTGGGGGATTTGACATATATCGTTCTTTTTTCCCGGCACCTAAGAGATGGGGAGCTGTATATTTTCGCTCACATTGTGGGTCATCGATGCTGTGGGTGGAGTCATTGTCAAATATAGTCATAAAAATTAGGTACTTACTCATTATACTTGGACTGATCGAACATAATATGCATTGATATCCATTGCTGCTTTTCAACACTAACATCATCTTTATTTCTTAGCAAATGCATCGTTGAATCATTATTACTCGTAATTAAATTATTAACTTTTTCTTGTATGCCTAATTTTTCAAAGAAATGGCAAAGAATATTTCCTTTAGTATAATCAGATGCGCCATTATCCTCAAAAGGATACGGATTGAAGAAATCTTCATTAACGTAGGTAAACACTTGACCAAATTTTGTGTTATCTTCTTTTATCATTGTATGATAATCATTCTCAATGTCACTAACACAATTTCGTTTGTCTGAATAATATTGCACTTCATGTTGATTGAAGACTTTTTCTTGCCATTTGAAAACATGCTTCTCGTACTTCGTTTCGAATTGGTCAATGTTTGTATTGTTGAAGTCTTCGTATTTTGGCAACTCAATAATATTGATTTGAGGTCTCAAAACTATTCTGAAAGAAATTATATCTCAGAAAGTGATAGGTAGCTTATTTGGTAGGTACATATTGAGTAACTATATATATAAGTCCATACAAAATAGGTACATATAACTATATATGGGATTGGCGGCAATGACAGTGACAATGGAATGCTTTTGCTACGATCTACGTACCTACCTACAATCCTGCATGACATACATATTTTGATCTTTTGATACTTGGATACCACTAGCCAAAGAAGTTGAGCTTTTTGACATTTGGTGCACAGTAGGTGCAAGGTTCAAAATAAGTTCAAATTTGCACTGAATGTCAAATGCAGTTGTCCCACCGCCAACAAGAAAGCGACTAGCTATCGACTATTTTCTCGCTCAAGAAACGTACAATCCCGTGTCAATAAAAGAGATGCTGGCGAGAACTCCTGCCACTAGTTTGTCGCTGCGACAAGAGCTATCAAAAAAGATAACACTCGCTCGCATACCAGCACACCGCCCCGAGCGAGTGGTGCGAGTAATCGCCCGTCGCACTCGCACACTCGCTTATAGCCCAATTATTTAATCTATGGCCCAGCGATGAAACTATCGGAACCACACTCTCGCTTCTCGCTGCTCGCCAACTCGTTTTTAGTTTCTCGCTTCTCGCCCATTGTTGGCGGTCGTACAACTGCCAAAAGGCGAACTTACATTTGATTTGATTGCCTCTGCCTATACCTGGGATAAAAGGCATGATGATAAATCTGATATACTGACCAAAGGGATTCAAGATTATTATTTATATTATACTAGCGACCCCGCTCTGGCTTCGGTTTTACAACAATTTGAATACTTACCTACATAAATACGCTTATAACTACTTATTTATTAGAAAGTCTATTAGAGATAGGTATATGCTACCACAGATTTTTTTGTAGATTATTTTATATCATTTTGTTACCTATCTCTCTGACGGATTAGGCTAATTTTTCCCCCCGACTTGATTTACTTATACCGGTAATGTTCAACTCCTAAACATGATAGGTCCACGTTTAATACTCGTAAACCTTCCCGGTAAATCAACCTACATATTAGTGAAAACTGCATCAAAATCCGTTTAGTAATTTTTGCGGTTGGGAACTTTGTTTTATAATATGTTGTGATGAATTTAATCTCTTTGATACTGAATTATCAAACTATCTTCGTAAATTACCTATTTAGCTAGCTTTCCGTCTAGGCCTCGCCCATAGAATTTTAGATCAATGAATTTTATTTAAGTACAAAATATTGATAACTCTTAACTTTTTTCAAATAGAAACAGAAATAATTAGAAAAATAAAAAAATCACACATCCATCTCAATCTTTGAGTATTTACCAAATGAGACGTGAAGCGTTTAAATCACCGAACAATTTTTTCTGCCACTTTTGGCGGGGGGAGGTAAACGCTTAGTACTAGCCCCTGTACCACTGTATTTTTCTGTCGTTTTATTGTCGCAACGGATTTTACGTTATATGATGATTATGTTAAAATACAAACATAATTAATGACTGGAAACACTAAGTTTGACGCCCTAGATCGCCTTTCCCGTTTAAAACATCACAATTAACTGTTTTCCTAGAGCTCTGTCTCGCGACACAAAACGATACCAACGAAATCTAAGGTAACTTATTACTGCGCACCTGGTCAGTATAACTGATCAAAGGGGAAAAAATTGGCGAAAGGGGGAGCCCGTCTATGGCCCCTCCATAGGCTTTAGTACTCTATGATCTCAATAGGTACTTAAATCTACCTATAGAATAATAGATTATGATATATAATATGATACCATCAAAAGGGCTCTTGCGTCAATAGACTTTTTTTTTTACATAGAGAAGACGACATGTGACCCTGATTAATAAGCAAAGGTGGCTGGTCCCTGCTCTCCTAGAGCCAACGGGAATAATCCGGGAAGACGGCAAGAGACCCGATGGAATGACTCTGATTCCCTGGGGACCCTTGGCTCTCAGTCATCTTGTATCTGTCAAAAATATGGTAAATCTAAATTAATCCTGGAAACGAGCAGTGCCTTCTCGTATCGAAAACAACGGCTCTTTAGAACCCATGAATAATAAAAATATGGCTGAATCCAATTTCAAATAATAACAATCCTTTTGGGGTGAGGAGATTTTGTATAAATAAACTCACGTTTCCAGGATTAACTTAAATTTACCATATTTTTGACAGATACAAGATGACCTTGACCACCGCCCCTTAATAAAAAAAAATAGATTATATGACTACTTACGTTATTATGATGTTGTTAGGTGAGAGTTTTAAATTGTAAACGCCTGTAACTTTATTAAATCTGTTAAATTTCTGCATAATTCTCAAAAAACGAAAATTTCTTATAAAATTTACTATATTTTGTTTGTTTACTTACAAACTGTTGCCATAGAAACACATTTTTTTTAAATTACAATGTAAGCTTACGCAGGCTACGAACACAGTATGCTATGATTATCAATGCAAATGAGACGGAACGTTATCGAACCATGTCTGTGGGTGTGTAAAGAAAAAATATAGTAATAATGTGTAATAATAGTAATCAATTGGAATAGTAATCAAAGTAATATATTAATGCCCCTTGAGAGAAATTATAATATGACTTTTGGCTGTATGGCTTAATACCTTAGTCTGTCTCAAAGCGATCCAAATTAAAATTGACAACAGATAACTATAATTTGAAAACGTCAGCTCGTTGTACAGGATTGGATAATTTTCTTTTTGAGCTAAAAGTAACCAATCGGCGATAACCATTCGATAACACATTTTATTATTTTGTAATAGAGAATTAACTTTTTGATTGTCAAATATTTGTTTTTGTGTACAAAAAGCAGCGGACCAAACCAAGGAAACAGTTATTTTACGTTTGCCATTTATTCTCCATCATTATTTATTTTGTATTTAGCTGCCGCGGTATAAAGACGTGCTATTTATAGTTTAACAATTTGTTCAGTTTGTTTCATGCTCACTTTAAAACTTAAAATAGTTTCTTTATTATGTGTACTTAATTCGTTTTAATTATCATTTTTAACCGATAATTTAACAATTGCTAAGTGAAAATGCCAGCAGTTCAACGGGAAACATCGGTTTCTATACCTTTGACTCAAACACGGTCGGATTTATATTGGAGAAGAATATTTAACAAGGTATTTAACCAGCAATGTTTTTCTATATTACTTGTACCTAAGCTGTGCTTGTTAGTCTTGTAACTTATTCTCAATATTCCATAAACTTTGATACCCAATTACCTAATAACCAACTGTACATATAAGAATAGAAAGAAATATAAACAATAAGAAAACTATCCAATAAAGTTTACTAAATACTTTTTAATAATATAGTTAACTTACTCATTACTTATTATTATGTAATTGATGTAATGCATCTCTAAGATCATAACTGTTTTCATTGTCTTCCACTGTACCATATTGTACCCTGGGGTCAGTAAAACAATTTACTTACAAGATTGTTTGCAATCATTTTTATTAACATACTTCCAAAAAAAATATGTATAGTGAAAATTTACTAAGTTAATTAGCTACATTGATTTTTAAAGTACTCATCATTTTTCAAATTCATAAGGGTAGGCAGGTATACCTCATACATGACTCTCTTGATAAAATATTGAATTACTTACCTGTTTACTATATATGACTCATGTTAGAATATGAAAGCATATGAATCATAAGTATGTCATATTGTTTGTTAGACATTCCAATACCTTCTCATAACAATTGATTTTTCTCTTGAAATAATTGTCATTATTTAATATCCCCTTTTATGTCACTTTAATAAATGGTTGCAAGGTATATTTGCCAACTATAAAAGTAGCCGAATAGTCGCCTTTACCGTAAAGTCGCCAACTATTTGGTCGATAGCTAGTTGGCCAAATCCATAGTTGATAGATCACTACTGATTACCTCATTATAACCTTATAGTTCTTTTTCCTTAACACAAGAGCGCACGCGCGGGCTACATATGTAGCCCAGATGGTAATATTGTGGTATATTTTTTTTATTTGGGGTCTTAGTGAGATACGGTTTTCTGTATTCCTAGAATACTTATCCCCGCACCTACTAGTAGCGTGCTTACTACTGCTTACCCCCGCGGTGCTGCAAATGATTATAAGTTAATATCTAACATTAAAACCAATTCAATGTTAGATATTACTTTCCTAATAGAAAATAAGCTTCTGATCACAAGCCTTCCAAATGATGTTAATTTATCTAAGAATATGTTTTTGTTTCAAATTATAATGTATAATCTATATTTTGTTTATTTTATAGCCCTTATTGGTAAAAATAAAGATGATTAGTAATTATATACAGTATTTTATTAATTGTTCAATATATTTAGGAAAAAATTCAGTCCTAGAATGGGCTACACAAGTAGCCCGTGCGCTCAAAGAGTATTTTCAAGCGCGTGCGCTCTAGTGTTAAAGGTTGTAATCTACAAGGTATTTCACAGTGTAAATATCAAATACTGTTTATATTATTAATATTTTTATAAACTAGAATGCCACATTACAATATACTAAACATTTAAACAAATATAATCCATACACACACTTGTCATGACAATCTAATCTCCTATTTAAGGACCATTATGTGTGTAAATCCAATTATCTTATCTTTATATTGATTCTCCCTTTTATGGGTCACTATCCAGTATCCACTCATATGTTCAAGCTTAATGGCTTTTATGGTAGGCAGGCAGGCAAGTAAGCAAAGTCATGTATATAAAAAAACATTTACAAAGCACAGTGACTTCTAGGGAATTAATAGTTTTGATTTTAGTATGTTTGATCCTTTATGGTCCTTCGAGCCAGATATATTTCATAACTAAATAAAACTGCAAAATTCTGCCATTGCTGTTTTACTTATTCAAAGTAAACAACAACACCTTATGTCAAAAATTTATAATTACAATACAAAGTTAGCCAAAAAGATACAACCATGCACGTCCCAGTTTAAAATTTCTTTAATTTTCGGAACATGATTAATTTTGTTTGGGTTGTCAAGGATTTTGTACCTGTAATAAAATAAAATCTTAAATCTCTATATATTATTTCTCAAGGATGTTTTTTTAATGCCATTTTGATAATTATTTATCCCTTTATTATGTATTTTGTATTATACGCCATCTGTTGGAGATTAGTTGAACTAACGGTGCGTTTCGCACTGGTCATTTAGTCTATATTTAAAAAACTTTTCTTATTTCCAGTATGACCATGACAATGATGGCAGAATATCATACTGCGAGTTGAAAACAATAATTGAATCCAGGGAATATGAACATGATTTACCCGACAATGTTGTTGACAAGATCATGCAGCTCGCTGACCGGGACAACTCTGGATATCTGGATTTTGCTGAATTTGTTGAGATGATGCATCATCCGCAGCTGAAGGCTGTCTTCGGCCATTTTGTTGCGAGATATGTTCACTCTATTATACCGCACAGAGATCCTATAGATACAACGGGTATGATTTTATTTTATTTTTAACTAATAAATGTTGTCAAATAATGTTGAGTAATGTCTCTCTCTCTGTCTAATTAATCTGCCAATCAATATGATGGAAGGGGACAAAACATAACTGAACAGTCATTCAACTATGTTTATTAGAATGTCCCTTAGTAGGCATGTGATTGCCTTGAATATTGTCCTGCCTGAATTGAATATATGGCAATTTTTAGTCTATTTATAGCTTTGAGGTGATATTACAAAAGTATTTTTATATCAAACTAAAACCCTAGTTTCACTCGCGTGGAAATAGGACAAGAAAAAAATATAATACTTGGTGTAATAAATTTGAAACCCCTTCCCCGATTCGTTTTCTGGGATAAAAGGTAGCCTAATTATGTCAATCTCCGGCCCTGTACAAAAAATCACATTGCACTGTTGCTCGGTTTTGACCTGAAAGACGAACAAACAAACGCACTTTCACATTTTATAGTATTAATTAGGATGTAAATGATTGAGCTTCCTAACGTAATTTATGGAACTATCTTCAATTAATAATCACTTATTTTTAAGGGCGCCATTGGTGTAATGAAATGTGTCGTAAAAGTTGCTAAAAATTGCCATGAGTAGTTCTTTAGAAACAAACTGAAATGTAAATAGTTAGTACTTGCTGTACATAATATGATTATACATATACATGCACTATACTTTTGCAAGCTTTTTAATTAATTTTATTTACTTCCTTCTTTTCTTTGGAAATGTTGATTAAAATAATACTAGTTAAATAAATGTAAATAAACTTTTACTACCTTATTACATTAAATGTTACTTAAGCATGTCCTAAATATTTTTGTAAAAACAGCCAAGATTCTTTTGATCTGCGACTCTGTGCACATACAGTCATAGATTTTAATTTTGAACCCGTACATTCTATTACTGCAGATCAATCTTATATTTCACAAACCTCAAAATTATACACCTTGGTCTCTTATTTACACTAAATAAGAAGAGATTTCCTTAGCAAATTTTAATCAATATTTCTGAATTGTAGTTTAAGTTTTGCAGCATGATATCTGAATGTAGCTAAAATAACTAATGTTTGTTTGTTAGGACCTTGGTCTGGTTTCCGATCGGTGGCGACGAGCGACTACGGTAGATTTCTAATATTTTTTTTCATTGCCTTTTTTGTGTTTTCATGTTTCATTTTGTTTTATAAATTAATTGTTAGGTGTGGCCATAATCATTATATTCATTCATCTATTTACTTGTGGCGCCCAAGGACGAACTAAAACTATAAAAGATTGAAATGGATGGGAATAAATTACTCAATAGAAAAAACATTTGCTAAATGCTCTCCAAGGAACAGGCCTGGATTTACACTAGGGGCCAGTGCCCAGGGCGGCAAAATTCGAAGAGAAATTTTTTTTTTCTCGTTATCGAAAATGCTGATGATGTTTTGAGAACATTTGCACATTTAACGTTTATTTATCCCATTTATAATAAAAATAATAAATGATTCATTTTATTTATTTAAAAAAAATGTAGGATTTAAGTAATTATTTACGGTGCCCCAGGGCGGCACTAATGGTAAATTCGGCCCTGCCAAGGAATCAATATATTTAATAATATTGTTTCCGGATTAATATTATTAAAAAAATCTAATCCAGAATAATATAGTACATATGTAGATATATCCTAAAATCAGCAACAAACACACTTACGTATTTTGTATATTATCAATTTCCTTTCAAGACCCGTGGCCGGTGGCACTACTAATTTGTGCCACTGGTGTACCACGGGTCCACCTGCGCTTTTTCCACAGCTGGAATAGAACCTAAGACCTCCCTTAGCTTTACAATGTATGAGTGATATTATCAAAAGTGACCTAGTTTACTTTCGATCGGTATAAATAGTACCTACATGCAAAACTAATTATAATGTTGAACGATAACGTAGGTAGATGATATACTCGAGGTCAGGCAGGAGCCTGGATTTTCCGGATTTGCGAATGCGCCAATCGGGCGGTTTTTGGCCGATTTCAAGGGTTTGACCAGGGTAAAAAATTTGTTTGATCCCTGGATTCGGTTTCAGCACCCTCGAAAACTAATAAGCTAGGGGGCTGCTGCTACATAGTCTATATGACTGTCTTACTCTAATCTCAAAAATTATGTGACCCTCGCCCAGCCCGTTTATCAAAATCGATCGGTACTAAATTTTATCCAAATTCATTCAGCCGTTACAATAGCAAAATGCAAACTTTTCTATACTTTATTTATTTACAACCCCCGCTTTTCGCTCCCGGTTTCGACCCTGGATATTTTTGAACAAAATAAAATATAGCTTATATAGCAATCATGGATAATGTAGCTTCCTATTTAGTGAAATAATTTTCAAAATCGGATCAGTATTAATAATTTCAGAGATTACCCCCTACATCCAAACTTACAAATTTTACCTCGTAATAATATTAGTATAGAAAACACTATGAAAACTAATAAGTATTTTATTAACACACGATGGAAAACATGAAGACAAAATTATAACAATTTTTTTTTTTGGAAGTTCGTATTTACAAAGCTGTTATCAATGTAAAGAAACATAATCGTTATCGTAAAATTCTCAGTATTAACTTAATCTATTTACCTTGAAACTGGGTAGATTTGGTCAGAAATATACCGTTAAACTTTTATCTTACCTATACCTGTGAATTATTTTACCTAAAAAGTTTTAGATCTGAATTTGTCTCTTTCACTCCATATAATGTATGAAAGAACTGAGCTAGTTTTTGTCCCTCTCGCTCTATCCGCTTGGCTCCAAGTTTGATTTGAACCATTATTTCCCAAAGCGATCTAACGAAACCCCAAAGAGTTGATTTCAACTTGCTGGGGTCTACAGAGAATAAAAAATCCTTAACCGAACCTGGCCAAATAAATTGGAAACCTTCAATTATCTCTAATTATCTATGCAGATGCAGCCGCGGGTAAAAGTTAGTGCAGTACCCGGAAGAAAATAATCGATCTTTAGAAAGAGACTTTGTTGAGCGCGACAGAGACGACCATCTATAATACCGAAGTCTCTTTCTAAACTCCGATCGGTATTATTTTCTGCCGAGAACTGTAACAAATCTAAGTACTGTTAGTAGTAAAGCCTGGCTAAATGTGGACACTGTTGCAACCCGTAAAGGCTGTGATGATGATGCGTTTTCCAGGACCAAGACTTCTGAAAGCCAACCGGCGTATAGTGCCCGAACAGCGGCTAATATTCTTGTACGTGCCGAAGAGTGAAGTTATGACAGTAGATAAAAGTACTCAGATATCTGCCAGGCCATCACCGACATCCTCCCGTTATTAATGTTACAATTTTTGTTTATACGTAATTTGAGTAGTACGTAATTTAGTATCGTTTATTGGAATTCTAAAAAGTAGAGGTAATCATAGTAGTAACATGTGAACAAACATTCTAAATCCTTGGAACAAACAAAAAAATCAAACATCGAACATGTAAGCTCCTATAGATTCAAATATTGAACGTATCAGCTCTTATAAATTCTAATATCGAACGTATCAGCTCTTATAAATTCAAATATCGAACGTATCAGCTTTTATAAATTCAAATTTCGAGTGTAAGCTTTTATAAATTCAAATATCTAACGTGTCAGCTTTTGTTAATCAACCAATATGTGCATTATTTGTATTTCAAAGCTACTGCCTTCTATAGGCTCCCAAAAACCGTATTTAGTCGATGAGGCTTTGTGAGGCTACCTAATGATTAGCCAACTCCTTTGAGGTGATTTGAGATCGGTAGGCCGTAAGATGCAAGCATCCTCAGCTTACACCCCACGATCCTGATATTATCTCTCTTTCTTGACCTACTGTCATACTGTACTAGATGTTTTTGAGTAGGTAACTATTGACGTGATTTGATCGTCCTCGAGTAATTTTTTCCAATTTACTGACGACATTACAGTCTATTTATATAGATTTTCCCTTTTTTACATACTTTACCACTCTAACCATATCACCGTTATTTCAAGATAACGTTATCAAGTATGTATGTAATATGCATGGGTTATTTCATGATAGTACCTGGATGTTATCATATTACAACGATGGGTGCAGCATGGCTCTGAATAAGTGGGACGGAACCCTGGAGCGTGTTGCATCCTGGGGTGCTCGGAATTTGGTCCGTTTCAATTCTACAAAATCACAGGCATGCGCGCTGTCATTAAAATAGACCCCTTTCTCCCTTTCTCAAACTCTCCAGGGTACGCGTCTTGTGATGGGAGATTAATTGCTCCGAACTTAACCATAAAAACTATGTTGAGGGCATCTCAAAAACAGCTTCAAAAATACTTGGGATCCTCAACAAGGTGAAGCGTTATTCCACTCCCAAATTAAGATAATTTCAATGCGCAATGATCTAGCTTAGAGTAATGTAGCCACTTCTAGGATGGATCAGCCCAATTTCTACTTGATGACCTCTATAGCCTCCATAAGACACTAGCCTGTACAGTTGCGTATCAGGTATATCATGGAGAGTGCTCCGAAGTGCACGACCTTATTCCATCTTCTCTATTCCGCAACTCTCGAGGTACGAGGGCACATCATCAATAATCGACAGACGAACTAAGAAATTCGGCGACTTTATTATAATAAATATAGAGAGATATATGGAACAGTATGCCTTCCTCCATATTCCCAGCTTCATATAACCTAGGGTCCTTCAAGAGTGTGAAAAGGCATCTCTTCAGACACTGAATGTGACGATTGCCATATTCGTTGCAGTAGTTGCCTTCACTCATAGACTCACCACTATTGCTTCATTAAAGTAATTTGCTTGTCTAGCAATAAATAATAGACTCAAACTTTCACCCTTTCGTGGGTTAAAAACATTTGTTGAGAGTGCGTTTATCCGGTACATTTCCTATGTAAGTACATCCTAAACGTAACATCGTTATTAGCGTGTTGTTGCTCAATTGCATGATCATCCTTGTTGCTAAGATACCATCAGTGTATCATTGTAATTCTAGCAACGAGCATCTTCGTATATTTTCCTTAAATCATTATTTTTGTCTTCAAAGGATTTTTTTTTAGTTCGCTTAGTTTTAAAATATTTTATTGTTGCATTCGTGATTTCTATCTGATCTGATACATTATTTTTTATTTCCTCTACGTTTTTAATGATTGCTTAATTGGTTGTGTCTTGTGAAACGTTGTTATTTTCCTTGTGCGCGTTCTGAATTTAAAAGTCGTTTGTTGTTTTTTTTTAATTGTGAAATGAGATGTTCATGAAATTTTGCAAAAAGTCTGGCGGTTACAAACGTTTGGAATGCGCGACTGATAAATTTAAGAAAATATTAAACAGTTCTATAGATTATTGTAGATTGCAGTGGCAATATTGGGGTAAGATTATATTAAAATCCTTTCTTTTTTTTGGTGTTTGTTGTTTTATATATGCTTTCATCTATGTATTTTAATTAATGTTAGTGCTAATTACGGATTACTATATCTTTCATTGACATTGACGAATCATTTCATTTGTTGGGATGGACGCCATTAGCATAAATATAGAATAGACTAGCCCCCTTATTCATAAACGTTTATTAGCAACGTTTTTGTTAAAATGTGTTTTGTTTCTTTTTATTATTAGTAAAGACAGGTTTGTTAGAGAGTGACAAAACATATTTTAACAAAAACGTTGCTAATAAACGTTTATGAATAAAGGCCTAGATATATAAATATCATGTTGAAAATATAGCGTTTGTGAATTACAAATTATTATAGGTTACAATTATCGATTCTATGGGCAAGTCCTGAATGCGTGAAACAATTTCTCGATTTAATTGGCCCTTGGATACATCGGTTGATGACTTTATTGCCTATTAAGATTTATTTTCAACAGATTTCGCCCCAGCTTAACAATAAGCCTGTTTTCAAACTAATTATTTTATTCGTATCTCATATAGTTACTAAAATCGCATGAACTAATAACTAACACATTTTTTTCTTTTTTTATCCTTCCTGTTTCCTTCTTTATGTTTTGTTTCCCGAAAACAAATGACATATTTGCCATTTTGATAAAACCGGTTAAAACTGGTTCAATTACAAAATGACCGTTTGCCGTAATTGTATTAAGGCAATTTGTGCTTTCAATTGGTCTCCGTAATTGATTAATGTGTCCTGTAACGTCACGGCATGCACACGTGTCCCGTCTATTCCTGGAAAAATGACCTCTCGGGTTATTTATATAACCTCAACTCAAAAACGTCCCATTGTGTTCCGATTGTCGCTGCCCTTTGTGACATGATAAACAACCTCAATTAACAATTATGTCACCTTCGACCTTGTAAATAACCTTTTGCTACACGACAAATAACCCAATTCCTATACAAACTTCTTGCCAAATTAAAAACGAAACCTTTTCCCGCCCATTTTCCCTCGTTTTGTGTTGTGTTTATTCAAAAGCCCACTCCCGTAGTAGCAAGACAATCTTCACATACACAGACGGCCGATACGAGGAAGAGTACTCTTGCTGGCCGCCCGCCGTCTGCATGATACTGATATCTATGGTTGAGATTATACTGTTTTGTTACGACGCCGCTCACGGGAAAACTGACGCGACCGGCCCGATTGCGAAACTTTTCATCTATAATCCGCACAAAAGGGAGGAGGCATGGCGGTTCATTACCTACATGTTGGTGCATGTCGGGTGAGTTGACTTCTATTTATTGTTGGAGACATTATTTTTTAAGAAACAGCAAGGTCTAGGTATTAACTAGGCGGCAGACCACGGGTACGATCCCGGATCCCGCCCATGTGCCAATGGGTTTTTTAATTAAAAACTTATGTACATAATCCGACAAACCATACTTAGAGGCTTTTCCATCTAAATATACCTCAACAGAACTGGCCACTCGATAGATATAACCTCACAAATGCCTTCGGCTAAGCAGGGAGATTAGTCTTCCGCTGGGTACCCTGGAACCGTAACACGGTTTCGGGAGCTGTATGGCAACTCGTGAAGAAGAAGAAAAAGAGCAGGGTCTAGGCTGCACCGATATAGTTAGAGACACGGATTAAGGCGTACTCTCATGAACTCTAAAGCAGGCGCAGGTAACCTTCTGAGACTCTTAGATCGTTATGTTCGTCTGCAGCATCGCAAAATAGACGTGGCACAAACACCTTTAAGCCCTTGTGCCATTTCGCATAACAAGCTAAAACTAAACGATGGAAGACGGTTTCAAACGTCTAACTCATGACGAATCCAGGCCATGCAGGTCAATTGATGTTCAGTTCTACTCCACCTGTATAATATGAGCCATATGACTTAGATATCAAAATGGCTTTCCCTGTCTTATCTATACTAATATTATAAGTTTAGATATGTAGGTCTCTGAAACTACTGATCCGATTCTGAAAATTATTTCACTAATAGGAAACTGCATTATCCCTGAGTGATACAGGCTATATTTTATGTTGTTCGAAAATATCCAAGGCCGAAACCGGGGGCGGAAAGCCTTACATTCTAGTACTCAATAAACCCTTATTAATATTTGGGTAGTATTTAACTGGAAATAAAAAAAAATGCCCATTTCTCATCAAAAATACTGATTGCACAGCAAAATACTAACCTCAAAATATTATCGTATTGCACTACCCCTACATGAAAGGTCGTACGGGCTCTGTCCAGGGTGGGTTTATGTGCGGTTATAAAAAACCCCTAACCTACCCCTACGTACCAACAGGGTCGTACTTTCAATAATTTATTTGATGTGCAATTAAAAATAACCCTTAATATTTTCTTTAAAAATTCCAGGGTAGTCCATCTTCTGGTGAACTTATTGGTGCAGTTGTTCCTTGGGGTGCCATTGGAGATGGTGCACCGTTGGTGGAGAGTGACGCTCGTGTACTTGTCTGGGGTTGCGGCTGGGTCCCTGGCGACCAGCCTGACAGATCCCAAGGTCTACTTGGCTGGGGCCTCAGGAGGGGTCTATGCTCTGATCTCTGCACATATAGCTACAATTATTATGGTAAGGAACGGTGTGGATTTTTCCGTCCAAGTACCAGCAGTAGCAACCATACTAAGTTTTCTAAAAACAAACCGTTATACCTTGCGGTGGGTGACACCCGTGGGTGGCGGGGTCCATGGCTACCAGCTTGACGGACTGGTACGGACCACAAGGTCTACTTGAGGCAGAATGAGGTAATTTTCGTTACTGTGCGACTCACACCAAGGCACACTTTGAGCCTCAACACTTTTACCGACATAGATTTGGCACAGCCTTGATTGGCTGCCGCTAGGTGGAGCGGCCGCTTTAGAAACATAGCAAATAAACGAAACCATATAGGTACAAGTTGGTATCCTCTCAAATGCTCTAAAAAAATATATAATTTTAGAAGTTATAATTTTAGTTGCTATAAATATTCATTTTCTATAAATTTAGATCCTGTAATTTTAAAAATCTATAAATTTGTTTTATATAATTTTTTAAATCTATAATAATAATTCCTATAACGTATTGTTTTCTATAATTGCAGTTGCCATAATTTTCAAAATCTACGTTTTCAAGTCCTATAATTTTTATAATGTCTATTTTCAATTGCACTAATGGCTACTTTTCTATAATTGCTGTTACTATAATTTTGAAAATATATAATCTCTTCTTCTTCTTTTTTATTATGGCTCCACCAATGTTCATCGGTGATTTGCCAATGTCAAGTATTATAGCCTTTATAGTGTTTATAGCCGATAAATCGGTATTTAAGATAATCCCGCCGACCGTGATATGTCTTATTAATCACTGATTAATCACAACCATCACAGCGCGAACAGGATTAAACTGGATTCCACATCACGCCACGACGAAAACGCGTGCGTATGTCGCCATGACCGGATGTGGAATCCTATATAATCTCAAGTCTTATAATTTTTATAATCTCTAATTTCAGTTGCACTAATGGCTACTTTTCTATAATTGCAGTTATTATAATTTTCTAAATATATAAATTAATTTTCTATAAATTTATTTATCTATAATATCATTTGCTCTAATGGATTGTTAAAATAAGTGTACTCACTATATTTTTAAACGTATAACTTCATTCTATTTACATTTACAAATATACAATCATAAAAAATAATTTCCAATAATGTAATCTATTTAAATAAGTACTATTATTAAAATTTACAGTAGATTTTGTTAATGTCTGTTGCAGTAATTTTCGATTCCTATTCTCCTAATTTGTAAATAAAAATAGGTTAGCGAGGAGCGAAGCGACGAGCGTGGTTCGAATAGTGCTAAAACAGAGCTCGAGACGAGCGAGCGAAGCGAGCGTTCCGCGGCAGCTGACGGCGAAGCGCCAGAAACTCATAAATACCTAAACAACCATCACTTGTTGATAACGGATATGATACCTATATATATATTATTTATAATAAGAAAGGAAGATTTTTATATATTAATAAATATTTCGCAAATAAACTGGAAAAAATATAGCAAATTAATCATTAAATAATTAAATGTTGTACCTTTTGATAATTTAGACATCTTGAAAATTATAGAAAACAATTTTAGATAAAACGAAAAGTATAGCAAATTATAAGATCATTTAATGTTAAATATTTTGATAATAGTGATTTTGAAAATTACGGATATCGATTTTAGACAAAAGAAAAATTATAGCAAATAAATAATTATTGAATGTAATTTTATATATTTTGATAATAGTGATTTTGAAAATTACAGAAATCGATTTTAGGATAAAAAAAATTATAGCAAATGAATAATTATAGAATTTAATTTTATATATTTTGATAATAGTGATTTTGAAAATTACAGAAATCGATTTTAGGTTTAAAAAAAATTATAGCAAATGAATAATTATAGAATGTAATTTTATATCTTATGTACCTATATATTCTAAAATTATACCAAAACATTTTAGAGATAATGTAGGAGACCCGTACAAGTTGCCATGAGCATGCTGCCACCAGATGGCGCCAAAAAATATTGCCAACCAAATGTGTGAGAAAAATTAATTGATGTTCGGTAAGCGCATCACTTGAGAACGGCTGGACCAATATGGCTAAGTTGCCCGGAAAATTGGGAAATTCAGGATAAACTGAAAGTGCTTTTTTTCTATGGGATTTTTGTATGAACTCAAAACCATAATTATCTATAATAAAATCGAAAAACCAGAACGAGATAAAAAAACGAGAGAGAGCGGGATGGCGCTCTACAAAACTTTCTTGACACGTTTCTACCAAACGACGTACTCCTTCTTAGGAATGTGTATGTAATTCGATTCCTTGATCTCGGGAATCGCGAAACACTTAAGAAAATATGATATTGGATGTGTAATTTTTGTATAGTAAGCAAAATTAAATCGTGACATTTCTTTCATTTGTTTCGAGATTTAAGGGCAATTTACACAATATATGAACTTATCCCAAACCTGTGCACAATAGATTCTACGCGGGCGGTCGCTACTGTTAATATGATTTCCACGCGCGAAGTCAGGGCGTAAAGCTAGTAAATAAATAGTTTCTGGTTATACAACTACAGTGATCAGAGGATTTGACATTTAGTCTTTGCCGAGTGTTGGTCTAAAATCTCTTTTTCTTTCAGAATTGGGCTGAGATGGAGTTTGCCATAATTCAGCTGCTGGTGTTCCTTCTGTTGGCCGTGGTGGACGTGGGCACGGCCGTGTACGATCGGTACTGGAAACACGAAATACAGAATATTGGTTACGTGGCACATTTGGGAGGTGCTGTTGCGGGTACGTTGACATTACTGTGTTTGTGGCGGTACACCGACAGATGTCGCTTATAGTCATACTAGCGCGAAACGTCTAGGCCTGTCCATTAGAGTGCATTATACAAATGGAATGACTTTGTGATAAGATGCGGCCGCAGCAATCGTAAGGTCACACACGAAATAAGTACGCCAGAGTATCGCCAAGTCCCTTCGCGGTAGTCTGGCAGTAGAGTAATGATATAAATAAGAACACTAAATTTTTAGGGATCCGTACCCAAAGGGTAAAAACGGAAACCCTATTACTAAGACTCCGCTATCCGTCCGTCTGTCTGTCTGTCTGTCCGTCCGTCTGTCACCAGGCTGTATCTCATGAACCGTGATAGTTAGACAGTTGAAATTTTCACAGATGATGTATTTCTGTTGCCGCTATCGTTATACTAGTTAGACGTTTGTATGTATTGCCATTATTAAGATCGAGCAAAAAACGTTTCTTGTATAGGGACCCCTTTAATTTTTAACTTTATTTTATTTTTATTATTTGTTGTTATAGTGGCCATAGTGCACACTCTGTGAAAATGTCAAGTGTCTACCAATGACGGTTCAAAAGATACAACTCTGTGACAGACAGGCGGACGGAGTTCGGGGCCTTAGTAATAGGGTTTCCGTTTGCACCCTTTGGGTACAGAACCCTAAAAACAACCCTCTCAAATCTTGCATAGTTGCGCGCAGTAATTACGATTTTAATTCAATGTTTGTTTGTCCTCCTGTGCGTTTGTGCTGTGTACGCTAATCTCCACAACTGCTGAACCAATTTGGATGTGATTATAAGCTTTGGCTAACATTTAGTGTTACTTTCATTTAAATCGGTTAGAATTCATAAAAAAATGAGAAGAATGCGGAGTGAAAGATGATGTGACTAAAATGAAGAAAAGTAGTTTACACTGGTTTGGACACGTTGAAAGTATGAAGTATGAAATATTGACTAAAAAGCTTTATATGGCTGAAGTGAAAGGAAATGCTGGCAGAGGACGACCTAGGTGTACCTACTTTTATCGCCGAGCATGTATGAAAGGTGTGATGAACTGATGAATATAAAAGAAGCGAAAGAGGTATGTCAGGATCGAACAAATCGCATTCGATATTCTCTGCCTACCCCTCTTGGGATGAAAGGCGTGATGATAGATAGATAGATTTAATCGGTTGACAAATAAACAGTATAATATGTACAATGTACATTTTACTTATTTTTTTTAATAAATTTTGAAGTTTTAATTTTTTATCTCAGGTCTCCTCGTCGGCATTGGTGTGTTAAGGAATCTGGAGAAGAGGAAATGGGAAAAGCGACTCTGGTGGGCGGCTATGGTGCTATACTTCTCTTTGATGTTAGCTGGCATACTAGCCAATATACTGTGGACATCTAGGTTTACGTAAACTGTAACAAGTGCCTTATTTAGTACCTGTTTAATGGGAATTGTTGTTCCTACTTTATATTGTCGTTTTAAAAACAGGACTATACTTTATAAAATAACTCTTAAACTAAAATATAAAAAACGTTGTGTATATAGGTCGGTTCACAATGACGGTATTTATGAAAATCGAACATGCTAGTTTCAAATATAGAACGTGACATTCAAATTTTGAATGTGTCTGTTCTATAAATTCAAATATCGAACATAAAAACGAATTGTAAATCGACTTATATCTCCGTATCCCAGTATTCTCTATTGTCTATGTAGTCAGTAGGTTTTGGATTTTTTTTAATGCGCTAATTTACCAGGGCCTAATGATAAAAAACTTTTTTTGATCTTGTTACTTTGGGCCGCGGTAATACATAGTATGTATGTGTGAATTTCAAGTCCCTATCGTTAAAAGCTAGAAGCCCGTGACAGACAGACAGACATTCTTCAATCACCCCCCATCACTCAATCACCATGGAGCCATATAAACACCGTTTTTCTGTTAAATTTTTAAATGACAGTTTGAAAAATATGATTATTAGTTCTGCAAATAATGTACAATAGGTTAAAAGTGAAAAAAGGCATACAAATATTGTTTACTAAGGCCTTTATTCATAAACGTTTATTAGCAACGTTTTTGTTAAAATATGTTTTGTCACTCTCTAACAAACCTGTCTTTACTAATAATAGAAAGAAACAAAACACATTTTAACAAAAACGTTGCTAATAAACGTTTATGAATAACGGTGTAAGTATATAAGACAAATCTAGAAATACGTATGTAATTTACGCCAATTTATTCTTTAATCTCTTCAATAGTCTGCTTTAGCTTGTTTTTCTAAGGGCCTGTTTACCAATGTGTGGATTGTTCTCATCTCAGTCGTGGTGCTCTTGACAGAGCAGTCGTGGTCAATCATGGCGGTCCACAGCGCGACGCATCTTATATTGACTCGCCATGATTAACTTTCTTGGGAAGAATAGTGCAGTGGTTTCCCCTTGCCTTCTGCACCAGACATTTTGAGACAATTTAGATCTTCCAGCCAGTTTCCTAGCTAAGTGTATGGTTATACCGCCATTGCTCGGCCGCCAGAGCCTCGTTTGTTGTTTAAGAAGAGGGTACCAAGCGTGCAGGTGAGGATGACATTTGGGGACGGATATTATCTTATTCCGTTCTCCCCCTTACCCCCCCCCCCCTTTTTTTAATCTATCACAATATAAATACAGGGATTTAGAAAGGCGTCTCATAACAAAAATGTTATTCGGCAATTAATTGCCAAAAATGCCTCGTGCTTCGAAGGGAAAGTAAGCGGCACTTCTAAAAATAAGAGATAAGTACTTACGTCTGTTAAATAAGTGACACATCTAGGTCCATTAACTATAGCAAAAGGCTTGCCATCTGCTTTGTTTTAATATGGACAACCCGATAAAAGTGTTTTTTTTTTTGTTAGTTGCATTGTAAAACAGGCCTTTTATATAGCTCTCTTGGCTTAATTTAGTTACAATTCAGAGTACCTTATGAGCTTATCTTGAAAAAAAAATTATTTTAATATGATAGATAGGTACAATTTTTTTTAATTACAGTACTCGGCGGAGAATTATACCTATCAGGCTTTAAAAAGAGACTTCGATTTTATAGAGCGTTGTCTTTGTCGTGTAACGTCTATCTATCTTCATCACGCTTTTTATCCCAAGTGGGGTATGTAGAGACAATCAAATACTATTTGCTACGATCATGACATACCTCTTTCGCTTCTTTTATATTAATCATATAACCGAAGTATCTTTCGAAAGCAAGATGGGAATTATTTAATGTCGGGTATTGAATGTAGGTACATGTGTTGTAAAATGTAGATAGGTAAGTTTATTTCAATAAAAAAAATATATTCAGTTTTTTTATTGAATAAATGATTTTAGAGCTTTATTCTAGATATAATAAAGTGACCGTCCTATTTAATATTTTGTTGAAATATTGCCTATGTAATGTAATGTTATCTAATTTAGTATTTTAGAAAGTAAATATTGTATATACAATCTATTTATTTAAAGAGTGGGATTCAAAATGGCGTATTTACTATTCCTTTCGGTCGCACAGTGTGTGAGATCGATACATTCAGCACAATAAAATTAAAATAAACAATTGGACGCACAACCCAATATGAGTCTAATTGCATTCATATAGGGCTTACTTTGCGTTGACAGATCGATCACATAATCGGCAGTGTTTTGTTTCTGGCAATGAGTGGGCAGAACATATACACGGATCACTCACACCTATTTTCATGAATTTATTAATTTACCTATTAGGTGTTATCCCCTTTTAAAAAGAAGTAGCCTGTTAGAGAGCTGGGCAAATGACTTACTGACAGGTATGGCTACCGTCTGCTGTGCCTTAAATACGATAGTAGGTAGTGCCCCAAGTCGCCCTGTAACGGTCCGCGAATTTCTACGTGGCAGGGGGGTTTTGAAAACCAGTCGAGAATCGACTTCGCAAAAAATTTCTGTTGATTGGTTTTTTATTCGTAATACATCTAAGTATAGGAAAAAAAAGCAAGACATTTTTATTGAGTCGATTGCCGACTGGTTTTCAAAACCCCACTCCACGTAGAAATTCTCGCGAAATATTTAATTTATAATATTAATATGGTTGTCACAAAGCTATTTCCTAAACCAAAACTACACCTATAAAACGGTGTATTTGACTCCGTTCTAAATACAACACAAGTTTGTTCTATGACGATCTTACAACATGTTCATACTGATGTCGCGCTCTCTATTTCCTAACTCTATGGCCTATACGACGCCATTTTGAATTGCATTCTTTAATAAACCATGTAAGTGTGCCTTTAGTATTGCTTTTCCATTGCCTAATATATAGAAATAACTATATTTTGTGACAAATTTATAGGTAAAATTTAATCTAATTGATTACTGTTGGTACTTGTAAACTCGCCTGCAGTGAAATGTGGCCCATCTTAGTCTAATGTCGCTTTACAGTGTTTTGTCTCCCTCTAATAAAATAATTCAATATGATAGAGGGAGACAAACGTATAATAACTAAACGTTTTCATAGTAAGACCACGAGAAATGTAATAACAATAATGTGTTCACTCGCTTAAGGCAGGGTACATTAAGTGTCAGGAATTAAATTTAATTTAAAAAATACAGTGGACAGCCAACTATACTAGGTTTATACATTTTTATTCGCATATAATTTTCAAGTGTATAAACTTTTGTGCATAAAATATTTTGAATATTCTATTAAAACTTTAACCGATTACTAAATTTAAGAAAAAAATTCAAGCGTGGCTGCATGACCAGGTAAAATATGCCAAACAATATGGTCCCGGGGTTCAAATCGTATTTTTAATCGAGATTGTTCCCTGCCTTAGTAAAACCACTTTGCAAATCACAAAGTTTTTATAATACACTTGATGTAGGTACTTTTTAAACTATAAACTGATTGAACTTTTGATACTGAATTAATTGAGTAACAATTTCCACTATATAAGATCTTTACCGAGGCTAGTGGCGCCCTCTATTGAGAAAATTACTTACATGAAATTGTTATAAACTAACTTAGACATAATGGAAGAAGGATTTTTATTTCATTGCATTATTTTAATTGAATTACAATGACGGAACGAAAAGGTTCGTAAATTTTTTTTATATTTATTGTATGTCAAATTTAAAGAAATTAAGCTTAAAATTGTTCGTTCGCATATCTCTCTTTATGTAATTATGTACTTAGAAAAAATATTTGTCAATCGAAATGTTGTATCTAGGTTTTTTTCAAGCTATATTTCAATTGTAAATTTTCTTTTATGTATTTTTTTAATGATTTTCTGTGCCAACTTATGTAGCTACCTCAATATAGGAAAATATTATTTGAATTAAATTGCTTTTAACTTATTATCTACTAATAATGGGAACTTGAGAGAACTTTTAACATGGACATTAGGGTGGTCCTTATTTAAAAAAAGTTTATGCTCTCAGAGGCCCCTCAGAGGGTTCGAAGATTTTTTTTTTCATATCTCTACTAAGTCTACCAAGTTTTTTGAAAAGAATATTCTTAAATGCCAAACACACCATATTAATTTACATGGGAGAAAATTAGATTTTTTTTTCTTTTATAATTTAAAAGTGTTCCAACTTTTGTTCAATCCGTTTATGATTATTTACTAAACTATGAAATTGTTAATATAACATAGTATTTAAGCTATTTTTGTTAATTATAAAGCTCAAAATGTATTAATAAAATTATATCGCACAAATGCCTACTGTTAGGTACCAAATTCACATTTTATTATTCTCCAATGCGCAGTTTTTCATCTAGTTTTTATTAATTTGTAGTTAATTTATTTTTCAATCTCTCTGTGATAGATAATATGCACAACATATTACCTAACGTTCGTTAAACATTAACATAATTAATAGTATGGTAGAATTTCAAATGGCAAATTTTGTAACAGTCGTAAAATGCATTAAGTTATGTTTACAATTTATCTATAAGCTAAATAAATATGTGATAGGCTCACCGCCTATCATAAGAAGCTGAATTGGGTACCTTAAGGCATTGAGTTCGGATTTTTTATAGAATAGAGTTTGCAATAACATTGACATTCCCCGACTGATATATGTACCTAAATTCACATATAAATTAAATCATAAAATATTAATAAACACATACTAGGTATATAGTGAATTATAAGACCATTTAATTTGACACTTTAATGTGCTTTAAACCCATAGATTTAGTATAGTCGCGTCTAGCTAAAGCGAGACAGATAAACGAGACCGTTTTTTGAATACTGTAAAAATCCACAGAATTACACATTTGCACATATTTACACGCACACCGATGTAGGTAGTAATTTTTGGTTTGATTCAGGGAGGGACTAAGAACGTAATCTCTATTTGTAGAACTTAACTTTTTGCCTTGAGGAACATCAGCTAACTAGAGCCTAAAGCTATGTAAACTTAATTTTGCGGCCTTCCTATAAAACAATTACTTATACAATGTTTTCTCGCCCTCTATTATATTGAATGACATACTTATTAGAGGGAGACAAAAAGTGTATAAATGAACAGTTCTTCAACAACATTTTATACTAAGGCCGGTCTCCCACCTCTCTTACCCTACATATCGTAATTTTATTTAGCTATGCGCAAATATAGTTAAAATATTGCCAATAAGTATATAAATTGTAGGTGCTTGTGTGTTTGTTTTATAAGTGATAATTTTTGTTTCTTACTAAATGTGTGTATATTTCGCATTTTAGGTAGGTAAATAAGTTGAGATAGATTTGACCGCTAGAGTGGGGAGCGTGCTGCGAGTTAAGGTGGCCATACATTCGTCCAATTCTTGTAACGAACGGTCCGCCTAGAATGGGAAATTTTCGGTGCGATGCCCAGGACCGGATGAACATAAATGGCGGCCTGTAGGCATACATTGTGGTGGGTGCCTGCTCATGGCCGGTGATTTTCGAAAAATCGACGTTGAATGTTTATGCATATTTTAATCTGGGGTGTAAATAATCAAGATCTTTTATTATAACGGAACACATTTTTATTTATCAATATATTTGTGTTTATGATTTTCTGTAATCGCAGGATAACGCATTTTGATCGAGTCGCAAATATGCCTTTTTTTTATTTTATAATTCTCAAAAAAAAATTCAAGACAATGTGGTGGGGGCCCTCGCGATGCCGGACCAATGTGTGGCCTACTTTATACTTCTGTAATTATTGTAAGTCAATATTATGTGCCTTCTATTATAGGCTCCCCATACAGACGAGATATTCCGGTCGTGTCTGTGTGAGGGGGTCTTTATTTAATTGTTAATGTATTATGTGGAGGGATCCTATGTTATTTTCAATGAAATATTTTTTGAATAATGCACAATCAGTGTGATGAATAAATGATATGAAAAAATATCAAAAAAGTCGGTTGTTTTTTTTAAATACGTACAAAAGTTAAGTTTGTATGTAATTAGAGTTTTCACTGAGGGTCGCGGGAAGAAAGTGACCGATTACCAACGAGTGTGCAGTTTGTGGCCCGAGCCAGTATACGTAACTACTTGGAATAAAAATGTCCAACTAATTTCACTAATGTAACTAGGTGGAACAGACGATTTATCCATATCTAAAAATCTATCTATCATCACGCCTTTTATCTCAAGAGGGGTAGGCAGAGACAATCGAATGCCATTTGTGTTACTATCCTAAAATAGCTCTTTCGTTTCTTTTATATTAATTATACCTTTCATACATGCTTGGTTGGCGATTGTGTGTACTTTTAAGATTGCCTTTACATTTTTATATGTTCAATAAAAGTACACCTAGGTCGTCCTCTGCCAGCATTTACTTTCACTTCTGCCATATAAACCTTTTTGTCAATCTTTCATCGTCATTCTTTCAACGGTTTCGGTAGCCGTAAGGCAACCAACCCATGAAGAAAAACTATTAGCCACTTTAACCACTCACCACACATTTCAGGTACCTACCTACTTATTATTTTTTTATCAAAAGATATAGGTGTAATAGGTACCCAGTGGCGGCCATGTGGGAAGAGGTGTCTAAATCCGATCAAAAAGTAAATTAATGTTTGCTTTCTTTTTGGTGATCCACACGGAGATGCGCAACGGGGGCGGGCGATGGACCAGTATGATTGCATTTTATTATCAGCAACTAAATTATGGTTGATTCAAACATGTCGACCAAAGGGCTACCTATATACTATGCTTACTATAACCGTCCTCAAGGAAACTACTTATTGCAAATCATTACAGTTAAAACCGCCTATTGTTTTTGAGATTTGCGCAGTCATATAGACGAGGAATAGTTCCTTTTAATTACGCATCAAAAACCATCAGTAGGTGGCCACTTCTACTAGAAAACCGCACACGAAGGGTACACACTCTGCACTAAGGTCAGACCAAGTTTGACGCCCCTGTACCTATGGCGCAGGAACAAATTAGCGTGAGTCCGGTTCACACTTGGCCGATTTTTTAAAGAGTGTATGCATTATAGTTATTATACTAGTTAAAACGTTTGTATGTCTTAGTGTGGCCATACACGGACTGCTTAGAGCAGTCCAGCGCCAAGAGCTTCAAGCGGTCGCTGTTGTGGTACTTGGTGATCGGCTCGTTTTCCGCAACTCGACGTCTAAAGGCGCCTATTTTGCGTGTGGTCTGTTGGATGGTTTGCAGTTTCAATACAAAATTGTCATTCTCAATACACGGACCGCTCAAGCATTTCGTTTGCAGTCGCAGCTAAAAATGCAGTCTGCGTGCGGTCGAGTTTCGCCGTGCTGCCGGCAGTAAACAGCTGCTTAACCCGCTGTACACGAACCACTGGAAGCGTCAATTTGAGGTCTTAGGTAGGTGCTTGTTTGCCTAGACAGGGCACAAAATAGGAATACAGAAATAGCAGACGTATATGGCCGCACCAATCACAGAGAGGTACAGTTATTGATCGTCCATCACTCCATTTGCTAAGCAAGTGCAACATATTATGCATAGATAGATAAGGGCAAGGAATATACTACTCTCAAGCTGCTCCCAAGGGTATATTTTCGTCCCCCCGTCATATATAGTAGTCTGTGGGGTGACGTATACTAATGCACTTTTTGAGAACAATGTTTCCAACGAAATAATTTACCCACAATTTGGTCATTAAATATTTCTACGTTTTTAGAAAATTAAAAATTATGTTTCAGCACAATTTCCTGAATTAAGTAAGTACCTACTTAGTAAAGGAATAAACTTATATCAGTACATGAATTAGCTGCTATTGGCGCGTCGGTGGCCGACTATTATCGAATATTGAAAGTATTGTAATAAACTTGCATTAATAAACTTGAAGTACTTCAAGGCACGTTAAGTCCGCACTTTTCTTCAAATAATAACATTTCTCTTCGTGAATTGAGGCCGTCAATGTGTGTTATTGTTATTGTTTTGAATAATATACAAGAGGTCCAAGATGTAGACGGAAAAATTCTGAATGATATCTACAAAAATCTTAAAACTGACTGACAGAATCGGCGGTACGCCGGACAGAATACGCACAGCTTAAACAAGTAAACCTGTAGAAAATATTCTTTGAGTACCTTATCGTAAAAGCGCATTAAGGAGGGGTTTTTTTTAATTCCATCCCTAAAATGGGTGAAAATGGTTAGTAAAGTTTGTATGAGGAAGCAATTTTTTAATTTACAATGATGATTATTTCCTTTGTAATACTCTTAAAATATATTATTGAAGATGTATAAACCATTAATAAACGTTTTTGTAGTATGCATATTACTCGTTTTTCCTTGCCTGCCCCCTTCCCCTCCCCTGAAGAAAGCCTATTAAAATTTAATTTATATGAATTCAGATTTTAGCCACAGTATTTATGATCACACAATTTTATTTCCATTAATTTTTTGAGTGCTAAATAAAGTTTTTTGAATTATACTAGAAAAGTATATCTTCTAAATTTTTGAAATCATTTCATTCTCATCTTAGGGGGTTAACGTTATCAATGGGAAATACTATCCTAACAGCTAGTTACTTAATAAAATTGTATTCAAAAGTTTTGTTATTTTGCCCCTATTTTCCAGCTAGATTAATGTTGTCTTGTTTCTTAAAATGAGAAAGGTTGGGAGATTGCGAATGTGGTATTTGAAATTTATAAGATGGCAACATTATTTGTCAAAGTCAGCCACACCACCACACCACCGTACGGAACGGAACAGATGAAGGCCGTGATCCGAACTTTGATATAATTATTTATTTATATTTCTTATCTCTTTTATAATAGTTTACATTAGCTTTCTCAAGAAGATGATTACATCGAAACGTTTAAAATACAATTATTAAACCGCGTAAAACAAATTAAATGTGATAAAAAACAGGTACTATATGAAAGCCTACTTGACATCCACAAACATGAATTCCTGTAAATACGCCCACGTATTTATGTTGTTGGTGTTTTTCATACATAATTGTTCATCAAGAGACATCGGGACGCCTGGAAATGAACCCTTTTTAGAAAAGTTAGAATATATTGACCACAAAGATCTTCACAAATTGCTGCTAAATCTCCAGGCACAGTATCCCAATTTAGCTAAAGTTCATTCTATTGGTAAATCTTATGAAAATCAAGATTTGTTGGTGATACAAATTACTGAAGATATTCAAAATTACCATCCTGGCAGACCTGCAGTGAAGTATGTTGCCAACATGCATGGGGATGAATCTGTCGGCAGACAACTTTTAATATACCTGGCTCAATACTTGCTGACATCTTATGGGCATAGTGACCGAGCAACGAGATTGGTGAACCAGACGGATATATACCTAATGCCAACACTAAACCCGGATGGCTTTAAAGCCAGTCAGGTATGTGAACATAATTTTTAAAACTAAGTAAATAACATAATGTATAGAGCCCACTCTTATAGTCGGCGACATACTCATACTCACATCCATACATTGATTCATACATACACGTCTAATTTTAATACTACATATTTGGAGTTTTTTAAGGATATCAGTAGGGCCCGGATTTTGAATATACATACTATACCCAATATTACGATCAAATCAAAACTACTATTTTTGGATTGGAAAACGAGGCTGCTGCTATTGCAATCTCAAAAGAAATTCTCGAAGATGACAGTCTGCACACCATAAAGGTGCTAGAGAATTCTTCCACTTCACTAAATGAAAATTTTAAGATTATCGAAAATATCGAAAAGAAGGTTTCTGAATCATTGCTGAAGTTGCTAAGCAAAAATTTAGTTACGTGATAGAAAAAAAACAAAGGAGTTTATATCCTAAAAAAAATTAACAGCATGCTGTGTTGTGCTGTGCTGTGGCGACATAGACGTGCCCTACTCACTTGCAGAATTATGCAAATTTAAATATGCTCCAATCACATCCTGTGATGTTGAAACATCATTCAGCCAGTACAAAGCATTATTTCGTCCAAATAGAAAAAGTTTTGATTTTTTGCAATAAACAATAGTTTTATTTGAAATGTTGTTACTTTTTAGTGTACATATTTTAGTTTTTTCAGTCCATATTATATTAACATATTTTGTCATTTTTAATACATATTTATATAATATAATAATATAATACATTTATATAATATAATATATGTAATACGCACATCTTACAGAGAAGTATGTCTTTCTGGATTTAAACAGGAAAATTGTAAATGATACAAATGAAAACAATCCTAACTAATACAAATGCAAAAGTGTGTTTGTTTGTTTGTTCATGCCAGAATTTTTTTTTCTTTGCCGGTTCCGAAACCGTATTATGGTTCCAGGGTAAATTCTTATGTCACATTTCAACACTTTCCAAGGGTGAAGCCAGAATGCAAAGATAATTGAATAAGTAGATAATTAAATATCAATTCTCATCAATACCAAGTTCTTATTCTGTGTCAATACCTACCCTTTTTGTAGATAAAAAATAAAATTGTCTGTATATCCCAGTGGTATAGGATGGGTCCTCTTGGTTTGGTTAAAACATTTTGTAAAAATAAAATGTAAAGAGGGAATTCCCAAAAATCACAGCTTTATTATCTCATATACAATTCTGAGTCATTTCATTGATAAGAAGTTTTTGTATCATATTATTTTCATTATAAATATGACTCAAGATAATTATGGAAGGTTTTGTTATACTTAAGTCAAAAGAAAAAAACATCAATAAAATATTTGAGGATTAATAGATTCACCACATTCTATAATCTACCTAGCCACCTAGGTACCTCTATTATAGATAGCTACATTGGGACCCCTTACACCTTTTCAAAGGAAGAAAAAATATTAAGGTGTCTAGCTGACTGTCTTTTTCCCTCTCAGGAGCTGGGCTGCCTAGGCTTAATCATCTATCACTACATAGTATAAAACAGACCTCCTGCCGCGTCTGTCTGGACCCTTTTTGAAAAACTACTGAACAGATTTTGTTGCGGCACGTTGATTCACTGGGAAGGTTTACGAGTATTAAACATTGATCTATCATGTTTAGGAGCTGGGCATTAGCAGTTGGGAATCAAGTCCGGGAAAAAGTTAGCCAGGCCACAGTAATTTTAGATCTCAATGTGATACAGGCAATGCATAACATATTATTATTCTGTGTTTGAGGTTTAATAATAACAAAACAAACAATGAACATTTACTTTACACAATAGCTGAAAAAAAAGAAGAATGTTGACAGATAGTGTTTAATCCAAGGTCCCACAGTCTTTCCTGTCAACAAAGACTTCCTCATTACATTACAAAATAACAATTACACTTTTAATGCATCTTATGAAATATGATGGTTAATGTTTAGATTATCTAATCCTGAGTTTTTCGTGTTTTTTCGACTTTATTAAATTGCTGCACTGTTTTATTGCATACTTTAACTATTTTCACTTCTCAGTAAGGTATAAGTTTTTGCAGGAGGTCACAGGTTTTTGCAAAATTAAGGTTGGAGTAGAGGAAACGGGGCACTAAGAAAAAAAACTTAGGATATTCTTTATAACTTATCACTATCACTACATAGTATAAAACAAAGTCGCTTTCTCTGTCCCTATATCCCTATGTGTATGCTTAAATCTTTAAAACTACGCAACGGATTTTGATGCGGTTTTTTTTTATAGATAGAGTGATTCAAGAGGAAGGTTTATATGTATAATAACATGCATAATATAGTAGAGAAACACTGATAATTTTAGAGGTTTCTAATGTGATGTCGTAAATAAACACATTTTTTGCGCTTACATTGCAAACGCTGGCTGAACCCTACAAGATAGATCAAAATAATATACTACAGTATTGTACACCTTAAAAAGGTCCACAAAAAAGTCAGCAATGGTATATGTCTATCTCTTAGGGATAAACCACAATAACCATTTTTTATCCTTTACTTTTTACGAGAAATAATATAGCCAAAGTTAGTGGTAGGGGTAGGGGTAGTGCAGGCAAGCCAACGTTTGGGCAAGACAACGTCTGCCGGGTCCGCGTTAAAGAAAATTGGTGCTTAGAATTTTTTGACAATTGAATTTTTAAACCTGGTCTCAAGTCCTACGCTATCAACTTATTTCAAAAGAATATAATTTGACTGGTTTCTGTTACTGGCCACATAATTTTATTATCTGTATTATCAGAACTGCAATTATTGCAATGCAGTGACTTGGTGTGTCAATAACATCTTATCTGTGACTTGTTGAACTCATTATGTCACTTTTTGTGTAGCACCAAAGATCTATTTATTTATTTTTTGAAGTGAAAACTTTTTTAGGCGCTTTGAGTTAATTTTGGTAGTGGGAAATCTTATGGATTCGCGACATGCTCTCGGGACCATGGATTGCCCGGCGCGAGTATCCTCGACCCGAGAATCTTTGGGCAGTAACTCGTGTGCTGGCATCCACGTATGCCTGGGTCGAGCATTCTTGGCTGCGCATTTCTGGCCGGCAATTCACTTGGCTATATTGGCAACACTTGGACTGGACACTTGCCTGACAGAGAAAGTGACTGCAACTTTTATATTTTACATTATAGAGCGCGCATAAGTTCATTAAGTATTCTTCCTAATTTAACACACTAATTTTCCTATTTTCAATATTTGGCTAAATATGTAATAAAAAAATCCGAAACAATATCTGCAGTGTTAAGTAGATATACGAAAACCTCGAAACTGTTTTCGATTTAGGGTACAGTAGAACCTCGATTATCCGAACCTCGATCATCCGAACCCTCAATTATCCGAACGATGACTTAGTAACGTTGTTCTTAGTAAATACAGCCCTTCGTCAATTAAAAATTGATGATTTTATAAAAAAAGCGTTCTTTTTCAGGTGTTTAAAATACATAAATATATGTATTTCAACGTTAATATGTATGTCAAATTTTAATATATATATGTCGGAGATTGTTGGTAGCATGGCTGATAATGATGGTTATGTGAACATCCAGAGGATCATCGCACACTGGCTTTCGTTAATTATAATTTAACAATAGTTTAATAGTAGTTCAATGGGTGACAATCGTCTACGCGCACGGATATCAAAATCAACACTGACTGTAAGATTTGCGCCTCCCATTGATCTACAGGCATAGTGTCGCCTTTCAGAGTACAATAAACAATGCGCCCACACGGCCATACTGACATGCATCGCGTTCTCGCGATGTCATCGCAAAATCATTATTCAATTTGCACTTTTAACATCACTACCTGGCCTTTCAACACGTAAGTGTAAAGCGTTTGGTACAAAAGTATTCACCATAAATAATCTGCAATAAGTACACGGCCTTTCAACACGTAAGTGTAAAGCGTTTAGTACAAAAGTATTCACCATAAATAATCTGCAATAAGTACATGGCCTTTCAACACGTAAGTGTAAAGCGTTTAGTACAAAAGTATTCACCATAAATAATCTGCAATAAGTACATGGCCTTTCAACACGTAAGTGTAAAGCGTTTAGTACAAAAGTATTCACCATAAATAATCTGCAATAAGTACATGGCCTTTCAACACGTAAGTGTAAAGCGTTTAGTACAAAAGTATTCACCATAAATAATCTGCAATAAGTACATGGCCTTTCAACACGTAAGTGTAAAGCGTTTAGTACAAAAGTATTCACCATAAATAATCTGCAATAAGTACATGGCCTTTCAACACGTAAGTGTAAAGCGTTTGGTACAAACGTATTCACCATAAATAATCTGCAATAAGTACATGGCCTTTCAACACGTAAGTGTAAAGCGTTTAGTACAAAAGTATTCACCATAAATAATCTGCAATAAGTACATGGCCTTTCAACACGTAAGTGTAAAGCGTTTGGTACAAACGTATTCACCATAAATAATCTGCAATAAGTACATGGCCTTTCAACACGTAAGTGTAAAGCGTTTAGTACAAAAGTATTCACCATAAATAATCTGTAATAAGTACATGGCCTTTCAACACGTAAGTGTAAAGCGTTTAGTACAAAAGTATTTACCATAAATAATCTGTATTAAGTACATGGCCTTTCAACACGTAAGTGTAAAGCGTTTAGTACAAAAGTATTCACCATAAATAAATCGCAATAGATACATGGACTTTCAACACATAAGTGTAAAGCGTTCGGTATAAAAGTATTCATCATAAATAATCTGCAATAGATACATGGACTTTCAACACATAAGTGTAAAGCGTTCGGTATAAAAGTATTCATCATAAATAATCTGCAATAAGTACATGGCCTTTCAACACGTAAGTGTAAAGCGTTTAGTACAAAAGTATTCACCATAAATAATCTGCAATAAGTACATGGCCTTTCAACACGTAAGTGTAAAGCGTTTAGTACAAAAGTATTCACCATAAATAATCTGCAATAAGTACATGGCCTTTCAACACGTAAGTGTAAAGCGTTTGGTACAAACGTATTCACCATAAATAATCTGCAATAAGTACATGGCCTTTCAACACGTAAGTGTAAAGCGTTTAGTACAAAAGTATTCACCATAAATAATCTGCAATAAGTACATGGCCTTTCAACACGTAAGTGTAAAGCGTTTGGTATAAAAGTATTCATCATAAATAATCTGCAATAGATACATGGACTTTCAACACATAAGTGTAAAGCGTTCGGTATAAAAGTATTCATCATAAATAAACTGCAATAGATACATGGACTTTCAACACATAAGTGTAAAGCGTTCGGTATAAAAGTATTCATCATAATTAATCCGCAATAGATACATGGACTTTCAACACATAAATGTAAAGCGTTCGGTATAAAAGTATTCATCATAATTAATCCGCAATAGATACATGGACTTTCAACACATAAATGTAAAGCGTTCGGTATAAAAGTATTCATTTCATCCAATGCTAGTCTGGCGTTTCAACTACATTTAAATTCCTTTGACCTAGGTAACACACGCATCTAATGGCGGCAAAATTAATCATCAACTATTAGCGTAATCGCGTGTTTCAGCACAAAGCTTAGCATTTTAACACATAATTTTACTTTCAAATCGTCTCATATGAAGTAAGTGATCATACATCAAAACAAGAAATTCAGTTAAATTATTATAACTAAATTGTTTAATCAAATCAACAACAATAATAAACAATCATCTTTGACATTCCAATCATCAAATCGAATAAACATTAAGCACAAACATTATCATTAGGATACTTTTTTCAAATTCTCGTAGGTACCTTGACCATAGAAGCCACGTCTTAAAATTACACAATAATCTCAAGTATCCCATACCAGAGTTAGTTACTCAACACTCACTGTCGGTGTCTTAGTTAATGAGTCACAATAAGATAGGACCTTTGACAAATGATTTCCGTTAAAAGTAAAATCAAGAAATTACAATTTTCGCCCACACAGCTATCCTTTATACAATTACTTAATAAAGTAGACCTTGTTCAACATTATATCCGTCATTACTACAAACTGAAACTAGTTTTTTTTTTAACAAGTACACAACAGAAAATAGCTTAATCAAAACTGAGTTTGAAGTCCGTTCGTCCATCCTGATTTTAGCCATTTTTCTTATATTTATTAAGTCCAAGTTTCAAAATTGTGATCAGAGGACTCAAATGTTGTGGGGACTTATTTCATCCCATTAGCAACTCTAAAGGAATTTTTCCAGTTGATTTATAAATCAGTTAAGGGCTAATTGAATATCACCAAGGGCTGTTTTCCGTGACTGTTTCTGCTGTGAAACAGTTTGTTATAGTTGACATAAACCGTTCTATTTGCCCATTGGCACGACTTGCGCCACTTCCTATTTCATGAAATTCAATAGAAGAACTATTACATAGTTAACGGAGTTCTTGGGCTGCGTATCTAGTACCCTGGTCAGAGATTATTCGTTTTGGAGTCCCAAACAGTGAAGTGCTCGACACGCTGATTTAGCAGTCAAGTCTGTGACTGGGATAAGAAAACAATACTTTGTAAACACACATACGAAAACTATCACATATTCTTTATTTTGTTTCCTGCCACTAATTTCCGGGAAGCAACAATGTGAATTGTGTGAAATGGTTCAACACTTTTGTTTGAAGATTTTACACGGCATGCAGTGATTAATGAAATTTCGTATACATTTAGTCATGTTTGAGAATCAAAAGTGTTCTTTTATTTTAGACAATGTTTTCGTCCAACATTCATGAAATCGATTAATTATCTCCCAATTGAATTTTTCTGGTAGTATAACTCGCTAGGAGTAGTATAACTTTAAGTGAGTTGCAGTCCGTTATGAGTTTAAATTTTCTGCCCAGTAAATAATATCCAGTGTTTAAAATAAATTTGCAAACTGCTAGTGTTTTCAGTTCGTAACTGTAATACCTTCGCACAACATCTGACTATCGTAGGTAAGCGATGACTTTGAGTGGTCATGATGTTGGAATAACACAGAGTCTATCTATGGAACTTGCGTCTGTATGCAACTCTATGGGCAGTTCAGGATTAAAGACAATTAATAAAGGAGATGAACTCAAATGGTCTACAATAATTTTATGTGACTGTTCTTCGGTCCAATTCCATTTAATATATTTCTTTGTGACTTAGTACAATGGCGTCATGATAGATGCAAAATTAGGTACAAACTTTCGAAAATATCCAGGCAGTCCGTTGAACTGACGTAGTTGTTTAACGTTTGACGGAATCGGTGCACTAACAAGTGCATTAACTTTGCTGTCGTCACACCGAATTTGTCGTTGAGATATCATATGACCTAAGAAGAACATTTTTCCAGTTAAATTGAAAACCAGCTTGTGGAAGTGCTTTAAGGACAAGATCTAAATGAATCAGTACATCTAAGAGTTTTGTAAAATATGAGTGCGTCTCATCTAGGTACACTAACTCAATTACACCTTTTAGTTCGCCTAGCGCCTTATATAGTGCGTTGATAGGCAGAGGGTGCATTACAAAGCCCAAAAGGCATTTTAAGAAATTCCCACACACCGTCAGGCGTGATATAAGCAGTTTTTTCCACAGAATTTTCAGCCATGAGTATCTGATGAAATCCAGATGCCATATTTAAAGAAGAAAAATAATATGATTGACCTAGAGAGTCAATCTGATCAGATATAAAGGTAAAGGGATAGTTGTCCCTAATCATGTTAAAATTTAACTCACGGTAATCTACGCAAAGGCGGTCTTTACCATTTTTCGGACTAGCAAAAGGAGAGGAGCTTTTGCGTATTATATTATTGTTTATAAATCAATAACTATTTCCATCATTGCGTCACGTTCAATTGGGGCAAGACGGTAAGGGCGTCTTTGTACAGTTTTATCTGGAATTTTAAACTTTATTTTCATTTGTCCAGTTGTCACCTTGCTACTGCAATTCCCAATAGTAAAAATTATCTTGTATTTTTCTAGGACTGAATTTATCCTATTGATATCTTCTGAACATTCTAAATCAGTGTTCAGCTGTTGAAGATTAGTGTCTCTTTCGGTGCAAGTGATTGTGTTTATACAGAAGTGTCTGTCAATTTTCATATTATCACTATTGACGAGCAATTGTATACCCGGAGTTTTAAATACATTGCGACCAATGACGACGTTATATAGTATAATGTCAGAATCGACAACAACAAATGTTATTTCAGTGGTTACGCTGGGTAGTACCGCTAAACAAGTTAATTGCTGCATAGAGTATGAGGGGATGTCTCCAGTTAGTCGCGTAAATCTTTAATATTCTGTTTTGCCAGATAAACCACTAGCTACATTTTTTTTTAATAAGGATCATTCCGCGTCGGTATATATTAAAGCTCGAATCTCATATCCATCATTAATAACGTTGATAAGACACCAACATGTTGTTCAACAACAAGATGTTCTAAAGTGGTACAAACATTAACGTTTTTGTTTACGATGTCGGGTTTCATTTTATTATTTCTTTGGTCTCGGTGTTTAGAGTCAAGTGTTTTCGTTGTGACCCTTTTTAAAACAATAACCACACGTTATACAGGCGGATATCGCATCACTCTTTAAATTTGATCTGTGCCGACTTATTAGTCACCTCCTTGTTAGCACGAGCAAGGTTTAACTTTAAACAGTTACGCTTTATGTGACCTAATTTACCGCAATAATACAAGCACGAGATATTATGTTTGACGTGACAACATCGGTTCATTTAGTTTTATGTACTTAGAACTAATTCTCGGGGGTCCATAGATCTTTTTATAGACATGATAGCCTTAGCATACGTATTCAAATGTATTTCTAAGCTGGAAAAATTGCACGATGTGTTTTTAAATAAATCACCACATACCTCGTTATCAGTGATACCTGATACTTATAGCTTTTGGTGTTCACTCCACCATGGCTGTAGACGATCGACCTTGCATGCATTCGACGCAGGAAGTGGCTTGCTCACTCCTGTTGCTAACCTCGTCCAGAAACAAAACGCAAAAACGCCTCCACTCGGAAAACAGCTGACACACTCGATCCCTCACGTCAGCATACGGACACCCAGGGGTAGATGTTAGTAACACATTTCCTTGCACGACCGCGTAGATGTATGACTGCTGCATTTATTTGTTTAATAATCACTCCACTTGTTTAATTTACGATGTCGTTCTAATTCAACACACCACTTTTTCACGGTAAACTTACAATTGTCCAGGTAAGAAGGGATCTAGACTACCTTCGGATGTAACCTGTAACCTCGTTTCCGATTTCCGCTGATTATCCTTTGTCTTTGAAAGTGTATCCACGATTTTGAAAAATCCTGACTAGTCTTCTTGTGTCATATTTGCAACCGGATTGAATGTAAATTCTGGTTCTGGTGGTGGCATCGGAGTACTCTGGGGTAACGTCTCAGATGGAGGGGATTGGAATCTATCCCACCGCTGCTGTCGGAGATTGTTGGTAGCATGACTGATAATGATGGTTATGTGAACATCCAGAGGATCATCGCACACTGGCTTTCGTTAATTATAATTTAACAATAGTTTAATAGTAGTTCAATGGGTGACAATCGTCTACGCGCACGGATATCAAAATCAACACTGACTGTAAGATTTGCGCCTCCCATTGATCTACAGGCATAGTGTCGCCTTTCAGAGTACAATAAACAATGCGCCCACATATATATATATGTATGTAAAAAGGTGTTGTTTATGATCTCGTCCCAAAAACCCACGTTTCGATTATCCGAACTAATCTCGGTCCCAATTGGTTCGGATAATCGAGGTTCTACTGTACCTTGTTAGAAATGAAAACATCATGTCAATTCTCAGGCCAGACCGAGATTTTTTTTATCCCTATGACTGCTTATGTATTTTTTTTAATGGGTGCCTTGCAGCTGCATCTCCCGAAACTGTGTTATCGGTCCCAGGGTACCCAGGTATTATTTTTTGTACAAAAGAATAGGGTATGAACTAACACTATACCCTTACCATAACTACACCTATAAAACTTAAGGGGCGGTGTTCAAGGTCATCTTGTATCTGTCAAAAATATGGCTTTATTTATATAACATTTCCTCAGCACACAGTTGATAGTTATTATTTTAAATTGGATTGAGCCATATTTTCATTATTAAGAGTTCTAAATAGCCATAATTTCCAAAACGCAAAGGCACTGCTCGTATTGAAAACTACGGCTCTTTAGAACCCTAAATAATATAAATATGGCTCAATCCAATTTCAAATAATAACTATCATTGTGTGGTGAGGAAATGTTGTATAAATAAACTCACGTTTCCATATTTTTGACAGATGCAAGATGACTGAGAGCTAAAGGTCCTTAACGCCAAAATGTTCTAAATACAAAGTGTACTAACACAAGTTTGTTCTAAATATATACCCTTGCAGATGGTAACCTTACAACATTTTCATCACAACATATCGGGCCCCAAAATTACTGACTTTTTGGCAACTATATCTATAATGATTACGACGCGTTTGTTTCTTACATATTTTTTTCCCGACACCACGTTTACCGGCCCCAGTGTACCCAGAAGAAAACGAAGCCTTCCTTTTGTCAATAGAATTTGTGAGGCTATACTTAACGAGTGGCCAGTTCTGTTGAGGTATATTTACATAGAAAAGCTTCTAAAGTAGGCCACACATTGGTCCGGCATCGCACCGAACATTTACCATTCCGGCCGCCAGACGATCTAGGCGGACCATTTGTTACAAGAATTGGACTAGTCTGTGCTCGATTTCGGTGGACCGTACAGCGGCGCGCCATTGGTACATGTTTAATACATTTTATAGTTAAAGCTAGTGTTACTTTGGCACCCAAGTAAATAAAAAATCACAACTGTCCTTTTTTGTTACAGGAAGGTAATTGCGAATCGTTTGAGGACGGCCGCGGCAGAAATAACGCTAATGGTGTTGATCTGAACCGCGATTTTCCTGATCGGTTGGACGAAAACAAGTCAAACGAGGACAGTTATCTGTTTAAAAACCGGCAGCCGGAGACCAGAGCCATGATGAAGTGGATTATGAAGAAGCAGTTTGTGCTGTCTGGGAATATGCACGGAGGTGCTATGGTGGCTAGCTACCCCTATGATGATACTAAGTGAGTCATAAAATTCTTTTTTTCGTTCTGTCATGTTAAATGACAGATTTGGAGTGACATAATGTAACAGTTCTTCTTCTTCTCTTCTTTTTTTGATATATGGCAACAGTGCTGATATGATATGTCTTTTTAATCGCTGACTAATCACAACCATCACAGCGCGGACGGGATTAAACCAGATTCCCCATCACGCCATGACTAGACGCGAGCGTCAGCCGCCATGACAAGACGTGGAATCAATGTAACAGTTGGTCGACTAATAGTGTATTTTGCCCTATAGTAAAAGCAAAGTACACTTACGCCTATAAGATGGCCAGCCATGTTTTAAGACGTAACCTAGACTTGACGTTTATACTCATTCAAATTTAGAAATCAGCTGGATTCTACGTCATGTCTTGGCGCCCAACGCACGCGTTCCGTCGTGACATGATGGGGAATCCGGTTTAATCCCGCCCGTGCTGTGATTAATAAGACATATTATAATAGTCGGCGGGAGCATCTTAATTACCGATTAATCGGCATATTGATACTATAACGGCTATAATACTTGACATTGGCAAAGCATCGATTATCATGGTGGTGCCACAATAAAAGAAGAAGATATCGGCTGTCAAACTTATGCTTACTATTTGTAATGGTTTCATTTAGGTGATCCATAAATTAAATTGGAATCGAATAGACTATAATCTTGCGCCGAAGAATATATGTGTAAATGTCTGATATGACGTCACGTCTTTCTCGTGCCGCTCGATTTTTCCATGTATATAATATATATATCCAAAATAAAAGTATACTTCACTTTAATAGAGCAACTTCAGACAAGGACTGCTGCGTGGAGGCGCCCACGCCCGACAACGAGATGTTCAAGATACTTGCCAACATATACGCTGAGAACAACAAGCTTATGATACAGGGCTGTCCCTCGGACAAGTTTGATGGTGGGGTCACCAATGGCGCCTTTTGGTATAATGTTAAAGGTAAGTTTCTTTTTAAATATTATACACAATAGTAGACGACCTACGTAAAAATGGCTCGAAAACCGCAAATCGATTTATAGGATAGCCGTTTGACAGGTACTTTAGGTTAAAACAATAATTTTGAGCGGCAGTTTTTAAAAATATTCTTTAGTTATGACGTGGTAAATTTTTTTGTACGGCCACCTGTTTTCTGAAAATCCAAAAAATATTTTCAAAACACCAAGTTTGGGCTCTATCAGGTAGGAGACTTCAGGAGAAGCTGTCACCTACCTAAAGGAGTTAGGAGCCCAAACTTGGTATGTTTTGAAAATATTAGACGCTACTGTCGCAATACTGTATTGCACTAATTAAAATATTAATATATTGCCTTATATACAACTTTCTAGTAAAGTTCGTTGGGGCGCATTCTTTTTTCCTTTGAGTCGTTGAATTGATCTATAAGATAAAGGTTATTTGCATTTATATCTCATTAAAAACTAACCTAAAAATACTTTTCTTCCTAGGCGGCATGCAAGACTTCAACTACCTCTATTCGAATTGCTTCGAAGTCACCTTCGAGGTGTCCTGCTGCAAGTATCCCATGGCATCTACACTGCGCGGACACTGGGACGCGAACAAGGAGTCATTGATACAGTTTATGGAGCAGGCGCAGAGGGCTGTGAAGGGGTTTGTTAAGGATCAGGAGACGGGGTTGCCCGTGGAGGTAAGTCTGCCACGATTTGCTCGTCTTGGAAATATGCCATAACCAAATATACAGCGCAGGGGGTCACGCGGTCTGTCCCCTACCAGATGGATTGACCTGATTAGAAATGTGACGAAGTATTCCATCAATGAATGTTTCCGAGAGGCTGTCAATCGGAGCTGGTGGAGGGAAATCGAAGAGCGGCAGCAGTGTTCCAGAGTGATTCATAATTACAACCACTCTGTCAAAAGTGTACGACTATGAAGAAGAATAAGTCTAGGAAAAACCGGTGACTTTTCTCCGTTAAATATTTTGCCATTTGTTACTTTCAGAATGCCCTGGTCAAAGTTAATAATATAAGTCACGACGTGAAAACTACGCCACTTGGTGAATTCTGGAGGCTGCTACCTCCTGGGCAGTACAACCTTACTGCCGTGGCACCTGGGTAAGAATATTTAACCACTATCATATGGATTGAAATAAAAGGAAAAAAAGTGCTTGAGCCGTCGGTTATAACTAGGCATAATACGACAAATCACACTTCAGAGGCTTTTCCTGTAAGAAAAAAAATTAATCAATTCTGATTTAGGATCATATATCCGCAAAATTCGTATAATCGCGCAATTTCAATAAATAAGTCCAAATTTAATTAATGCTGTCAGAAGCAATTTTCAACGTGACAGTAACGTTTGTTTAAGTCATGTGGTTTAAGTCAAAGAAAAGAGTAGGCATTTCGTAACGTTTCTTTGAGCCATGAATTGTGTTTTACTTTTTGTATTATTAAAAAAAGTTCGTTTGTTTGTCTATACTAAATAGGTGTGGTAATATGGTCTATGTTTTTTTAATAGCAATTTTAATTTTACTGTATTATTTTAGGTAATTATATAAAACGACCGACCGACTACGAAAAATGTCATTAGTTACTTTGTTGTTTTGTTTTGTCAAAAAAATAATATAAAACGTATAGAACACCCCGAGCGAAGCCGAGTTTGTATCTAGTATCTTATATTTTTATTTCAAAGATTATGACTAATTTGAATATTTTTGTTTTCTATGCAGTAGTTTTTTATTCAAAGTTTTGCCGACAGACGACAAAGTGTAGTCACCATTTAGGTAAAAGAGCCGTTCTTTTATTTGTCTAACTGGTAGTACCACGGGGCACGTTAAGGGCCGTGGCGTGGTACTACTTTATCACCTATAAATTTGCCTAAATAATGACGCTTTTGAAAATTTATTAAACAAAAAACTTCTGCATAGAAAACAAAATTAGTTTCTTAAAATTACTAATTGACAATGCGTTTACGTTATTGCCATCGCAATTGACATGCACATTGGTGTAGTTTCAATTCAATCGATGTATCAATGTTTTTGCGACGATTGTCAATTCCCGTCAATCGATCAAATTTTTCATCAATCGCTTCAATTGGCTTTTTAAACCGCTGAATTACCATGGTTTATGATGTAGTATTGTCAATTACAATAGGGAAGATGACAGGGTAAACAAAATATTATTCTATTTAGTCCGACATTTAGATTATCAAAAAATATTGGACACGTATTTTTTCTTTTGTCAATCAAACAAAAAATTACAGAGATAAAGGCCGTCAAAGTTTGGGAGTGGGGGCCGGTGACGTCACTTCTAGGTCAAAAGTGTACTCAAATGTGACGTCACGCGGAATTTTAGCGGGCTATACCTTCATCATTTTTTGTTTAATTGACAAAAGAAAAAATACGTGTCCAATATTTTCTGATAATCTAACTGACGGACTAATTAGAATTTTTTAGTCATCATGCCTATTGATCGTCTCGTACTCTCGTGGGCGTTTAAGCCCTACTTTTCTACACCACGCATGTAATTTTCCACACGGGTGAAACCGCGTACTAAAACTAGTTACATTATAGTGTAAACATTACTATCGCAACTATTATGTAATGGTTCATAAAGTTCAGCTGCAGTTGGCAACGAAACAGCTTGTTTATGTTTTTTGTTTATATTTGCGTGTAGATAACTAATTGTTTGTAATAGTCCGTTTTTTATAGACTTGTGTTATTTAGTAAATAAACTTGCATGTATTTTTTTAAATAAGTTGCCATTTAAAATTCTTAAAAGACCTTATATTAAGGGTGAGTAGTAAATGCCATGTGACTGAGAACTGTCAAAAAAGCTATTATACTATTATACTACTATACTATGTAGTATTAATATTTAATAACTTATCAGTGCATATATTTCAATAAAACTAATAGTGGTCACGGAGTAATATTGAAGACCCGATTTCTTTTCCGTTTACTCAGTTATCACTAACAATTTCCTTGAAATAAATGTAATGACGTTTAATTATAAACAAATACTATAATATGCAGGTTATAAGGGTGCTACTTGGTTATATTATTGTAACACACAGTAAAAACACACAGTTAGTGCGGAAACGTAGTAATTTATTAACATAAACACCATTTAGTTACACAAATTTATAAGAAAACAAAGTTTACCGGGTGTTACACAAAACTTTATAAAATATCTTTAAAAATGAGTCAGCTCGCAAGAAGATTTTTTCGACTGACTCATTTATAAGGGTGCTTGCTACTTGGTTATATTATTGTAACACACAGTAAAAACAACAGTTAGTGCGGAAACGTAGTAATTTATTAACATAAACACCATTTAGTTACACAGATTTATAAGAAAACAAAGTTTACCGGGTTTTACACAAAACTTTATAAAATATCTTTAAAAATGAGTCAGCTCGCAAGAATATATTTTCGACTGACTCGACATTTATAAGGGTGCTTGCTACTTGGTTATATTAATGTAACACACAGTAAAAACAACAGTTAGTGCGGAAACGTGGTAATTTATTAACATAAACACCATTTAGTTACACAGATTTATAAGAAAACAAAGTTTACCGGGTTTTACACAAAACTTTATAAAATATCTTTAAAAATGAGTCAGCTCGCAAGAATATATTTTCGACTGACTCGACATTTATAAGGGTGCTTGCTACTTGGTTATATTAATGTAACACACAGTAAAAACAACAGTTAGTGCGGAAACGTGGTAATTTATTAACATAAACACCATTTAGTTACACAGATTTATAAGAAAACAAAGTTTACCGGGTTTTACACAAAACTTTATAAAATATCTTTAAAAATGAGTCAGCTCGCAAGAATATATTTTCGACTGACTCGACATTTATAAGGGTGCTTGCTACTTGGTTATATTAATGTAACACACAGTAAAAACAACAGTTAGTGCGGAAACGTGGTAATTTATTAACATAAACACCATTTAGTTACACAGATTTATAAGAAAACAAAGTTTACCGGGTTTTACACAAAACTTTATAAAATATCTTTAAAAATGAGTCAGCTCGCAAGAAGATATTTTCGACTGACTCGACATTTATAAGGGTGCTTGCTACTTGGTTATATTATTGTAACACACAGTAAAAACAACAGTTAGTGCGGAAACGTAGTAATTTATTAACATAAACACCATTTAGTTACACAGATTTATAAGAAAACAAAGTTTACCGGGTTTTACATAAAACTTTATAAAATATCTTTAAAAATGAGTCAGCTCGCAAGAAGAATTTTTCCGACTGAGTAACTGACAGGGCGCGCTTATTGACAACTATGACAAATGACTTCTTTTCTTTTAAATTTATGTGAGGCCAAATAATTACCATGCTACAGGTAGTATTTTACCTATGTGATATCAATCTAGCTTTATTTTTGATTAAAATGAAAAAAATTGTCAGTTCTCAGTCACGTGGCTACTACTCACCCTTAAGAATTATAAATATTAATTAACTTTCCAACATTTGCATGTTTTAAACGGTTATGTAAAAAGATTACAATAAAAAGTCATGCAAAGTTTGTTTACCAAATAAGGCAAGTCTCGAAAAGCCGGCTAATATATGTAGATATCGCAGGGAGAGTTGAGACGAACACAGTATACTCAACAGGCGCATTTTACTACAAACAGTGGAACCTCGATTATCCGAACCAATTGGGACCGAGACTAATTCGGATAATCGAAACGTGGGGTTTTTTGGGACGAGATACATATATATTAAAATTTGACTTACATATTAACGTTGATATATGTATTTTAAACTCCTGAAAAAGTCGGAATGCTTTTTTTTATATTTCTTTTATAAAATCGTCGCCGTGGCACCGAACAACAAGGTATTTCTATTCTATTTTTTTTCAAAATGGCTCCATCAGGGTTTTGATGATTCCGCCAATGTCAAGTATTATAGACGTCACAGTAACAATAAGTCGACAATCTGTAGGTAGGATGCTCCCGCCGACCGTGATATGTCCTATTACTCACTGACTTGATCACAACTATCACAGCGCGGACGGGATTAAACTGGATTCCCCATCACGTCTCCGCGAGCGCGTGCTCTATTCACCAAGGCGTGACGTGGAATCCGAGCAACAATGTATCTTTCGCGCCAACGTTAATAAGTCATCGTTCGGATAATTGAGGGTTCGGATAATTGAGGATTCGGATGATCGAGGTTCGGGTAATCGAGGTTCTACTGTTTCAGTATAAGGTGGTATAAGTAAACAATTGATGAAGAAGATAGGTCACGCACACGAACCTGTGCGTGTGTTAAACTTTCTCTGTATGACCAATATTAATCAAGGTGACATTTTTGTAAGTGAGGGCGGTTAGCCAGTGAATGGCATTATATTTTGCTGGACCGATTTAAAAAAAAAAATTGCACCGAATTTCTATGTGGCCTTTGATGAACGTCTACAGGACATTATATGTTTATGTGAATTGTCGTCAGAATCGCTTGTAAGATGGAGTTATAATTAACCCAGTTGCGGGACAGACGGAAATGGTGAACTTATAAAGGCTTTCTATTAGTCATTTGACATGAAATGCATAAGAGGCCGTCCTACGTGTTCTACATGTATGAAAGGTATAGGATGCATATAAAAGAGGTATGTCAGTATCGTAGCAGGTAGTATTCTATTGTCTCTGCCTACTGGGGATAAAAGAGGTGATGATAGATCTCCCTCGTGAAGACCACAGACTAAGCTGCATATATTTTTTCCAGATACCTGATCTCCGCCCCATTCCAAGTGACAGTAACGGGTCAACCCGTCATATTTTTCTCCAATTTAACTCTTCAGCCTGACCGGCAACGCGTCGGTAAGTACATAGCCCAAATGGCCACGTCACCGCAAAATATACTCCACGACAACTGGGTAATTGTCTATATTTGCATCATAGCATATTTGCTAATACAAGCTCGCACTTTTGATAGCTCAATATTCTTCCATCCACTATTCCAGACCATGTTCTTTAGTACTGTCTTCACGTATCTGCTGCAATACACTTGGCGTTACCTCCTCGCTATAGTCAAGTTTTTGTTCGATTTCTTTATCTGGCGACCACTCACCAATAAGGTGTGGTTCATGATTATTAGCGGTATTATTATTCCCCATCTCCTTGTGCATACGTTTGCAGGGATCATCGGATATATGGTCCAAAATGACACTCTTGAGTATAATCTGAAGTATATTTCTTGAGTATATCCGATTTTGACAAAGCATTAGCAAGAGGCCATTGACATCGTCTTAATATTTTTTATTTGTTTTTTCGTTTGTTGTTTTATATTCATATTCGTTCGACATTTTATAATATTATTAACGCGTTTTAACGTTCAATTTTCAAATGTCGTAAAATTTCTTACGTTATTTTAGTAATTTTAGGGTTCCGAACCCAAAGGGTAAAAACAGAAACCCTATTACTAAGGCTCCGCTGTCCGTCCGTTCGTCCGTGATAGTTAGACAGTTGAAATTTTTAAGAGGCTCCCATACAACAAACGTGATTTTTTTGCTCGTTTTTGCTCGATATTGATAACGGCAACAGGTAGACGCTTGAAATATTCTTTACATAAAACTCGAAGAAAAGTATGCAAAAAGATCTCAAGTCCACAAAGAAAGTATATTCCTATCTCCTCTACTTAAAAGAAATACTCTGTAACTATATCCAAAGTTAATTCTTTCTCTATACCAAATATCATCCGTTCAGCCGTTACGGTGTGATTGAGTAACGATTTACAAATACGATTTTTAAACACTTTTAAAAATTGAAATTGTCTTGTAATTATGTCTTGGTGGTGGATTGGTGGTAGCTTTCTAAACTACAGTGTTTAGTAATTTTTAAGATCACTAAGGTTAAGGACAACTGGCAAAAGGTGGACACTGTTACTGGTGTGTCTGGGCACACCGCAAGGTATAAAGGCCGTGGAGGTGTGTGTATGTGTAAGATCATAAATAAATAAATCTTTGTAGAATTAAATACTCATTAAGGGTTATACTATATTATCAAACAGAAATTACTAGCAGAAAAGTTAATTAAAGGTAATTACAATAAAATAATTAATTAATTATATATTATTCAATATTATAGTTATATAAATAAATAAAATAAATAACTAACCCTACATGAAACATGAAATAGGTCTACATAAAATTGGCTTGCAAAGAACAACGTTTGATAATATAATACCACCTGTTTTTATACTATTGTTATTGTAACTGATAGAATTATTGTAGTTCTTAATTAAGTAAAAATTTAGCCGCATTTAACGATACTGTAGAATTTCATAGAGTTAAAATACCATATATTATGTTTATGGATATTTACATAAAATTTGAATTTTCAAATAAGTTTGGGTAGTCTAAAAATATATTTGTTTATTTGTACATGATCTCATACCCAGATCTCTTATCAAAATTTAATATTAAGGTTTTTTTGTGATATTTATTAGCATCTATCTATTTGTACCACTTATGACCCTAGTCTGACATTTTTATGAGTATACTCGAATTTTTTTTAGAAAAAAATTTACTATGTATAACTTAATATATATTATAATAAACTATGACTAGATGGTATATGATATCATTGAAATTTAACATTGATTGAGTGATATTAATATTATGGATTGGATTGGAATATTCTTTCATAACATTATGTTAAGTTATGACAAATAAGGGACTTTAAAAATGACAAAATCACTCCTAAAATTGGTATAATTTAAAACTGCCATATAGACAAACGATAGCTTGAATTTTTTTTAAATTGAAACTGCCGCGCCATTTAATTTCAACGCCATATCAATGCTCATCACTCGAACGTTTCGTTTGTCTATATGTACAATAACTATATGAACTAAAAAATATCAATTTCAATTATTCAAAATAAACTATCTATCACTAAAATATCAAGCTGATAGGAATGTTTTATCTATAGGTACTAATATATAAAACTGAAGAAGTTTATGTTTGTTTGTATGAATCTCCAATCTCAATTAATTAAAAGTTTCCACGGGCGAAGCTAGTATTTTATAAATGGCGAATAGATCTGCCATTTATGTGTAATGAGAGGCAAATCTGAGGCCAGTGTTGCCAGGGCTGAATAAAAGCTCAATCCTTTTTATTAAAGCTGACATGTGATAAGGCCTCCGCCTGATTTTAACTGTAAAAGGCGAGTCCATGAAAGCACACGACTGACACAATATAATCCAAGCTAAGGTACTTTTCACGTTCTGCTTGAAAAACCTTAGATTGGAGAATGTAACAAAGGTTGCTCCATTGCTCTTTAATGGAGCATCTTAATAACAAATCAAATACTTATTTCTTTATAGTTTTTACATATTTTTGATGCTTCTTAAATAGTAGTCTCTCAATTTTTCTCTTTAATTTAAATATATTATATCTTATGGTTTGTTCATATTGTAGTAATAATAACTATCTAATAAGTAGTTTTTTGTACTCTGTAGGAGCAATTTTAAAATTTTCTGGATCTAAGTCAAAACTCCAGTTAGGTTTAAAATGTGTTGTTTTAACAGTAAGTGTAATACTATATTTAGTAATGGCATATAACTAGATAGATCCATAGATCGTGTGCTTAAATATTTTTGATCTAAGACTAAGTTCTTACTAAAATATTCCGACATTAAGTCGAGACGTATTTACAGACAGACTTTATTGTTTTCTTTAAGGGTCCTTGGCTGTCGGCCATCTTACTTCTGACAAAAATATGGCAATCTCAATTAATCCTAGAAAAATTAGTAACGCAATAGTTTAAAATATTTGTTTTAAAAACTACGTCTATTTAAAACCCTAAATAATAAAAATATGGCTTAATCCCATTTAAAATAATAACTATCAGCAATTAGAGTTGAAAATGTTGTATAAATAAACTAATTTTTCTAGGATTAATTGAGATTTGCCATATTTTTGACAGATATAAAAGATGGCCGACAGCCACGATCCCTTAATATGTTATCCAAAATATTATCAATTTTTATGCAATTAAACCTAGTTATATGTCGCAGGTTCAATTCCCTTATTGGCCTAATTTTGGGAAGAATCCTTTGATAAAAAAAATTAAAAAAATATCTCGCTACAGTTGGGAAATGATTAATTTGTTTACAGTACATTTAATGTGACATTTTTCTAAGTATCCTTGCTCTGACGCACACAAATTTATATAATTTATAAGCATTCATCTAAATTAACGTGGCTGAATTTGTGCTAGCAATCCATATACATGATCACTCTTATTAATAAACTCGAAGTAGCGACGTAGTAACTAAACTGTGTTTCGTCTCCGTCTATCATAATGCATTTCAGATTTGTTAGACGGAGAGGAAATACAGTTTAGTTACTACGTCGCTACTTCGAGTTTATTAATAAGAGTGTTTGGGTAAAACATTGATGTATTTGTTTCAGTTAGAGTGCAGATTAACTTGTTAGAGAGAAGACTAGACAAAAGTGTTTCGCTCAGTGTATTCCGCGATTAAACGGTGTAGCATCCGTTAATATGCAGATTAACTAGTTAATGCGCGTAATGCACGGTAATATATTCATAGAAAAGTCTAACCTATTTTTTAACGGGATTGTATTTTAAAATCAATAGTTTTAATATCACAAGATGGCGCCGTCACATCCTTTTTCGGCCATGTTAATTTAGAGCCTTGTTTAGTAGACTACAGTACAAGGTTACATGGCATTTTCATCTGTAAGACTAGTTCTACTATCTGTCTCTTGATCTTTTACATAACACTTTGCCGCTGCGAACTAATTATTCTAGTCTTATTATATGTACTGAGGTCCCAACTGTAGATATTTAGATTGATTGTAGATTATGTATGTTAACCGGTATATTGGTAATTTACACATTAAAGTAATGAATGTAGAAATGAGTATTTTATTTACGGATTCCGAATGTTTTTTTAATATATTTTTTATTATTTTACACATTTGTTTCTTATAATTTTATTTATGGTTTAATTTGGTGTTGGTTTTTTGTTTTTGTTCTGTTCTGTCGTGTTGCCCATTGCACATTTTCTTTTCACTTCTGTTTTTTTGTCTGCCTTTAATTTATTTCTCAAAGCCAACTATTGAGGATGTGAAATGTAAGTATTGGTTTATTGAATTACTAATCTAATGTACACTTGACTAAATTAATTTCTAAGACACCTAGTGGCTAATATTGTGCTAGTTATAATCTCCTAAAGTGTTTCAGAAATCAATTTGGTCATATGTTTTCTATGCATGATTGGGAAATAATTTCTTTTGTACTACTATCTTGACATAGTTATCACTTTCATTTCGTCTTCGCATTGAAAATGCCCACAACCAACGAGTTTGTAATACGTTCAAATAAACCGCCCCAACCGCCTTTTCTGGCCACTTCTGATAAATCATTAAACAATTTCCTATCACTTCTGGCTGTTAACAATTTTTATAGTACTAAGCCTAAGGAGATGCCATAGACGGGCTCCCTCTTTCGCCAATTTTCTGCGCTTTGACCATTAGGGCAGTATAATAAGTTACCTTAGGTGTCTTTGGTATCCTTTTGTGTCGCGAGACAGAGCTCTGGAAAAATAGTTAATTGTGTTGTTTTTAAATGTGAAAGGCGATCCAGGATGTCTAATTTGCGGGAATATAGTGCTTCCAATAATTATTTAGAATTATTATGTTTATATTTTAGCATAATCTCCATATAGTGTAAGAGCCGTTGCGTCAAAAAACGACAGAAAAATACAATGGTTTACTAGGCGGCTACTTACCCCAAAAAAATTGGCAAAAAACATTGTTGGGTGACTTACCGCTTCACATCTTCTTTAGTCTTAAATAGTCTTAATACTCAAAGTTTCTATGCAATCAGATCTACTTTCATTGCATTAGTTGTGAGTTCCATTCCCTTGTCTTAATTTTGAAAAAAAAAATAGGTACATTTTGAATATGAGATACATTAACGTAGTTTATTTATAATTATATTCATTATACCTTTCATACATGTTCGGCAATTGTGTGTACCGTTAACACTGCCTATGTTCAATGAAAGTATATCTAGGCCGCCCTCTGCCAGTATTTTCTTTTGCTTCTGCCATATAAACCTTATTAGTAAATTATTCATTCTTCATTCACATTTTTCCTTCCCTTAAAAGAAACATTCTCACGTCAATGGGCTAACCGACAGAACCGCTGCGAAGACAGAAACGTGATAGAGAGGACGGTATTTCCGCAGCTGACTTCACTCACCACAACTACGTCGCTATGGAGAAGTATTTGAAGCAGCTCAACGCTGAGTATCCGAACATCACAAAGCTGACCAGCGTAGGAAAGAGTGTATTGGAGCGGGAGCTGTACGTGTTGGAGGTCACACGGAACCCTGGCAAGCATGAGCCTGGTGAGTGCGTTTATTTAAAAAAAAAAGTCAGTCTTATCGCCAATGATGTGTAACATCGAACTTCGGTAAAATCTTCTGTAAAATAATCTTCTTTATCCTTTCTCTCTCTCTCTCTCTTTTCAAACATAATGAAAATGTTTGTATTCGATGTGCTCTCTAATACGCTGCAGCACAAGCATCAACTGTAGGCTGCATCTAAGAATCATTTGAATAGCGCGCGCTTCTCCCTATAGTTCCTGATATACATTGCCGTCGCATTCACGAGGTAAATAAACGCCTTGGTCTTCCGCTGGGTACCCTAAGACCGATAACACGGTTTCGGGAGCTGTAAAAAATAAGCATCTCATGACGATAGAAATTTTGTAAATAAAACATTCATACGGTTCTAAATTGGGCTACTTTTATTTTATTTTTTCACTATAGATTATATAGGACGTAACAAAGAACATAAAATTCAAATGCTACTTTGCTACTTTTTATCCCGGAAATGCTTCTGTATAAAATCTTATGTCAAATTTCAAAAATTTTCCACGGGCGAATCCGGGGCGGAACGCTAGTTGGTTGTAAATATATTAATACGGCCAAATTGAATAGTTTACAAGTTCTGAATAACTCGCTTTATATTACATATCTACTAAGTTATTTAGCCGTATTTCTATTAATGGAAGTATTTACAAAATGTCTACAATCTTTAAGATACTGATTACCATATTTTTTCGCAGGCAAACCGGAATTCAAGTACGTAGCCAACATGCACGGAAACGAAGTGGTCGGTCGAGAGTTGTTGCTCCTGCTGGCCAGACATCTGTGTCGCCAGTACAAGAACGGAGATCTTCGCATACAGAAACTGCTAAACACTACCAGTGTATTTCTGATGCCGAGTATGAATCCGGACGGTTACGAGGCATCTACACCAGGTTAGTGTGTGAGGAAGGCCTCAAGGGGTAATCCGACAGTTTCCTGATCCTCGAAGTTCGAGTCGACGCAGATCTGGTGGTGAGCAAAGCAGAGCATTTTAGTCTTTAAAAGTTCAGAACTACATGCAATGGATAATGGCGTATGCTCGCGTTCCCGTTTTACCGACTAAATACGAAATAAATCTCTGATTTTATACCACCATACATTTTTCGAACTGTATCCTTATTTGCATAATAATACCTGTTAATAGTGTCAACATGAAGTAACAGCTGATATTCAAATCTGTTCAGAGCGATTGAATAACAATTCACTTTTTAATGTTTAATGTATCTGTTTTCATTTTCTAGGCGACAGACAAAGCACGAAAGGTAGAAATAACGCACACGACGTGGACCTCAACAGAAACTTTCCCGACCAGTTTGGTAACACGGATGTATGTATCAAAATATTTTCTTAATATAAGTCATGAGTTTGAGCATGTTCGAATGCGTCCATTTCACAGATTTTTAAAGCCAATGGTTGGGATATAGTTGAATAGTTGCCTTGTTACCGGCCCCAGGTGGGTAGCTGTAGACAAAGAAGATTATCTACTTTAGCCGATGGTATTTGTGTGTGAGACTACTATAAAGAGAGTAGAGAAAAGTGGCCAGCTAACTAGTGTGGTTTGTTGGATTATGTATAGTTGCGGTCAAGGGAGTAGACCCACCTGCATCCTAATTGTGACACATAAAAATCATATTGTATCATAAATAAGAGAGATTTTACGGTATCAAGTGCTTATACAAACTCTGTTCTATATGTGATGTGAGTATTTAAAATAGGGATATAATATACGTTAAATTAAGGTGGGCATGCTCCCTTGGTGATTGTACTATCAGGAGCATAATTGCAAGGACCACTAGAAAAAAAAATCGATTGACACTTTAAAATGACATGAAAACGAAAATGAAAGCTATGTCGGATTCCATATCCGGTCATGGCGCCGACCGCACGCGTTTTCGTCATGGCGTGATGTGGAATCCGTTTTAATCCCGGCCCCGCTTACTATTGCACAAGATAAAACACTGAAGACTGGCAGAATTGCGACGAAAGTCAGCACTGTTGCCATATATCAAAAGAAGAAGAAAGCTATGTCAGTTGTGATTTGATCTGATTGGTTCATATCTATTTGAATGTAATTGAGCTTTAATGTTATAGGTTGGCATTAGAAATGAAACAATATAAGAACGTCAATATGCGAGCGAATATAGCCTTTACGGGGTCCTACCAACGCTGCTCCTGATTTCTCTATCAGAGTCTATTCTAAATGATAATTTGTCCTTCTTTCACACATCGGGTCAATGTGATTTTTTGCACAGAGATAGCCGGATAACCTTATTGACAGGCTTATTTTTTATATTTTCAGTACAATCAAGCTGCAGAACCAGAGACAAAGGCCATCATAGATTGGTCCCTCTCTCATCCGTTTGTGCTGTCGGCCAACTTGCACGGCGGCGCTCTGGTTGCCAACTACCCGTACGACGGCAATCCGGACATGATGAGCGGCTTGGAATACGACACGCCCGACCATCCGGTGTTCCTGCATTTGGCTCATGTTTACTCTGATGTGAGTAACAATGGCTCGACTTACTTGGCGCGGTTATATTTATATGTCTAGATTACTTATACTTACAAACTTCTTAGGAGGCGATTCGATAATTTTTGAATGAGAATTTAGAGTGAAATTTCAGGGACGCGTCTCGCCTTTAGACACATTTCGTTACATGAGAGAGAGAAGACGAATATAACGTAGAGAGAAGGAGAAAGAGATTGGATAGAGAATCTAAAACCTCTGGTACACAGTGGACCATTATGGCACAGACGGCAATTTTCAGTGTGTACACGGGCTAGATTTTTTCAATTATGACGTTTATTTTTTAAGGAGTTTCACATCTGACACGTGTCCGTACAACCGAGTCCGTAAGCACCGTTGCTGAAAACGCAATTTTTTTTTATCATTTATTACACAATACGAAAAAAATATGTGGTAACTATTCTATTGTATAGATATGGTGTCGGTGGTCTAGTGCGTAAAACGTCTGCTCACAACTGAGAAGTCGCGGGTTCGATTCCCACATCCACACCACATATGGTCGATATGTACCAATGGGTTTTCATAATAAAAAATACATGTACATTATCCGACAAAAAGAGGCTTTTCCATCTACATACCTCCCATAGGCTGTAAGGCAAACCGTGAAAAAATGTTTTTTTCTTCACAGGTTGCCTTACAGCTCCCGAAACTGTGTTACGGTTCCAGGGTACCCAGCGGAAGACCTAGTCTCCCTCGTTTAGCCGATGGTATTTGTGAGCCGATTTTTTTTCTTCATAATTATCTAGTGAAAAGATGAAAGTCCCGCGTCTGTCTTGTCTGTTTGTGACCTTCCCACGCAAAAACTATAAACGCATTTTGATGCGGTTTTCACTATTAGACCGGGGAGGTTTACAAGTATTAAACATGGACCACCTATCATGTATAGAAGTTGAGCGAGCATTAACAGTATATGTGAATCAAGTCGATCCGTCAGAGATATAACAAAATGATGTAGGAAAGAATTGTGTAGAATAAAATGATCTACAAAAAAGTCCGCGGTAGCATATATCTATCTCTAATAGCGTATTTATGTGCGAAGCCGGGGGCGGGTTGCTAGTTAATAATAAAAATTACTTTCTGGAACGTGCCTTAAGTGAAGTTTAGCCTACCTACGAAGCAGATATTCCTGCAGAATTTTTTTTTTGTATCAATAAATGCTGTTATTTGTTATTTGTCTCTGATATAGTTACGTTTGGTGCCAATCCTTTGGTATCCTTGATTGGAGCCAAAGCAATGAAAAGTGTTACGGTCCCAGGGTACCCAGCGGGAAACCAAGTCTCCCTCTTTTAGCCGATGGTGTTTATAAGGCTATACGTATACGAGAGGCCAGTTATGTTGAGGTATATTTAGATGGAAAAGCCTCTAAGTGTGGTTTGTCGGATTATGTACATATTTTTTTATTATAAAAAACCCATTGGTACATCGTCGGGATCCGGGATCGAACCCGTGGTATGCCTAGTTAATATCAGACGTCTTAACTACTCGGCCACCGATGCATAAATTATTATATATTTTTAGGCTCATCTCAAAATGCACCTCGGCCAGCCGTGTCGCAGTTTGCTTACAGAAAAGTTTCCTGAAGGCATTACTAATGGAGCTAAATGGTAACTAATAAATATTACTAATATTATAAATGCAAACGTTTGGATGTTTGTGTGTTTGTTGCTCAATCACGCCTAAACAGCTGAACAGATTAGGATGAAAAAATGCAGAACAAATAGTTTCTGGATCGTTTATCTAACTGTGCAGTCTTTGCTTGCATCGTCACTAAGGTCAATGTACTAAATTATTCCTTCTCGTGGCGCTTGCTATACTAATTATTTTAACATAGAAAAAAATACTGATTATTTTTTCCCCACGGGTTGCCTTACAGCCCCCGAAACCGTGTTACGATCCCAGGGTACCCAGCTGAATACCAAGTCTTAGCCAATGGTTTTTGTGAATTGTCAGACTATACCTAACGAGTAGCCAGTTCTGTTGAGGTATATATTTAGATGGAAAAGGCTCTAAGTGTGGTTTGTCGGATTATGTAAATTTTTTTTATTGTAAAAACTCATTGGCCGGAAATCCGGGATTTGTACTTTTATTAATTGAAATGTTGCAATTGTTTTGTCCAAACGCTTAGAACAATCTAAATATATAAAAAATCTTGTTGTTCTTTCACGACATCGGATTTTTTGCAATGAAAACTAGGGTTGAGGGTTGAAGAGTGACATTGGACCTAGGAAAATATCTCATTCTCCCGGCTGAATGGAAATCTAAAGTTGTATGTTTGGTCCAAACTGTTAGATCAATCGAAGTAGATGAGATTCCACGTCACGCCTTGGTGAATAGCGCACGCGCCCGCGGAGACGTGATGGGGAATCCAGTTGAATCCGGTCCGCGCTGTGACAGTTGTGATTAATATAGGACATATCACGGTCGGCGGGAGCATCCTTCTTACCGATTATCGGCTTATTGTTACTGTGACGTCTATAATACTTGACATTGGCGGAATCATCAAAACCCTGATGGAGTCATTTAGAAAAAATAAATAGAATAGAAGTAGGTGAGTCACACGTGCGTCAATTTGGATCACATGTGATACAATATTATTTTAGGTACGTGTTAGCCGGCGGCATGCAGGACTGGAACTACCTCCATACAAACGACATGGAGATTACTCTTGAGCTGGGATGTCACAAGTTCCCGCCGCAAGTAGACCTGCCTACTTACTGGAAGGATAATAAGGAGGCTCTCATCAAGTTTATAGAAGAGGTAAGACGCGGTGTCCATCTAAGTGACGGGTCAGAGACGTAGCAAGATATGTATTTAATTTTCTTATTGTGTGTTACGTGCACGTCATACCGGTGCGGTTACGGTTCCAGGGTACCCAGAGGAAGACCAAGTCTCCCTCGTTTAGCCGATGGCATTTATGAGGCTATATATATATTCCTAGAACCCGATTGCAGCGCCACCTACCGGGTCCAATTGTGAATATAAACCATCCAGGAACCCACTCAAACACACACAAAAATTTCATCAAAATCTGTCCAGCCGTTTAGGAAGAGATCAGTGACGTACATATGTACAGAAGAATAATATAAAATGGATGTTGGTATATTTTTTGAGATTAATTGTCTCAAAAATTACTGGACCGATTTTGATACGGGTTTCACTGATGGAGAAAAGTTTATGTGTATAAAACATCACGCTGCCGAGCAGTAACCAATGTGTAATGTCAATGTTCCTTATTTGATGAGTTGTGCCAGGTTCACAGGGGTGTCAACGGCTTCGTGCACAGCACTATTGGCCATCCGCTGGCCAACGCCACTATATCTGTGGAGGGGGTGCGGCATTACGTACACACGGCTGTCGATGGAGACTATTGGCGTCTTCTTATGCCTGGCATCTATAATATCACTGCTTATAAGGAAGGGTAAGTTTGATTGTCTCACAGATTTTTTATATCTTCACGGGTTACCGGCCCCTTTTAGTCGATGGTATTTGTGAGGCTATACCTAAAATTACTTTTAATTAGAAAACCCATTGGCCACATGACCGGGATCTAGTTTAATTCCTGTGACTAATAAAATAGTAAATTTCGTTTGATTTGATTCGTTAAATGCGTAAATAATAAAAAAAAACAATAAATACGACACTAGCGCCATCTATTGGGTGTTAGACCGAGATCCTTCTCTTTGAAGGCTTTCGTAGAAAAATAATAAAAAATCCTTTTCCCTTATAATGGCTGTGTTAACAGGATCGGGTGAGAAGTGATATCAAAATTCCACGGGCGAAGCCGCGGTAGAAAATTGTGATAGAATAGAATGGTAGAAGGAGTTTATATATGTATATATTTTATAACAAAAACTTATTTCACAGATACGAACGGGTAACGGAATTAGTAACAGTGCCGGAGGAGGGGTCCGTGCGCATCAACTTTACTTTGATGGCAGACGATCCTCAACACTGGTCGTCGGCTTACGATTTCCGGTAAGTTATTTGGTAATGCTAGAAATTAAGAAAAAGCGTTTTCGTGAAATTACCACCTACATCCAAACTTACAAACTTTATAATATATAGCATTCCGCCCCCGGTTTCGCCCGTGGATATTTACGAACAAAATTAAATATACCCTATACCTACCCCTACTTTTATCCCTACCCCTACTTCTACTCCTACCCACTACCACTACTTCTATATCATCAATAGTTTTCGCAACGCACGCGATGTAAGGAATTTCTTAGGTAATTTTTTTACACCTTGGGTTACATTATTGGAGTTTTAGTAAGGATCCCTAATTTTTTGAAAATAGAATATAGTCTATGTCACTCAGGGTGACTGTAGCTTTCCAATGGTGAAATAATTTTTGAAATCGGCACAGTAGTTTTTGAGTTTATTCATTACAAACATACACACACACAAAAATACAAATATTTCCTCTTTATAATATTAGTATAGACTAGCCTTCCGCCCCCGGCTTCGCCCGTGGATATTTTCGCACAAAATGAAATATAGCCTATGTCACTCAGGGATATCGTAGCTTTCTATTGGTAAAAGATTTTTCAAAATCGGTTCAGTAGATCTAGAGATTACCCCCTACAACCTCACAAATTTTACCTCTTTATAATATTAGTATGTATAGATAATAGTAGTATGTACGTGTGTATGTCACTGAATTCCTTAATGGCTGGACCGATTTTAATGATTTTTTTATGTATATTTGAGTGGGCCCTGGATGGTTTAGATTCACAATTAGACCCGGTAGGTGGCGCTGCAATCGAGTTCTAGGAAATATTGTACGAATCAATAAAAGACATCACTTTTCGTTTATGTGAAAATAAATATCAAATAAAAATTTGACACGTTTTTTATGGTATCTTATTTATAATCACTAGCATTACCAGCTTTTCGAGAGCGATTCGCTTACACTTTTTATTGGTAGTGCATTGTGCTTTTATGTTGCCTGAATGTATTGCTTTCTTGTATTTTGTTTGCATAGCTTTTTAATGTAATATATTATATTTTTATATTATATATTATTCTTTATTATATGTATTTATTATAAAGGTAACAATTTTTTTCTACACATTACAAGTAAATTTTACATTTTCTATAACTTCGTGCCTTACTAATAAGACGTGTAGTTGAGCAACAGTCGCACTCTATCGTATTGAATGACAGATTTGTTCGAGAGGGACAACACATTGTTGTAACTAAACAGTTGTTCAATTTGATGATGTGGCTGCATAAACATTAATAGGTATTTCTCTAAAGTCATGGTTAATCTATAGTAAGAATCGCCAAATCATAGAAATTAGGTAAAAATGACAATGCGTTCCAAAAAAGTTTATATCTATTTATCTATCATCACGCGTTTTATCCCAAGAGGGCCTACCCCTATAAAAGAAGCGAAAGTGGTATGTCACGATCGTAGCAAATGGCATTCGATTGTCTCTGCCTACCCCTCTTGGGATAAAAGACGTGATTATAGATAGATAGATAACGAAAGATAGACAATATTTTAAAACAAGAACTTCTGAATTATTCAATTTGGCTGCTTTATACTTATGTGTAATAATTATGGACATGAATTGTAACATTTCATGTTCTTTGTTACATTCTATACTGAAAAAATTGAAAACTAAATTTTCTACTAAAATCCATGAAAAATGTTGCAACCACTGAATGTCTGTTTGTATTCTTCTGACGAGCACTTTATGTGTGTTTTCCATGTTTGTATTTTAGTTTGTGATATTATGTATGCTGGATTTGTATTGTAATATATATCTTTATATGTGTATGTTGCATTATATTTATTATATGTTTGATTATTGTGTTATTGTTTTATTTTGCTGCTAACTGTGTTAATTGGCTTTGAATTGCACCTTTTGTTATTTTATTATTATTTATTCAATCAGTAGTTAGTTACTAATATATTTTGTGTTACTAAACTAGTGACAGGAAAGAGAAAAATTGTAACAGTAACGGTGTCCACATTTAGCCAGTTATCCATATTAAAAACAGAACAGGTGGCAAGTCGCTGCAATTAATGGACCTAGCTCTAAAGAAATCCATAATTTAATTTTGTTGCTATGGGGACAGCAGCGACAATCTTGTGGACGTGAGTTGCCATTAGAGAACTAATTCACATACAACTTTAGTTTAACAAAATTGTCACTGCCGACGCCATCGCAACGAAAATAAATTAATGATTTTGGGCGTAACCTTTGATTTTGGTATTAAAACAACATGCCACATTATGTTCCTTGAGTCATTATTTAAGACGATTTAGTTTAAGAATCATTGAGATAACGCTGCTGATATGAGGTGGGGGAGGGGCAAAGACGGCCGCAGCCTGTCATCGTTTAAAAAAATCTATTTGTTTTTGTATAGCTATACCAGGGCAAATTTCTGGCTTTCTAACTTTTTTATTTAATAATATATAATTCCTTTGTTTAGATACCCATATATAATCCTGCTTGCATCCTTTATCCGTCAAGTGCTCCCATATTCTGAAAACAAGGTATTTTGCTGTTTATTTCTAAAATTGTGTGAATATTGGTCAAAGAAAGTGAAATGTGGGCGTCTAATGTGTACATTTGAATCAAATAGAAGACTTCAACTACATGTATGAAACGCTCTATGGGTATAAGTGTAAGTGGATCATATGGGAAACACGGGACTCACATGGAACAGATGGGTCTTGCAGAACTAAGGACTTCATAGAGTACTAAGACTAAGGAGTGGCCATAGACGAGCTCCCCCTTTCGCCAATTTTCTGCTCATTTGATCATTAGGATAGTAATGTTTAGGTTTAGTTTTGAGTCGCGAGTCAGAGCTCTAGAAAAATAGTTAATCTAGGACAAACGACAGAAAAATACAGTGGTATGGGGGTTAGTACAAGGCGTCTAGGCATTTCTTATAGTCTACAGGAAAACTTGTCCTGGATTAGAACATACTAACTACTTTTTATCTCACCATTTCTGCTGACCTTTACACATTTGGACATATTTAAACGCTTTTTTCCTCCTCAGGGTTCTAGAGAATATAATAAACACGCGCTACCACAAGTCGAGCGAGATGTACGCCGAGCTGTCGGAGCTAGAGAACAGGTTTACCAACTTCACGGAGTTTGAGGGAGGCGACAATATTAACTCAATGCTGCTGCATCAGCTCAAGATGACTGATGAGGTAATTTTTTGACTTGGATAATTTGTATGTAACTAGGGACCCGCCCCCGGCTTCGCACGCGGTTTACAACAATTTTGATACCTACAGTCCTACACAATATGTAATTTTAATCTATACTAATTGAAGAGTTTTTTGTTTTGTTTGAACGCGCTAACATAGAGTAAGTAGCAATCACTAGGTATTTAATAAGAGTCGGGACTGTCATACATTATAATGAAACAAACTTAGGGCTGAAAGGTACTGCCAACCTAACAACATCGTACTGTGATTTGGTATAGAAATATTTGCTATCTCTGTCATCTGTATATGGCGTGAAAGAGATGGCGATACCACGCCATTAGTATTGGCTCATTTTTCCTAGCCCAAATTTTTTGTTCTAAGTTGCGCCAGCCTCTGGAACCAGTCGGATTAGAAAAAATATTTTTGCATTTGATAGCCCAGTTGTTGAGGGCTATATTATATCACGCTACCACTTAAAGGGGCGGAGCAGTAAACATTAAACGCGGAGATAGACGTTTTTGTAGTTCATTTTATTCTGCACAATTATTTTCTACATCATTTTGTTATGTCTCTGGCCGATTAGACAGCATACACCACGAAAGCGCCTTGGCGAACTGTTAATGCTAGCTGTTATTAAAACATATAAGTCTATTAGGTAGAGAGATGGCGACAGAAAGTGGTTGTAAGCACTTGCCGGCAGAAAACCTCTTTTTCGTGTAGTCTGAGCCCCCCTCTACAAATTCTTATTGTCGAGTAGGGGTCCAGCGTTTGTCGGTACGTTTTAAAAGAAAAAAAACCTGGCAGACCAGCTGGTAGGAAATGAGTGAACAGCATTTATGGACTCTCGGTTGTAGGAAAAATATTTTCTGCCAATTTACTCCCTGCAGTTTTTTTATATCCTTTTTTTTCGCGTGCACATACGTGCAGGGGACTTTGTTTTATAATATGTAGCGATTACATTAACTTTGTGCTCAGGTTGGAAGCAAAATAAATTCAAGCCAAGCCAAGTCGCTATAGTAGAATATTAATTAAAATTAATTATGTTTTCAGCTCGGTTCACCAGAGGAGACGAAATTCCACATAGCCCTGTTAGGCAATCTATACGGATCGCAATCGCTTGGACAAGAAATACTGTTAAATTTCGCCAGGCATATCGCCACAGCTTTTACCATCGGTGAACCTCGACATAGAAGTATATTAAAAAACACCGTACTGCATTTCATACCGAATCTGGATCCGGTGTTTGAAAAAATCATGCACGAATACGACGGTGAGGCGTATTGCACTCTCGAAGCTATAGAAGAAGAATTCGGTGATAGTGTTTACCATTACTTGACAAAGCAGGATAAGAATCCGCTGTCAAAGCACGAACGGGAGAACGCCTTCATCCGGCTGTTAAAGAATGAAAAATACGATTTGTTGATAGACTTGGGGTCCGGCAATGAGAATTTCCTGTACCCAGACAAGTTGAAATTATTTGAAAAAGTAGCATTAGACTACCAGCAGACGCGACAAGATTCCGACAAGTACGCTTGCTCCTATCTGAACGATAATCCTGTTCATGGAAATTTGGTGGATCTGATATATGAACGGTTCGATATACCGGTTTTGTCTGTCGGTCTGTGTTGCTGTAAGATGCCCGTGGAGAAGGACATCGCGACCGTGTGGAGAGGTAACCTACGTGGGATTATGAACCTTGTGGAGTTGACGAGAACTGGTGAGTTTTAGTTAAGAGTCATTGGTCAATGGCAAATATCAGTTAATCCCATTGAGATATAGGTACTAGAGGAGCTATAATAGACAAAAGGCATGCTTCATTTCTATAAAATTTAAAACTTAAGTTCGCTGAAGCGCTTGTTAGTCGCTAGTCGAGTAACCAAACTGTATAAACACACAGCGCTAGATCGCTTCTAGGATGTAGTTTTCTCGCGGCCAAAAGGTCGAAAGCGCCGTGAATTTCATGGCGCTTACGCATTTCGTTCAACGTACTACAACAACATGCTTAATATAGACTAACTACGCTTACAGAAATGACATACCTAACAAGCTCATTTGTACAAGATTTGTATTTTTGTTTGTAATGAATAAAATCAAAACTACTGGACTGATTTAAAAAAATATTTCTAAATATATATATATATATATTATATATTGAGTAACATAAGTTTAATTTTATAATAGCGGCTTGCCCCGACTTCGCCCGGGGTAACATTTATATCCCCAAGTAAAAAACTACTGGACCGATTCTAAAAGTTCTTTCACCTGTAGAACGCTATTTATTGTATTTAAGGAAACTTACAGACTAAGAACGACTCATTAAAAAAGCTAACTAATATAATAACTAAGCCTAATACAGTTTCAACCTATCATATAATGTATACTGAATATCATAGGCTATATTTTATATTTCCTATTGTATATAATAGTTACCCCGGCAAAGTCGAGGCAAGCCGCTAGTTGTTTTTGTTGTAACTTGAGTTCTTCAGCATATTGAGTATAAGCAATATTTTCATAAGAAGAGAGCGTGGTGAAATGGTGACTGTTATGATTTATTAATTATTATATTAATTAATTTCACTCTTATTAATAAGTAATAATTAATATTATGATCAGTTTTAGCTTCATGTTTCAAGCGAATTGTTGTATATTTGTTAATTATAGCCCGTATCAAATGTATTCGGTGATTCAAAGTGCTCGGTTGATTAAAAGAATGAACTAAAGATGTAAATACTTCTTACTGTATAAAATGTTCTTTTCTGCTTTTGTTATGTATTTAATAATGTAATAAAAATGCAATGAACATAATATATAACTATGTTTGGATGGTAACCAGGTCTCTTCACTGCGGTTGTTTTGGACAAATTTTATCCATCTTTCTCTTGTTTCTTGGCTAGGGCGTGGAAACCTTCAATAGACAAAATACCACAAATTTCAATAACTATTTTATTACAAACTAGCAGTTTGCCTCGACTTCGTCCGGGGTAACAATAATATATCATATAAAACATAGCCTATTTTATTCAGTGATATTATAGCATTCTACTGGAGAATTACTTTTTTAAATTGGTCCAGTAGTTTCTTACTAGTGGATACAATTGTTACCCCGGGCGAAGTCGGGGCAAGCCGCTAGTATAAAATATTGCCTCCGTTACTCAGCGACAATAATACATTCTACTGGTGAAAAACATTTAAAATCGGTCCAGTAGTATTGAGTTCATCATTACAGACAAAAATTGAAAAATCTTTTCTCTTTATAATATTAGTGTAGAAGTGTAGATAACACATTACACAAACAATAATATTTGCGTAGAAAATATATTGTATTATTTTCCGCTATATACGGGAACGTCAACCAATTCTACCTATTTTCACTTCTGAATGTTTTTAGTCTATGTCGAATGACACAACATGCGTCTGATAAATTTTATGTTCGTATTTAATTTTAAAATGATTATACCTAGTTACTTAACGGTGGAAAGTTATTCCTTTACACTTCGCCGTATTCCTTGAATTATTAGTGCAATATTTCAACACACACCACGGCATATTGTATGACTTTCAAATTTTTTCGATTAAAAACAATCACTAGCGTATAACTGCTCAACAGCTAGCAAGCGACTGTGTGAAGTGCGGCGCGATCGCCGCAATTGAATGGAACATAGGAGTGATGGGTAGCGTCTTCTCTAGTACCTATAACTCACTGGTTAATCCTCGAAATGTGAGTTTTTATTTTTACTATCAACTGTGTGGTAAGGAAATGTTGTAAAAATAAACTCACCTTTCCACGATTAACTGAGATGTGCCATATGTTTGACAGATACAAGATGACCTTGACCAACGTCCTTTAATCGTTATTCCATTAAAGCACAATTCTTTCAAAATAATAGGGAAGACAAAATAACTAAAAATTTATTCTAATATGTACTAATATAAATATTACCTATATATTTAGTAGCAAAAGAAGGAACAAAACCAAAATACGCATGCGTACTGAATCTCTATATGTATATTATTTCTCAAAGGTGTTTTTTGTCGGTATTATTTATATTTATCTCCCTTAATACTGTATCAAAGTTAATGTTTGATACGCCATTTGAAGATTATTGACGAAAAATAAACAAACAAATCAAAATTAAATGTTTCTTTTAAAATTAGACCAATTTATATATTTTTTAAAGACGCCATCTATTGGAGATCAGTTGAACTGCACCGAACCCTGGCTACTTGTTCACATTTTTTTTTGTTTCATAAAGTATCAGGTAAAAAATACAAAAAAATTACAAATTTTACAGGCATCGAGGGCTACGTGAAGAATGAAACTGGTGAGCCGTTGCGTCCGTCCGTAGTGACAGTCTCAGGTGTCAACAGGCATTATGCTGTCACGAAAAACATGGCTTTTTACAAGATCATGCTGCCTGCCGCACAATATTCTGTCACTGTCAAATGTCATGGCTATGAAGATAAAGTAAGTATCCATCTACTAGCTTTAAATGTGACATTAGAATATATCCCGAATAAAAAGTCACTAATTTGGTTCTGAAAATTCTTTCACTAATAGAAAGCTACATTATCCCAGTGCTATAGGCAATATTTTATTTTGTACGAAAATATCCACAGGCTAAGCCGGGGGTGGAATTTCAAATTCAAAATTTATTTATTTAAAAGTGTATAACGGTATAAGTATAACATACCTATACCTACCCTTAATTATTGTTATTGTTATCAAGTTAAAAAAAAAACCACCGCATGCCACTGTATAGGCTTGAATTTTCAGACAATCGAAATTAGAGTGCGCGAAAACGTCCTCGAGCGTACAGACATAACGCTTGTAAAGGCGACTGTGGCGAACAAACCTAAACAACGCTTGGAACATATTACTGGGGGGCAGTTTGAAGACGTGAAAATACCTGAGGAAATAAGTGTACCTCAGGACATAGAAGTACCCAAGGATAATCATGATGTTGTTAGAATTACTGGTTTGTTCTACTATTTTTTAGTTACTTTTGCATTTTGTAATATTAGTATGGATTAAAACGTGTAAAGCAGTCATCGGGGCGGAGTATGTGGAACAAAGGGTATGGATTTTGAACAAATTATATTCCTTATTTAAATATCTATAAGTCACTTTTTAGATCTGACAGACAGACGTAAAATGTCTGTTATTTTTAAAACGTTCTACCCGTAGCACGAGCACAGTAAATATATAAGCTAAAGCTTCTACAGGGCCTCTAAGCGATTATCGCAGTTGATGTCACTGTCTGTTTTTATTTAGTTTTTGATGGACTTTTCTTTTATCGGCCTTGCCTGTATAAATAGGTAACTTTATACCTACTTAGTTTTTGATGGATTTACACAGGCAAAGCCGATAAAAAGGCTAGTCCATTAAAAACTAAGCAGGTATAAAGTTACCTATTTACACAGGCAAATCCGGGAAAAAGCCTAGTCCATGAAGACCTAAGTAGGTATAAATTCAGATATTTACACAGGCAAAGCCGAGACATAGTGTAGTCTATCAAAAACTAGGGCCTTTATTCATAAACGTTTATTAGCAACGTTTTTGTTAAAATATGTTTTGTCACTCTCTAACAAACCTGTCTTTACTAATAATAGAAAGAAACAAAACACATTTTAACAAAAACGTTGCTAATAAACGTTTATGAATAAGGGGGTAAGTATTAACATTAATTTTGCAAAAATTAAGAGGACAACCCTAACACTCCACTGGAGCGTAGGTATTTATTTTAACAAATAGGCCTAGTTTCAATACTGTTTACATATATTTACTGTGGCACGAGGATGTGATTAAAGCACGTATTCTTAAAGAAAATCCACAACATTTCAAAAGTTTAACACCCTATTTTATTAGCCTATATGAAAGTAGGTGAAAAATTAAGGTACCCGTATTGCTAAATTTTAACTTTAACACTTAAATAAATTTTTAAATATTGCATTTTTAGAAAAAGCCGATAACGGCTAAAAGTATCAGGTGTCTATGCGTATTCTGTATTAAAAAAAAGAAATGACATGAGCTGCGTGCGTTCGTTCGTTTCATTCGTTCAATAGTTCGTTCATGGTTCTTTTGTTTCATTCATTATTGTTTATTTTTGAGTTTATTAACTTAAAATTAAATTTTATTCCTTTTCATCAACAAAGATGGGTAGAGAAGCACGTAAATTAAATTCCCTTGTATCTATTCTATTCTATTTTTTCGTGTTGTGGCTCCATCAATAGTCCCCTTGTATCCTGTTTTGTTTCTACGACTACAACTAATACTTTTTATTGCCTTTGTAGGCAGAGAGTATAGTAGCTTTGAGCCGTACTCGTTACACAGTGTAGTTTTTTCAAAATATCTCTTAAACCACTGAATAAAAAAAAAAATGTGTATCGTGTTAAGCAAAGGAAGATCTCCAAACGGATTTTTAATTTTGGTACTTAACGAAAAATGAAATGTTGTGAATTGCAGCATTTTTTTTTTGACAAATTTTAATTACTATATGAATTGAATGTTACAGGTATGACCCTAGACCACGACAGCAACGCTCTGTCCGGAGTCAAGATGTCAGTTTATTCTGTCGGGTCAAGTCGGCTCGTGTCGTGGAACACGAGCGATCCTGATGGGAAGTTTGACGTGACGTTGCCGATAACGTATATGGGACGCGATGTTCTTATGTCCGCCAGTTACAACGGGTATATTACTAAGCAACGTCATGTACCGGTGAGTTGTACGACTTACTTAGTCTTTGCCCCGACTGTGGATTTTTTTATTGGTTGACTCCGCTCAGTTGGGTCGTAACGTGATCTTATAAAGCCTATATAATTATCAGGCTATTTACGTGTGTGTTATGTTTTTAATTTCAGTTAAATAAGAAGTTCCTAGTGACACCCAACGTCCTGTTCAAGTTAGAGAAGGATGGCAAAGTGCTGGGCATGCCGAGACTTGTATTTGTTATGCTGTCAGGTATTACATTATATTTTGTTCTTCAGACAGAAAAGGTATTGAAAAACAATGTTCTATCAAATGCAGAATTGGAAGGACACCTTAAATACTATATTCGCTTGTACATTAATCTTTTCACTTTGTTTCTTTTCTAATCACTTCAAATATCAACAGACTTATTTTTTCCGTTGTTATATGTAGACACTGACGGGACGTCATAACTAGATAATTCAGTAAAACGCAAAATCAACCTTAACGTCATTAATTTTGGATTTGGTGTTGAGCGAAACTTTCTTCAAGTGTATATCCAATAATGCTCTTGATTGTACATATTATATTATTTATTTGTGTAATATTGCAGGTATTTTCGGCGTGGGCCTAGTGACCGTAGCGGCTTGGTGTTACGGATGCAGACAGAGAGCACGCGACGCGCGCCGCGAGTATCTGTTCACTCAGCTGCCGGCCGACGATAAGCGGCCACTGTGTGAGGATGCTAGCTTCGGTATGTATACAACCAACCAGAACCTGATCGGCATAATGGACAACATCTATACTAATAATAAAGCTGGAGAATTTGTTGGTTTGAACGCGCTAATCTCTGGATTTGAAATAATATTTTTTCGTTTGACAGCCCAATTTTTGAGGAAGGTTATAGAATGTTTAAGTGAATGTCCAATTGATAGAGCTTTGGGCTTTTGTAACCCGGGTTCAAGTCCCACTCGTGCCAAAAATGCTAAGCACCTATTTTCTTTAATAAAATGTGCTTTAAAATAGTCATTGTGCTTAGCAGGGCACTTCTTTTAAAAATAACAGATACTGACGGTCGTAACACGACTTCGGTCTAAGCGACATGCGACGGCTACGGGCGACGCGATGTCCATGTCCACGTACAGTAGCGACAGCGACGTCAGGATGACTTTGTTGGGACCTGCAACATTCATCAGACGCGTGCGACGACGCCGAACTATACTGAGGCGAGCGCGCGCCGAGATGTGGTTTTATACTAGGCATCCCCTCCACGTACACAACCGCGACTCGAGCGGGTCGCGAATAATTATTCTCATTGGACGGCTTCATTGCTATTGTACATGTTTCTGGGTCTAGGAAATTTCTAGTTATTTAAGTAGTTCTAATTGTAAATAAATATTTATCATTAAGTCTGAAAACGTAACCAAAGTGGCTCTACATTTTCAGTTAAAAAAAATACTATATTTACCTACCATTAGATACCTAGGCATACTCCCCTACTCCTCCGTACATGATTGATTCTGTCGCTGTCACTCCTACGTCTGTAAAGAGATTTTTGCCACCCGTTCTGTTCTGGCGAAAATTAGACACTGTTGCTGGGTGTTTCCGGCCACATAACAAGGTATAAAGATTGGGATTATTCTTTTCAGATGTAGTCCAGAAGCCATACTATGATGATGACGACATACCTTCCGCGGATACTGACTCCGATGAAGACATTGTCATACACAGAACCGACCGGGAATGGAAGCAAATACCAACCAATTAGTCACGACATGATAAAATAAACACCAATTTTTAAAAATTGTTAGGTAAATCTTGACTTTCAACTTTAAACACGGACGCATGCACTTTATTCTTACTTTCATTTGACAGATTGTCTGAGGCATGCGTCTGTGGAACATACAGGGTGTTTCGATATTTTTAAACTAGATTTTTTTCTAAGGAATCCTAGCGGATTTCTTCTAAGTTTATTTCCATGTTAGTGTGGAAAATAGCGAAGGAATCATATCATATACGTGTCTACTATATAATATATAGTGCAGTTCTCGGCAAGCTTTTTTTTGTATACTTAAAATAATTATTATATTTAAAAGAAACAAAGAAAATTGAATTTCAAGAATATGAATTCAAATTTTTGTGTCCGTCCATTCCATAAAATTATAATATATTTTAGTAAAATAATACATATTATAGGTAGTTAATATAAATATTAGGTTTATTATGTATTTACTTTATACATTTTCTTGTTATTTATTATTTTGTCTTTCGGTACTTTCTATAATTATATTTTATATACCTACTGATATATTTATTACTATAGTTTTTTTTTATTTATACAAAATATTAGTAATAAAAAGACAAAAATAATATATTTTAACGTAATTTAATTACTACCACATTATGTGATATTGTTAATGCGATAATGAGTTTAAGAATAATTATACTAAGATTTTATATTAACTTATACTACTTTATTTCTATTCGATTTTAGACTTTTCTAAGCATTATTTTGATGTTTTGTTGTGATTTACATTGAATCTCTTAAAGTAATCATTCCAATTTAGGCTAACTATATTATCTTAAAAAACTTTTTTTTTGTAACGAATTATAGTGTGTCAAGAAAGAGTTGAAAATATATGAGGGCACCACTGTCGTTTAGATGATATAATTATATTAAAATTGAATGTAGGAAAGAAAATCTTGTTGTTAAAATTACGTTTCTTTGCACGCATAATTACGTGTCACCATATTTATCTCTCTAACAAATTTAATTTATATCTAATAATCAAAATATCACAAATTAAAAAAAACCTGTTTTAACATTAGCCTAAAGAAAATAAAAAAATGTTCCTCCTTTATTATTTTCTACTCTTTTTTGATGAACTCTACTAAAAGTATTATTGTTGCAATTTACAAAAAACAGTATTACGTGTTAAGAAGATTTAACACATTCACAACTCGACTCTCCATTTTATATTTTTTTTTTATTTCTTGTTTATTGGTTAAAATTTTATTAGCAGTTTTAGATTATTTATACTCAATTTTAATAAAGACAATTTCACAACTCTACTCGCCATTTTATATTTTTTTATATTTCTTGTTTATTAGTTAAAATTTTATTGGAGTTTTAGATTATTTATACTTAATTTTAATAAAGACTTTATTATTATACTATTCTAAAACAGCAACTAGGTGCTACAAAGTTATGAAAACTGTTGTATTTTTCTATAGATGTATGTATGTATTTGTGTACAATTTTGAGAGTAATTTAATAAATGTTTTGAAGTAAACATTTAGAATATTGTATGCTTTATAGTTCATATGGTTGTTTTATTTAATTTACCTAATTAACCCAATATTCATTATATATTTCATAACAGAAGGCCAATTCTACTAATTTAATTTTGATAATATCGACATCTTAAAATTATGCACTGCGCACCGCTCAACATATTTGGCGGTGCCTATAATACTGATTTCTTAAAAAGTGGTATTAAAAATTAATTTTCCCATGGTCTAAAAAAAATGCGTGACCTTCCTACAAAACTAATTTGAGAAATGGGCCAAGCTAAGAAAGAGACAGAAATACGCGTGAGAGCGAGCACGGGCGACTAATAGTGAGATAAGGTAGGGCATAATGACTCAGTTCGAGAGTCCCACTCGTAGTGCGTTAGTCGCGTATCAGATGCGTGACCTTCCTACAAAACGAATTTGAGAAATGGGCCAAGCTAAGAAAGAGACAGAAACACGCGTGACAGCGAGCACGGGCGACTAATAGTGAGATCAGGTAGGGCATAATGACTCGGTTCGAGAGTCCCACTCGTAGTGCGTTAGTCGCGTATCAGATGCGTGACCTTCCTACAAAACGAATTTGATAAATGGGCCAAGATATGAAACAGACAGAAACACGCGTGAGAGCGAGCACTGGCGACTAATAGTGAGATCAGGTAAGGCATAATGACTTAGTTCGAGAGTCCCACTGGTAGTACGTTAATAGTAAAAAAAAAAAAAAAAAAAAAAAAAAAAAAAAAAAAAAAAACCGATTATTTCAAATGCGATTTTATTGCATATAATAAGTACCTATGGGCAAATTATGTTTATTACCGGCACTCGTTATGTTATCTGCATTACCTTGTTAGATAGGTAACTGTTGCTATCAAAATTAAATTAGTAGAATTTTATTGGCCCCCACTAGCACATGGTGAAAACAGAAATTTTCAAATGTAGCCACCTAGCGGTTCATATCTTCAATCAAATTGTGTCTTCTTGTTGAATATTTTTATATGTACCTATATATAAAAATCAATTGACGTTTGTTAGTCTCGCTAAAACTCGAGAACAGCTGGACCGCTTTGAATAACTCTTTTGTTTTGTTCGTTATAATACAGGGGTGGTTTAGAAGAAAAAAAAGTTGGAAAAACTGCTGAAAAATTAAAAATAGGTAATTTTGTATGGGAATCTACTTAATCTCGCTAAGTAGTGGTGTAGTGGTAATGGTAGGGGTAGAGGTAGTGGTAGTTGTTTTCGACGGACGAAGGAGAGTAAATAGCAGGCAAGCCAACGTTTGGGCAGGACAACGTCTGCGGGGTCCGCTAATAGGTAATAAAAATAACAGATTACGTCTGACATAATATATCTAGGTCCATTAAGGGCAGCAGCAGACTTGGTGCCTGTTCTGTTTACTATGGACAAGTAGCAAAAAGTGGACACTGTTACTGGTGTCTCTGTCCACACCGCAAGGTACAAAGCCGTGAAGTTATGTACACTATGTAAAAACCTCAAACGTCGTCGATTAATCACCGAACTTAGGAAATAGGAAACAGATGATTATTATTATTAAACATATCGTGCATATTTAATTTACGACACGTTTTTAGATTGTGATATATGGACAGACAAATAATTAAAAGGATAAAAAAGGACCCCTAAAAAGTAATGGACTTAAAATTATTGTTTCTTGGCTTCTAGTTCTAACTAACAACTATATGAGAATCGTTCCAAACCTCAAGAAAATTCCGCCTACCACAGACTATAGTTTAAAGTCACATGATTTTTATTAATTTTGTTTTTCATCAAAGTATGATTATGTTCCATTAATAGGTAATGTAGGTATTAAATAAGAGAGTATAACTAGGTTTGAAATTTATAAGTTAAAACATTACTTTATACTTATGGAATAAAATATTATATATATAGTTTATTAATTTCTCTGTAAAGTTTGTTTTTGAACGTACCTCAACTTATTTTAAAACGTCAACTTATGTTTTTTCGTGTTCCATCCATTATTTAAATTATTTTATTCTAAAAAGTACATACATACACATCTATTAATTATTCTATTGTTTTTATAGATACTGTGTATGTATTAATACTTCGTTAAAAAAATATTTTAAACCATAGACTCGTTGAAAAAGTTCCAATATGAATATCACTTGAAGTGACATCTATTTGTGTGCTGTTTGTGTTTAAATATAAGATAACGTGAAGTGTTGTAATGGATAGGGTTAGACCAGTCTTCTCAGACATGGGTCGTAAAGCCGGCGACGTGTTGAGGCGCATGAACAGGTTTGCCGACGGTCCCTTGACTAGGAAAAAACTTGTGTTGGTTCTCCTAATTGTGGTCTTACTTTTCCTGTATATCGGGCCGGCGATTTTACATATGCTTTTCGGCTCTAGGACTATTTTCATGGGATATCAAAGTTCCTGCCATAAAACATTCTTAAATCCATTCCAGGAGGCTTTTGAAAAGTATGATGCATATCTGAGGCATGAAAACTCAGCCAGTCTTTCTACTTTTAGCCACAACTATGTGCCTTATGTTGGCAATGGACTATTGGGCCTGGCTCTAGAAAGAGATGCTCACATTAATATCAAGTATGGCAGGACACTATCTCTGCCTGTCTTCTATCACCCACTGTACATAGTAGATGATTATGAAGTCAAGGAGTTTACAGTCTCTGAATATACTAAAGGTATTGTACACAGGTTTCAATGTATAAGTTCTAAGTTACAAATCTCATACAAATATTACGCACACAGAACTATACCTTCACTTTTTGTACAAGAAATTTGGATCAGCAACCCTTCTGCTGTTGATCAAACATTGAAGCTCAAAACACCCAAAGTGTCCAACTGGCCGACAGCTGTCAAGCAAACTGTTAAACTGCACCAGGGAATGGACTCTAAGGAATATGAAGTGGTCACAGGCATGATCAATATCCCAGAATTCGAAGAAGTGATTGCTGCATGTGTTGTCACTAGGAAACTGGATGGCGCCTTGCATGTTGAACCTCGAGATGGTTTAGACATCCTCATATTGACTACAGTGCAATATAGCAAACCTATACCGAAAACTGACTATGCTAAACACAAAGACATAGTTGAGAAAAAGGCTCTAGCAGAAATGGAAAAAGTTATCAGTATGACTGGGGACAGAGCTGCTGTGAGCATATTGAGAGATAACCATGCGAGGGTGTGGAAGGGTTTATGGTCCACTGGGTTCTCTATTAGTGATTCGAAAGCGGAAGGGGCTATTAATGGAGACAGAATTAATGCAACAATATATGCAATACTGTCTCAAGTGCGTAGTTATGAACATGAAGAACACATTAAACCTGCCACTAAAGAGGAGATCCTCAGAACTTTATCATACTCTGAAGGATGCTATGAAGGTCATTCCACTCTTGATGCAGATAACCTATGGAAGCCTTTACAGAATCTGGAGCATTTAAATGCTGTTGTCACCAAATGGCTCTTAACGTTAGAGAAACAAGGTTGTCATAATCTAATGAAAGCTGGAGCGAGTGGGGTCAATCAAGCTGTGATCCTGAGTTTCGGCAGTTTAAGGTTCAGCAACCAGCATCTTGAGTATAACATCCACCCATCTAAGTTGCACAGAGACTTGCTGTTCAGAAGAGTCAATTACGGGAATATGACTCATGTTAACATTAGTGTAGTACTACAAGAAGACAATAAGGCTGCTATTTTTGTGGCCTTAGATAGATCAGACAGGACCTACTACGCCTGCGATGGAGGTTGTCTCGATGACCCAGTCCCCTTGGGTTCCTATAGGAAATATTTTCCTGTGAAACTCTCTGAACCATTGACGGCGATTTTATATATAACTGCTGATAAACAGCACATGGAAGACTTAAGGCATGCCATACATGTCAAAGGGGTGGTAGAAGCCCCTGCGCATGAGAACTATATTATATCCATGCACAAACACGGCCACAACTTAGGTGGACTCAATCCATTATTCTGGGTATCTGTTTTAGTTTTAATTGTGATCTTCCACTTATTTTTGTGTAGGATTATCATGAATGAGTTTTGTGATAATAGTGGCAACTATAGAAGACTTTATAACAAACCTTAATTAGCTTTCTTTGAAGGCTGAATTTTTATTTTTGTTAAAGAAAGGGGTCATCCATAAATTAAGGGGTTTTTGGCAATTGGCCATCTGATTTCTGTCAAAAATATGGCAAATCTCAATTAATCCTAGAAAAATGAGTATACAACATTTTCAACTCAAATTGCTGATAGTAATTATTTTTGGAATTAAGCCATATTTTTATTATTTAGGGTTCTTAAATAGCCAAAAAACATAATAGCCTATTGCGTTTTAAAATCTATGGCTATTTAGAAGTCTTTATAATTTAAATATGGCTTAATCCAATTTAAAATAATGACTATCAACAATTTAAATTGAAAATGTTGTATAAATAAACACTAGGATTAATTGAGATTTGCCATATTTTTGACAGATATAAGATGTGACCCTTGTGACATAATTTATGGCTCCAGATTTAAAAGAGATAATATGCCCAGTTTGTTTTGAGTTTGCCATTGTTCTGATCACATGTAAGTGTCAGCTTTTGGAAATGCTGTGTTTGGATATATAGTTTGCATCACATAAGAAGAGCATGAGAGAGCTGGTGGTCTTATTTTTTATTTGGTAAAGGATATGTTGGTGAACTTGTTTCTTTTAATTATTCTATTCTATTTTTTCGTGTTATGGTTCCATCAGGGTTTTAATGATTCCGCCAATGTCAAGTATTATAGATGTTATAGTATCAATATACCGATTAATTGGTAGGTAGCTAAGATGTTCCCACCAACTGGGATTTGTTCTATTAATCACAGACTAAACGAGATTTCCCATTATGTCACGCCGGAACGCGTGCGTTGGTCACGGTGCATGACGTAGATTGTAGAATAAGTTTCTTTTAATTTCAAATATACATTTATTTTGTTTCTTTGAAACCTAATGAAATCTCAGACCACCAGACCCCCCCCTATTACATAATATCTAGGTTGCAAACAAAAAGTGATGGTAACGTCCATCGGATTAATAAATAAGACAAGCCAAGGGTGTCTGTGCACACTCGCTCTTCTCAGTTTATCATACATTACTAATCTGTGGACAATTAGCAACAGAGATAAGTATGTAAGGAGGCTGCACTCTTTATATGTGATGTAACCTATTTTAAAAGTTGTTTTATGTGATAATTCTGTACTGCAATTAGTAATATTAGAAGATTTTTTTTTTTAAATAACAAATAAAGTATTTATGTGGATTAGAATGAAAGATTTAGTATTTAGGATGCTATTAAAAAAAAAAAAAAGACATGATTCTAAGTTAGTAATGACATCATTCATCAATATAGTGAAGGCCTTTGTAATTTGCCTTAAATACATCAACTATTTATTGTAACATTATTTAATAGACATGTAGTTAATGTGAATATAGTTTTGTGCGAGACTGACATTTTAGAGTAGACTATTTGAATATTAACAAAAATATGGTTGATTAATAATGAAGGCACACGAGCTATAATGTATAGTACTAATTTTTTTAATGTGACAAGAATTAGCCTAAGTCACTCTGATCCACCATCTCAAAAAAAAATCATATCTTCGTTGCTTTGTTCTGGTGTGAAATAAGGGCAAACAAACAAATATGTATATACAGTAAAGTAATATTAAATAATCTTTCTCTCATTTGACTGGTGTACACTGACATAGTATGTTAAGGTATAAGAATACTATGTTAGGTATTTTTTGACATTATAGCTCTTGTTGTGAGAGTCCTTTATCAATAAAACAGCAGAATGTGTTTGGTAAAATGGCTGATCATTCAAGTTACTATGAAGGAACGTTGCTCTCAGTCATCTTGTATCTGTCAAAAATATGGCAAATCTCAGTTAATCCTGGAAATGTAAGTTAATTTATACAACATTTCTTTACCACACTGTTGATAGTTATTATTTTAAGTTGGATTAAACCATATTTTTATTATTTAGGGTTCCTAATAGCGGAATTTTTTAAAACGAGCATTGCTATTGCGTTTTGAAAACTGGCCATTTAGAACTCTTAATAATGAAAATATGTCTTAATCTAATACAATTGTATAAATAAACTCAACTTTCCAGGATTAACTAAGATTCGCCATATTTTTTACAATTATAACCAACAGCCCTGAATTTTCCACTTGCATCTGTTTAGACATTGCCAAAATTGTGTAGTAACTAACCAAGTTGTAATGTCCTTGATAATAATTTAGTTTTATACATATTTATATAGGTACTGTTTTTTTTAATTCTAGTATCCTAGCACTTGCAAGAAAATAAAAAAATTATAGAGTTTAAAAGTTTTACATACAAAGAATGAAAGAGATGAAATAACTATATGATGTGAAAGGAATATTTAATTTTGTCCAATAGAATTAAGGAATAAAAGGTCCATATTTTTTTCTATGCTAATTAATAAACTTATAATATAGCTTAGTGTACAAATGTCTCTGCCTACCTTGGGATAAAAGGCTTGATGATAGATAGATACAATTGGCTTAGATTTTTTTCAAGTCAGGATGAAATCTTATGTTATTTTATGGAATATGTATTGAGTTGTTATGAAATGCGTTTGTGTGATAAAAAAGATACAGAACTATTTTAGGTATATTTTTGAAGTTATACTTCTTATGCAAACATGTGACGGAAGTTGCTCGCGTCGATGTAACACCATGAAGTTAGTAACAGATATTGAGTCATAATAAATAAATATTTTTTTCTTTATTAATTTCAAAGAAGTATAACTTCTTACATGCATAATTTTTTTTATCACTCATTCAATATAATAGACGGGAGACAAAATGTTTAATTGTTTTACTATGTTTATTTGTTATGCCTTGATAATAATATATATCTCAAGAACGTAATAAAAATAGGAATTGATAAAATGTATGTTACTAATAAGGAAAATATTTTGTTATCCAATAGCTTTTGAACATCTATCTTAAACTATACAAAATTAAACAATGACTTGTCTCCCTTTAATTAATCTGTAAAACAATATGATAGAGGGGAAACAAAATATTGTTAAGTTTATAGTATAGTATAAACTTTATACATCACTTATTAGTAAGATGGCAAGTCTTTATAAATAATAGAAAATTGAGTATTATAGGTAATATGTACATAGTGTTGATTGTGTATACCTATTGTTAAAATTATTGTGTATATTTTAAAGTAAAATGCATTTATAGTTTAATTTGTATTTCTTTTCTTGTAATGTTCAGACTTGAAATGCCCAGAGCAGAGTAGGTCACTGTATTTACAAAATGTTATACCTTGAAGTGACTAGTACAATTCTTGTAACGAACGGTCCGCCTAGATCATCCGGCGGCCGGAATGGGAAATATTCGGTGCGATGCCCCGGACCACACGCCTACTTTAATGTCCAATCCGATTGGGTAGTAGGTAAATAAAAAAAAACATTTTTACATAAATATTTTAATTACAAAAATATGGCTTCATACATAAACAATGAAATTTCATTGGCATTCAATACCACAACTTATAGGCACTTTCCTGGTATTAGATACATTTACAAAAAAATACAATAGGTATCAAAAGATTATTCCAAATTTAACGCTTAATCTAATGAGACGGCAAGTATTATTTCGAGCCCTAACAATAAAGAAGGAACTGTATAAACCATAGAGTTTGCATACAAAAGAATAGAGTTTGCAGTTGCTCTAACGCCGACATCCCCTTACTAAAATGTTCTTAATCCAACTAGAGCTGGGTCGTACAATGAAACAGAACAGTTGTTGAAAAACGAGAAACTGTTTCTTTTTGTTCCTATAAAAACAAAAATCACAATTTATTGATCGAACGGAACAAATCCAGTTATTTTGTCAGTCAGTACAATATCAGTTTTAATGTATACTGGTCGATTTTAAGAGAACACCAAAACAAAAATCCGTTTTCGATAATAGTATAGGTTAAATTTTGAACCTAAGTTGAAAGCGTAGAGTAAAAATTTCAATAACTACGTTCACCACACGTTTGCACGTGCACCATAGTCTGAGAACGTATTTTATAAGATATGCAAAAAAGCGTTTCTTCGTTACATGGCAAAAACTTGACTATCAACGTATAATGGCTTATTAAAAATAACTCTCAGCTCTAAATCCAAAGTTTGTTCTACATTCATACACTTCGCCCCGCAAACTACGCCCGGATGGCGGCTTAGACGTATCTATTCTTTTGCATATAAAACATTCCCAATCTGACTTTTAACATGAGTTTTTATTACCGCCCTTGTTGGAAACACGGTCAATTAACCATTAAATTGTTTAAATAATTTTGCTAATTTTTCTATAACATAGCGTTTTATGTAGGTACTTAGTCACAATTTAAAGATTTTTACACAATTGTTAAGAATATTCAAAAAAGTATTATCTAACAAAATATTGAATTAAAAACGAAAAAATGTGATGCGAAGAGTTGCCAAATATAATCTAAATCGGTAGACGCCTAATACTTAAGAGGGATCATCGATTGGATTCCTGAGTGAGGTTTAGTCGAGATTTAATTTCCTGTTAGGACAGGGATTCTCCCTTTATATATGTTTAAGAGATAGCTCCTAGTAGACGGCGCTAGTATCGCATAGTATATTTGATTAAAAAGTACAATACTAACCCCATCTATTGGGATCTAGGTTTGAGACGATACCACTTATGTAAGGAAGAATATTTTATAACCTCATTTGACTTATCAACCTATTTTTCGACACTTTTTAATCTAATGTATTAATAATTTCGTCGATTTAATTTAAAAAATATTCAATCTATCATATCACGTTGGATTTAGTAGAAAATTTGCCGCAAAGTTCATTAAAATAAAAACATAAATCCGCCATATTGAATGGCAATGGTACTGTATGTTTCCAAGCGAAGCCAGGTTTGGAGCTAGTGTAAAAATATTCCCCTCATTGTTCAGTACAAATATAAAAAAAATATTTAATTTCATTGTACGCAATTTACAAGTACCTACAACATGTGTTTATTTATAATTAATAAATTACAATAAAATGTATATGTAATATAACCCTCACAGAATGATAGAATATGGAAATTTAAAATGGCTGCTTTTATATGGGCATCTCAATATAGTATGTGAGCGAGAGGCAAATAGAAAATACGACATTTTGAATCCTTTATCTGAGCATGTTTTAATTTATTTAATTAATTTTAAATAGGTAACATTTGATTGATGTGATAAATTTAGATAAAAAAATCCGCAGCATACAGTTAAGACAATATAATGATGAATACAATTAAATAAATATAATAATGATATATTCCCCGCTCAACAAAGCAGCACGTTGATTCTGAACTATCTATCTAATTTACTTGGTCGGGTTGTAATTTATCACTAGCGATATGTCTATTTCGCGAGTTCAGAATCAACGTGCAGAACTGCTATTCAGCAGGGAAATGCAGCTAGTATTAACTTTTTCCCTCCAAACAATTATATGTGACAAAAGCTACAAAAGTAAGAGGTATGAAGTCATCAAATATTAGAAAAACGGCTAAATAACTTTAAAATAAGTTATTCAGAATTTGCGAACTATTTTATTTGGCTGGTTTATACTTGATAGGTAATTATAGAAATGTATTGTAACGATGACAGATTGACAGAAGTTATCAAAATTTGAATTTCATGTTATTTATTACGTTCTTATAGTAAAAAAATCACCTTGTCCACTAAAATCCGTGAAAACTGTTGCAACCAACTGAAAGTTTTTTAACACTATCGTCTCCTTTTACATAATATACATATTTGAATACTTGCCCCACACATGACTCTCTTATGTGAGTTGACTATATCGTGAACCAACCTATCGTGCATACAAAACATTACATCTCACTTTGCTTACATAATCAGGATAAATAAGTGATTATTACCTAACAATCATAAAATAGGTACTTTATAGAATGTGAACGTTTCATTTGAGTTTAACATTTAATATAAAAAAAACTACATTTAACTAACAGTGTTAGCACAATATAAAAACCTAAACCTAGTCATACATTCTTTTAATAGCTGAAAAACATTTTTGTATTAGAACCATTTGCCCCCCCCCCCCCCCCCCCCCCTTATTACATATCTCGATCTCGGTTGCTAACAAAAAGTGATAAGACACCGGGCTCATTGGCCGAAAAGAGCGAGCGACCGTTGATTGGTGGTTTTGACTTTTGTCTCGCTCTATTCGACAATGAGCCCTTTTTGTTAGGAACGCAGATACGTAATAGGGAGCGGGGGAGGGGTTTCTGTTCTTTCAAATTTCTATACAAACATGTTTGACCCATACAACATTTTTCACACACAAACTTTTTTACCAATAGAGAACACATTTACTATTCTAACTAAATATGAATTAAACGTAATGTTTATTATCAAATCTCACAGAAAGTTATCTTTATTCAATATTTTTAGGAACAAATAATGTAAATATTGTTTATTATTCACAGAGACTGCTAGGTTTTAAATTTTCGAAATATGTAGTGAAAGAGACAAAATGTTTGGTCTATAGTCTTTCTGCCTACACCGTGCGACGTAACCTTGTACTGTAGCCGGCTTAAATATTGTAAGACGTTGGTACAAGGTCACTTGTTTTTTCTTTCAGTTGTTACAATGATTTAAAGATATTTATTGCATTCTACTCACTGGTCACAATCTTATGGCCTCTAAATATTTACTTAAACAATAATATACAAATTATATTATGCATGTACATAGTGTTATATTATATAGTACCTATATGTGTAGTCGATGATATCTTACAACTTACAAACACTTTCAAATTATATATTCCCCACTTGTCATGTTGATTTAGCACCTAAAAATAAAATAAAACACATCTTAATAATATGTGATATAAAGCGTATGGACCGCATCCGGAATGATGTCATTAGAGAAGAATGCGAAGTGAAAGATGATGTTGTGACTAAAATGAAGAAAAGTAGTTTACGCTGGTTGGACACGTTATAAATATGAAGGATGAAAGATTGACTGAAAAGGTTTATATGGCTGAAGTGAAAGGAAATGCTGGCAGAGGACGACCTAGGTGTACTTTTATTGAACATGTAAAAAATTTGATCGATGGAAATATTAAAAGTACACACAATCGCCGAGCATGTATGAAAGGTATGATGAATATAAAAGAAGCAAAAGAGATATGTCAGGATCTTGGATGAAAGGCGTGATGATAGATAGATAATATTATGTCTTTTTTCATGTGAAAGTTTGAATGTGTTACTCAATCTAGTTATGTTAGGTTTGGTTATACGAGCATACGATTCATGAAGTCGGTCTAGAATGCCCAGCGTTATGTCCTCAACTCTCAGTACAGAAGTCGTCTAATTGTTTATAAAAAAAAAGGGTAAATTACCTAAAATCACAACTCCTCATAGAAAGCGACGCGCGTCCGAGCCGAGTTCTGCTTCAGTCGTCGCAGCGTCGAGTACTTATCTTCCCCAGCGCGGGCCTGCGCTTCATGGAGTCGGTCTAGAGTGCCCAGCGCTGTGTCCTCAACTCTCAGTACAGAAAACTCGCACCTCAAATCGTCTAATTGCTGCTGCAAGTGTTTGGATTTGGTAAGGTAGTCCACTCTGAAAAATATAGTAGTGGATGTGAGACAGGTATACAATTGTATTTAGAAGAAACGGCGCGCGCGCGGCGATAGAGTTATCCTTGCGCAATAAATTTAATTTTTGGGCTATAATAAAAAAATCCAGAAAAATAATTAAAGCAAACTAGTCAGGACAGAAACTTGATTTAGCGAAGTATATTCTGGTACAAAATTTTGAAACTTTCTGTAGGTATGGTAACATTGCCGCCATTTTGATACAATGATCTAGTCAAAATTATGAAAAATGTAGATCAAAATGTTATGTGCTACGGTACAAGCGCACACCCCGGAAGCATATAATCTTGAAACGTCTGATAAAAAATCTAAATATAAAATCCGCCAATATAAAATCTGCCATTCCGTCAGCCCTAGCGCGCTGGACATTATTTTTACCGTTCTTTCTCAATCTCCAGCGACAGCCTCTGCATATGAGGGTCTGTCTCGTCCGGTACGAGCTGATACGAGTTGAGTTCCGGCTCATGGTTAGCTCCGGGAGGCGGAGTGCCGTTCTCCAAATGTTCCCCACCAAGCTCGGCCGGCAAAGAACACGTCGACGGAAACAAACTTGACGGGACCGTCGATGACTGCAAAAAATAAAGACGAATTAGACGCGGCGCAGGCTGTTATGCGCCTTACAGTTTACAAGATATGCATTCCACAAAGACAAGTGCTCTTGAAGTTTCCGGTTATTCCGTTTATCAATCTGTAGGGGATCTACACACACTTGCATGACCCACACACACGCACATGTATTCTGTAAACGAGCGCGGGCGCACGTCATATACCTAGCTGCCTGCCCCGCGCTCCTCAGTCGTCCACAACAGTTTGACTTAATTAGTCCTACCTTTGTTAAATATAAATTCAGCATTAAACAGTTTAAACCATCACTCATCTTTACTTTCTGAACACGCAACCTGGGTCACCAATATAGTAGAAATCAAATATTCTACAAATCCAAAAAACTTGCGCGGTTACTTTTCTCCAGATTTACTTCAAATTTCAAATTCAAATTTTTATTTATTGTTTCACATAGTATGATGTAATAGTATAATGGTGTCACAAAACAGTGTTCTCTATGTGATGCCTATTAAGGCGTACAATATTTTAACCTACGACTTTATTTGCATTTACAGTTATACATTCACACTTATAAATATTGCTAAATATTACGGTAAAATGAAGCATATTGTATCATAGAAATCGGTCCAGTAACTTTTACTAATACTACGTGCATAAACTACAATAGTTCTTTTTTCTTCACGGGTTCCCTTACAACTCCCGAAACCATGTTACAGTCCCAGGGTACCCAGCGGAATACCAAATCTCCCTCTTTTAGCCGATTGTATTTGTGAGGCTATACCAAATGTGTGGCCAGTTCTGTTGAGGTATATTTAGATAAACTACAATAGTATCTTAATATATATCAACTCATATTTTAAGATGGATAAACGGAATAACCCGAAGTAACTTAAAGACCGAATCCGTACGTCATGCACAAGCCTCGTTCAGACAGACGCGTCAGAGAAGACTGTCAAATATTGTCATGCTTTAGTCAAATATTTTAAATTTCTTTTTATTTACAGTATCGACTCGGCAGAAATAGAACCATCGAGTTTTTCAGAGCGTTGTCTCTCTCGCGCAATGTCACATTTGTACGAATGATAGACAGGACGCACTACAAAACCGAATGGACAACATGTCATTTTGGCAAGATACCAAAATTAGAAAACCGTTTGGAGATTATTTGAATCGAAGCTTCCAAAAATGTATAAAATATCCATTAATCTTCGAGTTTTTTTGTCATACTGACCAACCCCCCTATTCTGTATCTGTTGCTAACAAAAACGTGTTTGTAACCGTCCACAGATTAGTAATGTACGATAGACCGAGAAGAGCGAGCGTGCACGGAACACTCACTCTCGGCCTGTCATATTTACTAATCTGTGTACGGTTACCAACAGAGATACGGAATATGGGGGACTGGATTGACATAAAGCTTTTAAAGACGTTATTTTGCCTATCTTTTTCGAAATATATAAAATTAATTAATTTTTTTTTTTACGGGTTGCCTTACAGCTCTCGAAACCGTGTAACGGTTCCAGGGTACCCAGCGGAAGGCCAAGTCTCCCTCGTTTAGCCGATGGTATTTGTGAGGCTATACCTAGCGAGTGGCCAGTTCTGTTGAGGTATATTTAGATGGAAAAGCCTCTAAGTGTGGTTTGTTTAATTTAAATGAATTAAAATATTAATACTAAATAAAAATATACACAGATTTCTTTATTTTTTCACATATAATTTTCATAATCCATTCTCTTTCTAAAACTCGATGGCTATTATATTCTGCCGGGCGCTGTACACGATTTAAATAACTTAAATAATAAATAATAATAATGATAACAAGCGCGACGAACCGTGTAACATTCGCGCTGTAGTGTGTAGACAGCGCCAGTGTGGTGAGGACTTAGTGTGCCGTCTATTCCGTTATTGTCACGTCTGCTTTTCTGCTTATAATAAACGGAATTTAAGACATATTTTGTATTCAAAAGAAATATAAAAAATTAACGTGTCGCGAGGCGTTTGAAACGAAGTCCCTTTCGTATGCATTGTTGGTATAATTAATCATTAACGTGCCAGGCTTTTATTCTCTCTACCCATCCCTCTCTTTAATTTTAATTATTGATTATGCTTGCTATAACATTAGATATACCTATTGCGCGCCTCGCTCGAATTTGGCCCGGCGAGACTCAGTTGTACATCGTATAAAACAAGCGAGCGAACGAAAGGAGGGAGAGAGAAAGACAGAGCCAGCGCGGAGAGAGGAGGAAGGAGAGGCAGTCTTACGGTTTTTCATTTTTTCTCGGCTAGCCCCGCGTCAACCCGCGATAAGGAACTTCGTTCCAAAAAAATTAGTAACACATTAACTGCCCCGGCTTAGCACGGGTACAATATCAGATGTTCGGATTACAACATATTTTCACATATTGAGCTAATTATGGGTCGAATAAGAAAACTCATATTCACATTTAAAGTCTTAAGACATGTTGCATCCAAGAAACTTTTAAACCAAATCTACATAATGCTGGCTCAATCTGTACTGACCTATGGCATCCCGGTGTGGGGAGGAGCTACAAAAACTAAACTTCTAGAATTGGAAAGAGTACAGAGAGCCCTGCTAAAGGTGATGTACTTTAAACCTTACAGATTTCCCACAGAGGACCTATACTCATTAAGTGATGTACTCTCAATCAGAAAACTTTACATTTTACATGGTATCCTAAGACTCCACAAGACCATAACTTTTGATCCAAAGAAACAAAGAAAAAGAAGAAAGGATATAGTACTCCCCATTGTAGCTGTTAAAACAACATTTGCTAGCAGACAATACATTAAACAGATAAACTATCTTTATAACAATATTAACAAATATTTAAACATTTACCCAATGAAAAGCTATGAATGCAAAAAAGTTCTAACTGAATGGCTAAAAACAAAAGATTATGAAGAAACAGAGTTGCTTTTACATGTGGACATTTAAGGGTTATTCAAACAACATATAGTACCTGCGGAGTGAATAATACTGGATAAATTGTGATTACATTGTAGTATATTAAAACTATATTATAAAGATACGGGTTGATACACATACATACCCCCCCCCCCATACACAAACACACACCGACACATCACACACACCGAACACACACCAACACATCACACACACAAACATTTGAACAGTACCTAATTTGTAATAATACTATATTTTATACACTCACAGTTTTTGTAATAATTATGTAATAGAGGAGGGGTGACTCCTAACACAAGTAAATTCATTACTTAAAAGGAGGCATCAGCATATATATTGTATCTGTTGTTTTGGTTACTGAATAAATATTTTTGTATTGTATTGTATTTTGTACAACAATTCTACTAATATTATAAAGAGGAAAAATTTGATTGTTTTATTGAATAGACTCCGAAACTACTGGACCGATTTGAAAAATTCTTTCACCATTGTATAGCTACAGTCACCCTGAGTGACATAGGCTAAATTCTATTTTTAAAAAAATTAGGGATCCTTACTAAAACTCCAATAATGTAACCCAAGGTTTAAAAAATTTACCTAAGAAATTCCTTACATCGCGTGCGCTTCAAAAACTATTGATGATAGAACAAAATAATGTACTACGACTTTGCAGAACACATCATTATCTACAAAAAGTGTCGCGATAGCATATGTCTAACTATTATAGTTAAGTCACAGTAAGTGTTCTTTTATTTTAAAACTTTAATTAAAAAGCCGCCGCTAGAAAAGGCTCTTTATTTGTACCTTGCTATTAACCCTTTTCAAAATAAATTACTTTATATGCACGACTGCTTCAATAGGTACCGTTATATAACTTTTTGAAATATTCAATTCGGACATTCCATTCGAAAGATATCACGAGTTTAAAAATGTATGAACAATATCCAAAGTTAAAGGTAGTGGTATTGGTAGGGGTAGGTATAGGGTATATTTTGTTTTGTTCGTGAATATCCACGGCCGAAGCCGGGGGCGGAATGCTAGTTTAACTATAAATACGCTTATTAAAAATCCGCGGACTGTTTTGCAGTCTATACAATTCTTTCCTATATCGCTTTGTTATATTATTATAATATTATGTCTGACGGATTAGACAGCATATGCCATAAAGGCGTTAGAGCTAACTTTTTTCCGCAACTTGATTCACAAATACTGTTAATGCTCAGCTTCTAAACAAGATAGGTCCATGTTAAATACTCATAAACCTTCATCGTGAAATAACCTATATAATCGTGAGAAAAGTGTGCCCTTTGACAAACGCGACTTTGTTTCTTTATAATGTAGTGAAGAGAATGGAGCTTCAATAATAATTTATTATAATATTCTACTCAATAAAATTATAGATATCAAAAGAGGAATTCAGATTATTTTTATATAAAAGGTGACTTCGCCACTTTCATATAGGTCGCGTTACGTAAAAAGAGCGCTGGCTGGCTGACGATTTGTTTGTAAACGGGTTTCTTTAAACTTAATTTTATACTTTATACCTGAAAGACGGTATTTTCTTTACCTAGCTTTCCGCCATCGGCTTCGCCCGTGGATATTTTCAAACAAAAGAAAATATAGCCTATGTCACTCAGGGATATCGTAGTTTTCTATTCGTAAAATAATTTTTAGAATCAGTTCAGTGGTTTGAGAGATTACCCCTTACATCCAAAGTTACACACTTTACGTCTTCATAATCTATATAATATAAAATTCTCGTGTCACAGTGTTTGTAACCAAACTCCTCCGAAACGGCTTGACCGATTTGTATGATTTTTTTTGTGTATATTCGGTTGGTCTGATAATAGGTCGTAAACAATTTTTCACCCTCCTACCCCCAGCCCCATTTTTTTTATCGCGATTTTAGTATTTTTGTATGAACAATATTCAAAGTTAGTGGTAGTGGTAGTGCAGGCAAACCAACGTTTGGGCAGAACAACGTCTGCCGGGTCCGCTTGTATTAGTATAGATTAGAGGAGCACAAACCGGTGGTAGAGACCCTGAGGATGTCCTATTGAGGAAGTTCAGCAGCTTCTCCTTAGCTTGTTTCTCTGCTACGCGCGCTTGTATCAACTCAGACTGGAATAAGAAAAAATAACCGACCTTAAATTCTTTGTTATAACGCGCGGCACATAAGAGATGCTTCGTATACGTCCTTCTTCTATGGGAACTTTACTAAATTACGTCTTCTTCTTCTTTTATATGGCTCCATCAATGTTAATAGTGTATAAAGGCGGACGGGATTATACTGGATTCCCCATTACGTCACGGCGGGACGCGTGCGTTGGTCGCAATGACATGACGTAGAATCAAAAATTATGTCAATTGATGTACAACAGAAGACGGTGTTGTCAATTTAAAATTGGATCGATAGCGTTGACGATACGACGGCAATACGGGTTTGTATCCCAAGACAAGCAGTTTTTTTAATGTAATTAACACTTTTTTTTTAAATGGCTCAGAATAATAAGGAAGACTTCTCCCCACTCCAGCGCGATTGACGACACCAGCCCCATCTATCGACTATTACGAATTAAAAAAATATGTCAGTACTAACTTTAAGTCTTTCCGCTTCAACAGCTCTCTTCTCGGACTCCTCGACGAGCCGCGCTGTGAGGAACTCCGCCTCGCGGGTCTTTCTCTCCAGGTGCACCTGAAATTTTTGTACTATTTATTTATTTTAAGCTCTCGTTGCTGTATTATGAGATCGAAAGGTCTCGTACTTATAGGTAAACCGCTGAGAAAGTAGCACTCCCATGGTCCGCGCGGGTGAGAGGGGCGGGCGTGATCCTGCCATACACGATACGAAGTTTCACGCGATATATCTGTTGTCGACGCGATCCACCTCGGGCCCTTGCAAATAAGTTTTGATTTTGATGAAATTTGAAAAAAAAAAATCAGGGTTCAAGCTATCCTCATACCAAATTTCATCAAAATCAAAACCTACCCGCAAAAGCCCGAGGTAAATCGCGTCGACAACAAACACATCGCGCGAAACCTCGCATCGTGTATAGCAGAATCACGCCCGCCCCTCACCCCTCATGGACATGGGAGTGCTACTTTCTCAGCTATAGTATGATTTCGGCGGTAGACATAAAAAAACACAATCAACTTTTGCCACAAATTTCTGTCAATATGTTGGTATAAGATAGCGTGAAGCGTCATCGTGGTAGAGACTTGTTACACTTTTTCTATCGTAATGTAAAATGTGTTTATCCTCTGATTTACAGTTTTTTATACTCCAGAGTAGTACAGATATCTGTAGGAATATTTGCTTGGAACTGATATGAGAAAGAGAGACGCGTGTGAGGGAGACAGCAGACTTAATGTACAAGAATACACCTTCACGGTACAACCTTGCAGTGTGGCCAGAGACACACGTAACAGTGTCCACTTGACGCCAGTGAGTTCAAAATGAAGAGAATAGATGGCAACATGTACTTATTTTTAGAAGAAGGCTTTACGTATCCTCCGAAACACGAGGACTCGATTAAATATTCTTAAAGAAAATTGGTGCTGAGCAATTTTTTTTGGAACGAGTGGGAATTGAACCCGGCAGGTTTCAAAACAACAGTAAATATCGACTCCTTGTATTTTTAATTTATATTTAATGTATATTAAATTTATTTGCATAAATGTTTTATTTGTTTAAAATTATTTAACAATTAATGTCCTTATTCCACATATACACTTTTACCTTTCACTCCAAGTCACGGACAGTGCGACAAAGACAAAAAAAGTTTTTCTGTCACGTGATCAAATAATCCCAGATTCTTTCAAATTAATATTTAAAAGAAGCATCCATAGGTTAAATCTTTTAGGATGACAACAATTTGCACCATTATAGCCTATTATCTCGCTGTCAAAGTTCAAGAAATTCTCATCTCGAGCTGAATATGCCATGCCAGCCCCACCATACCTTCTCCTCCTCAGTCTTGATATTAGAGAGTCTTAACCGCGCGTTCTCCCTCTCAGCGTCGGAAGCCTTCTGCGCCAACAGGGACGCCTCCTCCTCCGCCACCCGGCCTTTCTCGGCCAACAGTTCCGCAGTCTCTTCTGACCGATGCTGGAAATTAAAAGAAAAAATTGAAACGGCTTTACAAACATATTTTATGATTAATTTCGATAAGGTACGGAGGGTGACATAGGCTACTTTTTATTCAGCAAATCCGTCGTGATATATTCTTGTCACAATTCAAAAATGAAGCCGAAGCTAAGTATTAAAATAAATGTGAGTCCACCCACCAAAGCTTCGTTGGCAAGTCTGATCTCCTCTTGGTACTGTATTAGTCTCTGCTCCATAGCGGATCGTTCTCTCTCGGCCGCTTCCCTTAGTTGTTTCTCACGAGCCAATTTATTCCTTTCAATCTGCCGCCTCTGTAAGGCAATCAACACGTAACGAGTAATAAAAATAAATAATTAGTAAAAGTAAATATTACTCCTATGATTACAAAGCATACTGATGACCGTGACATCTTTCGTTTTGACGCGAATATTGGCAGCCTGACCCAGCAATTTGCTCGGCAGATATCGCGGTCCTAACTATAGTATGCTAACCCCACATATTTGGATGAAATAAGATTTTGATTCCGTACTCCGGTAAGAGATATATTAGTCTCTCGAAATATGTTGGTGCCAAGAAAAAAATATTACATTTCGTCGCGAATAAAACCGGGGGCAAAAGCTATTTGTAATCTAAAAACGGACCTGTTTCTCCTCCTTAGCCTGCGTCTTCATTTGCTGCACCTCCATAGTGTCAGGCTTCCTGCGCCGCATGTACAGATCATGGTTGCCTATACACAGGTCCAGTATCTGTGAAACAAAAATAATAATAAAAAACAGCTAATTGGTGAACGTCATTTAAAAAAAAATATCATAGCGGGAGAGGGGGAAGGGCATAAATAAGGGCCGCTACATATAAAAAGTGGCGACACGTCTGTCTATACCCATTTCATTTCGAAACTACTAAACGTATTGTGTACATATGAGTTATTGTAAAACCAAATTGTACACGTGTGAAGCCAAGTTTAAAAATAATGTAGAATCTCAATAATAGGTGGAGAGGGGGCAGAGCGTAAGGTTGGCTTTCCAGGTATTGCGAGGCAGGAAAATTAAACAATCCTATTTGTGGATTTATTTTTAAAAAGTCAGCCAATGGCTGCCACTGGCAACGATTATCATGTCCATTAATTAACTATACCTCGCGCCAGGAAGCCCATGGTAGATAAGACTTTCTAAAGATATTTTTTGATTTTTTTAAATTTCTTCACGGGTACCAGAATACCCAGCGGAAGACTAGGTCTTCCTCTTTCATCTAATGGTATTTTTGAGGCTATACCTAACGCGTGGCCAGTTCGGTTGAGGTATATTTTGATAGAAAAGCCTTTAAGTGTGGTTTGTCAAATTATGTACATAAGTTTTTAATTATAAAAAAACCCATTGGTACATGGCCGGGATCGAACCGTGGACCGCCTAATTCATTCCAAGCGTCTTAAGGTCTTAACCACTCGGCCGCCGACGCTTTTTTGAAGTTAGGTACCTAATGAATTTTGTGCTAGTAATGAAAATAAATTAGCATAAAATTATAAAAATGGAGGAGTAAAACTTACCAACTTATTCATGCCTTTCGGTGAAAAAAATATAAAATTGCTGGCATGCTTATCTATAAACTTGATCGTGAACTTCCTGTCGTCAAACGATATGTGCTTAATCTCGCACCAGGGGAATGTTGTCTTTGGCGCCAGTTTGTTGTCCTTCTCATAAATATTTAGACCTAAAGCTGTCACTCCTAAGTAAAGTTCAGTCTCCTTTTTATTCTGAAAATATAATATGAATATGTTACATTAGGTTTCAAAGTACTCGTAAAGAAAATATATTTGTTTCATTCCTGTTGTAACTTTGTATGGCTCCCGGGAACGGCGTCTGTCTGTCTGTGACCTTTGAACGCAAAACTACTGAACGAATTTTGTTGCGGTTTTCAGGAGCAGGGGTTTAAAAATGGGTTTTAGTTCATTTATTTTGTTATAAACTTATTTAAAAGAACAGCTTTCAGACCCCTAAATAAGATATATATCGCGGACTTTTTTATAGATTATATTATTCTACACAATTATGATTTTGTTTTATATCTGACAGGTCAGACATAATACGCCATAAAAGCGAGCTGTCGCTAACTTTTCTCCCGACTTGATTCAGTAATACTGATACTGCTCAGCTCCTAAACATAATAGGTCTATGTTAAAAATAAACCTTCTCGGTGAATCACATAATTGTGTAGAATAATATTATCTATAAAAAGGTCCGCGATATAATATCGACACCTGCAAGGAAAAACATTGTAACTGAATTTTATGCTATTTTGAGTTACAATAATTATATTCTTGCTAAACAAAAAGTCAATTTTTTTTTGCGCTTACTATTAATGTTTGTTTTATTTTATTTTATTTATTAATTATTATTTTTTTTTTTCTTCACGGGTTCAGCTCCCGAAACCGTGTTACGGTTCCAGGGTACCCAGCGGAAGACTAAGTCTCCCTCGTTTAGCCGATGGTATTTGTGAGGCTATACCTAACGAGTGGCTAGTTCTGTTGAGATATATATTTAGATGGAAAAGCCTCTAAGTGTGGTTTAATAATAAAATTTTGTAATTGTGGTACCAATGGGTTTTTTTAATTAAAAACTTATGTACATAATCCGACAAACCACACTTAGAGGCTTATTTATTAATGTCATTTTATAAAGTATATTATGTGGAATGTCATTGTAACTCACAAAAGTCATAAAAATATATAACACTTAATGTAGTAATTATCACATTAAAGTATAAATCTTCCCTCATTAACTCAAATTGTCAAGGTTGGTAGGCAATAAGTGTTAACAAAAATCTTTGACGCGCTCTCCTGTAAAGTTACTAAAAATTAATTACAATGTTCTTCCTTGCAGGTGTCGATATATGTATTTAGGGGTCAGAAAGCTGTTCTTAAGTTTATAACAAAATAAATTAACTAAAACACATTTTAAACCCCTGCTCCTGATTTATTTGTAGTTTGCTTGGAAGTTGGAAGATAGTATTTATACTAACCGAAATAGCAAAATAATTGACACCATACATATCCAGATCTTGTGCTATTTTCAAATACTCCATTTCTGCCTCATCTCTTGACATTCCTTTGTGGTCGGCATACCTGAAAATTTCCCACCAGTTGTTATGGATTTATGTTGCTAAAATATATTCTACTAAGAAAAATAAATGTGTAAGTTTGTATAATATACCAAAGGACGACCTAGTACTAACCCCCCCACCACTGTATTTCTCTGTCGTTTTATTGTCGCAATAGCTTTTACTTTATACAGAGATTATGCTAAAATACAAACATAATAATTGGAGACAGTATTTTCACGCAAATTAGATGTCTTTGATAGCATTTAGCTGTGTCTCGCGACACTAAACAATACCAGCAAAAAATTGGGATCCTGCCTATGAAACTTGGAGGATAACTACTCTATACTCTGGATTAGAAAAAGTTTGGTGTTTACAATTTAATAAAGAGCATACTAAATGTTTTATAACTAATCTTAATAAACTTTGCTTTACTCGTTCTTAATCAAGAAAATCTTTGTTCTATTTTGGGTATCGCATACATATAGGACATGGCTTATTATGATATTTTTAAGGCTATATCATGAAAAACAATCCACCTTACCATATTTTGATCCTATCTTCCCACATTTCGGGAGTCATTTGATACTGATCTATCACTCTCTGTGGCAGCAAGTCCTCGCTGGCCAGCATCCCAGGTTTGTATACACTTTCATCATAGTCACCAAACTGAAATATTACAAATTCATGTTCTTAATCAGATTTTGGCAACACATGCTAATAAATATAATTAGCAAAGTTGCGAGTACAGCTCGCGCGCTGAGGGTTCCGTTCCATTTTTTCGTTTATTTCCAAAATTTTAGACTCAGTAGTTTCGGGGATGGAGGGGGGGGGGGGGGAAACAGTTGGTCAATTTGGAATTGGAATTTGGCAGTTGGAATCTTTGTTAAAAAGCTGTGACTGCCCATGTGATTTGTTGACCATAATTATTTTGAAACTGGCTTGGAATTTTTTGAAAGGTGACAAGAAGATTATGTCCCTTCAACTATCTATGTGTAAATAATGTAGGAGAAACAAACACACTTTCGCATTTTATAATATTAAGGATTAGGTTTTACCTTAGCTTGCACAGCATAGCTAGCCAGTAACACTGAAGCTTCAGGCGGGCAGTATATATCCATACTGAGAATGGCTTGCTTCACTTGAAGAAACAGCAGATGTTGGGTCACTTCTTGTATCAACTCCTCGCCAACATCCTCAGGATACAATTTGCATAAAAGCATAAAGGGTGTACCAGGCATTTGGGATACACCTTCTTGGACTAAAATGTAATGCAAATTTTGTAAGAATGTAAAGTTTCTTATGTTAAAGAAGTATCTACAAACATTTAAAGGAGGCCTAAAGAGGTAAGTTGTAATTTTGTACATTTTGTGTAAGAAATTGTAAAAATACCAGAGGGTTGTACATAAAACAGAATAATGGTCTGGCTTGGCCCATACCACAAACTTTATTATTTTATTTTATTTTATTGATTGGCAATTGTACTAAGATAAGTACATTTCTGCCAGTGTCATTAAAGGAGGTTTAATTTAGAATTAACATTTAAATTCTACTTTTTTAAACTATTTATTAAAAAATGCAAACCTCTTTTGTCTAATTTGAGCCAACTGATGAAATGTTTTGTATCTTCAAACTGCAAACCAAAAAACCATGTTTCTCTCAAACCAATAGTTCTGCATACAAGATCAAACAGCTCCCTGCCTGTTGCTCGCCACTGCAAATATATATTATTTTTTTGTATACAAAAATTGTTAACAATTTGTCTTTTGTCTTACTCTATATGAGAAGGATAAAAAAAGTTAATAAATCAATTTTTATTTTTATTTTTAGATTAGTACTCGGAAGATAACATCGTGGACATTATAGTCATGGGAAGATCAAATACCTACTTCTGTCATAACCATCATAGCCTACTATACTCTGTTCAATATATGATGGTATACTTGACATATAACAAAAATTAACTTTTGAGATATTTAAGAGCATAAATTGAAAGATTTTAATTCAATGTTGATTTGTTACATCTATATCTAATTAAATTAAATTGTTTTTGTACTAATAGGAACAATTCAATATGAATTTTCATCATTTATACTTTATATCAGGGCAAATGCTAGGTTGACATAAGCTGGTTCTTCGAGCAATACCCACAATCATCAAAGTTCAATATGAATGGTAGTACTAAAATTTATTGCTGTGCCTTTGTGTACGAGTCATTAGCTCATAATTTGTCATTACAGCTGATAATCTGCCGACTAGCTGACTATCACAAATGATGATCCCATACATGTGTTAGATGCATAATTGCATACCTAAATCTTTTCATACAGGAACATTCATTTAGTACTCCTGTAATATCTTCATTATTATAATATTATTACTTTTACAATAAGTATGAAATCTATTCTTATCCATTATCATCAACCATTATTACATACTTTCAAAGTATGTACAACTAGAACAATACAAGCATAGATGTGATGCAAACATAATAAGTAGAAGATGCTAATCACCTCAAGGTCGAATTCCAGCTCGGCGTTCAAAGTAAACACTTTTACCGGGAAAGACTTGGCAGCTTTCTTCCTCCTGAATGGTGACATCTTGGAGTACCATTAGTACCATCACTGGGGCATGGGGACAGGAAATCGTACCAAAGGACTGTAGAATAGGTTATAAACTATTTTGCCATCGGTTAATTATGGCTCAAAGTTTACGTAATGCCCAATGGAGCGTAGAGCGTGTATAATTTACGTTTGTGCACTATTTTCAGACCACAATATTTACAAACACAATGAACTGCCGATATGGCCTGTGAGTGCGAATGAAACAAAACATTTTGTTTTTTTTCAAATGACAGCAACTGTCACTTGGGCGTAATGAACGATTGATCAACGAATGAATTAAAATATAAGTTTATTTTTTCACTGGACATGTGGAAAAAATAATTATATAAAAAAATAGTTTTTATGTTTGATTTGTAGTAACCCGTATGTAGTATAATTCCCGGCAATTAACTTGAACATATGTCTTCTACTGCGCAGTACAAATACCTATTCATTTTAAGAATTTCTACTTTTATTATTGTCTATGGTATATAATTTTCAATTTTCAGTATTGCCATATGTTTTGCTTTTGTGTATTTTGACATACTTGACTGATAGTACTGATACTACTGACAGTGACTATGACATTTATCAGCTGGCGCCTGGCTTTCAATTTCAAAAAGTCAAAACTTCAACACCACGTGCGTGAAGCAATAATATTTCATGAAATAAAAAGAAATCATTACTAAATAAAAATGGGCAAGTTTAGGTCCAAGCTGAAAGGCCAAACAAAAGGAAAGAGATGGCTAAAAGGACAATCTTCAAATTCCAACCCAAAAACACAAAAGTACCGGGAAATGGCAAAGTCCCGGTTTTTTCAAGAAAATTTAGGTAATAAGTGTTTTATTCTCTATATTTTCGACATCGTCATTGTCTATAATTGTTTTCAAAACGCTATTATTTTTGTTTGGCATCTATTGCCTAAATAAATCCTACATACTTAAACTTAGATTTACCATTTCAGGAAACACAGGTTTGACTCACGAAGCAGTCTTAAAACATACAGCTATCACAACATATGGGCACAAGTCTAATAAAGAGAAAGCTTCAGATAGCGAGTCCGTAATAACTAAGGTGTTTGAAAGCATGTCCATGAAATCTGGTGACGAGGAATCAGAGTCTCATTATTCTGGTATATCTGGTACATTCAAGACATTTCAAACATTTGCATCAGATTGGAGTCAGTGTTCCAATGTTAGTTTTAACAAGTATGTAACTAATATATATATATTTACAGTACGAAATAATTAATGAATAGCAAATGGTAGAATATTGGACTTGAAACAAGAGTGCCCAGGTTCAAATATTAGTTGTGGCAAAAATGCTAAACACTAATTTACTGCCTTAGTCGACTTCTGCTTTGTATGGCAAGTAAAATCGATTTCCGCACTTGTTTTAATAAATATAACAGATATTAAAAGAAATGTGTACTTTAATCGCCTTCTCTTGCTTTGGAGGATATGCAGAGGTGACACATCTAGGTTCATTAAGTGCAGCAACAGGCTTGCCACCTGTTCTGTTTAATATGGACAACTGGCAATAAGTGGACACTGTTACTGATGTCTCTGGCCACACCGCAAGCTATAAGGGCCATGAAGATGTGTTTGTTTTGACTACTATATTTTTGATGATTGATTTTGGCAATTTCTTTTTTACTTCTAAGATAGATGTGAGACAGTGTTTTTCACTAAAACAGTACATATACAATCAAAGACATTTAATTATAGTTTAATCTCTTTGTATACAATCAAGATTTCTAATCTTTTGAAGTTTTGAATCAAAATTGCTTAAAGCAACATCAATGATCCTAACCTTGGAATCTTTAAAGGAAACATAATTGAAATATAGTGAGAGACATTATTTTAATTTATAAAGTTTATTTTAATTACAGATTATTAACAAGGTTTGATTCAAACAACTTAATCCACAAAGAGATGCTAGCTATCCTGGCGGCGGTCACTGAGGTCATCAAGGAGCAAGGTGGTAAAGAATCTACAACAGAATATTTTGCAGCTCTGGTATGTATTTTTGTTCATGTTTTTATTAAAGTAAACAATGAAATATCCTTCAATGCCAGTATTTCTAAATCATATGAACATTTGACTGATAAAAGGTCCCTAAGAATATAAATTGTATATGTTATGGTAAGGCAGCCTATTATGGTAAGGCAGATTTGCAAAGCAACAAAGCAACATGTTTGATAATTTGACTTGTATAAGTTCAGAAGGTAGTCAATAGCCTAATTGGTAGGACGGTGGACTTGAAACCCGAGGTCCCGGGTTCGAATCCTACCCCTTGCCAAAATGCTAAGCACCAATTTTCTTTAAGAATATGTGCTTAAATCGACTCCTCGTGCTCTGGAGGGCACGTAAAGCCGGCGTCCGGTCACCAACCCGCCTGCCAAGCGTGGTGACCTATGGCAATCCCTCTCAATGAGCACCACCACTAAAAATGGTGCACTAGAGGGAGACCATGATCCAGCAGTGGATCTTAAAGGTTGATGATGATGATGATGATGAAGTTCAGCAAATAAAGTATCCTAATATTATGAATGTAAAAGTTTGTTTGTTTGTTCTTTGTTTGTCCTTTTTCCACATCAAAATTGAAGTCTGTTTATGAGTTGGTCTCTAGCACTCTTATTAATAAACTCGAAGTAGCGACGTAGTAACTAAACTGTATTTCGTCTCCATCTAACAAATCTGCAATTCATTATGATAGACGGAGACGAAACACAGTTTAGTTACTACGTCGCTACTTCGAGTTTATTAATAAAAGTGTAAATGTTTTAGATTCACAATTGGACCTGGTAGGTGGCGCTGAAATCAGGTTCTAGGCTATTTTTTTTTTTCATTTGATTTCATTCGAAAATATCCACGGACGAAGCCTGGGGCGGAAAGCTAGTAATTTATATAATTTGATAAAATATCACCACATTCATCTCAAAAAAGCGTTTTTTGTGAGCATTCTTATTTTATTATTTACAATTTTTTAAATTTATTTTTCAGATGGAAACACTAAAAGCGACAGATACAGAAAAAGGACTGGTACCCACATTGACGCTTTTATCCATGGGCATAAAATCAGTTCCGCAGCCTGTGTTAAGAAAACAATTTTCGGATTCAGCAACAGTATTCATGGAACTTTTGGAGAAATATGCTTCATCAGAAAATGGTGCTCTACTTAGAGGGGCACTTGGTTGTTTGTCTGTCTTGTTGAGGGCTCAAGAGTATGCTCTATGGAGCAACTTGTCTACTATGAATGTGTTTGAGGCGGTCCTGGCGTTTGTGCTGCATTCTAAGCCTAAGGTATTTTGGTTTTTTCTTTTGGTGGACCTCAAGTGAGCAATATGTATGTATTTGTTCAAATAACTAATTATAAATAAAAAGGGTGCTTCAGTGGCTGAGTGGTATAATTAGACGCGATTTTTATAATTAAAAACAAACATACATAATCTAACAAGTAGTTTGTTGTCTTAGAGGCCTTTCCATCTAAATATACCTGAACAGAACTGGCCACTTGTTAGGTATAGCCTCACAAATACCATCAGCTAAAAGAGGGAGACTTTGTCTTCTGTTGGGTTCCCTGGGACCGATAACACGGTTTCGGAAGCCATACAGTAACCAGTGAAGGAAAAAAGAAATCTGGTGAATATCTCTATAATTATATTATTTCTCAAAGGTTTTTTATCGGTATCCAATATAATACTGTTAAATTAAATGTTTCTTTTAAAATTAAACTTATTTATTTTGTAAAAGACGCTATCTGTTGGAGATCAGTTGAACTAACGGTGCGAAGTTTTCGCACGGTTCACCTAGTATTATTAAAACACTAATCCTGTTAAGGGTCCTATATTGGGAATTTTTCTGGGATAAACTATTCCAAATTTCTCTGTAAATAATCCACCTGTGTCACTGTAATTTAGCATATAGTTACTTATTGAATATATCTAAGTGAAATAGCTCTTATTTTTTCAATGGGTTTTATTGAATAGGAAATATGGGTAGTTTAACTTTGCCCCTGCTGTCTCTTTCATAATCTATCACAAAACTCTAAATTTTTTTTAAAGCGCTCTTATACCATTACCCTTCAATTATATATGTCGAATTTTTTGGTAGCTTATTGAAAATTTAAAATAATAATTATTTTATTAATTTTGCCAAATTTAAAAATCATAAAAAAAAAATTATTTTGAATTTTCAATAAGCTACAAAAAAAAGCGATATATATAATTGAAGAATAATGGTATAAGAGCGCTTTAAAAAAAATTTAGAGTTTTGTGATAGATTATGAAAGAGACAGAAGGGGCAGAATAATCCTTTATTCTACCACCCATATTTCCTATTAAATAAAACCAATTGAAAAAATAACGACTATTTCACTTAGATATATTGAATAAGTAACTATATGCTAAATTACAGTGACACAGGTGGAGTATTTACAGAGAAATTGAAAATAGTAATATCTCCATACAAATTCCCAGTATAGGACCCTTAAAGATGAATTTACTTTTGGTTTCACAAAATAGTACAAGACCTTTTCCAAACGAGGTCTAAACTTGCATCGTCCAGGTCGTCCTCTGCTTCCCGCACTGTCCATATCAATAACTAATATTATGAATTCGAAAGTGTGTTTGTTTGCTTAGAGATAGTTGGAGGGCAGGAAAGTGACAAATTCGAGATAAATTCTTATTACATTCCCACAGGTGAGAAAAGCAGCTCAACATGCTGTCACCGCCATTTTGCGAGGAAGCTGCTTCATGATACCATCAGATGATAAAAACGCAAAGGTATTCATTATGTTAATTGACATTTAGTTTCGCCCATATTGAAATTGTCTACATAAATGGAGCATCTGAAGCTGTTAAATGATAGAAAAATATAAATGTTTCAGATACCAAAACTACATCCAGCCGCGAACAGTGTAGCTGAATTCTGCTTGTCCCAAATTAAAGCTGAGTCGTTATTGTCCGGGCATAGAGGTGTTCTACACACGCTCACTTTACTTAGAGATGTTTTGCCTGTATTTAATAAGGATCATATTAAGGTAACTTTACTCTTCGGCATTTATATCAGAAACAGTGTCCACTTTTTGCCAGTTGTCCATATTTAACAGAACAGGTGGCAAGCCTGCTGCTTTATGGACCTTGATGTCACTTCTTTTACAGAAGTAAGTTGGTACTAAGTATCAAGAAGTACGCACCGCCGGCTTTACAAATTTTCTCGATAACTTAGTTTTTCAAAAACACCTTACGACCATGCTATGAAGGGATTTACGTTTTAATTTTATACGAATCTGTAGGTAATTTGATTAAGAAGATGTTTCCCTGCATGTGATCGTTTTTTAATAAATTATTTATTTGTAATGTGCCGCTTACGTCATTTATTCCGAGAGGCGATACATTATGCCTTCTCACTTCTGCAGCAAGAACGGACAAAGCGCCGTCGTTGTCTTGCATGACGTGATCGTTGCGCCCGAACCAGGAGTTTAGGGCGTGGCTTACAATTAGAAATTTCTGAGTCGTTCCTCGTCTTAACCGATAAATCTGGCGCTCTTTTTCCGTGACGCGACTTATCTTTATTGATTGTTCCAGATGACATGTGAGGCGATATTGTCCCTAATGACGCACAACAATGTCTACATCAAAACATGCTGTCTCCATACATTGCATGCTCTCCTCTCGTCTCCCGGGCAAGCTTCAAACTTGACCAGCCAGTTGGCTGTGCAACTGTGCAGGGCGTTACTGGCCGGTCGGCCACCGGCTAACGATACTGGTCAGGTGCTGGCCTGGGTGGCTGTGCTGCAGCAGGGATATGGTGCTTTAGCTAAGTTGGTTTACTCTCTTTATGATAAAAAATCTCTAGTTTTAGTTGCTATTAATGCTATATCTTACGGACCCCTAATTTTTTTAATTTTTAGCATTTCGTACATCCGATGAAAAAAAAAGGTTTAAATTCAGTACATGTAGAGTTTGATGACCCAATCACGGATGTAGGTATAGATACATAATCGATTTTGGGGGATATATATAAATGGGGGATAAATAATTTATTTTTTCAAATCCGTTCAGTACAAGCTTCACTCTCTTTGTAATATTATCTTCTTATATATAAAATTCTCGTGTCACGGTGTACGTTATTGAACTCCTCTGAAACGGCTCGACCGATTTTCGTGAATTTTAGTGTGCATATCCGCTAGGGTTGAGAATCGGACAACATCTATTTTTCATTCCCCTAAATGTTAAGGGTGGTCCACCCCTAAATTTTTTTTTATTTTTTTATAGGGGTAGTGGTTGGTGTAGGGGTAGGGATAGAGTTAGGGGTAGGGGTAGTGCGGGCAAGTCAACGTTTGGGCAGGACAACGTCTGCCGGGTCCGCTAGTTATAGAGGCACGAACTACTGTAGTCTTGCTGAGTTTTACATTTCACATACAAACTAAAATAACCCATTTTACCCCCTTAGGGGTGAATTTTTAGAAATCCCGTCTTGGACATAAATACCAAGCGGCTGAGGAATAAAGCTAAAAAATGTATCAAAATATATCCAATTGTTTTGGCATGACGCGCGCAACAATTCATTTTATTGATATAGATTTAAGTTATATGTTTGAGGTATTTTTTCAGCCTGGATTTGAATCTCTGTATACCGAACTTGCCAATATTCGTCAATATATGTGTGTCGGAGTTGTGGCTCTCCGATGTTAACGATATCAATTCTGCTTCGACCAACGCTCTGAAGGTATGTCAATTATCGAAAATCAATGACGCAGCAGAGTCCCGTGGCCCGGAAGCGTGTCCGGAACATAGGGACTGCTGGCTGTTCATTTATTACATAGATGTTTAGGAGGAGGGGATGGAAAAGTGGCCAAATGCGGATGACAACTGCCAAATTCTACCACTAGAGGGCGTTTTGAACCTGTCACTTCCATACATTTTTAACCTATATTGACTGTTTATTTGTGATATAACACGAAATGGCTTTATGTTCGCTCCTGGATGTAATAAATGTGAAAATCACTTATTCCCGAGGTATTTGACGTCAAGAATGAAGCGGAAAAAGATATAAATTATCAAAGAAATTGCGCATGCAGCACGTACACGGGATAGAAGTGAAACTCCTTAAAAAATAAACGTCATTATTGTTAAAAAAATCTAGCCCGTGTACACACTGGAAATGGCCTTGTCTGGTCCATAATGGTCCAATGGTACAAGAGGCTTTAGGCTCTCTTTCTTCTTCTCTCTACGTTATATCTTTCTTCTCTCTCATGTAACGAAATGTGCCTAAACGTGACGCGTTTTTGAAATTTCACACTTAATTTCATTTCATTTGGTTTCTACATCTGGTGTGTTTAATTTCTGTGTATTTTAGCATACCTTGAAGCCATATTTCAAAAATTAAAGATTTTGTCATATATGTCCAGAGCCGGACTGGAACCTAAAATCGGCCCGGTATTCTTTGCTACACTTGTAATTTTTTACGCACTCATTTTTTTTAATTTTATTGATTATTGTCATAGTCTTTTGGCTAGACCGGCCCATAAAGCGCCCGGCCCATCGGGCATTTGCCCGATCTGCCCTATGGCCCGTCCGGGCCTGTATATGTCTAACCGAATAGACAGCAAAGTGCACTATTTACGTATATCCAGCATAGATATATATTTAGGATTCAACTTGGCAGATTTTCCATTTACCTCTCATTCACATACTATTATTGTGTGAGCGAGAGGCCATACAATCACATTGTTTATCTGCGCGGGCGAGGTATACGTAGTGACATATGCTGCTTTTTCGGGATTCACATTACAAAATATACTAATAATAAAGTTTGTTTGTTTGTTTGATTGAACGCGCTAATCTCTGGAACTTCCAGTCAAATTTGAAAAAAGCTCAATTCTTGATATCATCACGCTACGACCTAAAGGAGCGGAGCAGTGACCATTAACGCGCGTGCAACCACAAGGTACAGCTAGTTACATAAAATAACAATATTTTCAGGCTGTCCTCTTCGACTGTGTGAAGCCAGCCATCGAGTCGGACGCTATATTCACCAAACACAAAAGTCACATAGAAAACATATTTAAGACGGTTGGGACTGGGTTGGACAACCCCTTCAATCAGGCCATAAAACATGTCATACTGACTATTGCTGTTTGTTTCGAGGTAAATTTTACTATTTATATCTATAGAAAATTTTCTCTGTACTACTCGACCAAAACAATTAGGCACATTTCAAAAATGGCGTCATTTGAAAAACACAATAAAAAACAAGTAAGTAAGTAACAACTAACAACGAAAAACTCAAGAAGCGCTAAATTAGTTTACTGCTGATAGCGACGACACGACTACGCTTGACTAGGGGGAAGCGCGGGGGGTTGAGGCGGGGAACGGGCGCCGTAATCGCATTCCTGTCATGTGCCTAATTGTTTTGGTCGAGTAGTATTTTAATATTTCTTCAAGATAGGATATAAGCTTAGGATGAAAGGTTTATCAAAAATACAAAGTCTTCTTGTCTTGGATCGAACCCGTGGTCTGCCTAGTTAATACCAGACATATTATCCACTCGGCCACGGATGCATCTAGATGTGTCACTTCTTATATCATATAATCTCTTCCATCATTATATGAAAAAATTAAGTAAAAAATATGTGTAAATTTCAAGTCTCTATCTCATTTGGTTTAGACATACGCAGCAATAGAGTCTTCAAATTCAAATATCTTTATTTGTGGATCATAGGTGATTGTAGGTACAGATATTAGGTATGACATATTTGATCGCAATGTCCTTCCCCATGGGCGTACATTGTCTGAAATCTGAAATGATTTGAGGGTACCAAAAATTACATCTTAAAATATATTTGATTTCTGTGTGACATATCTATTATTTAAAAACGTAATTACATAATCAGCCACACTTAGAGGCTTCTCCATCATCCTCACAAATACCATCGGCTAAGACTCTTCTGAAAAAAAAAATTATTTATGAATTCGCAGGTGGGAGCAGAGAAAGTCGCGTACACCCTCGGACCTTTATTGAAGAAACTGAACGAAAGACGCGAGAGTCATAATTTCCACAACCATAAAGAGGTCGAATACGCGACCGGGTGTGCCATCAAATCTTTAGGCCCCGAATTTGTTCTTAAATATATCCCTCTAAGGGACAGCACTGAAACAATAAACCTAGATAGAAGTTGGCTACTGCCAGTAATGAAGGAAAGAATAATCAGTTCCAATCTAAAGTTTTTCGCCACGGAAATATTAGAGATGGCAACGTTTTGTCGCAAAAAATCCAAGGAGTTGGCCCAGAATAATGACAACCCAGGCAAACATACGTACGATTTGCTGTGCAATCAATTCTGGTCGTTATTCCCCAGTTTTTGCAACTTCCCTAAGGATGTTAAGGAAAATTTCAAGCCAGTGGCTAGGGTTTTGGGTAATGTTTTGAAGGACAATCCAGAATTTAGGTTGTCTGTGATGCAAGGTTTGAGGAAATTGATCACAGGCTCTCAGGAGAAGAATTTTGAGGAGGACTTGAAAGAGCTGGGCCGATTTGCTAAGAATTATGTGCCGATTTTGCTCAATATATACATGTCGCCGGCTAAAGGGAGCAGTGAGATTGGACAGAGATTGGCTGCTTTGGAAACTATTCAAGTAAGTTTAACTTGGGGATTTTTAAACGTTTTTGTCTTTTACAAAAGTTTTGAAATACAAACATAAAGTTTTCTTTAAGAATATATTTTGTGCTTTAATCGACTTTCTCGTGTTTCGGAAGGCATGTCTTCTAAAAATAACAGATATTTACGGCTGTTAAAGAAGTCAAGACAGTCCTTCAACTGCAGCAACACACTTTGTTCTGTTTACACTTGGATATTTTACTGGTGTATTTGACCACACAAGGTATAAATGCCGTGATGATATGTTTGTTTTGTGTAATAAATAAAGTACGTGCGCCGATAACACGTCATTTTTCACTACAAACTGACAATCGTTAGGCATAGGCAGCCTCTAATTTATTTATTTATTTATTAAAAACCCACAGCACAACAAATTACATAAATTGAATAATCTGATCCAGAAACAAAGATAAAATCTTTAAAACTTATAAATTAAGTTCAATATATTATATAAAAAATCTAAATTCTCTTTTCTATTTTACTTACATTAGGATAAAAATATAAAAAATAAATTCCAATGCTAGAAGTAAGGTTTATCAAAGAGTCAAAGTGGATTATTCGTAAAGACATTCTAAAGACATCATAGGCTAAAATGAGGAAGAGTTTCCTTCGGATGGGTACCCTGTAATACGTTTATCGGGATCCATAGAGCACTCTTGAAGGTATAAAAAATTGGTCCTAAATGGATTCCCAATTTTTATTTTAAAGAAGGTCAATTTAATAGATATATTTATGATTTCTCGGATACGGCTTTTCTGATCGACAGAGAGTTCTTCCATTTTTTTTTGTCGTGAATTTATTTATTTTCTTTCATATAATTCCAGGTATACCTCACAATAAGCGATCAATCGTTAAGGCAGGAATTATTCAAGAACGCATTGCAGCAATTGGAAGCGTCGCCCGATAATCATTTTCAAAGAGAATCCATACTTGATGTTATCCGTTTACTGGTGTTGTACCAGGATAGTGAGGAGATAGCTGTTCTGTTTGATAAGTGGGTGTTCCCTCTGAGCGAAACGGTGATAGAGGACCCAAAGAAGTTCAAAAAGGCTAAGAAGGAGAAGCAAGGTGCCATGGAAGAGGGCGATAACGAAAATGACGCTAAATCTGGTTTGAGGTTTGTCTTATATGGTTTATGAACCTAGTAATAGACATTTTTGTAATGTGATAAAGGATTTCCCAAATAAAAAGTAGCCATATATCTCTATCCGGACCAGATAGTTCTCTGTGCAAAACTTCCTAGTTTTCAACATATAAATGTGTGGCGGCACATCGCGTCGATAGATGTCGCATCGCTACTGTCTCACAATATTGAAATTGAAACCTGTATCGCGCTTTTGTTTATATAATAGACTAGCATTCCGCCCCCGGCTTCGCCCGTGGATATTTACGAACAAAATAAAATATACCCTATACCTACCCCCACCCGTACCCCTACTTCTACTCCTACCCTCTACCATCTATATCATCAATAGTTTTCGCAGCGCACGCGATGTGAGGAATTTCTTAGGTAATTTTTTTACACCTTGGGTTACATTATTGGAGTTTTAGTAAGGATCTCTATTTTTAAAAAAAATAGTATATAGCCTATGTCACTCAGGGTGAATGTAGCTTTCCAATGGTGAAAGAATTTTTGAAATCGGCACAGTAGTTTTTGAGTTTATTCATTACAAACATACACACAAAAATACAAATCTTTCCTCTTTATAATATTAGTATAGATAGTATAGTAATAGATTGGCATATATACAAGTTTCCAGCGAAACGCGTTAGGGAGTATTCCTTTTACTCACAATCGTTGGATTGTTGTATTTCCATTTCTATAAATGTATTGTTTTCTTTAACAGGTACAAAGACAAATTGAAGCTCTTAGAAATGGAACACAAAAAGGCTTACCGAATTCTAGAAGAGATTTTCAAAAGCGATAAGGATGGTTGTAAGCAATTTTTGAAGAAGAATCAAAAGAAAATTAAGAAAATGTTAATGTCGTCCCTTAACAAAGCGGCTGATAGTTGCAAAGCGGCTAAACTTAGGTGAGTGGCTTTAACGGACGGCTTCGCCCGTGGAAATTTAACAACAAAATAACTTCTGTAAAACTGTTCTGTTTAAAGTAAGCTCCAGGAGAAGTTAGACATTTAGTAAGCAAATATTCAGGTGGTTGCAACATCTTTCACGGATTTTACTGGAGGAAGGTCGTCTTTCAATATACATAGAACGTAATTCAATTCAAATGTTGACAACAATACGTTTCTAATAAACCGGCCAAATTGGATAGTTCGCAATTTTGGATTAACTTGCTTCAAATAGTCTACCAAGTTATTTAGCCTTATTTATATAATATATAAACCGTAATATAACACATTCTGCAGTGTTTACTAAATTTCTACAATCACATTCAGTCACATATCGTCTTCTCTATAAATAAAATCCCCTATCCTTTTATTTCTTTCATCACGGGTTGCCTTACAGCTACCAAAAAGGATTCCACGACACGCCTTGGTGGATAGCACACGCTCCCGCGGAGACGTGTTGGGGAATCCAGTTTAATCCCGCCCGCGCTGTGATGCTTGTGATTAATCAGTGATTAATAAGACATATCACGGTCGGCGGGATTATCATACATACCGATTTATTGGCTATAATCACCGTAAACGGCTATACTACTGGATATTGGCGAAATCACCGATTGATATTGGTGGAACCGCCATATTAAAAAAAAGAAGAAGAAGAAGAAGCTCCCAAAAACGTCCAAGTCTCCCTCTTTAGCCCATGGTATTTGTGAGGCTATACCTAACGAGTGCAGGCCAGTTCTGTTGAGGTATATTTGGATGAAAAAAAGTGTTTTCCTGATTCTTTAGTTTCAAAATTGTTATCCACAGATGTATAGAATACCTAATAATAAATACACCGACACTCACGGCTGACAGTAAGCTACTGAAGAACGCCATCGCAGAGTCTGTCATATGTACGAGAGATATAAACTCTAAATGTCGACAATGCGCCTTCAACCTTATTAGCACTGTGGGGAATACACTTAAAAGTCAGGAAGAAGGTAAGACGATTTTATTTTTCACTACCTCTACGCGCCGACTTCGCCCATGGAGCCCCTGTCAATTTTCATCCCCTATGGCATAGGTTTCCAACCTTTTATGGACTACCGCCCCCTTCACAAGAAAAAAAAATGCCAACGCCCCCTTTTACATAATAGTTAATTATACCAATTTTATATGTCTGTCTATTACTTATCTATTAATAATCACAAATTAAAAATTAATTCTCTCTCTCTCTCTCTGTCTAACCTTGCTCCTCGTGGTTGTGGCAGAGGGTCGTTATTATTAATTAATTAAAAATACAAAAATGTTATAAATTCAAATTCAAAATTCTTTATTTGTCTGTTACAAATAATAAAAACATTTGCCCCCATTTGCCTTTTGACTCGCTACCGCCCCCACGAAAAGCTCCAGCGCCCACTAGGGGGCGGTACCGCCCCCGTTGGGAACCTATGCCCTATGGTCTTACAAAAATGTCATAGAAAAAAGCACTTTTCCAATTATTATTTCACTAAAAACCTTAGACTATTACGAACATTTTAAAAACAAATTAGCCAAATCGATCTAGCCGTTCTCAAGTTATGCGCTTCCCAACAAATTTATTATTTCTCGTTTTCGCATCAATATATACCCGGTATGTTCGCTGAAAGTTTTGTCGAAATTTATTTAGCTGTTTCGGGGCCTAATGGACAAACAAAGTTGTAAAAACGGAATATCCCACTTTTTTAAACGACATACATTATTGATAATGTCACGATTTATAAATACGAAAAGATTTTTCTTCTGTCAAATTGTTCCTTTTTTTTCTAAATATGTTATGCTCTTTATTTTAAGGGTCGATTAGTTGTCTGTTTAATCTGTATCTCGATAGTTGTTTTGCCAAATTACAAATGAATTTTCTTCCAGCATATTTGTATGACCGCAAGTACGTACTTTCGGCGCTGTTTTTGTTGAAGTAAATAGTAGTATAAACAGTATTAATTGTTCCGTTCCAGGTATGAAAACCTACGTCGAGATGCTGCTATCAGGGCTCGAAGCTCCGTTGCCCAGGGTCACTAGCGCTACTTTGCGAGCCCTGGCTTCAGCCCTGTTCAATTTCTCTGAAGATATGGGCCTGGAGTTGGTTCAGAGTCTTTTGGACAAAGTAGCTGAGTATATAGTATCGCCTAATAGAGAGGTAGTAGCGGCTGCGCTTAGCTTCATGAAGGTATGTTCTATATACCTACTATTTTATATGACTAGCTTTTGTCCACGGTTACACCCGCGTGAAAATGGGACAAAAAAAACCCGTGACTGTAATATATTTTGCGCCTGAAAATAAAATATATAGTTTTATATATTAAGTAGATTGCAAAAATCATTATGTAAAGTTAACATTTGTTGTGGCACACTGCGTCGATAGATGTCGCACCATTACTATCTCATTGAAACCTGTATTTAATAGATTGGCATATATACAACTTTCAAACGACACGCGTTGGGGAGTATTCCTTTTACTCACAGTCTTTGGATTGTTGTATGCAGCCATTTCTATATTGGTGACCCCGACATGATGTAGGAATGTACGAGTACCCAGATACAATGGGACAGTAATGTTTATCTGCCATCATCTTCAGGATACTGTTACTACTGTGCGCTGTAGAGACGCCGTCTTCTTGCGTAAGATAAAGATTTGACCATTATTTTTGTAATAAATTTCAGGTATACACAAAAGTGCTGCCCACAGAAGCGTTGTCCGGCAGTCTGCCTATAATATTCAAATCTCTGTCAACTATGGTCGAGGATTGCAAACGGCATTCCCGCGTGGAAATTGGTTACTTCCTTACACGGATGCTCCGGAAGTACGGAGCTCAACTCATCGAGTCCCTCATACCTCATGAGGACGAGGTGATGCTGAAGAGGTTGAGGAACTTACGGAAACTGGATAATAGGAAAAAGAGAATGAAGGATGGTCAAAGGTGAGATTAAATTGTATATGGAAACTTTTTTTATAACTTAAACCGTATTACCGGCCCATACCCAACAGAAGACAAGTTTTCAGAGTTCCTCATTCAGCCGATGCTCTTTCTGAGGCTATACCAATTAATTAAAAATTATGTATGTACATCAGCGGCGAGGAGTCTATACAACCAGATTCCTTTTAGGAATCTGTCAATTTAATTAGACTTAGGGCATTTTATAAAATAATATCAATAAAAACGTATTTTATAAATCCAAACGTGCTCTATAAGTATTTTTTTCTAAACGCCTACCGATATCCATTAGCAACATAAGGACATAAGCCGATACGATACCGGCTTACTAGCCCATACTACCTCACTTCATACTAAGCAACTGTCTCTTTAATTTGTATTGAAACCCGTGCACGTTCCCTCTCGTTTTAGCACGCGCAAACATACCCACAAATAATCCGATTAATTGCGGGTTATGAGAGTCGAATGTAACCAGTAGGAATGGTGTCTCCTAAACAGCTACTTTAGTTAGTTGCGTGTGTTTCATTTTTGGAATTATAGTTTTGAATACAAGAGACTACTTAAATAAAAAAGAGTTTAGGTAATTTAAATCCCTTTACAATAAATTACTATGTATTATCATTTTTCATTGGTGCATTTTGGATAACAAAAGAACATTTTGGATCTTGTAACATTTTTCGGCTTCCCTTCTGAAAATATTCACCCTTCGCCACTGAGTACACTTGTACAATCATGGTCAAGGGAGCATACCCACATAAAGAAAAGAGTTTGTTGTACAAGCACACAAGTGTATAGCACTTGGTAACATAATATCTCTTTTATTTATGATACAATATTATTTTTAAGTGTCACAATTACGATGTAGGTGGGTCTGCCTGTTCCCTTGTCCGCGACTATACATAATCCGACAAACCTAACGTAGAGTCTAGGCTTTTCCATCTAATAAATACCTCAACAGAGCTGGCCAGTCGTTAGGTATAGCCTCACAAATTTCTGGGACCGGTAACACGATTTTTTTTTTTTTGAAATGGGGAATGGAGCTCTGGTAGTGCTGTCTTAAAAGCGACAGACCTACCGACTAAACCCCCTCCTTTATGTATTAACTTAGGGGTGCGGACCAAGCGGCGCTAATGGTTTAGGATTTGTGGTCCGCATTGGGATGAACTGCCGTCAGCTCCTTGTAACTCCGAGCTGTCCATAGACGATCCCGACAATTCAGAGCTGCAACTCCGTACTGCCACGCAGACAGTCTGGACAGCTCGGAGCCCCCGAAGGGACGGCTGCTAGGTGGGATGAGAGACTTTATGGGTTGGGTTTAGAGGTTGTTACCCTGTACTGGTAGCATGAGTGCATAGCCAGGGTGATAATATTCGAGTATCCGTAGTGCAATTATGATATAGAACAACACTTGCAAGTAATGGACGATTCGGTGAAGAAGGGTGCCGCTTAGCTTTACCGTGGGTAGTGAGGAAGACCAGCTCTCACGACCACAACGGCTACTGAGCCCTCCCCGCCACGACAAGGCAGGCACCCACGGGGGGCGGTAACACGATTCTAATCAGGTTTTATTAAAATAGTCGTAAAAACCATTATACTGATTAGTTGTTTCATGGGGTTACAGTAGTGCCACGGGAAAATAAAATCTCCGTAAGCACTACTGATAGTACCATGCAGTAGGAAGGGAAAAACATGTATTCTTGAGCCTCTTAGATGAAATTATAAATTAAGTACGTGAACCGTTGAAAAATACCACGTTCAGATACCAGCGACCGTCTTCAAAACACAATAATTGTTCGCAAGGTGTTAATAATTTAAAAAACATTTTTTTTTTTACAGAGACCAAGATGATTCCGGCTCAGATGTGGACACAGAAATCAAAGGCACCTCGAAGACTCTAGAAGACATTTTGAGAGATTCTGATTCTGATATGGATCATTTGGATGATGATGATGAGCCGCCTCGACGACCTGCCAAGACCAAAACCAAAGGGAAGAGTAAAGCTTGGATTCAAGATGACCCTGAGAATATCGTTGATTTGGCTGATGTGTCGTCCTCAAGGAAAATTACTGGTAATATACATTTGTCATTGATTTTTTTTATTTTGAACTAGTTTTCTGTCCTGGCTTCGCCCGTGAAAAGTTATTAACAAAAAACATTACACACAATCGTCGAGCCTACCGTATCTGGCTACCCCTCTTGGGATAAAAGGCGTTATAGATAGATTGAAATCACAGACAAACACTTTATGTTATAAGAGATTATGGTAGGACCTGCTGGAGATCATACCATGACAATGAAATCAAAATACAAGTATTTTTTGTAATTACAGCTACGGACCCCAACAAACAGAAGAAAGCTATCGAAGTGAAAGAGAAAAAGAAAGATGGCGGCTTTAAGACAGCTCCCGACGGGCGACTTATCATCACTGATGAGGGCGCCGGTGATGACGACGATGAAGAGCCGAGGCCCAGTGGTGATGTTGATACTGACACTTCGGATACTGGTGGGTAACAGATGATCATTACTCTCGGTAGTGACAGCGATTTAAAATATGGCGACACATATTAGCCATTTCTATACTACAGCAAACGACGAGTCAAGTTTAAATTCTACGCCATGTCATTGCGACCGACGCGCGCGATTGATCGATGGAAATATTAAAAGTAAACACAATCGCCGATGTCTGAAAGGTATGATGAATATAAAAGACGCGAAAGAAGTATGTCAAGATCGTAACAAATGGCATTCGGTTGTCTCTGCCTACCCCTCTTGGGATAAAAGGCGTGATGATAGATAGATATAAACTATTTTTTTTTGTTTTCACAGATAATGAAGATGAAGACCGCAAACCTTCCAAGTTGCTCAAGCCTGGCACCAAGCGGCGATACGATGATATATTGAGTATCCGCAGTGGGAAGTCGTCTAGGAGTCGAGCATCCACTGCTACTGTGGCATCCAAGTACCGCGCGGGAGGGACTGGCATACATAGGTATGATATCTATATATTTTAGTATTCCTTTTACTCACAGTCGTTGGATTGTGTATTGCCATTTCTATATGTTTAATAAAAGTACACTTAGGTCGTCCTCTGCCAGAATTTCGTTTCGTTTCTGCCATATAAACCTTTTTAGTCAATCTTGCATACTTCATTCTTTCAACTTGTCCAATTCATTTTAGTTACAACATCATATTTCATTCCGCATGATTGGCGATTGTAAGGTTCGATGTTTTTCGAAAAAGTCTTCCTCTTTTAGCCGATGGCATTTGTGACGCTATTATACCTCTAGTGTCTATTAATCTTTGTACTAAGGACGTAGAGTGACAATAATATATAGAGACCTTGTGTTGACGCGTCCCGAAGTGTAGGTGATTTATATGAACATATTTGCTTATTTTTCGTATGATGATGAATATTATGGAAATGCGGGGAAACGTGGAAGATCTGATGTCGATAGATTCTAAGGCCATTATTCATAAACGTATTTTAGCAAAGTTTTTGTTAAAATGAGTTTTCTTTCTTTCTATCTATATAATATTATAAAGAGGAAAGATTTGTGTTTTTGTGTGTATGTTTGTAATGAATAAACTCAAAAACTACTGTGCCGATTTTAAAAATTCTTTCACCATTGGAAAGCTACATTCACCTTGAGTGACATAGGCTATATTCTATTTTCAAAAAAATTAGGGATCCTTACTAAAACTTCAATAATGAAACCCAAGGTGTAAAAAAAGACCTAAGAAATTCCTTACATCGCGTGCGCTGCGAAAACTATTGATGATATAGTGGTAGAGGGTAGGGGTAGGGGTAGAATAGGGATAAAGGTAGGGGTAGGTATAGGGTATATTTTATTTATTTTTGTAAATATCCACGGGCGAAGCCGGGGGCGGAATGCTAGTTATTAATAAAGACAGGTTGACAGGAGTGACAAAACATATTTTAACTAAAACGCTTCTAAAATGTGTTTATGAATATGGCCATTATGGTTTTACATAAACTATTTTAAATACAAATGTGCAAACAGATATCTGCAGCGAGCGAGACTGGTCAGTTTTCGTCAAAAACTATTGTGAATGTGCTATTGATTTCTGTACAATTGTAATTTTTCAGGCCGCTGAATTCCGCCGCATCTGTGTCGTCCAATATGGGCAGCGAGTACCGCTCTAAGAAAGCGAAGGGCGATGTGAGGAAGAAGGGAAAACATGATCCGTACGCCTACCTACCACTTTCTAGGAAAAATCTAAATAAACGGTAAGTTTGTTTTCATACCATTACGGGTGCCTTTGCGGTTCCCGAGAAATGTGGCTACCGGCTCTCGGTGGGGTCAGCTTACTTGCACCGCGACATCTTCCGTTTTCGTTTTTGTTTTATGATCTGATGAATTTTATTTCCATTAATTATTTGCGTGCAAAATAAACTTATTTTCGTATTAAGTCAAAAAAGTAGAACTTCTAATAAGTACACACACAGTATTGTTTAACTTGGCTGAGGTGCATTATTATTATTCTGTGTTTCTAGGACAAAGGCGATAAATACAAGACAGTTTAAGGGAGTCGTCAAATCTAAGAACAAAGGTGTTAAATTGAAGTCTAAGAAAAAATAGTATTTATTATTTGTTTTGTAATATAAAAGGTAATGCTTTGTGTAATAAAGTATTTTTAAATTAGAAATTGTATTTTAATTTTACTTGTAATTTACAGGTTGATGTGGGTGGGTAAAATACCCACTCGAACTTTGGACGTATTCCAAACTAATAATAATAATAACAAATAAGTGTTTGTTTGTTATTATTATTTTAAAGCAATAAATATAAAGAGTTTTGATACTTTTATTTTGTAATTTAATAAAATTACTTTGTTTTTAAATCTTACCTCAGTTTCTTATATATATATTCCTTTTTATATATACACACACACACAATTATACCCAAGAAAACTACCCACTCGGGCAAAACTCCAACCGTCTAAGGATGTGATCTGTCGGAGACAATGATATGACCCTTGTCTCTCGGTAAATAGATCCATGATACCGTAGGCACTTGATAATAGATAAGATTGTGAAAATATTAGGTAGAGATAACTAATTGGTAAGTAGGTGGACGGACAGGTTCGACATTCAGGGATTGTTTTTGTCCACCCTTAGAGATATATCTAAGTATTTTCACTTTGACGGGAGATATCTAGATTCCTAGGGGTGGATTCGAGGTTCTGAGGGGATCGTTTGTCCACGTTAGAAACCTTTAGCGTAGTTTGAACCTACTCGGAAATTCAGTTTACATCGAATTTCCGGATTAAAAAAAAATTATTTGAATAACTTTTTTTTAAGGGTGGACAAAAAGAAATGTTTGGTGGACTAACGATGTACAAACGAAGCTATTGAAAAAAACTGAAAAATCGCATTTAGGGGTGCCAACTTCACCCACCTATACTTCCAATAAAAATACTAAAGTTAGTTTGTGTCCTTGTTTCATGTCACAACGTATTTTTTCTTCTTTGTTGTTTGTGAGATGGCTGGAGGACCGGCGAGAGCTACTTTTTATCCTGGAATTATCAACCGGGAAAATTGTTTTTTTTTAATAACTACAGGCCGGGGCGTGAATATAAATAAACTCTTTGGCTGGGGCGGATCGCCGAAAAGTTAAGCTCTATATAATTTCTATGGGCGTCCCCCCACTCTGGCCTAACTTACTTGGCAAATCACCTGAAGTGCTCTATTGAAGCTCTGTTTAGCTCCATATATAAATTTAATATGAAAATTAACCTCTCTCGCTTTGAAGCGTGCCATTATGTTATTTTTTCTATAAGTAGAAAATCTGTCATCACGTAGCTAAAATACAAAATTTTATTCTTCGGTATAATATAATATATTTAAAAAAATCATAGAAGGGTTTTAATCGACTCCTCGTGCTTCATAAGGCACGTAAAGCCGTCCGCACTTCTAAAAATAACAGATATTTCCGTCTAATTAAGTGCAACAACAGGCTTGCCACATGGACAACTGTCGTCAAGTGGACACTGTTACCGGTGCCTCTGGCCACACCACAAGGTATAAAGGCCGTGAAGATGTGTTTGTTTGTTTGTTTTATATGCATAATGTACTTACTTTAATTAATTTATCTACCTATGTATACCTACATATTATAAACGTGAAAGTGTGTAAAAGGTATTCCGATTGACTTGAAACCGGAGGTCCGGGGTTCGAATCCTACCCCCTGCCAAAATGCTAAGCACCAATTTTCTTTAAGAATATGTGCTTAAATCGACTCCTCGTGCTCCGGAGGGCACGTAAAGCCGGCGTCCGGTCACCAACCCGCCTGCCAATCGTGGTGACTATGGCAATTCCTCTCAATGAGCACCACACAGAATATTATTGTTACAAAAAAATCGAATCGGGCGAATCCGAATCTGAACTTTTTAATAAATAACTAATTATACACACAACGCTTGTTCAAAATCGAAGCGCCTGGGATTATTTTAATAGTTACTTATCTATCTATCATCACGCGTTTTATGCCAAGAGGGGTAGGCAGAGACAAACGAAAGCCATTTGCTACGATCCTGACATACCTACCTCTTTTACTTCATCATACCTTTCATACATAGACGGCGATTGTGCGTACCTACCTACTTTTAAAATTTCCTTCAGTCAATATTTTTTATATATTCACATCTATAGATCGTCTGCCAGCATTTCCTTCCGTTTCTGCCATAAAAACCATTTTAACGACTTCAAAATTGGAGGACGAGGTTCTCAATTCGTCGGAATCTTTTTTTTTATGTTTGTTCGCCGATTACTTGAAGACGCCTTTTTTTGAAAGGATAGGTATACTTTCCAGATGGTCCCATGGTCATCAGGTCAGGATCTGATAATAAGATCCTGGAGAAATCGAGAACTCTTCAAATTTTATAAGCACACTTGAAGCGATTTGAGTTTTTTTTTTATAGTGACTTGTGCATTTGCTTTCGAAAAGCACAATTTTCAGTGCATAATTTTTGAAGTGGATACCTACACATTATTTTTTTAAAGGCAAATTATATTAGTCAATTTCGTCCTTCATTCTCTCAGGTTGAACAATTTATTTTCTATTTTTATACATTATCTACTTACGTCATCCGATAACTATAATTATTTATCCCTAAGACAGGGTGTTATGTATTGGATTTCATGAATGTGGGTGGACAACTAGCAGGTGGGATCGTCGTAACAAGAGAATAATATACCTAAAACACGTGACACTTTCTTACCTAACTAATCTGTATTTTTAATAAGTATTTATTTACAAACAAGAGACGCGCCGGTTAACAATAGTGAAAGAATGAAGGATGAAAGATTGACCAAAAAGGTTTATATGGCTGAAGTGAAAGGAAATACTAGCAGAGGACAACCTAGGTGTAGGTACTTTTATTAAACATATAAAAATGTATTGGAAATATTAAAAGAACACACAATCGCCTAGCATGTGTGAAAGGTATGATAAATATAAAAGAAGCGAAAGAGGTATGTCAGGATCGTAACAAATGGCATGGCCGGGGCGGAAAGCTATTTTTAAATAAGTATACGTATATATCTAACTCTTCGTCAATGAATTCCTAAACGACTGGACCTATTTTGATTTAAAAAAATGTGTAAGTATAAAATTGGACCTGTAGGTGGCGCTGCAATCGGTTCTAGGAATTTTTTTTTTCATTTTATTTGACAAATCGACAATATCCACATTACTTACTTGTAAATATCACTGACGTATTATACAGAATATCTACATATTAACATACGCCATAAAAGCCCGCTGGCGCTAACTCAGCACCTAAACGTAATACCTACCTACATCAATATCCCACAGTATTTCTGAGATTAGCATATGCTCTATATACAAACAGGCAGGACGACATACAAACGCAGCGAAGAACTTTTTTTCGTTTTTCAAGGGTTACCATACAGCTCCTCATTTAGTCGAGGAACTCTAACTTATAATATGTAGGTTTATCGATGATTAAAAATTTAAACTGTCTTCTGTGATTTCCAAATTACTATTTAAGTGATGGCAAGACTAATGAGACGCCCAAAGCAATTTATTTTGACCAATTTATACTTAACATCGCGAACTTGGTTACTGCTCCGCCCGTTTAGGTCGTAGCGTGATGGTATAGCCTATAACCCAAGCACGTAGGCAGGGGGAGGGTCCAGTGGGTCCGGACCCCCCGAAATCCGTCACCGACACTTTTTGAAATTAGGTTTTTAAAAAAATGGTAATTACTATCAGTTCAGCTGAGCTGATGAGGTCGAGTCAAGCGAGCTAGGATATTGACCACATATTGACCTATTGCAGAAAAGATGTAATAAAAGGTAAAGTCGTTTTTATTTTTTAAAAATAATGGCTTGGTTGGTGGTTGGAATTTTTCAGCGCCTCCCATTTTTTTTTTACTTTACCACATCTTAAAAATCACAAAGACATTCATTCATTATTTCTGGGCCCCTTACCGCCTCCCTCTAGGCCTCCAGCGCCCACAAGGGGGCGTTATCGCCCACTTTGAGAAACACTGCTATAGATAGACTGATAAACAGCTATTCATATGCAAGTATTACATAGATTGTGCCTGTCAGCAATCATAATTCTAGAAAATTTGCTGAAATTCTTTTACATTGAGTCCACTTTGTCCATACAAGTTAATATAAAAAATCATGATTGTACCTACATTGTTGCTACTTTGTAGTATCATCTAAGATAATTTCTAATTGATGTATTTGAGGTGAAGTGACCTTATCTTGTTATCAAAAGGCAGTAGATACATACAAAGTATAAAATTAGACAGTATAACGTGGGAACAGCTATTTTATATAAATCTTATTCAACAAAAATGACCTTTCGAATTTATTAACTTTCATCCAACACGGCGATATTATTACGCTACTATTTACGTACGAGGTAGATAGAGGAAAACGGATATATCTGAAATTATTTCTGCCTTATCTATACTAATATTATAAAGAGGAAAGATTTGTATTTTTGTGCGTGTATATTTTGTAATGAATAAACTCAAAAACTACTGTGCCGATTTAAAAAAATCTTTCACCATTGGAAAGCTACATTCACCCTGAGTGACATAGGCTATATTCTATTTTCAAAAAAAATAGGGATCCTTAATTAATCTCCAATAATGTAACCCAAGGTGTCAAAAAATGACCTAAGAAATTCCTTACATCGCGTGCGCTGCGAAAACTATTGATGATATAGAGGTAGTGGTAGAGGGTAGAGGTAGGGGGTAGAAGTAGGGGTACGGGTAGGGGTGGGGGTAGGTATATTTTATTTTGTTCGTAAATATCCACGGGCGAAGCCGGGGGCGGAATGCTAGTTTCCTATAAAAAAAATGCTAGTTTAGAACAAAAACACAATTAACGATTTTAAATGGCGACAATTTTGTTAACTGTATTTTAATTTGTTACGTAATAAATAAGTCGATAGCGTAATAATATGTACAGCGGGTTTAAAACAAAACGTTCGTGCTTCGGAGGGCATGTAAATAAAAAAAATCGCACTTTAATAAATAAATACGTCTGTTCTATATCACTATCTAAGCATGTTACAGGCCTGCCACCTATTGATTAATATGGACAACTGGCAAAAAGTGGACTCTGTTACTGGAGACTCTGGCCACACCGCACGGTATTACGGGCGTGAAGATATATTTAACTACTACAAACGCTGTTGTCGCCATTGCAAATTAATATAAGAGTTGGTAGAAGCATTAATAAATTACCAATTATTCTAGTCCTAAAATTTGGCAAATAATAAATGGGTACCAATTAATTAAAACAAAATAAAATAGTTGTTGAGGTATTTGCCTTTATTTAAAAAGGGCGATTTACTATTATGGATAACTTATATTAATATTTATATTTTTACATGGAAATAATTAATCATCACATCAACCATATTATATCTAGGCCATCTGCATCTGTTGCAACAGTGAGTAATAAGACATATCGAAAAAATACAACAATTCTGTAAAAACTATTTTATATTTCATCAAAGTCCATTATCGAGAACCTCTCTTATAAAAGTTTTGTAAAAAACAATATACAAAATAATACAAACAGAGTCCAAGCTCCACTTTTTGTACAAGACAATAAATACACTGCACTAGCACTTGTCGTCCGCTAACAGAGGATCCAGAGTATAGGGCAGATCTAGGGTCGAGGGGCGCTTCATGGAGTGAGAGCGGCGACGGTCTACGTAGCCGTTGATAGGGACCCATTGTGGCCAGCCTGCCGCCACTACTAGCCTTCGCAGCTCGGGCCGCGCGCTCCGGCCTCCCGCCTGCCTAGATCTGCCAGTGCCCGCTGTGCACGATGCTGGGCCTGTGCCCGCTCCCGCCCGCGACAGTGCAGACTTCACGTCCCCGCGCACCCGAGCGAACCTCTTCCCGAGCGTCGCCGCACCGCCCGCGTGACTCGCGTTGAATGTGCACACGGCCAGCGGTCGGGGACAGCTCATGTACCAGCACACGTCCGACTCGGGGAGGGGCTCCGGCTGGGTCTCTAAGGGGGGCTCTGGGGAGGGGGTGAGCGGCTCTGGCGAGGGGGACGCGACGACTGGAGACTCTGGTGGCAGCACGGGCGAGGGCGGCGGGGGCGGCAACGTGGCGGGTGTCGATTGGTCGCGGGCGGCGCGGTGCTCGGCCAACAGAGTGTCGAAGGGCTTGGACCGACCCTCGACCGTGCGGCGCAGGGATAGCGCATGAGCCTTGCAGGTGAGGGAGCGCGTGCAGGGCCGCATGTTGTCCGCCGTGAGGACGCCGCAGTGCCGGTTGGGGTCGTACTCGCGAGCAGAGTGTTTGGTATGCTGCCTGCTCTTGCCGCTCCGGGAGCGCGACCGCGCGCGACCCGCTGGAGACGAGGCGGCGGCCGGCGGCGGGACGGCCGGCTCGGGTGCTACGACAGTCTCCGGCAGCGCGAGCTCGTCCCGCCCGCTCGCCTCGTAGGCCGCGAGAGCCGCGAGAGCAACAGGATCGGACCCCGGGTATTCCCGCGCGGACGGACCGTCGTCGCCCGGCGGGAAGTTAATGTCCTGCATGTTGCCGATGTCCCGGATGATGTTCTTCCAGTCGGCGGCGCTCGCGATGTCGTCGGCGCTCTGGATGCCCTCAGAGTTCATGATGGCGAAGATGTCGTCAGTGAGGTTGTCGCCGAGAGGCAGGTCGTCCGCATCTTGGATACTGACGACGGGCAGGTCGTGCAGCACGGGCGGGGGTGGTGGGTCAGGGGGCGCAGGTGGCGGGAGCTCCCGGCGGGACCGCTTGGTCTTGGTGACGGGTGCCGGCGGCGCGGGAGGCGGGGGCAGGTCCGGCTCCGCGTGCGCCTCCAGCAGGTGACGGTATGCGGCGCTACACTTGACGGCGGCCCCGCACAGATGACACACGGCCGCGTTAAGCTCATCCATCTGCGGGAACATCCCGTGTAGGCTGGCCGTGTCGAGCCGCAGCCTGTTGACACGGGCCCGCTGCGCTCCTCGCTCTACCTTGTGTCGGCCCGCTGCCCCGTCGTCCCGGCCTGGCGAACAGCGCCGGATCTCCCCGACCCATAGATCCCAGGGCTTCTCGTTGCACTCGGCCGGACTGACGAGCCTGGACAGGTCCCGGTCGCCGGACATGGTCGCCGGCGAGCTCGTTACCCCATCTCGGCGCGCGGGGCGCTTCACGGCCGCCGCAGCGCCAGGGTCACGTCGGGCCGTCGTTGCGCATCTCGGGTCCGTCTCGATGCCGTTCTCGCTCGGACAGGTGATCTCTCTCAGTGACAGCTGATTATGCAGATTGCTGGATTTTCTTGAGCGCGATCTTCCATTGGTGAAAATAACATATGAACCGATACGTACACTTTGACACAATTGTTTTTCAAAAACTTAACCTAAGTGATTTTATATGCACTACACATAAATAAAACGTCCAAAATTTCTGTTCGGTTGTAACTATTACCATACATTAGTATAGAAAGCATCAACACTTTTTTTGATGTATTTACGAAGTCCCGATGAAAAATCACAGAGCAAGAAATGAATGAATGATTATGAATATGAAGGAGAAAGTCTACATGTCTATGGTTTCTTTTTTTTATTATTGAAGGCAGTGACCTCAATATCATACAACCAATGCATCATAGACCATAGATTCTACTGTTTAATCGTCTTTATTCTGATTATCTTAATAACTATAATTATTATACAATGTTCATACTTAAAATTAATTTGAACGGTTGAGCTGAGTCGTTTTATGTTTTTCGTACAAAGAAACGTAACACTTTTTACAAATCGAGAAACTGTTGCAAAAAGTACTTTAAAAAAGAACGCATTTAACGCTCCACTGTAGGTATTTTCGGTATTTAGATTTTAAGTTCTCTTACATCCACTACTCTATGCTCACATCATTCATTCGCTAATTTGGGGTTGTTGTCCTTTTACAAAAAAAAATTGGGGTTGTTGTTTGTTGTTGCTGTCAATTCTGCATTTTGACATTTTTGACACAATTTGGTCTGTCAATTTATTCGCACCATAGATTGGTGTTGCCAGACTAAAAAAATATTTTATTTTGTATGGTTATCAGTCACTTTTGTATATTTATTTATTGGCAACATTAATTTTATTTAAAAAAAATGACTTTTTCGAATTGGCATAAAGTGTATAATAGTTTATATAGTGAGTTACGACTTTTCGATTTTGTCTAACGAAAATCGAGCTCGCCGATTGTGAACCTTATCGACCATCTGTCAAATGCGTGCGGAGTTCTATCGTACGTTCCGTACTCAAACAATTTTCTATAAAAAACAGCAAAAATAAAATGTATAAAAAGAAAAAAATATCGAATTTGTTTACTTATTTGAATAAAATAAAATAGGTACTTAAAACGAAACGAGTGTTACATTGCATAAAAACTATCCATCTAAGATTTGTATTATAATATGGAAAACAGTAAATGTACATGATACAGAAATTTTTCGAGTTTGCGAATTATTGTTTACTTTGTGATTATTATTGTAAATTGGTTTGTTTCTATTTGGTTTCTATAGGTTTTCTAGTATGATTGTTGTTATTTTTACTCTTTATTACGTTTTTAATGTTATGTTTTATTTTAAAATAGCTTTTCTGTGAGTCTTTAGGAAATAATTTGATAAGATTCAAACGCATTAGCAATTTGCGGGGGCTAATACCTACTATTTAAATATACATCACCCCAGAACTGGCCTCACAGATGCCATCAGCTAAATGAGGGAGACTTGGTCTTCTGCTGGGAACCCTGGGCCCGTAACATGGTTTCGGGAGCTGAAGGCAACCCGTAAAGAAAGAAGAGGAAAAAAAGATAATTATTTTTATGGACTTTTGCAAAAAAAATTTAAAAAATCCAATTTAAGATAGGTATTTCAGTAATGTAAAAAATAAAATATTATTTTTAGTCTGGCAACACCAATCTATAATCCCGGCCGTCAATTTGACATAAAAATAAGAAAAATAGAAAAGAAAAAATGTGAAATTGTGAATACCGAATTTCAGTATGTAACTGCAAAAAATATATATCTAATCAAAATTTTAATATGTCTACAGTTTTACATTACTGACTTGTAACGTTAATCGAATGGGTTTCAGAAGCGTAGCGAAATCCTTGTTAATTGGTGTGCCTATTGGTGTAACATTTCTTGACACCGTGGGTTATGTCGCCAGGGTAGAGGGTATATCTATGCAACCCGTTTTGAATCCAGAATCTACCAATACGGACTATGTATTCCTGTCGAGATGGGCTGTGAGAAATTATGACATAGAGAGAGGTGATGTAATTTCATTATCTTCACCAAAAGACCCGAGTCAGAAAATAATAAAACGTGTTGTGGCTCTTCCGGGAGACGTAGTTAGTACTATTGGATACAAGAAACAGTATGTTAAAGTTCCAGAAGGCCACTGCTGGGTGGAAGGTGATCACACTGGACACACTCTTGACAGCAACTCTTTTGGGCCTGTTTCTTTAGGATTAATTACTGCAAAAGCTGTTTGTATTGTATGGCCACCAGAAAGATGGCAGAATTTAGAAGCAAAAATACCTGACAAGAGAAAACCTTTAAGTTCATCTATTTGACTAGGAATTTAATTTGATTGGATAATAAATGTGATTGGCTGTGTAATAATAAGTCATACAATCCTCAAACAAAATGTTATTGTTGTAGTATTTATAAAGTGTCTAATTACAGATTAAATTAATATTAATAGAGTTTACCTATGTAGACAAATTGTAGTGTACATAAAATCTCTTAAATAACATAGTAATATTTTTGTAACTATAATTTGAGTTATGGCTTAATGTTTTAGCTTAGCAATCTTACTTTATTGTAGTCAAGTTTTAAATTACTATACAGTCTCAATTTTTTAAATGATTTTGTTGAGATGTAGGTATTCAATAATTTATTTACTATTGATTTCAATACAGGGTTTAATCATATAGTGAAAATTATTTTCTTTCTAGTTGATGCAGCTCAAATATTGTTCATTTAGGAACTATTTTTGTTAAACTCCACATAGTCTGTTATAATAAAGATGTTGTTTTACTTTAATTTTTTTTTATTACATCTAAATCACTATGTATTGCACAAAGCTTATCAGCAGCTAAGTTTCTATTAATAGACTTTTCCATATTGCATTAAATTTCTTCATAGCTGTAAACTTGATATTGGCAATAATACCTTTAATAGTGTTCAGTTTTTGTGTTGTCCATATTGAACAGAACAGCATGTTACTGCACTTGATGGACCTAGATTCAAATTCAAATATATTTTTATTGTTTCACATAGTTTTACATGTGCTGCCTATTAAGGCATAACTACAATATTTTATCCTATATCACAATAATATAATAACAATTCAATAATAATTAAATTTATGTAAGTACCACAAATAGTCAAATAATATTAGATAATTATTTACACACATAATGTCATTCTTTTATTGAATCAAAGCAAATTTCAACAAGCCATTGCTTTAGTCTATTTCTGAATAAATTAAGTGGCAAATCCTTGAATATGTTTGGTAAATCATTACATTTGACGGCCATGCACAAGTATGCACAAGCTCGCACCGCACCTTTGAAGTTACTGATTCGCCGCAGATCAGGCGCACCGCGACGCACGTGTCCACACTAGCACGGACGAATACCCTTCCCTTGCGGGCTGGTGCGCGTCCGTCCGCAATATCACTCACTGTGGGAAGCCAGCTTTAGAATAGACTTTATTAAAATTTGTTTTCATATATTATAAATGTGAAAGTGTTTGTTTATCCTTCACATTTGAACAGTGCAACAGCTTGATGTAAATTGGACCTAAGAGTGACATGGCTGATGTATATTTTATACTGGCAAAAAGCTGGGTAGAATCCGAACGAAAGATACATTGTTGCTCGCTGCCACCGGACAATAAAAAGAAACTACTTTTTTAGGTGTTTAATATAGAACATAATATGTATATTTCAACATTAATGTGTATGTAAAAAGGTATTTTTTATGATCTCATCCCTAATAAACCCACATTTGGATTATCCAAACTATTCTCAGTCCCAATTGGTTGGGACGGATAATCAAGGTTCTACTGCAAATAAATAAAACAAAATAGATACATAAGTATTTGTATGTTAGTTAGTAGTAAAGGTCATCACAGTATGTTTACATTATTACTATGTATCTTAAACTGAACAAAGACCATGTGCTTCTAAAGTTTTAACAATATTATCATGAGAGATACCTTTCCTAATAATTTTATAGTATCCAACAATAGATAGATCCACTACTGTAGATCCAGCACGATTCTCATCAAGCCCCTTACATAAAACTCCACCATCAAATACTGCACCCAAAAGACTATACAAATGTTCGAATTCTTTAACAGACAATGTAGAAGGCTCATTACTAAAATTTGCACTGGTTAATGCCATGGGCATTTGAAATATTTCTGTTATACTATTCACAAACTGATGGTCAGGTATCCTAATACCAATTTTAGTAGTGCTTGGGTTAAGATATGGATTATTCAAGTTGTTTGTTTTTTCTAAAACAACAGTTAATGGACCTGGAAGTAATTTATTTAGCAAATCATCTGATAAATGACTTGACTCGCCCCATATTCTCAAATCTTTTATGGCTGAAACACAAATTGCTACTGGTTTGGTAGCATCCCGGCCTTTGATGCTGTATAACCGTTTTATTGCATCTGGACAATTTGCACTGCAAGCCAGACCATATATTGTATCTGTTGGTATAGCTATAACTTGTCCATTACTTAGATACTCTGCTGCTTTTTTGTTTGAAATCTCTTCAGAGCACTTAATTACTGGAGCGCACTTCACTACCCTCATTTTAGGCATAACACTTTTATATCTAACAGTTAAAACAGTAACAGCACTATATACTTTATTCATATATTCCATAATTAACTTGTCAATCTCTCCAGTTATGGGCACAGGAGTGATTGCAGCAACGGTAAAATGTTGTCATGGGCTCATCAGCAGATCGTGTTTGTAGCTGCATGAAAAATGCTCTACTGTGACCACACTTGGGGCAAACGGCGTCAGTCGAATCTACGTTTTCCCAGGCAGCAGCACCGCCCATAATATAATCAAGTTCCTGAAAATAATATTACGTAAGATATCTTTATAGACAATGAGATAATTTTACTGCAAGTGTTTATGTACAAACCTTTAATTTAGGATATGTTCGGGAACTGATTTTTTTATCTACATTGTATATATAAGGACAAGTATTGCAAGCATAACACAGTTTACTATTAGGTCCTTCTTCCACCATTAAAATATTTGCACATGTAGGGCAAAATAACGCCATGTTTAAAAAATGTTAATACTACAATAGAGAAACTATATCTATTACAATATACTGTGCTCTACGTACGTGCTATTACGTGAATAGATGTTTTGCCAACAACAACAACAACATTAAGAAAAATTCGCCCAAAGAGAAAATTCGCCTCTTTCAAATTTCTTACTTTTTTAGGTTATCCACTTATCAACAAACCGAACCATAGACTAAATGGCAGTCATTCAATCAAACAAACGGAAAGAGTGAATGGGTGAAGCAAGGAGATTTTATTTCGAAAATACGCTGAGGTGACCCTCTTTGTGCCGGTAGACTATACGAACCATAGACGAACGATGGGCAACAACCCCTCGAAGCATTTGTTACATGATTTGATAAAGCACAACCACTAATAATAATTAATAAGATCCCTACGGCTCACCTCGATTCGCTTTCCAAAATGTATTATTAATTTAAATGAACACAATAATTTAATAGTAATTTATTATAAGAATCATGTAATATAACATTGACATGAGCGTTATTTGAATTGTCGTAGAAAGAATGGTGTATAATGTTACACATTGGTATTTTTAACTGGCAATCCTTAGTTTTTCTATCATTCAATCTTTTCGTTTGCAGTTTGTTGATCAACTCTAGATTGTCGATGGTTGTCGTTCTCGTTCAGCCTCGGCGGTTGTGTCGGCGGTTTTATTACGGCCTGAATTTTATTTTGTACATAAAATTGTAAAGGCTTCTTGTTTTCTATCGCTATAACTTCCAGCACTGTTATATTAAATAAGTGTAAATATATAAATTAGACGCGATGTGGCGCGTTGTAATGGACACGTTTTGGAACGAGGATGTTTGGTTACCTCCAAACACCACTTGGAAAGACTTGGAGCCCAGTGCCGACAAACCTGTGGTTTATGCTGATTATCGTCATCTCCTATTTCCAATACCATTGGCGTTGGTTTTATTAGGTGTTCGATATATTCTAGAAAAGTAAGTAAAAATCTAAGTGTGTCATCAGGGCGGGACATGTGACCTCAAATTGGCATAACCCATTTATTTTAATTAAAAAAAAATAGACAATATTTAATATTTACAGTGTTAATATGCAGCCTATTGCAATATTTATCATGTCTAAAAATATGATGTATTTCTTAGTCATTCATGTAATTGAGCTATGTATTGATAGTATGCAAAAAATTATTTGTTTTCCTGTTAAATTATGTCATAATACAAAGCCACCATTCATGGACCTTCATATTCCATTATTCAATTGTTAGGTTAGGTACATGATTTACTTAATTGTAGGTGTATCAGTTTTTCTATGAATTTTACATTTTTTTCAGATATTGGTTTGCACCGTTTGGACTGAAGCTAGGTATAAAGAATACAAGATCAAAACGGGCGCCATTAAACCAAAAATTGGAAGATGCTTACCAGGCTTCCTCTAAACTCAAGCACAAACAGGTAAACAACATAGCTATTTTAAAATAAACAAATTGATATTGTAATCAAATTTGTTGAAAAGCAAAATGGATTATCTAATAATATAATTAATTAATTAATTAAATGGATGAAGTTCCCAAAATTGGGACAAGATAAAAACATTACCTACATTAGTCCATTTTGCTTTTTTATTTACCTTTTGATGACTAATTGATTTTCTGCTTACCCATAGTAGATTGTGTTGTTAAACAAGATTAAGTATTACTAACTCGTATATGTACAAGTGTATGATTTGTTTGTTTTTATATAAAATATTCTTATGACTAACACTATAAAATATAAAACCATAAATCATGTCATATCCACGCAAAATAGGCGCTAAGACGTCGAGTTGTGGAGACCGAGCCCGATAACCAGAACCAGATCATGTCATATTCAATCATTTCTAATTCAACTTGGATTTAATCATTTTTCATTATTATAGTTATTTTATAGAAAATTTTAGTGCTTCTTGAATTATTAAATGAAAATACATAGTAGCATTGAAACAACAGAACTGTAGTTAATCCAATATTTCTTATTTTGTTTACTATTCAACTATACCTATTTATTAGGAATCTTTATACAGTTTAACTTGACATCAGGTGATGCTGAAGTCATATGTTAGTTATAGTATTGTTTTCTGTAATAAAAATTGTAGGCAATAAAAGTGGGCGCAAAGCAAGGCTGTCTCTTTATTGTAGATTGTGTAACATAGAGAATGTGGGTGGTGAGACTTAGTTGTGTTTGGATGATTTGGTGAAGGTTGTTGCAGTTAGGGTGGCTATACACTTGTAACAATACTTTTTAGTTTTTACATTAAAATGTTGTAAGTCAATTTGGTATGGAAAGTAAAAACTAAAGGATTGTTTTTAGAAACTAATTTCAATATTTTTGTTTTCTATGCTTATTTTTTTCTAAACTCATTTGTATTACTGAGAGTGCCACGGAGCATGTTAAGGGCTGTGGTACTACTTTTATCACAGAGGAGTAGTGTCACGGGACAGAAACTCTAGTTTACCTAAATGATGACATCATTATGTCCTTTGTAGGCAAAACTTTGAATATTTAAAAAAAATAGAATTAAAAATATTAAACCATACCATAGTTTTTACTTTAGGTACATGTACATACCAAATTCAAGGAATTAATTTTGTTATTTCTGTTCATTACATACATAATTATATGGACTGTGTGTTACAACCATTTCATTTGATCAAAAATATAAAAGGATTTCTTGAACTTTTCTACTCGCTGATCCTGAGAATTTTATGCATACTTGTTGTGGATCCCCAATTAAATTTGTTTTTATTTTGCCCAGACCCCCCTCTGATATAGGTACTTGTGGACCCCAGTTCGGGAACAATGTTATATATAGTTGTGTAATAATTTAGGACACATGTAATGTGGCTACCTTAACTTCAAACATAAAGACTTAATCAAAATCATCTTTTTTTTTCTTTCTTCAGAGGTTGCCTTACAGCTCCCGAAACCGTGTTACGGTTCCAGGGTACCCAGCAGAAGACCAAGTCTCCCTTGTTTAGGTCTTTGTGATGCTATACCTAATGACTGGCCAGTTCTATTCTATATAAATAATAAAAATAATGAAAATCATTGTGATATTAATTAAAAAAAAAAACTATAGTTATTTTCAAATTGTCTTAGGCTGGGTTTTTTGATCAGTAGTTAAGTTGACTAATAGTCAAATTTCGCTAGTTAAACTAACTATTAGTTTAAAATGACAGATATGAGTATTTTGATTGTTAGTTAGGCTAACTAAAAGTTAAAAACTTAACAATAGTTAGAAATATTTAACTACTCATCTCATGGCTAGTTATTCTTAACTATAGTTAAGTTTGGATCGACACACGTTGACACGTGTCTATTTTACGTCATATTTCATTACTATTCTTTAAAAATTAACTATGAATTTGGATAGGTATTGTGAGATAATTTGGTGATAGTAAAACTTCATCAGATGAAGACGGTGAATTTTTTTAATAACTAGATACAAACCCGGCTTCGCTCGGGGTGTTCTTTACGTTTTATATTTTTATTGACAAAACAAAACAACAAATTTAATAATGACACATTTTGTAGATAGGTATGCTAATCTACGGTCCATGTTTTTTTTAATAGCAATTTTAATTTTACTTAAAATATTAAATAATATTTAGGTAACTATATGAATTGGATTTATTTATTATTCATTTTTTAGGATACCGTACTGAAGGGTAAAAACGGATAATCTGTCTGTCTGTTACCAGGCTGTGTCTCATGAACCGTGATAGTTAGACAGTTAAAATTTTCACAGATGATGTATTTCTGTTGCCGCTATAGTAATAAATACTAAAAAACTGAATAAAATAAATATTTAAGGGAGATCCCATACAACAAACGTGATTTATTTTGCTCGTTTTTGCTCGATATTGATAACGGCAACAGGTAGACGCTTGAAATATTCACAGAATATTTAGTTAAATATATTCACTTTAAAAATAAATAATTAAATTAAAATAATATTAATATTTAAGGGGGCTCCCATACAACAAACGTGATTTTTTTGCCGTTTTTATAGATAATGGTACAGAACCCTTCGTGCGCGAGTCCGACTCGCACTTGGGCGGTTTTTTCCTTATAATATTTGGATAAAACAATTTTGATAGCGAATGTAGCGTAAATCATGTCATGCGCACGACGTTTCTGTTGCGACAGACGTCAGACTGACGCAAATATGACATTTAGGACACCGACAGTTATGAAAAAAACAAACGTCAGTAAAGTGTTACCAATAGGAAAAACTATTCCCATGCAAAATTTAACTTCCCCACGTTCAATCCACTGGCAACATAATTAACTATTGTTAAATTCAACCATAGTTAAATTATTAATTGAAAAACATTATCGGTAGCTAACTACTAGTTTACCCCTTAACCTTAGTTAAGTAACTACTAGTTATTTTAACTTTTGTTAAATTTAACTCGCGATCAAAAAACCCAGCCTAAGAAGCATGTTTGTTGTGTGATGTCTATAGTTAAACTACCAATTGTGTGAAAAGAACATAAATTTTACTTTATTTTGTTGATAATGATTATCTTAATGTGTGTAGATGCCCTAATAATGTTTGTTTTGGTCTTGTGGATGTTTTTTATCTTTCCATTTGTATTTCTTGCTTATCTCAATTCTTCAGTTTTAATACTTAATAATTATATTTTACTTCTCTTATAATTAACTGTTAATTTTCTTATTCTTATCTAGGCAATGCTTATAAAATACTTATTTGCTTCAAACTATTTCGCCTCCTTTATGTTCACCACATTTATATTAAGAGTGATTCATATTTTTTAAATTAATTTAATATAGAATCCCAACATAATGTAGTGTTAAGCTTACTAACTGTGTAACATGGGCTTCCTTTATTTTCAGTTCAATTGGACAAGGGACCAGGTGAAGCGTACATACTATTTATTTACATATTCATTATTCATTGGTTGATTTGTAAAGGTCTTCTTGTATTAAGTGGTTAATGGATTTATGCTTGTCTTTTAATATTATCATAAATATAATTAAGTACATACTCACACCCTATTGCAATAGATACATTTTCAGATTATTTAATGGAAGCGTAAGACATCCAGCAAGATTTAAAATAAAAATCGGACATAAAGTGCAGTCAAAAGGTATGAAAAAGGGTTGTAATTAAAAAATAATTGATGACGACATAAATAAAAAACAATTTTTTTCTTAAATTAAGCCCTCTAAAAAAATTGCCCGTCTGAGCATTTTTTTCCAAATTTCCATACTTTTGGACCGCAATGTATAAGTAAAGTTGTAACTCGCTTTGTATCTGTGCAAAATCATTTAAAAACAACTAGAACTAAACATATAGAAATGCGTTATAAAAATACGGTACAAAAAACAAAAAAAAATTGTCTTCCGCTGGATATCCTGGGCTCATAACATGGTTCCGAAAGCCGTAAAGCAATCTGTGAAGAAATAAAAAATAATGTGAAAGAAGTCGCTCAAATACCTATATAGTAAAACTTTTAATTTAATGTGTGTAGTAAACTATCTACTATATTCTATCTGTAGTAAAGTGGTGATATTATGGTGGGCCACGCAGGCAAGGTCGCGTACATCAGCTTTTAGAGAAACAAACAAATTATACGTTTTGACGTGACAGAAGGGGTATCCTCTCAAATGCTCTAAAATAAAATATATATATTATAAATATTCATTTTCTATAAATTTAGATCCTGTAATTTTAAAAATCTATAAATTTGTTTGATATATTTTTTTAAATCTATAATATTAATTCCTATAACGTATTGTTTTCTATAATTGCAGTTGCCATAATTTTCAAAATCTATAATTTCAAGTCCTATAATTTTTATAATGTCTATTTTCAATTGCACTAATGGCTACTTTTCTATAATTGCTGTTTCTATAATTTTGAAAATATATAATCTCATGTCTTATAATTTTTATAATCTCTAATTTCAGTTGCACTAATGGTTACTTTTCTATAATTGCAGTTATTATAATTTTCTAAATATATAAATTCATTTTCTATAACTTTATTAATCTATAACATCATTTATTCTAATGGATTGTTAAAATAAGGGTACTCACTATATTTTTAAACGTATAACTTCATTCTATTTACATTTACAAATATATAATCATAAAAAATAATTTTCTATAATGTAATCGACTTAAATAAGTACTATTATTAAAATTTACAGTAGATTTTGTTAATGTCTGTTGCAGTAATTTTCGATTCCTATTCCCCTAATTTGTAAATCAAAATAGGTTAGCGAGGAGCGAAGCGACGAGCGTGGTTCGAATAGTGCTAAAACAGAGCGCGAGACGAGCGAGCGAAGCGAGCGTTCCGCGGCAGCGGACGGCCAAGCGCCAGAAACTCATAAATACCTAAACAACCATCACTTGTTGATAACGGATATGATACCTATATATATATCATGTATAATAAGAAAGGAAGACTTTTATATATTAATAAATATTTCGCAAATAAACTGGAAAAATATAGCAAATTAATCATTAGATTATTAAATGTTGTACCTTTTAATAATTTAGACATCTTGAAAATTATAGAAAACAATTTTAGATAAAACGAAAATTATAGCAAATTATAATTTAGATCATTTAATGTTATATATTTTGATAATAGTGATTTTGAAAATTACGGATATTGGTTTTAGACAAAAGAAAAATTATAGCAAATAAATAATTATTGAATGTAATTTTATATATTTTGATAATAGTGATTTTGAAAATTACAGAAATCAATTTTAGGGTAAAAAAAATTATAGCAAATGAATAATTATAGAATGCAATTTTATATCTTATGTACCTATATATTCTAAAATTATATCAAAACATTTTAGAGATATTGTAGGAGACCCGACAGAAGGACAAAATCAAAACTCATTTATTTCTTAGGTATTCAAGATACACTTGAAATTTTATACACTTCTCTCTACAAACCTAATTAAAGAAAATACATTTTTACAGGAATTTAAAAATACAATGAATACAAATCAAATGAAAGGTCAAATAAAATTAATATTGTCATGTCATTTACAATCTAAAAATACATAGGTAGTCAATTAAAATCATCCAAGTATTCTGATATACTGTAGTATGCTTTTTTCATATTAATTTAAGTTTAATTGTATATTTTTAATTAGAGAAAGAAAGATCTTGTATATGAGAGGGGACCTTATTGTAAAAGGCCCTAAACACATAGCTCCTTGAATGATTGATTGATTTTGTGGCGTCGACTCACACAACTGACTAGTTTATCCTTGTTTCTTGTGTTTATATTGTGTACTGTGACAAATGTCATAATCCCTAAACTTATCTCTAAGAGACACCCTTTGTCTCAATTGGAACAAACAAACACTTTCGGTTTTTATAATACACACACACACCTTCACGGCGTTTATACCTTGCGGTGTGGCCAGAGACACCAGTAACAGTGTCCACTTATTGCCAGTGGTCCATATTGAACAGAACAGGTTGCAAACCTGTTGCTGCACTTAATGGACCTAGATGTGTCACTTCTTTAACAGACGTAAATATGAAAAAGTACGTATACACATATTCTTTAAGGAAATTGGTGTTTAGCATTTTTTTTAATGCGTGGGATTTGAACCCGATACCTTCTGGTTTGAAGACAACGCTCTACAAATAAGGCTACCGACTGCTTTTATAATATTAGTTAGAAAGTTCTGCGATTCATACTTTTGTATGTGCTATCAAAAATCTTGTACTTATTGCAGTATGGGTTGTTTGTTATATGTAATGCTTTGAAAATGTTTGCAAATCAACCTTTAGCTTCGGAGTTTTGGAGCATGGCATAGTAAGGTATGTTTAGTTGGTTTTTGAAAATAATATACTGCTTTTTTTCTTTCTACTAATTACTTACTATAGTAGCGGTAGTAGTGTAGTAGTAGAGACCGTTTACGCGGTTAAGCAACATGGTTAGGTTAAAGATGGGTACTGCAAATTTGTACCGTTTGGTGAAGATAGTCTTTGTGAGGGCCAATGCCAAAAAGTTTTTTCAAGATATATCCCCATGACTGATCATCTCCTCTGGTGACAAGAGGGCTGGCTCCTTCCTCGCTCAACGAATCAGCATCGCGATTTAGCTGGGAAATTCTTGCCACTATTCCACGCGGAGGTTTTTTATATTGTTACGTTGGATTAAAGTTATCCTATTATTAGGCTTTGCCGTTCAATTAATGACACTTATTCAATGACAAATGACAACTCTATTAAACACTCACATAATTCACAAAAACCTTTATATCAATGCAAAAAAGAAAAGGCATAGGTAGCCATGGGGACTGCCAACAAAAGTGAAAACTTAAAACTATGAATAACATATTATAACGTATAATAACGCCATCTAGCGATAATTTTAAATCTATCTGTGTCCGGACCGAAGAGTTTTCTCTTCAAAAATTATGAGTTAAACTGTGCCTTATTGGTTATTTGCTTTGGCCAACAGACAGACTATTTCCGATGAGGGGGCGTCTCTCGATACGATAAGAGATTTTACAATCTAATTGATGTGATGTTTCGCTAGAAGGACTATTATAGTGTAAGTGTCCCTAAGTTATAGGACGTAGGAAATACCAACGGCGGAAGTTCGTTTTGCTCGTATAAGATAAAGGCTGCACTGTGGCCCTGGCTCTCAGCCCCCCCATATTATCGGTTTCCTTTTCGTATAAAATTTAAACATAAATACCTTCAGAATATGGTCGTATAACGTATTACGTAGCGTAAGGTGTTTTTGAAGAGGTGATTTCAAAAATTTAAGTTATCGAGAAAATTTTCACCAATCATGTTTTCATCCTACACAATACTAGATAAAATCCTCTAGTTTTCGATGCCCAAATTGTATGTTCATAGCATTCGTAAAATTCGAAAATTTCAGTTCAGAAATCAACCGAAACTATTTGTTCCTCACCCACGAAAATATTATGTAAAAAAATAATTATTGTTTAATTATATCTTTGGCCAGGTTACAAATGTCGTGAACCGGTTGTGAGATTAAAATTATTGTTTATTTTAAAACTAGTCTCAACTCGCTACTTTGTCAATGTGGAAACAGTAGGTACTCGGCTAATAAATCCTCCTTCATATAAAATAATTTCATATTGGTATATGATAATATCTGCCACACCACAAGGTAGAAAGGCTTGTTTGTGTACCCTGGGGCTATGAGCTAAGACAGATAACAGCGGTTAAATATCCTTAGTAAAATATTATTGGTTTATAGACTATATGAAGGAAGAGTTAAAATCTCTATTATATTATTTCTCAAACTCAAATTGTTGATAGTTATTATCATCGAAAAGTCTGGTGATCACCGAGCTAAGAGTTTTTTCATTCGCCACATAAGCTTGGAGATTCAAAGGGTAAAATATGTTTAGAATGTTCGTGTAGTTCTAAATACCAGTCATTCTTGTCTTAATATGTTCAATAATAAACAATCACGCTCAATAACCAAATGTGGGCGCGCGTACATACACTAATTGATTCAAGTTGTTTTTATATGTGGGCCAATCAAAATATATTAATATCTACATATTATTATAAAACAAAGCCCCGGATTTTGATGCGGTTTTCACGACGAAGGTTTACGAGCATTAAACGTGGATCTATCATGTTTAGGAGCTGAGCATTAACAGTATAAGTGAATCAAGTCGGGGGGAAAAGTTATCTCAAGCGCGTTTTCATGGCGTATGCTGTCTAATCCGTCAGAGATGTAACAAAATTATGTAGGAACGAAATGTGTGGAATGAAATGATCCATAAAAAAGGCCGCGGTAGCATAGCTTTACCTTTAGATTAGTAATTTGTGTTAGTATTACAATCCATGTTGTACCCGTGTGAAGCGAATTTATATAGGGTTAGGACTACTCACACGGTTTATAGTGCGATAAAACTAACTTTATCCCGGGATAAAAAGTACCCTAATACATTTTGTTATTACTTTGAGACGCCGTTCCAGAGAGCAGCGATAAAAATATCAAGATTGCGTGGCGTCAAAGCATTTTTTTAATTTATAGTGCATATCTTCTTATAAATAAAAATGGTAATTGGTTATTTTTTTAAATGATCGTAATAGTCTGAATCAGATTCCCGCAAAATTCAGGAAAAACTGAATGAACTGAATAAAAGCTAGTTTAATTCCAAGTATTCATGCAAATAAAACATTTGATTTCATTATGATTTGATTTGATTAAAATACCTATAGGTATGTTTGTTGGTAACTGAAAATTACGAATATCTTAATTGTTAACGAATTCCTATGTCGCGAAATATTCACCTAACTAAAAACGGTCCTTAAATTAACCTTTTAAACACTATTTACAAAGGATTTTAAGACCCCAGACCCAGACAAAATTTTTATCCCCCCAGCTATGTATGGCTATCAACCCCTAACAAAATATTTTGCCAATACAACTACCGAATTCCGTCTTACCGTCCGGTAGCCTTTGACGGCGTGCACGGGCAATTACCTACGCCACAGCCATTAGACCGCATCCAAAGTACAATGGCGTCTATTTAGACTTTATCGCGGTTTCAATTTCACTGGCGGCGTAATTTTTTATCAGCTTAATCGATGTTAAGCAATTGTTTGTGGGAAGTATGTGTTCGCGTATCTAGATAAAGAAGGCGGCCTAGTGTTCTTATCGATCCTTACTAGTTAAGAATCGACTTGATGGCAGGCTTCAATGTGTACGACCAACCTGTTTCTGGGTCAAAGTTGGACAAATAAATAAATAAAAACTTAATGCATCACTTGAGAACGGCTGGTCTAGTTTGGAAAAATTTTCTTTAAAAAAATGTTCATAGGAAAGCTGAATCCGGGGCGGAAAATTAGTTTAACATATTTGAAGTATTATTAAGGAGGTCCCAACGTAATTAAGGTTGAGAAGAAACACTGGTCTAATGCACCGTTTCTCAAGCCCCAGAGAGGTCACGAGTCAATCTAAAGTGGGTCAAAGTTGGACAGAAAAATAATATTACATAGATTATACTAATGTTAACGATTTAAAAGTATTATTAAAACAACAGTCGGGTAAAAAAAGGTCGCAATTTAATTTTGACCAATTTGTGGAATCGTGCGACTAAAGGGTTGAGAAACACTGCCCTATGCACCAGCCTGAGGGTCGCGAGTCTAGGTACTAATCCATCTATCTATAGCATCTATAATCACGCCTTTTATAACAAGAGGGGTAGGCAGAGACAATCGAATGCTATATCCTAATCCATAGTCCATCCATATCCATGCTAATATCATAAATGCGAAAGTAACTCTGTCTGTCTGTCTGTTACGTTTTCACGGCTAAACCATTGACCCAGTTTTCAAGAAATTTTGATACGGCGATAGCTTGAACCCTAGGAAAGAACATAGGCTAAGACTGTTTTTAAATCCACTTCATAAGAGGGTATAATATGGGATGAAAGTTAGTATGGGCTTCACGGGCGATGCCGGGGCGGAAAGCTAGCCAACCTAATTTTGGCCTAGAGGGTCGCGGCTCAAAGAATTGAGAAACACTTCTCCAACGGTTGTTGCGCTTGTTTGGCTTCAGCCACATCTTGAGATAGCTATCCTCCTCCTTAACAGTCGGTCCTTCATTACTGAGGATCGTGACTCCGATTTATCAGCTTCTCAAATATCTTTATCATTCAGTTGCGGAGCTCTACCTGATGAAGGGCTGTGGTAACCATCCTGCCCATCATCACAATTTCCAATTTACTAGAGCTTGATGCATTCGCGCCAGATCTTGCTACCCGGCCCATGACCCGTTGCACTGATTTAGGAATCTGAACGGACGAACATCTCAATTGTATAGTTTCTGTTGCTAAACGTTTAGCAACAGTTCGCGTCTCTAAGTAGGTCACTCTGCACAAGGCTCCACTGTCTGAGCGTACCAGTCTTTGTTGAACAAGAAGCCCCCTTGTGTAAACGGATTTTTTTTGAGCGATGATAACACTATTTGTTTGGAAGCGGGTCAAGTTCGTTAGAAATCTGCGGTTTAGGCTACGTTTACACTGGATAGTGACTTGCCCGTGACATGAAAAATTAAAAAAAGGGTAGATAAGTTGTTTAATTTTCCCGGGATTAAAAGTGCAAAAAAAATCACGTTGTGAAAGAAGATCAAACAAACAACCAAACTTTCGCATTTGTAATATTAGCATAGATTAAATAATAAATTAGTTATTCTTCGGTGGCCGAGTGGGTAAGACGTCGGCTCGCAACTGAAAAGTCGCGGGTTCGATTCCTACATCCGACCATGTACCAATGGGTTTTTTATAAAAAATCTATGTATATCCTACATTTTCCGACAAACCGTACAAAGAGGCTTTTCCATCTTTATATAGGTACCTCAACAGAGCTGGCCAGACTGGCCACTCGTTAGGTATAGTCTTCCACTGGGCACCTTGGGGCCGACAACGGTTCCCGGGAGCTCTAAGGCAACCCGTGAATAATAAAAAAAAGTTATTCGGACAAATAAACAATTAGGTGCGTGGAACATAATATCTATATGAAAAAAACCAATGGAGTACTTCTTTTTTAAGTCTTTAAGTTTTAGCCTATGGTATATGTGAGGCTATACTTAACGAGTTACTTATTATATACCTATAGCCTGGGATGGGACTGATAACGCCAAGGCAACCCGTGAAAATAAAATAGTATTGATCGATGGACTTCTCTGCATGAATGCTTTTAACTGCAAATTTTAATTAATAACATTTTTAGTTAGATTGTTATGTGGCCGAGTGGTTAAGACGTCATTAACCAGGCGGACCACGGTTCTATCCCTGCCATGTACCAATGGCTTTTTTATAATTAAAAACTTATGTACATAATCCGACAAACCACACTTAGAGGCTTTTCCATCTAAAGATACCTCAACAGAACTGGCCACTCGTTAGGTATAGCCTCACAAAATAATACCATCGGCTAAAATAGGGAGATGTGGTCTTCCGCTGAGTACCCTGGGGCCGATAACACGGTTTCGGGAGCCGTGAAAAAAAAATCTATAGTGGAATTAAATTAAAACAAGAAAAAGTTATAAATATTTATGCCACGTTTAAAATCTAATAAAATCAGACCATAAGTGTAAAATTTTAAATTAGACTATAAACTGGAGATAAGAGATAAATGGAATATCTAAATTAATGTTTATCTTCCACACTTTAAGATATCGAGATGAAACAAGAGAGTAGATTGTAAAAAAAAACATTACCTTCGCTGAAAGGTTCATCATTATTATTCATTTAGTCGTTTCGGCTCTTACACTGGTGAAACATACAGACGATAAGACAAACATTGCGAATATCTTTGGATGCTGAGGAGTTACCATTCCGGAGTATCCAGTGTAGTAAGTAAATTAAGACTAGATATAAGTATCGGCTTGGTACCACGCCTACGACTTGTCACCGCGCCTGACAGTCAGCTGCCCCTCCCGCGCCCCGCATAGGTCATGGTCTGAGACGACGGAACTACTTATCTATTGTTGTATACACTCTACCCAGCAGAAGACATAAATGCCGACAATATTTATTGAGGCTACCTCGCAAGTGGCCAACTCCGTTGAGGTATCTTGGGTTTTGTACAGACTAATTTGAGGCGTATGTCTATGATAGTTTGTCGAGAGATGGCGTTGTAGTGGCAACTACATAACAAAACATATTTATCGCTTATCGTTTTAATAATGACACTATTAGGTATTTTAGCCATATTGCCAGCAATACATGGATAACCCGCCTTTTAATTTCGTGTTTTCGAAATACACCGCTGGCATTTTTTTTGTGGGATTGCTTCTATAACTTCGACTTGCACTTGACCCAAATTCTAACATATTACAGATATGCGCGCTGGCCAAGCAAATGGACATGACAGAGAGGCAGGTGGAGCGCTGGTGGCGACTGCGACGGAGTCAGGACAAGCCGTCCACACTAGTCAAGTTCTGTGAGAACATGTGGCGGTTCACGTTCTACTTGGCTAGTTTCACGTTCGGGCTGGTTATACTATGGGATAAGGACTGGCTGTGGAATATTGATCAGTGCTACGTGGGGTATCCGCATCAGGTTGGTGATGGTTTTGGATTTTTTTTTGCGTCGATAGATGGAGCTGTGGTCGCAATACTCTGTCGCGCTAATAGTATAAAGCGAATGTGTTTGATTATATTATATTTGTTGTTTTATGTGGATCGACAAAATGGGGTGCTGGAGTTTTTCTCCATAAAAATAATAAAATAACAAGTGATAACTTAAGATAACGACATATTTCGTTTCGACTCGAAGGAAAACCGACGGGTCCTTACCAATGGCCAAATGTTCCGAGAATGTCCAACTCTATAATGTCCGGGCAAATCCGTGTACTATCTTTGCCCGGCCCAGCAATTTGCTCGGCATTCTAGGTCCTGTTTATCAAAACTCACAAGTCTTGTATTTACAATGTTTACAAATTTACAATGGTGACATTTACACTAGTGGTCGAGCTCAGCCACTAATTCCAGAGTTTAAGGCACGTGGGTAGGAAGGTACGCCCTCTGGTCGCCAAAACGGTGATCCGTTATCATTATATTGTTTGGATAAAAAAAAAACTAGAGCACAAATGTAGTATCACCCAATCGTATCGAATTAGTGTGAATGTATCATGACGTGATAAAATATAATTAGGTGCGCGATGTGCTACGATACGCTAATATCTATGGTGATTGATTATGCGTAATGATTTGGCCAATTTTTTTTTAAATTAAAATGAGATTATTTGTTCTGTGTCGTCCCCCCTTTGTTTTATTTTGCGACTGTGTTTAATATTCATATAATGTTTAGGCGTTTATGTTGAGGCAACTACTAAAAATACACAGCTTACAGACCATAGATGTAGTATGCTGGCGCTCTACTAGATTGGCAATGTCGCGATTAGAACGAGACCAAAAAATTACATAATTGAACACTAAATTATACTTAAAACATGATATTTAAATACAAACGTAATCAAAATTACTACTGACGCTAGCTGTTACAGTATTCAAAAAACGGTCTCGTTTATCTGTCTCGCTTTAACATACGCATATCTATGCGCTTTCTCTTTTGTATTGCCAATCTGGTAGAGCGCCCGCGCGTCTATACTAAATCTATGTTACAGACACAACTGAGAAAATTATCAAAGTAATTTACACTTTATTTCGTACACATTAGGGTTATCTTCTTGTGACGAATAATTAATCTGGATATTTACTTACCAGTTATGTATGCACCTATTACATGCGTATACATATACGTATGTATCTAGTACCTCAGATACTATTAAGAATTATGTGCTATTACTATTATTCTCCTATTGTGAACAATTACATTTAAAGTATATCTACCTAACTTACCCACTTAGGCCTTTATTCATAAACGTTTATTAGCAACGTTTTTGTTAAAAGGTGTTTTGTTTCTTTCTATTATTAGTAAAGACAGGTTTGTTAGAGAATGACAAAACATATTTTAACAAAAACGTTGCTAATAAACGTTTATGAATAAAGGTGGTAGTATGTATTATGTCTCCGAAACTGAATAGAAGTGTGTTAGGTGTTTAGAATTTCTAGGCGAACGCCGCGCGTGAATAGTAGGCCTACGTGCATTGCGGGCGATGCGCGGTATCCTACTGTATGGCCACGTCCAGACCGGCTCGCAGATGTGCTTGTACCTTCGTACCTAAAGTGTGGGGTGCGCCAGGCCTGGTATGGGTTTGATGTGTGGTCCATTACACGGTCCATTTGGGTTGGTTTTCAAATCGGTACGCGACTTTAGTTAGGCAGTCAGTATATTTATTTTGTTTGGTTTTAATATTTTTTTTTTTTGCAATTCCAGGGTCTAACAAACGACGTGTGGTGGTACTACATGATATCGTCTGCTTTCTACTGGTCCCTCACCATGTCCCAGTTCTGGGACGTGAAGCGGAAGGACTTCTGGCAGATGTTCGTGCACCACCTCGCGACCATAGCGCTGCTCTATTTCAGCTGGGTGTGCAACTTGCACCGGATCGGCACGCTCGTGCTGCTGTTGCACGATTTTGCCGATATATTCCTGGATGTGAGTGGTTTAGCCGCCATTTTGTGTATAATTTTCTTTCGTATTCCTCAACCAGAATTGGTCTTGAAATATGCTATAAAGGTGACTTTTTTTAGATGAATAATTCTCAAGATATAAGCTCCTAAATAAACAATACAATTAACTAACAATCCTAAAGTAACTTATTACGTATCCTTATCCGTCAAAATTAAAATTTGGCTGTTTTTTCACATAACTTTGCAACCAGACCACCTACCAGTCTGAAATTTTATATGGAGCATGCTTTTGACCATATCTTTCGTAGACGGTTATCATACTATTCGAAAATCGACTCTACATCAAAATGGTCCAAAATATCCGCGAGATCCCTCATGGGCATCTCCGGGGCATGACTTACAATCATATTATCACACAGAGCAGACGGATTCGTTACCTTTCGATTAAACCAGGCACAGCTCCCTGACAATAAGTTTTTAAAATGATGTCATGACCAAAAATATGTATATGGTTTTGCAGGCAGCCAAAGCGGCCAAGTACTCCAGCTACCAGAAAGTGTGTGACGCCATCTTTGCGACATTCGTTGTACTGTGGATCGTGACCAGACTGGGCCTGTATCCCTTCTACATTATATGGAGGTAAATACTGCTTCTCTTCAACTATTATCAAAAAATAACATTAATTCATTTCAATAGTCCGATATTAATAATTAAGTCCGATAGTCGTGTACCAATGGGTTTTTTATAATTAAAAACTTAAGTACATAATCCGACAAACCACACTTAAGGGGACGCTTCTTGATTTTTGTCCCATACAAATCAGATGTTTCGTTTTTCCAGTTTTACACAATATCTGCATGTGCTAGGCTCGAAATTAAAATTGCTTTTCAAATAAAGATAAATATATTCTAAAGTTTCTCATGGAAAGAAAATAACTATAATCAGTTACGTCTAAGTTTTATGAAGCCTCAAAAATCCTCTAATTTCACGCGTATTTCAGCCAAGTTTACGACTCGAGTTCTCTTAATATTTACTAATTTACAATTTTCTCGACATTAAAAGATAGATAATTTCGCATAATTTAAGAATACACTAACTAGAATTTGATAATTCTAATAGTTTTTGTAAAAACATAGAAAAGCCGAGGTCCTTTTTATTGAGAAATCTTACCGTCTCATGTTTTTGGTACGTGAATTTTGGTCTATCATATCTTATCCTTGCTTATCTTATCGATTTTAATAGTAGTCCATCTTGCTCACATATTTCTAAAGAGATATGGACAAAATAAGTCGCGCGTAAAACTGAGTTCGTTGCGCTGTGATGCGTCGACTTAAGGCTTTTCCATCTGAATATACCTCAACAGAGCTGGCCACTCCTTCCACTGGGATCGATCGATATTTCTATCTGTCTATCTTATCTATCATCACACCTTTCATCACAAGGCAGAGACAATCGAATTTCATTTGTTACGATCCCGACATGTCTCTTTCGTTTCTTTTATATTTTTCATACCTTTCATACATGCTCGGCGATTGTATGTACTTTTAATATTTCCATCGATCAATACATTTTTATATGTTCAATAAAAGTACACCTAGCTCTGCCAGCATTTCCTTTCACTTCAGTTATATAAACCTTTTTAGTCAATCTTTCATCCTTCATTCTTTCAACGTGTCCAATATCAACCAATAAGTAATTCACCAATTAACACTTGCAGTACATCCATCCGGGCCCCGATGTTGGTGCCGATGTTCCCGGCGTACTACATCTTCAACACGCTGCTGTGTCTGCTGTTGGTGCTGCACATTGTGTGGACGTGGCTCATACTGCAGGTCGCGTACAAGGCCATCAACGCGGGACAGGTTCGTACCTTCAAGATATCGTGATGAAATAAATGGCAGGTTGTAAGTCTTAAGTACCCATTATGATTCTGAAAGTTACATCTAAATCTATCTATCTGTCATCACGCCTTTTATCCCAAAAGGGGTAGGCAGAGACAATCGAATGCCATTTGTTACGATCCTGGCATACCTATTTCGCTTCTTTTATGTTCATCATATCTTTCATATTATGTTCAATAAGAGTACACCTAGGTCGTCCTCTGCCAGTATTTCCTTTCACTTCAGTCATATAAACCTTTTTAGTCAATCTTTCATCCTTCATTCTTTCAACGTGTCCAAATCAGCGTAAACTATTTTTCTTCATTTTAGTTACTAAAGTTATTTAAACCTTATTTCATATGCATTAAGCGTAAATTAGAGAAAGGGTACAAAATTATTGAAAGAGATTCCGAGATTTGTTGAAATTATTTTTAGTTATTTTATCAAGAACATAAATTATTGAATATGTTATTTTTTATCATTGATGAAAGTTATGTAGTTATAGAGATTAAGAAATATCAGTTTATTGTATGCCAATTATATGTATATATGTATTTAAAATTACGTTTAATGATTTCTGTAGATAAAGATTTAGTGTATGTTCAGGTATTCATAACATTTAAGAAAATTCTAGGAGTGTCAGTGGTCGAGGGGGTAAAACTTCGGCTCACAACTGAGAAGTCGCTGGTTCGATCCCCCCACATTCGACCATGTACCAATTGGTTTTTAGAATAAAATATCTATGTACATTATCCGACAAACCGTACAAAGAGGCTTTTCCATCTACCATACCTCAACTGAGCCTCAAAAAAATCTTCGACTAAATGAGGAAGACTTTTGTCTTCAGCTGCTGGTGCTGGTGCTGGAAACTGTAAGACAACCCGTGAAGATTTTTTTTAATTCTACAGAATAAACGTAAAATGTACCTCAAAATTCAACATTTTACTAGTGTCCGTAAATCTGGGTTTTGATGAATATATATTAATATAATAAGTATAAGGCTTTTCCATCTAAATATACCTCAACAGAACTGGCCACTCGTTAGGTACAGCCTCACAAATACCATCGGCTAAACGAGGGAAACTTGATCTTCCGCTGGGCACTCTGGAACCGTGAAGAAAGAAAAAAAATGAATGGAGATAATATGACGTACAAATAATATAATAGAGATCGTTTTGTAATTTTCAGATGGAGGGCGACATCAGGAGCTCTAGTTCTGACATTAGTGACAGTTCTTATAACTCTAACAACGGCACGCCGCTCCACGCCAACCACAAGAAGTGAGTTTTTTAATGTCAAATTTTTATTAATCTATCTATCATCACGCCTTTTATCTCAAGAGGGGTAAGCAGTTACGATCCTGACATACCTCTTTCGCTTCTTTTATATTCATCATACCTTCAATACATGCTCGGCGATTGTGTGTGTACTTTAATATTTCCATCGATCAATACATTTTTTATATGTTCAATAAAGGACACCTAGGTCGGTCGTCCTCTGCCAGCATTTCCTTTCACTTCAGCCATTTATTTTTAATTTATTTAAATTCTTATACAAATTTTATTTATTTCTGACATTAGTATTATTAAATTTACTATTTCGGATCATCATCAACCTTTTAAGATCCACTGCTGGATCATTGTCTTCCTCTAGCGCACCATTTAAGTGGTGCTCATTGAGAGGAATTGCCATAGTCACCACGCTTGGCAGGCAGGTTAGTGACACGACTATTTCGGATACATATACATACATATATAAAAAAAAGTAAATTGTATAATTTTCATAATAACAGACTTAAATTGTATTTTTTAACTAAGTACCTAATTCAAATAATTTCTTTATAATATCAGCATAGTTAGATATAAGTTTAAGTTTTTATGGAACCTCTGCCATCACTTTATACTTCAGGACGCGCCATTAACAATTTATTAATGTATATATTCTGTATTTCTTTCAGAGATTCGTAAACCATTTGGAGACCGCAACGTGGACGTTACGAGTCAGATTTTCAAATTTGAAAAAAAAAAACACACCGGTCTACTGGAATTGTTAAACTTCTAACTTGCACCACGATTTTCTAACACAATGGGCAAAGCATCACATAAATGCTAGTCGATATAGTATTGATCATATACATTACTTACGAAAGATCATTCTATACTGTCTGTGAATGCTGTTAAAAAGTCAATGTGAGGAAAAAAGCGAGTTGCTATCGATGTGTGTCTTACTCGGAAACTTATCTCTTGTGTTCTCCGTGCTCCCTAACACGCTGCAGCACAAGCGTCACCTGTAGGCCACACCTCCCTACTTCCTGTTATACATTTCCGTCGCATTTCACGAAAAAACTCCCACCAAATGCCACATGTCGAGAGCTAAGATGTTACGCGTCATAAATGGTATTCAAATACATTAAGGAGATTAAATATGTATTATGGCGCGACTTGTAATGTCACAAATTATATGTTCTAGCTGTTCAAGTTTTGCGGCCGATTTCCAACAGAATATGATAAATATAGGTTTTGCCTTTAAACTACATTGTAGGACAAATATGTTCAGAAATGGAACATAGAGGCTCTTATAAAACAAAATTTAAAATAAAGTTTAAAATAATTACATGATATACCAAACTGACAACAACTTATTTGTTAAATTCTCCTTGAAATTAACACGACGAAATAAGCTCGTACAAGCCTCCTCGGAGCTCATCTTAGCTGTCGGGTATTACACCAGTTCTGTTAACGAACGGCCGCATAATATTAGATTTATACCAAAGTGTGTTGCGGTGTTGACTGTCGGCACCTTAAGCTAGTCTACTTACAAGACCAATTCTAAATTCACTTTCTGATGGTTACGTTACTATTTTGTACTAATTATATATTGTTTAAGGTCAATACACACGTGTGCTTTGTCTATTTGAAATTTGACGCAGCGCTTTCTTCCAGTCTAAAGTAGACCAAAGTCTCCAAGACGCAATTCCAAGGTCAACAAATAGTATACTGAAATAATATGTTCCGGGATAAAAGTAGCCTTTGTCAACTATTTGTGTCTGTACAATAATCACGAAAATAGTTAGTATCTCTGTTGCTAAAAAAAACGTGCGTCCACAGATTAGTAAATATGACAGGCTGAGAGTGAGTGTACCGTGTAATCGCTCTTCTCCGTCTATCGGACATTACTAATCTGTGGACAGGTTGCCAACACGTTTTTGTTAGCAACAGAGATACAGAATAGGGGGGGGGGGACAGTAGCGTGTGAATTGATCCTTAGATATTCTAAAGAAATTTCTAGAACAAAATGTAGGTTTAGTTTTTATTTAGTTTGGTGCTTATACGTTGTTAGGTATATTTGTGAGGAAATTGTCAAGTGTTTTGTATGTTAGGTTGCAACTTAAATAGTACATTTTGTTCAATGCACGAGTACTCTTAGTACGTCTTATTGTTTAAGGCATAATATGCTTCGATTTATTGACAAATATTAAGTTGATAAATGTTTTTTTTATACAGTTACAGACTTAGCAATGTATTAACGTTTATTAGCAACGTTTTTGTTAAAATGTGTTTTGTTTCTTTCTATTATTAGTAAAGACAGGTTTGTTAGAGAGTGACAAAACATATTTTAACAAAAACGTTGCTAATAAACGTTTATGAATAAAGGCCCCAGTGTTCTGAACACCCAAATTTGTAAACGTATTTATGATTTTTTTATATACGAAATAATAGAGCTGATATCAAAGTACGCCCCGATGGAGACCTTACAGCGATTTTATCTAAATATATTAAACCGTCGTGTCGCTGGCTGACTGACAATCAACGCACAGCCTGAACCACTGAAGATATAAATATGAAAATTGGAATGTATATTCCTTGGGCGATAAGAAAGGATTTTGCGGAAATCAACCCCTAAAAGGGTGAAACGGGGTGTAAACGTAGTCGCAGGCAACTGCTGGTATTTCATATGTCTAAAGCTCTTATTTTTCACTCTCTGATACGCTTACAATGATAAGAGAATAAACACGTTTTAATAAAGGCGTTTATGAATTTGGGGAAAAGGTTTTTTTCTTAAAATATTTTTTAACAAGTTACTGTTGTCGAATATGCACCAAAAATAATTATTAATAGGTATGTAATGTGTCGCAATTATATTTTTGTCACATTAATTTGTAAAACTGCACAATATTATGGTACTGGAAATGCAAAATAAGAGGCATTCATATTTTGTTATAATATTATTACTTAGGATATAAACGTGTTTCTTATGTACATGCAATATGGCCGACAGCACCACGCTATATTTAATTAATATTTTGTTGTATTTTCATAATTATTTATTGTTAAGATTAAATGTGTTTAATCTAAAGGTTACGAAGGTAATTTTTATATTCCTCTGGGACCACATACAACTATTCGAAACATGTCTTTATGTTTTATAAGCAACTGCAGCTTTTTTTTTATATAACTGCAAATTCCAGTTTGTAATGTATTGATTAATGATGATTGTACAATATGTAAAAGAAACTTGCTTTAATTTTTTTGTATTAATTTTGCGTACATATTAGGTACCTAATATATTTTTTAAACTTAAATAACTTTGAGGCACAAATGCGTTATATTATTATGAGATAACACTGAACTCTGTTCGCCGAGAGTTGATAAATATTATATACTTAATTTTCGCAATTGATTTTTGAATTTGTTTTTTTTTGTATTTTTTTTATATCCACTTTTGGGTCATTGTTTTTTACATGCGTTGTATATGCGCTTGTCCACAAGAGATGTAAAGACATGTTTTGCACTATTTAGTATTTGTTTACTTCACAAATTATTTTTTTAATAAAAAAATTAAATATTTTTGCTATTGTAAGAAGCATGTATTGATACAAACTCTTCCATATTTAACAATAAATATCTTAATGGTATATGTGGGTGTTCACAGACGCTATGTTATATTTTTAAATCGGTGTCGCACTAAATGAGCTAAAGAATCCTCTAAAACTTTTAAAATACCTCAACAGAACTGATCACTCCTTAAATAGCCTTAAAAAATCGGCTAAAAGATTCCACGTTTGCCACTTGTCTTCCGCTTGGTACCACGGGGCCCGTAGACACGGTTTCGGAAACTTACCGTGAAGGTACAAAAACCATTTTTTTTCTAAAATATATTTTTGTATAGAATTTTCAGTAGCGTGTGTGAATCCCCTCTTAGGAGGCACCAGTGATCGACACTAACATTATTGTACAAGTATGTATAGTTCACTTTAATCATTAACAATGCCAACAGATAGTTGAGCTAACCGCGACTAAACTCCATAAGTTCGTTTCACTATCGTGGCCTTGTGTTATATAGCATGTGAAGGTCCGCGCGTGCCTCCGCGTCGTTACCTCGATATGATTATAAAATGTTATTGTTTGATTGAGAGCCCTTTGTGTCCGACATGTTGTTTCTGTAGAAAATGTGACAAATCCAGCATTGTTGCTATATATTGCATCAAAGTTGAGGGTGACGGTCCCGTCCGTGGGAATTTATCGTGTATTTCCTAAAAATGCATCTTTCAAGCTCAAATTTATTTCGCGCCTACATAACTATAAAATGATTGTGTATGACTTATCATTTCAATAATTAAACTAATATTTTAGCCAAATTACTGTCAATGTATTGGCGTAAAAATACTGACGACAACAGAGCCACCTGTTGACTTTTACCTCATATTCCACCTTCTACAATGTATCCGCTATTAAGACATTTGGAAGCGGCATATAATATAAATTCTTGCTTCGAAAAAGATCAATTATTTGTCATATTTTTGACGGAAATAAAATGGCGGACTCGTGTGGCGCCTTAAATGTGAAACTGGAGCATTTATTTATTTTTAATATAATAATCTTAAAACCAGTGTTTTGCTACTCTGAAGTATAGATAGAAGGCTTTTTAATGTTAGATAAGTATTTTGTGCCTTGCTCGCTGTATGTTAATATTAACTATATAGGTGTTCTTTATTTATTATTGTAATTTAAAATGTGGGAGTATTTGCATTTAAATAAATATATAGTCACATACTTTGTTCACTAATACAAATTATATTGTAGAGTTTGAAAGTATTTACAGTAAAACCAGCTTATTTAATATCTTTTGAATACGGCCGATTAAACGGTAGCTTCCCATTAGTATTACCCCCTACATACAAACTTTACCTCATTATAATATTTGTATAGTAAATTTAATTAGAAAAAAAAATTATATCAGTATCGGGTTCTTTTAAAATAGCTTAACATTCAAAGAATTATTCTATTTAAATAACTACTATTTTCAACTACCCAGCTCTATGAAGCTGGTTTTTCTGTATTGTATCCATTTATTTGAAAATGTCAAAATTCATTCTGAAGTTAACGATATTATAATTTTATTGTAAAAAACTAAATTATTGATATTTACCGTGTGTTAGAATTTTCCGTGCGTTTCCAAATTATAGATAACCGTCCTCGGTAAAATAAAATTATAAATTTAATTTTGAGTAATTTTTGACCTTTCACGTCAGGCTTAGAATAATGTTAAAATGGAAATTTTAATATGTTAAAGTTTAAAAGTAGAGACCCCATATATTTATACTATAATAATGATAATCACAGACTGAAGTATTTACAAAAAATTACTAATTACTAAATTTGTTTTCAGAAATTGTTAAGTACTAATTTTCCTATAAAAACTTTTTGATCTCTACTATCTTTCCATATTAACCTTTAAATAAATATGAATAATACTTCATTTTTATTTTTTAATTTATTTCTCTAGTTGTTGATTACTTAATGTTTTTGTCGAAAATAATTTGAGTGTTCATTCTAATTGTCAAAAATAAATATTGTATTTTGTTTTGTTTGTAACATGTAATGATGTAACCGTAGATAGAAATAAAATAGATTGTATATGCCTGTTGAATATATCAATTTTGTTATATTCACCTACCTTGGGACTATACAGCATTATGATAAAATTGTTATAGTAAATCCATTTTATCAATAGTCTACCTACATTTTAACTTTTCAATATAGGACCAATATTGTCCAAGGTATACATAATATAATATATATCAACTTTATGTGATTGTTGTTTTGCGGAAAGCCTTTTTGTATGCAATGAAAATGGAATAAAAATAATAATAAAATAGTTGTTATCTTAGTTTTATTTCTATTATTATTTGTCTCTCATAAATATAAATACACTCCCGGACATCTGAATCGAGTCACCTTGCATTTTAAGGTTTGGAGTACTGAAGCTTAAAAAAAATGTATGATGAAGGAAAAAGTTTTGATGCAGTATTAATGCTGGCACATTTAACTATTTTTCTACTGAGTATTATTCTAAATTTAAATTTAAATTACAGAAAAAAGCCGAGCTAGGTCACTGATTTGAAAAAATACGACTGCAGAAAGTTGTGATTGAAGCAATTTAAGTTTGTTATTTTTTTTTATTTAATGATAACTGTTTAAAAAAAGTTTAGTACAGTTTTTCTTATAATTTAAACTGATTTCGGCTTTAAAATTATGGATACTACACCTGAAGTTGCCGCGCAAGCCGTAGCGCTTCTTCAATCTGGGCTAAGTCAACGAAACGTAAGTGCACAACTTAACATAAGTCGTTCTGCCGTTCAAAGAGCATACCAGCGGTATCTAGAGAGTTTCCGAGTGACAACGGCAAGACAAGGGTCGGTTTATTTTCACTACCACCTTACGAAATCGACACCTGACGTCTGTTCAGATACAAAGAAACCTCCGAGACTTCAATGGAGTGGCTGTAAGCTCTTGGACCATTAGAAGGCGACTCAATGAACGTGGTCTAAAACCACATAAGCCAGCCAATGGACTCAAATTGACACGAGCTCACCGAATGGCTCGCCTACAGTTTGCGCGCGAACATTTAAATTGGACTCAACAACAATGGAGCCAGTTACTCTTCACTGATGAATCCAAGATAATGCTGTACGGTAATGATGGAAGGAGTAAGGTGTACCGAAGGGAGGGCGATCGTTTCGCGCAATGCATTGATGAGAAACTGTGTTATGGTGGAGGATCATGGACAGTCTGGGGAGGAATTTCTATGGAAGGCAAAACTGAGCTTGAGGTTGTAACGGGACCACGGCTGCCGCGCTTAAATGGCAACCGATACATTCTTCAATGCTTAGAGAACCATGTGATGCCATATGCTGGATTTATTGGCCAGGGTTTCATTTTTATGCACGATAATGCAAGGGCCCACACTGCGGGAATCGTCAGGGAGTACCTAAATGACGTTGGTGTCACTGTCATGAGATAGCCAGCACGAAGCCCTGATATGAACCCTATAGAGCTTTTATGGGATGAGCTGAAGAGGCGTGTTCGAGCTCACTACCCTGCCCCGCAAACCATACAGGAGCTGAAAACCGTCATCTTGGAAGAATGGGAGAACATTCCTCAACACGTCATAATGGCGTTGATAAATTCTATGCCAAACCGTATGACGGCCGTGATAAATTCACTCGGGGGTAATACAAGTTAATAAATAAACTTTTTTTTAAATTAAACCATATTTTTTCTCAAACAAATTGTGCTTTGAAAAAAGCCGATATCGACTTGATCAATCTTAACTCGATTTGTTTAGTACAAATTTAGTTCAAACTTAGAACAATAGCATACTAAAACGATGTTTAGTATATTAGCTTCAAAACTGCATCAAAACTTTTTCCTTTGTCATACATTTTTTTAAAGCTTCAGTACTCCAAACAATAAAATGCAAGGTGGCTCGATTCAGATGTCCCGGACAGTAGTATAACTTAAAAATTATTAGGTTAGCGACGAGCGTGGTTCGGATAGTGTGACCACGAACCCAAAATATTAATAAAAATGTGACCACGAGCACTGGTGGGTGATAATGGGTAGGACCACGAGTCGGAAATCGAAATAATGTGTTCATCGTAAGAAAGTATGTGACGGAACGAAATGTTAACTTTATACTTTGTTTGTTATTTCTAATTCGTTACCCAGCATTGGTTTCGTGATTATAGGAATAATAATTTATTATCAATTTTCTCAATTCTTATCATTCATCCCAACAAAATTTCTCGCACATAGGCTTGCTAGCGCCATCTATTGTCAGTTAGGTTAGGAGTTTCACATTCTACCGTAAACAACTTTATTCCTTTCCTATTGAATCCCCTATTCACGACAATGACGGACTGTCTATTCTATAGGATACTATCAGGGTCTTTATTTTAACCTAAATTTAGGCTTGCTACCTACTATATTTAAAATCAAAAAGAAATTGAAGAGTACAAGAATTTATTACCTTATTACATAAATTTAAAATTATTAACAAATAAATAATTTTTAATAGGCACTTGCCGAAGACAAACTGAAATAAAACAGCTCAAATAGAGACGTCATTTTATTTTCTATATTTTACAATGATACCTAATCATGGCGGGTAAAGTAACTTAAAACTAAACAAAACAAATTATCCAATCGGACGTAAATATAACATACTTAGTACATACACTCCTAGCTTCTACATAATAATGTGTCCGTGTTCCCTATGCTATAATTATATCACTGGCACTTTCAGGTTTGTTGCTACACTGTGGTCTACAACATCCTCACAGATATCCTTCGCTCGAGTAAGGTGGCATTGTTGCGGGTGGTTAGCGCCCTCTGTGCGTCAAACGAGGTCCGGAAGGCCACTCTCGCGTCCCCCGTGGGCTGACCTCGCTCGTTAAACCGCCGGATGACGTCATCCTGCGTCAACTCGAACTCCCGGAAGAAGGCGAGCAGATCGTCCACAGTAGCGCGGAACGGGACATTCTCTAGACACAGCACGCAGCCCGGTGCGCCGAAGTCCTGCAGCGCGGGGTCGGCGTCCGCGTCCGGCTCGGGCCCGCGACTGTCACCGTCGAACATGCCGCGCCCGCGGGACATACCGCGCCCCCACCCGCGTCCCCCGCGGTCGTACCCCCGCCCCCGATCAAGCCCTCGGTCGTACCCTCCTCCGCGCCTCATTCCGCGTCCTCGGTCGAATCCGCCCCGCGACTCGAACCCGCCCCGCGATCTCTCGAACCCCCCACGATCGTACCCTCCCCGACCGCGGTAAGGAGGTCTGTACCCGCCGCGACGCGGCATGTCGTAGTGTGGGCGGCCGTCGTCCATCCTGTCGTCGAAGGAGGGCGCGGGACGGGTTGACATCGCGAAAGGGACGGGGGCGGGTACGCGGCGAGGACCTTCTAGCGCCTCCTCGACCACCGTCCGGCTCACCAGGTCGAGCGACACCCGACACCCGGACATGTTGGCGCCGTTCTTGGTAGCCGCCCGGCGCGCCTCTTGCACGCTTCGGAACTCGCAGAAACAGTCCCCGGACGGCAGGCCCTGCGCGTTGAGCATCAGATGTATGCGGGCCGGGACCGCGCCCGTGTCCGACAGGAACTCTACGATGGACCGGTCAGTCGCAGCCGGCGGGAGACCCTTCATGAGGGTGCAGATGAGCGGGTCGTCATCGTCGTCTTCCAGCGTGATCGATTTCTGTTGTTGCGGCGCTGGCATCTGCACGTGCGGCGGAGCGCGTGGACTGCCCCACTCGCCCGAGAAGCCGAACTGAGGATCTGCGAAATGCGCGGCCGAGTCGCCAGCGGGCCCTGACGGCTGCGGCTGCGGGCGGCGCTGTCTGGGGTCTCGGGGTGGCTCGGCCGGGAGTGGATCTGTCTGCTCGAACGGGTGGTCGGCCGGGCGCGGCAGATCCCGCTCGTCGAACGCGGTGACTGTAGCGAGAGAACGACCGAACACGTAGCGGTCTCGGTGTTGCATAGCGTCGCGCGCGTCCTCCGGTTTCACAAAGTGCAGTAGTGCGGCGCGGGTACGGGGCGCGTCTCCGTCCGTGAGCGTGATGGACAGCAGCGAGTACTGACTGAACATCCGGATGATGTCATGCTCCTTCACGTAGATGGGCAGGTCGCTCAGGCGGAGCACGGTGAACCCGGGCGGGTCGAGTAGCGGAGCGGGAGGGGGCGCCTGGTCTATGTCGTTGTCATCGCGGTACGGCATAAACGAGTCGACAGCGTTGTTGTAGATGAGGTCGTCCAGCGGCTCTACCATCACGGCAGCTCCCTTGAGCTCGGCCGGATGTTGCTGGAGCGCGAGGTGACGGGAGCGCGCGTCACAGAACCGGACGTAGATGTTGCCAGAGCGGCGGCCGGACGAGTCGTTGATCATCTTGATGCCGTGCTTGTCGATCGGGAACGGGAAGAACCGTCTCACGTCGCCGTAACTAGTGTGTGTGGGAACGCCCCGTATAGCTAGACAGCAGTCCCGCTCGTCCGGCGTGTCGTTGTCGAACCGCGAGGGTCGACCGCCTCTGCGGGGGAGCCCACGCGGCGGTCCGTGTGCCCCTCGCCCGCGCGTCCCGTTCGTCATTATCTCTCCCTGGAAGGCGTTCGGGTCGCGCTTCTTGCCAAGCTCCTGCAGCCGGTTGAACGTCTCCATCATGCCCTTGTCGGCCGCCGGGTACGGGGCGGGTGCGGGCTGCGGGGCTACCGGGGAGTTGCGGTATCGGTTGTCGACGGAGAACTCGGGCACGAGCGGAGGCGGCGGCGGCGGCGGCTGGGGACGCTCGGCCGGTCCGTTCTGGTTCTGCGGAGAGGTGCGGCGTTCCGGGCTGCGTCTGTCGGAGCGGGAGCGGCGCGGCGGAGAACGTTCATGAGAGCGACTGCGATCCTTGCGGTCCCTGCGGCGGTCCCGGCGGTCTCTACTGCGGCTCCGGTCACGGCGACGTCGCTCGGACCTGTCTCGGGAGCGAGAACGATCCCGTCGCTCCTTCCTCGGTCGGTCCTTCTTGTCACGCGACCGTGAGCGACTTCGCCGTCGATCTTGCTCCTTGCTGCTACGTCGCGAGCGGTCATCGTCGCGGGCCAGCGCGGGCGTGTCGTTGACGAGCGGCGGCGGCTCTATGACGGCCGGCTGCGGTATATCTAGCGGGTTGCCGAGCCCGGGGATGATGAGGCCGGAGTAGCCGTTAGAAGGTGGGAGCGGTGCGGTCGGCGGTGCGGGTGCGAGCTGCAGTGGTGCGGGTGCTGGTGGCTGCAGCGCAAGGACCGGCACACTCTGTCTGGCAGCTTCGATGACCTTGTGCATCTCTGACCGCGAGCTGAGAAGTAACTTCACCTGAATTTCCTTCAATTTCCCTCCGTCCATCATCATTCCTTGACGGGCGTCTTCGTCTGTACTGTAACAAGCAGAAAACATAACTTACTTTAATAAAATTACTATTATTAGTTTCATCACTTACTTATGGAAGCGAAACTACATACAAATGAACATGAAAGTAAGATAAATGCAGTGGAAATGCGGTCGTAATATAAAGCGTATTGACCGCATCCGGAACAGTGTCATGATGTTTTGACTAAAATGAAGAAAAGTATATAAACTATATATAAATATACCTCGTCAGGACTGGCCACTTGTTAGGTATAGCCTCACTAATATCATCGGCTAAAAGAAGAAGACTTGGTCTTCAGCTGGGTACCCTACACGGTTTCGGGAGCCGTAAGGCAATCCGTGAAGAAAGAAAAAGTAGTTTGGTTTAGACACGTTGAAAGAATGAAGGATGAAATATTGACTAAAAAGGTTTATATGGCTGAAGTGAAAGGGAATGCTGGCAGAGAGCGACCTAGGTGTACCTTTATTGAACCTACGAGATTGAACATACATAATCATCGAGCATGTATGAAAGATATGATGAAAATAATAGAAAATAAAGAGGTATGTCAGGATCGTAACAAATGGCATTCGATTGTCTCTGCCTACCCCTCTTGGGATAAACGGCGTGATGATACATAGATAGACTATTTTTTTTTTAACAGAGCATGGCAAGTGTTTTGATTTGGCAGAACAGCGATCTTGCGAGGGTGTTTACCTTTCTACAGTCTACTTGTAGAAAACTCAAATGGACTTTTAGAATTACCTAAACGAAATTTGTTTGTCCTTCTTTCTTTCCATTTTTTGCACAGATATAACTGGAGGACCGAAGAGTTACATAGGTTACTATTTATCCCGGGAAAACTTTGATAAATTACTTCTCTACCGGTGCGAAGCTGGAGAAGGTCATGAGCTAGTGTTAAAAAAACTAAGGACACGTTTAGGAAATGACGCTCTTCCATACTAGATATTGAGACAACTACTAAAAGTACACAGCTCATAGACACAACTGACAAAATTATCAAAGTAATTTAAACCTTATTTCATGCACATTAGAGAAATTCTTACAAAATTATTGAAAAAGATTCCGAGACTTGTTGAAATATTTTGAGTTTTTTATCAAGAACATAAAATATTGAATTATATTTACAGTATCATGTTATTTTTATCATTAATGAAAGTTATGTAGTTATAGAGATATTTGTACCGAAACTCACCCTGGTTTCATAGTTTTCGCGGGATGAGAGTAAGGAAATATCAGTTTATTGCATGCCAAAAGAAAAATAAAACGTACTTCAAAATTCAACATTGTACCAGTTTTCGTAAATACATTAACGCAAAAGGAACAAAAAGGGACAGTGTTATGTCATACGGAATTCTTGTGTGGGGTAATGCCGCGGAGGTAAATAGTATTTTTAATTTACAAAAAAGGGCTATTCGTGCAATATACAAAATGAGTCCACGAGAGTCACTAAGGGAAAAATTTAAAAGTATTAAAATATAATGAATTTAATGTATGTCCGTAAAATATTTCTACGATAGGCATAATGTAAATACAAGAAGTAAACATAAGCTCTCTGCCAGGCTCCATAAGGTTGGAGGTTCATTTAAATGTTGTTGTGTGAAATTTTATAACAAACTTCCAACCCATGTACAAGATTTATCTATTAAGAAATTTAAATTATTTATTAAAAGTAAACTTTTGTCCAAGGCATATTACAATATAGAATTATAGATGATTATTTTGAAGCATGGTAAAGCATGGGACTAAATTGTTATAAATGTAACTTTATTTTATTTATTTTTGGTTTGACGTTGATAAGCAATGCATGATTCTACATCAATAAAGATTATTTGATTTGATTTGATTTGAAAAGAGATCTGTTAGAGATAAATTGAACGAAGCGCACCCGCGTTAATAGTTACTGCTCCGGTCCTTTGGGTCGTAGCGTGATGTTATTAGCCTATAACCTTCCTCAACAATTGGGCTATCAAATGCAAACATATTTTTTCAAGTCCGACCGGTAGTTCCAGAGATTAGCGTATTCAAACAAACTCTTCAGTTTTATTATTAGTATATAGATAGGTGCGTCGGTGGCCGAGTGGTTAAGACGTCTGGTACTAACTTAGGCGGACCACGATTCGATCACGGCCATTTACCAATTATTTATTTTTATTTTATTAATTTAATTAAAAAAAACTTAGTACATATACCTCAACAGAAATGACCACTTGTTAGGTATAGCCTCACAAATACCATCGGCTGGGTACCCTGGGACCGATAACACGGTTTCAAAGGCAACCCATAAAGAAAAAAAATTTAGTCGGCCACCTAGCACCACCTAATGTTTGAAATAAATAAAAACAATACCATCAACATCCTAACGCCTACAAGTTCATAACGAGGCTAATTTTGCACAGAGATAGTCGGTTGGCCAGAGAGTGACATAATACTTATGACTACTTTTTATCCCGGAAATCCTTCGAAAATCCTGGAGAAAATCTTTGATAAAATAAAATTAATATAGATAATTATGTGGCATTTGTATGTACGAACTGAGTGAAATCAATAGATTAAAAATGTGTTTCGCGGGTGCACAAACCAAAACCACTCAAGAACAAGACTAAATTAGTGTGGTCACTGTGGTTTAGCTGCGACGGACCGGATTTTTAATAAAATGGTAGGACGTAACGTATCTATATTTTATATTTTATCAAAGGAATAAACCATGCTTTTTTAAAATTTTAAAAATATTTGGCCAATATAAAAGAAGCGAAAAAGGCTACATGCACGTTATGCAACATATTAGTTAATTTTTTTTTGTTGTAGTTGAAAGAAAAGCAGATTACGAATTACGAACCTCGCTGAGAGTGACATATTGTTGCACTCGTGTGTTTAGAGATTGAAGTACAAGTATGAAAAGAAATCCCGGACTTTTTCCTTTCAGGGGGCCCGATATACACAAAGAAAAAAATTGTATGGCGTTGGTCGATGATACTTTTATTTATGATGATTTAAAGTCGAGTATGTAGATTACGAATGTCGAAGAATCCAAAACTTTTTTTTTCGGAAGCTGGTTATTTTCATCCCTAAACTTTTAAATTGCGTATATCTCCCGAGGAGAAGTCCTACGTCCAAAGTTTCTACCCTACATAGCATTGTCTGTTATTGAAGTACAAGCACGTAAAGAAATCCCGAACTATTTCCTTTCAGGAGGCCCGATATACACAAAGAAAACGTTTGTATGGAGTTGGACCACATACTTGTCACAGATGATTTAAATGAGATTTGATAGATCGCAACATAAGTATCATTTTTTATTATGGAGTGAAAAAAAATCATCCAGTAAAAAAAGTTACACGTATTTAAAAGGGAGTAAATTTTTTTTAAATCAGTAACTGCGGTAGAATCTTCGAAAGTACCTATATATTCTATTACAAACGTGGAATAACATTGTCTTAAAACCAAATATTTTTAAAATCCGTCTCAGGGTTCTCGAAATAGACATTTACTGCACATAATGTTGTATGAAAATCCATAACATCCCGCTCTGGGTTTTTTTTAAATTAGGTTCCTTTTCTGCAGGCACTTATTATAAAGGTACTTTTTAAGGTAGACGTATCTATCTATCATCACGCCTTTCATCCCAAGAGGGATAGGCAGAGACAATCGAATGCCATTTGTTACGATCCTGACATAAATCTCTTTTGCTTCTTTTATATTCATCATACCTTTCATACATGCTCGGCGATTGTGTGTACTTTTAATATTTCCATCGATCAACATATTTTTATATGTTCAATAAAAGTACATCTAGGTCGTCCTCTGCTAGCATTTCCTTTCACTTCAGCCATATAAACCTTTTTAGTCAACCTTTTATCCTTCATTCTTACGTAGATTCAAAGTAGACGTAATTATAAGATTTATGTGGCGGGCATGTTGCTTTATTAAATAATTTCTTTTTTATTAATTTTTCATGACGTTGGCGATGTAAATTTGGAAAAGCAGGTTGCTAACCTCGCTAAAGTGTGACTTTTTATTTCACTATTATTTTCAGAGCGAATTTAACACTCGAAAAAAACATGGGCTGTTTGGCTGTCTTTGCCTTTGCCTTCCATTAAAAAAAATATTGTCGACGTTTTGGCGGACTTTGTTTGTCTGGAATTTTTTTTTTCTGAATAAAGAAACTTTTGATTAGTAAGTACCTAAATTTTTTTTGTTGAAAGAAAAGCAGGTTATGAACCTCGCTGAGAGTGACTTATTATTGCACTTGTGTTTTTTTACCTCGGTCCAACAATAAGTAGCTTTCTGCTCGGGTCAGTAATCGACTATTTTCCAATTTTAGACTCAGAGATAAACTATTTTTTCATCCCATCTATTCGAAAAGCGACGGTTTGTTCCTAAATAAGTGCGAGTAAAGTGAGTCTTTTCTCCAAGAGACTTTCACAGCGGGCAATAATGAGTTTTGAATTTGGAACATGAATGTTGCTTCTAATAAAACCCCCCACAGATGACACATCTTCTTTATCGTCTACCGTTTGTGTATGCTCGGACCTTTGAGTATTTATCAAAGGAGACGTGAAGGGTGTAAATGACCGAACATTTTTTTCTGCCACTTTTGGCAGGGGGGGGGGGGTAAACGCCTAGTACTAGGCCCTGTACCACTGTATTTTTCTGTCGTTTTATTGTCGCAACGGATTTTACGTTATATGATGATTATGTTAAAATACAAACATAATAATTATAATTAATGATTGGAAACACTAAGTTTGACGCCCTACATCGCCTTTCCCGTTTAAAACATCACAATTAACTATTTTCCTAGAGCTCTTGTCTCGCGACACAAAACGATACCAACGAAATCTAAGGTAACTTATTACTGCCAGTCAGTATAACTGGTCAAAGGGGAAAAAATTGGCGAAAGGGGGAGCCCGTCTATGGCCCCTCCATAGGCTTAGTACTCTGTGGCTCGGACGCACAGAATATGTGTAATGTGTGTGGGCCTCATTATAGTGTTCCGAGACCAACGAGATTGAACGCAATTTATGAATAAAGTGACTGGCAGGTAAGAACTAAGATGGGCGACGACCACAGAACTTCTCGACGCTCCGGCTAAATAAAAAACAAAACTACGTCCTGTCCTCTTTGTTTACGGATTGTTTACATTTTGAAATAATTGAAATTACTTTATAATAAACTAGCATTCCGCCCCCGGCTTCGCCCGTGGATATTTACGAACAAAATAATATATACCCTATACCTACCCCCACCCCTACCCCTACTTCTACTCTTACCCCCAACCCTCTACCACTACCTCTATATCATCAATAGTTTTCGCAGCGCACGCGATGTAAGGAATTTCTTAGGTAATTTTTTTACACCTTGGGTTACATTATTGGAGTTTTAGTAAGGATTTTTTTGAAAATAGAATATAGCCTATGTCACTCAGGGTGAATGTAGCTTTCCAATGGTGAAAGAATTTTTGAAATCGGCACAGTAGTTTTTGAGTTTATTCATTACAAACATACACACACACAAAAATACAAATCTTTCCTCTTTATAATATTAGTATAGATATAGATATACTAATACGACTTCAAATAAAATATATTCACGAGTTGTACCTAAAAGCGCCTCTTATTTATTTTTCTCATAGAGGGGGATGAAAAGTAGACTGTATGACTCGGCCGCAAAATTATGTTTTACCCAGAGTACTTCGAATTCCTCGCTATGCTTAGGATTCTACTCTAGAATTCTTCGCTCCGCTCTATTTTCAAAATAACGCCCTCGCCATAAAAATACTATTTTGCTCCCTTGTGATACAATCTAATATTGTATTCCTTTTAAGGGTCCTATATCCATAATTTTTCTGGGATAAACTATTCCAATTTCTCTGTAAATAATCCACCTGTGTCACTATAATTTAGCATATACACTCATGGACAAATTTAGAGGAACGCAAAAAAAAAGTTTGATTTCTCCTGTTGTAATTATCGCGCGTACTAGCCACAAACATTGGTAAATGAATTAAAAAAAAATAAAGTCGTGGAATGTTTTTTTTTCGAATTTCATTTGTTTTTATGTAATTATTGCGTCATACTGGGTTCATTCATACTGTGAAAAAAATTTCTAAACTTTTGAATTTGAGCTAAAATCTAGGTTTTGTTTAAATTTTTGCCTTGTCTGTCTTGTATCGTGTTAAGTGTGAATTGTTGTTGCAAATAAACTCAAAATGCCAGAACTAAACGACACTGAAGTTGCTAAAGCTGTAACTTTAATAGAAATGGGGTACACCTACAAACATGTAGCCCAAACATTACGAGTATCAAAATCTGTGATACACCGAGTTGTCAAGAGGTATCGACAGACCGGACGGTATACGAGACTCGCAGGACAGGGACGGAAACGGAAGACTGCGGCCAGAAATGACCGGTTCATTGTAACCAGTGTACTTAGAAACCGGACCTTAACTTTTTCTGAGGTAAGAACGAGGCTCCAAGAAGTTCGAGGAGTTGCAGTAAGCACTAAAACTGTGAGAAGAAGACTGAAAGCTGCCGGAATAAATTCACACTTACCTGCCCGAGGTCCCCTTCTTGCCACATGCCATCGAGTAGCTCGAGTTAATTTTACTCGCAATCATGAAAATTGGAATGACGAAGCATGGAGTCAAGTTTTATTCACAGATGAGTCTAGATTCTGTCTGAAGCCAGATGATGGAAGGATTAAAGTGTGGAGACGCCCGGGAGAGAGATACGCTCAGTGCAACATCATTGGAAAAGAGGCATATGGTGGTGGGTCAGTTATGGTATGGGGAGGTATTTGTATGGGGGCACGTACGGAAGTCTATGTTGTTGAGAATGGGTCACTAACAGCGGCACGGTATATAACTGAGATTTTGGAAGAAATTGTAGTACCATTTGCCCCTTTAATAGGAGATGGATTTGTTTTTATGCATGATAATGCACGTCCTCATACTGCGGCCATAGTAATCGAATACCTTCGAGACGTTGAAATCAATGCTATGGGGTGGCCAGCGCGCTCGCCAGACTTAAATCCTATAGAGCATGTATGGGATAAGCTGGGGAGACAAATTAAGAAAAGAAATCCTGCCCCAGAAAATTTGAGAGATCTTAAAAATGCATTACAAGAAAAATGGACCGCAATTCCTCAAGATTTTATTCATAATTTGATTAAGGGTATGCCAAGGAGACTGAAAGCAGTTCGAAGAGCTAGAGAGGGCAACACTATGTTCTGAGTATAGTCAAAGTTATAGCCTTTCATATAAAACTACAAAAATGTACAAAAGTACAAAAAGTTTATTTCCTGTAAAATTCTTATTTTTTCTTAATTTGGTTAATTTTTGTCATTTAATAAATTCTTTTGTCAAAATTTTATTTTTAAATTAACGAATTATAAGCAAAATCCTAATTAATAAACTTATTTGTCACAAATATCTAAGATTTTTTGTTTTATACTTGCGTTCCTCTAAATTTGTCCATGAGTGTAGTTACTTATTGAATATATCTAAGTGAAATAGCTCTTATTTGGGTATATAATTATAATGGGTTTTATTGAAAAGAAAGTATAAGTGGTTAAACTTTAAGGCAGGGATCAACTTTGCACTCCGGTAGGCGGATGCTTATGTAGGATGATATAAGGTTGAATAATATTGCTTGGCATATTTTACGTGGTCATGCAGCTACACTTGAAATTTCACTTATTTTGTAGCTTTTTCTTAAAATTTGTTAAAGAAAAACAATGAAACAGTGAAAGTAATCGGTTAAAGTTTTAATAGATTATTCAAGCTATTTGATTCTTAAAAAAAATGTAGTTGTTGTCGCGCAAAATATTGTGAAGTTTGTTATAGAGGTATTTTGCATTTTTTTTTTCAATAGACCAAAACACTTATGAAATATCTATGCGGTTAAAGTTTTATGTAGTATTATTTGCTAATTTCTATATTTTTTTGAGGTTGAGATTGATTCCTGACACTTCAAAGTAAGCGTTCAAAAATGCCACTTTTTAGTAGATATCGTGTTTGCACCCTGCCTAACTGGCCTCAATAGAAAAGATTTGCCAGTCCCGGCTTCACTCAGGGAAACATTTTGAAATGTTACATAAGAATTTATTCCGAAAGATTTCTAGGATAAAATAAATCGCGGAATCCGTTATTCACTTATACTGTGTTAAAGCTCAGGTTCTAAACAAGATAGGTCCATGTTTAATACTCGTAAACCTTCCCAGTGAATCAACCTATCTAATAATGAAAACCGCAACAAAATACGTTCAGTAGTTTTTGCGTGAAAAGAGCACTGACAGACAGACAGACGCGGCGTGGGACTTTGTTTAATAATATGTACTTAGCAATGAATACCATATTCAGTTGCCCATGCAAGGTATAAAGGCCTTTTTTGTTCTGTAATAGGTAACACTTTTAGCCAATCTTTCATCGTTCATGCATTCAATATAAAATTCAGCATAAAATAAGTGCAATAACAGTGTCTACAGATTTTTCAGGATATCTCTCATTGATAGTCGAAATTTTAAGGAGGATATTTGTATGTCTACTGGATCTACTGAATTGAAATTGTCTATTGATGGATACAAAATTTATACTGATTTTTGGGGAAAAAAATTGGTTCGGGATCTTCAGACGGCGTGGCTTTTTAGATACCTTTATCCTATTTTTCACAGGGGTAGGCAGAGAAGACGAAGCACCACATCCACAGCAGACAGGTAATCCTCGATTCATACATACATCGATTCCACCCATTCAATATCGCTTACGCAGAGGCGGCCCGAGAGGAGCGGCCGCTCCTAGGCGCCAACATCCGATTAACAACCGCGAGCGAAAAGTAAATAATTTTTTGCTTTCTTTTGGTGGTGGTTATAATATAACCCAATGAAGTTAAATTCGTACAAGATTGCAAATTGTATGTGTCCACAAAGCATTCTTAATTTTACCGCATAATACAGGTTTGTTCTTTAACCACGACTTTGTTGGCTGTTTGGCGAAGTTACCCGTGCGTGCTTTATGTCACCTGCGCGCGCATAGCTAGCGCGACGCGGGAAAAAACAAAACATGCGCACCATTTTCCATAAATATTTGTTAACATTTTCGCCGTGTTGTGGTTAATTATCAAAAATGTCGACTTCAAGTGGCGAAGAATACGTAAATTTGACTCCATGAAGTTTGTTTTTTTCCTCGCAAGTGTGTTGATAAACGTCATATGAAACGCGTGTGCATTGGTCATTATTACATACTCAGCTCTCTTATCGCGCTCGCCTCGTGGCTCGCGCCTCGTACGTAATGACCAACATAGCACACTTGTATCATGATGTACTATTCTAGTACCTACTTGAACCTTTTTCAGTAAGTAATAAAGATATGATTGAAAAATGTTATAATTTTTAAGAAAGTACCCTTTTCTGTAAATGAATATAATATGTATCATGTAGGTACCTAATTTTTTGATGTGACAACGTCTTATAATTCGATGAAGCCGGCTGCACGCACGAAAAAACATGACTCATGCGGCGTTACTCTCCTACTTGAGTGAGCGATGCGTCCGCGTGGACAGCTTCATTATGACGTTGTCACGTTCAACTATCGTCAGTAAACTGACTTTACAGACAACCGATTTTTTTAAACAAGCTTTTATATTGGTAAAAGAAGAAATAAATATTTTTATTCCGATTGGAAAGAAGCCATTTTGAATTACAGTGAAATGTAGAAGAGTCGAATTGAATCTCATTTCTTACCGGTGCATGTATTACAGTGAAATGGAGAAGAGTCGAATTGAATCTCATTTCTTACCGGTTCATGTATTACAGTGAAATGGAGAAGAGTCGAATTGAATCTCATTTCTTACCGGTTCATGTATTACAGTGAAATGGAGAAGAGTCGAATTGAATCTCATTTCTTACCGGTTCATGTATTACAGTGAAATGGAGAAGAGTCGAATTGAATCTCATTTCTTACCGGTGCATGTATTACAGTGAAATGGAGAAGAGTCGAATTGAATCTCATTTCTTACCGGTTCATGTATTACAGTGAAATGGAGAAGAGTCGAATTGAATCTCATTTCTTACCGGTTCATGTATTACAGTGAAATGGAGAAGAGTCGAATTGAATCTCATTTCTTACCGGTGCATGTATTACAGTGAAATGGAGAAGAGTCGAATTGAATCTCATTTCTTACCGGTGCATGTATTACAGTGAAATGGAGAAGAGTCGAATTGAATCTCATTTCTTACCGGTGCATGTATTACAGTGAAATGGAGAAGAGTCGAATTGAATCTCATTTCTTACCGGTGCATGTATTACAGTGAAATGGAGAAGAGTCGAATTGAATCTCGTTTCTTACCGGTGCATGGTAGGTATTACAGTGAAATGGAGAAGAGTCGAATTGAATCTCATTTCTTACCGGTGCATGTATTAGTGGGCTATTCCACTATCATATAAATATGATCCTATTTATATGATTCATAGAAATATGACAATTATATGAGTGTAATATCAACATATGATTCATATATTGCCATTACACTGGCATATAATTCTCATATTTATATGAATCATGTAAATAGGATAATTTTTATATGATAGTGGAATAGCGCCCTTACAGTGAAATGGAGAAGAGTCGAATTGAATCTTATTTCTTACCGGTGCATGTATTACAGCGGAACGGATTTCATCCTCGACTAGCTTGGAATATTTGAAAATTATTGTTTTTTTAGAGGTACAGCTTCTCAAAATGGTATTTTTAATTATTTGTAGATTCCAGTACTGAATTACTGATGTCCGAGAATTCCACAATATAATTTTAGCTACTTTATTTGAATGACTTTATGTGTATTGTCTTCAAAAAGATCTGAGAACTAAACTATCAAAAATATTTTTTTTAAAAAGCATAGGCAGTCATGGGGACTTGCGCCAGAAGTGAAAACTTGTGGTTTCTAATTTATAAGTATACTAGCTGTGCCTTGCGGTTGCACCCGCGTAAATGGTTACTGCTCCGCTCCTTTGGGTCGTAGCGTAATGTTAAATAACCTATAATCTTACTCAAGAATTGGCCTATCAAATGCAAAAATATTTTTTCAAATCCGCCTGGTGCTTCCAGAGATTAGCGCGTTCAAACAAACAAACTCTTCAGCTTTATTATTAGTATAGATAACGTATAATAAATCTAGAGCGCGTCTGAAGAAAATGTCTGTTCTGAGATTTGCCGGCCAGAAATGCGCAGCCAAAAAGCTCGACCCAGGCTTACGTGGAAGCCAGTACAGGAATTCCTACCCGTACAAACTTGGGCCGGACAATTCCATTTAAATTTTTTATTATAGCTCCATCAGGGTTTTGATGATTCCGCCAATGTCAAGTGTTATAGACGTCACAGTAGCAATATGGCGATTATTCGGTAGGCAAGATATTCCCTCCGACCGTGATATGCCCTATTATTAATCACTGACTAATCACAAATATCACAGCACAGACGGGATTAAACTGGACGATCACGTCACGACGAGACGCGTGCGTTGGTCGCCATGACATGACGTAAAGCTAAACGCGCCTAAAGAAGTTTTCACTTAAAAAACCGCATCTGACATCTTCATCAGTTTAAGACCTACTCGCTCGTGCACATAGGTTTATTTTGGTTGATTTAACATTAACATTGTCCAAACCAGCTTAAACTACTTAACTTAATTTTAGTCACAACATCACCTTTCAATCTACATTCTTCTCTAACAACATCATTCCGAATGCGGTCAAAGCGTCTTGCATACCATATTCTACGTAATGACCGCATTGTATTACATGTACGAGGGCTGTTTGATAAGTACCCGTTTATGGAAAAAAAAACTATGTATATATGCATTTATTTTTCTACGTAGTCACCTTTTAACTCTATACATTTGTTCCACCTATGCTCAAGCTTCAATAAACCATCCAAAAAGTATGATTTTGGAAAGTCATTTAAATAGGCCTCTGTGGCGGCAATGACTTCGTAATTTGATCCAAATCGCTTACCACCGAGCCATTTTTTTAGGTTGGGAAACAAAAAGAAATCGCATGGGGCCAAATCTGGAGAATACGGGGGGTGAGGCAATAGTTCGTAGCGTAACTGTGCTATTTTAGTCGTCACAACTCTCGACGAATGAGCCGGGGCGTTGTCGTGATGAAACAGTACTTTTTTCTTTTTTAAATGGGGTCGTTTGTCCTTGAACACAGCGTCAAATTCATCCAATAAATTGGCATAGTACTGCCCTGTTATCGTTTTCCCGTTTTCTAAGTAGTCAATATGTATAATACCCTGCGAATCCCAAAAAACAGTCGCCATGACCTTTCCAGCCGATGGGACAGTTTTTGCTTTCTTTGGAGCAGGTTCACCCGGTAAAATCCACTGCTTCGACTGCTCTTTCATTTCCGGGGTGTAGTGGTGAACCCACGTTTCGTCCACGGTCACGAAACGACGCAGAAACTCCTTCGGGTTACGTTTGAACACGGCTAAACACTGCTCAGTAGTCAGTCGGTTCCGTTTTTGCTCCTCAGTGAGTAAACGCGGCACCCACCTCGCCGATACTTTCCTCATACCCAATTTTTCTTCTAATATGTGTTGTACCCTCTCGATTGAAACGTTTACAGCATCAACGATTTCTCGAAGTTTAATTCGGCGGTCGGCTAAAACGATATTTTCAATTTTCTTAACCATATCGTCTGTAGTCACCTCAATTGGCCGGCCTGGGCGATCCTCATCAAAGACGGTTGTTCTCCCCCGTTTAAACTCGTTATACCAATATCTGACGGTTGTCATAGAAGGAGCACATTCATGGTAAACCGCTTGAATTCTTACCTTTATTTCATCACATGTTTTTCCTTCCAAAAACAAGAATCTAATTACAGCCGATACTGTTCTTTTTCCATTTTAACAATTTTAAGTTCACGCTTTCACTAAATCGCTGTCAAATGAGAAAAAAACAAAAGAATGCCATTTTTTTTTTTAATTTTCCCGCCTTTGAAAAATGGCTTAAAAAGGTGGTATACTTATTTTCGGCCAGTGATATTAATATATTTAGAAAACGGGTACTTATCAAACAGCCCTCGTATGTATTACAGTACCGAAGTTTTCATACAAAAACGATATCGTAATGTTTTGTTTTTTAAAATGGAGAAAGGGTACAGGATACGTCTTATACAGCCACATTAAACTCTATGAAAAAATCGACACGCGCATGTGCGAGTCACTTGACAGTTAACGCGCATGCGCAGTAGGTAACCGCAGTTTGCCGCCAATTTGTCGTTTAAGAAATTGATCAATTATTTAAAATACCTATTGCATGGGGTTAGATAAAGTAGTGTATGAACGGGCACATAACTTGGAATTAAAACACTTGTGGATGCTATTAAATTGCCACTTGTTTTAATTACCCCTATTATGAACCCGTTTCATAAAGTACTATTATAGAAGGATATCGAGTAATAAATTCAATCACTTTCACACGTAAAATATATGTCCAGTTCGTTTCAGTTACAATATATCAACTATAGAGAGCAGCGTGAAGGATGTCACTTTTGCTAAGCACTGTGAGAATGTCACTGCCAAGTGTTTTCAACTATGTACTGTCAATGGTACTGAGTAGAATTTAATATGCATCCGTAATTTGGCCACCTCTACAAAAGCCGGTATGAGTCATAGATATCTGTCATTAAGTGGTGAAGTAGGTAGTATCTTTATAATAGTCTGTGTGGTTAAGTAAGAAATCTTCTATCTTATGAAAGTAGACTGTGTCATTTTGATTTTGTGAGTCTTGAGATCAGGCGCACGACTTGATGTTCTTACAAAAGTTGGTACCTATCTGTCCTGTCTTTGGTATCATTCAAGATTCCTGAAAACGTATCCAGGAGACGCATCGATTGTGCTGACTCTACGACGATATATGCCAAAAAGACGACCATGTGGATATCTTCCACAATTCTAATAATAAATTCAAAGTTCACTTGCGAAGATGTTTTAGTTAGTATGGTATCGTGTAGGTAGTGTATTCAGAATAGTAGATGTTTTGGGTGTGGCTGTGCTTATTTTTTTTTTAAATTTTTATTTATTTTAAATTATGTACTTTTTTCTCATGTAAATTAACTTGTATAGTCAATAACGTGTAAATGTATAGCCATGTTGTTTCCACTACTAAGTAATTGGAGTATCTGTATAAGACAGTAATTTAAGTATTCTATTCTATTAAGTAAAGTTATTCTGTACTTGTGAACCGTGTTTAAATAAATCTGGAAGTAAACTTCACCTTTGGTCGTTAAATAAAGCGTCGGTAACCATATTTCATTGAGTATCAGCATGAGACGGACAGTGACGATAAACAAAAATGTTGGTCTGTCTAGGCACAACTGGCCACATTTCGTATAATCAAGAAAAATCTGGAAAAATCGGCCGACCCTAGAATGTCCAGAGTGCGGTGTACCTCAGTAATAAAAATAAATTGAAAAACATGGTCTGCCGCGTAGTCCAAAGATGTTCTAAGCCGCCCGCAGACAGCTAAATATGTATTATGAAGGTATCGAATTTGCCGACCTTCACACTGATGTCAAAGGGTTCCCATCCTTAACAATATAGTACTTAAAATACAGCTGTCAACAAAGTCAATGATATGACGACTTCATACGAGGATTCCACGTCACACCTTTGTGAATAACGGACGCGTACACCAAGACGTGATGGGGAATCCAGTTAAATCCTGTCCGTGCTGTGATGGTTGTGATTAGTCGATGACTAATAAGACATATTATGGCCGGCGAGATTATCTTAAATACATATTATTAATCGGCTATAAACGATAATATACTTGACATTTGCAAATCACCGATGAACATTGGTGGAGCCATAATAAAAGAAGAAGACTTCATACGAGCGTCGAACAAATAATTTATTGTGCAAGTTTTTTGAATACGGTAACAGCCTAGCGTCAGTCGTAATTTTGCTTATTTTTGTAAAATATCCTGTTTCAAAGTATAATTTAGTGTTTAGTAGACGTGCGTGATTAATGATGGTCAATGCTTACTCGTAGGTCAATGCAGTGCATGGCGCATAGTCATTTAAGATGAAAAATCCATAGAATTACATATCTACACACACGCTGATGTATTAATTTTTTGGTCCGTTCTAATCGCGACATCAACAATCTAGTAGAGTGCCAGCATACTACATCTATGGTACTAATAGTGTAAAAGTTAATTGTGAAGGTGGGTCCGACGAGCGCTTTTTCTATCAGGTCAAGTAGGGTCGCTGTCATCACATTTTTTAAATTTATCATAAGACTTTCTGCCGAAGGAATTCCGGGATAAAAAGCCTACATCACTCTCTAGCCCTCCAATTATCTTTGTGCAAAAAAAACACGTCGATCCGTTGCTCTGTATTGACCTGAAAAACGGACAAACAAACAAACAAACATCGTTTCGCATTTATAATATTAATAAATGCCAACGTGATGTTGTGGTATTGGCTTCGGACTGTTGGTTCCACTACATGGTTCCATCAGTGGGTCCAATAGGATTTCCAAGTACTCGTGGTTCCACTGCTAAATACGGGTGGGTCCAATAGGATTTTCGGGTACTCGTGGTTCCACTGTTCAATATGAGTGGAGCTATTAGGATTTCTAAATATTTATGTCTCCACTATATATTTGAAAAATAAAATCTTCACGGGTTGCCTAGGTGGCCACACATTCGTCCAAATCCCGGCGCGTCGCCGTACGGTCCACCGAAACCGACCACAGACTCGTCCAATTCTTGTAATGAACGGTCTGCCTAAATCATCCGGCGGCCGGATGGCACTCCCGAATAAATCGTGCGATAAATAAAAACTATGTGACGATAGCCAAACTGCTTTCTGTGTTGGAAAATGATGTATCTATTAACAAAATGGCAATAGCTAACGCAAAAAGCGGGTATTCTCAAAACAAGAGACGAAAGTTGCAAAAGGATAGGGACGCATTTATATTAAATGCCCAGATGAAATTGATCCATAAAGAAATAACAGTTGGACATAGTTTAGAACAACTTCGATAAATATAAATAAATTTTTAAATTTACGGTTATTTTATATATTTTTAAATAGTAGTTTTACTCACGAGACTAAAATATGACCCTTTTAAAATCAAGATTGTTGGCCCCATCATCTAAATACCTATATTTCAAAATGTCAGTGCACTTAACTGTGACTAAATTGTCTGGTTTGCCAGTCCGCAGCCTGGTATGGTAGTTTTTTCAGTGACTATAGTGCCAAGTGACGCCTAGACAGACCAATATTTTGTCTTTTGTGACATACTGGTACTCGATGAAGTAGGGTTAGAGACTGTGCTCTGTTGTTAATATCAAATATTGTGTAAGGGTAGGCCTGGCGCACTCCGCACTTTAAGTTACGAAGCTACAATTAGTACATCTGCGAGGTGGTCTGTACCGGCCCATGCCACAATACAGTAGGTTACCGCGCGTTGCTCGGAATGCACGTGTGCCTACTAATCACGCGCGGCATTCGCCTAGAAATTCTAAACACCTAAAACACTTCTATTCAGTTTCGTAGACAGGATACATACAAGTGTACTTATATATGGTACGAGTTCGCGCGCAACTGCTAGTCAAAAAAAGTCATTAAAGTATGTTGCCTTAATGTACCAGTGCATTATTAATCAACATCTTGTACAAATTTCAACAATTATTTCATACAATTAATTACCGAGGGGATTCTTTGTGAACAGAGGAATCAGGCTAAATAATCGGATCTTTAATCAATTTAACAGTGAAATGTTGCATAGTCGTCGTGGAGTTCCGTTGTCAGCAAACTATTATCTGGTCGCTAAGGTCGCTTGCTAAATACTTTTACTAACATAATTTAGTAGTTAGTAGGTAGAGACAGAGTCACACTAATAAATATGTGGACCCTGCCTGGGCTATATGTCCTTGTACCATAGCATAGCACATAACTTAGAAAACATTTTTCCGAAAACTAGTCAAAATTATGAAATTACATATTATAAACAATTTTTTTTATAAAATTAATAAGAGTGAATGATCTCGATTTCAACATGGCGGCAGTATAGCCATTATATAAATGGCATTACACACAAGAATCCAACGACTGTGAGTAAAAGGGAATACTCCCTAACGCGTGTCGCTGGAATGTTGTATATTATATGCCAATCTATTAAATATTTTCAATAGCGCGATACAGGTTTCAATTGAAATATTGTGAGACGGTAAGGATGCGACATCTAACGACGCGATGTGCCGCCACATGACTCCCCAGACCAGAGGTCGATACAGTATGAAATCAACATCCATGTAGCGTTATCAGCTGTGATGGACTGCAGTGCGAAATCACAAGGTCGTGATGTGGGAATGAACTGTCGTCATCGGGGCGCGCACGGGAGGACCTGGTGAGGACTGACATGTCGTCAGTGGGAAGTGGGAGTAGGATGCGGAGTCATGTAATGCGACTGGACAGATATGTTCATACGGGGTCACCAATATAGAAATGGCAATATACACAACAATCCAGCGACTGTGAGTTAAAGGGAATATTCCCCAACGCGTGTCGCTGGAAAGTTATATATTATTATATACATGCCAATCTATTAAACATTTTCAATGGCGCGATACAGGTTTCAGTTGAAATATTGTGAGACGGTAACGATGCGACATCTATCGACGCGATGTCCCGCCACACCATAAAGGCTAATACTTTTTTTAAAACTAACTTAGTACCATAAAATACGTTTCTATATTCAGATTCTGTGAAGTACTATATTTATTAATTTTCTAAATATGGTACCTACATGAGATAGCCCAAAATGAAACATCTCTTTTAATATAACATTATTACCACTAGCCATGGATAAGTTCCGTTGTGGCTGTGGGCAGCCTATTTGTGAGTTGGTCAGATTGGTAGTCAGCTCAGATATCATATAAGAAAGTATTCTGGCTCCACAATCAGTTATATAGTTATACCTCTTTTAGTCATAACTTTTCTGGCTACATAATCAGGTTATTGTTGAAAATATACACATTGTAGGTATAGATTTTGCGCAAGTTTCCTAATAAAACCGTTAGTTACTGAAGTGTTCAGTTGTGCCGATTGTGCGCAGCCAACAGGTCAAGGCTTTGTCACAGTGACCTAATACGAATACATTCAGCTTAAAGGTACTTATATTAAGTAGTTTATATCCTAGTTGTATCAGGTCAAGGTCAGATCAATAGGTATGATAGTCTTTAAAACGAACATTCTCTATATTATTATACTACGATGTTTCTACCGTTATTCGTTCGTTCGTCCTGAATACAGAATGAGGTCAAGGTTATATCACGATTACCTTGGCGATTTGACCGTTGCGTTAAGTTTTAAAGCGAGCGAAAGATCTAATCGCCGATGAATAAAATTTGATAAAGAGTAACTTAAAAACACAAATACAAATCTATCATTTTGTAACTGAGTAATATCAGAAACATAAACTATATGAATACATGGTGAAGCCTGAGGGTCTGACGATAACCAGGAATATGCTTACAGGATCTCAGTAACGGAAATAGCTAGAATCTTCTAGATTTCACCAATTGTATTCGTTTATACAGATGTTACTACATGAAGCCTGAGTGTCTGATGATGACCAGAAATATGCTTACAGGATCTCAGGAAATATCTTTCACCATGTAGTAACATATGTATAAAGTAATACACTGCTATTTTCGTTAAAGATTTTGTATCTGCAATGTTTTATATATTCCCATCTTCCCGTCTCCGTCTTATTGGTTTTGTAGCTAAGTCACTAATCTATGAGCACTATTTTATTCAAAAATTATATAAATAAAATATTAATGTGTGATTAGTAAATAGAATAATTGATATACATACTATTAAATAAGGGCAAATAAACTATTTATATTCGCGGGACGAAATTCGCTAAAACACAAACAACAGTCCTCTCCTCACAAAGGCCTGAGCCGGAGTCGGTCTGACGCGGCTAGAAAACTAAGAGTGCGCGAGTTAGGGAGGCTAGTTTTTTTTGAAAAGTATTATTAAGTAAGAATATTAAAATGTTTAAGACCTTTTTTGTGTGTAAAAACTAACTATAGAGCTTGTGCCGTTTTGGAGAAATTTTGCAGATTATGACGAAAATAGGTACTTACTCATTGGGATTTTTTTTCTAAAAAGGGGTTGCCAAAAATTCATTTTTTTTTTCAATTAGAATAATCTGTTCGTTATGTATCATTTCGTATTTTTTTATTACGGATTGAATTCACAGTTCTTTTGATATTTGACTTAAATATCAAATAATTTAGACATGTTACCCCTCTTAGAGCCCTAACATTATCAGTGGATCAGAATACCATACTAAAATATTGCTAAAACATTCTTACTTTAGACGAGTTCAAGCTCATGTCAGATGGGGAAGAAAACTGCTTCTTTTTGCCACTACTGCCACTAGAGGCTTTGATATACCATGGCCCAAACAAACTGTCAAAATTACACAGTAAAAATATTGAATTAAAATGTTACTAATAGGTAATATTCCTAAATGCCTCATTGTGTTGAATTTGATGCAATAATCATGCTTTCTGAAGGATTTACGAATGAGAAAATTACGGGAAAAGGGCTACTAGAATTCGTAACTTTAAAGCTACCGACAATAATTCTAAGTTATGTTGTTTCTGGAGGCGGCAAATCTATCTTAGTGTCTTCAGTATCATGTCGGTGGGGAATCCCGAAGTTAAAATTCCGATAAAACGATTAGTCTGTAAAAGATGCACAATAATAATAAATTATGTAGTTATAGGTTATGTTTATAGGATACCGAACAATGAAAATAAGCTAAAATTAAATTTCTAGATTATGTTTATAAATTACAATAAAGAAATTAATATTATGTACAAATTATTTACTTGACGAAAAAACAGTCATGACCAGATTTTATTTTCGGCAATTTAAAGACGCCCCTCGAGCCTTCCAACTCTAATTTTATTACATGTCGAGCACACAACGCGATATCTTTCAAAATTTACGGTAGGTACTTATAAAAAAAAACGACAATTACAAAACAAGCTACAACTGACAGATATTTGTTATGAGCCATGTATAAGCAGCGCCATCTGTAAATAGCTTTCTTCTCCATTTATACCGAAGGTTTTCCGCTATAAAAAGTAGCCTATGTCGCTTCTCCGGTCTCCGGCCCTCCAACTACATCTGTGCATAAAATCACCTCGATCCGTTGCTGTTTTGACGTGAAAGAAAGACTGTCAAACAAAGCCTTTCGCATTAGTTAGTAACTCCACAATTTAGCGGTGTCCAACATTTTTGTGTCAACTTCCAACTTCAAGAGTCAAGTCTACATAACTAAAAATAGGAAAAAAAAACCAAAAAATAACGCATTTTACTGACTTTCCACGGCATTTGCAGGGACTTTAAATGACTTATGGGGAGGGTAAAGAACACTTTATGACAGGTTTCATTTTTTTTTGGTGTTGGAGTCTTCACTCAGTTGTATTGTACTATTGTACCAGGAATTTAATTTTGGAGTTTATCCTCAACATTATAAAAAAAATTAACCCTTTTTGCTGTTTGGGGGTTCAACGTATTTAGATAGGCCATGCTAACATTGCAATTAGCACTAAAAAGTTTCCAAATAAGACATTCCTGCAGGTAGTTGCTGAATTGATGCCAATACGCAAATATTTCACGCTCAATCGATAGTATGTGCTAAATCCATTAACAGTCTCACGTTTATACTCTAATTACAGGGAAATTAAAATGAGGGTTCGCTGATGAAATCTGAATTGAACGGATGAAAAATTCAATGTCCCGGGTGTATTAAGTTGTGTACCACTTTAGTCTTCAGGCAGTACAAAATATCAACAAACAGCTCAAGACCTAGAATTTAAAAAGTAGGACTTGTTTCATTCAGCTGCACCGGTGCCATTAGCATAGCTGAAAACTGCTTATATAAGATACGTCATATGGTGCTGGCCACTGTTGGTTTTGATCTTATGAGTCTGTATGCTCTATAACATATTCAGGTAGATACACCATCTATACAGTATACACGCCTAATAGAGACATAATATCTTGAAAAGTAGATATTAGAAGTGATATATTCGAATCGAAGAGGCTTTACATTTATGCCGAAACGCTACGAGATAAGATTTGAGTTTTGAGCTGGAAAACTCGATGAGTTTTGTTTTTGCTCTTCTTGATTATGCATCTTGAGAATCACCATTTGAGCAGAAAAGAAACTACACAAATTGAAGTCGCCATGCCGTTATGAAAAAATAATACAAATGATGAGTGAATCCACTTTTATTCCTTGAGCTGATCCATCAAAGCATGGCTCTCTATTCTAACAGCACTGCTGAACCAGTAGATGTTATATCATACTATCGTTGTAAATGTCCAATTACTAGAATGTGATTTGACCTAATATTAATACAGTAAACATTTGACCCTATCATAAAATTGGTCGTTCTGATAAAAACACTCGTCAATTTGCATTTGGGGTAAGACCATGAAACTGATGTTGCATTGTTTTGTACTCAGCTCAGTACTATAAAGTTGCGCGGTGTTAATGCGGTGTCGGAACAGCACAGCACAGTTTCATAGACTCAGCTTTAGAGCTTCATATCTGAAACCTTAAGGATTCATTGATATACATTTGATACTAGTTACAACAGACAAAATACACGGACCTACATCGTCCTGTCAGAACAGATCAGCTACGAACTACGAGACTCTGCTGTACATGGGTTAATTAGTATGTTCCAGATGCACTTTCTAGGGTAGGCCGTCACTCATGTGGGGTGGGTTCCGTTTTTTGGCCAAATGTAACTCCACGTGAACTCCTCGTTTTGAAAGTCAACCTACACCTAGTTGAAAGTGGCATACGGCATTCTGAAGTTCGGTACTTACCTTATTCTTCATCTATACATTTTTACATAGCTTCACGGATTGCCTTACGGCTTCCGGAACCATGTTACCAGCCCCAGAGTACCCAGCGGAAGACGAAGTTTTCCTCCTTTAGCCGATAGTATTTGTGAGGGTACGAGTGGCCAGTTTTGTTGCATCCATATATTGTTTTTTATTAGTTTTAGTGATATACACGGTGATCAGAAAATTTTGAAAAATACACAAAGACCAACCCTATACTGACTTAGTAACTACCCGTTCATCAGAATTTTGCGAAAAATACACAATTGGATTCCTTTATTTGCATCGAATGAAAAGTCAGAATAGGGTTGGTCTTTGTGTATTTTTATCGGTGGTCCTTTAAACGCAGGTGTTCGGATAGGTAGGTTTCTGTGGTAAGTCTGAACGGCATTTTTATTTGCACTTATTTTTTTCACACTAATCACGAGCTCTCACTGTCACCCACTTTTTGATCACCGTGTACACTGTACCTATATGTACGAATTACATTTTAACCGCAACTTTGAGCACGTGGGGAATGGCACAAAAATAAACTTTAAGCTTAGTTACGTATAAAAAGTTAAATCCATTATACATTTTGTATAGTCCAATTTACATCCAAATCATATCATTTTTCATAAATACATATGTTTTATGTTTTTGTAGTCAAGCAATAAATCGTCACATTTTTCGCAGTGTCTAATTCAGAGGTAGTGAAAATTTTAAAAGTATCGGTCTAATAAGTTCAGCTCTTGTACAGAGGTTGTATCTATTTCGACTATCATAAGACTATTAGGGATAGGTGGTGTAATTGAGACCATTATAACTACAACATAGTTCTGTAATTTTTAACTCCTTCGTATGAGGTATGGCTGCCATTTGTCATCGCTGAATAGCTCTTAAATATTAATAGGTATAATTGGTAGTGCCAAGCAGTAAGTTCATGGGAAGCAAAAGTAAATAAATATTGTAGACCATTCTTGTTACATTCTGATTTCGTAATGCAGCTTTTCTACGATTATACCATAGGTACATGATAAATTATCGATTTAGATTTTTTCCGCTTAGTTCCTGTTATGAAATATTAGTCTTTGAATTAGTAAATTAATGTTATTATTTACTTTTCTTCTTTCTCCTCACCCATAGTTTGGAATCATGTGCCAAGATATTCAACTGCTGTTATCTGAACGCATATCTAATATATAAAAATATATATTGTTTGTTCGCATTCTATAATCAAAAACTTTTGCATTTGATAGCCTAATTCTGGGGGAATGTTATAGGCTATTTAATATCACGTTACCTACCCAAGAGTGTGAATTGTATACACAATACAAAGCGTCAGAAGTAGTGGGCAATCAGCTAGTATGTAATAAAAATTGCCAAGACTAAATTAGGTCAATGAATTCGCTCCGTCCACTTGAATTTGTATTTAATTGGATTTTCTGTTCATATGGATCCCCTGGGGGATATGAGCTATACAATTGGCTATAAATAGCTATAGCTAAAGACTAGTTAGTTTAATTTAAAAGCATAATTTATTTAAAGTAGGAACTTTTACAAAAGTAGACTTTTTAGAAATAGGAAACATTTTAGAAAGTGAAAAAGAATTAATTTGAAAATAGACATTATCTGGGAATAAATGTGGAATCTATGAAAGTAGTTTTTTTTTAAATACAAACGAAATAACTGTAGTATAGTGCCAAGATACTAATTAAGAACAATTTTTGGCTCCCTACCATGTGTCAAGAAGTTGCCTTATGCACATGTCGTATTTATAGTGCATATTTCAGTCGGTGAAAGTTCATCATTATGCCAAAGACCCTAAACTAAAGAAAAAGTAAAACCCGCATTCCTGGGCACCTTTTGAGATGTGTGGTTATATAATATATTGAAAAACTGCTTTGATTAAAATCTGCTTCAGTCGTTATTGCGGAACGTAAACAACAAAAGATACAAGATAGAACACGGTCATCGGATGTTTGTAAGCTGAAATCCTGAATTCATGTCTAGCTCGAAAAATTTGCAGATTTGTTTCCCCCATCTTGCCGGGTAGTCGGTCACGCATAGAAAATAGGTATCCGTAGTAGAGACAATGCAGAATGTACAATAATTTTTTTTTTGGAAACTATTTTTTTCGTTACAAGTTATAATTTTCGTTGAGAGTATTCACTAAATATTATTTGTTTGATTAAGTTCCAAAGGGGTCACTTTGTAGACCACTTTGAAGCTTATTATCTCGTTAACAAAACTTAATCTGAATAAAATTTGCCTATGCATTTTAAAAGCATTATAAAATATATTTGTATTTCTTATAAAATATTTGATGTCACTAGATGCACTTGAAAAAATTGTGTTTCACTTTTTAATTTATCCCCAAAATAGACATTTGATATACGACAATGATTGGGTTATCAAAGTAGATTCGGGGAGTAAGGGGAGAACGGAAACAACAACTTATCCGACCCTACTGTTAACCTCACCTGTACGCGTCGACTGTTCGCATGAATAGCCGAAATGACAAGGGGAAACCACTGCACTATTTTCCCAAGATAGTCGTTATGAAAGTACAACTAAACATAGGAGTGGCGACATATTGTCAAGCGCGCCATAAACGCTTAAGTTGAAGTCCACGACCACTCTGCCAAGAGCGTAGCGACTGAGAAGATTCGGTGAATTGTGAAAAATTTAATTATCTGCAACTCTTTTCATGAGTTTTATCGAAAAATCGATAACATAGTCGATGAGGGACACAAATCTGCGTTAAAATTTCCGTAATAGACATTAATTCAGGTTACCACAAATCAATTGCAGACAGGATGACTGGAACAGGGGGTCACAATTATGTCTTTTTTGTTTCCAGTCCACGGTTTAAAATAGTTTTATTTGTGCATGTAGTAAAAAGCAATTCTTACGTAGAACATTTTGCATACATACGGTGTATGTTAGTGAAAAATATTTCACACTCTTTTTGGAAATACAAGCTGTGAAATTTTAATTGGTCCTAAAATTATACTTTGGCCAAACCTGTCTCATTTATACCTAAAAGTAAAACTAATAAAACAGCTTATACAGAATAACAGATCTCATAAAATGATATCTCTCAGCAAATGATAAAACGAAGCACCCGAAGCACGTTGTGCAGATACTAGACAATAAAATGTAAAATAAATTTTGTTTAAAATATTGCCGTATTTTCAGTCAGTATTCCAATGTCAATAAACATTTTGGTAGATCCTTGTGAGTAGATAATAAATATTGTGCCCGGCAAGTAAGTAAAACCAAAAGCTTGCACCAACCAGCCCATTAGACGGACGCATGGCGGCGCAGCATTTTCGACCCCATTATAAGTCTCCCCAAATGATACCCAAAAACTGCACAGGTACTTATTTGCTTACCATACTTTTTTATCTATCGAAGAAATGTAGGCTGGCTACACAAAGCACGGAACTAACTGTCGCTGCGGCACCCTACTAGGGGAGCAGCGACAGATAATTCCGTGATGTGGCTGGCAGGGATGCCAAAAGTGACGTAATTCTTACAAATAGCGTTAATTCTAGATGCGAAGAGGACTATTCAGTTATGTTGGATCAGCCAGTAGCTTTTATTCTTGAATTTCTTAAGGCCCACAATAAACGAGCTGAGGATAAAAGTGAGGATTGTGTCACAATAATTTCGTTTTAGATTCAAACTCATTTATTACTTTCGTTGCTCTTGACCTACTAAAATATTTAATTTTATTATAATTTGTGTTTTAGTTAGATTGCGAAACTTTTTTGTAAGGGTTTGTCTATAAAGTTACATACACCAAGCGATTGACCGATGCTCTTTGGCCATTCCGCATTTAATTAGCTTGGTGTATTTTAGAGTTATTCCACTTTGAACCTTTATTTAAGTTCACATAACATACTTATTGTGCCTATATTAAACACATCTTACCTACATGCCCGGCGATTGAAAGTGCTTCCTAATATTTCCAAACCAACGCAAACTGCCTTTCTTCATCACCACTTTTCTCTAATTAGATAGTTTTCCGAACGCAGTCAATGCGTCTCTTACTTACGGAGGGGGACCTACAATACATTCTAGATATCGGTTCCTGGTTACTTTACATGCCACCTATTCTAAACTCAAGATTCGCATCCATACATAAACAATAGCAATACTAGATATACACTGGTAAGTATGATATTTTAAAGGGTATTTTTGCCTAAGTATTTTTACATAGTTTATGTTAATGTGACAATAAACATGGTAAACCGTGTTTCGCACAGTTCTTGCGCTCTGTAGGTAAAGAGTAATCTTTTTCTCTCCACTTATTTCTGGCATCTGAACAGGTAACCTCCAATATTTTGCTCTTGGGCTATTAACATTGTCAATGTTTAATTTTTTTCCTATGAAATTTCATCATAACGGTTTCTTTTGGTATAAAGAGGTTTGCTATATCAATTTGAACATCAATTTCGACTCAGGTCTATCTCTACCTATAACATTAGTATAGAAATTGCTTAAAAATATATTTCACTCCTCTCGGACGACAAATATCCAGAATTTACTGCGTGTTGCCTTTCCTTTCGCAGATTATTTTAATTTTTGAAAGTTTTGGTTGTAACAGTTCCCAAATTGAAGAGAGTACAAATGATAGTGACAATATTATGTCTCCGTTAATGGCCGAAAACCTTTAGAAAGAGACTATCGACTAGCCCCGTTTCGTAGAGTGTCTTTGTCGCTGCCTGTATGATATTATTTTCTAATAATCTCAATTAGAATGCAATTTGACCAAGATAATTATGCAGAACGACCAATTAAAAGTAACTACGCGTCAACTAAACTACCATTATAATTCTGAAATATTTTTAGATTTAAATAGAAGTATATCGTAACAATGGTTTGTTGAACAAGAACAGTTCTATGAAGCTAAGCAGGCACGATGTAAATTGTACAGGTGGTATACCTACCTAATATAGTGATATTTTCCGCATATTGAACTGTCTATCCATTTTTTTCTAAGGACATTTCCAGTTTGAAGCTCATGAGTTTCGCCGAAAGCGTGACTTGTTGAGGTTGGTATGGAGAAAGGCAGAAAGAAGACTGCTGGGTAATGTAAACTTTAAGCAGTGTACTGTAACGTTTCATTACGTAAAAGCTTAAAAAACATAGAAAGTCATCAAAAACACAACGTTTTTTGCTGCGTATGCCCTTCGTCACTGGTCTAAAGAAAATGGAAGTCTTGTGTAGATAAGTATTTCTAAAGTTAGATTAGGTCATTCATTAGAGTCGTCATCTATGTAGTCTTGATAAATATTAATATTTGTGTATTTTCTTCAAGTTTTATGTAGTATTGTTAGGAATACAAAGGTTAACTTCGTAGTTAGTTGCAGCAGCAACCAATAGTGTTATTTGAGAAAATTAATAAGGGTTTTTGTTTAGAAAAATACTTTTTTCTTCAAGTGCTTCCTCATTTTCAAACTGTAATAACGAAACGTGCTCTATCCAAATAAATATGATGTTTTTTAGCAATGTCAAATGAAGCTTAGTAATAAATAATGTAGCGTGGAAAACAATATGGATTCCACGCGTCACGCTGTTTTTATGAACACTTCCGTCAAGTAAGCTAAAAGTGTATAGTCCGTTTTACGTTAATTGATAACATACAAATATACCTTCACGCCTGTTTCCCATGTGTCTAATAGGCAGAGAGATCACTTTTAATTTAATTTATACATGTTTGCTATTCAATGAGTGGCAGTAAAAACTATAAGAGTTAAAAAGTCGCACAGATATGCAGTTATTAATAAAATAATACAAACGAAAATAAAAAAGTTTGCTAGTATTGTAAGACTCAATAGTAAGAAATAAAAAAATGTGGAAACCAGTATTGCTAGACAAAAGAGAAATGGTTCTGAGTGTGATCCAATAAAATCCATTGATACCTACTCTTGCTAGTTTATTAAAATCCATGAACGGATCCCAGTGAATGGACAAAAATAGTAAGATTTAAAGTTCCTGTGTAAATCATAACAATGCTATCAGGTAACTTCTATAAATTAAACAAGGGCATTTTCTCGTGATTCGTTTGTGGCATATTTCTCTCTCTGGTGTTCATATGTATATATTTATATGCATGCGAGATTGTGTTCAAGTTATAACCATGAGGCTAGTTTCATTTTAAAATGCAAGGAGCTTGCCATTTGTACTTTCATTAGCAAAAAGTGTAGTTCCTCAGCAAACCAGGCTCAAAAAGGGTAGTTTATGGTATTTTATCAGTCTGTTTATTTCTATAATACAAAGATGATGGTATTGCTTATTGTTTATTAATAATAAAATTGGTCCCAATGTCACACAGTGTTGTTTGTTGTAAATCAAATCGTGACTGCTCTAAAACCAACCCCTTTAATATTAAATTATAATACCAATGTGTACGGTGTACCTAATAATATTTTTTAACTTTGGCATTGGATGCTCACTGGCTAATCATGAATTTATTTAATTTGTAATTTAGGATTTCGTATGTCTGTCAATCTGTTTTAACTTCTAATTAGAGTGTATATCTTTATGCGGAATGCCTTTATCTCGACCATAAATTAATCATTTTTTTAAAGAACCCTAACATATTTAAAAAAAAACACTTCTTTTCACGTGTTTAAAGTGGCTAAATTATTTATCTGAAAAGAGGCATTCGGGATAGAGAGGAAGTTATTACCCGTGATTCAACTGACATATACATTCTATTATTTCTGCCATTTCTTACTACCAACTGGTTTTGTAAGTGATTCCCATTAAAATATCCTTGGACTTACAGATTAAATAAACTCTCGATTTCTTAAGCCTCGTAACAGTCTTTTTTTGTTAGAAATGAATGTGGACTACCTGAAAGCAATGAAAGCATCGCCCAATTCTCCTCCTACAATGTGAACGCCACCCTCTGGTATGGAGAGGCCACGGAAAAAGTTCCTAATATCCATGGCATTTGCAGACCACGGGAGGTTCTGCAGACGGATGATCACACTCATGGCTGCCGCTCTTCTTTGTACCTACAAAAAAAGGATATAATATTTCGATTCTCTTTCATATAAACAATCTGAAATTAAACAGCATATATGGCTCAAATGACAAATTAATACAAAGAACTTTCAATACTTTTAAGAAGAATTCAATACTTTTAATCATTCAACTGGCCATAAACACCCTAGTTTTTTGTTTTTTTTTTCACAGTTCCATGACATGACAAATTCTATATCAGGGTATGTCTAAAGTCTAAATATAAATATTGCAGCAGCATAAGGTATTCAACTTTGATCCCTCAAGGGAACAATTTTTACTTTGTTCCTTCAAGGGATCAATTAGTGAGTTTGAGCCACAATGGTTCTTTACTTTTGCTGGATTAGCCAGAAAGTCAATACCTTTTATTTTTTAGAATAACTGGTCTAAAGATTTCTGTTGTCTACTCAACTTGCCTTCCGTTTTTTATTTTGGCTGGTTATTTATATTTCTTGTTGCTAGCTACTAACGAACAAACAAGTTACATTTTATTTACCATGGAATCACTGCATGGTATTTAATGCTACAGGAATATTATGTTTTCTCATTAAGGGCTGTTGGTCAAGGTCATCTCGTAACTGTCAAAAATGTGGCAAATTTCAGTTAATCCTGGAAAGGTGAGTTTATTTATACAACATTTCCTTACCACACTAAAATAATGACTATCAACTGTGTGGTAAGGAAATTTTGTATAAATAAACTCACCATTCCAGGATTAACTGAGATTTGCAATATTTTTGACAGTTATAAGATGACCTTGACCAATGATCCTTAAGTAAATTAGTAAATAATAATGATGCTTAATAACTTAATTTAAATTAATTAAATTTAATTTTACTGGTATATTAATTACCAAAATTTTAAACAATAATTTTGCAAAAATTCTATACTTGGCGATAGGTCCAAGTCCAGTCCTAAATCTACAATTTAAACTATAGCAAAATCTGTTTTGTTTTGGCACTACTGAAAAGTTTAATTTACTTTACCTAATGGGACATGAAAACGTCAATTCTTGTGTGGCAAAATACTATCAGATTTTTACAGGAATTTATCAATACTTTTGATGAAACTAATCTATGTTCTATCTTTATTATATCTATATATAGATATTAATAAAAATGAATCACTAAATGTGTTTTTAGCTCGGCTCAGCTTTCCAATCACACTTACACAATTTGCGATATATCTCTATATAAGATAGTGGTTTTATTTAGAGTTTTTTTTTCAATCTTAATTATCCTTAAAAAGGCGTTTCTGTAATTTGCCATCTTTACTATGAAGTTTTAAGGTGATTGAGAGTATAAGGGGGTCGTAAACTTATTTAGAAAGTCCTTCCCAACTAAATTGTCATGGCCAATTGCCAATCGAGTAGGTCTGGAGGCTTTCATGGAACTAGATAAGTGTATATCTGAGAACTTCTTTAGGTGGAATTAAATATTTGTGATGCCTTCTTACGTGGCCTTAACATCCCTAGATAGGTGTCAACAATTTTATTAACATTAAGTATTGGTAACAACTTAGTTTATGTTTTGGTAGCAAAAATTTTAAAGAAGTTTAGCACTGACATTTAGCGTGCAGCAAAAACTTATTTTTACTCTAATTTGTACTGTGTTGTGTGTACCAAATGTCAAATGGTCCATTTGTCATACATAATCAGTGTCGATCGTCCTAGTGGTTTTATTCTTCACAGGTTGCCTTACAGCTCCCGGGAACTATTGCAGGCCCCAGGGTACCCAGTGGAAGACAGTCTTCCTCTTTTAGCCAATTTTTTTTAGGCTATACCTAATGATATGGATACCTGAACAGAGCTGAATATTTATATATATACATTCTTTGTATTTACATTCGTTACACATAACAAGACATGCAAATTAACCTCTATCAAGACTATTCAATAGGTGACATATATTTTCACTTTTATTAATCTTCTGGCTTAATACAGTCATTAAATATTGTAAAACCTTTTTGTGGTAGATATGTGGCTTTGTAGATATTATTGTTAAACAATGATACAGCAATTTACTTCAATATCTACAACTTTTAGTTATTGTCAATGTTTGTTGAAGGAATATTTTAAGTTATATGTACTTGAAATTATCACATATTAAATATATTAATACGAGAACTACGCATGAAATAAAACAAACCATACGATTTGCATTTTCCAATGAAGCTGACGCTGACGCCTGACGCGTCGGCCACGGCCCACGCCACTATTGTGTTACTTACCTAGAATGAAATCACGTCAAACGGGAACTTATAATATAAAATCCAATATCATTGCCACACAATTTCACAATAACATACACCTAAGCAATAATTACAATAATTGATTAGAAGAAATTTAGCCAACAAACAGCAGCCGACGTTGTCGAACAAATAAAAATAAAAATGGCTGCCTTCCTGTTCTGTTGGTTGCTTGCTTGCTTGCTCTGTGGTTGCTTCATTCACGGCAGGGCTTCCGGTACCCAGTATATAGTATATTATCTCTGGTGCGCAGTAATAAGTTACCTTAGATTACGTTGGTATCGTTTTGTGTCGCGAGACAGAGCTCTAGGAAAATAGTTAATTGTGATGTTTTAAACGGGAAAGGCGATCTAGGGCGTCAAACTTAGTGTTTCCAATCATTAATTATAATTATTATGTTTGTATTTTAACATAATCATCATATAACGTAAAATCCGTTGCGACAATAAAACGACAGAAAAATACAGTGGTACAGGGGCTAGTACTAGACGTTTACCCCCCCCCCTTTTTTTTTTAAGTTTTGAAGTAAAGTAAGATAACTTTCGTTCAATCTGTTGTTGGTTGGTACCTTTGATACTCAAAGGTTGGTAGTTTGGTACATCGTCTAGTTTGTCCCAACGAAGTTTTATAGGCTACCTATCGTAAAAGATCTTTGGTTTCTGAAAAGCTTACGAGAATATTCGATTTTGTAGTTGATCTATTGTCGATTATTGTTCGAAGGCTATCGAAGGTGGAAAAATGAAATTTAAAAAAATTTGCTAATTATTTCTGTTAGCAATAATGTGACATCGTAGGGAGTGACAGTACGATGTTGCCATATTCAAACTATTACCCACAATGTGGTAATAAAGAAAGGTTCCGTAGATATAGTAATATTTATAACTAAAACTGGAGGAATACGACTGAATCCCTTGTCAAAAAATATTTCCATATGATGAGATTCTATTTTATTTATTAATTTATCCCCTATTGGAAGAGAAAGGTTAAACTTGGTGATTAAGATTGTAAGTGTAAAAGTAGTTGTAGTTGACGCTGGTTTGGACACGTTGAAAGAACGAAGGATGAAATATTGACTAAAAAGGTTTATATTAGGACAGACCTGGACAGAAGTGAAAAAATTGTTTAATATTTTATTGCCTAAGTCTATTTAATGTATGCCTATATCCCAATAGGGAAGATGACAGGGTAAACAAAATATTATTCTATTTAGTCCGTCATTTAGCTTATCAAAAAATATTGGGCACGTATTTTTTCTTTTGTCAATCAAACAAAAAATTACAGAGATAAAGCCCGTCAAAATTTGGGAGTGGGGGCCGGTGACGTCACTTCTGGGTCAAAAGTGTACTCAAATGTGACGTCACGCGGAATTTTAGCGGGCTATATCTTCATAATTTTTTGTTTAATTGACAAAAGAAAAAATACGTGTCCAATATTTTCTGATAATCTAACTGACGGACTAATTAGAATTTTTTAGTCATCATGCCTATTGTACCTGGAAAAAAGGTGCTCATTGTCGCTCAATGGTTGGCCGTACAAAAACGAAGTGAATGATATAGTTATATAATATAATATATAATATAATAAGCTTTATTTATTCCTATATAACCTAACTAATACAAAAAAGAAATACCTTTATTTATTTATTTATTTATTTATTATAAATAGCCCAACAACACCTACGTCCACACATATGCATTGTACATTTTTATGACTTAGTAGACGCAGTGTCAGTTAAAGGGCTATTAACATTTTTATAACAACAACACAACATTGATAAGAAAAAAAAAGTAATTGAATAATATAAAAACACAAAAAATACAATAATAATACCTAATTTACACAATTTCTAAACTAATAACTAAGTACACTCAAAAAAAATCAATTTTTCCAATCGTGGATTGGAAAGTGGCCCGAGAACCAAACACATCTAAGTCGTGTCGCTTATGTATCTTGTTATACTGTCCGACCATACGGTTAAGAGGAGAGACCAGACCGAGGACCGTTTTGGATCTAGCTAGCAGGAAGGGATCAAATGCGCTAGCTCTGGGATTTCGTATAGGAGCACATAGATTCAACTGTCCCAACAAGTTTGGACAGTCGACCTTGGAGTTGACCAGTTTGTAGAAGAATTCGGCATCCAGTCTGCATCTACGATTCCGCAGAGAACTCATGCCGAAATACCGCAGACGTTCCTTGTATCCGGGAAGCCTCTTCGCAAAATTACATAACAAAAATATAAAATAAAATAACAATTAAAAGGTTATATGGACCCCATTTTGGGTAAAAGCCTCCTCCTTATTTTGCCATTCAACACGGTCTTTCGCCTCTTCCACCCATTTATGTCCAGCACAGCGAACCACTTCGTCAGCCCATCTTTCTTTGGGTCGGCCTCTTCCTCGACTTCCGCTTGGACCTGTCCATACAGTTGTTGTTTTTGTCCACCTGTCATCTGCTCTTGCAACATGTCCTGCCCATCTCCATTTCATTTTTTATGCATGTTGTAGGAAGTCTATAACTTTTGTTTTGTTCCTTATGTCAGTATTTCTTTGCTTGTCCATAAGTTTTAATTTTAAAATGCTACGTTCCATAGCGTGTTGGCAAGTCTGGATTTTGATTCGTACGTATTTGTTATAGACCCATGTTTGGCATCCATATATCAAGCAAGGCAGCAAACAAGAATCCATTACTTTTCCCTTGATTCTATACTAACTAATTCTATCTAATCTAAATACTCTATACTAATACTATAAAGAGGAAAGATTTGTATTTTTGTGTGTATGTTTGTAATGAATAAACTCAAAAACTACTGTGCCGATTTCATAAATTCTTTCACCATTGGAAAGCTACATTCACTCTGAGTAACATAGGCTATATTATATTTTCAAAAAACTTAGGGATCCTTACTAAAACTCCAATAATGCAACCCAAGGTGTAAAAAATGACCTAATAAATTCCTTAAATCGCGTGCGCTGCAAAAACGATTGATGATAGAACAAAATAATGTACTACAACTTTGCAGAATACATAATTATCTACAAAAAGTAGATAGCATATGTCTAACTATTATAGTTAAGTCACAATAAATGTTCTTTTATTTTTAAAATTTAATTAAAAAGCCGCCGCTAGAAAAGGCTCTTTATTTTTGCCTTGCTATTACGCCTTATCAAAATAAATTACTTTATATGCACGACTGATTCAATACCTTTATATAACTTTTTGAAATATTTAATTCGGACATTCCATTCGAAAGGTATCACATTGTATTTTTGTATGAACAATATCCAAAGTTAGAGGTAGTGGTAGTGGTAGGGGTAGGGGTAGTGCAGGCAAGCCATTATCTATGAGTGCTGTAGGGTATATTTTATTTTGTTCGAAAATATCCACGGGCGAAGCCGGGGGCGGACAGCTAGTATATTATATTATCAATATCATGAAACTTCTCAATCTAGGGTATGAACATCTTCTTCTTTTATTATGGCTCCACCAATGTTAAAATAGATGATTTGCCAATGTCAAGTATTATAGCCTTTATAGTACCTATGTATGCCGATTAATCGGTATCTAAAATGATCCCGCCGACTGTGATAGTCTTGTTAATCACAACTATCACAGCGCGGACGGAATTAAACTGGATTTCCCATCATGTCTCGACGGAACGCGTGCGTTGGTAGCTATGACATGACGTAGATTCCTAGGGTATGATCTAGGGAAGATTCCACGTCACGCCTTTGTGAATAGCGCACGCGCCCGCCAAGACGTGATGGGGAATCCAGTTTAATCCTGTCCGTGCTGTGATGGTTGTGAAGACACTTGCTCTGTCTGTGGTGAAGACATAATATCTCGGTCGGCGGTATTTAATCGGCTATAAACACTATAAAGGCTATAATACTTGACATTGGCAAATCACCGATGAAGGGAATAATTTGTGTTTGCAGTAGTCGCACATGACATGTCAGTTTTGAGTGTTTTGACAGCGAATTTCAGCGGAAAGGAAAAAAAAATAGTTGTTGAAGGAAGTCAATGAAGGTTTTTTCAGATTTGTGCGAAAATTTATATCAAGGTAGACAAGAATATTTCTATTTACTATTGCTTTTCTAAACAAAATGTTATTGATTTTTGTTTAGTTACAACTACATTTTATTCAGGCTAATATGTAAATATTCCAACATCTGTAAGGTAGATTTTAAATTTATGAAATATCTAGAGAAATATTTACATTTTGCGATTTTTTTGATGTAATATTATTAGATGTGTATCTACACATTTTAAAGTTTCGTTAATTATAATCAAACGTCGACAAATAAAAAAAAATCATGGCCATAAAACATTTTTTTTGAAATTCATAGCATAAACAGCATTATTTACTAAAAATAGATGTGTTCACAATAGGTATGTGCATATAAAATATGTTTTTATCGTTTAATTAATATTAGGAGGGACCTCTATTGAGAAACCTTATTTTTTGGCCTTTTTTTTACTCATAAACTCTTGACAAAAATCTAGATAAAATTTAAATTCTTCTTGAGTTCTTCTTTTAATAAAATACATTATTGAAGGCATGGAAGTGTCCAAATTCTTTTATAATAAAACTGTATTTCTGATTGTATTTGAAGTTGTATTGCTTAATTCATTTCTTAATGTAATGATATAATTTCTTACATAAACTTCATATTAATTCCAGATCTACACGAGGAAGTATAATTTAAAAATAAAAATAAGAATAAAAGAAATAAATTATTTTAAGGAAAGTAAGTAAATGGAAGATTTAAAAACAAGTATGACAAGGTTTTAAAGTGAATTGAGCTCAATTATTCAATATTTTTATTTACAAAATATAATTTTCAAGAGGAGCTAGCAAGTCAAAGGTCATTAAATGAGTGAACGCTACCCTGGATACCTTTTTGGAGGGACACCTGTCAGCAGCTGGGACAGGAGTTACAGTTCATTAGAAAATGTAAGTTGTTACTTTAATATTTAAACTATTATTATAAAGCTGAAAGTATGTATGTTTGGACCCACTATCTCGGGAACTACCAGTCCAATTTGAAAAAAAAAACATTTTTGTGTTAAATAAAATTTATTAAGGAAGGTTACAAGATATTATAACATCACACTACGACCCAAGGGAGCAAGGCAGTAACCATAAACTAAATTTTTAATGCATAAATTGCCATGGGCAAAGCAGGCAGGAAAGTAGTTTTTTAAATAGTATTTAAAATTATTAAACTTGAAATGTGTGTCACTTACCAAAATCAAGCAAAAAACTCTAATAATGCTTAAGTACTTCCTGCTAGCTGTCTGCTAGTCTGGTCTCTCCTCTTAACCGTATGGTCGGACAATATAACAAGATGCATAAGCGACATGACTTAGATGTGTTTGGTTCTCGGGCCACTTTCCAATCTAAGATTGGAAAAATCGATTTTTTTGAGTGTTCTTAGTGGTAAATACCTAGTTATTAGTTTAGAAATTGTTTTTGTGTAAATTATTATTATTGTATTTTTTGTGTTATTATTATTATTCAATTACTTTTTTTTTCTTATCAATGTTGTGTTGTTGTTATAAAAATGTTAATAGCCCTATAATTGACACTGCGTCTACTAAGTTATAAAAATGTACAATGCATATGTGTGGATGTAGGTGTTGTTGGGCTGTTTATAATAAATAAATAAATAAATAAATAAATTTTAGCACAATCGCAGTCCATGTCTGAAAGATATGATGAATATAAAAGAAGTGAAAGAGGTATGTCAAGATTGTTGCAAAGTCATTTGATTGACTCTGCATCCCCTCTTGAGATAAAAGGTGTGATGATAGATACATAGAATTATTAAGTACATACCTAGATATTAAAAATGATATTAGATTGACATTAGAGGTTTTTTTTTCTACATTTTATTTGGACTTTGGCACTTTAAAGGCCATGTCAGTCCTGTTGAAAATAACAATTAATTTACAATAATTATTTACAATGACCACAAAAAATTACTTCAATTTGCCAACTTATTATAGGGAATTTAGTGATCTACCAACAATATTAGTAAACAAACTTTGTATGTCTTTTTTAATAAGTTGTCATTTGTAATAACATTATTTAATATTTTATTGTAATTATTTATAGTTATTTATTATTATTATTGTAACTCTACTCTAATTTGATGTTCAGAAAGCGGAGTTTTTTATTACTTCCTATTTTGAATAAAATATTTGATTTGATTTAATTCTTAAAAGATGTTATATTAACAGTATTACATATTAATTCACCCTTTTAATTAATTAATTTTTAATTTTTTTAATACATAATAGGTTCTTTAAATTACTTAAATAAAAACAAAAAAAAGACATGCATGGTTTGTTTACCAAATAAGACAAGTATGTACAGAAATAGGTACGGACTTTACCTACAAACAGACAAACTGTAGCTATTTTACAAAATTCTAGTCTTAAATTCAAGGTGTCTGTTAGTGTTCAATATTTTAAAGAGGTCTATCTACTTCCTGTTTTTTTTAAAGTTAAAATTCTTAAAATAACGGATTTTATTTAAAAATCAAAGCCACATAGATTGGAAGCTAAATCTAGATGGCGCAATAAAATGGAACAATTTTTGTTATTTGTTTCTAATGTGAAGACAGATTTTTTCTTTGCTCCTTTATTTTAATTGTAAAATAATTAATTAAGTGTTATCTGAGTTTTTTTGCTTGAGTGTTGCTTGATTTTGGTAAGTAAAATAAATAAATAGTAAATAAAATCTTTATTGAAAAACTTGAAGTGATGGAATAAGTTAACAAAGACCATAAAAATAATACAAGTGACACACATTTAAAGTTAGCTATTGTTCCCTATTTCATCCATGGGGAATCAAAATTGTATTTAATTGAAAGAGAAATGGCCAATTTTTTTCTAAAATATCATAATCATCTTGTCTTAATTTAATGTTTCTTCTTAGTTCCTTGACCCCTGTAATAATTTTTTTTTAAAGTTTAACATCTAGAATTTTAATTGTTTAAATAAATTGTTATAATTTGGATTATTTATTTTTGAAATGATGTTGATAATCTGAAAGAAAAAATTGTTACTCATTCTAAAACTCACTCATAGCATTAGCATTATCTAGATTCTGAGTACAAATTTAGTAGAAAAAGTATCTTTTTAAAAATAATTGAACTTTGAGTGTGATATTGTATTACCACACATATTAGACTTATTTACTAAAATTTAACACTGTTGCAACACTGAAAAGGGGCAAGTTTAAGAAACACTGACTTAGAGCTGTTACATACTAGGAAACTACAGATGTTAGTCAAATGTCTACTATATTCCTTTTTAATCTCATAGAAACTTTGTTGATTTTTAATTTGCATTTAATTTTGTGTCTGGGACAGGGAGATATGATATGACCTAAAATTTAAAATTATTATAGAACAATTTGTTAAGTTCACCGATCTCTTTTTAACTTAATACATAGGTAGCTTAGAATAACGCATAGTAACTAATTAGTTTACTTAATAAAAATTAAATTGTAAAATTGCTTAGTTAAGGTCATTAAGGATAATATATCTAAAATTTAAGTTTCCGAGCCATTAAAGTAGGCATACAATGGTAATTTCTGGGCCATCACAGTCTGCAGATATGATTCAGTTTACATTGGACTAGTGCCAGTTCCTTGCTCGCTACTGTAACGACGTGGCATGTTGCATAGGCGGTAGCGGATTATAAGCGTTTATTTTATCTATATTGCCACCCGACTAAAATATAAAAAAAGTATAAACTGTTCCATTTTTATTGTATACTGTGGATTAAAAAAAAAATGGGTGTGTGTACCTACTTATGTATGCGCGTTAGAAGTTATACTTTTTAGCATAATACAAATAAGTTTATTTAGCACACAAATAATAATTGCCTTTTAAAAAAAATTGTCTATTTAATATAATAAAAAAATAAACTTGCATCGTGCGCGCGCATCGTGAAATTTTGTCGAAATATCACTCTCGGCAACTTCATACTTTTATTTTTATTATTGCACATGGCCTGTTGAAAAACGAATCTGTATAATGATAGTAGGTTAAGTATGTGTAGGTATATCAAGATATGATGAATATAAAAGAAGCGAAAGAAGTATGTCAAGATCGTAACAAATAGCATTCTATTGTCTCTGCCTGCCCCTCTTGGTATAAAAGGCGTGATAATAGAGTAGATAGGTATATCAAAAGTGTCGTTTTTATGTTCTGAATGTTAATTTACCCTACCTAAAATTAATCTATATTTTCTCAAAATTTGTATGGCAATTTTTAGCTCTTTTTACGTGCCTACTAGAAAGAAATCCCTTCAAATTAATCGCTCGACGTTCGCTTCCGCTTCTGAATTGCGATCCCATAGTCAATGCGCCCATTCTTAATTCTACGTTTGCAGTGGAATATGTCACTGATTGCAGACTTTTGCAATAACCCAGGCCTGGAGGTCAAGGACTGTGTCCTTAAAGTTTGGTTAACTTGTCCCAGTTTTTCGGAATCTCTTTTGTTGGCAGATAAATGACTTTGTTGGCACGAGTCCTGGCAGAAAATCTATTGCTTAGATAACTTTTCTTTTCATATATAACTTGCTAGTCCTTGCCCACGATTTCGCCTGCATCTAGAAATTTCTGAGAGTGACATATGCTTATTATCTCGGAAAAATATCTTAATTTTATTTAAAACCTATTTTTTTATAAACGTTGCATCGTGTACGTGCAAAGCCGAGGATGGTCGCTAATTAATATTTATAATTAATATAACGCGGGATTAAACTACAGGCTGCCCTGTAGTCGTCTGTCAGGCACTAGAACGCGACGTGGAAACGAGATATGACCTTTTTGTGAATCTAGGAGTTTTATTTACGAATTATTACTGGATTTCAATCGTTATTTAAAAGTTAAAACTATAATTTTGACTATAACAATATCTATAGCTCAAACATATAATATAACTAACGAAATCCCATTTTTTTTCAGCAACTCCAGTTTCAATATAGAAACCGTTGGGGTGGCACACCACGCTACTGGGGCAGTATGTCGGACAGTGGCGGAGTTTCTACCATCGGCGACACTTCCAGAACTAACCTCATAGTGAACTACCTGCCTCAGAGTATGACAGAAAAGGACTTGTACGCTATGTTCATGACTATTGGCCCTATAGAGAGTTGCAGGGTTATGAAGGACTTTAAGGTATAATAATCACTACGTATTATAAAACAATCCTCAGTCGCGTCTGTCTGTCTGTGCTGATTTTGTTTCGTTTCTCACGATTCGATAGATCATAATTTTTATTGTTTCACATAGTTTTCCATGTGCTGCCTAATATGGCGTACAATATTTTGTCCTATATAGGGAATGCAATCCCGCAAAATAATTTCAATCCCGGTATTTGTGGGACTGAACCATCTTAATCCCGCGGGATCCCGCAGGGTCGACTTAAAACTCTGAAATCAATCGTAAATAATCGTAATAAAGACCTAATAGACCTCGTTTTCACTGTTTTAATTTTAACCCAAATTAAATAAGCTTTTTTTTTTTTTTTTCATCCATTCAAAGCCTGTTGTCTACTAATGATATTGTAATTTATAAGGCTCTTTCATGCTTCATACTTTCTAACAATCTAAAGCTATGATATTTTTATTAATTTTGTTGTGCTTAGTAATATTAGTAGTACCTAGCTAGTAAGCAGTATTTTATGTTATTTATATTATATTGTATATAGTTAAGAGTGAGTAAGTACTTATGTTTTAGTTCATTTTAGTTAAAGCTTGTAAAGTTAATTTAATTTTAGTTGTAAATGTTTTAATATTTTGGTTTACATTATTTCCTACTTTCCTGATATCCTTCCAAATTCCGTATCCTGTGTAATTAAATTAAATAATTATGTTTCCCTACCTTTACTTGTATGTGGCATAATGCACAATCCGTGCCACGCCAAATTAAAAAAAAAAAATAAAAAAAAAAAATAAATAAGCTTTTTGTTACATTTTAAATGGTTTATTAAGGGTCCTATATTGGGAATTTTTCTGGGATAAACTATTCCCAATTTCTCTGTAAATAATCCACCTGTGTCACTGTAATTTACCATATAGTTACTTATTGAATATATCTAAGTGAAATAGCTCTTATTTTTTCAATGGGTTTTATTGAATAGGAAATATGGGTAGTTTAACTTTGCCCCTGCTGTCTCTTTCATAATCTATCACAAAACTCTAAATTTTTTTAAAAGCGCTGTTATACCATTACCCTTCAATTATATATGTCGAATTCTTTGGTAGCTTATTGAAAATTTAAAATAATAATTATTTTATTATTTTTGCCAAATTAAAAAATCATAAAATATTTTTTTTTTGAATTTTCAATAAGCTACAAAAAAAAAGCGATATATATAATTAAAGAATAATGGTATAAGAGCGCTTTAAAAAAAATTTAGAGTTTTGTGATAGATTATGAAAGAGACAGAAGGGGCAGAATAATCCTTTATTCTACCACCCATATTTCCTATTAAACAAAATCAATTGAATTAGATATATTGAATAAGTAACTATATGCTAAATTACATTGACACAGGTGGAGTATTTACAGAGAAATTGGGAATAGTAATGTCTCCATACAAATTCCCAGTATAGGACCCTTAATATAATAAATATAAAAAAATAAAATTCTTAGAAAAGGTCGCAGGTGTGACGCAGGTGTTTGCAGGGTATACCCGATGGTTCCAAAAATAATATTATTTCTTATAAAGTTCAGTTTGATTTTGATTTATCTATAGATTCTATGACAATCAATATTCAATGAATAAATCATTGCATTGCGTCATAATTACAAGTTGTAACTGGCAAAATATAAGTAATCAAACGCCTTCAGACCGTTCCCCTAGAGATCGGCGCCCCGCACCTTAGAGAAACACGTATGTACCACGCTTCTCTGCAATCCCGCCAGTCCAGCGGGATCCCGCAAATTTTTCGACCGAGATTACTCCCGCAACATTGCATATTGCGTATTGCATTCCCTAGTCCTAGTATCACAATAATATAATAACAATTCAATAATAATAAAAACCATTAAAATGATATAAGTACCACAAATAGTCAATTAAATTAGAAAATTATTTATTTGTAACTAACATTTTTTTTTATATTTAAACACATTTTTTTAATCTAACATACACAACAATATAAAAACCTTAAATCTAATCTAAACATTAAAAAACTAAATAAACCAAGTCCGCGTGGAATAGTGGCAAGAATACTGGCTGCATTTCCCAGCTGAATTGCGATGCTGATTCGTTGAGCGATTAAGGAGTCAACCCTCTTCTCACCAGATGAGATGATCAGTCGAAGGGATATATTTATCTTTAATAAAATTTTTGGCATTTTGAACCCCACGGACCTAGAGTTTCTACACCAAACGGCACAAATTTGTTGTTTTCAATAATTGAACTTGCGCCGTATGTTAGACTCTGCGATTTCCGCCGCAGTTCCCGTTTTGATTGCTGTTATCCTGAGATGAGACGGGGCTAATATTGTGTCCACGCACGTAGCATCCCATGCAAGGGCCCGACCTCGCTCCCAGGGAATCAGAGTCATTCCATCGGGTCTCTTGCCGTCTTCCCGGATTATTCCCGTTGGCTCTAGAAGAGCAGGGACGTCTATTGGCGCAAGAGCCCTTTTGATGGTATAATTGAGGGAGATGTGGCGAGAAAGCCTGCCTGCACTTTTTATGCTTACACACATATCGTCATATTCTTTTATTGATTTACGAGGGAGGTTTACGTGCATTAAAAATGGCGTTTAGAAGCTGAGCAATAACAGTATTCTTGAATTAAGGTAGGGGAAAAGTTATCCCGGTTTCCCTTTATTACATTATTTAAATTTTTTTTTGGCAAAATTTCAGACTGGCTATAGCTACGGATTCGGGTTCGTGAATTACACGCGCGAGGAGGACGCATCGCGAGCCATAGAGACGTTTAACGGATATCAGTTGAGAAATAAAAGGTTAAAGGTGAGCTGAAACTAGATTTTAATGGTCTTTTTTTTATTTTTATTTTATTATTCACGGGTTGTCTTACAGCTCCCGGGAACCGTTGCCGGCCCCAGGGTACCCAGTAGAAGACAAATTCTTCCTCATTTAGCCAATGATTTTTTGAGGCTATACCTAACGAGTTGCCAGCTCTGTTGAGGAGATATATAGATGGAAAAGCCTCTTTGTACGGTTTGTCGAATAATGTACATGATTTTTTATTATAAAAAACCCATTGGTACATGGTCGGATGTAGGAATCGAACCTGCGACTTTTCAGTTGCGAGCCGACGTCTTACCCACTCGACCACCGACGATATGGTCTTTCATCCCTCAATCCATGAGTTTTACATGTACAAACGTTCATGGAGTTTTACTACTGGCGTCTATGACTTTTATACTATCACTAGATTTCCGCCCCAACTTGGCGATTGGATTTTTTTTAAATGTGACAAGAATTTATACCGATGGATTTCCGGGATAAACGGGATAAATAGTATGTCTTATTAATCACTGACTAATCACAACCATCACAGCACGGCCGGGATTAAACCGGATTCCACATCACGCCATGACGAAAACGCGTGCGGTCGGCGCCATGAAAAAAATGATATCGCTCCGTTGCTCTGTTTTGTCATGAAAAAAAACCAACAAACAAACACACTTTCGCATATATAATACTACCTAGTTGCATCTTGCGGTTGCACCCGCGTTAATAATACTGCTCTGTCCCTTCATAACTTCATAAGACCCAAGTTCTACTATTTACTAACTAGACTGTGTGCGATCTACCAATTACATAATATGTAAGTATGTATGTATATTATGTATATAAACGATAAAATGGACAACATTTCATTTTTCGTAAGGTACCAAAATTCGAAAACCGTTTGGAGATTACATGCTAGAAAGCTTATTTTTCATTTTTTTTTATTTTTTGTATCCTTTAATTTTCGAGTTATTTTAAAAATACTGAAATATTGAAAAATAAGGATTAATAGGTGCCCTAATCTGTGCTAACCCTCTAATTTAAAAATACTAATGTCTGTTGGCAGAGTTGTTAGTTATTGAACTCAGGTGTTACCTTCTATTAATTTTACCCATTTTTATTCCATTTGAATTAATAATTATTCTTTAAATATAATTATAAAAATACTTCTTTTATATAATATTTTTTGGAAGTTTTGCTAGTTTCGAATGGGCTATCACAGGAAATATATTTACGAGTGAAACCGCGGACAAAAGCTAGTATTATTATATACATTATGAATAATGTTGTGGGCGATTTGAGTTTCGGCTACGGCAACACCTATTTGGAACACGGTATATTATACTCTTTGCATTTCTATAACGTATACTCTGTGGCTTGACTGACACTATCAGTCACTTTCTTTGGGTGACAGTTTATATTTCTTAATTTTAGTCCTAGCTAAGGTTTTTAGTTTATAAGTCCTCAGAATTTATAAAAATTCATAATTAAATTAAAAATATAAAAACTCAGCCAAAAATAAAATACAAAAATACGTGTAACTTATTTTTTAATATATTTTTAATTAAAGTAATAAAAATGGGTGATTCAAAAAATGAAATGTTGTCCATTATATTTCATACATATGAAATTTTAAGTGAGTAAATGAAACGGTACATAATACAAGTAGTTTTTTTTATTAAGAGGGAAAACACTTGTGTAGATATTTAAACCTATTTTTTTTGCTGTACCACGATCGACTGGCCTAATAGCCGACCGGTTGGCTAACCTAACCTAACCTTCCTCAAGACTTGGGGCTATCAAATGCAAATGGCAGCTTTATTATTAGTAAATAGAAACTCTAAGATGGCCGCCAAAACTATTTCAGGTGTCATACGCGCGGCCCTCAGGCGAAGATATAAAGGATACCAATCTGTACGTGACGAACTTACCCCGCGCCGTCACCGAGGAACAACTAGAGACGATATTCGGCAAGTACGGCAGGATAGTGCAGAAACATATACTGAGGGACAAGAGCAGCGGGACGCCGCGCGGGGTCGCCTTTGTTAGGTAACACGTTGCTATGTAATCTATCTATCATCACGCCTTTTCGCTTCTTTTATATTCATCATACCTTTCATACATGCTCGGCGATTTAATATTTCCATCGATCAATAATTTTTTTATATCTATACTAATATTATAAAGAGGAAAGATTTGTATTTTTGTATGTTTGTTACGAATAAACTCAAAAACTACTGGATGAATTTTGATCATTCTTTCACCATTAGAATGCTACATTATCCCTGAGTAACATAGGCTATATACCATCACGGCATGACGACGGGAACGGGTTGGGCAGAGGTGAACATGACAAAAGCTATGTATGAAGTGTATGTTTGCCAACATTCTGAAATAGGCACGTACGAAGTCGTGGGAAACAGGGTAGGTGTAGGGTTAGGGTTAGGGTTAGGGGTAGTATAGTATAGTAGTATATACCCTATATTTTATTTTGTTCGTAAATATCCACGGGCGAATCCGGGGTCGGAATGCTAGTGTTCAATTAAAGTACACCTAGGTCGTCCTCTGCCAGCATTTCCTTTCACTTCAACCATATAAACCTTTTTAGTAAATCTTTCATCCTTCATTCTTTCAACGTTTCCAAACCAGCGTAAACTACTTTTCTTTATTTTGGTCACAACATCATCTTTCACTCCGCATTCGTCTCTAATGACATGTTGCTATAGAAGTAAGACATAAAGGTCACCAATCTGTATGTGACGAACTTGCCTTGAATTTTGATCTCTTTTTCTCTCTCAGGGTACCTAGCGGGGGAGAGATAGTCTTCCTCTTTTAATCAATGGTATTTGTGGCCAGCTCTTTTAAGGTTATCTAGATGGAAAAGCATCTTTTTTTATTTTGTAGCGGTTCACCAACAGATGACAATGATACGAGATTGGCATATATACAACAGAACTTTCCAACGATTGTATTGTCTTTTACGTTGAATTGTTGGAATGTTGTCTATAATGTGGGGCATACACTTTTGGTCCTTCTTCTTGTATCTACATAATATTTTAAAATTATTCTTTTCATTGAAGGTTCGATAAGAGAGAAGAAGCTCAGGAAGCGATAGCTGCGTTAAATAATATAATACCCGAGGGTGGGACGGAGCCGTTAAGTGTTAAGGTATGCTCATATGTATACTCAACTTTGTTGGATTGTTTTTAATGAAAAAATCCATTGGCATATCTACATGGCCGGGAACGATGCCTTTTACTTTTAACCACTGCCACCGACGCAACGTTGTTTAGTTAATGATATTTTATTGAGAATACCTAACAAGTGGCAAGATCTGTTGAGCTATTTTGTGTTCAAAATCTTTAGTCTGGCCGTGTTGTGCTTCTAAACTAAATGCCTGCTAACTGTCTTACATATTCATTCAATTCCTATTCATTTTAATAATGATTGTTGAGAAATATTGGATCAATGACTAGGGTGGAAAAAGGGATGCTTAGATGGTTAGGCCATTGGTTGAGGTTGAGGAAAGAAGTTTTACAGATCAAATTATTCCTGCAGGTTACCGGTCCCCAAGGTACCCAGCCGAAGACAAGGCGTCCTCATTTAGCCTATGGTGTTTTTTGACGGATCATTCTAGTTTTTAATCAGTGATTATAATTAAATTTATTCCGTTCGTTTATGACAGGTAGCAGAGGAGCACGGTAAACAGAAAGCTGCGTACTACGCCGGCTGGACGGCCGGGTACCATCACAATAGAGGTAACTTGATAAATAATTTACTTGTAAACATCCTGTTCTGTTTAACACGAGGAACGGCTCAGAATTTCCTAATCGTAAGCCACACTCTAAACTCGTGGTTCGGGCGCAACGATCGCGTCATGCAAGACAACGACGGTACTTTGTGTGAAGTGAGAAGGGCATAATGTATCGCTTCTCGGAATAAATGACGTAAGCGGCACATTACAAATAAATAATTTATTAAAAAAACGATCACATGCAGGGAAACATCTTCTTAATCAATACTAGGTACTGAAATTACCTACAGATTCGTATAAAATTTAAACGTAAATCACTTCAGAGTATGGTCGTATGATTAAAAAGGTGTTTTTGAAGAGGTGATTTCAAAAATTTAAGTTATCGAGAAAATTTTCACCAATCATGTTTTCATCCTACACAATTGGTAGGTACTAGATAAAATCCTCTAGTTTTCGATGCCCAAATGTTCATAGTATTCGTAAAATTCGGGAATTTCAGTTCAGAAATCAACCGAAATTATTTGTTCCTCCCCTTAATATAGACAACTGGCAAAACTAATTATTTTTCATGAAAATTGTCCTATATTTCTGGTACTACTTAAGAATCAGTTTGTACATGAGAAAAATTTGTACTTATCCGTTAAAATTTTGAGCAGTAATAAATACTATAATAACAACATCCATGCAATAAAATGCCTTTTTTTGATACAATATACATTTGTCCGGGTTCACATTTTTTTTTTAATTTTGTAATTTTTTTATACTTCAAGGTGGCGAGCCTATCGCTGATACAATGCTGCCTCACCCGGGACATCACAATCACACGAAAGGTATAGGATAATGATTTTTTATATACTTTACGGTTGCCATACATTTCACCAATTAAATACCCAAAACAGGTATAAAATCGGATTTCTAATCATTACAGTCTGTTTCTAGGGCAGGCGGAAAAACGGACAATGACACATGGGTATTATGTTAGCGTCGAAATAAAATGATCGGTCCGTATACTTATCGCTTACGTACCGTACCGCGTTTCTTAAGGACGCGTTTACAAAGTGACGCTCTTCCATAGGCAACTACTAAAAGTACACAGCAACAGACACAACTGAGAAAATTATTAAAGTAATTTAAACTTTATCTCATATACATAAGCGTTACGTAAATTAGAGTTTACGAAAATAGTTCCAAATTATTGAAAAAGATGAGACTTATTGAAATTATTTTTCTTTATCAAGAACATAAAATATTGAATTATCTGTATCGTGTTATTTTTATCATTGATGAAAGTTATGAAACTCACCCTGGTTTTATTGTTTTCGCGGGGTGAGAGTAAGAAAATATCAGTTTATTGCATGCCAATTAAATATTTAAAAAATACGTTTAATACATTCTATGGATAAAGATCTAGAGTATCATTAGGTGTTCATAACATTTAAGAAAATTCTACAAAATTATCGTAAAATGTTCCTCAAAACTAAACATTTTACCTGTTTTTCCGCTTGCCTTAGAAACAGACTATAGTAGCGTTGTGGTTTAAGACAGATTGACTGTAACGAATATTTTTTCACAAATTCCTGTACTTTATCTAACGAAATAAAAAATTTGCGCACGCTGCTCGGATCCCAGGACCGCTAATACCTCAACGGCATCACAGTTTGGACCAACTCGACATGCTACATAGTCGTCAAGACTACGGCACCAATTACGGCATGCACGTGGGCATGTACGGCGGCATGGCGAATCGTTTCACGCGACGAGATCTTTACAACCAATCGTATATGAGCCATCATCGCCCGTTTTGAAAAGGGGTTTTTTGCAAAAAGTTTCGCCTGTCCGACAGTCGGATATAGTGCGGGGCTGTGGACCTTTTTGTTGTAGTGTTGCTAGATTTAAGTGTGGATGGGCGGTTTGTGTTGTGACTCGCTATTGTAAAAAAAAAAATATCTAAAAGTATTATCTAATATAAATGCCTTGGTAAATCTATAATTCTATATGATAGAGGCAGACAAAACATGTTGCAACTAAAACTGTTCCTAAACTACGTTTATTAGTAAGTGTCTATGGCGTTACAACTGCTATAGTTGGATTATACCTTGATAGAGCTCTGTGCGGCGTAACCTTGTACTGGGGATTTATGTGTGGTAGCCAAGATTATCCTGGTTCACTTCTCGTAACGTCACGTTTACTTTTTGCGAGAAAATGAAAATAGACGCAATGAATAAAAAACAAAAATATCGAAATTACTTTCTTAAAATGGGCTATATTTTCAAAATTAATTTATAAAAAAAATATATCATAATTATGTAGCATGGCCAATTAAAATAACGTAATATAAATTCGTCAGTACAAGGTTATGTCGTTTAAAATGGTTGCCACTTCTTTGTTGGCCACGTTTGAAAAAGTATTCACGTACAGTACTCAAATAATAGGTACTTACCCCATTTATTTACCCGCTTTAAAATGAGAGCGTCGTCTCTGTCCGATGGGTATTATTTTCTGCGGGTTATTGTACCAAAGACTAAATATATAATTTTATATAATAGCGTTTTGCAATGTTAACTACCTACATTGTACATTAATATTAAGTTGCCTATAGATCCCTCTCCATTGTTACTATCCTTGCTTATTTTCTTCTGTAAAGTAAGTAATATTTAAAATTATATTAATAAGAAGAACTAATATCGAAATGTGGTTGTAACGAAGTCAAAATAATAATAATAATAATGGTTGTTAATTATGAATGGGAATGCATTTTTGGAATGAAAAATGAAAGGATTACTTTGCTTAAATTGTTTATATTTAATTTCTGGAAGATTAGAAAACGACCGACTGTTATTAAATAGCCTTGAAAATGTAAACATCTTATGGACATGTTTCTATTTACTATAATTAAATATTTTAAAATATAATATAAGAATGTTACTTAAAATATAGAAATAAAAAATATATTTTCAATAAAAATCAATGACTATACCAGTAGTATTCATCTTGCTAATTAATATTAAAAAAAAAGAAAAAAAAATCATACAAAGGGACCTTGTCTCCGCACAAAAATAAAACTGTTATTATAGAAAAATGTTTAGCTGGCACTTAGATATTAACATAAAATGGTTCACTAGAAAATATTCATAATTGTAAAAAAAAACTGTATTTTTCTTCTGCTTCTAACGTTTTTTTATCTGTGGTTTTACAAAATACCGTGTGTTGTGCAAATGTCAATTTATTTTACTAAATAGATATCTAATATTTATTGTTGTAATTTATACACATGGGAACACGAATAATAAATTATCACTACTGATCAAGTTTTAGTTAAAGAAACTTACAATTAGGTTTTTTTTTATAAAAATGCGTTAAAATAAATACGCCAGCTAGGCCAAAACGGTCGCTCTTAAATAATTGAAATGGCAAACAAAATCAATATCTATACTAATTTTATAAAGAGGTAAAGTTTGTTAGTTTGGATGTAGAGGGTAATCTCTCAAAATACTGAACCGATTCTAAAAATTCCCTGATGCGATCTCCCTGAGTAATATAGGCTATATTTCATGTTGTACGAAAAAGCTATTTGATCTTATTATTGGTGTTTCCATGTAAAAACTGTTATATTATTAAGATTATTAAAATTACATTTTATGCTCAATAGCTGTTGCTACGAAAATTAGTTACTATTAAAGTTTGAGCTTTACGTGTAAGCATATAGAGTTTGGTGTTAGTTTGTTTTCATGTATAAGTGTCACTGAATTCAAGTCGATTTTGCATCATGTATATAATTTTTTTTATCGTATGAAGTCGGCTATTTTATAAGAGTAAACAAAAAAGTAATGCCCGTCAATATATTATCAACCATTCTAATCTATCTATTTATCTATCATCACGCCTTTCATCCCAAGTAGGCAGAGACAATCGAATGCCATTTGTTACGATCCTGACATATCTCTTTCGCTTCTTTTATATTCGTCATACCATTCTAAATAAAATAAAAAACATTTAAGTTAATACGTCGCTAATTCGAGTTTATTAATAAGAGTGTATAGGTTTAATAAACATGGGTTTAATACTCGTGAACTTTCCTCGTCAACCTCGTGAAAACTGCAACAAAATCTATTCAGTAGTTTCTGCCATAAAAGAGCACAGACGGATAGACTGATGCGAAAATCACTGGTGCATTTTCGATTTGCGTTCAGTCATTTCATTGACAATACAGCGAATTGTCTAGTTGTTTCGGAGTCTAACGAATGTTATTCTGTTTTACGAATGCGCATATTCCGCCATATTGCGGAATTTACCCAAACTAAATGTCTCAGTTCTTCATAATGTTAGATTAACTGTCGCAAAATTCTATGGTTGAGTCATCTCTTATTAATTTAGCCGTGTTCTGTATGACAAATTAGGAAATACGTTAAAATAGCGGCCCGACCCTGGCTTCGCATGGGTACAATATCGGTTTACAACAATTTGAATCCGTAATTTAGATTATGAATACGCTGGGCCGGATTATCCATAAGGCAGTGTTAGGCAACTGCCTCCCTAGGCCCTGCCCCGCGCACCGAGAAAAATAAATTTGAAAATGTTTCATCGAATTAAAATTTTATTTGATGATTTGTATCTTAAATGACAATATTATTTTCACCTCTCCAGCACGAAAAGGGCACTTTTGGTGCGTAAAAACTCCCAGCAAAATCGCTTTACATATAAGTATTGTAGGTTTTCAATAAAGAAATACGCATACTTTTCTTTAATTTATTTTATTGTTTAGGGTGATGTCATACCTACCTTCGTAATGTAGTAAAAAAAAAATGTGTTTTAGGAAGTGAGAAAAGGGTAAAGGGGCTGGGGGCCCCGACATGGTGAAGCCAGCCCTGAATACGCTTATGCTATGACTGCATACACAATAAAAGCGCGCTGGCGCTAATTTCTCCCCCGACTTGATTCGCAAATATTATTAATTCTCAGCACTTTTAAACGATGTTTAATATCAACATATCTAATCGTGAATACCGCATCGAAATCCAGTCGTAGTTTCGGAATTAATAAAATTTATAATATGTCACGTATAACACGGCTAATTTAAAAACACAGATTAGCGGGTCAATCTTAAATGTTGAGATTGTATATATTTAAGCCGTCTTGCCTTTATAAAAATACACATTTTTCCTTTCAACGAATAATACATATAGAATTGACTGAACTTTAATGATCTGTTGTACCTGTATTTTGATTTAAAAATCATAAATATTCTTTGAATATATTAGAAATTGTATTTTATTGTATATTTTTCACTGTACCATCATTTAATGTATATGTATAATACGCGTCAAATAAGTTGAGCAAGGCCAAGCGCTAGACTGGAGAGGACGTCGAAGCCTATACAAATCGTATGGAGCGCAGTCTAAAGGTTGCCCACACATTTGGTCAATCGCCGGCGCGTCGTCGCCGTAAGGTCCACTGAAATCGACCACAGACTCATCCAATTCTTGTACGAACGGTCCCCTGTCCGTTTTCAAATCATCGTGTCTGTGGTCGATTTCGATGCTGGACAGATCCCAAACGAACACACACATACACACGCCTTACACAGATATTGTGACTGACATCTCTAGATCATCCGGCTGACAGACCGAACATTTTCGGTGAGATTTCCTCCGAGTCTGTGGTGGGTTTGTTTCGGCTCAACTTATTTGGAGCGACCTACGTTTATACATTTTAGATATTTGTCTTGTAGTTTTGTTTATTATTTTGCAATGTTAAATAAAACATATTTTGTTGTCATTAATTAATAAGTCGATTAGCGTTTTTGGTTTGAATTTTAATATAACTTGATCATCACATATTTTTATTATACAAAGCAATTATAATGGCCCAGGAAATTAATTAAATATAGTAAAATGGTATTTAAGTATGAAAAAATGTAAATGTGGTGATGATCAATTTATATTGCTGGTCATATACCAATAAACGTTGTCAAACAACTGTTTAGTTATAATATGTTTTGTCTCTCACTAACAAATGTGTCATTCTATATGAGAGAGGGAGACAAAACATGTCTTAACTTAAGCTGTTGTTCAACTAGGTTCATTAGTGAGGCCCTTAGGATATTAAAGGTATATTGTTAAAGTTCTTTTGGGAGATCTTGACCCTAAAAATTGATATGTCAGGTTCCCTTTTCTAAAATTTTCTTATTTAGAAAACAATTCTTTTTTAAGTATTTGGCCTTTAAAATTCTTAAAAGTCGTTATATTAACAATTTTACTGAATTGCCTGACCTAATAATCATATTTTTTAAACAGTTATTTCAAAAATTTACAATAAAAGACATGCCATGCCAATTCAAACTATTGAGCTGATCGAACGAATAATGGCGCTGTTCTTAAATATGCTAACCACACCACACTATACAAAAGTGGCTATAAAACTAAAAAAAAACCAATTTTTTTTATTAATGCTCAAAATATCCCTAAATTCCTTCAAAATTTGCAACAATTACACATATAAAACTATGTTAGACTAAGTAGAAATATTTAAGTAGGTTTTACATGAATTTTATCAGTGATCTCTAAATTCACATTATTTTTTTCTTAACCATGTTATCGGTCCCCGCCCAGGGTACCCAGCGGAAGACCGAGACTCAAATTAGACAGGGCTTAATATGCGTCGGTGATCGAGTGGGTAAAACGTCGGGTCACAACTGAGAAGTCGCGGGTTCGATCCCCACATGCGACCATGTACCAATGGGTTTTTATAATAAAAATTCTATGTACATTATCCGACAATTAACAAAAAAACTCATACATGCCTCGGGAATCAAACCCGTGGGGTTAACATACTTAGGTCCACGACATCTTTCGTGGTCAGCCAAAGAATGCGCGGCCCGAGAATGTCCAACACTAGAATGCCGAGCAAATTTCTGGGTCGGGCAAAGATTATACACGGATTTGCCCGGACATTCTAGGGTTGGACAATCTCGGGTTGTGCATTCCTTGATGGCTATTTGCGCGGACCTCCTTATTTATATATAATATTTTCTGTTACCTACCTAAAAATAATCTAAATGGTACCAAGGTCTCCCATTTGAACATTATAACTATGTAATGCTAGTTTAGTCACTAATATGAATTGTGCCTAAAAGTAAATTCTAATAGTTTTAAATTAATTGTTAATGTAATACTGTTATGTTCAAACATCGAAATCTTTCAAGTCTTAGGTTTATTTCACCAGGGTTAAAATTCTAGTCAAATTTTTATATGATTTTAAGAGTGTAGTGTACCGCGTCCATGTCCATACAAACGGAGAAAACGTTTTACTACCCCTAAATATCATTTAATTTTAACGATTTTGTAATATGTTACTGACATAATGAAAAACTACGTACGTATTTTTTCCTTTTTTCAAAATTCGTAATAGGTCAAAAGTTATAAGCCCCTCAAATCTCGGTTTTTTTGGTTCATAACTTGCTCGTAATAAACCGTCTGTATTTGAGAAACAAAGCAAAATTTAAAAAAAAGCAAAACGTACGTACGTAGATTATAATCTGCTAAAACGTTTGACACCAAAATTATAAGGTTTCGTTATAGTTTAGTAGGTGTAAATCGTTTTCCCCCAAAACGCAATTTTCAACGAAGAACATACCTACGAACACTCACGAGCTGCAGTGTTCTCTGTCGCACTGATGCCCGTGGGAAGAGCGCGCTTGAGACAGAATATGATTTTCTAAATACCTATTTCGCTGCGTACGCTGAGCTACACGATCCTCTTAAGTTAATTGCTGCAATTTTAAGATTTTAAAAACTATTTCAACACAAATTATTAAATGAAGTTTCTGTGATTGTAAAGTTTCTGTGATGTGATGTGAAGATATATAAAGAATCATTGCTTAAGGTGGACCCTGTCGGTTCAAATTTAGGTTTTATTATTTACGCGTTCACCCACCTTAAACCACCATCGCCGGTTGCAGCCGGAACTGACGCTTTCATCTCGCTCACACAATATAGTGTGTGAGCTAGAGGCAAATAGATTTCCGCCATTTTGAATCCCATTTTTATTCAATACTACCTTTCCGCCCCGGCTTCCCCCGTTGAGCCCATATTAACACTTCATCCTCTATTATAGTCTATGAGTTCGTACAAAAATACCATAGAAAAAATCACTTTCCGGGCAACTTTTTCAAAACAGAGCTATTTTTTGTACACTTCAAAATATCGAAATTCAACATACGCAGATCTATATATATATATATATATATATATATATATATATATATAATAGTATAGTATCCCTGAAAGTTTCATCAAAATCCAACGAGCCGTTTCGGGGCATATTGGGACAGACGGACACTTACATTTTATTATTTGTGTAGATAAATTCAATGATATTTTATTGTGTCAGAGTTATTTTAATTAAAATTTTTGTATTAGGTATATAAAGTAAAAAACTAAGGTTAATTTTTTTTATACTTCAAAGGTTAAGCTATTTTAAGATACTTATTTGAATATTTTTGTTTTCGATGCAGAAGTTTTTTATAACAAAAGAAATAGTTAGTAACATTTCGTCATACACTCCCGGACATCTGAATCGAGTCACCTTGCATTTTAAGGTTTGGAGTACTGAAGCTTAAAAAAAATGTATGATGAAGGAAAAAGTTTTGATGCAGTATTAATGCTGGCACATTTAACTATTTTTCTACTGAGTATTATTCCAAATTTAAATTTAAATTACAGAAAAAAGCCGAGCTAGGTCACTGATTTGAAAAAATACGACTGCAGAAAGTTGTGATTGAAGTTCAGTTTGTTATTTTTTTTCATTTAATGATAACTGTTTAAAAAAAGTTTAGTACAGTTATTTTCTTATAATTTAAACTGATTTCGGCTTTAAAATTATGGATACTACACCTGAAGTTGCCGCGCAAGCCGTAGCGCTTCTTCAATCTGGGCTAAGTCAACGAAACGTATTGTGCACAACTTAACATAGTCGTTCTGCCGTTCAAAGAGCATACCAGGTGGACCTCGTTTCCGAGTGACAACGGCAAGACAAGGTCGGTTTATTTTCACTACCACCTTACGAAATCGACACCTGATGTCTGTTCAGATACAAAGAAACCTCCGAGACTTCAATGGAGTGGCTGTAAGCTCTTGGACCATTAGAAGGCGACTCAATGAACGTGGTCTAAAACCACATAAGCCAGCCAATGGACTCAAATTGACACGAGCTCACCGAATGGCTCGCCTACAGTTTGCGCGCGAACATTTAAATTGGACTCAACAACAATGGAGCCAGTTACTCTTCACTGATGAATCCAAGATAATGCTGTACGGTAATGATAGAAGGAGTAAGGTGTACCGAATGGAGGGCGAGCGTTTCGCGCAATGCTGTATTGATGAGAAAGTGAGTTATGGTGGAGGATCATGGACAGTCTGGGGAGGAATTTCTATGGAAGGCAAAACTGAGCTTGAGGTTGTAACAGGACCACGGCTGCCGCGCTTAAATGGCAACCGATACATTCTTCAATGCTTAGGGAACCATGTGATGCCATATGCTGGATTTATTGGCCAGGGTTTCATTTTAATGCACGATAATGCAAGGGCCCACACTGCGGGAATCGTCAGGGAGTACCTAAATGACGTTGGTGTCACTGTCATGAGATGGCCAGCACGAAGCCCTGATATGAACCCTATAGAGCATTTATGGGATGAGCTGAAGAGGCGTGTTCGAGCTCACTACCCTGCCCCGCAAACCATACAGGAGCTGAAAACCGTTATCTTGGAAGTATGGGAGAACATTCCTCAACACGTCATAATGGCGTTGATAAATTCTATGCCAAACCGTATGACGGCCGTGATAAATTCACTCGGGGGTAATACAAGTTAATAAATAAACTTTTTTTTAAATTAAACCATATGTTTTCTCAAACAAATTGTGCTTTGAAAAAAGCCGATATCGACTTGATTAATCTTAACTCGATTTGTTTAGTACAAATTTAGTTCAAACTTAGAACAATAGCATACTAAAACGATGTTTAGTATATTAGCTTCAAAACTGCATCAAAACTTTTTCCTTTGTCATACATTTTTTTAAAGTTTCAGTACTCCAAACATTAAAATGCAAGGTGGCTCGATTCAGATGTCCGGGAGTGTAGAATTTGAAGACGGTTGGTGCCAAATTAGGATACAAAATAAAGATAAAGATATCAATAGTACAACAATAGTAAATATTGAGAACCTTCTTCTTTTTTTGGAAGTCCGTTAAAAATAACTCAAGCTCTTCTTAAAAGTACGTTATTTTGTTAATTTTATTCAATAGATAATACTATAATTTTTGAAACAGCTCTAGTATGCAATTTCCCATTAGAAGTTTTCACTTCCACAACCCTGACATTATTATCATTACCACAAAATACTTTAGTGACTATGGTTTAGTTTTACTGGTAAGACTATTGGGAACAAAATTCCCAGTAGACTTATAGTAAGTCTATTGGGATGAGAATTTCCACTAGTCTTACTGGTAAGACTATCCGGTAAGACTACTGGGAACAGCCCAAATTTTTATCAATGACGCCATTATTTATTTAAAGTAGCGTTTCTGTCCCGTGATAAATACTCGTTGGTGATAAATGTAGTAGTTTGCAAATCAGTTGAGAAATGGGGTAGCATGGGTCTTTTATTTGAAAAAAAATTTGCATGGAAAACAAAAATATTCAAATTACTTAATATTTGAAATAAAAAAATATAAACAGTTTTTAACTTTACATACCGATAAATTGATCATACTACATATCACAGAACTTTAGTATAAAAGATCTGTGCTACATATGAACCCAGATTTTGATGTTTGTCCATAGTGGACGTTCGTGCATTGTTATATATATTAAAAACGACTATCTATAGTTTTGATAATAATGCGTAGATTAACACGTTTGTATGTTCGTAGTGTGTGGTTGACAATTATTGTATAATTACTTAAATTTAATTTTATTGTAAAAGTTTGCATAGTTTCTATATTATAGTCCTTACATTGATCAATATTGCTCACTGTTTAAAGCTCGTCACAGACGTATATATTATATATTGCAGTATAAGTTGGTGACGTAATATAATATATATAATAGCTTCGTGTGTAAGTCCATTTAAATGTCAATTTTTTTTCTAGTAAATAACAAGATTGTTTGACCTGTAAAATGATGATTATGTATGGTTGGTTGTCAATCGTTTCCATTTTCCATAATTTAAAAGTCTAGTGTCTGGCCACGCCTGCAAGGTATGAAGGTCGTGATGGTGTGTCTTGTTGTTTTGTGTAATAGAAAATTTTAGATTTCTTCAAAAAAATTACTTTTTTTTAACTTAAAATAAGTCTGTTGTTGGTTGCAATCTGGTTCACAAATTGAGAAAAATAAATCTGATTTCATGAATAAAATGGACAACGATGGACAAAGTTAATTCCTGCAAAATAAATTAACTTGACGAAAAGTCATAATTTTAATTGAACTTTAAATTGACTTACCGCCTTACTAATAAAGATTGCTGATTCATTGTCGAGTCAGAAAAAGAGAGAGACGAAATATATTATAACTAATCAGATGTTCAATAATGTTTATTCGTAATTTTAGTATATTATTTATTGCTGTAATTTTCTTTCACCCCCTCTGAAAGAGTTCTTTAAATATTTGAATGTAACTTAATAAATATTTATTTCAAATTACAGAGATATTATTTAATAACTAGAAAGGTAGTATGTTTGACCTCCTATGTTATTTAAGGCCTATTATATCTTAAATTTACTAATACCTATCTAAATGTAATATTAACATATTTTTTGATATTCCCTTGGTAGAGTACAAAATGATAAATAGTTTTAAAAGGATTTTTCTAGTTATTTGAATAGTTTTTTCAAAAATTTACACAAAGAATTCTTTTAAAACATGTTTATAAATTTCAAATCTTAACTAGTAGTGATATATTTTGTGATTGTATTGAATAAATATTATCGTTGTGCAAAATGAAAATAAATACATTATTCTTCCATAGCCTAGCCAAAGCGATCTAGAGTTTTAATACAATAAATAATATATTGTACTTTATTATTGTTTAATTACTTTTGGCAATTCTATTGAAATTTGAAAATTTTGCCGAGTTTACCTAATGGTCAGTTCAGGGAGGTAAATTGACGTAAATTTCAATCCCAATCTAAAAATCCTGACTTAATTTCATTGCAGTGGCGTTAAGTAGCGACAGTTTTATTGAAATTTAATTGTGTTTAAATGAGTTGTCTCATAAACAAGTCGATTTACATAAAATTGTTGTCATCATCGCAACGAAATTAAATTTAGGATTTTAGGATTTGAAATTAAATTCATGAGTAAGCCAGTAGCCGTTTAGGGGTTTAGAGACGTTTTGTAGAGCGTCTTCACTGTCGTCGTACACGAAACTTGAAGCATTTTCGACCGAGTGCTTAATAATCCAAAAAACTGTAGAACGTAAATACTAAGTTATTTTACTATATCAACAAATACCTGGCCATATATTAGGTATGTTGTTATTTAAAAATAATATATATATATATATGTTTACGAAATGACGCTCTTCCATACTAGATATTGAGGCAACTACAAAAAGTACACAGCTCACAGACACAACTAAGAAAATTATCAAAGTAATAATTTAAACTTTATTTTACGTAAATTAGAGATATTTACGAAAATGGTACAAAATTATTGAAGAAGATTTCGAGACGTGTTGAAATTAATTTGAGTATTTTATCAAGTACCTAGTTACAATAAAATGTTGAATATATTTACTGTATCATTTGTTTCATTGTTTTCGCGGGATGAGAGTAAGGAAATATCAGATTATTGCATGCAAATTATATATTTAAAAATACAAATTTAATACTTTCTGTAGATGGAATTCAATGTATCTTAGGCATTCATAACATCGTAAAATGTACCCAAAACTCATCCTATTTTACCAGTTTGACTAAACCCGTTGTTTCTTCTTCCAGGTGATTATTCGTGGGGCGGTTGCGGCAGTTGTATGATGCCGGAACCCTGGGAGAGGTTTCCATCCCCACCTTTAGGAGGCAGCCACCCAAACACACCAAGAAACGGCTGCCATAGAAACCAATGTCAGAACACCAGGCTAGCGTACCCAGTATATCTTCCCGGAAAAAGTCAAAATAGGTTAAATAAAAGAAATCCACCCTGGTCACCGATATTCGGTGCAGAAGAGCGGTTTAAAGGACAGCGGTGTAGAAGTGGGCCTTCGCCGTATTGGTAGAGAAGTGTACAAACTTGGTCTTCCGAATATGAAGATATATATTGAACTCGTGTATATACAATGGAGTCTTGATTAACGCGGTATGCACTGTACAATATACAGCATAGAGAGGAACAGATGAGTGCGTTTGTGATATACGATTGATTTTAATTATATTAAATGAAATATAATTTTTTATTGCTTAACCTCGGCATGCGAATCAATTGAGGTCGTATTTTTCTAGAGAGTGATGAATGATGCTGATCATTTTATTTTGGTTTACATTATTTTGTGTTTCTGTATTTTTTTAAGAGTAAGGACAAGAAGTTAATTTTAGTTTTAATGTTTTAAACGGCTGTTTTGACTTTTACTTTTGTGTTTGAAACAGATTCGTTTTTTTAAACATTGTGCAATTTTGTGCGTTGAGACGCACTTTTTTCATTTTTGTTGTCCCTTTTATACAAAAATAAATTTATATAAATATATTTTGTGGGTCTTTTTTGTACACGGGATCCAATTTAGAATGGCACAGTAAAGTATTCATTAGAATGCCACAGCAAGTAGGATTCTGACTATTACAACCAAATACCCAGCGGAATACCAAGTCTCCCTCGTTTAGCCGATGGTATTTGTGAGGCTATACTTAACGAGTGGCTAGTTCTGTTGAGATGGAAAAGCCTCTAAGTGTGGTTTGTCGAATTATGTACATAAGTTTTTAATTTAAAACCTATTGGTACATGGCCGGGATCCGGGATCGAACCCGTGGTCTGCCTAGTTAATACCAAACGTCTTAACCATTCGGCCACCGACGTGATATCTCCTGTTTATTTAAATCCTCCAAAATATGTGTGTTGAAAAAAAACCTTCAAAATTATGTCAGCTTAAAAAATCTCCAGTCGAGGGAAATATAAGTGTTTAATACAAAATAAGTACATAAATTCTTTAATTTTATTTCTACACAGTATTTTGCTTATATTATTAGTATAAGAAAAAATTCAAATAAAATATGCTAAAAACTATTCTATGTTTTATCTAATTTGCAAAAATTAAACCTATACAATAAATTGATACAAAAAAAGTCCTAATTGAGGAAAATAAAAAATGAGTATAATAACATTTTTGATATAAATATTACAGTTAGATCTTATAGTAGACAATTTAATGTTTATTGGTTGATCTGATTCGTTCAGCGTTCAATAGTCGTTGAAGTCACAAAATCAAATTATGTTTAACTGGCTTTTCATGGTACCAACATTTATCAGGCCTGCCATTGAACTGCCCTACTTTAGAATGGATTGAATGATTAATTTATTTCAAATATATAATTACTTTTTGGGACTGGCGACAATTTTATTAAAATCGGACTATCATTGCTATTTATGAATGTTATGTAGTTAAAATTACAAAGTTAAAAACATGTATTTTTGTCTCTATAGAAATAAGAAGGATATAAGAATAGTAGGTATTTAAAATAGGAAATTTAAACGTTAAAATTATTAAAACCTTCCCAAATAAATATCCTAAAGAATTTAAAATTTTAAAACCAAAATATTTTATCACAAAATTAAAATATCTATAAATTGTATAGTACAACCCGCAGAAGATAATTTAAGTGAAATAAAGTATTTTAATTAAAAATAAAAGTTAATATTACTAGCGTCTTAAATTAACTTCTGCGGGTTATATCGAAGTCATGGAAATTAAGAGAGCGAATTAAGTATTTTCTCATATAGTATTAAAAAAACTTGCATAACAGCAAGCACATCATTTAAAAATCGTTGCCCATAATTTGCCTCAGCCAGGGCAAGAATTTAGCCAAATCGGTGAATACGACATAGTGTGAGGGATCGCATCTGTATTCGTTTTGCCTCGCGACAGACAAACTGACCAGCCCTCTTAAAAACCAGTATCCTTGAATATTGAATACCATGCCACCACCTGAATCGCCGTTGCATACGGAAGTACCTGAAAATTTAAATTTAATTTCAAAATACGGTTTTAATAAAACTTTTAGGAACCATAGAGTCAATTTGTCAAAATTATGGCACTTAAAAATAATACAGGTTGCACCATTACCATTGAAGAAAGAAATATGTATTTTTTTTAGTAAATCTCCACCTGCATTAGAAGAGTAATATTTAAGTTAGATAAGATTAAGAACTATGCAACTTAGGTATAAGCCCAAATCTTTTTGGGAGCTGGAATCTCCTAACCAATTGAATAGGGTAATTTTTAGGTTCGCTGTTTAGAAAAAAGTTGTAATTATTCACTCTCAAAGTATCTAAGGCATTGCAAGAAAGGTAAAATCATGGTAGATATAAATAGCTAAGTGAAAAAAATACAAAATTCAAAGGATTTCCCCCGCTAAATCAAAAAAATCCTAGTTCCTATATCAGAATTGCGTCAATTTTTAGATCATAAAGAAAACAGTTTTTTGTATTTCTTTCTTTCGCCTGTTAATATGGACAACTGGCAAAAATTGGGCACTGTTTTTGTGTTTGTAGGAAGTATTAGCCTACGATTGGAAACATGCAATTATTAGAAATAAGTGCAGAAAAAGCTCAGTGATGTTAACATGCTACCAAACTACGGAATATACGATTCATACTTTTCCTAGTTCCTGTACGACTATCCGGAATTCCTGCAAGCAATACATAGCTAATAATAATTACAAATACATTACTAAAATAAGGGTCAATGCACACAGAGGGATTTAAGCTTTAAGCTTTAAAATTTATTAAATTAGTATTTTTGTAAGTTAGAATTTTTATTGACAATTGCAAAGTAAATAGGTTACATATAAAATATTTACAGATTAAGGCTCCTATATCCATAATTTTTCTGGGATAAACTATTCCCAATTTTTCTGTAAATAATGCACCTGTGTCACTGTAATTTAGCATATAGTTACTTATTCAATATATCTAAGTGAAATAGCTGTTATTTTTTCAATGGGTTTTATTGAATTGGAAATATGGGTGGTTAAACTTTGCCCCCGTTTTCTCTTTCATAATAATCTATCACAAAGCTCTTAATTTTTTTAAAGCTCTGTTTAAACAATACCCTTCAATTAAACGTCTTGCGTTTTTTTGGTTGCTTATGGTAAACATTATTTTATGATTTTTTAATTGGTCAAAAATAATAAAATAATTATTATTTTGAAAAGAGAAAACAGGGGCAAAATAATCCTTTATTTTACCACCCATATTTCCTATTCAATAAAACCAATTGAAATAATAACGATGTAACGGCTAGGCCGTACAGGTAGGCCGTTACAACGATTATTTCACTTAGTATTGAATAAGTAACCAGGACTTATATGCTTAATTACAGAGACACAGGTGGATTATTTACAGAGAAATTGAGAATAGTTTATCCCCCATACAAATTATAGATATAGGGCTGTTAAACTAGTACTTTTAAAATAAAAAATGTAATAAAAAAAAGCATTCCAAAAATATTTACAAATTGCATCATGTAAGTAAATTAGTATTTGACATGGCATTTGAACTCGGGACATTGTGGTTCGTGGAAAGGTTCATTAACTAAATCCTAACTAATATTTATAAATGCGAAAGGTGTGTTTGTTTGTCATTTTTTCCCGCCAAAACGGAGCAATGGTTTGAGGTGTTTTTTCGAAAGATCGTTTCAGGACCGGAAATTTACATATTCTACTTTTTCCTCTGGCTTTTTTCTACCCATCCGAAGCAGGGACTGGTCGCTAGCAATATAATACAAATATTTTAAAGTAAAAAACCCTAAAGTAGTGTGCGACAACCCTAACAATTTAAAAGTTTTCAAGAGGCGTGAAGCCAAAAAAGAAGATTGATTTCTCTTTAAAAGTTCTCTGTTAACAAAAAGTACTTGTTAAAGTGGGTAATGCCACTTAGGCTTAGTTTTATTAAGTAGGCAGGTAAATACTAAATATTTACATTTTACTCTATCCCCTTAAGGGGCGGTGGTCAAGGTCATCTTGTATCTGTCAAAAATATGGCAAATCTAAGTTAATGTAAAATAAATAAATAAACTCACGTTTTTGGATTAACTTAGATTAGCCATATTTTTGACAGATACAAGATGACTGAGAGCCACGGGTCCTTAATATTAAACGCTGTACAAAGTTATATCAATGTTTGGTCTCTCTCTAACAAGTCTGTCATTCCATATGATAGAGGGAGACAAAACATTATACAGATGTCTCAAAAGTCAAGGACAGCAGAAAAGGGGTGAAGCCGAGTGACGCGCTCACCAACGAATAGCATTTATTTTTGATGTGTAACATCGTACCTCTAGCTTTCCTGCAATCTGTGGGAGTGATTTTATGAAAAGGGACGGACGGAAGTGTGTAATCCGAATCAGACATTCTACGTAAAGATTGCATTTCCACTGCATTTATCTTACTTTCATGCTTCTTATTCCTTACCCAAGTCTCATATATGTATTGTATATGCTGCAGTGCATATGTGTGGTTACGAGGGAATGCTCACCTGCTCCTTCTATAGTTCTTTATAATGTTCTGGGGTTTAATCCCTATCAAAATCAATTAAATTCTAAAAACTACATATTGTAAATAAACCTTTTAAAAAAAAAGTGCACCGACTTCAAAAAATTGCACTGAAAAGTAAGAAATAATAAAAATTTCGTCGTAGAATTTGAAGACGGTTGGTGCCAAATTAGGATACAAAACTAAGTAAATATCTAAGAAGATAAAGATCTGTTCAATATTAGCTATGTTTGTATGTACTGATGATCGTAGGTTCCTAATGAATTGTCTAGATTAGTGAATTTGGGAACTAAGTTGTTCTAATTTGGCACCAACCGTCTTCAAATTCTACGACGAAATTTTTATTATTTCTTACTTTTCAGTGCAATTTTTTTAAGTCGGTGCACTTTTTTTTTAAAAGGTTTATTTTACCCTTTTAAGTGATTTTGCTGCATTGAGAGACAAATAATAACGCAACAAAAAAAATATTGATGAAAAATTAAAAAAAAAACGCTGTGGATGTGATTTGAACCATGTGCTTGTGCAATTGTGCATCCTATGACTCCCCATTACATTTAACCGCTAGACTATCGTCACCAAAATTGACAACTTCGTGTCAATAGCAACCGTTGCTAAGGCTTTTTCTGATACATAATTTTCAGCCGTAAACAGAAATTATTACTGAATTTTTGAAAAACTACTGAACCGATTTTCGTCATATGTCTGTGAGATAATGTCGAGAAATTATAATGTCTTAAAAAAAATAAGTTGTCAAAATCGGTACTTATTTTATCGAGATATCAAGAAAAATGTACTTTTAAAGTCAGTTTTTTCAAAATTTCTGAAAAACTAATGATCCAATTTTTATGAGAGAAAAATGGGACCAATCCGGAAGAATTATCTGTCGATTAAAAAAAGAAACCATGAAAATCGGTTCACAATTGGCGGAGTTATCGATGTACATACATACATAAAAATACGGTCCGAATTGAGAACCTTCTCCTTCTTTTTTTGGAAGTCGGTTAATAAGAAAAACCACAGATATTTATTTATTATTACTTATTTATTACCTACTAGCTTTTCGCCCCGTGGAGCACTTATTATTCATCTTCTTTTATAGTCTTGAGTTCATACAAAAATCCTATGGAAAAAAGAACAGTTTTTCCCGAATTTTTTAATTTTTTAAATCGGTCGAGCCGTTCTCAAGTGATTAATCTTTCATACATGCGGCAATTGAGTTTTATTTATATAAGATGAATTTTGAAATAATTTTATTTATTTGTATAGATTACCTGATTTAATTAACGAAATAAATATATAGTAATTTTTTTATTTATCTCGAAATATAAATAAATAATAAATAACATACCGTCTCTATAACCAGCGCAAAATGTGTATTCCGAAGTGAATCTTGCGAAGAACTCTGAATAAGATCTGATGCAGGTTTCTTGATCTACTATTGGCATCTCAACCAATGACAACTCCTCTGTCGCCACTCCTTTATCATCGAAACCCCAGCCGACAACCTTAAAAAGTAAAAGTAAACCTTGATAAATTTTAAACTACGATCTCCATGTCTCTCTGTGCAAAAAAATCTCGTCGATCCGTTGCTCTGTTGTGACGTGAAAGAAGGACAAACAAACACACTTTCGCATATATAATATTAGTAATGATTTTTTGGACGGTCTATCTATCTATCATCACGCCTTTCATCCTAAATTGTCTCTGCCTAGACAATGGAATATATGCCAATTGTTACGATCCTGACATACCTCTTTGGCTTCTTTTATATTCATCATACCTTTCATACATGCTCGGCGATTGTGTGTACTTTTAATTTCCATCGATCAATACATTTTTTAATAAATAAAATAATAAAAAAAGTCAATCTTTCATTCTTCATTCTTTCAACGTGTCCAACTTAAACGACTTTTCTTCATTTTAGTCACAACATCATCTTTCACTCCGCATTCTTTTTTTGGACAGATATTGGTTTTTAATCTAAAATTGAGAAACCTCCCTTTATCTAAAATTTAGTTATTTTTTGTATTAATCCCATTGAGTAGGGTTACATGTCTAACCAGCAAAAAGCACCGGTTTTATGCATACATAATATGCTCACGCCTTAATTCCCTTAGGGTAGGCAGATACCAAAGATTTTATTATCATTACTAGCAACCCGACCCCGGCTTCGCACGGGTACAATATCGGTTTACAACAATTTAAATAGGTAACCACACAAATAAGCTTATTACCTACTACTTATCTATTAGAGATAGATATATGCTACCGCGGACTTTTTTGTAGATCATTTTATTCTACACAATTCATTCCTACATCATTTTGTTATATCTCTGATAAATAAGACAACATAATGTAATGAAAACTGTCACTCGAATTAAGAGCATCGTTTAGTTACAGAGTTCGGGCGCTGTGCGTTTTTCGAATATTTGCTATCTCATCAGTCACCCCGCGTTCACTTACACGTGTGCGATAGAGAGAGTTGCAGGCTTCTGACGAAATTGTCTTGAATTACGCGCAAAATAGGTGTTTAGGTGTTAACGTTTTACTATACCTAAACGTTAACGATTTTTTTTGATTTTAGTCTCTATCGTTTTGTTACATCATAAACTAAGTCGGCTAGTTTTGATTTTTTCAAAATTTTGATTAGTTTCATAATTATCACGAGATAAGTATGAGGAAGTTTTTTAGTTAAAAAAACGGTTTTTCAGGATTATTTTTTTCTCAATTTATAAGCCATATGAAAAAAAAACAAAAACGAGTCGACCTAGTTTTTACTTGTCTCTATAACATATAAAAAAAACAGCAAGAACGGACTATGTTTAGTGGGGTAGAAACGTTAACGCATTTTGTACTAATTTTGTATGAAAAATTTTAGCTAAACAATAGTCTTAATTCACTAATAATGTTAATGCTCAGCTCCTAAACATGATAGGCCCATGTTTAATACTCTTAAACCTTTCTCGTGAATCAACCTATCAAATAATAAAGACCGCAACAAAATCCGTTTAGTAGTTTTTGCGTGAAACGGGCACAAAATGAAAACGACTGAAAATTGATTTTACGCCTAACCAATCCAAAATCCAAGAAGTTTAAACTCACCGATCCCCTTTTTCCAATAACGAAAGACAGTTCAGTTTGGTCTTCCGGCCACAAGCACGCCGGTCTCACCCAGTTGGTGTACTGAGCTGGTTCCCTTAGCTGCAACACTCCCACATCCCTACTAAACGATGATGCGTTGTACATTGGATGGACCACTATTTCTGAAACCTGAAAAATTGGTTTTATTAATTTGTATGGGGATATTACTATTCCTGTAATTTAGCATATAGTTACTTATTTAATATACTCGTATCTAAGTGAAATAGTCGTTATTTTTTTTAATTGGTATTATTGAATAGGAAATATTATGAGTAGTAAAATAAAGGAATATTTTGCCCCTGTATATTATGAAAGAGAAAATATTGAATAAGTAACTATATGCTAAATTACAGTGACACAGGTGGATTATTTACAGAGAAATTGGGAATAGTTTGTCCCAGAAATATTATGCATATAGAAGGAGGTTTAAGATTACTTTTTCCAGTAGCAAATCGATGTAGGTATGTAGTTATGATGTCATCAATTTTTTATATGAGATTTGAATTTTTTTTCATCGTGTGTGGTATCAATTGAAAGGGCTTCATGTTCCGGTTCTAAACATATACTATATACCATTTTGTTTCGGCCACTTGTTTTTTTAAATATCCAAAAAATATTTTCAAAACATTTCAAGCTGTCTTCTTTAGGTAGGAGACATCTTAGTAATTTTTTGTAAAACATTCGCCAAATGTCTCTTGATATAGGTACTCATATCTAATGTCAAAAAGGCGATTTTAAAAATATTAATATTTACTATTTTTTAAAAGATTTTTTCTTTATTAAAAAGTTGGACAGATCTTTGAGATTCAGAACTTTTTGAAACTACATAGTTGGAAACTTATCGAACTAGTTTCAAGAAATTCTGAATCTATTAATTCTCCAGTGTTGGAAATTGAACCTTTTCGTTTTCTGTATAATTTTTGCTCGCGCCATCAAATCCGCTCAGGTGCTGGGTGGCGAGTGGGGGTGGGGCTGGGGGAAGCGTGTTAGCATCAATTTAACTTAGATAATGAAAATACCATAAAATACAATAACAGCACGTTCAATAAGTTTAAAAATATTCTAAATCTCAAAGATCTGTCTAACTTTAAAAAAAAATAAAAATAAAAATAGTAATCATATTAATATTTTTAAAATCGCCTTTTTGACTTAGATATGATGAGTACCTATATCAAGAGACATTTGGCGTATGTTTTACAAAAAATTACTATGCTCTCTCTTACCTGAAGGAGCTTTTGAAAATATATTTCTAAAAAACAGGTGGCCGAAACGTAATGGTGTAGTATATTTTTAAAACCGTTTCATGAAGCCCCTCTCTTTTGATAACACACACGATAGGTTTCTGAAAAAAAATATTTCAAATCCCAGATTGTTTTTGGTTTTAACCTAAAGTACCTGTGTGCCAAACGGCTATGTACCTACATCGATTTGCGGTTTTTTTATGTAGGCCGTCTAGCCGTCTACATAACTGGTGTGTATGTCGGAAAACTGTAAGTGCTTTTTTCTATAGAAGTTTTGTATGAACTGACGACCATAATAGAAAATTAAAATTACACAATATAATTCAAATGAAATATACCTACCTAATTTAAGGCACGGTAAAGGGTCTAGGTGTCCAGCTAGACAGATCAGAAAATATTTAAGTACTTATGTGAAAATTGAATAAAAAATTATCTCTAAACAAGAAAGTTGTAAAAATCTACATAGAAAACAGGAAAGTTTTTATTTTTTATATATTTGAACTGTGCACTGGAGTTGTAAAATAGGTCAACACACATTAGTGGCACTTGTGATAGCATTGGTGCAAATGCTAATGCAATAAAATTAAAGCACCTTATGAAATAGGTACATTTCCATGTACTTATTTATCATTTAATTTTGCATAGGTACAAGTCACAAAATTCTATTCACCACCGCGCCGCCCACTCAAATCGCTAACGCAAAGACAATAATTCTTTATACGCAAATCCGCTATTTAGTTAGTAAGCTAGGTTAACAAGAAATTTGTGCACAACACAGCGACCTCTGGATAAAAGAACATTATCAAGGACACAGATAACATCATCAAGGTAAAAGCTGTTAATTTCTTCACCAATCTATATATTTACTAGCGGACCCGGCAGACGTTGTCCTGCCCAAACGTTGGCTTGCCTGCACTACTCCTACCCCTACCCTTATCACTTAGGGGTATGAAAAATAGATTACGACCGATCGTGGGCCCTACCGAATATACACAAAAAAATGATAAAAATCGGTCAAGCCGTTTGGGAGGAGTATGGCAAGTTCTAACTTGTGACACGGGAATTTTATATATTAATATAATACTTACAAGTCGTATTTGAACTCCCTCGACCGAAGTCCTCAAGTTATGTTTCCCAAGGTATACAGTAAGTGTGTTCTTGTTTACAATTCTGTTAGATCTGTTTCTTGTTATACAATGAGCTGCCGTTATCACATAGTGGTGGGACACGAGAGTACCGCCGCAAATGTATTTATTGTCCACCGACTGTATGGGAGAAGAAACAACAGATTAGATGTGGTGTTCCTAAGTGACGAACATCAACAGGGCGGATTTTGGTGAATTAATGCCTGTGAGCATAAAAAAATATTTAAAAAAATCAACTGCGCGACTGCGTGTCCCTAGTTCAAATGATAGGTAGGTGGCGAAAAATGACATTTGGTTCCGTGTCTGGAATCACATAGATGGTGGCGCCATAGAGTAGAGGGGCTTCCCCCTCCGCCAATTTTCTGAAATCTATGAGATTGACCATTAGGATAGTAATATGTTACTATAGGCTTCGTTGGTATCGTTTTGTGTCGGGAGACAATACAAGAGCTCTAGAAAAATAGTTAATTGTGTTGTTTTAAATGTAAACCATACCAACGAATAGCATTTAATTTTTATTTATATATACAAGTGTATAAAAGGTATGATTTATTTAAAGAGTCAGGATCGTAGCAGAACTCGATTGTTTGTGCTTACCCCTCATGGGATATAAAGGTGTCATGATATATACATAGATAATGATCAATTATTACCTTAGTTTGATACAAAGCAATCTGCCACGGCCATTGTCCTTCTAGTGTTGGTTTTCCATTAACAACCAGGGGATTGGGACTGGCGTTCAAAACCACTTTACCGCATTGCTCCTAAAAAATAAAGGTCATGTAGATGGCGTTAATGTGGCAACACGATGCAAAAAAAGGATCCAACCCAAAAAGTATTGCAAAAGCAGCATTTTACCCCGCGTTTTGGAGGGCGTTATGGGATGATGTTGCCAATATGGCAGTTCCTACCCTTCACAAACTACCACTAAACGCAAAAATTCCCTTTTATTCCATATATGCATGCGAGAGTTTGTTTGACAGAGGATTTTCCAGGGCATCCCAATAAGATGGGTAAATTTTAATACCTTAGTCACTAAGGCTAAGTCTTAGTGAATAGTAACATTTGGGACTGCGCTCGCTTCAATTAAAAAAAACTCGGTCCTGACCGAGAATTACCGGTCAGAAATACGCAGCCAAAAATGCCAGATCCAGGCATACGTGGAAGCCAGTACACGAATACTCGCCCCCATTCTCGGGTCGAGCATACTCGAGCGTGGATATTTTCTGACAGCTTCCTATTAGTGAAAGAATTTCAGAGTCGGTTCAGTAGTTTCGGAGATTACCCCCTACATCCAAACTTACAAAACCACTTTCATATTTTCTAAATTCATATACTCTGGTAAGTACATATTTAGCGGTTCGAAGTCGGGAATGAGAGTCACTTACTTGGGCTTGACCTTGTTGACCTTGTCCTCTATTATTATTATCGCCTGTACCGGTTGATACGTTGATGACAGGTAGACCTCCACCGAAATAATCATCGTCATTTACTGGTCGACTAAAATAAAAAATAACAAAAGGATTTCAGTTACTTATTTAAAAAAATATAAAAAAGTTCAACAGGTATGTATCTATACAAATAAATAAATATCATGTCGACCGACGCACACGTTCCGTCGTGACATGATGGGGAATCCGGTTCAATCCCCCCTGCGTTTGAGGTTCTCTCTCCAGTCATGCTCCCACGGTAGAATATATGATGGAAAATAAAATACCTGTCATCATCGACGAAATCTTGGTCTGACGACCCCGGTCTTGGTCTGTGAGTTGGTTTTCTTTGTCCATTCTGATTATGGCCGGTTTGCGTACCCACGGATTGAGCTGGCACATGTCCATCTCCACTGAAACGGAAATACAAAATAAATTATACTCACCTTCACGCCACTTTGAGATACCGGTAAACAGAAAGATTAGTATCTGAATAATGAAGCAAATGCAATTTTAAAGAATAGAATATTTTAAGAAACTAATTTGAATAGTTTTGATATGTATTTTTTATAATGAATTTTCGAGGACATGCTGAAAATTAAAACAGCTGCGGCGTAAGTACGCATCCCTTGCACAAGGTTACTTATTTGCGGCATTTGGGGTTGAAACCATGGGTACGTGGGGCCTCGGTGCAAAGAAATTATATAAGGAATTATCATCTCGTCTAATCGACATTTAAGGTGACAAGAGGGCTGGAGCATACCTAGGGTGAGGAAACGCTGCTTTCTTGGCACTTTACCGCAGGACAGTGATTTCGTGAAGGTTTTCTACTTATGAGTGTGTGTATAAATGCCAAGCACACATTTTCTTTAAGAATATGTGATTTAATCGACACCTCCTACTTCGGAGGGCACGGCACTTCTAAAAATAACAGATATTTACGTCTGTTAAAGAAGTGATACATCTAAGGTCCATTAAGGGGGATAGTGGTCGATGGGAAAATGAGTGATGAAAGAGCAGAACGCATTTATGTAGAATCGCACGCACGCGAGCAGGATAGAAACAGTAAGCAATTCAACGTAAGTGATAATTTTTGTTTAAAACGCAATTTAAAAAAATATATAACGATAGATAGTTACAAAAAAAAAATTCATGTTAATTTTTTTAATGGTCCATCTATATTATAGCCATAAAATTTGATAAATAAAGTTTTCAGAGGTGTGTTTAGGATTTTTTTCTATCGAGTAAAACGTTTCTAATCATATTTTCAAAACAATAACAATATTTGTCATATCCTTAAAATCAATATATATTTTTTTCAGTTTCGTAAATAGATCAGGTTTCCTGAAAAAATTGATTAAAAATTGGATTTTGATGACTGACTTCCCCTTAAGTGCAGCAACTGTTCAATATAGACAACAAGTTGACACTGTTACTGGTGTCACTGGCCACACCGCACGGTATAAAGGTCGTGAAGGTTTTTTCGTGTTGTGTTATCATCATTTAACCATTTAGCGAATTTCACTCATCAATTCTTTTAGCTGCAGATTCTACGTTCGTTTTAGAGGTAAAACTTAAAAAGCATTATCAAAGAGGTTACGAAGTTAGGAACTCTAAGCAATGGAATATTTATCTTTGGAGACATTTGATCTTTGACTACAATGAACATGAACATCAATCAAAACATCATTATAATGAACCGGAATAAAAGCCACACTCAAGGAAAATTCTAGCAGATATTTCTAGTAGGTATTACTTGGTTAATGTCAAATTACGAATTGATGACGGAAATTAAATTAATTTTGTTGAAGGAAGCGGATTTTAATTAAAGAAAATTACCCTGGTTTCGTATTCAAGATACATAGCCACGGTATCGTGTTTGTTTATTGACTGATGCAAAAAGTATTAGTCTAAAATGCCAGATCAAGCAAAATTATTTATAAAAAATCAAGCTATAATTAACTCCTAGAAATTAAGATCCGTAAATAACTACGTACTCATATTTTCAGAGAAAATGGGTTGTGACAAACGACTGCAGGTATGTTGGTGACCTTATAATTCAGGTGACTTATCACGACAACCATCACTTATAACACCCCTTTTTGCGTCATGGGTTAAAAATATAAATAGCATAAATAATTAAAACTTACATGCTGTATGGATGGACCTGTGATTGGTCTACAGGGGGATTTTGAGTTGGTCTGTATACTGGACCATCAGTTTGTCTATCTGGCCTAACTGTCACAGGCCTGGAAGATCCAGAAGGTCTATCAACAGTTTGAGGCCTTGAAGTCGGATTTTGGCCAGTTGTCAAATCTGGCCTAGGCCTTTCCGTAGGCCTTCCAGAAAAATCGTTCTGATGATTATCTTGATGAGATTGAGATCCAGTCACATCTATGGTTGGCCGAGGCGTGTTGGCGTTGCATATTTCTCTGCCATTTAAACGGATGGCGCGAAGTCGCGGAACTTTGTTTAGTTGGTTGTATTGGGCGAAGAATCTCACGGATTGTGCTGGGCCGGGTTCAATTTTCATTTTTGTGTTTTCGATTTTGAAATCCATGTTGTCGGTTGTAGTAACGTCTCCCACCCAGTTCTGAAAAGTTGCGAATAATTTTATGATCGAGTTATTTTGGAGATTCATTGTCAATTTGCAATAGAAATTGAACTGTAGATGTCTGTCTGTCTAACTTAAGGCCATCACACACTATGAAGATACCTACTATAATATACAAAACCAACTAGTTCGCGCAAATATAGTTAATTTATTGAAAACTACATATTTGTGCCGTTTGGTGAAGAAACTCTAGGTCCGTGGCGTTCAAAGATAAATATCCCCTCGACTGATCATCTCTTCTGGTGACAAGAGGGCTAGCTGGCTCCTTCCTCGCTCAACGAGTCAGCATCGAGATTCAGCGGAGAAATGCAGCAAGTATTCCTGCCACTATTCCACTATTAGTTATTTTTAATGTTTAGATTAGATTTAAGTATATTAACTTGGATCTTGGATGATATATCAGTATCTTAAATCGCTCAATATCTTATTCTCATCGTCGTGGTGTGACAGTCCATTGTAATGTATGGCGAGCGATATTATAAAACATGTCGTAAGATAATATGTACGTTATAGTACATTCATAGTGTGTGATGGCTTTATTCCAGAATAATCTGCGAGCCGGTGAATGAATATTGCTGTAACTTTCAGCATCTACTTCGAGAACTATATAGTGCATTATTAAAAAAAATCTGACATGTCATTACATTACCATCAGATTGCCTATTTCATAATGAGCTTTGAGGCCTATCAGAAAACCAATACACCTTATTTTATAACTTGGACATCGTTCCTTAAAATTTTCAGACTTAAGTAGGCCACACATTGGTCCGGCATCGCACTGTAAATTTCCCGTTCCGGCCGCCGGATAATCTAGGGCCTAGGCGGACCGTTCGTTCGTTACGAGTCTGTGGTCGATTTGGGTAGACAATACGGCGGTGCGCCGGCGATCGGACGAATGGGTGGCCACCTTTAGGTACAACGACTTCCTTTCATTATGAACCAATATAAAATGCACTCACCCCTAAAATATCAGCCTTGCTGTCCAAGACTATATTTAGCCATAACCCATGGAGGGTGATATCTGTCGACAATGTGATGACTCCGTACCACCTCCCAGCTTCAGACCCAGGCGGCTCGTACATAAATACGTTGGAGCATGGCGATAAAGGTGTGCTCTGTCCATAGCTTCCAATAACCAATGTTAGGGTGACTAGAATTGTTGAGCTTAAAGCTCGATTCTGGAATCAATTTACAATATACTTTGTTAATCTAATTGAACTTGAAATCGGGGCGATATAGGTTTAATAATCGACTTCTCATGCTTCGGAGGATAAGTAAAGACCGCACTTTTAAAAATAACAGGCCACCATGGGCAATTAGCTAAAAGTTAGGTACTCTGGCCACACCGCAAGGTAAAGGCCGTGAAGATGTAGATTGAACGTGAAAACAAAGGTTTCGGGCTCAATCCTCTGCACTTGAGCTAAATTAATTAGGTATCTATTTTAGGTTTCTATGAAGTTGTAAGGGGTAGGTTTAATTGCTTGGCCGGTGCCTAGTGCAGTGGCGGTCCAGAAAGAAGAAAATTTGAGAAATTAGGAAAAGGGAGAGAAAAACATGAAGAATGGGAATAGAAGAAAGGGATCGGCAAATTAGAAAAAGTTCTAAATGAGCCCCTGCTAATATTTATAGAATGTGCGAGATCGCAGAGACATTGGTAAAAAAAAACACATTTAACCAGCAAGCCGTTTACTGAACGTAAGCCTAGTGCCGGATTTACCCTTAGTGCCGCCCTGGGGCACCGTAAAAAATTGCTTAAATCCTATTTTTTTTTTAATGAATAAAATTTCTTATTTTTATTATAAATGGGATAAATAAACGTTAAATGTGCAAATGTTCTCAATACAATTACACTTTTTAGAGCATTTTCAATAACGCGAATTTTGCCGCCCCTGGAAATCTGCGCCCTGGGCACTGGCCCCTGTGGCCCCTAGTGTAAATCCAGGCCTGCGTAAGCCTAATAGTCATAATTTCACAGATAAACAGAGGTATTTTCAGAAGTGCTCACGGTCTCATATGACAATAGCTTTCTGCCCCGGCTGCGCCCGTGGAAACTTTTGATCGGTTGATGTTATGGTTACGTACTGCTCCGCTTCTTTGCGTCGTAGCGTGATGTTATATAGCTTATAACCTTCCTCAAATAACGTGCTATTTATCGCAAAAATAATCAAATCGGCTTCGTTTGGTTGACTATGTATTTTTAACTCAAATAATAGATTTTGTGTAGGTAATTACATACGTCAATGTTTTCCCCTTAGTAAAGATCAAACCAAGTCATAAATAGTTGATACAAATGTGTAATTAATGAATGAATTAGCAGGAAATGTTACAAGAAAATAATACGTTAATAGTATTATTAACCGACCAATATAGCTAGATACTGTAACGAATAGGTACTTAAATCGCACAAATAAATACCTAAACACATCAAGGTCGATAGACGTCTCTAGAAACATCCAGAGAGAATCAAGTACAAACGAAAATGGACCGTATGTGCCTAGCCATAGGTACCAAAATCGGGCGCGGTCTGTGTGTAGGTATTTGGCGCCGAGTCGCATCGAGACGCGTCTACGGCTTTGTACAACGGTCTCGGCGTTTCTCGAATGTTCGGAGGGCAATATAAACAGAGGATCGTCGATGGGAGAAGACAGTGCGAAAGACAGTGCGAATAAGAGCGATCAAAGCGGACACAGTGCGAATCAGAGCGATCAAAGCGAAACAGTGAAGTGGAATTTAGTGCGACTAAGTGTTATTTTAGTGTTTTCAATTATTTAACTGTATTTTTGTGGTGTTAAAGTAAAGTTTGTTTATTTAATCGGTATTTTAAAAATCTCTTCGAACCCCAGCTCGTAACAAATTGGTGTCAGGAGTGTGGGATTCAAAAATGCCGATTACACCACGTGACTCGTCGTCATCACGGCGACCCAAAACACGACAAACTACTGCTGGACATCACGGCGAGGAGGTCGACGAGGCTGCTGCTGCTGGAGCCGCTGCTGGGACTGCTGCTGTTGGTGCTGGAGCTGCTGCTGGAGTTGATACGGGTGCTGCGGGTTCTGCGGGTGCTCCCCAGGCATTCGATATGGGGATGCTGGTTCGGCTGATGGAGGAGCAGGCCCGACGTCAGGAGGAGCAGGCCCGACGACAGGAGGAGCAGACTCGGCAGCTATTGGAGGAGCAGGCCAGACTTCGGGAGGAGCAGACTTGCCGGCTGTTGAAGGAGCAGTCTGCTAGCCTTAAGGAGCTGCTTTCAGAATCACTGGGAAAGGTGACTATGGAGGTGAAGCAGCTACAGAGGGTTACAGACATGCACGAGGAGAGAATCGAAGACCTCGACATCCGTTACGAAGACCTCCAACAGCATTGCAAGGAAATACAGACTAGGATGAGCAGAGAACTGGATGCAAGACTTAACGACCGCTACGGAGAGTTGGACAGCCGATGCGAGGGGCTCCAGAATGAAGTAAGGAAACTGAAGCTGACCGCTCCTGTTTCTGGAGGCGCCATCGTCTCCGGCCCTCGAGTCAAGGTGCCGCCGTACGACGGGACTACGTCCTGGACAGCGTACAAATTGCAGTTCCAAACGGTCGCCTCTGCCAACGGCTGGACAGACGAGCAATCTCTGACCGCCTTGACAGTGGCTTTAAGAGGCCGCGCACTGTCTGTTTTGGAAGCCTCTCCAGACAGCTGCACCACGTACGGGAACCTGATCGAGGCAATGGACTCCAGGTACGGCGACAAACACCTGGAGCACGTCTACCGAGCGCAGCTGAGGGACAGGACGCAACATGCTGGTGAGAATCTGCAACAATGGGCTCTGGAGATCGAGAAGATCGTGAGGAAGGCGTACCCATCTGCCGGACAAGAGTTCATTGCTGCGAACCTCGTTCAAGCATTCATCGACGGCATCCGCAGCATGGAGGTAAGAGCTGCAGTTCGACTGGGCCACCACAGCACCTTGAAGGATGCGCTAGCCCATGCTCTAGAGGTGGAAGCCGTGAGACAGGAGCCTCGTTCTCAGCGATTGCGACAAGTGGCGGAGGAGGCCACTCCAACAACGACACCTGTAGCAGAGAGGCGTAGCTACTTACCCCGCTGCTTCTACTGCCACAAGCTGGGGCACCTTAAAGCTAGCTGCCCGGCGCTTAAGCGACAAGGTACGGATCAACGAGTGACGAAACGGGACGTCGGAGCTGATGTCCGTGCCGTAACTACCGAGCTTCGGAGAACAGCCCCAAAAGTTACCATCCGACAAGTTTTTGACGGGAACAGTCTGGTGATCGCCGGCAAGGTCAACGGGACGCCATGTGAGATGACGAACGAACATCGACGAGGACGGACGCATGGCAACGCTGACGCACTGTCACGCAGGCCGTGCCCTGAAGGTTGTAAACACTGCTGGAGGCGTGAAATCAGTGATTCTGTCATCAAAGTGATTACGACTAACAACCTTAGTGACGAATGGGCGAACGAGAGGACGAGAGACGAGCAACTCAAGGATAACAACTTGGCGCCGATAATGGAATGGAAGACGCAGAATGTTCCAAGGCCCGGCTGGAATGTTGTATCAGCCATGAGTTCCACCACGAAAAGCTACTGGGCTCAGTGGGAAAGTCTAGTGCTGCACAACGGGTTGCTGTACCGCAAGTGGGAGTCGCCAAGTGGACAGGAGACATTGATGCAGCTGGTGGTGCCTAGGTCAAAGGTGCGCGCAGTGCTTGAGTCCGTGCACGATGGATCCTCGGGAGGACATCTGGGCATGAATCGAACCCTGGCGAAAATCAGGAAACGATTTTATTGGGTTCATTGCCGGCAAGATGTCGAGGATTGGTGTCGCAAGTGCACAGTATGTGCGGCCGTGAAGGGACCTACGACACGTACGAGAGGACGTATGCAGCTGTACAATGTTGGCGCTCCATGGGAACGAATTGCGGTGGACGTTGCTGGACCGTTCCCGGCCACTGAAGACGGGAACAAGTACTTCATGGTCGTGATGGACTACTTCACGAAGTGGCCGGAGGTCTTCGCAATTCCCAACCAGGAAGCGACAACAGTGGCGACTAAGTTGGTCAACGAAGTATTCTGCAGGTTCGGGCTACCAATGGAGATACATTCTGATCAAGGGCGTAACTTTGAGTCGCAGTTGTTCCAGGAAGTATGCCGTCTCCTGGGAATAAATAAAACGAGGACTACGGCGTATCATCCACAGTCCGACGGAATGGTTGAAAGGTTCAACCGCACTTTGGAGACTCATTTGGCGAAACTGGTTGAGGATCACCAGAGGCACTGGGACCGATATATTCCCTTGTTCTTGCTCTCATATCGATCCGCAGAGCATGAAAGCATAAAGGTGACTCCTGCTTATGCCAACTTTGGGAGAGAACTCCGACTACCAGTTGATCTCCTGACCGGCGGACCTCCGGATGCGCCGCAACCTGTAAGTGACTACGTATCGAACCTGAAAAACAAGATGTGCGACATACATGACCAGATTCGTCAGAGCAGTCTTGTGGCCAGTACAAAGATGAAGACCAGGTACGATAGAAACTTCAATAGTAACGGTTTTGACGAGGGATCGTTGGTGTGGCTGCACAACCCGAAACGCCGAAAAGGCAAATCTCCCAAGCTGCAGAACCGCTGGGAAGGCCCGTATAAGGTCATCACGAGGATCAATGACGTGACCTATCGGATCCAACGATGCCCGCGTGGACAGTTAAAGGTTGTCCACATTGATCGACTGGCTCCTTACAAAGGCTCGAATATTGCTCGGGACGAGCAAGTCTAAGCGGGGGGCAGTGTAACGAATAGGTACTTAAATCGCACAAATAAATACCTAAACACATCAAGGTCGATAGACGTCTCTAGAAACATCCAGAGAGAATCAAGTACAAACGAAAATGGACCGTATGTGCCTAGCCATAGGTACCAAAATCGGGCGCGGTCTGTGTGTAGGTATTTGGCGCCGAGTCGCATCGAGACGCGTCTACGGCTTTGTACAACGGTCTCGGCGTTTCTCGAATGTTCGGAGGGCAATATAAACAGAGGATCGTCGATGGGAGAAGACAGTGCGAAAGACAGTGCGAATAAGAGCGATCAAAGCGGACACAGTGCGAATCAGAGCGATCAAAGCGAAACAGTGAAGTGGAATTTAGTGCGACTAAGTGTTATTTTAGTGTTTTCAATTATTTAACTGTATTTTTGTGGTGTTAAAGTAAAGTTTGTTTATTTAATCGGTATTTTAAAAATCTCTTCGAACCCCAGCTCGTAACAATACTATTATTGTACGGTTTGCCTTTGTATATGTGTTTATTTTATTTGGTCGCTTATTGAGGCGCTTGCGCTGCTGGGAATCCCACAGTTCTTGAAGAACCAGTACTATTGTAGGTGATATCAACTATATTTAGTAACTTTTTATTAAAAAATAATATGTTAAATATAAATATTAATAAATAATGTATACGCTTGAGTCCCATAAATTGGGGTTAATAGCAGTGGCATAATTAAATAAATAAATAATTAAATATAAAAAGGCTCAAACAACTGAACCGATTCTAAAAATTCTTTCACTAATAAACCTATTACTACCTATATCCTGAGTGCTATAGGCTATATTTTATTTTGTTCGAAAATGTCCATACTAATTATGCATTTCTTTTTGTGGTCCACATGAAACGTATGGGGTCAGATCCCCCCCATCTAATCACGTTTATGGTTGGATGGATCATAGTTATGATCTAAATATCTTGATTCTTTCAGATTCATTAGACCTCTTCATACAAATTAATCCTATAACTAAATAAATATGAAAGTGTGTACGTTTGTTTATTTGTCCTTCTTGCCAAACGGAGCAACGGATCGACGTGTTTTTTTGCACAGATATAGTTGGAGGACCGGTGAGTGGGAAATCCTTCGGGATAAATATTTCCACGGGCGAAGCTATTAATTTTATATAAAAAAAATTTATTGGAATGATTTTAATTTGATATGACATTTGAATGAACTAATGCATCAATGGATTTACTGCGTATTATAATTTTGTTTGTCAAAGTTTTTTTTCATTAAAAACATGTGAAAGAGTTATTTATAACTCAGAAAATAAGGAAAATAAAGGATATTTTTTAATGAGTGTGTGGAATGTAAAAAAATATTTCTTAGTCCATAATATTTCTTATAATCAAAACAAAATCTTGTGGGGCAAGAAATTTTAAATTAGTCTATTTTTTACACATTAACAAGTTCCTTTCATACAAAACAATGCTATTATAAAATATATTGCTATTGAGCACCTACCTCCAAACTCCACTGTTTTTTACGGATCAACATAGTTCTCCTTTTTATTAAAAAAAAAAAACACAAAATCACATCAAAACACAGAGTCACTAAACAACTTTTTTTTAAATAAAAAAAAACCACTGATTTAAATCTATTTAGTAAAATATCTTACCATATTTTTAGATTCAAGAATCTTCTCAAAAATGTTAATTTTTTCTATATACTTATTAGTTTTAAATTAAAATAATTATAAGGAAAGAAGTGTCGTTGAGGTCAAGTTTACTTAGATACTGACTAAAGACAAAGACAAAAACATAAATATCACAGTAAAGAAGGAGATGCTCGATTCATATATCTTATTCAGTGGCTGCGCCCGAGTCACACGCAAACCTGTTTACAAACGATTATTTTGTATAATTAGATGTAGCAAAAACCAAGTTTATTATAAATAATGTTATTGTCTAGGATTTGTTTTAGCGGATTGTCAACTGTAACTGATCGTTACGACACGCGTTAAACGATTTTAAACTATAAGTTCTTACTGTTCGACCACCCTTAACAAAACCAATTTGATTTTAATTCAATTTCGATTTTAAATTATTATTACTGTTTGTCTTGATTTGATATCATATATACTTATACATACCTATACCAATGATATTCACTCGCTATGATCCTGGCACACCTCTTTATTCTCATTCAAATTCATAATCTTTTCATGCTTCTTCGATTTCGGGTGCTTTTTTTTCATTTTTTTAAACCTTGTTTTAATCATTGATTTTCCTTCTGGGGCGCCCTCGATCAACTCTTCCAGTCACATCTGTTCTATATAATAATAAAATCTTTATTGAAAAACTTAAGTGATAGAATAACATAGACCATAAATACCATAATAGTAAACTTAGATAAAAATAATACAAGTGTATGAACTAAGTTGCTCCTGTGTTTCAGGCAATAACATTTTCTATATGTATAGTATACTTATACTATATATATAATTTTCATAAGTCTTGATATCATCATTAATTGGAATATAAAAAAGTGCCAAATTGCGTGGCCCATCTTATTAAACTGAAGTAATAATAATAATATTAAACTCGGTGGTCTCTCCTCTTAACCGTATGGTCGGATAGTATAACAACATGCATCTTCTCGGGCCACTTTCCAATCCACGACTGGAAAAATTGATTTTTTTTGACTGTTCTTAGTAGTAGGTATTAGTTTAGAAATTGTTTTTGTTTAATTTTTTTTTGTATTATTATTATTATTCAATTTTTTTTTCTTATCAATGTTGTGTTGTTGTTTTAAAAATGTTAATAGCCCTATAATTGACACTGTGTCTACTAAGTTATAAAAATGTACAAAGCATATGTGTGGACGTAGGTGTTGTTGGGCTATTTATAATAAATAAATAAATAAATAAATAAGTAATATTTTATCAGAAGAAGGGGCACCGAAGCACTCCGATTTAAATTTAACTCTTTAACCATTAGGTAGGTAGTATTACCAAAAGTATAAAAACAAATAATATTTTTTATTATTCTATCTGGTCTGATGTCAAGTCAAAGTATTATCATCTTTGTATCCAGCAGAAACAGTTCGATTTCATAGACATAAATAAATGAATCCTTTAAAAAATAAAAAGTCTGCATTTCCATTTGTATTGCGATGCTGTTTGTGAGACAGCCTTTAAACAATTCAAATTCAAACAAGTTATAGAGTGACCCTACGACAAAATTAATGTTAGTTGTTGTTCAATTAATAATACTAATAAATGTTGTGATTCTGTTATCTATTTGATGTATTGATGACGTCACTTTAAAATGTGGTTTTTTCGTCATTTGGGATTTTTTGGGTCCAATCTATATAAATAGAAATGTCCAGAGCGTACAAGTCTTTTCACTAAGGTAGAATTCACGGTTATTTAGAAATCTTCAATGCATGTGTCTTAATTTTTAGGGCATTAAAAAGATTGCATGCCAAACTACAGTATCTATCTGCCACTTACTGTATTTTGCATACCAGGAATCTGGTGAAAGTGCCTAGGCTTTCTGTAAATAAATATCTTTCTTTCTTCTTCTTTCTTCTTCTTTCTTCTTCTTTCTTCTTCTTCTATAAAAAATAAATGAAATACTGTTTATTTGTTGAGAATGGCTGGACCGATTTGACAATTTTTTTAAAAACGTTCGTACAATAATGATGAAGAAAAAAAACCGCCTTCAAAACCAAATTTTCTTTCCGAAAGCAAATGCACAAGTCACATTAAAAAAAATACCCAAATCACTTCAAGTGTGCCTATAATATTTGAAGAGTTCTTGATTTCTCCAGGATCCTATCATCAGATCCTGACCTGATGACCACCAGAAAAGTATACCCTTTCGAACAAAAAAAATATTTCCAAATTGGTCCAGGCGTCTTCAAGTAATCGGGGAACATACATAAAAAAACATAAAAGATTCCGACGAATTGAAAACCCTCTCCTTTTTTTAAGTTCGGTTAATAAGGTTTTTAGGTAAGAAAAACTGGAAAAGTTGTTCGGAAAATTGGAATATTGGTATAAAATTGATTTTTTTTTCTATGAAATAATATAGCTTCCACGGGCTAAGCCAGGGTAAGCTAGTACCTACATGATAAAATTATGTCAAAAAAATGGATTTTACGGAATCTTGACTCTCACTTGACTTGACCAGTGGATGTGTGAAACAGTTTTCACTAGAGCTGGGTCGTTTCGTATTTTACGTGAAACGGAACGTAACCCATTTTATAAATCGACAAACTGCTTCGAAAAGCAGTGCCAAAAGAAACGGCTTTTTATTCATAAGGCGTAAATCGTACATACTACATATTATATTCATTCATTCAAAAAAACCGTTTATTCGACAGTCTGTACCATATCAGTCTAATGTATTTATACACTATACAGCGTCCATATTAAAATAACAGGTAGAATTTTTATTTTTAGCATACATAGGACCCCCCGCTACATCTTTTATTTTGACCAGAATGAGGAAACTTAGAACAATTATTTTAGCCATTTATTGTTTGCATAGAAAGTACTGTCATCGGTAATGAAAAGGAATGCACGGCCCGAGAATGTCCAACACTAGAATGCCGAGCAAATTGCTGGGTCGGTCATTATGCTGTTGGACACACTCGGGCCGTGCATTCCTTCCCTGGCTGGCCCTGTATGGATTCGTCGGTTTGGCCTTCGAGTCGAACGAAAGATGTCGCGGTTCTAAATATGATAACACGGAACCCCAAAGCATGTGTTATGGGTACATGTATCTAATCTATACTAATATTATAAAGAGGTACAGTTTATAAGATTTGATGTAGGGGTAATCTCTGAAACTATAGAATCGATTTTAAAAATTATTTCATTAATAGGAAGCTAGAACCTCTCATCTCACACTTCTCACAGGCACTACACTACACACACAAGCGCAATATGTAAATGGTTGCAAAAATCTGATTCTTGAAACGGTTAGTCAAAAAAAACGACCAGGCTCTATTGTACGTACGTACAGTTGAATCGCCGAAGCAATAAACCTGCTTTTTTAAAAAAGCTGATTTTCCTTCTGTCATAAAAGCGTTCGTTCGTTACATGGCAAAAATCTGTTTCTTGAAGCAGTTTGTCAAAAAAACGACCAGCTCTAGTTTTCACTATGGGGCGGAAAGTATTTCTTTAAAATTTTCTTCTTGTCTGTTTGCATATTCAAAGAATTTTGTTGAGTTTCAGCAAGTGTGTTTTATAATTCATATTACTACTACCTGATCTTTGTTTTATAAATATTTTATTTATGTTTTATTGAGCTCTCTGCTTACCCCAGTAATTAATTAATTACCTTATATGATTGATATCCAAAATAATGATGATATATTGAATTGAAAACTTCTATTCCCTATTGCATAGGATAACTTTATACTCCTATCATTCATATCAGATATATCTGTCTATTACGTTTTCACGGCTAAACCTAGCTTGAATCTAGGGAAGGACATGGGCTACTTATTTGAAAAAATATAGGAATGTTTCTTTTTCATATCATTGATATTTAAGGTATTTTCCCTTCAAATCCTTTAATTTTCACCTGCATAATACCTACTTACGGGAACAGGAAATTAGAAAATTATTAGTTTTCGAAATAATAAACCCAAACTTACACACGAACTTTGTTTTTGGTACTTGCTATTATTGAACTATAGATAACTAACTGTTCGCCCGTGGAGCCCATACTAACTTTCATTCCCTATACCCCTTAATAATATTTTAAAAAGTAGCCTATGTCTGGGTTCTTGTCAGTATACAGAGACCAAAGAACGCCACTATCCTGGCACACCCTTTTCGCCATTCGCCGTTGTCACATCTTTCCATGAATGCTCGTCGATCACGGATGCTCCTAATTCCTAATTCCACCCCGGCATGACACACACCGTTCTGACCCACCGTACCCCTCGTCGTACTGTGGGTACATTTTTGTCCCATGGTACCACCAAAGTGCTATCTATCCTAGTTCTTACAGGGTCGCAATTTAAAACAAAAGTGCTTTAATCGACTCCTCGTGCCTCGGAGGTCATGTAAAACTGGCGACTGCACTTATTCTAAAAATAATAGATACGTTAGATAGGTTCATTTGTAGGGAGTAATTTCGCAAATGGGACGGAAGTTTGTGAATTTCATTATAATTATATGAATATTCACATTTTTTAGGTTCTTTAGATGTTACAAATCATTTGGCGACGCGCTCTTTTTTTCATTACAATTCCATCTGCGTTTAGGATTTGTTACGGGATACCCCAAAGTTTTAAATAGAAGAATAAACTTAGATTGGACGCACCTAAAAGTTTATGACTAACCATTGTTGAAATCATCAAAATACCTACCCGAAGTTAGATTTTTAAAGTTTTTTTTTTAAGTAGGTAGGGTAGGAAGGGGGAATAGCGCTCACTGGGTAATGGCGCTCATCTCTGTAACTCTGTCAAAATGGAACGTATCAACACGCCACTTCGTGTGAAGCGCGAGGGGAGGGGACCTCTAATAGACAGCGATGCAAACGGACAGTCAGCTCGCGTCGTGTGGCCGTGAAGTACGTGTCTTTGTTTGCGGCCGCGCTGATCTAATTTTTGGTTACGTGTTTTTTGTCGGTAAGTCCAAAACTTTAATTTTTAATTAATTATTAATTTTACTTTTCTGACAATAAAACTATTCTATTTTGTGATAATGCAATCAATTTTCAACAATTGTGTATGATTTTTTTTAAATTTCAAATTAATTAGAAAACGACCGTTTGGGGTTATACCGCTCATCTGAGCGCCATTACCCCTTAGTGACATATTTTTTTATTGTTGTAGATATGCCAAGAAATTTTAGAGGATAAAGAAAAGAAAAAAATAGCTAAACGCAATAAGACTGGAATAAATGATAAAACAAGACCTAAAAAAGTTGTCAAAGAAAAGAAGAACAAACACATGAAACAAAAATCTTATAAGAGAAAAATTTTACAAGAAAGTTCTTCAGAGAGTGAAGATGAAGAGCACCTTTGCGACGATGACAGTGATGACGAAATGAATGTGGATGATGAAAATTGTAACAAATGTATTATTTGCGAAGAATTTGGAAAAAATAACGAGTTGTGGTATCGCTGCACCATCTGCGGACAGTGGGCTCATGCTATATGTTCAGGGTGGGATTTGCCAGATGGATACATCTGTGATTTATGTGTCCAAAAATAAAATATTTCTATTTCTAATTTGTCTTACCTCTAATAATAATAACTATTCTATATTATATTATAATAATTGAAGTTAATTTGACATTGAAGACTTTACTATATTTGTTAAATTGAAAAAGGCTAATCTTACGTACAAATGAGGATAAATTGTGATTGTAGACTTTACTTTTATTGTATAAGGTTGATCTCATTAATATTTCTTTAATTAAAATGTATCTTACTTGTTATATTCCAAAAAACATGTTTGAGCGTCATTACCCCGTACCCTGAGCGGCATTACCCAAAGTCAGGGGCAATGCCGCTCAAACATGTTTTTTTAATAATGTTTTCCTACTACTAGTAGGTCAAAGATATATGCTTTTATTGTTAAATTGTTGATTACTCGATAATTAAAGACTTTGCTAGTTTTCTTAATTTTGATTTATAATAAATAATTTAAAAAATTCACCATGTTTTCCTTAAGTGAACGCCATTCCCCCTCCTTACCCTAATGTTATTTTCAGTTTTGAGCATACCTAAAATTTTAGGCATTTTGGGAACCTATTTATTAAATAATAAAATAAAAGATTGACTAAAAAGGGTTATGGCAGAAGTGAATGCTAGAGGTAATGCTGGCAGAGGACAATCTAGGTGTACTTTTAATGAACATTTAAAACAAAATTATAATTTATTTATTTACATATAGGTATTAAAATTATCCTAAATACTAAATTACAAATAAAAAAAATCATGTAAATCGCTATCTACTGGGAGAGTAGGTATCTACCCAACAGACTGGCTGCATTGCCTTGTTGGATGGCAATGCTTATTCTTTGACTGAAGTAAGAGCCAGTGGGGTGAGCATATATTTGACGTGACATCTTTCGTGTCGACCAAAAGGCCAAAAACGTTTATGCCCCTACATGAGACAGCCAAAGAATGCCCGGTCCGAGAAAGTTGAAATTGATTCAAAGTGAAATATGAAATTTTTATTTTATATATAATTTAGAAATCGTTTATCTTCTTTTTATTATTTTATTATGGCTCCACCAATATTAATCGATGATTTGCCAATGTCAAGTATTATAACACTAGCGGACCCGGCAAACGTTGTCCTGCCCAAACGTTGGCTTGCCTGCACTACCCCTACCCCTACCACTAACTTTGGCTATATTATTTCTCGTAAAAAGTAAGGGATAAAAAATGGTTATTGTGGTTTATCCCTAAGAGATAGACATATACCATTGCTGACTTTTTTGTGGACCTTTTTAAGGTGTACAATACTGTAGTATATTATTTTGATCTATCTCGTAGGGTTCAGCCAGCGTTTGCAATGTAAGCGCAAAAAATGTGTTTATTTACGATATCACATTAGAAACCTCTAAAATTATCAGTGTTTCTCTACTATATTATACATATAAACCTTCCTCTTGAATCACTCTATCTATAAAAAAAAACCGCATCAAAATCCGTTGCGTAGTTTTAAAGATTTAAGCATACATAGGGATATAGGGACAGAGAAAGCGACTTTGTTTTATACTATGTAGTGATGATATGCCAGTTAATCGGCATTTAAGATGATCGCGCCGGCATAATCACAACTATCACAGCCTGGGCGGGATTAAACTGGATTCCCCATCATGTCATGACGGGACGCGTGCGTTGGTCGCCATGACATGACGTGGAATCCAATCGTTTATCATCATTATAATGGCGAATATACCGTGTACCTATTTGGTTAGCTGTCAGAGCGTTGGACCTATCGAATATTAATTCAAGGTTAGACTAGAAACAATTTGCTAGGCTTGCCACCTGTTCTGATTTCCACAACTCGCTAAATGTGCACAAGACACAAACAATCAAAGATATCTTTACGGTCTTTATGCCTTACGGTGTGGTAACATATTGAACAGAGCAGCGTTTCACTTCTTTAACAGATCTGTTATTTATGGAAGAAGTGAGGACTAATTCGTACTAAGTTTGTGCAATAGTTGAATAGGTATGAATAAGTATGAAGAAATAAAAAATTAAACAATAGGTTCCGGAGAAAAATTAAATTTTATTTTCATAAGTTCCCACTAAAGTTAAAACTCATACAATACACATTTATTTACCTACCAATTGTATTATAATATAAATGTTACAAGAATAAACAAATCTAAAGAATAAGTATTTTGATTGGTACCGGCGTCCTTTGACGATTTAATAAAAATAATAACAAAATAAATTAAATACCATAATATAATAATAATAAATTAACATTATTTACCCAAGAACATAAACAAGCACACTGTTATTAATTTGTACTAATAAAAAAAACTGATTTATCAAATAGTATTCTTGTAGTTTTTTTACCAAAAAATTATTCAATGTTAACTCCACGTTGTTTTTCAACAAGATTAGTAACGACATTTGTTTCAACTTTGGAAGCTGATACTTCATCCTTTTGCGATCCTAAGAGAAGTCTATTAATTATATTTGCGCAATCCTTATTCTCTAGAATGCTTATATGATTTCCTTCTAAGAAATGAACAGTGACAGGCCCTTCAGTCAACTTATCCAGGCCATAATTCTCTTCCACAACTACGAATGGTGGATTTTCCTTTGGCCTCAAGAGAACTATGGGTGCCTTTAGCTTTTTGAATGTCTTAATATTAAAGTTTAATACAACTTTAAGTCTGTCAAAGGAGGCAAGAGCAATCGAAGCTATGAAATTATCAGAATATTTGTGGTCGACGTTTCGACAAGCTTTGAGAGCCAGTCCTACTCTTTCTTCATAGGATTCGATTTCATTCAATTTATCCAGAAGACCCTTAGCTGAGTCGCTGTTTGGTGCCACCACATCTATAGTGTGGCATATGAGATTGTTTTGGAGCTGGAAGTCATTTTGGAAGCTGATTGTCATGGTAAGAAGAGCGTAGAGAAAGTCAGGGGCTCCGTCCAGGCAGAAAACGAGTCCAGAATGACCTGCAAGTTACAAAGAATATTTAGTCTTGATATTGCTTGATTTGAGCGTTAAGGTGCCCACCCATTCGTCCAATCACCGGCGCGCCGCCGTACGATCCACCGAAATTGACCACAGACTCGTCCAATTAATATAACAAATGGCCCGCCTAGATCTTATGGCGGCCGGAATGGGAAATTTTCGATGCGATGCTGGACCAATGTGTGGCCTACTTTAGACTGGAAAGTCTCTGCTGGTTGAGTCCTCACTCAAGCCAAAACAAGCTAAGCACCAATTTTTTTAAGAATCGACTACTAGGCTGTACTTTGGAGAGCCCGTAAAACCGGCGCCAGCACTTCTTCTGGAGAACAAAGGGGACATTGTAATACCTATATTTTAGTCAATATATTTTGTTTGTTACTTCAGGATATAAGTACTGTCTGGGGAAGTACCACCCCTCATCGTTTGTCGTTGTTGTTCGTCGTGTTTCGGTTCAGATAAGTGTTTATTATATTATCTGTTTGTGTTGCCTTGGTAACTACTGTGACATCAATAAGCCGGCATTGCATTCATGGACTTTCTTTAGTTTGCACTTTCCACAAAAAGAATGGTGAGTCATGTCGTGCATTCGTCCTCTTTCAGGAACATGATTGGACAAACGGATTTTTGTAATTTTTCGTAGTAATTAGTCTTTGCAACAATTTATTATGAATTAATTTTGTGACATTGCAATTAATTAATTAGCATATTATTATTATTTTTACTATTATTTTTATTAATTGTTAAATTGATTGTCTTTATATATTATTTCTCAAGGGTTTTTTTCTTATTTCTTAATACTTCAACAAAATTAATGTTTGCTACGCCATTTTGAAGATTATTTAGACGAAAAATAATAAAACAAACCAAAAATTAATGTTTCTTTTAAAATTAAACTAATTTATGTATTTCGTATAAGACGCCCATTTGTTGGAGATCATTTGACCTAACGGTGCGAAGTTTTCGCACGGGTCATCTAGCTATTACCTATATATATTATATTACTCTAATTCTTAATTCATGTTGTGTTGTAATTTTGAGAATGTTGGGCTATACCTACATAATAAATAAATAAAAAAATAGTAGTATTATTTACCATTGCTTTCCAATTTGGACGCCAGCTCCAATATGAGTTGAGTTCCAAAACTGTATCCTAATAGAGTGAAGCGCGCTCCTGGTATAAGTCTGGATCTGATAGTCTGTGGATTATTCAAGTTTATTAGAAAATGTGTATTTTAATTGCATTTCAATAGATTAAACGCCACGTTTGGGTGTTCGACGGTTGTTCACAGGGCAGCGTATAAGAGTTTGGTGATAATTGCTCTAAAAATAGTTGCTCGAAAATTACAGTTTAGTGGTTGCCATGAAATATTAGGATAAAAGGCATGATGATAGAATAGATAGATAGATATACTCATTATTTCCGAGCAATTTTACTATCGTGCAATTAAAAAAAATGTTTTTAGGAAATTTTCGTTCGTACAATTTCCTCAACTCGCGTTAGTATTAATTGAGTTTTTAGTTTTTTTTTTACATTATTATTATTTTTATATATTATATATACCTTATATATAATTAATTTTTATGGACTTTTTTTTGGTTTAATATTATATTTTTTTTATAAAATTAATATAATAATATTAGTAATATAACATAACATTTCCAACTTTATATTTTTTACTTGACGTGGGTAAAACAATTTTTGAATACTAACCGACTTGCCATCAAAATCTAAAATATTCTCATACAATGGTTTTTAACCGAATTTCAATTTTATGTTTTTTTATGTATGTTTCCCGATTACTTGAACTAAAAGGGTATACTTCCCAGGTCATCAATTCAGGATCTGATGATGGGATCGTGGAGAAATCGAGAACTCTTCAAATTTTATAGGCACACTTGAAGTGATTTGGGTATTTTTTTATAGTGACTTGTGCATTTGCATTAGGAAAGCACACTTTTCAGTGCATATTTTTTGAAGTCGGTACACTTTTTTTTAAAGGCAATTATTTAATGTCTGATTGTATCTAATCGTAGTTTTCCATGCTAAGTCGGGCAATGTAATACGGATCTCTACTAACTAAATGCGTCACAGAAGCACTAATAGGTTATTTTCTAATATAAATATCATGATTTGTTAGGTACCCATTTGGTTAATGATATGTATGTATACAATCTATGTCATTTACTTTAAATAAAAATACGAAATGACGCCCTTCTATAGGTACTAGACATTAAGTCGACTACTAAAACTGAGAAAATTATCAAAGTAATTTAAACCTCATTAAAAGAAATTTACAAAAATGGGACAAAATTATTGATAAAGATTCCGAGACTTGTTGAAATTATTTTGAGTATTTTATCAAGTATTTACAATAAAATGTTAAAAAGTGTAACTAAGATAGATAGATAGATGTTTAAGCGAATCTGCGAACGTAGGTTCTTCTGTGATAATCTAAACCGAATAAACCGTGGAGATACCCAAAACAACCATAGGTAGGGAAAGGGTGAAATTACCTCATAAAGCCTGTTAACCATTTGCTCGCTGTTTTCGTTTTTGAATTCATAACCAAGTTGAAGTACGCAAGCCTTGGTTTTCAGTCTGCGGCATAGTGGTTCTAATACAGCAGCGCAACCTTCCAGACCAGGTAACATGAACATTACGTTTTCAGTTTCATGGATTGCTTCCTCATTCTGAAAAATATTACGGTAATTATTATGTGCCAAAGTTATTAAGTTATATTTAACGATATGGCAGATATTAGTTAAAATGGCCCAATTCCGCTATCAGACCACAGCATATTTAAACAATTACTTTAATTATTTTAATTTCCACACGTCTTGACTTACCTCTTTACCATCAGTGACCATGGTTGGCATATAGATGAACGGTTCTCCAGCAAGTTTCTCTTCACCAAAGTTCCTGATGAGAGCCCTCAACCCAGCAGCTCCTTCTATACCAGTTGGTTTAGCTGCCGCTGTAGATGCAGCCGCTTCCTTTTGCGCAGTCAGTTCTACTAACCTTTGGATTAAAATATATATATTTTGTGAGTTATAATGTCAAAATGTTGTAATCTTTCTAGTGTACTATTTCAGAGGGTCCATACCACGACGACTCATAGCAGGCACAAAAATTGCAATGTTATCTGACAACACAATTTAACATATTAGGAGGCTCTATGCATATCAACATTCAGTAGTCATTCAACTAATTAAATAATGAGGAAATGTAATAGTTTTATACCCCTTACTTTATATTTTCAGTGGTACCTACATAATCCGAAAACCCACAATTTTGGCTTTTCCAATTAAATATACTTAAACAGAACTGGTCACTCGTTAGGTATAGTCTTACAAATACATCGGCTGAACAAGGAAGACATTAGTAATACGGTTATGAAATGTCTGTAAATTTATTGGTAAAATTTTAATTTCTGACTACTAAGTAAAAGATTATATAAATAGATTAATCCGATAATTATTATTATATGTATAATATATTATTTTAATTTATAACAGATTATTTATCTATACCACTTCTGATGAAGAAAAAAACCGCCTTCAAAACCAAAATGTGCTTTCCGAAAGCAAATGCACAAGTTACTATAAAAAAAGTACTTGAATCGCTTCGAGTGTGCCTATATAATTGGAAGAGTTCTCGATTTCTCCAGGATCCCATCATCAGATCCTGACCTGATGACCATGGGACCACCTGGGAATACCCTTTCAAACAAAAAAATATTTTTCAAATCGATCCAGAACCTCCTCCTTTTGAAGTTCGTTAAAAATAGTTTAATATAGTACCTAGCAAAAGTCAAGGTACGGATGTCTTGTGCTGTCAGGAATATTTCGAAATCTCGCTCCAAAGTTTGTTTAATTTCGACAGCCATCATACTGTCCATACCGAGTTCAGCCAACGATACTTGTTGGGAAACTGTCTTCAAGTCCTTGATACCTGAAAATTACAAAATTATAAGCTTTTATAGTAGTCGGATATGTTTGCACGACTTTTTATATATCTCTGTCCCAATGTAATGAAATAGGCAGTATTCTTATAACGTGAATACTTTAAGAATGAAAAAATTGGAATAAGATTCAAGATTCATTTTTATTCTGATAATTTCCGAGAATTTCTGGATCAAATTCCAATTTGATTCTATGACCGTCTGTAAGCAAATTGGCACAGGCGGCATTTTTTCTTGTGACACCCGAACAAAAAGTAAATTGTTTTTTGTTGGAACCAGGCTTTCTGGAGTGTGTCAATGCCTACGTCTATTATGGTATTTCATTGTAAAGCCAAATCATATTTAAAAAATATTCTTAGCAACTTTCTACTCCAGAAGGTTTGTACACGACTTGATAGCTGGCTGCATTGTCATTAAAATCACAGGGTATATTAACGTTATATTAAAAAAATATGCAAAGGATCTCACCCATAATTTGAGCAACAGCATCGACTATATTTCCGCACCCGGAGCCGCCTGCTTTCTTTTCTGCTACTACGACAGAAGACACGACAGGTGCATCCTGTTTTAACAGTTTGTCTAAAGATAAAAGACAAGATGAGATCCTCTGTTGTAAAGTACCACCAATTTCTAATTGAACATCTTCGTCTTGCATGTCTGCTACCAAACCGACCTGTAGAATACAGAGAAATATAGCCGTTTAGTTTTTCAACATTTAAATGCATACCTACCTATGTCAAGGGCGTACTTACTTACCTAGTAGTGATTTTTTTGCTTTAATTCCCAAAGTGGGACTCAAGGGTTCTAGAGTGGGCCTGGAATTTGCTACGGCTTGTACCTGTAGAAAGGTCAACGGCCCAAAAGACTCGTCTCGTGAAGGATTTCTCGAGCTTCAGGTCCGAGTACTCCAGAAGTCTCAACGTCAAATGTCAGAACCTGATAATTTTGGGTCAATTTGGGGTGCGAGCAGCCGAACCCTGAACTGATGAGGTAACCGAAATGTATGATTGTGCATGTGCGTGCAACTGGCGTCCCATATGAGTGCTTTTTCACATGTGGCGGCACTTCGCGTCGATAGATGTCTGACAATATTTAAATTGAAACCTGTATCGCGCTATTGAAAATATTTAATAGATTGTCATATACAAGTTTCCAGCGACACCCGTTGGGGAGTATTCCTTTTACTCACAATCGTGGTATTGTTGTATGTATGTATTGCCATTTCTATACACATAACCACTGATCCACTGTGATACCGTCTGGTTTCTTCACGTTCGATCTGCTAACTCCTGGAGGCGAATCTAGTAGTAAATTATAGTTAAACTTACATCTCCAATAGCGCCCCACTGTATGGCGATGGCAGGAAGACCAAGTTTCTTACGCCACTCGCATATACGTTCCATGATAGAGTTAGACATGCCGTAGTTAGTTTGACCGGCGTTACCACGACCGCATGATACTGATGAAAATACCACGAAGTCCCTGTAAAAAATAATGTTCTAGTTTTTAGGATCCCGTAGTAAAAGTTCCGTTTTGTCATATATACCTACCTATGTGTCAAATTTATTATTTATTTATTATTATTTTAAGGGTAGCTCTCTATACATAGAACTGGGGGATGAAGAAATATCTTTTCCTATACTCCATTATGTGGGATATTGCAGTTTGTTGTTTATTAAATGTTTATATGGCAGAAGTGAAAGGAAATGTTGGCAGAGGACGACTTAGGTGGCAAGGTCACATGTCGTCTTCTCTATAAAAAAAAAACATATACCGAGTGGTTAAGAAGTCTGGTATTAACTAGGCAGACCACGGCTTCGATCCCCAGATCCCTGCTATGTACCAATGGGTTTTTTATAATTAAAAACTTATGTTATCCGACAAAACACATTTAGAGACACCTCAACAGAACTGGCCACTCGTTGGTATAGCCCCACAATACTATCGCTGGGCATCCTGGGACTGTAACACGGTTTCGGGAGCTGTAGGGCAACCAGTGAAAAAAAAGTACCTAAATAATTGAGAGGTGTATTATTTTTACACCTGGATTATTTGAAATCCGAAATACAATTTGAGAAAAGTAATTTATCAAAATTAATACACAATAATCTTGACAAATTGACTGGATTATATAATTCAGCTTTATTATTAGGATAGTATATGGTGCCTTATGTAGGTTATACGGTAAAAAATACTTACTGCAATTTGGGACATAATTTCTGTGACAGCTTGTCCAAGTGCATCGTAGCGATAGCTTTCGGCGCGAAAGATGTTTTGAAAGTTTCAGGCGTCTGGTTTTGGAAAACGGAGTCTTTTAATATGACTGCGAGGTTGAAAATTGCATGCACAATTCCCATTTTATTTGCCATCTTGAGGAGTGCCTCGCATCCTTGAGATGTAGTTACGTCATCAGTTGATATTTGAATTTCAGCACCGTAAGTGGCCCACGTCCTGAAAAAAATATTAAAGTGCATCATACCAAATTGGGTTTAATGTAATTCAGGCTTGTACTTTGTAAGAAACATCAGAAAGAAAATAACCTCTAATATCATGGACTATGGAGGTGCCCCTTAAAATTATTGCCTCTATATTCTGTTCTAAAGATTGATTGAACAGATTTAGGGATTTAGATTAAATTTCCAGAGATAATAGTGAGTGTTTAGACTTTAATCTATCTATCTATCATCACGCCTTTTATCCCAAGAGGGGTAGGCAGAGACAATCGAATGCCATTTGTTACGATCCTTAAATACCTCTTTCGCTTCTTTTTTATTCATCCATACCTTTCATACATGCTCGGCGATTGTGTGTAATTTTAATATATGCTATTAGCAAGATCATATGGGCAGAATGTAACAAATTATCCTAATCCTAACCAATATTATAAATAAAATGGGTATGGAATAAGAAGCATGAAAGTAAGATAAATGCAGTGGAAATGCGGCGTAGAGTTTTTGATATAAAGCATATTGACCATTCATTAGAGAAGAATGCGGAGTTAAAGATGATATTGTGACTGAAATTAAGAAAAGTAGTTTACGCTGGTTTGGCTGAAGTGAAAGGTAATGTTGGAAGAGGACGACCTAGGTGTACTTACTTTTATTGGACATAGAAAAAATGTATTGATCGATAGAAATATTAAAAATACACACAATCGCCGAGCATGTATGAAAGGTATGATGCATATAAAAGAAGGGTCGGAGAGTGACATTTTATGCTACTTTTATCCCGAAAATCCTTCGGGAAAAATTTTGGAGTCACATTTAAAAAAAAATTAAGGACGAAGCCGGGGTGAGTCACTAGTCTAGTCTGTCTAGTAATAATTACTAAATACCTCAGTCTCGATGACTGATATCCATTTGAAATGCCTCGTCGTGAAGTAAGCAACACTTTTCTAGCTCCACGCATAATAAGCCAGTCAGCAAGTTCAAGACCAAAACCTCCCAAACCTCCGACTACGACGTAGACATGTTCTTCATGACACATATATCTGAAATACAATTTAAAATTATTAAAAAAATCTATGGATTCTCCTACCACCTTCACACTGTTAGCAATGTTCACATTTAGTGAGTTGCCTATATTAAACACAATAGATGGCAACCCTAAGCTGTCGCTGCACTTAATTAATATAATTATTGTCTCTTAAGTATTTATTATTTTTAGAAGAGCGGATCGATTTTATAAAGAACCTAAAAATAAAATATAAATTAAATTAACACTTAATTGAGACGTTTCATTACTTTAGTCCCATACAAATTAAATTAAATATTAAATTAAGCTATAACTATATGCCTTAATAGTTTCGAAAATTAAATAGCTTTTAAACATTGAATTAAAAAAAAGAAAATATACGTGACTAACGCACTGCGAGTGGGACTCTCGAACTGAGTCATAATACCCTACCTGATCTCACAACCGTAGTAGCCCGTGCTCGCTCTCACGCGTGTCTCACGCGTGTTTGTCTCTTTCTTAGCTTTGGCCCATTTCTCAAATTCGTTTTGTAGGAAGGTCACGTATCTTTTTTTTATATCAATGCTTTTAAAAGATAATTTTGACACAGTATGAATTCATTTAAAAAAATATTAAAATCAGTTACACCTAAGTTTTATAAATAGTGGACGGTGTAAAACGCCAAAATGACTCGAAAACCACAAATCGATGTACAGGATAGCCGTTTGGTACACAGGTATAGGTACCGGGACGGTTCTTGGGCGGTGGTCGTTAGATGCGCAGAACACAATTTTTGGGTCTGCTTGACGGTATGAGGTATTAATTTTAATTTTACCAGCAGTAAAAAGCAATCTTAAAAACAAACATCAATAAATCAATTATAATAAATATACAAGATTACAAGTTATATTGCACTCGAATTACATATGCGCAAACATTCCCCCACTTTTTCGTCAAGCGCTCAAGAACCGTCCAGCTACTATACTTTAGGTTGAAACAATCATTTTGAGTGGCAGTTCTTAAAAATATTCCCAGGTTTGGGAGTTATGACGTCATGAATTTTTTGTACCATGGAAAACTTCTATTCTCATTTTCCGTAGTCCCATTTATTAATAGTGTTGTTTATTATAATATTATAACTTGCTAGATTTAAATAGATGGCGCCCGTGCATTCATTTATAAAATTAGTGAATTAGCTTAGATTTTTTTCATTATAATATATTCAAGGCAATGGCACGTCAAGCCGATGTTGGACAGGCAACCGGATGGCGAGTGGTAATCTGGGCCTTTGAGTGGTACAGAGTCCCCTGGTAGCGGCCAAAGTGACCCCAAATGGACAAGTTCGGCGATATGGGGGAGGGGCAAAATCGAAAATTTTTTGAAAAGGCAACCGGATAAAAATGCGGTAGCATTAAAGGAAATACCCTAATTATATAATATTTTTTTTTGCCAGCCGAAACACGCGGGCCGTTCTTGCACTAGCGAGTACAAAAAAAAAAAGTGAAAAGGCAACCGCTTCAAAATTAGTGAGCATACTTATTGACACCACCAAACGTTGGGAAAAAATTGCCATCCGATCCTGATGGGCAGTTTCGGAGAAACAACCCCTCAAAGTCGCCGGCCGGAAAACACTTTTTTTCGATTGTTTCAACAATTATTATAATTAAAAAAAAATAATAAAAATTGTTCGAAATTTATACTGTCCTAAGTACAAATAATGGTGTGTATCAATGCCATCCGATTTCAATTAAATTAACCCCTATTTAACCACCTCCCCAAACCTCATGAAAATACCAATAATTCCATACGCTGCAAAAAATTGGGACAATGTGGGCAACAAGGGTTGGTGGGGGGGTTGTTGGGGCGGGAGGGGGAATTGTAATAGATAATGAGCATGCACAGACCTTTTAAAAGTCCAAGCAGTCGTTAAATATTAATTGATAAGGATTTTCAACAATTTTTTGCAGCGTATGGAATTATTGGTATTTTCATGAGGTTTGGGGGGTGGCTAAATGGGCGTTAATTTAATCGAAATCGGATGGCATTGATACACACCATTATTTGTACTTAGGACAGTATATATTTCGAATGTCATCCGATTTGAACAATTTTTATTATTTTTTTTTAATTATAATAATTGTTGAAACAATCGAAAAAAAGTGTTTTTCGGCGAATTTGAGGGGTTGTTTCTCCGAAACTGCCCATCAGGATCGGATGGCAATTTTTTCCCAAAGTTTGGTGGTGTCAATAAGTATGCTCACTAATTTTGAAGCTGTTGCCTTTTCACTTTTTTTTTTTTTTTTTGTACTCGCTAGTGCAAGAACGGCCCGGCCCGCGTGTTTCGGCTGTAAAAAAAAATTTTTATATAAGTAGGGTATTTCCTTTAATGCTACCGCAATTTTATCCGGTTGCCTTTTCAAAAAAAAAATCGATTTTGCCCCTCCCCCATATCGCCGAACCTGTCCATTTGGGGTCACTTTGGCCGCTACCAGGGGACTCTGTACCACTCAAAGGCCCAGATTACCACTCACCATCCGGTTGCCTGTCCAATATCGGCTTGACGTGCCATTGCCTTGAATAATAACATAACATTAAATTTAAACATTAAAAATAACTAGAATTTCAACTAAAAAAAAAGAGTTATGTCATGAAAAATATCCCTTCTAAATGTTCGCATGGTGCCCAAGATGCTGAAGGCATTACCTCGCTGCATGGCTATACTGATTCTGGATTCACCAGAGGCGAGAATTAACCTTTTCAAAATATCTAATTTTAATAATTTAGCATCGAACGACCAGGGCCCCATTGCTTAGAAACAGATTTTGATTTTAATTTTGAAAATGAAACTTACCTCGGCATGGCTTCAATGGGTATAGGTGTGGGTTTCGTAGGTCGGTTGCCGCGCTCTTCATCCCTTATTTTTATAATAACCTGTAATAATTGTTACATAAAATGTCTGCCTTTGTCCACTTATGCCAAACTATCTTTCAAATTCAAATTCAAATCGATCGATTCACTAGGAAAGGTTAGATTTTTAAAACATGACGCTACGTCTTTTGGGAGGATTATTATTATGTTTATTCAGTGATCTCACCTTGCCGATATGTTTTCCACTGGCCATGTATCTGAAAGCTTTTTCAACTTCGTTCTTCTCAAAGGTACAATAGGTTAGAGGTCTGACTGCTCCACTTTCGATACCAGAAATAAGAAGATCTTGCAATAACTGGAATAAAATTTTATATATATATGAGTTGGATCTATAATGTCAACTAAACTCCATTCGTTTATTTCATGATCTTGTTATTATATTGTGTTATTATGTTCGTATATTAAATCTAATTAGAAACGTCTTTGGATCGGATGCTAGTTTTGAGTTTTAATTGTATACCTACTATCTATCTAAAACATCACACCTTTTATCCCAAGACGGGTAGGCAGATCCAATCGAATGCCTGCATTTGCTACAATCCTGACATACCTATCGCTTTTTTTTTTAGATTATAAATTTTTATTAATATAAAAACCTTAAATCAAATCTAAAGATTAAAAATAACTATATAAACCAGGTCCGCGTGGAATAGTGGCAAGAATACTGGCTGCATTTCCCCCAGATTTCCCCGCTGAATCGCGATGCTGATTCGTTGAGCGAGGAAATTATTTCATCGTGTCCAAACCAGCGTAAACTACTTTTATTTATTTAAGCCACAACATCATCTTTCACCTGTTATTGTATGCTTTGATTCCGAAAACTCGAAACTAAAATCGTATCGTCTATAGTAAAAACATAAATACGACAAACGATCTGATTAAGCTACGACTTAAATTAATCTAGATTTAATAAAAATTGAATGCAAGCCTCACCTTTCTGTAAGACAAACTCTGCTCGAAGATGTAGTCCAACATAATGCCATGGAACGAGGTTTCCTTCAAGAAGAATTGCATGCCGATGGGCGTGTTATTGCTGATATCGAATTTACCAATCTCGAGGAACCGTCCTCTGTAGCCTAGACAACGGACTGAAGCCTGAAAAAAGACTTGGTAAATTACTTAGGTATCACATATTAGGTATATCTATACTAGCAGTTGCCCGCGACTTCATACGCGCTGTTTGTATTAGGAATACGATTTTCCATACAAATGTTTACACACTATTTCACGCCCTTATAGAAGGTTGATTTTCGAAAAATCTTTTCTGGGTGTCCTCTACACCCCCTAATTATAAACCTAATCCAATTTTCATATTTATATCTTCAGTGGTTTAGGCTGTATTTGTCTCGATCGAAAATTGAACCTGGAAACTCTTTTAAGCTAACTAAACTCCTAAGATCTGTTTTATTGATTTAATGTCTAATATTGCAATTATTATAGAGACTCCTTGGAGGTGGCCATTTATGTCAACCATATATCATTTAGGGTTCAGCGTATCAGAGTGTTAAAGGGGAGGCGGATATATTGATACTTTTCTACAATATATAATTTTAAAAATAATAATGAAATGCAGTTCGTTGGTAAGCGCATCACTTGAAAACGGCTGGACCGATTTGCTTAATTTATGTTTTTCAATGTTCGTAACTTCAATCAATATAAAAAAATTGTAGTAAAACAACCGCTACAACCATGTAGCATACGCTCTGCCCATACGCATACGGCGCTCTTTGTCCTCTTTCCGTGCTCTTATCCCTTTTTATTCGACGGTGTCACGCCTGTTTGTATGGCAAAGCGCTGAGATGATCTATCTAGCTATTTCTTTTATATTGATCGAACAGTCTTAAGGTTTTTTGGGAAAGAAAAATTGGAAAATCAGGGAATAACTGAAAGTATTTTTTTTCTATAGGATTTTTATATGAACCCATGCCCCCCATAATACGCTCGATTATTTAAAATAAGTGTATGAACCCTCATGTCCCCCATGTGTTTACCTGTAATTTATCATCAGAGAGTGAATTCAAAACAAGGTCCACACCCTTTCCGTTGGTCTCCCGTCTGATCATATCTTCGAAAGATGAATCACGAGAATTGCCAATGTTGCTATCTAAAAACAATACATTTAAATTATTGCACTTTTATTTCTACGTCTGCATGCACCATTTGTAAATTGACTTGAAGTCATATAACTTCTGATTTCCTCTGTGATCTGCATTTTTGAACAGAATAAGCACGGAGACAATAATGAATTGTGAAGAAACTAAGCTGCCCAAGTTAATGGGAAGTTAATTTTAAAATATAGCTAGAATATTTAATGTACTAGGGATGCACGTACCTATACATCATGATCAAAATAACTTATTATACAAATAACACACTACAATGTCTACAATACACGAATAACTCAAACATAGAAGAAACGAAAAAATAGAAAACGAAGAATAATGTTCAATTTAAAAGAAGACTTGCTGTTAAAAATGTTGACTTGGTTGTTACCATGCTTTAGATTATAGTATTGTTACCCAAAGTGGTCTATATAGGTGTCTATTTCACCTTGCTGATATGAACCTCCCAGTCTTTATCAGAAAGAAAAAAATTGGAGATATACGACTTATTATAGGGACAATTCAATATTTGGAAGGGGGTCTACGGATAATAAAAAAATCGGCAAGTGGTCTATGGGGCCAAGTTTTGGCTTTTAACTTACGATGTGTGTCCATCTGTTCCGGTCCTATAGCTTCTAAATAAAATGATGATTACATAATATGTTATCGGTAAGCATAACTTACATAGTACGGAGCCCTACTCCTTGATGCGTACTCGACACGCACTTGACCCAATTATTTACCTTTAAGTTGAGGGAAGAGCTTCTTGATGAATGCTCTCTTTTCGGCAGTTCCGACTGTAGTGAAGATTTCGCAGCCGTAGTGGAGAGCTACGTTTATAGCTGCCTGACCAACACCGCCTGACCCGGCGTGGATTAGTATAGATTCACCTCTTTGCATCTGACCAACCATGACCTGAAGAAATCATTTTATGGAAGAAAAATGCTCTTGTACCCAGCATGGGGTTCGTGGTTGCGGGATTTGGTCATCTCGCTAATAATTAGTAGTTTACTAATATCTTTAAATAGAGTATGTGCTCCAGGTCCCCACGGTCCCATTGTTTCCACACCAAACGCCTCAAATATGTATTCTTTTGGAAGAGATGCATATTTGCGACGTTTGGCCATTTTAGCATTGTAGGCCGCATTGCCAGCTTTTAAACCTGTATATGGAAGATGGGACGGTGCGAGAGTATCTACACATGTAGCATCCCATACTAGTGACCGCCCCATTTTCCATGGTACAAGTGTCATGCCTTTGGGTCTCTTGCCATCATCACGCGTCAAACCATTTGGTTCTAAAACGGCTGGCACATTGCTGCTGACAAGAGCCCGATCGATGATATAATTTAAACTGGCGTGTCTTGGAATGCGGCCAGAACTGCGACTACATGATAGACCGTGGTGACCTAGGTGATCTACATGCTCTCCACAGTGACAGCGATGAGCAACATTTAATGTTGCCCCCAATCTTAATGCTATAGAACGTCTAAATGTAGTTTGTTATATAAGTTTTTAATTAAAAAAACCCAATGGTACTTGGCCGAGATCGATCTTAACCACTCTCGGCCATCGACGGTAAGGGGAAATATTTGAAAATGACTTACCATTGCGTAATAAACTGTGCCATAAGCCACAGGTACGGTAGCTGCTTCATCAAATGTCCATTCATCAGGAACTGCCCACATCAGAGCTGTATCCCCACACACCATATTTGCCATACCACAGTTAGCGACCATGGCCATAACGCGGGACCCACTGAAATAAATAATCGAGACATCGTGAAATTTTAAAAATATCAAGCCTTTTTTGTTGTGTTTGTATGTTACTAATACATTAAATAATGTTACTAGCGAGCCCGGCAGACGTTGTCCTGCCCAAACGTTGGCTTGCCTGCTATTTACTTTCCTTCGTCCGTGGAAAACAACTACCACTACCCCTACCTCTACTCCAACCCCTACCTCTACTCCAACCCCTACTTCTACTCCAACCCCAACCCCTACCTCTACTCCAACCCCAACCCCTACCTCTACTCCAACCCCTACCCCTACCACTACCTCTACCACTACTCCTACTCCAACCCCTACCACTACCGCTACCCCTAGCACTACCACTACCCCTGACCCCTACCACTACCTCTACTCCAACCCATACCACTACCTCTACTCCAACCCCAACCACTACCACTACTCCTACTCCAACCCCTACCACTACCGCTACCCCAAGTTAAGTCCTCGGTAGAGAGTAGTATATTCCTTGGTTAAGTCCTTCTCAAGTTATGGCGTGACCAAGGGAAATAGGGATATTATATATATGTTGTGCCTTCATTTTATATGACGGACGGTGAAAATTAGCTCCTTCCTACTATATTAAATAATTATAATATTTAAAAAAGAAGTCGCTAGCCTAATTGAAACTGACTGAACAAAATTGTTCAATTTTCACCCGTACCAAAGAGGTCCATTAAATGCAACAACAGACCTGTGCAACAGACTTGCACACTCCTGTTCAATATGTACAACTGGTAAAAAGTGGACACTGTTACTCGTGTCTCTGGCCACACCGCATGGTATAAAGATGTATGTGTGTTAAGTTAGTTATTTAAATACTTGGGTGTTCTGCCGACAATTTCGAAGCCTTGGACACACTCCTGCGCAAGACGTCCTCGAGCGACGGCATCCACTGTAACACGGCCAGTAGCTGTCATCACATCACGGAAGTTCAACGCTGCACAATATACCTAATAAGAAAATATACAAAATATTTTTCGGATAATCAGCAAGCAACTTTTAAACCTACTTCTAGTTCGGTTGTAGGTACTGCTGGTAGTTCCACGGGGCCATTGATAGGGATTCATATGCTTCTTTAAAACAATTCCGATAGCAATGTAACTTACTGATTTGTTCCACATTCGCTTTATTAAAATACTAGCTACTTCAATAAGGTGCATTTCCTTTGCGATTCCCATGAACATTTATCACACTGACCTATAAAATATCGTTGTTCTCAACTTACCTGAATTAACATTTTTTCCGGGTTCTTGAAAACGTGATCCTTTCTTAGCGGTCCTTCTAACCAGCTCAGAGTAGACAGGTCTCCAATTGTGGTAGTGTTTACAAAAGCATGATCTGCTCGCACTGTACTTAAGTCTCCGATCAGCAAATGACGGTAAGTACCCCATTGACCCTGTTAAATGTTTTTGATTAGGAAATAAGTTTAACATTGGAAAATTTAATTTTTAATTTGTCTTCTATTATTTTGTAAAGCGACCAAGATTAGAGTGGTATGGGAGCCCATTTTCTTCCAGTGCAATTATCTTCTTCTTAAATTTTATCAGGAAGTATTTATTCTAATTATCGAATTCTGTCTAAATCCGTTTTGCAAAAATACGATGGCAAACAGAAGATTATTTATTTTACTAAAAAGTTGACAATTATAACTGTGGAATAATGTAACCCTATCGACATAGCCTTAAAACAGGCAGGGCCCGTTAAATTATAAACTTACATCCTGAAGAACGTTCAAAGCCAAGTCCTTGTCTAATTGTTCTTCATAGATTTCCAAGTCTGGATTGAATGCTGGAGCAGAAGGATCGGCAATAAGTAAACCGTACACAATTTCACCTCCTGGCTCCCTTCTCAAACAATTTACGAGACCAAGCAATCCGTTGATGTGTTCATCTTGGCCGTAAAGTACCATTTTTTGACCACCCTTAATTTCTTCCTTGACTTTATCAATCCAAGCGAATGTATCATCAGAACTGACGATTTTTACAAATTTAGCTGGTTTAGCACCAACACGTTTGCGGAATAGTACTAGGTATTCCGAGCCCGTGTCTTGTATGCTGATGATGTCGTATTTGTCTGAATATTCCTTGACATCTGGGCGATCTTTTTCTCGGCTCAAAACGAAGCATTTGTCACGAAGTGTTGAGAATCCTTGCTGTAGTACCTGAAAAAAAACATAAAACGAGGAATATGAATCAAATTTTCTAAATGTTTTGGGAGTTACTAAAAAAAATATTGCCATAGAAAGGTCATGAATATGTTCAAGAGGGACTATAGCAACCCGATTTTCTATATGACAACAAACAACATATAGAGAAGACTAGGAATCTTTTTAATATAATTAATTTGCTTCTAGACTCGTAACTGAAAGCCTTTTTACCAATGGTCCAATCTAATAATACTTTACTTACATCTGGTCTCTTAAGTAAGTTAGCGCCAACAAACAAAACTGCATTAGATTCTCCAATTATTTTTTTATTTTCTACAGTAACAGTGTGAGGTACTTCCACTGGATCCTCAGACAGGACAAGTAGCTCTGCTTGCATTAATGGCATGTCACCAAGTACATCTCCTATTATATCGATAAAGGGTTTCAATTCATTATTCTTGTACTCTTCATCAACTACTTCTATAGTTTTAACTTTGAATGTTTGAACATTTTCGAGAATCAGTTGTAAGTCAGCACGGAGGATGTCTTCAATCTGTTAAAAATTACAAAATAAAGTAATTCAATTTGATAAAGTTAAATTTTTTTTACTAATCCGATATTAAAATTTGTTACCTTCATCTTGGATTTTCCGAAGTTAGGCACGAATTCATTTTTTTCTAATACAGGGACACCCAGGGGTATTCTCTTTGGAATGGGTGTAGCATGGAGACCACGAATTTCTACACCACCAGCTCTGAAAGTGAATACAAGTACAGTGAGTACCTACATTGTTTGCTTTGTTCAAAATTACTGTGTTGTAATGAAAAAGTAATTCAATTGAATTTTTTTATACATTGTAATTTCTGATCAAATATATGATATTTAGAGAATTAAAAATCATTGAAATCGATAAAGGATATAGTCGAAGCAAGAAAGATTAATGTATCAGCTTACTCCACTAAGTATATTTGTTTGTTTTACCCACAAGCAGGTGGTCTCGGGTTCCAATCCCAGGTCAAGCTAAATATTTGTATTAAACAGTGGATGTTACGTGTGTGTTAGTGGATGTTGCCTTTAGTACCCATAACCCAGGATATCCTAGTAAATTTCATGTACATTTATTTAAGTAGGTAAATCAAATAAAGGTACCTGATTACACCAATATTTGGATACACTCTGATCTCGAAAGATTGTTTGCTGACGTCCTGATTCATTTTGGAAATGGCTTTGTAATGGATGCCAGTGTCAATAGCCAATTTTTCAATTCTGGTTGGCACGAACAACCCTCGGGTGTCATGACCAATAATCTTCATTTGCAACATGCAGTCCATAAATGTGACCCAGTTGTTTACCCAGGCAAGACGACCACGACTACCTTCGACATTACATCCTAGAACACCTCGGAATAGACCACTGAAATAAAAAGAAGCTCCTTTAATTTGGCACTAGAGCTTACTAAGTAATTGAACTGCTTATTTATGATATGCTTTTTCAATGTCTATCAAGTCTGTAATTTAATATAATAGAAGGAGACAAAATATTGTACTTAAAGAGTTATTCGTTTGCTTTTATATCAGTCTTTATAATTTAGTCTTAGCTATTTTTCATAACTTCATATTACAAACCTGTATTGGTATCCTCTTAGACGAAGCTCTTTATAAAAATCTTTGGTTAACATATGTTTAATACCAGGTCCAGTGACTTCCGGTGGTGGTGGAATCATTCTGTAGTCCTGACCAACATTTTTCTTTGCGTAAATTCTACCTGTTACTATGGATGCACCGCTTTCAACTATCTGCAAATAGCATGTAAATAGAATATTTTTAAGATAACACGTTTCGGGCCAGATCTTCAATTATGGGTAGGCGTGTCCTAAGATCTAAGGTGGCCTCTTCCAAGAGTTCATAAGTTACACTAGAAATTATGAGATTTAATACGTTTTTGTGGCGTGGTTTGGAGTGGAAACACTGTATCGGTGGGGACCTGGCGCACGCCATCTCTACAAAGCCAAAATATTGATAGAGGTGTCCCACGACCAAAGAGCTGGCTCATAACGTGGCACTGGCAACCCAGCCAGCCTTATAGGCAGTAGGCAATCTCCAAGAAGGTAGCGATCTTAATGATTTTGTATATAGATTTATTTGTACATACAAACTAGATTTATGTGTGGTACTTTAGGTTAGTATAGCTAAGTATATTTGATTGTATTTATTCAAGGAATAAGAATGTAGAGCTAATGAAGTAAAACACAATTATAGAATATTATGAATGTAGAAATTATTTTGTATTAGTAGTCGGTATGGCCATTGTTGTCTACTAGCTGATCAGTCAGAGGCCAGCTTCTAACCCCTAAGCTCTAACGCATTAGATTTGATGACCTACGGTTTAAACATTATACATTATAAAACAAGCTCCCCAGTCGCGTCTGTTTGTGCCCTTTTCACGCAAAAACGACTGAACGGATTTTATTGCTGTTTCACGATTAGATAGGTTGATTCACCGGGGAGTATTAAACATGGATCTATTATGTTTAGAAGCTGAAAATTAACAGTAAAAGTGGATCAAGTCGGGGAAAAAGTTAGCCCAAGCGCGTTTTCATGGAGTATGCTGTCTAATCCGTCAGAGATATAACAAAATGATGTAGGAAAGAATTGTGTATAATAAAATGATCTACAAAAAAGTCAGTGGTAGCATATATCTATTTCTAATAGATAAGTAGTTATAAGCCTATATGTGTAGGTATTCAGGCAGCGCCATACTAGTCGTGGCTCGTCTATGTGGTGGAATCAAATAAGGATCACTTACCTCAAAGTTACCGCTTCCCTTCTGGATCATGATGATGAATTCAAGGTTTCCTTCCCTGGGGATATTGGTAGCTCTTTGGAATCTTACATTCTCGAAGACAACAGACACTTCAGTGTAAAGTTCACCCATCATCATACCAAGTGTCTCCCATACTAACACCAAGTAACCTGTCGCTGGGTACAGATTGCGACCTAAAATAAAATTGTTTCATACCTATAGTGAATCTTGGATATTACAGAAGAAGCATGCTAGTAAGATTAATGCTGTCGAGATAAGATCATTAAGAGCTCTCTTGGACCAAGTAAAAAACGCACGTGTTCGAAAATTTTGCATCTCTTTCACTCAATATCCGAGCGAAAGAAATAAATAGAGAAAGAAAATTTCCAAACAAAATCTGTACAATAAAATATACAAAACGGACTTCAGCAATTCAAGTATTGTACAAAACTTATTAGAAATAGCAAATTCTAGTTAATGGATCCATAAACTATGTGAAATTATTTTTACTCGATATGTCTCGATTCGCAAAGTCGGTGGAAAATATGCGTGAAATTGATGACTTTCAGGGCTTCATGAAACCTAGGCGTAGCTGATATTGACATATTTTTTACATATTGAGTAGACAATTTCATATACGTCAACCAATCAGAAATTCACAGGCGAAGCCGGGTTGGAAAGCTATGTAATAAATGAAAAGCTCGTCGTTCCCGAATTATATGTATACTAACGGACAAACAGACAGAGAGACATTTCATAATATGGATTCAAACAAATACATTTAACTAAATACATAGAAGTTAATATTGTTTGATTATACAAAGCGGTTAATTGACTAATTTAGAATTAATACATTATGTATGGGTTATTATCTTTCTCTTCACGACTTTGGAGGTAGTAAGGGGTGGTTAGACATTTACATAAACTATAATAGAATTATTAACAAGTGGAGATTTTAGATTGGTCGATCCGTTGCAGGTCAAACAAAGTATCGCATTTATAATACTAGTTAGTTTGGACACGTTGAAAGAATGAAGGATTGACTAAAAAGATTTATATGGCTGAAGTGTAAGGAAATGCTGGCAGAGGACGACCTAGGTGTACTTTTATTGAACATTACACAAAAATTATTGATCGAAGCCAATATGAAAAGTACACACAATCGCCGAGCATGTATGAAAGGTATGATGAATATAAAAGAAGCGAAAGAGGTATGTCAGGATCGTAACAAATGGCATTCGATTGTCTCTGCCTACCCCTCTTGGGATAAAAGGCGTGATGATAGATAGGATTTGACTGGAAAATCGCTCACTCCAAAGCCAAAAACAAATATAATAATCTGGTGCTTTAGAGAGTACGTAAAGCTGGTGTTGGCAGATCTTATGAGAATAATAGCTCTAGGTCGTTCTGCAACAACTATGTCACTGATAAAAGTGTCAAAGGAGGTTGTTCGGAAAATAAAGGTGGCACAAAGGTCTATGGAGCGTAGGATGCTCGGGATCTCTCTCAGTGATCGAATACCCAATGTCCAAAATGACAGAAGACAAGAGTGATGGACATTGAAACTAGAGTTGCGACACTGAAGTGGAGATGGGCGGGACACGTAGTCAAGGGTTACTGAGTGGGGACCTAGAATAGGCCATGGAAGTGTCGGCAGACCACCAGCAAGATGGAGTGACGACATCGTGAAGAGGTAGAGCGTGGAGGAGATCTGCGGAGGATAGGGAGAAGTAGCGCAATGCTGAGAAGGCCTACGTCTAGCAGTGGATGGACACAGGCTGAAAAAGAAGAAGAAAAAGAACAACTATATGTGGACATTGTGTCTCTGGTCACACCGCAAGTTGGTCGTGATGGATTATTTTTCAATACCAATATTAGATTTTCTTAATTTTTTATTTTGAATTATCTGTTCGTCCCGGCTTCGCCCGTGTAGCTTATATTAAATTTCATCGCCTATTATGGTCTAGAGTTCATACAAAAATCCCATAGAAAAAAGCTCTTGCATTTTCCCGAATTTTCCAATTTTACGGGCAACTTTTCCAATTTTTCTTTCATCTATATATCTATCTATCATCACGCCTTTCATCGCATGAGGGGTAGGCAGAGGCAATCGAATACCATTTGTTACGATCCTGACATATCTCTTTCGCTTCTTTTATATTCATCATACCTTTCATACATGCTCGGCGATTGTGTGTACTTTTAATATTTTTATCGATCAACATATTTTTTATATGTTCAATAAAAGTACATCTAGGTCGTCCTCTGCCAGCATTTCCTTTCACTTCAGCCACAAACCTTTTTAGTCAATCTTTCATCCTTCATTCTTTCAACGTGTCCAAACCAGCGTAAACTACTTTTCTTCATTTTAGTTACAACATCATCTTTTACACCGCATTCTTCTCTAATGATATTTTATTTTTTTCAATAAAACCTTATCAGACTAACATTTAAAAAAAATAGAAAAATCGGTCTAGCCGTTCTCAAGTGATGCGCTTACCAACGAACGAACAGCATTTAATTAATCCGAAATTGACGATAATGAACGTCTAGGTAAAGCAACATATATGTTTATGTCACAAAAAGTCCTTATACCAAATAAGCGTGCTTCGGAAGCCACAAAAGCCTGTTTCCGCACTTCTTCTAAAAATAACATACATTACACAACCTGTTCTGTTTAATCTGGCCTGGTGTTTCTGGCCACACCGCAAGGCCTTTATAAGCCGTGAAGATTAAATTACATTTCTGCCTACGTATCCCTAAAAAAATATCGCAGACATAATCTCTTAAAAATTTGAGAAAATATTTACATACGAGATGGAATTATTGGATCGAAAAAATATCTGTGAGCTTATTAAATAAATACCTCCCTAGTCTGAGAGAGAGAATTTCAAAAAAATTCAATATCATTGAACAATTATATTTTAGCAAGTGTTTTTCTATATAATAGGCATGATGACTAAAAAAAATTCTAATTAGTCCGTCAGTTAGATTATCAGAAAATATTGGACATAATTTTTTTCTTTTGTCAATTAAACAAAAAATGATGAAGATATAGCCCGCTAAAGTTCCGCGTGACGTCACGCCTTAGTACAATTTTTAGCAAGGCGTGACGTCATCAGCTCCCACTCCCAAACTTTGACGCGCTTTATCTCTGTCATTTTTTGTTTGATTGACAAAAGAAAAAATACGTGTCCAATATTTTTTGATAATCTAAATGACGGACTAAATAGAATAATATTTTGTTTACCCTGTCATCTACCCTATTGTTACAGTCACCTTCTATGATCCTTATGAGTACTTTCGGTGTTTGAGAATTTGAGCGTTTTCCGCAGCTCTGCCAGCTTTTACTGCACTAGACTGGACGTGAGAGAGAGAGAGTTATAAAGTGTGAAGGAGGAGGTTCTCAATTCGTCGAAATCTTTTTTTTATGTATGTTCCCCGATTACTTGAAGACGCCTTCGGGAGCTGTAAAGAAAGAAAAAAAACTTACTGTCAACGACGTGTCCAACCATATACTCGCTATCTTCATCTGCTATAGACATCCTTATTGTACGCTCTCCGGATTTCATCTTCTCTTGAGCTTTGTATGATGTTACATACCTACAAAGATAGATATAATTGAATATATAAATTCAACAGAAATTAAAATAAAATTTAAACTAAAACTAAAAATTCTAAATTAGGTAAAATAAGTCCATAAGTGGGACACCACTTGGCAGTGTACCTAATACACTTGCAGCATTGCCTCGTTGAATGGCAATGCTGATTTTTTGTTTTAAATAACTATGGCATTTAGAGTCACTACATTCTAGGAACACTCGTCTTCCAAGCTCTTGGAGGAAATCTTGAGCTTCAGATCCGAGTACTTCCGAAGTTTCAACGCCAAATGCCACAAATTCATAATTTTGGGTCAAGTCCCGGTATTTCGTCCGCTTGCGTGACTCTGCCATGCAAGCGGCTGAACCCGGAACTGACGAGGTAACCGAAAAAAAAAGAAAAAACAAAGATAAATATATTTAATGTCATATTGTCATATTGAGGTGGTTGACGATCGTCACCAGGGCAACTTGACGGCGATAGTATAAACAATATTATGAATATTTTCAATAAGAATTTTGAATAAGAATGAGCTAAGAAAACAGAATAAACCAGGATCCTCATAAATTCTTCAAACTGAGGCCAAAAATAGTACACTAAAATAGTGTATACGGTTGTTGTATTTCTTGATAAGAAGACAATATAAGAAAAATGTATAATAACATAGAATAGGTGTTATTTTTTTATTAATATTATCGCCGAGCATGTATGAAAGGTATGATGAATATAAAAGAAGCGAAAGAGGTATGTCAGGATCGTAACAACTACCGCTCTTGGAATAAAAGGCGTGATGATAGATAGATAGCTAGATATTATCCTATCTCTTGATAATAAGAAATTATCACAAAATTTGTAAATTAAATCGTGCGGAAAATTGCGTATTTTTTGGACACATGATGCTCTTATACTATTCAGTGCGCGATGCATATTCTGGTTTGTTCAGTTTTCTGGGGCATTGAGATATTTTCCCGGGAAAAAGTTACATATTCAGACCTGAAGAATTATATTTTTAGCTTTCATGCAAATATAAAACTGTCATATCCATCCGTGCACCTTCATAAACTGTATACAATGTTCATAACAGTGAAATTGTCAAATTAATTTTTTTATCTATCTATCTATCATCACGCTTTTTACCCCAAGAGGGGTAGCCAGAGACAATCGAATGCCATTTGTTACGATCCTGACATACCTCTTTTGCTACTTTTAAATTCATCATGCCTTTTATACATGTTCAATAAAATTACACTTCAGCCATATAAACCTTTTTAGTCAATCTTTCATCCTTCATTCTTTCAACGTCTCCAAACCAGCGCAAACTACTTTTCTTCTAATTTTTAGTGTTTATTATAGACAAACCCACATTCTCTTTTGTGAAATCATTAATATTGGCAAAATTATTACATTTATTTGGATGCATGCCATTAGCATATATAGAAGAGAATATATGTTTTGTTTTATTTAGTTTAGAGCTCTTTCCCCTTTTCTCGGTTCCCCGCAATCCTATTACCCGCATCTGGGGGTTTTTTCAAGCGAGAAGTAAAAAGCAACTTTGAGCGCCTCCTCGTTTAACTGGAATGGGTACACAAATATACCTACTGTGCCGTGGCTGTAATATATTTATTTCTTTGCCTGACCCTGTGAAAAAAAAATGCCTTTTCGTCTACCACTGACGTACTGTCCTGTGGGGTTAGCATACATTTTGACAGCGACACTTTCGTTTCGGTCGAATGGCCTTGAACAAGCCAAAACGTTCATGTCCAACAAGGACCGGCCAGAGATAGCCCGGGGCCGAGAGGTCCGGCCCAACAATGTGCGGGAAAATTCTGTGTCCGGCCAAGCAAATTGCTCGGCATTCTTGTGCAGGGCATGCCCGGTCCGGGCTATCTCTGGCCGGTCCTTGTTGGACATGAACGTTTTGGCCTGTTCAAGGCCATTCGACCGAAACGAAAGTGTCGCTGTCAAAATGTATGCTAACTCGGCTGCACGAACGTTGGCTTGCTTCGTCAAAAAAAAATTCCTAGAACCCGATGGCAACGCCACCTACCGGGTCCAAATCACCCAGGGACCCACTCAAATACACAAAAAAACCAAAATGTTTGAATATGGTGGGAAACAAAAATAATAATAAATGTAAAAAAAATATACCGTGGGGCTCTAGTGCAGTACCTAAGCAAGGAATATACTACTCTCGCAGTAAGCCTCTTCAAAGATATTTCAAAGAGGCTCGTGACTGGCGACCGGAGAGCGGGCAGTTTTCTAGCTCAACGAATTAGTTTAGCAATACAGCGAGGAAACACTGCCAGCATCTTCGGCACAATGCCGCAGGGGCCTTTTTTAGATTTAATTTAGCTTTATATATTTTTAGTCTAATTTTGTATATTTTGGTTATTGTTTATTTAATTTACTTCGAGATATAAATGTGACAAATAATATTGAATTACAATGATTGATAAACATCCATACTAATATTATAAATGCGAAAGTAACTCTGTCTGTCCGTCTGTTATGCTTTCACGGCTAAACCACTGAACCGATTTTGATCAAATTTGTTACAAATTGATCAAAATTGAATTTTATATCCACCCACCCTAAGCCCTCTTAGCCCTCTATAGGATGAAATAGACTATGAACACCACGGGCGAAGCCAACCTGCCCTTTTTTATTTATTTTTTGTCAAAACTATGGTTATCCAAATCGGTTCAGTAGCGACATGTTAAACTTAAATAATATAAGTAAGTCAGTTACCGTTATTTTTCACTCTCATATCAAAGTCTTAGGACATTTTATTGGAAACTTTGTGATCTTCATTCATAGGGTGTATTTGAAAAATGCTAGCCACAGACCGGATATTGAAGTCAATGTACAAAGTATGTGCGATAGATCAAGCTGCGGCAATTTGTCTGGTACCGCAAACAAATGGCTAACCATCAATTCGGGCCCTTCCTATTCTACCCACTTGCTGTCTTCAACTTTGTACTTAATTTGACTTTAGTTTCTTATGAAAACTGATTCCTTTTGTCAAGATTTTAGTCGTGAAAGACTACTGACTGCTAAATATTGTTTTTTTTTTATTTTTATTTTTAAAGAAAACCATTCTCCGAAAGTACTGAGTCTAAAATTTTGAAAAAAAATAGGGAGGGCTTTCTTATAGTTTACAGGAAAACCTAAACCAAAATCATGTCTTAAAGTTCTGACCGATATAATGGTACGGAACCCTGACCACGCCTTAGGTTCAAAGTTACTACTTTATTTTGAACCTAACCTAACGGGTTGGCTCTTATTTCGGTCAAAGAATAAGCATTGCCATCCAACGAGGCAATGCAGCCAGTCTGTCGGGTACTCTCCCAGTAGACAGCAATTTACATGAAATTCTTTATTAAAAGCCGTAAAGCTAATTTTAGATAATTTTAATAACAATTTATATATTTTGAACCTATAATATAAGGCAATATTAAAAGTACACACAATTGATAAGTATGTTGGATATAAAAGAAGCGAAAGAGGTCTCTGCCTGCCCCTTTTGGGATGAAAGGCGTGATGATAGATATATAGTGTCTAGACCCCTATTTACAAAATTATGTCGATATACTTATGTACATTATATACTATACATCCATACTTTTAGAGAAATTAACAACTATAAATTAATTGATATTATAAAATACAAAAAATATATAGGAAACTTACCAATCTTCGCTGTGTTCCCACTCAACTAGATGAGATATCATGGGTGTGGTGATTGATACAGGGAACTGGACATGTGGGTAGATGTTGGCAAGACGTGGGTTTAGCCCGGCTTCATACAGACTGGGGATTAATATAAATATATTAAAAAATGTCGATCTTTTATTTAATATTTTATAAATACCTAACTCTGGTGGCCGAGTGGTTAAGACGACGGTTTGATCACGGCTAAGTACCAATAGGTTTTTATAATAAAAAACTTATGTACATAATCCGACAAACCGCAGTTAGAGGCTTTTCCATCTAAATATACCTCAACAGAACTGGCCACTACTAGGTTATAGCCTCACAAAGACCATCGGCTAAAACAGGGAGACTTGGTAGACTTGGTCTTCCGCTGGGTACCCTAGACCGATAACACGGCGAAGAAAAAAAAGAGTAATGCCGTTAAAAATTTTTTTTTTATATAATTGGTATCATGGCGCTAGATTGACAAGTATTTTTTTTAGCTTTTCAGGGAACCGTGTTACCAACCACAGGGTACCAAGTCATTCTCAGCTATCCAATGATGTTTTATCAAGAGCTTACGGTACGCCGTTTTGAAAATTTGCTGAAAAAAAATCTCTGGGATGCAGACGTAAATAAGTGAAAAACTTACTTTCCTAAAGCGCTGAAAAGCACTTGAACATTGTCTTTGTGTCCGCGTTGTGTTAAAGCGATGTTAATGACGTCCTTTTTCAGTGAACGACGTAATATCGCCTGGAGCAATCCGTGAGGAGCGACTTCGATCGTGATCGCGTTAGATTGAATAAGTCTCGATGTTTCTTCGAAAAGTACCGGGTTCTGTAAATATAATGTAGAATAGAATAAAAAATGTGCCACAGCTTCTGAAACAACAATAACGCGCCTAAAGAAGTATAATTTCAATAAATTAATTCTTAATTTTTTCATCTTTATTGAAACCTGAAAAGCTCAGTTCTGTGCACCTATTTATTATTTTCAATCGGGCCTTACCAAAAGATTGTTGGTATGATATTCAGCAGAAGAAAATTCTGCCTTCGTTTCTTTCCATTGTGGTTGTGGTACTGACGTGGACACCCAACGAGAACTACGGGCTTGCGGTTGTGGGATTACTTTCTTCAGATATTTCAGTAGAGTTGGCCCTGAAAAACCATTCAAAGTTCAAAATCGTTTCTACTCCTCTCTAAGTGCGCAGACTGCGTTGGATTTTTCATATTGGAAGGATAAATGCAGATGAAAGATTAACCAAAAGGCAGAAGTATCAGCAAATGCCAGGAGAAGGAGCCCTCCATGCATTGTGTGAGCGTGACGGTGTAGAAAGAATCTCTCTACGTAGACAAAATCTCAGTTAGAATAAGAAAGATATAATTTTCCGTAGTGACAAAGCAGGACAAAGAGTGGCGTCGCGAAAACCGGTCCTTTCTGTTTTGCTTTATCTCTATCGGACATTATCTCTTTCTCTTTCTAACTGAGTTTTTGTCTACGTAGAGAGGTTCTCTCTACACTGCTGCCTACTCCTCTTTAAGTTTTAATAAGCATAACTTACCAGCTGCCGTTATATATTTTGAATGGTAAGCGATGTTAGAGCAGGGTACTTCTTTAGCAAACACTCCTTGAGATGTTAGTTTAGCTACGAATGTCTTCATTATATCGGCTGGACCAGATATGGTGCTGGAATCTGGACCATTGTGGCATGCTACCTCAATTTCAGGGGGACATAGTGTTTTTACCTGAAAAATAAATCCACATTGATTACCGGCCCTAGGGTATCCAGCTGAGGCTACCTAACGAATGGCCAGCTCTGTAGAAGCCAGCCTAAGACTTTACCTGGTTGTAACCAAGACCGACAGCAGCCATGGATCCTTTTATGAAAGGCGTTTCTATTGAAGCCAAGCCTCTACTGTATGCAGACAAGATCATCTGCTCAGTTGTGAAACAACCATCAGCATATGCGCATCCTAATTCCCCGACACTGTGGCCTGTAACAATTTAAATTATGGTGTGTCAATTAAATCAATAAATTGGAAAGACATGTCCAACTGTTTGGCGAATGGCGATACATGTCAATTAATGAAGGCAACAGTTGGAAGTATGTTCGCTTGAAGGGCTGAATGTTATACGAGCAAATACAGACGAAGACAGACTCTTCTACATTTCTATACTAATTATTATAAAGAGGTAAAGTTTGTAAGTTTGGATGTAGAGAGTAATATCTAAAACTACTGAACCGACTCTGAAATTCTTTCACTAATAGGAAGCTACATTATGCCTGAGTGCTTAGGCTATATTTTATTTTGTTCGATAATACAAATGGATTGCCGAGTTAACAGCTTCCATTTTGTTTCAGAATGCCAGTCTTCCATAATAGTTAAAGAGATAGAATGAAGCACCACTTCGCTATATTCTTTTGCCATTACCAATGCCCTATTTGGCGTTATTTATATGTCTATGATTTGTTTAGTTAGCATTTCATTAGTAGACATCCAATTATTATGTCCATACCATCTCAGCATTCCCCAATTTAAGATATCATCCTTATGCCACATTACATATTGCATCACAAATCTTACCAATAATAAAGTCAGGTTCAATGCCAATAGCTTTCAAGATGTCAGTTAGACCAATCTGTACAGCAGCTATTCCAACGAATGAGTGCAGAATGTTGTCATATATTTTTGGATCTGCTTCCGTTATTATTTTCGTCAAATTGATACCTTTAGACTCTAGAGCTTTGTGGCATCTGTAAACCAATTGACTTACATTCATATCTTACATAGACCAAGTAAAAAATATACAAAAATGTTTCTTAAAATACCTATTAATAATAAAAATAATAAAGAATATAATAAATTATTTAAAATGTGCAACATTACGTCGATTAATAACAAAATCAAATGTAAAATAATTTTAGAACAATGGAAAATAAACAGCCATCGGTACAAAGCTGCTTGTCTCCATAGAGATTGTAAGAAAGTTAAAAAATACAAGTAAATAATTACTTTGGGCAACATACCAGGAGGTATGTAATGTCCTGAGTTACCTTCAAGTTTACAATAAACATTAATATGATAGTTTAAAAATGTAAATTGTTCTATATAAAGGCCTGGATTTACACTAGGGCCCAGGGCGGCAAATTTCCAGGGGCGGCAAAATTCAGAGAGAAAAAAAATTTTTTTTAGGGTTATCGAAAATGTAAGAAGTATTGAAAACATTTGCACATTTAACGTTTATTTATCCCATTTATAATAAAAATTATTTATTTTAATTATTTAAATTTTTTATGTAGGATTTAAGTAATTTTTCACGGTGCCCCAGGGCGGCACTAACGGTAAATCCGGCCCTATAAGAGAGCATATCCGCCAACAAACTGTGTAGCAGTATAAATAAATTTAAAAAAGCATGGCTACGACTAGTTTGTATTCTATTTTTTTTTTCAAAATGGCTCCATCAGGGTTTTGATGATTCCGCCAATGTCAAGTATTATAGACGTCACAGTAACAATAAGCCGATAATCGGTAGGTAGAATGCTCCCGCCGGCCGTGATACAACCATCACAGCACGGACGGGATTAAACTGGATTCCCCAACACGTCTTCGCGGCGCGTGCGCTTTCCACCAAGGCGTGTCGTGGAATCTCTACGACTAGTTTGCATAATGTGTTCCTAACGCTGCGTTGAAAAAATCTCGAAATTTTGTAGTATTTTCTGGACAAACACATTCAGACAGACAAAACTTAAAATTTACGCTTATTAGTTTTAATTTAATTACTTTTAATTTAATTTTATATTACTTACCGTTGAATAGCAGCAGCGAAAATAGGTATCCTCATTAATTCTTTCGCCATACCAGCCCACTGTGAACCCATTCCTGAATAAACGAACCACACTGGTCGTTTTACACCCGAAAAGTATTGCACGTCGCGGGCTAGTCGGACGCTTTTCGTTTGAGTTGAGCCTTGAAAAGAAAAGCAATTACAATAAAAACCACTCTTTGAGTTGCATTGTAATATAGTCTGACATGCTTCAGGGCTGGATTATACAATCGCTTTGACCGCGGTTAAATAAGCCCGCTCTTTTGAGAGACGTGAATATTCTTTCTTATAGAACAGTATCATTGGATGTGGTTGATTTGATGAACAGTTTTACCGCAATAAGGTGAACTCCGTTCAAACATTTTGAATCGGATAGGCCAATAGTATCAGCAGTCATCCATGAAATTTGAAAAAAAAATAGTTTGAAATAAATTAAAATTACTTAAAAGCGTGTATCCTCTGACAACGTGACCAACGATATCCTCATCATGGACGGAATGAAGAAGTCTGATTAATTCCACATCAACAGTCCTGGATTCTAAATCATTCAAAATTTTGGCTACAGCAGATTCTGTTCTGCCAGACACGCAGGCCAATCTTGGGAGGTCATCTGATGGCATGCCGTTGTTGATCTAAAACAATCGTGAGTTAACTATCTTGATTTTCTTCAGTTGATGGAATTTAGAGTTTCTTTAAACGGTTTCTTTCATGCTTTTCTAGACATTGATATCCCCACAAACAATTACCTGATCTTCCGTGGGTACGATCAATATTGTATGACACATCTTGAAATTACATCGCGGGTGCTTGCTTTGGAAAACTGTGTGCTACCTAATAAGAGGCCAACTTTATTAAGTAGTTTTAGATCGAAATGCTTCTAACGACCTCTTAGTTTCGCCAAATCTACAGGTAAATAAATCAAACCTTATCTCTGGCAACGTTCTTGAGCAAGACGTGAGCGTTAGCGCCTCCAAAACCAAAACTGTTTACTCCAGACATTCCGCGTTGCCAAGGTGTTTTCTCAGTGACTACATTTAAACGTCCTTCGCGCAATGCTTCTACACCTTCACGCATAACACTGTAGTTCAAATTCGGAGGAATGTATCCTGTACCATAGGCTATGCACATCTAAAAAAAAAATTTAATAGCTGCTCAAAAATCTAAAGACTGTTTTGATAGAGGCCAATTTTCTGGCAGTTACAATGTCTGAGCTTGTATTAGAGATGTGATAAAAGTATAAAAAAAAGCGAGCCGCATATGATGTGTAACATCTGACACCTCACCTTAGTAATAAGCAACATTAACATTATATACTGAAAACATTAACACTTTATACACAACAGCTAATGCGTTCTCCTTCTCTATTTCCCTTTCTCTTTCTCGTCACACAGACGCACACACTGTTGGCTGACATTACCAGCCTCTCGGAAAATGGGTTGGTACCGTTTGATGGCCAACTCTACCACCGCACGCGTTCATTTGTCAAATAAAATAGCACCCTCGGCTTCCTGTTACACACTTCCGTCCCTTTTTACGAAATCACTTTTACAGATTGCAGAAAAGCAAGAGGAAAGATGTTACACATCAAAAATGATAGATATGTCTGCGAATAATTTTTACCTTGGCAATGGAACACAAACCGGAGGCAGGTTCACTGTGGCCCAGGTTAGACTTGATAGAACCAATAAGCAGTGGCTTCGAGCGACCGGTGCAGAAAATCTCATCCAATGCAAGTAATTCTTCTGGATCGCCCACTCTTGTACCTGTTAACAATATAGAAGGTTTTTGTTAACTTAATTGTTTCGAGTCATGAATGTTATTTATGTACACAGTGGTGTAGCAAAGGTTTTCTGCCCAACTATCCCCACATTATTTTAGATTCTGGCAAAAATGTCAGTTAAAAGTTTCGTAAATACACGGTAAAACTGAACCTAAATTATTTATATTGAGCTCTTAAATTTGTTCTGAAACATGAAGACCGGGCTCCAGTGTCCACTGTCCAGAAAAAAATCACTTGCGCTCATTTTCAAAACCTGTAGAAAATTTAATTGACCGCCCACCATTTCCTATGAAATCTGGCCCGGGCCATGCCCCCCTGACTTTTTCGACTCTACATATAATCGTTGCACTTCTTTATTACACAATTTAACTATTTTCAAGTCTCCGAAAGGTACAACTTTTCGCTGTTTTTGTCACAGTCATAGGTTTTTGCAAAAAAAAATTGATCTCTATCTAAAATATATAGTAGAGAGGCATCGCTCCGCTTGGTTTCGCTCCGCTTTTAATTCTTATTTATACACAAACTTAACCTAAAAATTGTTTGAAATAAGTGTATCATATTTTGAGTTTTTTTTGACAGGACAGATATTTGAAAAACCCGGAGTGTCCTGTTACCAAAGTTTATGTTATGTTATTTATGTAGATAGAAAAATAAAGAGGTTTTCAATTCGATTCCGTACTTTTATGTAAAACAATATATCGCTCGAAATGTTAAAGGTGGCTAAATTGAGCGAGGAATATTTCACTACAAAAATGACATAGCGGAGATAAAATGCTTTTTTTCTGAAAATACTTAGGTACTCGTAGAAACTAGAATAAACTAAGAACTAAAGACAGAAAAGAAGACTTCATTAAGTTGTATTTATGCCATAGCACGATCTGTTGATGTAACTATTAAAAAAACTCTTCAAATGATATTCCGTTACTTTGCTAGCTCAGTACAAGGAAATTGTTTTTCCACCTTTTCCCCTTTATTCTGAGAAAATGGTGCTTTCGCCTTTTAAAACGAGACGCTCCTCTAATTTTCTATTTTTTCTGCATCCTTGATGCTTTTCATTTACATTTATCTTAGTTACGTTTAACTAGCAATTTGGCACGGTATTGTCTGGTTGACGTAAAATGAAAGAAATTAATGTTTCGCTGGTTTTTTAAAGAGCTAACATTTTTTTTATGGATAAAGACGAAGATGAATGCTGGTTTATTTATCGTTGTAAAGAAGCCACTCTATTTATTGCATTCTTTCTTTATCTTTTTTTAAGGAATACCACAATCATAATTGTTATAAGGGTTATTGTTATTGGGTTTTTAGGGTTCAGTACCCAAAGGGTGTCAACAGAAACCCTATTACTAAAAGGCTCAGGTTCCGCTGTCTGTCCGTCCGTCTGTCGCAGGGATGTATCTTTTGAACCGTAATAGGTAGACACTTGAAAATTTCACAGAGTGTGTAGTACTATAGCCGCTATAACAACAAACAATAAAAATAAAATAAAGTTAAAAATTACAGGGGGTCCCCATACAAGAAACGTGTTTTATTCCGTGTTTTTGCTTGATCTTAATAATGGAAACTCTTAAGTAAAACAGCAAATAATACAAACCGGCCAAGTGTGAGTCGGACCCGCGCAATTTTTTTAATTTTTTATAATTTTTTAATTTTTTAATGAAAATATAGTGTTAATATTGTACGGTGGTATGGAGTACTTCGTTTGCGAGTCCGACTCGCACTTGTCCGGTTTTTTATGATATATATTTAAACCTAATTTCCTGAATTTACTTTAATCGTTAACCCAACTCAATGCTAAAGGTGCCCACTCATTCGTCCAATCGCCGGCGCGCCGCCATACGATCCACCGAAATCGACCACAGACTCGTCCAATTCTCGCCATCCGTTTTCAAACCATTGTATTTTTGGTTAATTTCGATGGCCGAACGATTTGTCACACACACATCCACATGCCCTTGTTTAATCGAATCTTGTGTCTGTGTGGGTGAGTGAATTCCATGTAATCTAGATCGTATGATTTACATTGATAATGTGTGGCCTATATTCAATCTCGATCATACGGCGGCCGGACCGAAAATTTTCTGTGTGATACCTACCGGACCAGTGCGTGGGCTACTTAACTAATATTATAAATGAACAAGTTTGTTTGTTTGTCCTTATTTCACATCAAAACACAGCAAAGGGGCGTCGGTGGTCGAGTGGATAAGACGTCGGCTCGCAACTGAAAAGTCGCGGGTTCGATTCCTACATCCGACCATGTAGGTACCAATGGGTTTTTTATAATGAAAAATCTATGTACATTATACGACAAACCGTACAAAGAGGCTTTTCCATCTATATATCTCAACAGAGCTGGCCACTCGTTAGGTATAGCCTCAAAAAATCATTGGCTAAAAGAGGAATACTTTGTCTTCCACTGGGTACCCTGGGGTCGGCAACGGTTTCGGGAGCTGTAAGGCAACCCGTGAATAATAAAAAAAAAGACAGCGAAGGATAAATTCTTCAGTCACATTACTACATTATTATAAAACAAAGTCTCCCGCCGTGTGTGTCTCTCTGTCTGTGAAGGGTCACGCAAAAAACTTATGAACTGATTTTGTTGCGGTTTTCACTATTAGATAGGTTGATTCACCAGGAAGGTTTACGAGTATTAAACATGAACCTATCATGTTTAGGAGCTGAGCATTAACAATATAAGTGAATCAAGTCGGGAAAAAGTTAGCCCCAGCGAGTTTTCATGGTGCATGCTTTCTAATCCGTCAGAGATATAACAAATTGACGTAGGAAAGAATTTTATAGAATAAAATGATCTACAAATAACCACTTCTGATGAAGAAAAAAAAACCGCCTTTAAAACCAAATGGAGCTTTCCGAAAGCAAATACACAAGTCACTGTAAAAAAATACCCAAATCGCTTCAAGTGTGCAATCGCTTCTCCAGGAAACCATCATCAGAAGTTATACACTTTCAAACAAAATATTTTTTTTCCAAATCGGTCCAGGCGTCTTCAAGTAAATCGGGGAACATACATAAAAAACATAAAAGATTAAGGTATATACTCAAACACTCTTATTAATAAACTCGAATTAGCGACGTAGTAACTAAACTGTATTTCGTCTCCGTCTAACAAATCTGCAATTCATTACGATAGACGGAGACGAAATACAGTTTAGTTACCACGTCGCTAATTCGAGTTTCCACTCTTTAAACTTTAATAAAGTGTAAATATACCCAAATAATAAAAACTTGTAATTTTCCAACAAATACTGTTTAACGAATATTATTTCTTTGTTACATTATTACGGGAGCAAAATTGTAGCTCATTAACTTAATAGACTTCCTGAGAGTTCGGGAAAGCTTTCTTCGTACATTTACAAAAAAATCCAATAACGAATATTAAAATTTGGAAAATGGCAAATGGAATGCTTTTATGGAGCATTTTGCCTTCTAACGACATAACAAGGTTTATCTATAATTTGTTATTGATTAGAAATACGTCAAATGCGAGTAAGAAATGTATGCAGAGGATTCCGTGACATATTTTTCAATAATTTCTCTGGATTTTATTCAGAAATAAGTTTGGTAAACAGTTTTTGAAACTAATCCCCTCCCCAACAAACCTTTTGTCAATTTATTTTATTATCCAACGCTTTTCAAAGTTTTTATTTCTGGTTTACATTTTATTTAATTAAAATATAATAAACCTTTTAAAAAAAAGTGTACCGACTTCAAAAATTTGCACTGAAAAGTAAGAAATAATAAAAATTTCATCGTAGAATTTGAAGACGGTTGGTGCCAAATTAGGATACAAAATTAAGTAAACATCTAGGGACATAAAGATCTGTTCAATATTACCTGTGTTTGTACTGATGATCGTAGGTTTTTAATGAATTATCTAGATTAGTGAATTTGGGTACTAAATTATTTCTAATTTGGCACCAACCGTCTTCAAATTCTACGACGAAATTTTTATTATTTCTTACTTTTCAGTGCAAATTTTTGAAGTCGGTACACTTTTTTTTAAAAGGTTTATTTTTTCCTTTTAAGTGATTTTGTTGCCCTGAGAAATAAATAATAATGCAACTAAAAAAAAATGATGGAAAATTAAAAAAAATACTGCGGTGGATGGGATTTGAACCTCGAGCAATGTGCTGCATTCCATACATTTAGCCGCTAGACCACCGTCGATACGAAAATTGACAACTTCGTGACAATAGCAACCGTTGCTAAGGCTTTTCTCTGATATAATTTTCAGCAGTAAACAGAGACATATTAATGAATTTCTGAAAAATTACTGAACCGATTTTAGTCATATGACTGTGAGATAATGTCAAGAAATTATTATATCCTTAAAAAAATAAGTCGTCAAAATCGGTACATATTTCATCGAGATATTACGAAAAATTGACTTATAAAGTCAGTTTTTTCAAAATTTCTAAAAAACTAATGAACCAATTTTTATGAGATAAAAATGGGACCAATCCGGAAGAATTATCTGTCGATTAAAAAAGAAACCATCAAAATCGGTTCACAACTGGCGGAGTAATCGATGTACATACATACAAAAAAAAAAAAAACGGTCCGGTCGGTTAATAAAATAGTAGAATGTGTTGACCACATCCGGAACGATGTCATTAGAGAAGAATGCGGGGTGAAAGATGATGTTGTGACTAAAACAAAGAAAAGTCGTTTACGATGGTAGAATACACGTTGATAGAATCAAAAATGAAATATTTACTAAAAAGGTTTATATGGCTGAAATGAAAGGAAATGCTGGCAGAGGACGACCTAGATGTACTTTTATTGAACATGTAAAAAATGTATTGATCAATGGAAATATTAAAAGTAACACACAATCGCCGAGCATGAAAGGTAAGATGAATATAATAGAAGCGAAAGAGGTATGTCAGGATCGTAACAAATGGCATTCGATTGTCTCTGCCTACCCCTCTTTGATGAAAGGCGTGATGTAAGATAGGTTTTCTAACATTTCCTATTTTTAAATTTTTCTTTATGTAGATAAAGTTACATGGCCAAAAAATACAAAATTCATTTTAGCAGACAAACGTGAAATTTCGCAGAGATTTTAGTATGTAGATTTTCAACAAACTAGGTACCACGCAGTTTTCATGAAAGCTTCACTAATCCACTTAGTGCAGTTTCGGATTATATCACTTTAAAACTGAAATACATTTTAACGAATTTTTCATGCATATTGTGAATTTATAAAAATTGTTGCTACACGATTTTTTTATAAAAATATAGTTTCGCTTGTTGGTCCTAACTCCTAGTGTTCAGAGTTTGAAACCTAAGTCAAGCAAAAAACTGAATATTATCAAAACAAGTTCCCGCGTCGCTTATGTCGGTCTGCTTGAACAAGCATTCAAAGAAAAATTCACGCAATTTTGACCGTTTAGAACAGAGCTTGATGTGCTTGACAAAGAACCTACGTGCTTGACGAAAAAATATATTTTGCAATGATTCCACGTCATGTCATAACGATCAACGCACGCGTCCGCCGTGACGTGATGGGGAATCGTGATTAGTCAGTGATTAATATGGCATATCATGGTCGGCGCGCGGCGGGATCATATTTAAATACCGATTAATCGGCTTTATATACTTTAAAGGCTATAATACTTACTTGACATTGGCAAATCACCGATTAACATTGGTGGAGCCATAATAAAAGAAGAAGAAGATATTTTGTGATGCTTGTCAAGTATGCTTGGTCGTTTAGATGAATTAGATGCATGCTTGTCAAGCAGCACATTCAGTGTGCTACGAAACGTCGCGTCATGGCGACTAAAATTGCGTCAAGCCTCGACAAGCGTGATTGTCAAGCACATAAATGCTTGTCAAGCAATTTTGACCGTCAAAGGTCCCCTTTGGACTTGCGAAATAGACATATCGCCCGCGATAAAGACCAATCTGACCTGGATAATAGACCAAACTTAGTATGCGGGCGACGTAATACTATAGAGTTTTGTGTCGCTCGTGAGTTAAGGTTGTGTTTTGACGAGAATTATTATTCAATCCGTCGCAGTCTTTGAGTATTAATAGTAAAGGAGGTGTGAAGCGGTAAATCACTGAGCAATTTTGAGGTACTTCTTTAGGCGCGTTATGAAAAAAATATAAGAGTGAAATTTTACAATGTCCCAAAAAGTTGAATGACAGTATGAAGTTGCCGAAAGTGAAATTTCAACAGGATGAAATGAAATTTTACAATGATGCGATTGCAAGTCGCTGCAGGAAGTAAATTGGCAGAAAATATTTTTCTTACAACCTAGAGGTCCCCACAAATGCTGTTCACTCATTTCACTTTCTATCTCCATCTCTCTAACTATAAGGTGCTGTTAGTGCCCTAATTTTAATGGCCAAGGAACAGAAAATTTGGGAATGCTTGATTTGTCTTAAAAATAACAAAATTAACAACTTACCAGTGCCATGGGCTTCAACAAATTCCAACTCCGAAGGTGGTATGGAGCATTCCTCGTAGAATTCACTAAGAAGTAACTTCTGGATGTTACCAGCCGGGTACGTGATCCCTTGTTCCTTGTAACCGTCACAATTCGTCTTCGCATGTAGCACTTGAGCGTACACCCTGTATTAAATAAATTAGGGAATTTGTAAGTTGTGGTCATAGTAGATAGTTTGAACAGACCCAGATAGTTATACGTATCTCGGTTACTAACAAAAAGCGATAGCAACCTACACCTTTGAGAGTATTAAGACTAAAGGACGAGTGAAGCGGTAAATCACCGCACATTTTTTTAAGCCAGGTGTAGGTACGTCAACCCATATTTCCTATTCAATAAAACCAATTGAAAAAATAACAGCTATTTCACTTAGATATATTGAATAAGTAACTAGGATATGCTAAATTACAGTGACACAAGTAGATTATTTGCAGAGAAATTGGGAATTGTTTATCCCCATACAAATTATGGATATAAAACTCTTTCTAAGATATAATAATAATCTTTAGTACATAATCCGACAAACCACACTTAGAAGCTTTTCCGTCTAATTATACCTCAACAGAACTGGCCACTCGTTAGGTATAGCCTTACAAATACCATCGGCTAAAAGAGGGAGCCACCCGTTAAGAAAAAAAACAAACATAATAATGAGAAATTAGACGTCGCAAAAAAATAATAATAGACGTCGCTTCCACGGTACACACCGTAGACAGAGAAACCAATAGACAACTGGTTGGCGTGGCCACATGAGATAGAACGATAGTAGGATCACTAGCTGTCAAAAGGATGACTAGCTGTCAAAACTCAAAGTTGTTTAGAACAACAAAAACCGGCACGCTATAAGAGACAAAAAATTACATCGTCCTGTCTCCCTTCGTTACAAGTCGTATGCATAAGTTGTTCTTTTTCTTGCGTGAAGGAGATGGAAGCTAACAATGTGTCTATTAGTTTCTCTGTCTACGGTACACACACTCTCGGCCTGTCATATTTACTAATCTGTGGACGGTTACCAACGCTTTTTGTTAGTAACCGATCAGTGAGTGAACAATTTCGCTGGGTAATTTTATTACCGTCTAGAATCCTTCGCTTTCTGCAGGAAACACACAACAATGGCTTCAGAGCGCGCGTAACCGTTCGCGTTATTGTCAAAACTTTTGCATCGTCCGTCTGGGGAGAGCACGCCCAATCTGAAAATTAAAAAAAAAATTAGGTACCGTACCTTAGAAGTGAGAACCCATGGGACCTTGTGGAAGACATAAATCATGCTAAATAAGTACTGAAAGATTGGTATTTCCTGAATGATGGGAATCTTTGAAAACTTTCATGAGATGTCGTTTCCTTTAACATTTAAAAAAAATTTAATTTTAGAAAACTTGTCATTAAAGCCCTGAAGGCTCATTTCTCCAAAGATATTTTATTGAGATCATCTAACGAGGTTTTTTTTTGAAATTACTCTGTTTAACTGCTGTTAACGGTCTTAAGAATCCATTAGATTAGTAATCCGATTACGAAGAAAGTAGCTCATAGTACTTGTCTTTTTTGGTAAACAAACTTTGCATGTTTTTTTAATGTATTTTTTTTAAATAAGAGTTTTAAACTAAAATTATTAGTTCTGAAAATGTAAAATAGGTTAAAAATGTTAATTATTATGTGTATGGCGCATTGGAGGCCGATTGGTTAAGACGTCTGGTATTATCCATCTAAATATATCTCAACAGAACTATAGTTCTAGTGGCTATAGCCACTCGTTAGGTATAGCCTCACAAATGCCATCGGCTAAACGAAGGAGACTTGGTCTTCTGCTGGGTACCCTGGAACCTTAACACGGTGTAAAGGCAACCCGTGAAGAAAGAAATAAAAATTATTATGTATGGTACATATTGGTGAATATACCTTTCGGTCCGTTTTCCATCTACCCACTCCTGTAGATATTCGTGTCGCGTCGAGAAGTTGTCCGCGAAGTTAAAACAAATATAAATTGACTAAATGTATAATTGTCCTAAAAGTGTGTGATCTAGCGTGCAATAAAGGCTCCCGTCGGCAGACAATACACAGATTGATAGCAAGCTGGCTGAATCGAGAAGAACAGGCGTAATTGGTACGTACTATACAGTTGATATAAATTCATTTATCTAAGGAATTGTAGGTCTATTGTATGTTCCCAATTAATTCGCCCATGGATTAGTACCTACGTCCTGAATTTATAATTAATAACATCAAAATCCAATTTTTAATCAAATTTTTCAGAAAACCTCATCTAATTACAAAACTGAAAAAAAAACGATTTTAAGGATATGACAAATCTTTTTATTGTTTTTAAAATATGATTAGAAACATTTTAATAGATAGATAAATCTTAAATACACCTCTGAAAACTTTATTTATCAAATTTTATGGCTATAATATAGATGGTATCATTACAAAAATTTACATGAATATTTTTTTGGTAATTACCTATCTTTGCAATTGTAAAATTATTTCTATGTTGTATAGTATTTTTTAAATTGCAGTTTAAACAAATGAATTGCTTACTGTTTCTATCCTGCTCGCGTGCGCGCGATTCTAGATAAATACCCTACGTTCTGCTTTTTCATCACTCATTTTCCCATCGACAACTAAACTTATTTTAAAGAGACACGCAAAGTTTGTTTATCAAATAAGACAAGTCAACAGTTTGGAAAGAATTGTGCAATTTTTTTCCACAAACCTTGAAAACTGCAGCGATACATATGGGTGTAGGCACAAGTTTGAACCTCCAACAATGGCGGAATCGCAATGTCCATCACGAATAGCCCGGAAGGCATGTTCCATAGCATAGAGAGAACTTGAACATGCACTGTCGACAGTATAAGATGGACCAGTCACACCAAGCCAGTAGGAGATACGGTTCGCTAACATAGCGCGGGAACATCTGAAAAAAAAAAAATTGGCTGTATGGGTAAACCCCTTTGCCTTCCATGAAAATGGAGAATGAGAAACAAAAAAAAAAAATATTATTTTGCGCCGCGGCTCTCTAGCAACTTGAAAAACAGTGTCCACTTTTTGTCACAAAACAATTGTCCATGATGGATCTAGATGTGTCACTTCTTTAACAGGCGTAAGAACCTGATATTTTGGAAGTGCATTTGCTTCGATCTATTCCTCCAAAGCACGAAAAGCGAGGCGAATAAAATGTGTGAGGTATTTCCTATTTTATTATTCCAATAAGGTTTCCGTTTTTTCATCGGATGTACTAAATTCTACAAACGACAGAAAGTTATTTAAAACGATAAAGCTTTAAAATGGCAATTTTTTTTATTAAAAAAAACTTTGAGTAAATAAAAAAGTCTTGCCTTACTCTAGATACTCTGGTACTCTGAGACGGGTAACACAGTTATACAATACAAAAATAAATTAAGAAACTTATCCTAAGCCTATAAGATCCTTTTCTTCCCTTGCTTTTTAAATAAGAATTATTCATAAACATAAATCAAGGAGTACTCAAAACAGACAATATCAAAATAGCTGCACAATAAGAGGGGAGTAACTCCCATCAAAGAGAAGTGAGATATCTTCATTTCCATTGTGCTGAGAAATAAATGCTATCGCTTTTAACTTTCAACACTTTGATAACTCGATATACTGTTAGTAGGAGCAATAACTCCTCAAGGGAGACTTGGAGCAGGCATGGAGTGCTACAAAATATTTGTTACACTTTCATTAAATAACTGCGTAACTCCATTTTTAAGAAAGAGGTTTTTGTTTCAGTTTCATATTATAAGAAACATTGACTTGTTTGGAGATTTGTTATTTATTTGTTAAGGGTCGATACTACCTCACATTGCTTCGCATAAACATTTACTGTATGGATAATACTGTACCATATTTTTGTAATCAATACACAATATAATAGAGGACATATACTAAGCGTCATATGGACCTAAAACGAGTTTCCTTGATATCTTCTGGATAAAAAAAATTCAACGTTACCTTTAAAATTACAAAGAAACCGCTGGCATTACGCACACAACTTCACACAATTTTGAATAATAACTAAACTTACGTTTACTTAGTTATTATATGGTTTGGATTTTTAATACAAAAAAATAGATGTTATGTTCAATTCATTGATGTGTTATGCTTACTACTCCGCTCCTATCCATACTTCCATACTAATATTATAAATGCGAAAGTAACTCTGTCTGTCTGTCTGTCTGTTACGCTTTCACGGCTAAAACACTCAACCGATTTTAATGAAATTTGTTACGCAGTAAGCTTGAACCCATGGGCTACTTTTTTTTAATCTGCCCCATAAGGAGGTATAATAAGGAATGAAAATTAGTAGGGGCTCCACGGGCGAAACCCGATCGGAAAGCTAGTATCCTATAAACTTCCTCAATAAACGGGCCATATAAATAATGATTTAAATCAGACACGTAGTACAGTTACTGATATTAGAGCGTTTAAAAATACAAACGAAATCTTCAGCTTTATATAATAGTATACAAGTACGTATATATCTCTATATATTATTTCTCAAAGGTCTTTTTTTGTCGGTATCAAATATCTCTACTACCACTAATACTTTTTTCCTATTTTCTTTCTGCACGGGTTGCTTTACAGCTCCCGAAACCCGAAAATTTATTTTGTAAAAGACGCCATCTATTGGAGATCAGTTGAACTATGACCACTAATGATGCGAAGTATTCGCAAGGCTCATCTTAATGAATTAATGTATTGTAACTTCTTTACAGTTCTGACAGTTTATTAAAACAGTTCTTTTACCTTCTCTTACCAAATAACAATAACTCATTTTATAAATATAGTTAGTTACAACATAATTAAAAGACAGCGTAAAGTATATTTGTTAGACTCGATGTTCACTTTAAAATTTAAAACAGTTAAGTGCTGTATAAATCTAGTAGAACTTTGAAAGCTTTTAAAGTTTACTTATTATAGATTTTAAGTGCATCCTAATTTCAAACATGAACTGACTTCGAATGGATTATGAGAAGTGAACTTCCGTGACACTCTGTATAAAAATTGTATAACAAAGTCCCCACCACGTCTGTCTGTGCCGTTTCACACAAAAAAGCTACTGTACGGATTTTGTTACTACATGCACCGGACCTATAATGTTTAGGAGAATCAAGTTGGAAAAGAAATTAGCCCCAGCGAGCATCATGGTGAATGCTGTCTAATTCGTCAGAGATGGAACAAAATCATGTAGGAAATAATTGTGTAGAATAAAATTATCTACAAAAAGTCATCAGCAGAATATATCTATCTCTAATAGATAAGTAGTTAAATGCGTGTATAAGTAGGTATTCAAATTGTTGTAAACGCAAGCTATTAAATTTCACAATAAATAAGTTGATCTGTTGACAACCAAAATACTTCAAAGTTATTGCTTACAGATTTATATAACACTAGCTTTTCAGGATAGCTTTACTCATGTTTTTTTTTTAAATAAGAAAATATCTAAGTTTTTGTAAGATCCGGGGCCGAGCATCATCTTACAAAATCTTAGGAAAATATTCTCTATTTTCACCCATTCGGTCGTTTTCATCGGTTTTAAATTGTATTTTATTGTTACGGAACCCTGGCTTTTTATAATGAAGATATAGAGACATACATTTTCAAATCTGGTTTTTTAATGAACAATGTAATATTGATTAAAAAGGTTTATATAGCATAAGTAAAAGGGAATGCTGACAGGAGGGCGACCTATGTGTACTTTTATTGGACATATCGCCGAGCATGTATGAAAGGTATGATGAATATAAAAGAAGCGAGAGAGGTATGTCAGGATCGTAGCAAATGGGATAAAAGGGAAAAATGCCTAACCTTCTTGGGACCCCTCTAATACAATATATTTAATACATACCCGGTAATACCGAATCCATTAACTTGCATTTTCTCGTAGAACCAAGTTTTTTCAGATTCCGAGAAGCAAGCTCCGATGAAAACACCCGTCTTGGTATTTTTCAACTCCTTCGGATTTACACCTAGGGAAAAAATAAAAATTAATATATGTTTTGTAAAGGTCTTTTACCCATAATGGTAGAGTCTAAAAAGTTTTCAACAAAATGTGACAACGTTACGGTTACAGTGTTACGGTTCCAGGGTACCCAGCGGAAGATCAAGTCTCCCTTAATTAGCCGATGCTATTTGTGAGGCTATACCAAATGAGTGGCCAGTTCTGTTGAGGTACACTTAGATGGAAAAGCATCTAAGTGTGGTTTGTCGGATTATGTACATAAGTTTTTAATTAAAAAACCCGTGGTTTGCCTAGTTAATACCAGACGTCTTAACCACTCGGCCACCGACAGTGTCATAGATACCTACTTAATAAAAGTATCCGTCGATCCGTTGCTCCGTTTCGAAATAAGAACAAACAAACACACGTTCACATTTATAATATTAGTTAAGATTAGTAAGATAGGATATTTGAATATATTTGCAGGATATAATTAAAAATAAATATTTCGTTTTTTGTGTAGTAAAATGCCACACGGCTAATAGGGATATGTGGATCAGGGGGAAATTTGACCCCAAAAATAAAATCCATAGCATTTCCCTAAATTTAGAGAAGGTCACCCCAAAATGGCCCTCGTCGGTGACAATATTGAGTTATAATTGTTCAGCGGTAAAAGTTTTAATGGATTTTCTGATAAGAAGCGGAATCATGACCTTATTCCCGTTGGAACAAATTCTCAATTGGTAACTAATAGACAATATTAATATGGACTTTTTAATATCCGAATATGAATAACAGAGGACTCGACGCTCTACAAAACTGATATTTCTTAGATTTTCACTATTATTTCTCTAAAAAATGTCTGTGCCCTTTTCACGAAGGTTTACGAGTTTTCAACATGGACCTATCATGTTTAGGACCTAAGCATTAATAGTATAAATGAATCAAGTCCGAGAAAAGATAACCCTAGCGAGTTTTCATGGCGATATAACAAGTTGATGTAGGAAACAATTATGTAGAATAAAATGATCTACATAAAAGTCCGCGGAAGCTTATATATATATATCTCTAATAGATAAGTAGTTATAAGCATATTTATGTAGGTATTCAAATTGTTGTAAACATATTGTACCCGTGCTAAGCCGGGGCGGGGCGGGGGGCAGTACCACGATGTTTTAAAGAAGACTTTAAATTAAAGTTTAATGCAATTGAGTATTGCAGGTGACATATCAACAACCGTTAAATCTTTTTTTCTTTTGAATTAAACTGAACTAGTTTTGAATCGGATGTAAACTACGTAGTAGTATTGAAATCGAAAGGTTTTTAGTAGTTTATTTATTTATTTATTTTTTTTATTATTTTTTATTTATTAAGAGCGTAGACGGTCTGCAAGGGAATTGAGAAATAGGTATTTGAAGAAACTATTGCCGTCGCCTCACCCTTTGGTCCCCCCCGTAGAGTGCGATAGGGACAACTGCAGCTCAGATTGATTATACCTATAAAACCTTGACCGATAGATGTTTCGTATTCCCCTGTTTTCTCCACCAAAACTGATCCGATTTAATTATTTTTGGTATTGAAATTTAAAGAAAGAATAGATCTATGCTCGTATTTTTCTTTTACATTAAAACCTTTTCAAATTAGTCTGGTAGTCGTCTGATCACGGCGGTATAAACGAGGCATTTTTTTTAGGTTTTTGGAAGGGCTTATTTTTTTAGGTAATTAGTTGTTGGAAAAAAGTAAATGACAGGGGCATGCCTACAGTAAACCTAGATTTTATGAAAAAAAACTATTGCTCTAGAGGCATTATCCGTGAAGAAAATAGGGGAATACATTTGTATGGAGAAAATGCAGCCCGGCTACGCTCTTAACAGTATACAAAATAACAAAATTTCAGACACAACATTAATAATCCATATTTACCAACAAGGTTTCCACACATTAACTACACAAATAGGTACACAAACACATAACAAAATATATAATAAAAGAATTAAATTAGATTTAAAAAATAAAAAACAAAACTTAATAAACAAAATAAAAACACCACTCAGCTATCATATTATGTTACATTCAGGGCTTTCTTAAATTTAGGATTGATTATATTTGTTTACTACTCTTTTTTTTTTATTCTCCACGGCTCCCGAAACTGTGTTATTGATCCTAGGGTACCCAGCGGTATTTGGGAGGCTATACATAACAAGTGGCTAGTTCTGTTTATAAATAAATAGGAAATGAAATTAGCCAAACGGGAACACATTTAAAGTTGATGGACTCTCAGTAAGAATCCTTTACGATTCTTAGATAAAATACTTCGGAAAGAAATAACTCTAGAATGAAAATTAAACAAAATCGGTGTAATCCAGGGAAATTCCGAGAATCGAAATTCCATTGAAATGATAAAGTATATAAAGGTAAGATTTTTATTTCTTTGAATATAGTTTGTTCGTTTGAACGCGCTTATCTCTGGAACTACCAGTTGGGTATTTAATAATTTATTTTTGCATTTGATAGGCCCAATTCTTCAGGAGGTTATAACATCACGCTACGACCCATAGGAGCTGAGCAATAACCATAAATGCGGGTGCAAAGTCGAATAATCAAAAAGGTATAAAGAACAGCAAAATTGGGACGAATTGTTATAATTCTGAAGCCGCGTAAATCCGATAGTTAACAATTACATAGGATAATATATTTTTCCTTACAGGTTACCTTATAGCTCCCGAAACCATGGCCCCAGGGTACCGGAGAATAATGTAAGAACATAAATATATTTTGCTTAGATTTATTTGTGGTTTAAGCAAACCACGTCTAGTTTTGGGTTCGTTTGACATTTACGGTTGATTTTCCATCGGTCCAATCTCTTCTTATTATAGTCCGATCACTAAGGATTTATTTTGTATGGATATCCTGACAATATTTCCCTGTTGATATTTAACCAATAGGGGTGTGGGGTATTTATAGTGAAAGAAAAATAAATACACAATAATAATGTATAACGTTTAATGACAAAAAATAAAGTTTATTTATTTGTTTAATTATATCTTTTTTAATGTTTAGACATTATGAAAAATATTTAATTTATGCCTCCGGTCACGTGACCGCAAACGGGAAGTGACGTCACATTCTTGTAAATTTCAAATAAATAACCACAGACTAGTAACTACATTATAATAACTGTTTGTCAATCTGTCACTGACTAACTTATTTTATCTAACCTGTTGTTGGTTTGCGGGATTGTGACGTCATCATCGCGCCCAGAAATACTAATATTAAAAAAAATATTATTAGGTATAATAAACCTTGCCGCTATAATATCAAAGTATTTCCAAAAAAGTGTGCGTTACTGACATAAGCGTCTACACATTATTTCCTACGTCTTTTGTTATATCTCTGACGGATTAAACAGCATACGCCATGAAAACTCGCTAAGAGTAACTTTTTTCCCTACTTGACTCACTTATACTGTTAATGCTCAGCTCCTAAACATGATAGACGCATTTTTAATGCTCGTAAACCTTCCTCTTGAGTTAACCTATCTTCTCGTAAAAACCTCATTAAAATCCGTTCAGTAGTTTTTGCGTGAAAAGATATACGCGGCGGGGACTTTGTTTTATAATATCTAGTGATATTCTACGTTACGAATCTGCTGTACGTTGATCGGACTATTTGTCCGGTCCATCCGTAATCGTGGAAAATACCCAACAATATTTTACCTCGTAAATAATAAGTTTTCCGATGTACATTGATATTTTTTCTCGGGTGCGTCGATGGCCGAGTGGTCTTACGTCTGGTATTAACTAGGCAGACCACGGGTTTGATCCTGGATCCCGGCCATGTACCAATGGGTTTTTTAATTAAAAACTTATGTACATAATCCGACAAACCACGCTCAGAGGCTTTTCCAACTAAATATACCTCAACAGTACTGGCCACTCATTAGGTATAGCCTCACAAATACCATCGGCTAAACGAGGGAGACTTGGTTTTTCGCTGGGTACCCTGGAACCGTAACACGGTTTCGGAAGCTGTAAGGCAACCCATGAAGAAAAAAAAAATTCATCCCGATTCTGGGGTTTTCGACGGAATTTTTACGAATCGGTTTTGGTTTTGTGAAATAGTAGTTACTTTTAACAAACGTCTTCAGAAAAAATATTCTTGAATATAATATACACTATATACATGTTTCCCTTATACATTTTTCTTCGCGGCCTTGTTATCGGTTCCAGGGTACCCAGCAGAAGACCAAGTCTCCCTCTTTTAGCCGATGGTATTTGTGAGGCTATAAACCTAACGAGTGACTAGTTCCTGTTGAGGTATGGAAAAGCCTCTGTGGTTTGTCGGATTATGTTTACATAAGTTTTTATTTAAAAAAATATCCATTGGTACATGGCCATATCATATCTTAACCACTCCACGCATAATCCGCCCTGATGGCGACTTTACAGCATTTTCATATTTCATTATGTCTAGAACTATCTAATATCCACTTACCAGCATCGATGACAGCTTCATACGCCTTTTCCAGTAAAATTCTGCACATAGGGTCCATAGTATGCGCCTGCTTGTAGTGCACTCCGAAGAAGGAAGCGTCGAATTTGTTGACATTATTGATTTTGCCAGTACGCTGGGGTATCTCAGGATGTGCTAGTTTCCAACGACGATCGTCCCCAGAAATGAGATCCACCTGGTAAGAAATAGAAGAAATGGTGTATTCATAGCACCCGCGTTAATGATTACTGCTCTTCTCCTTTGGGTCGTTGCGTGATGTTGTATAGCCTTTACCTTTCTTAAGAATTAGGCTATGTCTCGACTGACTGACTGACTCACTGATTTGACATTTGGAGAGGGTATTCATATATTGCAAGTATCGTTTACAAAGGGGTTTCCCGAAATTCATGCCCTAAGGGGTAAGGGCTATTGAAGTTTGTAAGAGCTAAATATTTTTAAAATAAGATTTACTTAAAACTTAGCATAATTAAATAGATAAAAATAATGAAATATGTATTTCAGCATTTTTTTAAATTCAACGCCAAATTGTTTAAATGGTCATTACTTGTGGCATTGGTTTGTGACAAGTAGGTATTTAGGTTTTAAAACATCAACCTAAGCGGAGAAACTGAGAAAATGCCTCTGCTAAACCATGGAGACTTGGTCTTCCGCTGTAAGGCAACCCGTATAGAAAGAAAAAAACGGGAGAAGCCGGGGGTGCAAAGTTGTTTGTGGAATCTATTATAATGGTACTTAAATATTTAAAGAAGGGAAAAACAAAAAATATATTTTTTAGGAAAATTGGTTCAGTAGGTAACCTCGAAAATCTCATGTTGTTGTCCCAGCTGGGTATACATGGGTAAAATTGCCTTGTATGTCAGGATCGTAGCAAATGGCATTAGATTGTCTCTGCCTACCCCTCTTGGGATAAAATGCATGATGATAGATAGATAGATACCTTATTGAACAAGTTGTCTCTCAATTCGACTACACTGTTGGAATCAGGGAAATATCCTGATATTCCAGAAATGTAGATTTCGTCACCGGGCGGCGGGTGGGACAGTCTATGTCCTGAAGTCAATCTATCTTCAGTGTTCGATGTAGGAGCCATGGTCCTGAAATAAAAATATACATAATTAAGTACCTACTAGCCTTCCGAACCGACTTCGCCCGTGGAGCCCATATCAACTTTCTCGTCTCAGTTTGGGCTTGAGTTCGTACAAAAATCCCAGATTTTCTCGGATTTTCCAAATCGGTTTTCAAGTGAACCATTTACCAATGAACAGCATTGCGACATGGTTAGAGCGTTGAATTTAGAACCGTAGAGAAATTCGTTCCCACGGCCGTCCAGGATCCTGCAAAACTGATTGGTATGTTCATACAAGCATAGACACGGAATGCACGGGCCGAGACGGTCCAACCCTACAATGTGCTAGCAAATTCTGTGTACTCGTCTTTGCCCGGGCCAGCAAATTTGCTCGGCATTCTAGTGTTGGACAATCTCGGACCGTGCATTTCTTGGCTGGCCCTGTACCGACATAAACGTTTTTGGTCTTTGGTCTGGACACGAAAGATGTCGCGTCAAATATATGCTCACCGCGCATAGAATTCTTTTTTTTACTTGTTTAGTATTCAGGTAGTCGATAACCTAATTGGTAGGACGGTGGACTTGAAACCGGAGGTCCCGGGTTCGAATCCTACCCCCTGCCAAAATGCTAAGCACCAATTTTCTTTAAGAATATGTGCGTACATCGACTCCTCATGCTCCGGAGGGCACGTAAAGCCGGCGTCCGGTCACCAACCCGCCTGCCAAGCGTGGTGACTATGGCATTTCCTCTTAATGAGCACCACTAAAAATGGTGCACTAGAGGGAGACCATGATCCAGCAGTGGATCTTAAAAGGTTGATGATGATGATGATGATCCAGTTTATAGTAACAAAACCGAATAGCAAAATTATTAATTAAATTTAAAAAAAAAATAATAATAAAAAAAAAAAATACTAATAATAGGGCGCAGGACGTCGAACCCGAGTGCTCCATAGAGTAGGTTGAGGCAGGCGTTCCCACTGCTAGACCTAGGACTCACGCCTCTTAATTGGCTCTCCAGGGTGGAGTCGTTAGAGTATAATAATATGTATTATGCTCAGGGGTGGAAGTGTCTAAAGGCGTAATAACGGGGAAGCTATATGTGAAACCGGTGTCACACCTCTCGACACCCCCAGTCGCTTACACCAATGTTGCCTGTCTTACTGCCGGCAGAAATGCTCAAAAATGGTGGTTGTTTTAGGAGGCCCATTTAGTAAACGGCGAGTCGCCACCTGCCTATTTTACGTTTCATGAGATGAATAATACCGGCAGGTGACCGTAGTCTCAACCAATAAACTTGATGAACCAATCCATTTGACACCTCAAAACAATAACCCGATTTATTTTAATTTAATCTCAGCAATAGTCCAGGCACCTGACGGGGCCTGTTTGTGAGCACATTGTCTTTCATGCATTCAGAGATAGGTCCCGACGGGTGCTAGTCACAACACTTTAGATTAAACACTTTTAAGGACCTTACGTTGGGGACATAGCAAGCCTTACAAAGGATAGGGCATTGTGCCTGTGAATTTAGAATTATAATAGCTGGATACCGCAATCGGTATGCGTAAACGCTAGTATTGAAACACATCCACCACTACACGTGATGTTGAAAAAACTGTGCTTGCAAATAACGGGATTTTGCTGTTGGAGGTCACCTGCCCACCCCGCATAAAATAAAGAATGTGATAATACTATTTTCTGGTAGCAGCAACGATATAAAAATATTTAACACCTTTCGGAATACGTATTTTATATTTGTACTGAATATGCATGGACATTAGCCTGAGGTCAATTCATGTAACCCAGGAAACTTTAATGAATAATTCCTGAATTTACATAGGTCACCTGAATATGCCCCTTTTACTGTTCTTTTGACGTAAATCATTTATATATATAAAATTCTCTAGTCACAGTGTTTGTAACCAAACTCCTCCGAAACGGTTGACTGATTTGTATGATTTGTTTGTGTATATTCTGTAGGTCTGAGAATAGGTCGTAAACTATTTTTTACCCTCCTACCCCTACCCCCATTTTTTAATCGCGATTTTAGTATTTTTGTATGAACAATATCCAAAGATAGTGGTAGTGGTAGGGGTAGTGCGGGCAAGCCAAAGTTTGGGCAGGACAATGTCTGCCGGGTCCGCTAGTTATCAATAAAATGAAACATCACGGATTCCATGTTTGATGGTGTGCTCTGAGAAATGGTCTAAATTTACAGGTGTCCATATTAAATGACAGCTTTATTTCTAGGGTTCCGTAGTAAGATTATTGAGTTAAAATCTAGTGTCTACAGTTTGGAACTGAATTTTTTTGACACAATAAAACATTATAGGCCTTACCACAAAATGGTGTTTAACAACTGCTAAGCTATACCTATGTTTTATCACTCTCTTACAAATATGTCATTCAATATGAAAAACTAAGACAGAACTATGTTTAAACTAAACACTGGTTCAACACCGTTTTGTGGTAAGTAGGTAAATATTAAAAAAAACACGAACGGAAAAGACGAAACAATTTCAAGCCCCAGCCCATTCAGTGGGTTGTTATTAAAGAGGTTTCATTAACAATTTATTGATATTAAGTTCCAAAGTCCTCAACTTTTAAAATAAAACTGAAAATAGCACCGAGAAAACTTACGAAATCAAAAATATAAGTAAGTAATAGTATTGCTAATTGCAACATTGAGGGTTGGAGCAGAGACTACGCAACCCTACTCTCAATGCGTTCCCGACACGCACTTGGACGGTTTTTTAGTTAAAGTTAAACCATAATTAATCACGTTTTATAAACACTAAATTATACTTTAAAACAGGATATTTTACAAAAATAAGCGAAATTACTACTGCCGCTAGGCTTTTACAGGCTGTTACAGTATTCAAAAAACGTCTATCTAGACAGGCTTTCTCTTTTGTATTGCCAATCTGGTAGAGCGCCCGAGCGACTATACTACATCTATGGAGGAAACAATAGTACCAACAGTACCACATTTTATTTGAAATTCGAATTAAAATGAAAATAGAAAACGATGGTATTGTGATATACAAGCCAATATGAGTCTAATTGCATTCAAATAAGGCTCACTTTGCATAATCGGCAGTGTTTTGTTTCGGGCCTACATTTTTGACAGGCCTGCCCAAAGGTCACTAAAAGCCACTCATACTTTTTTACTTTATTAAGACAATAACATTTTTATAATAATGGAATAAGGTTGTAAATTCCATACTTGGAAAAATTAAGAGCTCATTCAAAATTTAACAGTAAAGCTTTATAAGTAGTAAATGACATAATTCTATTGTGTCTGCCTACCCCTAATGGGATAAAAGGGAGGTAATTCATGAAAAAAAAAAATATATGTTAACATATGCGTAATAAAATATCATAATATCAAAAAAATCTCTAATAGGAGATATTATGTAGAATATTTATTTTTATTGCCCGCAACTTCGTACGCGTTGTATTATTTACCCCCTATAGTTGCCCCGTAAGACAGAGGTTCAAAAATGCATATATTTGGTACTTGATTACGTGATAGAGTCCCCCGTGAAAATTTTTGAAATGCCATACAAAGCCATAGACAATTTATAACCCCCTTGCACCCCGCAGCTTAGGTTTTTTAGCTCGAGTTTGGAAAGTAACCACATGAATTAAAAAAAATAAGTAGGTAGCCCATGCTAAATAGCTTTAATGGTTTTAGGGCATGAAGTCAGAACGTAATAGTTTAAATTTAAATTACTTACAAATATTAAATTCCTTATTTTTGATCACTGAAATAGAATTTAAATCCCGGGTGTTCTGGATACGCGAGCAAGCACGCCTGCTTTGGGATTGACGTGAACCAAACTTGGTTTTATAAAACGTTGCTTTTGTGAAAAAATATATATATATAGGATGTTACATTTTGTATCTTTAGTAAATTATTTTACATGAGACTTGACCACGCCTTTTTAATAATAAATAATATTTTTTAAAGAATATAGTTATTTATTTAATACTGCACTGGCAGTATAACAACTATTCGAACAGTGTAATTAATCCACATAAAAACTCTCTTCTCCTTCTTTTTTGATTGAAAAAGAAATAATTAAAATCGGTTTACAACGGTGTAAATCGGAGTAATCGATGTTAATAGAAACATAAAAACTTTAAACCGATTTTAATTATTTCTTTTTCAATCAATATTTTTTTTTCGTATTGGTCCCATTTTTTTCTCATAAAAATTGGTTCTCTGTTTTTTTTAGAAATTAAAAAAAAACTGACAGTATAAAATTCCTTTCGCCGTCGAGACGATAAGCCCTTGGGCCGAGACGGCTAAAACTTTCACCCGCAGCCTCAGCAAGCCTCTCGTCACTGGAGACCCTCTCTGAGCAAGGAGTACTTTGTACAGAGGATCAGCGTGGCCATACAACAAGGGAACGCGGCAAACATACTCGGCACCCTGAGCACATCATCTAGGATAGACAATAAAAATTTGTAACCTTTTAATATAATATTTAGTTAATAAACTAGTTTAAAAAAAACTATAAAAGGGAAAATTAAAAATCTTTTAAAAAAGAGTCAAAAATTGTGCACTGAAAAGTAAGAAATAATTAATATTTCGTCGTAGACTTTGAAGACGGTTGGTGCCAAATTAGGATACAAAATTAATTAAACATATATAAAGATCGGTGCAATATTACCTATGTTTGTACTGATGATCTACTAATTAATTTTCTAGATTAGTGAAATTAAGTTGTTTTTATTTGACACCAACCGTCTTCAAATTCTGCGACGACATATTAATTATTTCTTACTTTTCAGTTCTACAATTTTTGAAGTTCTTACACTTTTTTTAAAAGGTTTTTGAGCAGTAAAATGATAAACAGTAGGCCAGTTTTCAGCATGCGGTAAAAATGTATACTAATATTATAAAAAGAGAGTGCAAATTTTGCGAGTTTGTGTGTATGTGGAGGATAATCTCCATACCTATCCCACTGATCTGATTCACTAATTAAAGTTTGTGAGAATGGATGGATGTTTGTTACTCTTTCACGCAAAAACTACTCGATGGATTTTGATGAAACTTTGAAATGTATACATCAGAATAGTACATAGATAAAAAAGTCCGCGGTAGCATACCATATTAAACCCGTGCGAAGCCGGGGGTGGGGTCACTAGTAGGCTATATTTTATTTTGTTCGAAAATATCCACGGGCAAAGCCGGGGGCAGAAAGCTAGTAATTTATAGTTTATATCATTTTTAAAATGTATAAGTAATATCATTTAATTTTCCTATAACAGATTGGTTTCGGTATTACAATCTAAAATGTCAATCTTAAAAAATTAGGTCAGCGTAGCGCCGCGTCAAGCATGTTTGGATAGTGTTAGAAAGAAGCGAAAGCCGAGCGAGTAAATAAAAACCGGGCAAGTGCGAGTCGGACTTGCACACGAAGGGTTTCGCCACTCAACAGTATGCACTTTTTCCATATAAATTGTAGCCTAGATGCAAATTACATTACTTTTGATGTGAAACATCTATACGCACGTTAGACTAGGGTAAAACCAAGACGTCTCCAAATTCAGGAGACGCTTGATTTTGGCCTACGCCGTCTGCGCCTACCGCTGTGCGCACGTAGAGGGGATAACGCGTTGTCAATAGGCAATACCAATCGTCTCACACTTCGGAAACGCTTGATTTTGGCCTACGCTGCGTGTGTCTGGTCGTGTATTTCTTTGTCTAACAAAATATATACTAATTTAGATGTTTTACATCTACGCACTCTTCTTTTTTTAACAGAACAAATTTTTATGGCAAGCCGCTGTCACTTTTTTAAACCTAAATATTTGTTGTTTTTAGAAGAAGTGCGGACGCTCGCTTTATATGCCCTCCGAATCACGAGAATCACATATTATTAAAGAGAATTGTTATTTAGCACTAGTGAGAACTGAACTCGGGGCCTCCCGGGTCAAGTCAACGCTCTATCAATAGTCTTTTTTTTCTATTTTCAAGTAGAATATAATTAATTGTACCTATCATATAGAGAAATTCATAAATAAACGCCCTGTATATGTTCAATGTAAGCAAGTAAGTTATAGTGAAACCGTTCAATTTATGTAATGTCTAAATTACTGGTTTTATTCATTGCAATTGAAAAGTTGAAACCATTCGAGGTCCAACCACCAAACCTTAAAACTTGTGGTTCTATGAAAATATATTGAGTTTCACAAGGCTTGCCATCTGATCTGTTGTGTTTAGTATGCTAAATGTGGACTCTGTTACGGGCTACAATATAAATACCCAATATGGTTGATGTATAATTTCATCGAGTTTCATTTAATTTCAGACAAACATCTAGATACATACATTTTTGTTAGATAGACAATAAAATATGAAAAAATACAACTGAATTGAGAAATTTCTCCTTTTTTGAAATCAGTTGAAAATTAAGCATAAACACACTATTGCGAAGCGATTTCCTTAAAAAAAATGCGCGTGCAGTCAATTTCTGGTCCGTATCAAGGGCGGATACGGGGGGAGGGGGGGGGGGGGGGCTGGGGCTAGGGGGCTATGGCCCCCCCACACAATGCCTCAAGGACTGAGAAGTCCGGGTAAATCCTAGATGCGAGTTCAATCACTTGCCCCGAGCCGCCCAATATGAGTAGCTCTATGAAAATAATTATATTGTGAGTAACATTTTTACAACAATTTTAACAAATAGGCTCAAAAATGCGCGGTTCACCTAGTTCCGTGTACCTACAAAATACAAATAAATAATAAATGCCTAACGATTTATAAATTCTATTTTTTCTCCTACAAAATAACGGGCGGTACCTAAAAGTTTACATTATGACATCCTGAGTTTTTCGTGTTTTGACGACTTTATTAAATTGCTACACTGTTTTATTACATACTTTAACTATTTTGAAGTCTCGGTAAGGTACCTTTTCGCCGGTGTTCACAAGAATTTTAAGAAAATTTACATTGAAAAAGTTAACCTCAAAATCTGAAATTGAGTTTTTCGTGTTTAAAATTAAAATATTAAGGTTTCCAGCGCTTCGGCGGCCGCTGCCACTGCACCGCTCGCTCGCTCGCACCTTGTTTTTGTTGAGGTTCGTAGATCGCCAGGAGACGGCGTAAGGAAATATTACATCCGATATTAAATTCTCTATGGACGACGTGTGTTGTATTGTCGTACCATTGTGATTACAATTTAAATCTTTTATTATTTAATTAATCCCTCATGTAATATTTCCTTACGCCGTCTCCTGGCGATCTACGAACCTCAACAGTTTTTACACCATCCGAACCACGCTCGTCGCTGCGCTTCTCGCTAACCTATTTTGTGGAGTAAAAAAATTCGATTGTGTCTGAAGACTTTTCACCGACCTGGCGGTCACGAAAGAGGTTTCCGGCTTTGATGTCCTGGACGAAAGTTGCTCCTTGTGACGCCTTTCATCATAAAAATGGGTGTTATAGGGAGTAAAAAAAAACAAAATCATGAAAACTCCAACCTTAATTTTGCAAAAACCTGTGACCTCCTGCAAAAACTTATACCTTACCGAGACTTGAAAATAGTTAAAGTATGCAATACAGCAGTGCAGCAATTTAATAAAGTCGAAATAACACTAAAATCTCAGGATGTTGTAATCTAAACATTTACCTAACGGGGCTCCCCCCTTGGTACTTGGTACTTGGTGATCGGCTCGTTTTCCGCAACTCGACGTCCAAAGGCGCCTATTTTGCGTGTGGTGGGAACTACATCACTCATCCCATCCCAGCTCCTCTAAAAAGCCCAGCAGACCTCCGATGTTGTTGCAGGCCTCCAGTAGCGTTCCAAAGGAACCGAGGTGTTTCATCCCCACTTGGAAATCCTGGATCCGCCCTTGGTCCGTATACACACTGGAAATGGCCGTGTACAAGATGCTTTAGATATACAATGATAGCTCTCTTTCTACGTTATATCTTTCTTCTCTTTCATGTAACGAAATGTGCCTATACGTGACGAGTCCTTGAAATTTTACTCTCAATTCTCGTCCAAAAAAGTTTCACTTCAAAAATTTTGTCATTTTAAAATATGTACCAGAAATATTTTTGTGGATACACTCCAAAAACTAGAGGAATCTAACTAATATTATAAATGTGAAAGTTTGTTTTTTCCATAGATATTAATATACACTGTGACGAGCAATATAAAAAAGCCACTAACTTATCATGAATAATTTCCGAAACCAGACCGAAGTAAAACGCAACATTCGCAAGTGTATTTAATCACGGTTAAAAAAACACCCAATGGAAACAAAACTTTAATTAAATGTGTAAAAACAAAATAGCGCCATTTGGGCAAAAAAAACAAATATTTCTTATTTATGGCTTTTTAGGGTAAAAACGGAAACCCTATTACTAAGACTCAGCTGCCCGTCTGTTTGTCTGTCTGTCCATCTGTCACCAGGCTGTATCTCATGAACCGTGATAGTTAGACAGTTGAAATTTTCACAGATGATGTATTTCTGTTGCCGCTATAACAACAAATACTAAAAAACAGAATAAAATAATTATTTAAGGGGGCTCCCATACATTATTTTTTTCTTTTTTTTTTTTTTTTTTTGCCTTTTTTATGGTATGGAACCCTTCTTGCGTGAGTCCGACTCGCACTTGGCCGGTTTTTTATATTGCTCGTCAGTGTGGTTCGGAGTCGGAAATTCGGAATAATTAATAGTGACATTTTAAAAATTTCCACGACCGAATCCGGGTTGGTAGGTTAGTTCTATATAAAAATGGTTTATATAAAATAAACACGAATTCGTAGTTGGCCTACAACATACAATGTTTTACCATGTACTGTCTTTTATGTGTAAATGAGTTGTTTTCGTTCGACAATGTTAGTACAGGAACTTTGACCTTCGTTATTTAATTATTGATAAGTTTTTTAATGTTAAGAACTCCGTAAAAATACTGCTCCAGTTTTCTTAAAACGAGGAAATTGCTGGGTCGGGCGAAGACAGTATCCTAGAGGATTGGATATACTCGGACCCGTCGTTTTTGACCTTTGACTCAAAAGTAAAGATATCGCTGTATGCTAACCCCACCGGGCTCAATTTTCACTCGCGCCATAAAGGCTATCCTCGGAGGGCACGTAAAGCCTATGGCGTCCGCATTTCTCCTAAAATTAAAATATATTTTCGTCTGTTAAAGAAGTGACACATCTAGGTCAACAGGCCTGTCACCTGTTATGTTCAATATGGACAACTGGCAAAAAGTGGTCACTGGCCAGAGCACACCGCATGGTATGAAGACCGTCAACATGTGTAACAATTAAATTGATTTGACCAATGAGCGTGCGCGGTGGTGGAGTTGGCCGTCAGATGCAGGTACCAAGCCATTTTCCGAGAGGTTGGTACTGTCAGCCAACAGTGTGTGCGTGTACCAAGGTGATATATCAGATGTTACACATCATATGCGAACTCGTTTTTTAATGGTTACGCTTTTGTGGAATTCGGTAGGTAAAGTAAAAGTTAAGGTATGCTGAATCCAAAACCGTTTCGAGATATTGGTTTAATAATCCGTATTTTTCAATGTATAACTCTTAAAATCGTGAGATTGTCTTTATTTTTTCAAAAACAAATAATTTACTTAACCTACATTTCACCTATGAATGACGTCATTATATCGGCTAAATAAAAGCAAAATATTTACTTGTCAACTTGTCAACCGATGTTACCCTGTTACTAGATATACTACTATTTCAGTAGTTTTTATAACTAATCTAGTTTATTATTTAGGAAGAATGTTTAAGCATTTTTTATGGTAGGATATTCTTTGACCTTTGTATATATTTTGTATCACAACAACTATGCAGACTACGGTATAAAAGCCGTAAATATGTATTTGTTTGTTGTTGTTTTAATATGTTTTATGTAGAAGTAGTAGGTTTTGGTAGATTTTGTAGGATTTAGAGACGGCAACACTATTGTTTGTTAAATGTCAAAGTCAAAGAACACAGATGTTCTTTTTTCTGTACCAACATATCAAAGGTATTGAAGTATTCAGCCGACAAAGTGACGTCATCAGTGCCAAAACTTTGATAATTTATTATAAAAAAACTACTCTATAGAAATCAAAAATATTCAAATTAGTTTCTTAAAATAGCTTAATCTTTAAAATAAAAATATAAAAATCGTACCTTAGCTTTTACTTTACATACCGAATTAGAATATTCATAGAAAAAAGTTTTCCCATGACTCTTTCGCCCTGTTTTTTTAATGTAGGTAACAATGATTTTTTGCTGGGGTGGGCAGAGTGAATACACTATAATTCTGCAGTGTGCAAAGAAGGATTTTGGTATGGGCCCAAGGGTTCTGGGGAGAGCCGCCTATGCTGTTTTACGTCCAAGTGCATAACCAAGCAAATTTTAACCAGGGATTTGATAAAATAACCAGCCTTATTTCTTAGATGAAATATTTCAAGCCAATTCTCTTAAATTGCCATAAGCTTAGGATGTCTTTACAAAATAAATGTGAGCAAGATAATGCCCGCAAACCTTCACTTAAAGAAAACGTCGCATTGAGGCTTGCAAACAAAGAAAAAAATCAACTAAAGAATGGAATTGTAAGAGATAATTCCTAAGATTTCAGTACCATTACAGTTGGATTTTGTCTTGAAGTCATTTTTCATATGTGAGAAAAAATTCTGGATAGATTTTAATTTATTGTCTACTTGTCCACTAGCTTTCCTCTTCGGCTACGCCCGTGAATTTTTTTTAACTGTGACGTATGTATATCAAATGTGTCATTAGTCAATAAAGTATAGGTTATTCAACAAAGTAATACTTTAAAAATGAAAAATGGTGCTGTACTAGATTGGCAATACAAAAGAGATACGCGTATGTTAAAGCGAACAGCCTGTAACAGCGTCAGTCGCAATTTCGATTATTTTTGTAAACTGTTTTAAAGCATAATTATGGTTACGTGTGCAGTGCCTGGATGTAACTCATCTAAGATAAAATAGCACACTGATGTATTAATTTTTTGGTCTCGTCTTAATCGCGACAATACCGATCTAGTAGATCTATGGATACATACTTCGGCAAGTACCTACTTGCTTCAACCAATCGCTGTCCAATTAATTTAATTGGTCTACTTTCATGATAATATCGCGCGAAATTTGAAATGAAAAAGCTTGTTTTTAATATATAATGTTTATTATTATTATTTATACTTATTATTTTATTTTGTATTCCAATGCTACATTTACTCGTATATTGTACTAGCTGTCCGGCCCTGGCTTCGCCCGTGGATATTTTCGAACAAAATAAAATATACCCTACAGCACTCATATGCCTGCACTACCCCTACCCCTACCCTTCCCCTACCCCTACCCTTCCCCTACCCCTACCCTTCCCCTACCCCTACCCCTACCCCTACCCCTACCCTACCCCTACCCCTACCCCTACCCCTACCCCTACCCCTACCCCTACCCCTACCCATACCCCTACCCCTACCCCTACCCCTACCCCTACCCCTACCCCTATATTTTATTTTGTTCGAGAATTTACACGGGCGAAGCCGGGGGCGGAAAGCTAGTGTTTTACATATATACTTATAGATTGTCATTAGCACCAAAAGTGTAAAAAAAATCAGCCCAATCGGTTGGGTGGAACTGGTTTAAAATTCAGATGCAAGATTTTATAATACAGGTGATAAATTTACTATTACTTTTTTAACCACTTATAAGTCGGTTAACAAGAAATGGCGTCAACAAAACATTCACGCTGATTCAAATATCGAACGTGTCAGCTCTTATAAATCAATTTAGCAAAGGTGATCACAATATAACGGCTTTGCCATTCGAAACATATATTATTTCAAGGTATATTTATTTATACTTCCTTGCCACAATGCCTCTTTGTTCTTTATGCCTCGGCTTTAAGGCCATTCGACTAATACAATAACACTAAGCATCGAACCTTAGCCTAAAAATCCAAAAATCATTTTTGTATGTAAATAATTTAATTTAATATAACACAATCTTTTCCTACATTATTTTGTATGTATATAAATGTCAAAATAAAAATTGACATGAAAGCGCGCTAGCGGCAACTAAACAAACAAAAATAAAACATAAGTTCACGGCCTTTATACCTTGCGGTGTGCCCAGAGACAGCAATAACAAAGAAGAAGTGTGGCAAGTGACACTTAGACACTCGTTGTTTTCGTTTGACTTGGCTGACATACTACCCTCTGTCTAGACCACAGAACATTATAAATTGAAATGTTAATATTAAAAAAGAGCAGACAATATTGTGAAAAACTAGTTGTTTCAATCATAGTCATGGTGATCAACGCACGCGTTCCGTTGTGACGTGATGCGGAATCCAGTTTAATCCTTTCCGCGCCGTGATAGTTGTAATTAGTCTGTGATTAATAAGACATATAACAGTCGGCGGGATCATCTTAGATACCGATTAATCCAACCAATTAATTACTTGACATTGGCAAATCATCGATTAACATTGATAGAGCAACAATAAAAGAAGAAGAAGAAGATAGTATATTATGCTATCTTTAGAGAAATTAAGAAAGAAAGAAAGAAAGAAATAAAATTATATTAAGCACTTAACAATTAATGTATAATTATTACTTATATAAAATTGAATTATTTGTTTTTGCACTGAAATATAGCATAATTATAATGTATTTATTCTACTTTTTTGGGCTATGTTTCTGGGGGAAATTTTGAAGAAGAAATCATATATTATAATCACTTGTTACTTCTATTGTTCTTTATAACGTTCTTTGGTCTAGATACTTTAAAACATTCCTAGGGAATTGCAGATCATAAAATAAAAAACTGTTCAATGGTTTTTGAGATAGGTAACCGAAGTCATACAGACAGACGAGCGTCTGGGATTTAATTTACACAAGTGATAAAATCTATCTATCTATCTATCATCACGCCTTTCATCCCAAGAGGGGTAGGCAGAGACAATCGAATGCCAATTGTTACGATCCTAACATACCTCTTTTGCTTCTTTTATATTCATCATACCTTTCGTGCATGCTCGGCGATTGTGTGTACTTTTAATATTTCCATCGATCAAAACATTTTTTATATTTTCAATAAAAGTACTTACATTCAACGAGGCAATGCTGCCAAGTGGTGTCCCACTTATGGACTTTTTTTACCTAGTTTAGAGTTTTTAGTTTTAGTTTAAATTTTATTTTAATTTTTGTTAAATTCATATATTCAATTATAATTGTTATAGTATGTAAGCAGTTAAAAAAAAACAGTACACATAGGTCGTCCTCTGCCAGCATTTCCTTTCACTTCAACCATATCAACCTTTTTAGTCAATCTTTCATCCTTTATTCTTTCAACGTGTCCAAACCAGCGTAAACAAATTTTCTTCATTTTAGTCACAACATCATCTTTCATTCCGCATTCTTCTCTAATGACATGAAAATGTTTTTGAGGACTTTTATGGACATGATTTTAAAATAGGTAACAGAGACTTAAATGAGTATTTTCTTTGTCACTTGCAAGCTTTGTTTGCTTCTATGTTTATATATGGTTCATACATTACTATTTAAAATTTAATTAAAATAAATCAAAATAAATTCTATTGTTTTGATTAGAGCCGTCAAAATATTTAAATCAATATACGTCAATGTCATTAACTTTGTGACGAACTACTATAAATTGTGATTTTATACTAATTAAAGAGATTGTTTGTTTTAACGCGCTAATCTCAGGAACTACCAGTCAATTTGATAGCCCAATTTTTGAGGAAGGTTTAGGCTATATAACATCACACTACGACCCAAAGGATAACCATTAACGTGAGTGCAACAGCAAGGCACAACTAATCGACTTCTGTTCACTTCTCAAGCAGTTTCTTAGGGAAAAGGGCCTTGAATAGGGGGCTTAGACAATGTACAACTAAACGAATAGAATAGAATGTAGAATAGAATAGATAACTTTAAATGTATGGGACCGACTGAAATACAACCACGTGACCTAACTAAACTGTTACTCTGACGAAACCAAGGAGTTTATATACTTATTGTATACAAACTCCTTGAAGTATAAACTCCTTGTAGAAAACGAAGCGTAATAATTTTATGTCATTTTGTTTTTAATTAGCGTCTTTCGTGAACTCAAAGTTAGCGTCTGCAGATAACGCTGAAAAATTTGGCGAAGGTTTTGGTCGATCAGCTAATTTTTTGAGGTTATATGTCTGGGATTTTTTATTATGCTTTTTATGGGCTGTACATACTTTTCATATAATTATTATAATTCTGTTATACTTAAGTTTTTACCCTAAAAATACTGGAATAATATTTTATGAAGCAGGACGAAATTCTCCATTCTCAGATTATTCAGGTTGTCATCTCTCTGTTTCCAACATCCTCAACTACTTCGACCAAGTTGCTCGCAGAACCCCTTGATAATCTTGAAAATTAGTAGACCAAATAGAATCGTTGACCAGTCTGCCGCTGTTTGATGCCATGAGGACTGCCCAGGGCCGGAGCACATGGAGACTTTTTGACCAGAAAGGATGAACTCTACCTCTACATGATAGACACGACCTTCAGCAAACTAATAAGAGGAAGAAGATGAAGTTTATAAGGGATGAAAACAGGCGCATCTTAGACTTAATTTAAATTTTCATTATGAGTGATTGTACGTGCGATTGTCTTGTTACGTAGGAGGTTGATTTATGCTTTGCCGCGTTTAATTCTCGTTTTCGCTGTCACCGCGTCTACGCGGGAGCTTTACTCCCCACGCAGGCTTATAAGGACGAAATGTTTAAAACCCGGAAAAAATATTAACCGCGTTGTAAAAGGAAATTCGGGATATGAAAATTCTGTGAAAATTATTTTTTGGATTCTCATGGATTGTTAAAATCGCGTGGAAATTTAAATGTGACATCTTTGGGGAAATTCTTACCTGAAAAAGATATTATTCTGTCTGTAAATTAAATTTGATTACTTGTATGCTTTTTTTTATTTATTTTAGAGATATTACAGTTCAGTAAATTTTATGTGAGAGGCAGAAGTTTTTCCCTGTTTTTCTAGCAACATCCAATGCAACTTGACAGAGTTTCCGAAGCAAATGTTTCAGTCTTGTTTATCTTCTGCGAAAGGTGTTTATTTTCCCTGCGGTTGCACTCGCGTTAATAGTTACTGCTCCTCCCCTTCGTAGCGCGATGACAATTAACATATAGCCTTCCTTAAAAATTGGGCTATCAAATTCAATCTTAAATTTTCAAATCTGACTGATAGTTCCAGAGATTAGAGCGTTTAAACAAACAAACTCTTTATCTTTATTATTAGTATAGGTACTTACATACATTAGAATACTAAGACTAACTCAGGGCCATAGACGGCCCCCTTCCCTCCGTCGATTTTCTGGTTATTTGGCCATAAGATTGATCATAAGTTACTTTAGCTTTCGTTGGTATCGTTTTTGTCGTGAGTCAAAACTCTATAAAAATGGTTATTTTTAGAAGTGAAAAGCTAGGACATCTAATTTGCGTTATTATTATAAAGATATAATTATTTTTACATAGTCTCCATATTAAGTAAAAGCCGTTGCGACAATAAAAAAACACATTTGCAGACAAAATACTTTACATCTCCATAGTTATCTATCTATCATCACGACTTTCCTCCCAAGAGGGGTTGGCAGAGACAATCGAATGCCATTTGTTACGATCCTGACATATCTCTTTCGCTTCTTTTATATTCATCATACCTTTCATACATATATTCTAACGTATTAATTAAAATAGCTCTGATATTAAATCAGGTATTAACCTATGACTATTTCAAAGAGTAGCTATAATCTTCACAATTGGTTCAGAAGTTCTAGAGACCCCAAACACATATCGAAATGTGTATTGCATTGCGTTTACAGTTTACACTCACTTTGTTAAATCGTGTCGTTGTCGTGTCATGTCGTGAGATGTAAAGCGACTATTAGATAGATTGGTCTCTATTTACCTGTGTAGACGGGACAGGCTCTTTATCAAACTGAATAGGTGTTCGTATGAAAGGATTACGCCTCGACGAGAATGTGATGGTTTTGTGTGAAGCGTTAAATACAAGAGAAATAAGGCTGGTTATACATGGCTTTGCTCAATAATCATTTACTTTTTACATACATGAGAAGTAAAATATTGCAGTATATTCCATGAGAGCAGGGTGGGAGATATTGTTTTTCAGGCTTTTACTAAGATAAATGCAGATTATAAGAGTGAAAACCGCATTCATATTCGTTTAGTGGTTCTCGACATTAGCGCAGTGAAAGCGTGGATCTTCCCTTTTTACACAGTTTCGGGAGCTGTAAATAATAGTCTTTTACACTGTGAATAATAGTCCTAGAAGTTGGAAACCGGTACACGAATTCTTGCCCGGACATTTTCCTACCCGGGCATTCTCGGCCCGACCATTCTCAATAATTGGAAGCCAGTAGGTACACAAATTCCTGCCCGGATATTCTCGGACCGGATAATCCATGGTCAGCATACACGAATTCCTGCCCGGACATTCTCGGGCCGAACAATCTCAGCAATTGGAAGTCAGTACACGAATTCTTACCCGTCCATTCTCGGGTCGAGCATACTCGGGTCGGGCAATCCATGATCTTGTGCCTTCATTTCATTTTCACTTCAAAAAGTTGTATATTTATGTAAACACAGCCTAATGTCCTTACGAACTAGTATAAGGGTGTCCTGTCTAAGTTGATGTATAGCGACATCGTACTTCAATCCAATATGGATTAATAGAGCTCATAATCTAAATAGCTGGTTACATAAAAACCCATCCCCGGCTTCGCCTACTTTCAATAGATTAAAAAAAGTAGCATATGTCGTTCCTTAGTTTAGTAAAAAAATTAGCGCGAGTCCGACTCCAACTTGGCCGGTTTTGTAACCAACTAAAAAAAACGCACGTGTTTTTAGCATCTCTTTCACCCAATATCCGAGCGAAAGAAATAAATAGAGAAAGAAAATTTCGAAACAAAATTGGTACAAAAATATTAGAAATCCAAGTTCTAATTAATGGATCCATAAACTATGTGAAATTATTTTTACTCGATATGTAAAAAATGTATTGAGTCGAGTGGTTGAAAATATGCGTGAAATTGATGACTTTCAGGGCTTCATGAAACCTAGGCGTAGCTGATATTGACATATTTTTTACATATTAAGGATCCATTAACTAGAACTTGCTATTTTTAATAAGTTTTGTACAATACTTGAATTGCTGAAGTGCGTTGTGTTTTGCCATTATTAAGATCGAGCAAAAAACGAAAAAAAAAAAACTTTTCTTGTATAGGGACCCCTTTTGATTTTTATTATTTGTTGTTATAGCGGCCATAGTAATAGCAGAGCCTTAGTAATAGGGTTTCTGTTTACACCCTTTGGGTACGGACCTCAAAAAAGTATCCTAGGACTCAAGCTTCTTTCATCAAAAGTCATTCAACCGTTTCAGAATCTACTTGTTCTTGACTGGATGTCAGACAGTATACCTACTAAAATTCTATTCTACGTGTTCCATCAAAGTTTCAGTCAATATCAGGTTAGTGAATAGGGTACGAACAAAGCCGAGATAAGTCTAGATTGTGAAATGAATAGCTCCATAAAGTAGTTTCAGGTGAATTTAGCTTCAAATAATGGCCGACACATTGAACTTAGGTAACATTTTTCTAACCTATCGAATCGTTTGAAGTTCTACATTATTTTTACTGAAAAGCTGATATTGCTGAGATAAAAATGTGGATTAAATGATGATGTTGTGGGTAAAATTGCAGACAGGCTTTTCGCCACTGGAAACATTGTTGTATAAATTTAATTGCTAACGTTTGTGTTGGGAAAACAGACGCCATAATAGATAGATACACTCTCTGGCCATGCTGGAAAGCATAACGGTCGTGATGTTATATTTTTGGTTGTTATTATTCCACAACACAATGTAAAAGTTTAAATTTTTTTCTAACAGAAAGTTTGAAATCACATTTAATTATGAAATAGTTTTATTATGCTTAAATTTAGTGTAAATTATCCTACTCTAATATTGGTAACTAGGTAATTTTATTACAATGTAAAGTTAAATAAGGAACAAACAATTTAAAAACTACTTATAAATCAATCACCCTCTCGAGATTGCTGTCCTGCGGCAGGGTCCCCAAAACACTAGCTGCATTCCCTCTCTGTATCGCCAAGCTGATACGTTGTCCAAGGTACGTACCAGCCCTTCGGTCTCCCGATACTTTTATTATTTTAGAAGCAAGATGTTTATAAAGCTTGTGAGCTTCGGGACCCCATCCTTGTCCTAAGGATTCATATTTACGCCGTTTGAAGTTTTCAGCGGATGTCGCTACCGCGCCCGCTCTTGTTGAAGTGCCTTTAATGTGAGATGATGCCAATGTATTAACACAGGTAGCATCCCATACTAAAGGCTTACCCTTTGACCAAGGAACCAGAGTCATTCCGTCAGGCCTTTTGCCATCATCGCGTGCTACACCTGGCGGTTCTAAAAGAGACGGCACATGAATAGTAGCTAAGTCCCTTCGGATGATGTCATTTAGTCTTGCGTGGCGGGACATTCGCCCAGCACGCTTGAAACATTTATAGCCCATGATGTCCAAAAGGATCGACATTTTGGCCGCAGTGACAGCGATGGGGTTCGGTTAATTTAATGCCAAGTCGCAATCTTATGGAAAGTCGTAATGCTGTGTTGTCTAATTGTGTTCCTATGTTGGATGATGGAATGCAGTGTAGCCAATACCCTGACTCTCTCTCTGAAACTGCTAATAGGCGAACGCGCTCTGATTAATTTAATTAACATTAATTTAATTATTGATAATAATAAATAAAATTAAAGCACTTTATTTCATACACAATAGAAAAAACATACAAAAAATTACATGATATTTTCAAAATTAATGTTATGAACCCCTCGCAGGTGAAGGCCTCCTCTAGAGATTGCCATTGGACTCTTGTCTTTGGCTATGGTCATCCATCTTTAGAATGTCGTCTGCCCAACAAACTCGTGGTCTACCTTCGCCCCGTGAAAATTTTCGAAATATATCAAAAAGTTTACAACAGGTATTTACAAAGATTTCGAAGTGTAGCTATCCAGTAGTGAAATATTTTTAGAATGGTTTCAGATTACCCCCTACATACAAAAAAACATATTTTTCAACTTGCTCGTAACGTGAGTCTTATTACCTCACTTTTAGACTCATAATCCCATAATTATATAAAACACTTTTTACTTTACATTACAACACAAGAGTTATAATATAACCTAATGATGTTAAATTCGTACAAGATTGCAAATTCTATGTGTGGCCACAAAGCATTCTTAATTTAACCGCATAATACAGTATTTATTTTTTAACCACGACTTTGTTGGCTGTTTGGCGAAGTTACCCGTGCTTTATCTAGCGCGACGCGGGAAAAAACAAAACATTTCAGAAAATAATTAAATGTTAAATGAGTTAAAACCACATGAAAACAAATTTTTTCTTAGTACGATTGCCAATCAATAAAAAAAAAAAAAAGAAATTTGTTTTTCCTCCAAGTGTGTTAAAAAATGTCATATGAAACGCGTTGGTCATACTCAGCTTTCTTATAGCGCTCGCCTTCTAGCTCGCGCTGATAATAACGTATACGTAATTACCAACATAGCACACTTGTATCACAATGTACTATTACCTCTTTATAATCTTTATATACCTATATAATTCTTTTGTACGTGTGTATGTCACTGAACTACTCCTAAACAGCTGGACAGATTTTGATTAAATTTTTTGAGTCGATCCCTGGATGGTTTAGATTCACGTGGCGCTGCAATCGGGTTCTAGGATATTTTTTCATTTATTATTATTAGAAAAAATCCACGGGCGAAGTCGAGGGTGGAGAATGGACATATATTTTACATTGCACATAGTGCTAAAACCCATTGACACTGTTAAAGGCAGTAAGTTTCCTTTCGGAGACAATTTCATTAGTTCGATCTGTGAGAGCCTTTTCCAATTCCGCAGAACTCCGAACTTCGGTAGATATTGCGATACACTGATAGATGACTCTATATATAACCCACACAATCATGTTTGCTGTACAATGGATTAGGCAATTCCGTGAAAATGTTTTCTTTATTGTGTGGAAAAATGCTTTTTGATAAGGTAAAAATATTTTGATCGATTTTAATGGATCTGTCTATCTATCATCACGTCTTTTATCCCAAGAGGAGTAGGCAGAGACGATCGAATGCCATTTGTTACGATCCTGACATACCTCTTTCGCTTCTTTTATATTCATCATTCTTTTATACTTGCTCGGCGATTGTGTGTACTTTTAATATTTACATCGATCAATACATTTTGTATAATTTTTGTGGAATGTTTCTTTTATTATTCCACTCGTTAGGTTAGCCTTACAAATACCATCGGCTAAACGAGGGAGACTTGTTCTTCTGCTGGGTACTCTGGAACCGTAACACGGTTTCGGGAGCTGTAAGGCAACCCGAGAAGAAAGAAAGAAAAAAAAGTTTATTTTATTTTCCTTGATTTATGTCGACTACTTTAGCATTTCCCAAAAAATAATAATTTCTGATTTCTTTCTAATAACATTTTTGGTGAACAATTTAGGGAAAATAGGCCAAAATGAAGTTATTAATTTAAAATATCCCCCTTTATTTAACACTTTTAAATATTTATACACATATTATATATATTATATAATAACAATTAAGAAGCAATAACATCAATAACATTATGTACCTACCTATCTACTTATTATAAATTATAATTAAAATTATTACAAAAATAAAAATAAAATAAATTACCTACCTAAACAATTTTTTGATTAACCTATGATATGTAAAGATGAATAAATATGATTCATTAAATCTTTCATTTTGAGATGTTTGAAAACAGATATTTGGATCCATAATTAGTGCCAAACTCATATTAAAATTGTTTTTCAAAGTAGATTTATTTTGTTCAATATGAACTCGTCGGGTTGGATCAACACAAAGAAAAATTGCGGGAAAATTAATAAAAAAACATACGAATCGAAAGCCGGTAGAATATACACGTGTGGTCTACATTGAATGAAACGAAGTTCATCTGGAATTTCCTTATATTAGAGTTGTTTAATATCAGTGAGCATTGAGTATTCACTCGTAAAGTAAGCGTCAAGATGAAAAAATGAAATAAATTATGGCATTGGGAAATTGACGGTAGTACCACTCTCCTTTGAACGACTTCTAGCCGTTTAGGTTGGTTCTAATTCGGCATGTACAGTAAAAATTAAGGTATTTGTTTTATTATTATTTATTTATTTTTATTATTTTATTATAGATATTATATATATTTTTTTATTATATTTTATACGCTTTTATTAGCTTCACTTGTATATAACTAACTATGTATATTTAACAACTTCTATTTGCAAGTGTATGTAATTCGGATACAATAATTTGGTACCGATCTGATCTGATGATGAAGCCGGAAGGACAGGAACTCTGTAACGAAACGACGTCACTCCATCGAGTTTTGGTTCATTTGGTTTGCGCAAGTTTGGTTACTACAACAAAAGCGTGTTTATTTATTTTTATATAAACTACACCGATTATCTTTTGAAGAACTAATGGGAATATTTTTGATTTTTTATAATAAATTGTCAAAGTTTTATCGACAAAAAAAGTAAAAAAATAAAATACATACACCTTCGTTAGATTTTTTTACACGTGCTTTGCCTACGAACTATCTATGTTACCCTGAGCTCTGTGTATCCAAGGCAACCATACCTATAAGAAGTAAAAATATCCATGAGTCGAAACATAACCACAGTAAATAACATAACTGCATTATCTGGGAGAATTGCACTCCTACTTTGAGGGGTTGGCGGGAGAAATTTACAGATTTTTGTATTTTCGCACTACTTTGACGGTAATCCCAGTCCGGATATATACAATATTTTAACTTTGATGATCATCAGTCAGTCAGTGAGTTTGAATATACATTCAGAAACATGAAAATTTGAGTTTGAATATAATTTCAGCTTACGGAGTTTTCTAGAAAAGCAATGGCTCATGTTTCTAGACACATCCTTAACCTATATACATACTTTCCGTCCGGCTTTGCCCATATATTTTATTTTAACCTTACTTATCCCGAAGGAATTCCAGCCCTCCAACGATCCTGTTCAAAAAATGACGTCGAAATTATAATGATTTGTAATGTTACTCTAAATTCACGGGCACAATGCCCGGTCCTTTGAAAGGCTTGCATGGGGACATAGGTCCAACACGTAGATGCCCTTGTCGGGACCTATCTCTGAATGCATCAGAGGCAATGCGCCTCAGACAGGCGCCTGGACTATTGCTGAGATAAACATAAATTAAAATTGGGCTATTGTTTTTGGGTGTTTAATGGATTGGTTTATTGGTTGAGACTACGGCCACATGAAACGTAAAATTGCCAGTTGGTAAAAGAGGTATTAGGTACCAAACCTTTTGAATAGAGTCCCTGCCGCTTACCGCTCGATGGAGCACTAATTTCATCAACGTCTGTAAATAGCTACACAATCTCTGAAAGGGTGCTATAGGGGTGTTAACAATTTTTTGGAAATACTTTTCAATTATAGCTGTAAGATTTATTATAGGTACCTAATAAAATTATTAAAAAATATATAATACCCGCGAAAACGTTTTAGGCGCGATGATGACGTCACACCTAGGTAACAAACAAAACGATGGTCACAGATTAGATAAAATTACAAGAAAACAACTTAGTCAGTAACAGATTGATAGACAGTTATTATAAGATAGTTAGTAGTCTGTGGTTATTTATTTGAAATTTACATGAATGTGACGTCACTTCTAGGTTGCGGTCACGTGACCCGAAGTACGAACTAAAGATTTTTCGTTTAGGTATTAAAAAATAAAACATTATTTTCAGTGAGTACCTATACGTTATAATATCTAATATATAAAATTCTCCTGTCACAATGTTCGTTCCCATACTCCTCCGAAACGGCTTGACCGATCCTTATGAAATTTTGTATGCATATCCGTTAGGGTTGAGAATCGGCTACTATCTATTTTTCATCCCCCTAAATGTTAAGGGTGGTCCACCCCTAAATTTATATTTTGTATTATATTATATTTTATATAGTGCTAGGGTTAGGGTTAGGGGTAGGGGTAGGGGTAGGGGTAGGGGTAGGGGTAGGGGTAGGGGTAGGGGTAGGGGTAGGGGTAGGGGTAGGGGTAGGGGTAGGGGTAGGGGTAGGGGTAGGGGTAGGGGTAGGGGTAGTGGTAGGGTAGGGGTAGGGATAGGTAGGAGTAGTGCAAGCAAGCCAACGTTTGGGCAGGACAACGTCTGCCGGGTCTGCTAGTATATTATATATTATTTGGTTTCACTGTTAACACCCCTATTCTGCCCTACTAAGCGCAAAAGCGGTATCTCAAAAAAATCGTATTTTTTATTTTATGGCATCGGATAGCTTAAAAACATACGGATCTAATGAACTAAACCTATTAGCGGTATCTTACTTAAAACATTTGGAAAAACGTTTTCTCTATCTCAGTTTTACCTTATATCACTAACAGAATTATAGGCCAGTCTGTGTAAATTTTTTGGACTAAAATCAAGATACAGCAAACGAAGATATGTCAAAAATCGGAAATATTCCGTAGAATTCAATGCACTATTTTTAAAACAACTGACATTAGGGGAACTTATAGAAAATGGCGGCCAAAGTTTGTAAAAAACACTTTATTTCGTTTTAAAAAAAAATAAGCTTTGTTTAAAAAAAGTTTAATACACAAGTTGTGGAACTATTTATTTCGGATCGGTCTAGTCAGGTCCGATGTCAATAAATTGTAAAATATATTATTTATTTAAAAAAAAACGTAAAAAATCGCTATATTTTAAAACGCCCGTATCTCTTTGAAAAAAATAATTTTTGAAACTGAAAAATAGTGAAAATGTAGCTCTTAACAAGCCAAAAAGAGCGTATTTTCAAATTTTAAAAATATTAAAAAGATCTTGCAGAAATTTGATTTTTCGAAAAAAAAGTGTTTTTTTTTAAATTCCTATAACTCATAAACCCGTGACTTTTTATAATCGTGTCTATGCTTAAAATTTTCTTTAATAGTTGCCGTAACATGTGCGAGTATTGCGCGCTTCATTAACTGATCGGTAATATGCGAAATATCGATCAAAAAATGTATATATTGCATTGAATTCTACGGAATATTTCCGATTTTTTACATGTCTTCGTTTGCTGTATAACGGTTACGAAAAATTTCCATACAGCTCAAAATAGCCAGACTGGCCTATTAGAGGTATATCAATATTACTTAGGCAACCAGCCGTAATAAAAGTCACTGCGAGCATAGTAAGAAATAAAATTTGAAAATCTCGAGTTTTGCCACCATCAAAAAAGAAAACTGCACAAAGGAACTCCAAAAACAAAATGGAAATAGAATGGAATTCCTTCAAATAGAATGTCCTTTTGGAGAGAACTCCCTACATTTGATTAGATATATTTCATAGAATACGTTTCGTTTTCAAATATTTTTTGATGTCATTATAAATTTAAATAATAAAAGATTCTATAAATATAATTTACTTGGTTTTTTTCTTTTAAAAAATACGTATTTTATTCAACAACAAAAACATATTTTTTTGCATACAATCATGTTAGAGAACACTTAACAAAAAAGCGGTAACCAACGGTATAGCAGTATCTCATGAATAAGATAAATCCACATACATTTCTGATATTTTAGCTATTGTGATAAAAAATATACTAAACATAATATATAAATTCAATTTCATAAGCAAGAAAGTCAATATACAAAGTAAAAATAAAACTACTTTTAAATAACTTCAAATATCTCGAGATGAGTTTTTTTGAGATACCGCTTTTGCGTTTAGTAGGGCAGTATTGCCTAAAGATCTGTAATAATCTAGAATTCTATGAGGAACGTTTTTAGGGTTTTGTCAAGTTTTTTATATTAAATTGTGACTAATATGAAGAAAAGTAGTTTAGGCTGGTTTGGACACTTTAAAATATGAAGAAATAAAAAGGTTTATATGGCTGAAGTGAAAGGAAATGCTGGCAGAGGACGACCTAGGACAGGGTCCGCACCAATGGCCAGCCAAGGAATGCAACACTATACCAAATGCCGAAAAAAATCCTTCGGTGGCCATTGATGACTTCGAATCAAATCTAAAGATGTCGCCACAGTATTGGATATGTGGTTTATTCGACTACTTGTGCTTCGGAGGGCACGAAACGGAGATAATACTAGCAGCTACCCTTCCTTAATTTGGCCGTGCTGTACCGCTGTTAACAGTTTATAGCTTGAATTTCAGAGATATTCGCCCTTCATTAATCATATTTGTTTCATTTATACAAAAACCATTTATTCTATTTGTGCATTTATCAAAATATTTCGATTGGCAATTTCTAAAGGTCGAGTCACTTTAAATTGTTTGTGCTACTCCCCAATTGAACCAGTTTTCGGTTTTGGATACAGATCATTTATCAAATGTTTTCGTGAATGGAGCTTAGGAGGGGCCGATTTTAACTGATCATTGATTAGGTGTCAGTAGCAGATGTTGGAAAAATAATACACTTTCATATTAATTTGGGCTTTAAACAGGAAGTTCCGGGTTCAATCCTTACTTCTCGTGCTTCGGAGGGCAATTAAAGCTCGCGTATACCAGTATTTAATAGTATACCTACCGACTTCAATAATTGTTCACTGAAAAGTAAGAAAAAATTTAACATTTCGTTGTTAAATTTAAAGTCGGTTGGTGCCAAATAATAGATTCTAAAGACGGTCTGTTCAATATTATCTATGTTTGTAATTAATTATCTAGATTTGTGAAATTAGAGCTAAGTTTCTAATTTGCCACCAGCCAACTTTTTTTTAAGTTAATATATTTGTCTCTTCATAATCCCACTAATATTATAAACGCGAAAGTTTGTATGGATGTATGTATGTTTGTTACTCAATCACTCCAGAACGGCTGAACGGGTCTGGATGAAAGATAGATTATAGTCTGGAATAGCACATAGACTACTTTTCATCCCGGAAAAATGTATGGTTCCCGTGGGATAGATTTGTTTTTGTTTTTCACGGGATCGACATGATTTTTTGCATAGTGGTAGTTTAGGGGTCAGAGAATGACATACTTATACTACTTTTTATACCGCGAAAGCGGGCGGGGGAGGGGCAAATTACAGCCACGGGATTATTTCTTTTTGGATCTATTTCCACGCGGGTGGAACCGCGGACAGAAGCTTGTATTTATCATTACAAAAATAATCGGCATACCTACATTACATAGTTCCATAGAGATAAAGCAAGAAAAAAGGACCGGTTTCCGCAACGCTTCAGTCTTTGATTCAGTCTTCTCAATAGCCTTTATAGTGTATAAAGTATTTAAGATGATCCCGCCGACTGTGATATATCTTATTAACACATAACTTAATCACAGCGCGGGCGGGATTAAACCGGATTCCCCATCACACCACGGCGGGACGCGTGCGTTGGTGGCCATGACAATATGACGTAAAATCAATGAGATTCTTTCTTCGTGTGGGATCACGTGACAAATGTCATAAATAGACAAAATGACTTTATCTTTCTTACTTCGCGTGGTCATGCTAGCTCGGCTAGAAGTTACTGGATGTCTCTGGCTACACCGCATTGTATAAACACCGTAAAGATATGTTTGTTTGTGTTTGTGTTAAGCTACACAATTACTAGAATTTTTGTCTGTATGTATGTCTGTCCAGCCTAATTGGTAGGACGGTGGACTTGAAACCGGAGGTTCCGGGTTCGATTCCTACTAGCTGCCAAAATGCTAAGCACCAATTTTCTTTAAGAATATGTGCTTAAATCGACTCCTCGTGCTTCGGAGGGCACGTAAAGCCGGCGTCCGGTCACCTACCGCCTGCCAAGCGTGGTGACTATGGCAATTCCTCTCAATGAGCACCACTAAAATGGTGCGCTAGAGGGAGACTATGATCCAGCTGTGGATCTTAAAGGTTGATGATGATGATGATATTGACGTCTGTCCTGAATGGGCTCCGAAACGGCTAATTGTTTTTTCATTAAACTTTCAGGTTTGAAAGACCTGAAACAGTAATTACACAAATGTAAGGCCTTCTGGGATGAGGAGTTGGTATTCTATTAATATTCAAAATGAAATGAAAATCCGCAATGTATAGAGTAATAAGCTAAGTAGAGATCTTATCTGCACTGGCTAGAGCTTTGTAAAAGGAGTGCTTATTAAATAAATCCATCCATACTAATATTATAAATGCGAAAGTAACTCTGTCGATCTGTTACGCTTTCACGGCTAAAATAGGCCATACATTGGTCCGGCATCGCACCGAACATTCCATTTGTTACAAGAATTGGACGAGTCTGTGGCCAGCTTCGGTGGACCCTACCGGTAATTGGACGAATGGGTGGGCACCTTTAACTACTGGAGAAAGCTTAAACCCTAGGGAAGGACATAGTCAACTTTTTTAGGGGGTATAATAAGGGATGAAAATTAGTATGGGTCCCACGGGAGAAGCCGGGTTGAGCCATAGATGTAGTATGCTGGCGCTCTACTAGATTGGTAATGTCTTGATTGGAACGAGACCAAAAAATTAATACATGCGTGACAAATGTGTAATTCTGTAGATTTTCATCTTAGATGACGTACATCGAGGCACTGCCATGCACTGCATTAACCATAATTAATCACGTCTATTAAACACTAAATAATACTTTAAAACAGGATATTTCACAAAAATAAGAGAAAGTAGGTACTAGTGACGCTAGGCTGTTACAGTATAAAAACGGACTCATCTATCTGCCTCGCTTTAACATACGCGTATCTATGCGCTTTCTCTTTTGTATTGCCAATCTAGTAGCGCGCCCGAGCGACTATACTAAATCTATGGGTTGAGCAAATCCTAATCCTAACTAATATATTAAATGCGAAAATCTATTGGTTTGTCCTTCTTTCACGCCAACATAAATATTTGGGGGTCTGTAGACTGCTTTTTATCCCGGAAATCCTTCAGGATAAATTCAATAATAATTCAACACTTACTGGTCCGGTATCTCACCGAAAAATTTCGGTCCGGTCAGCCGTATGATCGAGATTGAACACAGGCGTGTGGATGTGTGTGTGCCATCGAAATCAACCACAAATACAACGATTTGAAAACGGATGGCGGACCGTTCGTTACAAGAATTGGACGAGTCTGTGGTCGATTTCGATGGACCGTATGGCAACGCGCCGGAGATTGGACGAATGAGTGGGTACCTTTATGTGACCAAAACAACCGATGCAATCCATACTAATATTATAAATGCGTAACTGAACCGATTTTGATGAAATTTGATACGGATATAGCTTGAACCCTAGGGAAGCACATAGTATACTTTTTTAATCCACCCCTTAAGGGGTTATATTAGAGGATGAAAGTTAAGCCGAGGCAGACAGCTAGTTATATATATTTTTAAAGTCTCTGTTCTTAATAACTACTCTACATTTTATAATGCAGTTGTAATTTATTACGGCAAGCACATTTGTACGTGCGACAACGTACAGAGGTATTCCCTAGACTTTAAAAATATTTTGGAAGATGAAACTAACAATACCAGTTTTCTATATTCTTCCATTCACATTCGTTTTATAAGATTAGAGAACGGCAGCAAACATTAGAAATATAATTAATTAATAACAAGACCTTAATTTAGACGAAAGGAAAGGGAAAATGGCGTAAGGTAATTACGTAACGCCAGATGGCGGGCCGTCCACATCAATTCTATTTTCTTAACTTATTACAAGAAAGATTTCCACACTAATTGATGTAAGGAAAAAGTATACGGGTAACCTGACTTGAAATTCTGTATTTATATATATATGTAGAGGTACTATTGGTAGGACCTGTATGTAAAAAAATTGAAATTTTATATTTTCACTAAAATGTAACCACCTGAAGTCTCAAAGTCATCATTTAGGTATAGTAACGTTTAGCCCAGAGAATTAGCATAGCTATAGGTACAGTTAGGAATAGCCTAGGCCTAGCCTTACCTTTAAGTATGGACGGGGAGCCTCAAAGATGTAAATGACTATCAGGACCAGTTTGTGTTAGCTGCATCAAGCCTGTGTGCCTGCAATGTTCTCGTCCTTTGTGCACTGACTGACAAAATAATGTATATGTTTTACCTCTATTGTTGGAATTTATATTTTTTATTACTAGAAGATTTTTTTTTATTATATTATAAATTTATTAGAATTTAAGATAAAAAGTTTATATTGTATTATATTTAGTTGTAGATTCTTTTAATTGCTAAAAATGTAGCCTAAGTCAATATCGTCAGAAAAGAGCCATGATTGTTAATTTGTTTGAAATTTTTGTAATTTTAATAATAAATCTGTTTAAAATGTTTTTTAATTATTAGATAACTGTAATTTAGGATAGATAGGATTTTGGAACAATTCAAACTTAGTCTAGTACGCAGACGAAAGTTTGTTCGACGGGATTACATTAAATCCTACTATACCGTCAATTTTACTTTTGTAAATCAAAATATATTTAATTCTAATTAAAAATTTGTAGTTTTCCCCAATTTTTTCCTGGAGCTTAAGTCAAAATAGCCGATATAAAAGTTCAAACTTAATTAACACACGAACAATAAATTGTACAATGGTGATTTTTTTCTCATATTATTACTATAACATAGAAAAGGTAATTATCAAATATTCACCGATTTCTATTAAGAGATTTTTTTTATATTTAAAAAAAATTAAATAACTACGAAACAAAAATTATAGAAATGGATTTTTTGTCACCACATGGGAATAATATTTATACATATTGTCACAAATTATCACCTCGGTAACTACAGTAGTTATTTTTCTATTACATTTTATGTAATTTTGAAGTACTAGCATTAATTCTACAGTGGTGATTTTTTAACTACAATATATATTATTTTTTTACTATCTGATTGCACAAAAATCCCCCAAAAATATAAAGAGCATTTGCTAAAATTTATTAAATTGATTTTGATAGGAAGCTTATGTAAATTGGCCCTACAATCCGTAGCATTGGCCTTACCAAATACAAAAAATAATTATGTAAAGTGTCACACAGACTATATAGAGATACTACCTATCAAGTGTCATATACAAATTCGTTTTTGGAATGTCGTGCATTGGTTCTCGCGGTGCAGTCAAATAGTAAAAACTAGAAATTCTCTCGGGTTTATTCGCCTACAATTATTCTATTACATTTTATGTAATTTTGAAGTACTAGCATTAATTCTACAGTGGTGATTTTTTAACTACAATATATATTATTTTTTTACTATCTGATTGCACAAAAATCCCCCAAAAATATAAAGAGCATTTGCTAAAATTTATTAAATTGATTTTGATAGGAAGCTTATGTAAATTGGCCCTACAATCCGTAGCATTGGCCTTACCAAATACAAAAAATAATTATGTAAAGTGTCACACAGACTATATAGAGATACTACCTATCAAGTGTCATATACAAATTCGTTTTTGGAATGTCGTGCATTGGTTCTCGCGGTGCAGTCAAATAGTAAAAACTAGAAATTCTCTCGGGTTTATTCGCCTACAATTATTCTATTACATTTTATGTAATTTTGAAGTACTAGCATTAATTCTACAGTGGTGATTTTTTAACTACAATATATATTATTTTTTTACTATCTGATTGCACAAAAATCCCCAAAAAATATAAAGAGCATTTGCTAAAATTTATTAAATTGATTTTGATAGGAAGCTTATGTAAATTGGCCCTACAATCCGTAGCATTGGCCTTACCAAATACAAAAAATAATTATGTAAAGTGTCACACAGACTATATAGAGATACTACCTATCAAGTGTCATATACAAATTCGTTTTTGGAATGTCGTGCATTGGTTCTCGCGGTGCAGTCAAATAGTAAAACTAGAAATTCTCTCTTTTATATGTTTATAAAAGTATATACATTCGAAATTAATTTTTATTTTTATTTTTAAAGTGTGTCTTTCCTTTAGCTTTCCTGTAATCTGTAGGAGTGATTTCGTGAAAAGGGATGGAAGTGTGTAACAGGAAGTCGGTGCGCGTAGTGGTAGAGTTGTCCCTCAGATGGTACCAACCCATTTTCCGAGAGGTTGGTACTGTCAACCAACAGCATGTAAGGGTCGCTCGTTTTTATATAATTAATTTACACTTATCATTATAAAAACCTTAAAATTAATCTAAACATTAAAAATAACGAAATAAACCAGGTCCGCGTGGAATAGTATAATATTGCCCCGCTGAATCGCGATGCTGATTCGTTGAGCGAGGAAGATATGATCAAATAGACCCGGGATTCCACATCCGGTCATGGCGCCGAGCGCACGCGTATTCGTCATGGCGTGATGTGGAGTCCGGTTTAATCCCGGCCGCGCTGTGATGGTTGTGATTAGTAAGTGATTAATAAGACATATCACAGTCGGCGGGATAATCTTAGCAACCGATTTATCGGCTTACTATTGCACAAGATTAAACACTGGAGACTGGTAAAATTGCGACGAAAGTCAGCACTGTTGCCATATATCAAAAGAAGAAGAAGAAGAAGAAATAGACCCGGAAATTCGATAGATAGAATATATGGTGGACAAATGAGTTTCCGAGGTGGACAAACAGACCTACCCCTCGAGAGACGCAAATCCACCTCAAGGAAGCTAGCGATCCCCCGTCAAAGTGAAAATCCTTAGACATATACTTAATGAAGTCACGCAAAACTGTCTCTTTAAGGGTGGACAAACGACAATAAGTCGTTGACAAATGAGTTTCCGAGGTGGACAAACAGACCTACCCCTCAGAGAAGCTAAGACCGGGGATGATTAACGTCCTAGGGGCGCATTCGCTTTTCTGTGGCATAGATTCGTTTGACCATCTCGGAAACTCATTTGTCAGCCACATATTGTCGTTTGTCCACTTGTATTGTAGTTATGAGTGAGTGAAATATATATGTGAAGCATTTTCACTTTGACGAGGGATCATTAGCTTCTTAGGGGTGGATTTGCTTCTCTGAGTGTTAGGTTTGTTGGTCCACCTTAGAAACTTGTTTTTCAAACCCTTAGTGTAGTTATATAGAACCCTTATGTTTATTTGAATAACTTTTTTAAGGGTGGACAAACGTGGACTAACGATGGACAAACAAACCTGATGAAAAAAACTGGAAAATCGCATTTAGGGGTGCCAACTTCACCCACCGGAGTTTCTACACCAAACGGCACAAATTTGTAGTTCTTAATAATTGAACATATTTAAGCCGTATGTTAGAATGTGCGATTTCCGCAGCAGCTCCCACTTTGATTACTGTTTCCATGAGATGAGACGAGGCTAAAGTGTCCACGCACGTAGGATCCCATATAAGGGCCCGATCTCGCTCCCAGGGAATCAGTCATTCCATCAGGTCTCTTGTCGTCTTCCCGGATTACTCCCGTTGGCTCTAGGAGAGCAGGGACTTCTATTGACGCAAGAGCCCTTTTGATGGTATCATTGAGGGAGATGTGGCGAGAAAGTCTGCCTCTATTTTAACCGACTTCCAAAAAAAAAAGAAGGAGAAGGTTCTCAATTCGGACCGTAGCTATGTTTTTTTTTATGTATGTATGTACATCGATTACTCCGCCAGTTGTGAAGCAATTTTGATGGTTTCTTTTTTAATCGAGACAGATAATTAGATAATTAGTTTTTCAGACATTTTGAAAAAACTGACTTTATAAGTAATTTTTTCTTAATATCTCGATGAAATATGTACCGATTTTAACGACTTATTTTTTAAGGATATAATAATTTCTCGATATTATCTCACAGACATATGGCGAAAATCGGTTCAGTAGTTTTTCGTCATATTATTATGTCTGTGAGATAATATCGAGAAATTATTATATCCTTAAAAAATATGTGAGTAATTAATTTCTGTTTACGGCTGCAAATTATGTATCAGAGAAAAGCCTTAGCTGCAGTTGCATTGACACGAAGATAGTAAATTTTCATGACATGTGCAGCGCAGGATGCACTGGTTTGAATGACATCCACAGCGATATTTTTTTAATTTTCCATAAATATTTTAATAGTTGCGTTTTGTCTATCAGGGCAGCAAAATCACTTAAAAGGGAAATATAAAAGGTTAAAAAAAAGTGTACCGACTTCAAAGATTTGCACTGAAAAGTAAGAAATAATTAATATTTCGTCGGTCGGTGCCAAATTAGAAATAACTTAGTTCCCAAATTCACAAATCGAGACAATTCATTACGATCACCAATACATACAGACAGATAATATTGAACAGATCTTTATCTTCATGTTTACTTAATTTTGTATCCTAATTTGGCACCAACCATCTTCAAATTCTACGACGAAATATTTATTATTTCTTACTTTCCAGTATAAATTTTTGAAGTCGGTACACTTTTTTTTTTAAAGTAAATTTATTTTTCCCTTTTAAGTGATTTTGCTGCCCTGAGAGACAAATAATAACGCATATAAAAAAAAATGGAAAAATAAAAAAAAATTACTGCTGTGGATGGGATTTGAACCATTTGCATCCTGAGCTGCACCATACCATACCATACCTTTAGCCGTTAGACCACCGTCGGCGTCGATACAAAAATTGACAACTTCGTGTCAATAGCAACCGTTGCTAAGGCTTTTTTTATGATACATAATTTTCATCCGTAAACAGAGACAAATTACTGAATTTCTGAAAAACTACTGAACCGATTTTCGTCATTATGTCTGTAAGATAATGTCGAAAAATTATTATATCCTTAAAAAAATAAGTCGTCAAAATGGGTACATATTTCATCGAGATATTAAGAAAAATGTACTTATAAAGTCAGTTTTTTCAAAATTTCTAAAAAACTACTGAACCAATTTTCACTAAAAAAAATTTCCAAATCGGTCCAGGCGTCTTCAAGTAATCGGGGAACATACATAAAAAAATAAATAAAGATTCCGACGAATTGTAAACCTCCTCCTTCTTTTTGAAGTTCGGTTAAAAAGGTTGTTATCTCATGAAAACTTATTGTTATTATGAAATTTTAATTCTGATTATTTCTTGCTCATCACTGGTGCTATGTCCAACACTGGCGCCACTACGCTATAATTATTATCTCTGAATGCTTTATTTTATTTTGTTCGAAATTGTTTTATTTTATTCTATTTTTTACGGCCAGCAAGAAGTGAGGATTTCACTCAACTCAACCATCAATGACTTATTTGTGAAGTCTCTGCCAAAACAGAATATTTTTTAAACTTCAGAATGACATCCATCTTTACAAGTCTAATAGAACAGATTTAAATATAAACAATAATTTGTATTTCATAGTATTTTAGACCTCAAATCTAGTTAAATATGACTCGGAGCGTAGACGGAGGTCTAAGGTCAACTTCCAAAAGAGATGATAGTAGGCAAAGCAACAGCACCGTTGGTCCTGCACCATTCCATTTTTTAGTTCACAAGCCTGGTTGCCATTTTGAGAGTTGCTGCGGGATCTGCAATTTGTTTCCTGGTGTTTTGCTCATTGCTTTTTCACAGGTCTGTCTCTAGAAATATATTAAAGCTATAGTCTATTTCAGGAAGGAGCTCACAATGAAAATCATGTGCACTGACCATGACATAGTTATTACAAAAGAGGGTGAAGGTCCAATTAAAGCGTTTTCTAATCAAGATTATGACCCCTTACGGAAACACCTAGTTATTGAAAATTATTATTGAAAAAAAATATCTCGAAATTCGTCCAATCACTGAACTGACCACAGACTCGTACAATTCTTGTAACAAACGGTCCGCCGAGATCGTACGGCGATCGGAATGGGAAATTTTCGGTGCGATGCCGGACCAATGTGTACTTTATATAGAGATATATCGCAAATTGTATTAATGCTCCTATCCCTCATTCCCTAAAGCCCCTTAGTGAAGACGGCAACTTGCAGAAACCCATATTTTGTAAGAAAATCGATATTGTAAAACCAGAAATATCATGTAGGTATTTTAGGTAGAGAATTAATTGTTATTTATTATAACCTAACCAAAAATTTAAAAATATTTAAAAAGTTTTTTTTTCATACAAAAATATATTGTAATATATTTTTTACGTATGTCTCAAGAAACTAAGAACCGTTGGACGGTTATATCTTCAAGATTCATCGCCCTATACATTCACACTTTGCTTAAATTCATTAAAATATTAGTATTATTCAAGCGACGCGTTAATTGAAAAGCAGAGCCACTTTTTTCATACAAATATCAAGAAACTAAAAACCATTTGGAAGGTTCAAACTGAACTCCTAACTCGCCCTACAATCACACTTTGCCCAAATTCATTAATATTATCAGTATTATTCAAGCGACGCCTTATTGGAAAGCCGAACCAAGCGTTTAATTAAAATCCACTCAGCCGTTCCGGACCCTATTCTGGACAGACAGACAGGCAGACAAAAAGATTTTGTTGAAGATCTTCCATTAAAAATATTTATGTAGCTACCATGCTTCCTTATCTGACACATTCTTACAAGGGATTGAAAAGTGAGGTGTTATTTTTACTTGCTTGTAGAATGAAGGTAGGAAGTCCTTATATTGTATATGTTTCCCAAAGTGGTCTATATGGGTGGACCTCCAGGTCCATTTCAGGTACGCGGCGCCAAATACTTTGAGGACCTCTGGTTTTGTAGGGGCACTCTGCTTCATCACTTTGTCCAAAAATTATATTTCAGGTATTGTCCGGTTCAATATTTCTCACTTTGCTACTAACACACTGGGGGAAATATGATGAGCTACATCACACGCAAAATTCGCAATGTAAGTAAAAAAAACCGGCCAAGTGCGAATCGTACTCGCATACGAAGGGTTCCGTAGGTACTAAGGTCAGACCATGTTTGACACCCCTGTCTGGCGCAGGAACAAAATAACGCGAGGGCGACTCACACTTGGCCGATTTTTATTATTTTTTGTTTTACTAGTTAGACTTTTGTATGTATTGCCATTATTACCATTATTAAGATCGAGAAAAAATGTCGTATAAAACACGTTTCTTGTATTATTTAATTTTTAACTTTATTTTATTTTTATTATTTTTTGTTGTAGCGGCCTTAGTAATTAATCACACTCTGTGAAAATTTCATATGTCTACCTATTACGGTTAAAAAAAAAAACAGCCCTGTAACAGAAGGACGGACAGGGAGCCTTATATAGTAATAGGTTTTCCGATAACAGCCTTTGGATACGGAACCCTAAAAACGGTCTTTGACATATTATCCCAATTTTATTTGTTTGATATTTGATATATCTTCTTCGTCTTTTATTGTGGCTCCACCAATGTTAATCGATGATTTGCCAATATCAAGTATGAATAATCGGTAGCTAAGATGATCCCGCCGACGGTATCCTCTCAAATGCTCTAAAATAAAATATATAATTTCAGAAGCTATAATTTTAGTTGCTATAAATATTCATTTTCTATAAATTTAGGTCCTGTAATTTTAAAAATCTATAAATTTGTTTGATATATTTTTTTAAATCTGTAATATTAATTCCGCGGCAGCGGACGGCGAAGCGCCAGAAACTCATAAATACCTAAACAACCATCACTTGTTGATAACGGATATGATACCTATATATATATTATTTATAATAAGAAAGGAAGATTTTTATATATTAATAAATATTTCGCAAATAAACTGGAAAAAATATAGCAAATTAATCATTAGATAATTAAATGTTGTACCTTTTGATAATTTAGACATCTTGAAAATTATAGAAAACAATTTTAGATAAAACGAAAATTATAGCAAATTATAAATTAGATCATTTAATGTTATATATTTTGATAATTAGTGATTTTGAAAATTACGGATATCGATTTTAGACAAAAGAAAAATTATAGCAAATAAATAATTATTGAATGTAATTTTATATATTTTGATAATAGTGATGAAATTTACAGAAATCGATTTTAGGGTAAAAAAAAATTATAGCAAATGAATAATTATAGAACTTAATTTTATATATTTTGATAATAGTGATTTTGAAAATTACAGAAATCGATTTTAGGTTTAAAAAAAATTATAGCAAATGAATAATTATAGAATGTAATGTTATATCTTATGTACCTATATATTCTAAAATTATATCAGAACATTTTAGAGATATTGTAGGAGACCCCCCGCCGACTGTGATATATCTTATTAATCACAAACTAATCACAACTATCACAGTGCGAGCGGGATTAAACCGGTTTCCCCATCATGTCAACACTGAACGCGTGCGTCGGTCGCCATCTTTGATATATCTACAATTCTTACGGAACCCTAGTTTGGCTCACGCTTGACAGTTTTTTTTTATAATTTCAGTTATGAGCATGGCCACAGGTGCAGTTCTTAGCGGCATAACTGGTGCAGGACTTCTGCTTATTATCGTAGCACTTACTGAAAACTGCAGGGCGATGTTGGTAATATATATTCAATTTATTTTTCAATAGCTTTTGCCCGTGGGTATTCAGGATCTATTTCATCTTAAAATTTCAAACTTGCACTTGAAAAATGTGAATACACTAACAAGCACATCGATGCTGACAAGCAATATAAAAAAGCCACTTGCAAATTTGCCCAAATGGCGCTATTTGGTTTTTACATTGTTTAACACATTTAATTAAATTTGTTTTGTTTCTATTGGGTGTTTTTTAACCGTTATTAAATACACTTGAATGTTGCTTTGACTATAAAAAGCTATCTGGCGTGGTTTCGGAAATATTTCATGATAAGTTATTAGCTTTTTTATATTGCTCGTCAGTGTAGTTTAATTCAAGCAGTTTCATAGACAAATCTAAACACTGTTTGTTTAAACACAGACAGAAAAATAAAATTCTGAAAAATATTTATACATATATACATAAAAGTCACGCCTGTTTCCCAGAGAGGTAGGCTGCAGAGACCACGGATTTCCACTTGCTATGAACCTGACATATCTCTCAATTCTTAAATTTTACTTAAGTTTTCTTTCCCTAAAAACCTTTTTCTGTCTATTACAAATATTAAAAAAAAAAACAAATCGGTCCAGCCGTTATGGAGTGATGCGCTTAGCAACGAACAGCATTTAATTTTTATTTATATAGAATAGATTATATTATACATAATGGGGTTCAAATACCAAAAAGTTTATTAAAGATATATCTCTTCGACTGATCATCCTTCTGGTGACAAGAGGGATGCCTCCTTCCTCGCTCAACGAATCAGTATCGCGATTCAGCTGGGAAATGCAGCCAGTATTCTTGCCACTATTCCACGCTGACCTGGTTTATTTTTAATGTTTAAATAAATTTTAAGGTTTTTTATATTGTTGTGTAAATAAATAAAAAAAATTAAAAAAAAAAGATACTTAATTATATGTATACTACAATATATTTGCATATCGTCAAAATTAAATAAGTACTTAAATTTTCATTTCACTCCGCTATAATTTGTTGTTTTTAGGTGTACCTAATGGTGGCAGCTTTGATGTGGTTATCTATAGTTATGCTGGCGATAATACAGATAACCAGGTCGTGTTCGCGGTTTGGTGATGGTATGAATTACCTTTGATATGATAATATGTTGTTTCCGCCCCCGATTTAAATAATTTAATAAATTTGAAATAAATAGCTCCACGTCTCTTTTAAAACGACTTGAAAAAAAGGAGGAGATTCTCATTAGATCTTTTGTGTGTATGTTAACTCTATTACGTCGCCAATTATGAACCGATTTCATGGTTTACTTTTATAATATATTAATTTTATTTTGGTGAAAATTAGTTCAGTAGTTTTTATGGAATTTTGAAAAAACTGTTTTTTAAAGCAATGATTTACTTTTAGTATTGATTACGATGTTATTAACATAAATTAGCTTTTTAAAACAGTATACCGACTTCAAAAATTGTTCAGTGAAAAGCAAGAAATAATTGAATATTTCGTCGTTGAATTTAAAGACGGTTGGTGCCAAAAAAACTTTAAAAATAAGTTAATCTGTGCTCTATTTTCTACAGTTATGATTTCAGAAAATAAATTTGTCAATTTTACGGAACCCTGCGGTTCGTGAAACCGATTCACCCTTGGCGGTTTTTTTATAGTAATCAATTTGTGAGATTGCACAGAATGCTTTTAAAGGGATTAACTTGGCAGTAATACCTAGGTCGGGCTGAATAGTTTTGCCAACCGACGTTTTCACAAAAGTAGATGCTTACAAATAGAACCGTTTTCCGGATACTTTATTTTATGAAAGAAAAGTATTGGCTGAGTGCAATTAGTGCAAACTTAGGTTCAAGATAAAAATTCAAGTATTTTCCTGTTGGCCCTATCCCCATCATTTTTCTGGTATAAACTATTCCCAATTTCTCTGTAAATAATCCACCTGTGTTACTGTAATTTAGCATATAGATATTTATTGAATATATCTAAGTAAAATAGTTGTTATTTTCTCAATGGAATTTTTGGAATAGGAAATATGGGTGGTTAAACTTTGCCCCCGTTTTCTCTTTCACAATCTATCACAAAGCTCTTAATTTTTTTTAAAGCAATGTTATACCCATTACCCTTCAATTAAACGTCTTGGGTATTTTTGTAGCTTATTGAAAATTCAAAATAATAATTATTTTATTATTTTTGACCAATTAAAAAATCATAAAATATTTTTTATTTTAAATTTTCAATAAGCTACTAAAAACGCAAGACGTTTAATTGAAGGGTAATGGTATAACAGTGCTTTAAAAAAAATTAAGAGCTTTGTGATAGATTATGATAGAGAAAACAGGGACAAAATATTCCTTTATTTTACTACTCATATTTCCTATTAAAAAAATCAATTGAAAAAATAACGACTATTTCACTTATATATATTGAATAAGTAACTATATGCTAAATTACAGTGACACAGGTGGATTATTTACAGAGAAATTGGGAATAGTAATATCCCCATATAAATTATCGGGATAGGGCCCTTAATAGTGTTATTTCTGGGTACGCCCATGGTAGGAGAGACGGCAACATTTTTTTTTCTTCTCGGGTACCCTTACAGCTTCCAGGGTACCGTTTAGCCGTTGGATATTTGTGATGCTATACCTAACGAGTGTTGATGTATATTTAGATGGAAAAGCTCCTAACTTGGTACATAGTTGGGATCGAACCTTGATCCGTCTAGTTAATACCAGACGTCTTAACCACTCGGCTATTTAAAATTTCATAAACAGATAATCTCAAAGACCCCATAACTATGCCATAGACAAATAGCATCTACTCCAAATAAAAAACCTGTTCAAGTGTGAATAGAATTTGTTCCCTAAGAGGGTTCCGCCCGTACCGTTTTACGTATTGTACCGCAGTAATAAATTAAAAGATGACGGATGACAGCTAGTGCATGAGATCTATGAATGTTTTGCCTTGAATGAGAATTGAAGCGGGTCCTCCGGTTTGAAAACTTATGCTCTACGCTATTAAGCTATTAACTTAAAGGCCTTTTATGTTAGTAGCTAACAATTTGTATTGGTTTTCACAAAATATTGTATCTAATTTTCAGCTTCAAAAATCAAAGACGAGGAGCACAGACTCGTGAATATGGCGTGTGTTTGTGGCCTATTTACTTTCTTTGCAGCCAGTAAGTAATCACTACATAGTACTAGTTTTTCGCCTTGGATTCGCCCGTGGAAATTTTGTAAATGAGGAAAAACAGCATCCTCCATTTTTTTTATTCTTCACTTTACAGCTCACAGGAACCGTTGCCGGCCCCAGGATACCCAGTGGAAGACAAAATCTTCCTCATTTAGCCAATGATATTTTTTGAGGATACCTAACGAGTGGCCAGCTCTGTTGAGGTATGTAGATGGAAAAGCCTCTTTGTACGGTTTGTCGGATAATTTACATAGATTTTTTGTTATAAAGGCAACCCTCCATTTTAATTTATAAATGCATATACATATATTATAGTTTATAATGTGAAACATCTACTCAGCTCTCTACTTTCTTGTGTATGTGTGCATCAGTATAAATGTCGATATTCCACATCTGCCGGGCGTCCCGTGACGGCCACATTTTTTTAAATCAAATTTTGCCTAATGTCCATCTGAAATAAAGTAGCTTCATAAATATTTTTTCAAATCGGTGCAGTACGGTTCTTCTTAAAAACAAACAAACTTACCCTAAGTCCATCTTGAATATTATGTTCGCGCCCGCGTAGTACAAACTGCTGAACGGATTTTGTTGCGGTTTCCACTATTATATAGATTGATTCACCGGGTAAGTTCACGAGTATTAAACATGGACCTATCATGTTTAGGAGCTGAGCATTAACAGTATGAGTGAATCAAGTCGGGAAAAAAGTTAGTTCCGGCGAGTTTTCATGGCGTATGCTGTCTAATCCGTCAGAGATATAACAAAATTATGTAGGAAGGAATTGTGTAGAATGATCTACAAATAAGTCTAATAAATAAGTAGTTATAAGCGTATTTGTGTAGGTATTCAAATTGTTGTAAAGCTATATTTGTACACGTCAGTAATCCCATTAATATTATTTTTTTCTTTCATCACGGGTTGCCTTGCAGATAAACGCGAAAGTTTGTATGGATGTATGTTTGTTACTCAATCATTCCAGAACGTCTAAACGGATCTGCATGCAATTTAGCACAGAGATAGATTATAGTCTGGAATAGCACATGACTACTTTTTATCCCGGATAAATGTATGGTTCCCGTGGGATAGATTTGTTTTTGTTTTTCACGGGATCGACATGATTTCTTGCATAGTGGTAGTTTAGGGGTAAAAGAATGAAATATACTACATTTTACACCGCGAAAGCGGACGGGGGAGGGGCAAATTACAGCCACGGGATTATTTATTATTTGATTAATTTCTACGCGGGTGAAACCGCGGACAGAAGCTTGTAATGATATATTTTGAATTTTCCAGTATTATACTTCTTTACGTTTGTCGTGGTGCTAAGTTTCTACCACTTCAGGTACGTGCGTCGTGCAATACTCCTTCATGAAGCCGAGTGTGAAATTTGAATAGCTATGTGCACATATGAATTTTTGTGTTCGTTTTGATAGCTGAGGCGTTTATCTTGGTATATGAAGACACATATGTGGACGTAGTTTTTAATTTTGGTTCTATTTTGTAATTGGAAAATATAGAAATTTGTTTTATTTTTTGTTATTTATTTATCACTGACCTGACTAACATAAATTATGCTATGGATCTCAAGTTCGCAGCTGCTTCACAATACAGAATTAACCAGATTCAGAATGCCTGGGCCCGGGGCCGAGAATGTGCAACTCCATTCGATGCCGAGCAAATTGATGGGCGCGGCGGACCCATAGTTTTTGGCCTTCGAGTCGAAACGAAAATTGTCGCGGATATATAAGTAGGTATGCTAACCCCACCGTTGTTCCGTTTTGGGGTGAAAGAAAAACAAACCAACACTGCACTTTCGCATTTATAATTGTAAAATAAAAGTCCACACTTTCCACAATATTGTAAGAGAAATTGAGCAATTTGCTGGGTGGGGAAATACAGTACACGGATTTGAGCGGACATTCTCGGGTCGGGTGTTCCTTGGCTGTACATTGCGCGGACTCGTCGTTTTTGACCTTCGGGTAGAAGGTCCATTTCAAAAATTACATGGGCGCAGCCGGGGCAGAAAATTAATCTATATATCTACCTACTATTAATAAAGCTGATAAGTTTATTTGTTTGAACTCGCTAATCACTGGAAATTCCATTCGGATTTAAAAAAATATTTTTGAATTTGATAGCCCATTTAGGCTATATAACATCACGCTACGACCCAAAGAAGCTGAGCAGTGACCATAAACGCGGGTACAACCACAAGGCACAGCTGTTTTTCATGTCAAAGTTTTGTACAAGAGTAAAATGACGAAATGGGGGTTTAGGGGAGGGAGGGCATGCAGGATGTGGGGGTTAACGGTACAATATTATTTTTGTCATAATTTACTCTTGTGTTAGGTTAGATTTCATACAAGTGGAATTTATATTAATTTAATATATTTTGGGGTAACCATTAAATATATTTTTTATTTTAATGCTCCTTAAATTTTTTATATAGGTAAGTACCGATATAATAATTTATTTGGCTGATAACATAGAGCCACACGGTTCTACGCGCGCGCGACTCCCCAAGTATAGAGGCCATAGCTTAAGGGCCGTCTCCACAAGCGAGAGAATCGCGGCGATAGTCTCGTCCGTGCCACCAAATTCGATACAAACTCTATGTGCCAATCTCCACAGGGCGACACTATCGCCTATAGTTTGTATGGCACGGCGAGACTATCACCAGTACAAAACAGTATGTCATTTTTGGGGATAATTTCTTATTATCAAGAGGTACGACAATATTTTGAACGGATTTATTAAATAATAGTTTTCTGCCCTGGCTTATTAGCCTATGGAAAAAATTAAAATGCAAAACGAGCCTCGTTAAAAATGTATCATTAAAAAAAAAAATTTATTGAGCCTGCGGGCTACGTTGCCCCCAAGTTCATACAAATATTGATTAATCTTCCGATAATATCCAACTGAATAACCTTATCACCGTTTTCAAATCGGTCCAAGAAAACAAAAATCTTTTCTGGTCATATTCATAAACACATTTTAGAAGCGTTTTAGTTAAAATATGTTTTGTCACTCTCTAACAAATCTGTCATTACAAATAATAGAAAGAAACAAAACACATTCTAAAATGTGTTTATGAATTTGGGGGAATCTTTATTATTAGTTCTTACTTATAGATATACGGTCTTATTCATAAAAAGTTATTGAAGCTTTATTAGCCTGTTATAAGACAGATCCCGAAAATCATTATTCATAAACGTTCAATAGTGCTAAAACGTTCAATAAGTTCTCAATAACGACTTCATAACTTATAGAACGATGGATCCTACTTTAAACCTCTAATAGGCAGAAAACATGGCGGATTTTAGACGTACAGCTGATTTTTGATTTACGCTCGCGGTGCCACGGCTCTTTACTCATGTAGTAATAGGATATTACAGGTATTAAACATGTACCTATTATGTTTAGGAGCAGCGAAACTTATAATGACCTATAAAAAAATCATATAAGAATATTTACGTAGTAATATTCACTTGTTGTAAACCCATACTGTAATCTGTACCCGTGCGAAGCCGGGGGCGGGGTCGCTAGAACGTAAATAATAATAAATTAATAGCAAAAAAAGGAACGGTCTTTTCCCTTCAAAAAAAAAATCGTTTGTTTATGTGATAGCACTCACGCCGTAAAGCAAGCCGCAAGGTCTGACCACAGATTAGATATATTTACTGTGCCACAGAGTACCTGCAGATTTGATAGAAAACATGTGTTTTTTGCGTTTTTTGGGCGTTTTGTCTATGGATTCTACAGAACGACAACATAATAATGTTAAACTTGTCATATAAAGTCATTTTTGTTATGAAAGGTTTATTGCTCAGATTAATTGATCTGAGGTTTATTGAGTGTTTATGAATAGATAATTGAAGGTCATAAACCTCTAATAGGGGATTTTTATGAATAAGACCGATAGATTATTAATTTGACCAATTTGCCATGGTGTTAGTTGATGATAAGATTAAATTGAAGACGATCTATCTCCGGAATGTTAATTAAGTTTAAGTTTGTACCCTATATCAACAATGGTGAGCAAAATGGATAATTATCACTTATAGGATTAGGATGAACTATCGATTTCAACCAAAGTTATCGGCTAAAAGAGGAAGACTTGATTTTAGCATTATAATTTACATTTTACACGGTTTTAGTATTTTTTTCTGTAGAAACAATTTACATTTATTTGAAACTAGCTTAACGCAATGATTTCGCCCGCGTGGTGTCCATATTAACTTTGAGTTCATACCAAAATCCTATTGAAAAAAGCACTTTCAGTTTTTCCCGAATTTTCCATTTCCTTTCTTTTCCTATTAACCTTGTGCTGACAATTACTAACACAACAAAAAAATTAGCCAAATCGATCGAGCCGTTCTCAAGTGATGATCTTTCATATGCGGCTATTGTTTTTTATTTATATAGATTCGAAAAAAGTATTAGATGGCCATGCACATTTGCACAAGCCAATATGAATCTAATTGCATTTAGATATGGCTCAATTTGCGTTGACTTTCAATCACATAATCGGCAGTATTTTGTTTCTGGCCATACATTTTGCCCACTGAGTGGGCAGTACGAGGATCTGAGCGGGGGAGGTAAATTTCGTGAAAAGTGAGAAAAGCCTGATACAGGCATAGAATTATGATGGATTTTTTTTATTTTGGTTCTTATACCTTGCGGCTTGGCCAGAGACACAAGTAACATTGTCTACATTCAGCGAGTCACTAATAAGCCTGTCGCTGTACTTGCGAGACTAGGAAATGTCACTTCTTAGTGATTTTTCCAAAAAAAATGTTTCACAAAACATGGTCACCTTACAAGAAAACTGTCAATATAATAATAGAAGCGAGTATTTTTGGTAGAGTTACTGAGATTTATAACTGGCTCTGCGGAAAATTTATTATGTAACAAGTACCTACTTGGAAAATATTCTTTTGGAAATGGACGAGTGGTCAGATTTATTAGTTTCTTTTGGTTGAAATTTTCAAAATGGCCTTTAATTCGTTTTCCTTATTATTATTTTTTCCATGGGCAAAAATTCCAGCTCCCCCTCTGAATATTGGTTGGCTCCCCATGAATCTTGGAGTCAAACCAGAATTTATGGTTTCAAGTGTCATAACAACTCGCGCGCTGAGAATTCCGTATCATTTGTTCGGTATTTTAGGTTTTCCTGTAAACTGTAAGAAAGGCCCTAATTCCCTACATTTTCAAAATTTTAGACTTCGGACGGAGATAAAGGAGGCGGGGGAACGGTCAATTTTCGTATATTTTCTTTAATATAATTTAAACTATGCATTTTAAAATGCTAAAAAAAAATTTTGTATTATATTATAACGAGCCCTTTCATATGATGTAACACGATGTATTTAAAAAAAATTAAAGTTCTAATTTTCCCCCAAAATCAACCCCTAAAATCGAAATTCGATTATTTACGCTCTACGGCCGTGATTGGGTCTCTATTTATGTACCAAGTTTCAACTTTCTTCGTCTAGTAGATTTGGAGAAAATAAGCTGTGACAGATGGACAGACACAAAAGTGATCCATTTTTTCATCGAAAATCTACGGAACCCTAAAAAGTGCTATGAGCATTAAATTATTGTTTTATTTTATTAACTACAGCCGTCTGTCGACTGGAGGAGACCCTCTGAGCAAGAAGCACTTTGTACAGATGATCAGCGTGGCCATATAACGAAGGAACGCAGCAAGCATACTCGGAACCTTGAGCACATCGTCTAGGGTAGACAATAAAAAATTGTAACCTTTAATTAAAAATTAAGTATAATAAGTATTTACACTACATAAATAATAAATAAATAAAATATTAATAAATACATAATGAGAAGGCATTTCCGTAGGTTTTCCCCCACGGCTTCGCGGGTCTTGAGTTCATACAAATATTAAATAGAAAAAAGCATTTTTCTCGAATTTTTCAATTTTCCTTACAACTTTTCCGAGCAACTTTTCAAAATCGGTCCAGCCGTTCTCAAGTGATGCACACGAACGAACAGCATTTAATTTTTTTTATATAGATACTTTTAAAAGCGATAAATGTTTGTTACATATTTGTTTGCACTGCAAATCGATATGTAATTCATTCCCTAAAAGCAATATGGTAGCAATATTTTATAAATACGTTCAAAAACGGCTGGGATGTGGTGATAAGCTTGGTAATCTGTCAAAACGCAAATTGTCTGAGAATCTCTTAACATCCGGTGTAATACTCCCTACAACGATTTCGTCGACGAGTTATACGTCGAGCTCTACAATACTTACCTAAGATGTGATTAGACCACTAGCGAGAGCGTTGACTTGAAACCGGGAGGTGCCGAGTTCAATTCTCACACTTGCCAAAAATGCGGAGCACCCATATTTCCTATTCAATAAAACCCATTGAAAAAATAACAGCTATTTCACTTAGATATATTGAATAAGTAACTATATGCTAAATTACAGTGACACAGGTGGATATTTACAGAGTTTGGAATAGTTTATTCCAGAAAAATTTTGGATATAGGAGCCTTAATCTTGACGGGTTGCTTTACGGCTCCCGGAACCGTGTAATCAGCCCCATGTTACCCACCGGAAGATGAGGTATTCCTCTTTTAGCCGATGGTATTTGTGACGCTACATACAGCAGCATAAATCTATATTTTGTGGGATTTTCTGAAAAAAATATTGAATACATAAACTGACCATCACGGCTTTCATAACTTACTGCGTGACCAGAGACACTATGTTAATAAAACTTCTAAGATAAATATACACTATGTTGCAAAAAAAAAACGAGCACTTAAAATATATTGTAGTATATATTTAAATAATTTATATATATGTATTCTATGTTCTGAATGTTGTTCCATGTTTAATTACGCGTGCTGGCCACTAATAATGAACATTCCAAATTTAAATTTCTACGTTTTATGACAAATATTCTCTAATTTTGTATTTAAAACGCCAACTAAACGCGGCATTTTTTCTCAATATTATCGTCAATTGTGTTATTATTAAAAAAATATTCCTTAGTTTCACGAATTTATTGATGAATAGAAGTAGTGCACAAGTACACAGTTTCATTACGATATGGACAACGCAATATTAGCTAGTAAAGCCGTCACTCTTCTCGATGAAGGTTTAGACTAATGTTATGTGGCACGGCGGCTTGGAATTACACGTTCTAAAGTTCAATGGATTTGGAAGAGGTTCCAAGAGACTGATTCTCTCTGTAGAAGGCCTGGTTCTGGCAGAAAAAGATGTACGGAGCAGAGGGATGATCGATTCCTTGTCAGTCAAGCTCTTAGAAATCGACGAAAATCTTACAATTATCTAAAAACCACCTACAAGAAGTGAGATTGGTGAGAGTTAGTAAATAGATTGTACGGAGGACACTTATCGAAGCAGACATACATTCTCACAGACCCGCTAGAGGACCAAAATTACTCCGTGGGCATCGCGTAGCAAGACTAAGATTTGGGCAAAATTTGTTACTATGGACAATTGAGGATTGGGGTAGGGAGGGTTCTGTTTTCCGATGAGGCCCGTATATGTCTACATGGTGAAGACAGACGTCGGAGAGTACTGAGAAGACAAGGTGAACGTTATGCCGACGTGTGCTTTGAAGAGGTTACACCATACGGTGGTGGATCCTTAATGTTCTAGGCAGGAATAACTTCTGAAGCTCGTACGGAGTTAGTTTTTTGCCAAATGGGGCACTTAATGTACATCACTATATCTCAGAAATTCTCGTTCCACATGTGCAACCTGCATTGGTTGTTATGGGAGACAGGTCCATTTTTATGGATGATAATGCTCGTCCTCATCGTTTCGTTGCAGTATCCGCATATATGAAGGAGGTTGGGATTCCTCGATTGGATTGGCCAGCGAGGAGTTCCGACCTCAACCTTATAGAGCATCTATGGGACGTACTAAAACGCCGGGTACGAGCTGTAACTCCAGCTCCACAAAATCTCACAGAGTTATAAACTGTGATTCAGGCTCAATGGGAACTGATACCACAATAAACCATAAGAAACCTGATGAATATGAGAAAAAGAATGGCAGCTGTCATAACTGCGAGAGGTGGTCATACTCGATATTGATTTTTGTGTAGGTTCATTTAAAAAAGATTAATTAAAAAAATAATTTTAGTTTAATTTGTCACTTCATACTCATTAAAATTACTTAATAAAATGGTTTTTCATTTTTTTATTCAATTTACCTCAGATTTCTACTTGTGATGATTAAAAAATGTAGAAATTCGATTATAATATGTTGAAACATCATAAATAATAATTATTGAAACATTGTTAACTTCAAAATATAATGATAACCAATTAAGTTTTAAGTGCTCGTTTTTTTTGCAACATAGTGTATTTAAGAGAATACTACATCTTTCTTCTAAGGCCCCTGTCTAACTGGGCGAAACTTGGTTATAACAAATTGCTCCCTAGCCACATAGTATGGCAGTGTGGTGTCAAATGTTTATATAAATATTGACATATCATATCCATATTTATACCAGAAACTAGTCTTCTCGTGCCTGGCTTCCCCCGTGGTTATTTTCGAACAAAATAAAATTACTCAGGGATATCGTAGCTTTCTATTCGTGAAAGAATTTTTAGAATCGGATCAGTGGTTTGAGAGATTCCCCCCTTAAATACAAACTTACAAACTTTACCTCTTTATAATATTAGTAATAGACTGATGAATACTGAAGTAATGAGTATAATAATTGCCTTTTAGAAAAAAAGTGTACCGACTTCAATTATGCACTGAAAAGTGTGCTTCCCGAAAGCAAATGCTCAAGTCACTATAAAAAACCAAATCGCTTAAATTGTGCCAAAAAAAACATTCTAGATTTCTCCAGGATCCCATCTACAGATCCTAACCTGATGACCATGGGACCACCTGGAAAGTATATCCTTTCAAACAAAAACATCCAAATCGGTCCAGGCGTCTTCAAGTAATCGGGGAACATACATAAAAATAAAGATCCGACGAATTGAGAACCTCCTCCTTTTTTTGAAGTCGGTTAAAAAAAAGAAATTACTCTTTACGAATCCGAATGTATCAATGACGTTTATGAATCATTACGCCTTTTATCTTATGTGGGGTAGACATCACACACACCTCTCATCGATTTTTAGCCCTCAATGAATATAGTCGGCATTTATTTTTAACCGATTTAAAAAAGGAGGAGCTTAGGTTCTCAATATATCCCGGTGGCATAGGATAATTATACCATAAATAAAATGCAGAGGCGCAGACAAAGTCTAGTATTGAGAATATTGATCACTGAAATTTATTTTCTAGCATCATAAATAGGTATCTAAAATTAGGCTTTATCATTTTAAAAATTCAGTTTTCCACGATCAAGTTTTTCATATGAGATATTTTCTTTTATTTTTCCACATGTCCTCGTGATAATATCAATAGGAATTTTCTTCGTGCACTTAGCACTTTTCCACGCTTTTTAAAAAAAAACTTGAATTAAGTAGGTATACCGCTAGGTTGATGCATGCAAGAAATACTTTTGTTATAAGTAGGTACCAAAACATTTTCGATTTAAAAAATAAATCTATAAAGAAACTGAAAAAGTAGAACTGTACCTACTAAAATGCATTATGATTTCAATGTTTACAGGGCAGCTACCGCGCCCGTCTTCATTTACTACACCTGCAAAAAGGAAAACGTGCGGACGTAGTTTTTCACTGTGTCAATAATATACTAAAATTTGGTTTAAATTAGATAATATTTAGGGGCAGCAAAACGTTTTGTCCGTTTATATGGAAACATCCTCCTAAATAGAAAAAAATCGTCAAATAGGAAGACTGTAGCTGTAGCTGATTGCACATGTTTTAACGATTTTGAATGCGGACCTGAATTTTGCTGAGTGATATAAAATGCGATCTTGTCATACGATAAACTTTTCAATTTCCTTCAACATAGTTGTATAAAGGCTGTAAAATCCGTCAAGTTTCCGGGATCAATCCGTGTTTGGTTTATGGTGGGACGGAATTAAAAATAATGAAGTCATTTTCAATGAAAAATGGAACAAATAAGTAATTTGTTTGCGATAAAAAATTTTTAAACATCCAACTCAACTCAACAATATACAGAAGATTGTACCAACAATGCTTCATGCTATTTCTTGGCTTTTAACAAAATTAAATAAGCAAATAAAACCCGTTGTTTAAGCAAAAGAAATTGAAAATTTAGCGAACCGAATACTAAAATAAAGTCTCTAAAACGTACCCCCGCTAATCAGCTACATTCTACTCAATTTCAATGAAAATTCTTTGATTATATTTTAAACTCTATTTTCTAGCTGTTAAAGTTCTAATTGTCACAAAAGATTTATCTCTGATGTACAGAGGAGCTAATCGGGCTGATCGTTGTGCCCTCAATCCGTCTCGCCGCGTCGATACGAGATTAGTGATGTTTCGTAGAGCTGTTACACGATAGAAATTATCGATAAATATATGCAAACACATTATTGCTTTGGAGCAATATATATGGGTATCAAAGACAAGTACATAGTACAGACTTGTAAGTATTCATTTTCGATAGGTACAAATATTTTGCTCGTTCTGAGAATCGAACTCGAGACTTCGATGGATGGGATCACTAGCCACTAGTTACTTTAAGTTAGGTTAACTTAAATAATTTTGAAGAATGTGATGTTTTGATTTGATGTTATGAGGCTTTTGACGATCGGTGCACATTACAAATTAGGTTCCAAATAAGTGTATTTGTCAAAAGGTTCATCTTATTTGGCGGTAATTATACATCATATTTTTTAAGTACATGCAAATATCAGCAGATAACACAAGAATTTAGCATAGGTAAAACTTGATTTATTATGGCTTATTGACCAATAAGCCACTAAAATAAAACGGGTATTTTTGTTTTGTAGTTATCATACAGAAAGACTGACATGGGAAAAGTCATTACGTAGTACATAATATTCATTACTTTCTCAACAGAACTGCCTACTTTAGTATGTCTTCGTTTATAAGAAGCATTGTAGGTACTAATAATGCTAATCAAAACTTATGTCGATTTTTCCATAACCGTATTTATATTATTGGAGTGATTGCGAACTACAAAGCCATTTTATCGATATCGATATTAATATAATACATCATACCACCCATCACTAGGTGTTGTAGATAACAGTAGCTAAACGGGAAGAATCTTCACCGCGAATTCAAGTATCGGTTGGTTTGTACAAAGCCGTATCTTTATATACTCATAGCTTTCTGCCCCGGCTTCGCTCGTGAATTTTTTTGAAATGTGACATTAGAATTTCTATCTCTGTGCAAAAAACGCTCGTTGATCCGTATTGGCGTGAAAGAATGAATGATGTATGATGAATATAAAAAAGCGAAAGTCATGATCGTTACAATTGGCAGTCGATTGTCTCTGCCTACCCCTCTTGGGATGAAAGGCGTGGTAATAAATAATATAGATAGAGTTGGTTTTCGAAGTAGATATGGTCAAGAAATGCTTTATATAAAATTTCAGACCAGCGGCCCTATTCTCTATCTAAGGTTTTTAAAACCTATCGACACCAATGTCAATAGCATGTCGTTCTACATTGAAACCACCTCGAAACCACATCCTAAACATTCGTGTCAAACAGCGTTTTCTAGAAAACCATGGTAAAAACTAAAAATGGCATGGGCTTAGTGAATGCCAAAACAAGCACAATAAAACCATAATTAGAGATGTTCTAAAGTTATGTGCAAATGTTGTGTGTTGTGTAGGTAACAAAATAATGCAAGCGAAGTCAGGGACAATCTCTAGTACCCCAATAATTTTCAAAATGTCCCTTATTACGAGCTCGACCTACATTATGTTTGTTATTTGACACAGTAACAGGTAAACTGTAGCATTTGATGGCCCGGTCTACAATTTCAAGCATTCTGAAGCCATTTCGTCCTGAAATTCGGTTTGCTCTAAATGAAATTTGAATACCTAAAGAAGATAACCATTTAACAAAACAATAAAACACAATATCACGGCCTCTATGACTTGCGGCGTGATCAGAGACAATGGCAACAATATATTAATTTTTTAGATTTTTATTGTGAAAATTCGTATTTCAATGCTATGTCATGTCATGGCGACCGACGCACGCATTCCGTCGTGACATGATGGGGAATCCCGTTTAATCCCGCCCGCGCTGTGTTAGTTGTAATTAGAACATAAATCGCAGTCAGCGGGATCATCTTAGCTACCGATTAATCGGCATATTGATACCTACTATAACGGATATAAAACTTGACATTGGCAGAATCATCAAAATGCTGATCACGAAAAAGAATAGAATATAATAGACCCTCATTTCGATTCTGCTGTCAACTTCATAATTAGAATATTTACCAAATGGGAGTAGATAAAATTCTCTTTGATACAACATTTTGTAAGTCAAATATTTTATTGTTATTTTTGATATCCATCTTCTGTTCTTTCTTCGTAACGGTCCCAGGGTACCCAGCGGAAAACCAAGTTTCCCTCTTTATGTCGATGGTATTTGTAAGGCTATACCTAACGAGTGGCCAGTTTTTTTATCCAATGCTTCGGTTATGTTATCCTCATTTTGTATATAAAACAAAGGATATCTATGAAAAATAAAATAAATAACCAAATTACAAGCTCGTTCTGACATTTAAATTTAGAAAATTCACACCCACTCGTTTCGGTTTTATGAGAGATCATAAATTTATCTTGAATCGTGAACAACCGGGAAAGACCTTAACACAATTTCATTTCACTTTAATTAAAATAATGAACAAGACGCATCCTGCGTCGATAGCATAGTGGTTAGGTACAGAGTTTTACACCTGGACGTCTCTGGTACATAGTGGACAACATTCGAAACATGATTTTTGTCTCATACAAATTAGATGATTCGTTTTTCCAGTTTTGCGCTATAACTGCATGTGCTAGGCTCGAAATTAAAATTGATTATTATAAAGTTTCTTATGGAAAGAAAATAACCAATACACTTAAGTTTTATGAAGCCTTGAAAATCCTCAATTTCACGCGTATTTTAGCCAAGTTTGCGACTCGACATACCTACTTTAAGAATACACTAACTAGAATTTGATTATTCTAATAGTTTGCATATTGGTCTATCTTATCTTATCCTTGTTTACCTTATCGATTTTATTAGTAGTCCATCTCGCTCACATCTTTCTATGGATAAAATAAGCCGCGCGTAAAACTGAGTTCGTTGCGCTGTGATCTATGAATTTTTTTAATCCATTAAAATTTGAGTTCATAATGTAGGAAGTTATTGCCGCAAAATACGTAAAACTTTCGTGTTTGGGAGGGATACAGTTCTATGCAGAAAATTGGGAACATTGTTTTAATATATCTAGCTACGCCTAGGTATAACTATAAACGCCGTGATGGTGTGTGCATGCAGTCAATACGTCTAAATTATCATCAAAGAGAACTCCAAAGCCAAATCAAATATCTCATTAGTTAAGTCAAACATGACATTTGTAGTAAATGACAAATAAACTAAAGCACACCCTTAAGTGTCTCGTTTTATTTATTACGACTTATCTAATAGTTGATTCTATTTGGTTTTTAGAATACATTGCTGGTTGGTCTAATAATTTCGAATCGAAAAAAATGGGTCTCCTACATAATCTCTAAAATGTTTCGATATAATTTTAGAATATATATGTACATAAGATATAAAATTACGTTCTATAATTATTCATTTGCTATATTTTTTTTAAACCTAAAATCGATTTCTGTAATTTTCAAAATCACTATTATCAAAATATATAAAATTAAATTATATAATTATTCATTTGCTATAATTTTTTTTACCCTAAAATCGATTTCTGAAATTTTTAAAATCACTATTATCAAAATATATAACATTAAATGATCTAATATATAATTTGCTATAATTTTCGTTTTATCTAAAATTGTTTTCTATAATTTTGAAGATATCTAAATAATCAAAAGGTACAACGCAAGGTTGTTTAGCTAGTTTTGAGCTTCTGGCGCTTCGCCGTCCGCTGCCGCGGAACGCTCGCTTCGCTCGCTCGGCTTGCGCTCTATTTTAGCACTATTCGAACCACGCTCGTCGCTTCGCTCCTCGCTAACCTATTTTTATTTGCAAATTAGGGGAATAGGAATCGAAAATTACTGCAACAGGTTAAGATTAACAAAAACTACTGTAAATTTTAATATGTAATAGTACTTATTTAAACTGATTTCAATATAGAAAATTATTTTTTATGCTTATATATTTGTAAATGTATATAGAATGAAGTTATACTTTAAAAAATATAGTGAGTACAATTATTTTATCAATCCATTAGAGCAACTGATATTATAGATTAATAAATTTATAGAAAATGAATTTATATATTTAGAAAATTATAATAACTGCAATTAGAGAAAAGTAGCCATTAGTTCAATTGAAATTAGAGATTATAAAAATTATAAGACTTGAGATTATATATTTTCAAAATTATAGTAACTGCAATTATAGAAAAGTAGCCATTAGTGCAATTGAAAATAGACATTATAAAAATTATAGGACTTGAAATTATAGATTTTGAAAATTATGGGAACTGCAATTATAGAAAACAATACGTTATAGGAATTAATATTATAGATTTAAAAAATTATATCAAACACATTTATAGATTTTTAAAATTACAGGATCTAAATTTATAGAAAATTAATATTTATAGCAAATAAAATTATAGCTTCTGAAATTATATATATTTTTTTAGAGCATTTGAGAGGATACCGAAAAAAATATCTATTTATCATCACGCCTTTTATCCCAAGAGAGGTAGGCAGAGACAATCGAAAGCCATTTGTTACGATCCTGACATACCTCTTTCGCTTCTTTTATATTCATCATACCTTTCATACATGCTCGTCGATTGTGTGTACTTTTAATATTTCCTTCGATCACTACATTTTTTTATATGTCCAATAAAAGTACCTACATCTAGGTCGTCCTCTGCCAGCATTTCCTTTCACTTCAGTCACATAAATCTTTTTAGCCAATCTTTCATCCTTCATTCTTTCAAAGTGTCCAAACCAGCGTTAACTACTTTTCTTCATTTTAGTCACAACATCATCTTTTACACCGCATTCTTCTCTAATGACATTATTCCGGATGCGGTCAATACGCTTTATATCACACATTCTACGTAATAAATGCAGTGGAAATGTTTTATTATTTATTTATTTATTTTTAAATACTTTCTGCCTAATGACATTAAATTACTGCATGAAAATAAGTGAAGAAGAAGAATCATTTTAAATCTAAATTGACAAAATGACTCCTAGAACATTGCTGATATGTGTCAAAAAACTGCACATCGAAATTGTTGAACATTATTTTGTTGTTAGAGGCAAAATATATCTAATTTTTGCACGCAGTTCTGTTGCAGGCGCATCACAGCGCAACGAACTCAGTTTTACGCCCGACTTATTTTGAAAGATGTAAGCGAGATGGAATAAGATCAGGAGAAATTACGATTTCTCAACAAGACCTGTCTTGCAATAATACACGAAATGTACTTCGGCTGTATGAGTATCATACAAAGACTATTAGAAAATATTAATTTTCTTAAAACATATGAAATTCTCTATGAAATAAACGAAATGAAATTTAGAAAGTAATAAATATATTCGAGTCGCTAAGTTGGTCAAAAATATGCGAAAAATTGAATGCTTTCAGGGCTTCATAAAACTTATGTGTAACTGATTTAGCATATTTTATGTCGTTTATATCATGTTTAATATATCAATCTTTAGAAATCAATTTTAATTTTTAAACTTAAGAAATATAGTTACAGCGTAATTTACATATAGCTACAGCATGTAATTAGTATGGGACAAACGTTATGAGAGAAGAGCTATTCTTGCAAATAATACATAAATTTAAATTTCGTCGTCGTCAGAAAACGCTTCTTTATTAATTAATAGTCTAACAATTTTAATTTTATATATTTATTATAAAACGAAGTACGTCTGTCTGTCTGTGCTCCTTTTACGCAAAAACTACTGAACGGATTTTGTTGCGGTTTCCACTATTAGACAGGTTGATTTACCGGGAAGGTTTACAAGTACTAAACATGAACATATCATGTTTAGGAGCTGAGCATTAACAGTATGAGTGAATCGGGGAAAAAGTTAGACCCAGCGAGTTTTCATGGCGTATGCTGTCTAATCTGTCAGAGATATAAAACAAAATGAGGTAGGAACGAATTGTGTAGAATAAAATGATCTACAATAAAGTGCGCAGTACCATATACCTATCTCTAATAAATAAGTAATTATAAGCGTATTTCTATAGGTGTTCAAATTATTTATATTATTATAAGGTATTTTATAGTTGCTTAACTACCTTTTAGGCACAGTCTGCACCCGGCCAGGCCAGCAATGTACATTAAAACCTAAATATAACCACACGGTTTACGATTAGACTATGTAATAACTATTCTCAAATTGTACATGATTTGTGTGGGTACCTGAGTGTCACGCCTCTCATTAGGGACTTCATTATTGCTCTTGGGGAAATTACTTGGTACTAAATGGCCATAAATACGGTAATAAAGACTCTAGATTATGATATTCATATACCTGAACGAATACTTTTTTATCTTTAAGAGTAAAATGTTGTGAGTAAAATGAAGAAAAGTAATTTACGCTGGTTTAATGAAGGATGAAAGATTGACTAAAAAGGTTATATGAACGTATAAAAATGTATTGATTGATGGTAATATTAAAAGTACACACAATCGCCGAGCATGTATGAAATGTATGATGAATATAAAAGAAGCGAAAGAGGTATGTCAGGATCGTCACAGACAGACAGACAGACGCCTAGTACTAACCTCTGTACCACTGTATTTTTCTGTCGTTTTAGTGTCGAAACAACTTTTACATTATATGATGATTATGCTAAAATACAAACATAATAATTATAATTGGAAACACGATATTCCCGCAAGTTAGACGTCCTAAATCGCCTTTCCCATTTAAAACAACACAATTAACTATTTATCTAGAGCTCTGTCTGATTACTGTACTCCAGAGGTTCTCAACTTATTTTGTCTACCGCCCACTGTGAAAATCAATTATTTTTCAGCCCCCCCTATTTTTTTTACTTTACCACATTTTAAAAATCACAATGAAATTAATTACTTTAATTTATATATAGTGTGCTATATTAGTTTTCTGGGCCCCTTACCGCCCCTCCTCTAGGCCTCCAGCGCCCACAAGGGGGCGTTATCGCCCACTTTGAGAAACACTGCTGTACTCTATGAGTGATTATTGATTTGACATTATGGATGTCCTTAGTCTGTGGTGCTACCCCTTTTATTACCCTTAAATGCCGTGAATATATTGAAGTGGATATATTACAATTTAAAATATTCCACCAGCATCAGGGAAATAGCAGCTGTCAGTTATGAGAGTGGTTCTCCGTATAAAGTGATCGTTTAAATAATTTTGCCGTTTGTAAGGGCGGTTGGGACGGTGCCACTTGTTACTACCAAATGTACGTCAGAGAGTGTGCTTAAAAAATATCGACCAACAAAGTCTATCTATCTATCATCACGCCTATCATCTCATCCCAAGAGGGGTAGGCAAGACAATTTGTTACGATCCTGACATACCTCTTTCGCTTCTTTAACCGACTTCCAAAAAAAGAATGAGAAGGTTCTCAATTCGGATCGTTTTTTTATTATCTATGTATGGACATCGATTACTCCGCCAGTCGTAAATCGATTTTGATGATTTCTTTTTTAATCGGCAGATAATTTTCCGGATGACTAAATCCATTTTTATCTCATAGAAATCGGTTCATTAGTTTTTCAGAAATTTAAAAAAAAACTGACTATAAATTTTTCTTAATATCTTGATGAAGTATGTACCGATTTTGACGACTTATTTTTTTAAGGATATAATAATTTCTCGACATTATCTCACAGACATATGACGAAAATCGGTTCAGTAGTTTTCAGAAATTCAGTAATTTGCCTCTTTTTTTCTACATTTTATTTGGACTTTGGCACTTTAAAGGCCATGTCAGTCCTGTTGAAAATAAAATAATTTGACTCTGTTTACTGCCGAAAATAATATCAGAGAAAATTGGAAAATGGGGGAAAACTCAAAGTGCTTTTGTATGAATTCAAGACCAAAATAGGAGATAAAGGTTAATATGAATGACACAAACGAAACCGGGGCGGAAAGATTTTTAAGAATAAAATTTTAAGTAGGTAACAAAAATTAACTTTTGGGATATTTAACAGCACAAATCGTTTTATTTTTATTTTAATATTGATCATTTGCATCTATATCTAACTAACTTTCAACACCGAGGCCCATATTAAGTTAATTCATACAAACATCCCATAGATAAAAGCACATTCAGTTATTCCCGATATTTCAAATTACAAGAAGTGGAAAGATAGACAAAGAAATTGAAAGGAGAGTGAAAGCGGGAAGAAGGTATTTGGTGGACTAAACAATGTATGCAGAAATACACAACTTACAACTAAAAGTAAAATGAACATACATAATGCTGTTTTAGTTCCATCACTTACTTATGGAAGCGAGACTTGGGTATGGAATAAGAAGCATGAAAGTAAAATAAATGCAGTGGAAATGCGGTCTTTACGTAGAATGTGTGATATAAAGCGTATTGACCGCATCCGGAACAATGTCATTAGAGAAGAATGCGGTGTAAAATATGATGTTGTGACTAAAATGAAGAAAAGTAGTTTACGCTGGTTTGGACACGTTGAAAGAATGAAGGATGAAAGATTGACTAAAAAGGTTTATATGGCTGAAGTGAAAGGAAATGCTGGCAGAGGACGACCTAGATGTACTTTTATTGAACATATAAAAAATATGTTGGTCGATAGAAATATTAAAAGCACACACAATCGCCGAGCATGTATGAAAGGTATGATGAATATAAAAGAAGCAAAAGAGATATGTCAGGATCGTAACAAATGGCATTCGATTGTCTGTCTACCTCTCTTAGGATGAAAGGCGTGATGATAGATAGATAGATATTCATTTTGTAATAATTGTAATAGCGACATATATAGGAACGAGTCAATGTTTCGTTCGTTTTACTTCTAATTATTTTAATTTCGTGTAGCGACAGGCTTGCCTTCAACTCGCTAAATGTAGACACTGTCTGTGGCCTTGCCGCAAAGTAAAAATGCCGTGATGTACCTTTTTTAAATAAAACATTAATAAATTCCCTCCTTGAACCAATAACAGGGCTTGTATCTAACAAACCGTTTAAATATTACAAAACCATAACGATCTGCGGTACCATTCATATAATATTTAAATATAAATTTAATATTAAACAGTTAATCAAAATGAAAGTAAAATATAACACAGACTTTATATTAAAATTAAATTTTCCATTTGGCAAATTTAATTAACATTTTCTATGAATTTATTGTCGAAATATACAAATACAATAAAAATAATGTCTGTCTGTGTTTTAAAAATTAATGTGTGATATCATGATAAAGAACGCCTGTAAATTCTTCAAACTGAGTACACTAAAATAGAGTACTCGGTCAAAGTCCAGTTGTTGTATTTGTTGATAAAAAGAGAATATAAGAAAAAAATATAAAATAAAAATATGGTTGTTATTTTTTATTAATATTATTCTATCTCTGGATATGAAATTTTCCCAACGCTTTATACTATTCAGTAGTCGATGAGAAAATGAGTTTTCCCCCGGACTAAGCAAGCAGAACGCATTTATCTAGAATCGCGTGTACGTGAGCAGGATAGAAACAGTACGTGAGTCCGTAAGCGACAATCTGTTTAAACATCAATTAAAAAAAAATCTTGTACAACATAGAAATAATTTTACAATGAAAATAAGACAGATAGTTACCAATTAATTAACATTTTGTTCGTAATTTTTTTTTTCTTAAATAGATTAAGTAATTGGAGCTTACTTTTCTGTAAGAGATAGGAACATACTTTCATTGTGGCCTTCAGCTCTTTTTGTCTGAAACTTATTGGCATACTTTGTTTTCTGGTCAAGTGCGTACTTTAAAAAAAAAATCAAAAATTTTGAAAGTCCCCTGTTAAAAGAAATAATCTGTTTATACTTTAAATCTCCTGTTGGTTTCATCTCGATATAAACGGTCTTGAAGATAAAATCAACTGGAATGAAACAGGTCCTTTTCCGAGTTGTAACAGAAAACACATTACAATTTACAAGTAATGACAAACAAAAGATACACACCAACCATTGTTAGACATTCTCATTACGAGGTACACACGCACATTCTCTGGTTACTGCCGCTATGTGGCAAAATGTAGTAGGTATTGATATTGCGATCAATAATTACAATATTTTAAAATACTAACTTGGTTTCGCAGAAGTGGAAATTAAGTAAAGAGATCAAATGTATTTTAGGTAAAATCAGCGTCAATTTAGCAGATTCGGAGTTATTATTTTTTCACGTAGCTCAGCTAGGTTTTTCCTATAATATATCTTTCTGAGAAGTGGATAAATATTTCACAGGCCATGCTAAATAATCTGTAATACGTGTTCGATCCCATGTTCTGAAGTCTGTTAATTTCCTTTTTAATTAAATTGAAGAGCAAAATCTCACGATCATATGCCGTCATGCCCCTCTCCACTGCCACTGTCTACACCCTTGTGTGTGCGTGGCGCATATTTATTTATTGGTTTTCTTTAATTATTTTTTTTCAATAACCATTAATTTCGATGATTCACATCTACCGGCGTCCCGTGACGGCTACATATAAGTAATTTAAACTTTTTATTATATGGGAAACGGCATGGGAAATAAATATTAAAAAATTCTACAACGTAGTTTTGCCATAGATCCGCAAAGGTAAAGCAGTTACGAATAACCCTTTCATTTGGTAACGAACAACCTCACTTCAGGCTACGTCGGATGAATAGAAACTCTGCACCCATAAAAATACAGCCAAAGTTTAATGTTATGTAAATTTACCTACCTTGAAAATTTACTCAAATTACGAAACAATGTGATAGAGTGTTTGTCTCATTTCACCTTATATATAACACACCATCACGGACTTTATACTTTGAGGGTTCGCCAGATATATGATACAGATCAGCAGCCTAATTGCGTAACTTGAAAGCGATCCAATCACTATCATTTTTTTTATCAAAAATTAGCTCAATATCTCAAACCGTTTTTGAGAAAAAAAATAAAAACGAAAATTTCACGTTTTTAATTGTTTTTATTTTTTTTCTCAAAAACTGTTTGAGATATTGAGCTAATTTTTGCGGCACAGTACGGCACAAACGCAGCACAATGTATCACAATTAACGAAAATACACATTTCGAAAAGTGCGGGGCTAAATTCGACCTTTATCTGTAAAAAAATGATAGTGATTGGATCACTATCAAAGTTACGCAATTAGGCTGCAGGTAGCAATGTACATATTTAGTCAGATGTCAATTACATGTGTAAATCAAAATAGGTTTCAGTTTTAACTATTTTCAGAAAAAGTTCAAAGAATAATAAAATACACAAAAATATCCAAGTTTACTTAGCTAATAATAAGGTGAGTAACGACACTTCCAAACCCGAGTGCTCCAGAGAGTAGGTCGAGGCAGGCGTCCCCACTGCTAGACCTAGGACTCTCGCCCCTGGCTTGCCTTAGTTGGCTGTCCACTTGTCCATAGTAGAGTCGTTAATAGAGTATAATATATATGCTTACACCCGCTTACGACAAAAGTTGCTTGTCTTACTGCCGGCAGAAATTCTTAAAAACGGTGGTTGTTTTAGGAGGCCCATTTAGTAAACGGCGAGTCATCACCTGCCAATTTTACGTTTCATGACATGGATGATACCGGCAGGTGACCGTAGTGTAGTGTAGTGTAGTGACTTGATAAACCGATCCAATTAACACCCCAAAACAATAGCCCAATTTTAATTTAATTTTATCTCTGCAATAGTTCAGGCACCTGACGGGTTCTGTTCAGTAGTTTTTGCGTAAAAACAGACAGACAGACAGACAGACAGACGCGGCGGCAGTCATTGTTTGCTGATAATTTAAAAAATATTAGTACCTACCCTTCCCCCGCCCCTTTCTATCCAAACAGACAGATGTAGTTTTATGTGTAAGTATTTAATTTTGAAGAGTAGACCAAAGTCCAATGTCCATATGTTAACCCACAAAAGGTCGGAAAAGGTTCAATAAATCTATACTAATGTCACACACACGAAACAAACTAGCTTAGTTTGGAATCGTAAATCAAAGGAACTCTCTATGAAGATTTGTGAGGAAACGAACTTTCGCATCGCACCATTACGACCTGTATACCTTGTGGCATGGCCAGAGCTATAATATTGGTGGCTTCATTAGACAGTTTTTCAAATAAAAAAAATTTCGCCAGAGGAAATTTTGAAATTGTGACATCCTGAATTTATCCTGAAGAATTTCGGGATGAAAAGTAGCCTATGTCACTTTCTGGCCCTCCAACTATCTCTGTGCAAATATTCACGTTCATCCGTTGCTCTGTTTTGACCCGAAAGAATGACAAACAAAAAAACACGTTGTACTTTCCCATTAGATAGAATTAGACTTCTTCACCGTTTTCTGTAAATAAATAAGAAAAATACGTCAAGAAGAAATAGTGTTTTTATAATGCTAGGCCCTAGTGCTAATGTCAGCTTTACTTGCCTTCCGAAGCAATAGCTATTATTGTTAAAAAATACCTTCTATAAATCGAGCATCAAAAACTCAGTTTTACGCGCGGCTTAATTTGTCCATATCTCTTTAGAAAGATGTGAGCTAGATGAACTACTATTAATATCGATAAGGTAACCAAGCATAAGATAAGTTTTTTTTTCAGACACTTGAGAAAGTACGATTTCTCAACAAATTTATATATTTAATTTTATAATTTACAAGTGTTTCGAAAAACGTGTTGTTTTTACAAAATCTATTAGAATTATCAAATTCTAGTTAGAGAAAATTGTAAATTAGAGAACACGAGTTGGCTGAAGTACACGTGAAATTGAGGATTTTCAAGGCTTCATAAAACTTAGAAGTACCTAACTGATTTTGGTTTTTTTCTTTCTATGAGAAACTTTAGAATGCATTTATGTTTAAAATTAAAATAAAATTTTTAAACTCGAGCCTTTAATTTGTATGGGACAAAAATCACGAGGCGTCTCCTTAAATAATAAATTTGGCTCGAATAAAAATTGAACCTGAAGTTTTTTTCAAGAATCATTGCTCGCAGTCGATGTTTTTTAAATAAGGATCTTATCCAACGATATAGAAAAATCGTTCACAAAATACCTTCCAAAAATGGAGTAGTTTCCCCTTTTACCTCGTAAATAATAATAATGTTGACATTTGCAAGGATTCGAAAGGTTTAGTCGTAACAGCCCTGAGGGCATCGGGATATAGCGACTCTACTAAATGTGAAATAATGCTTATAAAGAAACTTCTACTGAATACCTAAGTTGAAGATTCAGGGTATTAAATAGGTGGATCACGGTTTGATCCCGGCCATGTACCAATTATTTTTTTTATAATTAAAAACTTATGCACATAATCCGACAGGTGAAAACGGCCATTAGAGGCTTTTTTTCCATCTAAATATTATATATATATTTTTAAATTAAAAAAAGTAGCATTTATGTCCTTCCCTAGGGTTAAATCTTACTGCGTATAAAATTTCATCAAAATCGGTTCAGTGGTTTAGCCGTAAAAGCGGAACAGACAGACAGAGTTACTTTTGCATTTATATATTAATATGGATTTTCATTCAGTTTCATAACTTTTGTCCCATAATAAATGGCTTAGTTTCGAAATATTGGACACAGTATGAAATTTAAAAAAAATCAGATACATCTAAGTTTTATGAAGCCCTGAAAGTCATCAATTTCACGCGTGTTTTCAAAATTAACAATTTTCTGGTATTTATCCTATAGATAATTTCAAATACTTTATGAAAACATTAACTACAACTATACTACAATTAAGCCGCGCGGTTTACTGAGTTCATTGCGCTAACAAACTTGTCCCCGACAAAACCTTTGAGAAATAATACATAGAGATTATTTTCAGTTATGTTATAGACTATATAAAAAATATAATTGTGTATTTATTTTCCTTCACTGTAGACACCCCTATTGGAGCAAAAGCTTATATTTTATATAACCGACTTCAAAAAAGGAGGAGGTTCTCAATTCATCGGAATCTTTTTTTTTATGTATGTTCCCCGATTACTTGAAGGCGCCTGGACCGATTTGGATTTTTTTTTAAAAGGGTATCCAACTTTCCAGGTGTTCTCATGGTCATCAGGTCAGGATCTGAAAAAAACTATTCAAAATTTATAGGCACATTTGAAGCGATTTGGGTATTTTTTTGTAGTGACTTGTGCATTTGCTTTCGGAAATCACACTTTTCAGATGCTTTTCAGTGCATAATTTTTGAAGTCGGTACACTTTCTTTTAAAAGGTTTAGTACATTGTTTAACATTGTAAGGGTAGATGCTATAGTTGCTATGTACATTTAATTTGTCACAAAATAACACGGTCCGTACCGACGAGGGTCCAACTATTAAAATGTCTTTGTTGGGCAAAGAGGTTCTGTTGAATAATTAAAACTCAACATTGTTTTATACCACATTCAAATTTAGTTTAAACTAACATTTTGTTACTATTTTATATATGTTACTATTAATATTTAGAATCTCTTGTGATTGTCAACAAAATAATTGCCTTTTAAAATTATGCAACGAAAGCAAATGCACAAGTCACTAAAAAAACCCAAATCGCTGTGTGCCTATGAAATTGGAAGAGTTCTCGATTTCTCCAGGATCCCATCGTCAGACCCTGACCTGATGACTATGGGACCACAGCCATGGGACCACCTGGGAAGTATACACTTTTAATAAAAAAACAATTCAAATCAGTTTTCAATTCAGGCGTCTTCAAGAATCAGGGAACATACATAAAAAAAAGATTCCAACGAATTGAGAACCTCCTCCTTTTTTTGAAGTTTGTTAAAAATATTATTATGGTCCGCTTTAAGACGCTACATTCAAATAAAATCATAGTTTGAGGGGCGTGGCCTAGCTGCATACGATGCTCAAGCGCTACCCAGCGCTACGTGATCGATTTGTCTCTCCGCTGAATCTCTCTCTGTCGCATTGAATAGAAACAAAAAGAAGAGGCGCACGGAATGTGCTGGGAACAAACGTCCTAAGTGACAAATCAAAAATAATTTATTTAAATTAAAGGAGTAGCTTTATTGAAAATCTAAATTAACATCTTGCTTTAGTAATAGATGATACAAATTAGTACTTAATTTAATAAACAATAGTTTATGTACTACTGAGAAATTTGGAAAGGAGACTATTTTCAGAGGCTACTTTGCAATTTTTTTCTATCGAGCAAAGTTTCTTAAAACATGTTATATGATTAACAAATTAATATGAAATATGATTAATTATAACATGTAATTTTTTATGTATTTGTAAAAGAGCTTTAGGTTTCACTCAAAACGATTTGAAAAATATGATTTAATATGAAGGTAGTCTTTGTTTGAACGCGCTAATCTCTGGACCTAGTGCAGTCAGATTTGAATTTTTTTTTGGAATTTGATAGCCCAATTCTTGAGGGAGGGTTTGTATAACATCACGCTAGCAACCACAGTGCACAGCTATAGTATCTAGATATAAATGTTCGTAATAGTCTGAATAAGATTTTTTGGGAAAAAAATATTTGAAAAGATGCGTCGGTGACCGAGTGGTTAATACGTCTGGTATTAACTAGGCAGACCACGGGTTCGAGTCCGGATCCCGGCCATGCACCAATGGGTTGTTTAATTAAAACTTATGTACAGAATCCGACAAACCACGAGGCTTTTCCATCTAAATATACCTCAACAGAATTAGCCACTCGTTAGGTATAGCCTCACAAATACCATCGGCTAAACGAGGAAGACTTGATCTTCCGCTGGGTACTCTGGAGCTGTAAGGGAACCCGTAAAGAAAAAAAAATTGAAAAGTTACTCGGAAAATTGGAAACAACGGAAAGGCTTTTTCTATGGGATTTTTGTATGAATTCAAGACCATAATATGGGATTATAGTTAATCTGGGCTCCACGGACGAAGCAGTAGCTCTGTCTGTCTGTTACGCTTTAATAAATAATTAGTGTTCTTTTCGAATTTTAGGTAAGTATATAATATTATTAAAAGAAAGAAAAAGCATGTTATTTAGTAATATAGTACCTAAATTTAAAACTGTAATGGCAACACGTAAAGTGTTCTATTAAAATAACTAGAAAGAGGTTTTGTTGAATAATTAAAACTCAACGCTTACTCACCGCACACTGTCACTGGAGAGTTCAGAAAATAGCTCCTGAAAATGTAACATAGTCTACAATTTCAGCTACTCTGTGAACTAGTGGTTAAACAGAGTCATTCTTATTTTTTTATTTTTTTTATGGCTCCACCAATGTTTATCGGTGATTTGCCAATGTCACTCGTAGCCTTTATAGTGTCTATAGCCGATAAATCGGTATTTAAGATAATCCCGCCGATCGTGATATGTCTTATTAATCACTGATTAATAACAACCATCAGAGCACGAACAGGATTAAACTGGATTCCACATCACGCCACGACGAAAACGCGTGCGCTCGTCGCCATGACCGGATGTGGAATAGAATCTTCTCTTTCATCACGCGTTGCCTTACAGCTCCCGGGAACCGTTCCCGGCCTTAGAGTACCAAGCTGAAGACAAAGTCTTTCTCACTTAGCCGAAGATTTTTTTGTGGCTATACCTAATGAGTGGCCAGCTCTGTTGAGGTATGTAGATCGAAAAGCCTCTTTGTACGGCTTGTCGGATAATGTACTCGTACATAGATTTTTTATTATGAAAACCCATTGGTACATGTTCGGATGTAAGGATCAAACCCGCGACTTCTCAGCTGTGAGCCGACGTTTTACTCTCCTACGTCTAGAATAGAAAGCTACGATATATATATTTTTTTCTATATTTTTTTTAAATATCCTCGAACAAACCCGGGGGTGGTAAGCTAGTAGGATCTAAAATAGCACATCATACGTGCGAAGTCGCTATCACTATCTTTCCCATATAAAACAAAATACGCTAATCCGTTTATAAATTAATTTACTCTCCTTTGACAAATTTGTCCCTTTTTTTCCCCAAAATTTTCTTCTACAGAGTTAGTTTGTTTTAATCTTATAACACAAGTTACAAGTAACGAGATTACCTGTCGTAAAAGTTAACTTTTTATTGACCAACCGGCCGTGAATGGAGTTTATGGTTGTTTTTCACTGTTTTAGGGTACCCAGGAGAAAATATCATTTAAATTTTGTCTTCACCAATTTTTTTGAAATGTGAAAGTTACAGTAGTCAAATATTTTAAAATCGGTTCAGTATTTTCAAAAATTGAGCTGAAATTGTCCAATTTTTTTCAGATTCAAAGACCGTTGAACATTTATAACTTACTACGGAACCCCATTCAATATTAGTCAAAACATATTTTAATAAATGTAACCATTCCTAAAAATTTACGAAGTTTTTTTTTTATTCTTTACGGGTTGTCTTACAGCTCCCGGAACCGATGCCGGCCCCAGGGTACCCAGTGGAAGACAAAGTCTTCCTCATTCAGCCAATGATTTTTGAGGCTATACCTAACGAGTGGGCCAGCTCTGTTGAGGTATTATAGATGGAAAAGCCTCTTTGTACGGTTTGTCGCATAATGTACATTTTTCATTATAAATTGATTGGTACATGGTCGGATGTAGGAATCGAACCCGCGATTTTACGAAGTTAAACTTTTTCAAACTGTATTTACTGCTTCGGATGTCTCTGCCTACCCCTCTTGGGATAAAAGGCGTGATGACAGATAGATAGATAGATTTACTACTTAGGTTTTTATTAATTTTATAATTCACTAGTGACCCCGCCCCGGCTTCGCACGGGTACAATATCGGTTTGTAAACATTGTAATACCTACATAAATACGCTTCGTATCTATTAGAGATAGGTATATGCTACCACAAGCTTATTTGTAGATTATTTTCGTTTTGTTATATCTCTAACGGATTTGACAGCATACGACATGAAACTCGCTGGGGCTAACTTTTTTCCCGATTTGATTTATTAATACTATTAATGCTCAGCTCCTATACATGATAGGTTTAATACTCCTAAAACTTCCAGGTGAAGAAAACTGCTACAAAATCCGTTCATTAGTTTTTGCGTGACTAGGTCACAGACAGACAGACATCATATAACATATAACATCAAGAACGGTCAGTAGATAGACAAGTATGGGCAACTCTGAAATTCGGTATGTAAAAGTTATGTTTAGACAAATGAGTTGAGAAACGGGGCAGAATGGCTCTTCTACCAAAATGATGATGTCACTTTATCGTTTGTGGGCAAAACTTTGAAAATTCATTATAAAACAACTACTGCATAAAAAACAAATTTTTTTTAAGTATAAAAAACGTACCTTACTTATTTTACATACTTACCGAGTTTATGTTCTAGCTAGGGAATCGACGACGTGGTTCCAGAACATATTTCTCCATCTATACTCTCAGACTAAAGGAAATAATTATATTTATATTTATATTTATAAAGAGGAAAGATTTGTATATTTGTAATGTTTGTGTGTATGTTTGTAATGAATAAACTCAAAAACTACTGTGCCGATTTCAAAAATTCTTTCACCATTGGAAAGCTACATTGGCTACATTCACCCTGGACCCTGAGTAACATAGGCTGTACTCTATTTTCAAAAAAATAGGGATCCTTACTAAAACTCCTATAATGTAACCCAAGGTGTAAAAAAATGACCTAAGAAATTCCTTACATCGCGAGCGCTGCGATAACTATTGATGATAGAACAAAATAATGTACTACGACTTTGCAGAACACATCATTATTACAAAATCGCGATAGCATATGTCTAATATAGTTAAGTCACAATAAGTGTTCTTTTATTTTAAAAATCTAATTAAAAAGCCGCCGCCGGGTAGGGGTAGGGGTAGTGCAGGCAAGCCATTATCTATGAGTGCTGTAGGGTATATTTTATTTTGTTCGAAAATATCCACGGGCGAAGCCGGGGGCGGACAGCTAGTCTTTTATAGTTTTATTAAGAAAGCTTGAACTCTAGAAGATGGACATATGCTATTCTTTTAAATGCACCTCCTAAATGAATCGCACCGAAAATTTCCCATTCCGGCCGCCGGATGATCTATATAGATAGGCGGACCGTTTGTTACAAGAATTGGACGATCTGTGCACCTTTAGACAATTGAGTTGAGAAACGGGGCAGACTAGTTTTTTTTCCAAAATGATAACGTCACAAAACAACAACTACATATAAAACAAAAAAAAATTATAAAAACCTTAGTTATTTTACATACTTACCGAGATTATGTTCTATGGAATAGAGCTGGGTCGTTTCGTATTTTACGTGAAACGGAACGTAACCCATTTTATAAATCCACAAACTGCTTCGAAAAGCAGTGCCAAAAGAAACGGCTTTTTATTCATAACGCGTAAATCGTACATACTACATATTATATTCATTCATTCAAAAAACCGTTTATTCGACAGTCTGTACCATATCAGTCTAATGTATTTATACACTATACAGCGTCCATATTAAAAGAACAGCAAACCAGTTTCTTTTTCAAAACCGCGTCGTAAATATTTTTGGTAGAATTTTTATTTTTAGCATACATAGGACCCCCCGCTACATCTTTTATTTTGACGAGAATGAGGAAACTTAGAACAATTATTTTAGCCATTTATTGTTTGCATAGAAAGTACTGTCATCGGTAATGAAAAGGAATGCACGGCCCGAGAATGTCCAACACTAGAATGCCGAGCAAATTGCTGGGTCGGTCATTATGCTGTTGGACACACTCGGGCCGTGCATTCCTTCCCTGGCTGGCCCTGTATGGATTCGTCGGTTTGGCCTTCGAGTCGAGTCTAAATATGATAACACGGAACCCCAAAGCATGTGTTATGGGTACATGTATCTAATCTATACTAATAGTATAAAGAGGTACAGTTTATAAGATTTGATGTAGGGGTAATCTCTGAAACTATAGAATCGATTTTAAAAATTATTTCATTAATAGGAAGCTAGAACCTCTCACACTTCTCACAGGCACTACACTACACACACAAGCGCAATATGTAAATGGTTGCAAAAATCTGATTCTTGAAACGGTTAGTCAAAAAAAACGACCAGGCTCTATTGTACGTACGTACAGTTGAATCGCCGAAGCAATAAACCTGCTTTTTTAAAAAAGCTGATTTTCCTTCTGTCATAAAAGCGTTCGTTCGTTACATGGCAAAAATCTGTTTCTTGAAGCAGTTTATCAAAAAAACGACCAGCTCTACTATGGAATCATGTCGCCAAAAACTGCATTCATTCTTTAAAATCGACGACATGGTTCGAGAATCCTAGGTAAAATGAAAATACAACCAAATCTAAACTATAGATTCAGCTACCTATGTAGCATAGTTCATATAAAAAATTACGCAGTGAGTGGGCAAATTTTGCTGCCAAATTCCACTCCCCTATGACAAATAACCTCATCAGAGTAGAGTAGGCACACCAACAATGTTACTGCTAAAGAAAAATCACATATTCGACCAAGGGCAAAATTACCTAAGATGTGGGTTTATTTATGGAGTGGGCACTTCTCATTGTTATAAGTACAATTTTAATGGGCTGAGTGAAAGCAATGGCGGTGTTATTAGTCGTTCTGACTCGAAGGTCAAAAACGACGGGTCTAATGTACACGGACTTACTGTTTTTGCCAGACCCAGAAATGTGTTCGGCATTCTAGTGTTGGACATTATCTTTTTTTAGGGTTCCGAACATCTCCCATGAAAAACGGAAACCCTTATAGGATCACTCATGTGTCTGCCTGTCCGACTGTCCGTCTGTCACACCTTATCTATCTATCTATCATAACGCCTTTCATCCCAAGAGGGGTAGGCAGAGACAATCGAATGCCATTTGTTACGATCCTGACATATCTCTTTTGCTTCTTTTATATTCATCATACCTTTCATACATGCTCGGCGATTGTGTGTACTTTTAATATTTCCATCGATCAACATATTTTTTATATGTTCAATAAAAGTACATCTAGGTCGTCTTCTGTCAGCATTTCCTTTCACTTCAGCCATATAAACCTTTTTAGTCAATCTTTCATCCTTATTGTCACAGCTTATTTTCTCCGAATCTACAATCACGGATGTATAGCGTAAATAATCGATTTTCGATTTTGGGGGTAAATTTTGGGGGTTTATTTCAAGTTCATCATGTGCTATATGAAATGTAAGAGCTCGTTAAAAGGAATAAAAACACTTTTTTTTTATAAATTTAAATTACAGAAGTACGGACAGATAGACAGCGAAGCCTTATTACCTAATAGGGTTTCCGTTGACACCCTTTGGGTTCGGAACCCTAAAAAGGTTGGGACTTGGGTGTCTAAAAATACATTAAAACCGCCATATCCATTTTATTTTATGATCCCCAACAAAATAAATAGCTCATTTGCGGTTCATCATTTGTCAAAAACATAATAGACGTCGCCTTGATTAATAAGATCTAATCTAATCTAACAGAGCATATTTTACCAGATTTTTTACATAACATTACCTTTATGCTATTTTTAGATGTACCTAGATTTTAGACTAGCACTAGCATTGTCCGTCGATATTTTCGATCAAAATAAAATATAGCCAATAGCACTCAGGGATAATGTAGCTTTCTATCAGTGTAATAATTTTTAGAATCGATTCAGTAGTTTTTGGGTTTATTCATTACTTCCGCCCCCGGCTCCGCCCGTGGATATATTCGAATGTATCTAATATTTAGCTGTTATAAATTCGGTTTGTAAAATGAAAACTAAGGTATGCCTTTTATAGTAATTTGAATATTTTTGTCTTCTATGCAGTAATTTTTTTTTAATAAATTTTCAAAGCACAGCGATAAAGTGAAATTTATGTAAAAAACCATTCTGCCTCATTTCTCAACTCAATGGTAGTGTACCACGGGGCACTTTATTAGCCGTGGTACTACTTCTATCACAAACGAGTAGTATCACGGGACAGAAACGCTACTTTACCTAAATGGTGACGTCACTCTTTCCTCTGTTCGCAAAATTTTGATTTTTTTTATAAAAAACTACTGCATAGAAAACAAAAATATTGAAATTAGTTTCTTAACATAACTTAATCTTTTAAATAACAATATAAAATACTCACTCATGCCAATCTCTAAATTCAGGCACGTAAAGCTGGCGTCCGCACTTCGTCTAAAAATAACAAATACTATAGAAGTGACACATCTATATGGCCAAATGTACACTGTATTCTTTGGAAATCTCTAACCAAGCCCAATCGTCAATATTAGGTAGTAGGTAATTCTCGATTACCGATCGAACAATTCCTCCATTGTTGTCAAAGTACTTGAATATGACAAGAGCTATATCCAATGTTGACAAAGCAATACAAGCTTTCATAACCAAATTCGATAAGTCCCTTTGAAATTAGATCCTAAACTAACTTATACGTATAACCCACAAACAAACATACCTTCACGGCCCATATATCTTGCGACGTGGCCACGATAATAGTAACAATGTCGACATTTAGCGAGATATCTAGTAGTACAACTAAACGAATAGAATAGAATGTAGAATAGATAACTTTAAATGTGTGGGACCGACTGAAATACAACCACGTGACCTAACGTTCTTTTCTCTGACGAAACCAAGGAGTTCATATACTTATTGTATACAAACTCCTTGAAGTATAAACTCCTTGTAGAAAACAAAGCGTATTAATTATGTCATTTTGTCTTCAATTAGCGTCTTTCTTGAACGTAAAGTTATACGTTAGTCATAGAGTAAGTAGCAAACACTTTGGAGTCGGAACTGCCATACATTGAAATGAAATCAAATTAGGGCTGAAAGGTACTGCCAACCTAACAACATCGTACTGTGGATTGGAATATAAATATTTGCTATCTCTGTCATCTGTATATGGCGTGAAAGAGATGGCGATACGACGCCATTAATATTGGCTCATTTTTCCTAGTCTTAATTTTTTGTTTTAAGTTGCGCCAGCCTGACGTTAGTCTGCAAAAAAATGGCGAAGGTTTTGGTCGATCAGCAAATTTTTTGAGGTTTTGCCCGGTTGTGGCTTTCAGATTTTTAATTAAAATGCATAAATTGAGCTTCTTAATATGGACTTTTCATATAATTATTATTATCTCTTAGCGTTCCGAGAGAATAGCGATCGTACATTATCTAAGACTTTTTTTTTAATTCCGAGCCTATTTGGACGAACATTCAGACATAGTTAGAAGTCGATAGCCCAATTGGTAGGTATAGCAAGACCGGTTTTGTTGTGAAACCATACTTCCTAATGTTTCTGGTACGTGAATCTTGGTCTATCTTATCTTATCCTTTCCATCTCGCTCACACCTTTCTAAAGAGATATAGACAAAATAAGTTGCACGTAAATTGCTGATTTCGTTTCAGTGTGCTATTAATCTTATGCACTTCTTCTACTTATACTAGAGACTTGCCATCTGTTTTGTTTAATATAGGCTGTAACGTTGTGCTCATTTAGCTAATAAATGAGACCACTTTTTCTTAATGAGGTTTGAATAGTTGCTAACCTCCTTACAAAATAAGTTACTGACTACCTATAATTTAGGAATTTCTCAAAATAATCTGAATTTGGAACAGTGTCTGCTATTTGTTTATTTTCTTCCATTTTTAGTCAATTCCGTTTTAGCATTGCTAAGTAGCACACCAATTTCATAATGTCAATAATTTAATACAGTGAACTAATTGCAACATGCTGATAAAAATATACTATAAAGGAGCATGATATTTGTAAGTACTATTTAAGTTGTATTGTGTTTAAATTCTATCATATCCTGGAAATCATTTACTTATTTATTTTATTTTTATTTTTCCAGCATGCTCCTTTTTACTCCTTCACTCTTTTGGCTCCTTTTTGTCTTTTGTCCTTCCTTTCCTTTTAATATATTCTGTTCCTGATGTAAAAATACTATTATCTACATCAAAACTTGAAATAAAACAATATGGAGTAAAATATTTATTTATTATTGTGGCTAGTTCCCCACTAAGTGACAAGGCAACACGCTAAATGCGGACATTGCCTTAGTTTTCTGTTTTGAAATATATCATCTAACATAATATACCACTTTCACGGAAATAGTTTTACAAAATTGCAGAATAATGTGGCCCTGTAAATAGTATCTTTCAGTTTTCAGCTTGCAAACGCAATTTGTCAGAGGAGGCGGAATTTGCATCTATATTGAATCACCTTACAACGTAGCGGTACAAGTTTACAACTTCAAATTCGGATTTGATGCAAAATATCGGTGAAATTTTGTACAGAACATTATAAAAACAATAGAAGATAGATTGTATAAATAAACTCACCTTTCCAGGATTAACTGAAATTTGCCATATTTTTGACAGATACAAGATGACCTTAATTTAATTTTGGTATCAAATTCGTTGCAGTTCTTTTTTATAACAAATTTTCAAAAGTTTTGCCGACAAACGACCAAGTGACGTCATCATTTAGGTAAAAGAGCCATTCTGTCCCATTACTCGATTTGTCTAACTGCCACTAGGCACGTTAAATTACGTTTATGTCATATTTCAAAACTTTTCAAAGGCGAAGGCGGGGTTGAAAAATAGTTTAATAAATAAAAACAAATATTTTAAAATTATTTATTACTTAATTGTCATTTATTTACAATGATGATTATATAATTAACTCCTAATTACTTAATAAGTATATTAAATTATAACAGATATGTCTTGGAAATTTTTGAAGCATTTATTTGAATTTCCTAATATTCACACAGAAAAATGTACATCGTAACGGCAGATCAGATTTAGATAATACGATTACAGAGCGCTCAAAAACTGTTTTTTCTTTTAGAATAAGTGCATATCCACAACTCGTGATGCGAAAGTCACTTCTTGTAAAATATATACTAAGTACCTACTTAAAATAAGTGACAGCTCAAGCCGTGCGAGCATGACCGCGTAGACAAAATCTACAAGCGGTAGCATGACGTCCTCAGTTGCGTCGGTTGGTCTATTTATGACATTTGTCACGTGATCTCTTAGAAGACAAAATCCTCTTCTTCTTTTATTGTTCCACCAATGTTAATCGGTGATTTGCCAATGTCAATAGCCTTTATATAAGATGATCCAGCCGACTGTGATCTATAATCACAACTATCACAGCGCGGACGGGATTAAACTGGATTTCCCATCATGACATGACGTAGAATCCAAGTGATCTCTTAGAAGACAAATTCTTTAGGGATCACGTGACAAATGTCTTAAATAGACAAACTGACACCGCTTGAAGATTTACTCTACGCGGTCCTGGCTCGCACAGTAGGGATTATTAAGTCCAGCGACAGGTTTGTGTCTCTGGCTCCGCCGCAAGGTTTATTGGTCGTGATGGTGCATTTTGCGTTTAAAATTGTTCCATATGATCAGATGTAAAATTATTTTGTATGTGAGATACATATTTTTATTAACATTTAATTATTAACTACTTAGGTAATTATTTCGTAATCTTAAACATTAGCTGACAATTTAAAATATCAGTCAAAATACAATAATTATTGGAATAAAATCTAAGTAAATAATAACAATGACTAATTAAATATTTAATAATAATTTTAGGAAATTGATCTTAAATAAATATAGAAATAAGTGAGCGTTTGCGTTGCACCTATTGATTCAGCATAAAGACAGTCAAGGAAATGGATACAATCTGCAACTGATAAAAATAATTAGATAACTATCATTTCTAGTAAATTATTCGTTGAAAGAGTCGGTACTCACATCCATTTCCTTGATAGTAATTAAGAGCCCTATATCCATAATTTATATGGGGATATTACTATTCCCAATTTCTCTATAAATAATCCACCTGTGTCACTGAAATAAAAGCTGTTATTTTTTCAATTGGTTTTATTGAATAGGAAATATGGGTGGTTAAACTTTGCCCCTGTTTTCTCTTTAATAATAATAACTATATGATAAATTACAGTGACACAGGTGGATTATTTACAGAGAAATTGGGAATAAATTATCCCAGAAAAATTATGGATGTAGGAGCCTTAATGTATGGCCGTAAATTAAATAGACAATTTAAAATAAATTTTATTGCTACTGTTTCGTTACCTTAATGATATTAAACATGTGAAACTTGGAAAATGTACGAATAAGTATTACTAAAAGTGAGATTATTAATAATAAGCGTAACGATATGGGTTACTTAAATAATATTATAATGTATGACGTCGATACAAGGTTACGTCGTTTAGAATGTTGCTTAGAAGTAATTCTATTAGAGAGATGTCACAATAAAAATATGACACAGATATACAAAAGTGGCAAATATCTGGTATGGGACGCAACGTGTACCGACACTCTGTGCCTTAGCCATATATCTGCCACATCACTCAAAGCAGGCGCAGCAGCAGAACTGGCGGCCCGCATAAAAATAAATAAATATATTCAGTTAGATAATACATATATACAATATATTTGTTCCTTGCACCGTCGAGACGATGGGCACTTGCGCCGAGACAGCTAAATTTTTCACCCGCAGCCTCGGCAATCGTCTCCGTCTGGCCACTGGAGACCCTTTGAGCAAGGAGTACTTTGTACAGAGGATCAGCGTGGCCATACAACGACGGAACGCGGCAAGCATACTCGGCACCCTGAGCACATATCTAGACTAGACAATAAAAATTTGTAACCTTTTATTAAAATTAATTATAATAAAAAAACGTATTTACCTGTGACAGAAATATTGTTGTTGATTTATTTATATTATTTATTTAATATAAACTAGATCTGAGACATAAGAAAAAGTTAATTCCTTCTTCTTCTTCTTTTTTATTATGGCTCCACCAATGTTCATCGGTGATTTGCCAATGTCAAGTATTATAGCCTTTATAGTGTATATAGCCGGTAAATCGGTATTTAAGATAATCCCGCCGACCGCGATATGTCTTATTAATCACTGATTAATCACAACCATCACAGCGCGAACAGGATTAAACTGGATTCCACATCACGCCACGACAAAAACGCGTGCGTATGTCGCCATGACCGGATGTTTATTAGTAGGTAAACAAGAGTTAAATTGTCAAATATGTTAAAAATATAAATGCTTTTTGACATTTGACTATACATAATTTAAATTAACTTTGACAGACATTTAAAAAACTTAGGTTAGCCTTAATAATGATACCTATTCTTTCCCATAAGTACCAGAGTCTGTCTAATGAATCGTGTCATTTGGTTATTTTTAAAGTTTTAGTATGACAACATTTATACTGTCACTTTTATAGTTACATACTCTTTATATGAGGAATTATTAGGTTTGATACTTTCGTTGATTTTGGTAAATTCTATAATTCTGTTTAAGAACCTGTATGTTTGTATTGTAATTTGTTATGCAGATTTACGAAGTTTGTTCAGTCTGTCAGACAATTATACCGTTTACAGTTTTGAAACGAATTTAAATAAATTTGATACATAGTGTAGAGTAAGTATGATATAATAATAATCCTTTTGTCAAAAAATTTTACCGTAAGTACCTAACATATTTATATTAAAAAAAAATTTACTACAAACAATCGAAAAAATCTAAAAATTGTGAAGAGCAATAAACGTATATATATTATAGTCTATGGCAATTATATGATGGCAACAATTATTGCCTGTGGCCTGTGGTTGACTGGCAACCTAAGTTGTCTTTATATGGTCTCTATATGTATTCTTATATTAATAAAACCTATTAAAAGTATTAGCTAAATAAAAGTATTTTAATCAAGTATCATCATAAAAATTGAAAGTATCAAGTCTAGCAATTCCGTGAAAGTCTAGTGTTTACAGCTTAAGATTTTTTAAATTTGCCGCTCTTTTGAAATGACACGATTCACTGGACAGACTATACCTCTATCTCAAACTTTCAAACTAACTAACCTTGTAATAACGCATTTATATTACACAATGCCAAACTATAACATTTATTTAAGTTCACCACAGTATTTCTGAATTTACTATGTTTATATTAAGTACTATTATTATAAATGGGTCCGTTTATAATTACCTAATATTTAATTTAAACTTAGACAAAAATAAAATCAGGATTTAAGCAACATTCACTGTCTTTATCCGGTACTTTTTCTGCCCGTATCCATTTTCCGTGACAGTGTGGGGCAGCTAAAGCTGAAAATCTTGTTGGGTGATTGTTAACTCCATGACCACCGCAACGCCATTCTAAATTTCTTCGAAGAGCTGCTGCTTCACACCTGACGCATATGGCTGCTTCTGTAGGACAATTTATTTATTTAAAAAAAATGAAATAAAATAAAATATTGAAATAATATTTTCAAAAACACGCTCGTGCATGACATGTGACACTCAATGTCGTGACTCGAGCGTTGTTCGAGGTGGGTGACACTTATTACAAAACTTTTGAATTGTAGCACTGCATTAAATCGAAATTGGAATAATAATTTAATATTTATTTTATAAAAACCTTAAATCAAATCTAAAGATTAAAAATAACTAAATAAACCAGGTCCGCGTGGAATAGTGGCAAGAATACTGGCTGCGTTTCCCAGCTGAATTGCGATGCTGGTTCGTTGAGCGAGGAAGGAGCCAGCCCTCTTGTCACCAGAAGAGATGATCAATCGAGGGGATACATATTTAATAAACATTTTGGCATTTGAACCCGACGGACCTAGAGTTTCTACACGAAACGGCACAAATTTGTAGTTTTCAATAATTGAACTATATTTGCGCCGTTTGTTAGACTCTGCGATTTCCGCCGCAGCTCCCGCTTTGATTGCTGTTTCCCTGAGATGAGACGGGGCTAATGTGTCCACGCACGTAGCATCCCATACAAGGGCCCGACCTCGCTCCCAGGTTTTTTTTGTTATGAAATGATATCGGAAGACTTAAGTCTTCCTTAATGACGGCAAATTATTTTACCAGCTTTGAGTACCTACTAACAAACGAACTAACTTGATTACGTAAACAATTTATTGTATCGATTCGATTTATAACTGACTATATTTATTTATCAATATTCGCATCACTAATTTAAGTAACCCAAATGTGTCACGTAACTAATTAATGCCTGCAAAGAAACGTAAAATATTAATTTATTTATTATCATTGTTTGTAAAAAGCACTTTATTCATATGATTGCAATGCCACGATTCTCCTTGAGTTTCACAACTTAATACTATTCAATTTTTAATTGATATTTAATACTATTTTTTTCAATAATGACAATGTAACGAAACATACAAATGGATGTGTCACCTACCCCTTCATATAATTATTAGAGTATATTTTGATAACATTGCTGATAGCATGTATGTAGGTAGTGTAGGTACCATTATGAGAGCAAAAGATTTTAAAGAGCGGTCAACTGAGCCCGCAGGCTGAGTAACTGCATTATGGGAGTTGCTTCCGAAATGTTAAATCGTATCATACGTACCTTCTCTCAAAAGTTTGTAATCCGTTTCCAAATGACAAGCCTTTGATGCTTTGACAACTTCAAATTTCACACAGTACCTTTAAAAAAAGTCTTATATTAATTTTCATATATAAGACGTTCTTTTTTTTATACTTTAATAGGTTTCCTAGCAGATAATTTTGAGGGTATTTATCTAACGAGATCGAGATTGATAAGGCCATTCACACACAACCCTATTTTCACAGCCTTGCGGTGTGGCCAGATACTCCAGGAACAGTGTCCACTTTTTGCCAGTTGTCCATAATAGAACAGGTAGCAAGCCTGTTGCTGCATTTATCTGATAATTTAGAAGAAGGCGGCTACTTTACCTGCCCTCTGAAGCACGACAAAAGAACATATTCTTTTGGCATGAAGTATTAAATAAAAAGTAAATGTAAGGCAACCTAAATTTTGGTGATATCATGTGACATGGTGAGAAGAAACGAACCTTAGTAGTTAATGATAGAAGTCGTGTACAAATTGTCGAAATAAGTGGAGTGTTTCCTATTTCTGTGTGTCTAATTTTCTATTCTATTTCATGCTATACTAGCGAACACGTCTCCGGCTTCGTTTACAACAATTAGAATACTTACACAAATACTTAGCTATTAGAAATAGTAGATCATTTTATAATACATAATTATTTTCCACATTATTTTGTTATATGATACTGATCAGACAGCATACGCCATGAAAACTCGCCGGGGCTCAGTTTTTTCCGACTTTATTCACTTATACTATTAATGCTCAGCTCCTTAACATGATAGGTCCATGTTTAATACACGTAAATAAACCTTAAGAGCACCCCTCATACAAATTACATGCTTCACGACTTCTTACATTACGCGATTACTATATGTCTTAGTTTCGAAATTTAAACAACATAAACACAGTATAAATTAAAAAAAAAAATCAGTTACACCTAAGTTTTATAAAGCCCTGAAAGTCATCAATTTCACGCGTATTTTCAACCGATTTTGCGACTCAAGTTCTTTTAATATATCTACTAATGTACCATTTTCTCGTATTTATCCTATAGACAATTTCACATAATTTATGAAAACATTAACTACAACTTGCTATTTCTAATAGTTTTTGTACGATATTTAAATACATATGTTATTTAAAGCCGAACTTTGTTTCGGGTCCTCTTGTGAAATCATTCTTTCTCATGTTTCTGGTACATGAACCTTGACTTATCTTTATCAATCCTTGTTTATCTTACCAATTCGCATTTTATCACGCTTACATTTTTCTAAAAAGATGTGAACAAAACTAGTCGCACATTTCACTGAGTTTGTCAAAGTAGATTTTGAGCGAAAAGACAGACAGAGAGACATGACGCGCCAATTTTCACCAATATTTGAACCTGGGATAAGTTTCAAGAAACTTACTCTCTATGAGAATTCGACTCCGGATCATCAGGGTTCCGTAAGCGCAGGTTTTTCCTAATGTCATGAGTTTCGTTCGAATGACGACTCATTGATAATGAAGCTGGCAGAATCATGGCGGTTTCTGTAAATTATTAAAATTGGTTAAAATCTTCCATATTATTTATTATTTAATGGCTTATTATTATTGAGAGATAGAGATTGTGAGTTTTATTTTCTTCACGGTTGCCTTACAGCTCCCGAAACCGTATTATCGGTCGCAGAGTACCCAGCGGAAGACCAACAGCTTTTAGATCAATGCCAACAGCTATTTTACTTAGTTTTATAGTTTATCCCCATTTTTAATATGGATATAGGAGCCATAAGGCTCAGAAAATATCTACCCGTGGCGAATGGCGTGGCTGTAACATATTTAGAAGAACTGATTAAATAGACCATGTTTCTGTATCATTTCTGTATCGTACGATTGTCTCTGCCTTCCCCTCTTGGGATAAAAGGCGTGATGATGGCTTTTTCTATAGCCTCCTCCAAGTTTTATCAAAATCCATTCAAACTATAGCATTTATAATATTAATAGAATTTATTGCTCAACCTTATTACCTCTTAACGGTCGATCGTGATGAGATCCACACTCATGATGTTGATGGCATGTCCTCCTCTGAGTCAACCCTGGACATCGTCTACCGCCATGAGCTGGAGATTCCACCACCTTTCGTGTCCTCAACATACTGCCTGATCCACATTGAGCATCACACTTTGTCCACGGACCCCAAGCTGATATCACGCAATCCACAACTGTAATTAAAATTATTAAATTAGACAATGAACTATGATGGAACAAGTGTGGCCCGTAAAGTTGTAAAAAGATTAGAACTTATTACTACTTATCTAATACTAATAATAAACTGAAGTGTTTGTTTGTTTTCTATGAGTTTTAGTAACGACGGGTCCGCCAATGGCCACCCAAGAAAAGCTCGGCCCGAGAATGTCCAAGCTAGAAAGTCCGGGCAAATCCATGTACTATTGTATTTGCCCGACGTAGCAATTTGCTCGGCATTCTAGTGTTGAATATACTGAATGTTTTGTCTCCCTCTTAAAAATCTGTCATTCAATGTGATAGAGGGAAATGAAACATTGTACAACTTTAGACAGCGTTTATTGGTACATACCTACTTAGGATTTAATTTTACACCCATACGAAAATCAGTTGATGAAATCGAGGAAAATGCATCGCGGTTTATATATTTTTATAGAGATCGTTACACAAAATGGAATAGATTAAAATCTTCAATTTGGTACAGTTGCTATTAAGGGAGCTTTAGAGGAAATTTTGACACCGAATTAACGCGAACGCAGCTTATCTCGATTTATGGTCTTCATTAATTGGAAATTTAACCTTTGTTTAAAAAGCGTAAATAAATATTTAGGGAAAAGAATGACATCGGCTGGGCACCCTGAGTCAGGTACCACGATTCCGGGAGACATAAATACGCATGTGAATGTATAAAATAGTAGAGGGAATTTAATCCCCTTTTCCAGTTTTTCTTTCCCTAAAAACCTAAAATAACCAAATCGGTCCAGCCGTTCTCAAGTCATGCGCTTACCAACGAATAGCATTTAATTTTTATTTATATTAGATGGTATTTTTAAACCCGGAAAAACGGGAAAGTGATACAGGTTAAAAGAATTTGGTATCATTATAAATTCCGCCTTCATTATTTCTCATACGATTTTCTTTCTTTTCTTCCCATTGTTTTTAAAAAAGAGTGGTTTTATTTTTATTTATTGGTCAGTGAAAGTTTCGCCTAAATGGAGGTTCTCAATTTCGCTTCAGCGTGTATTATTTATGTAGGTAGGTATCTATAACTCCGCCATTTGTGAACTAATATTGATGATTTCTTTTTTAATTAACAGTGAAAGAAAATAAATACACAATAGTATTTTTAATATAGTCTATAACGTAATACACTGAAAATAATGTTTATTTATTTGTTTAATAAATATTTCTTTTTTCATTATCTAAATGAACAATCTTTAATTCATAGGAACTCATAAGTAACCACAGACTAGTAACTATATTTTTCAACACACTTGCTCGTAACGTGTGTCTTATTACCTCACTTTTAGACCCATAATCCCATATATTAAACACGCGTGCTTTTTACTTTACATTACAGCACAAGAGTTATAAAATAACCCAATGAAGTTAAATTCGTACAAGACTGGAAATTGTATGTGTTTTACAAATTATTTGTGGACACACAAAGCATTCTTAATTTAACCGTATAATACAGTTTTTATTTTTTAACCACAACTTTGTTTGCTGTTTGGCGAAGTTACCCGTGCTTTAACTAGCGCGACGCGGGAAAAAACAAAACATTTGAGTATTGTACTTTCATTGTTTTAATAATTAAATGTTAAAAAAAACATGAAGTTTGTTTTTTTCCTCGCAAGTGTGTTGAAAACTTCGTATGAAACGCGTGTCCATTGGTCATTACATACTCAGCTTTCTTATAGCGCTCGCCTCATTGCTCGCGCAGATAATACCGCCTCCTACGTAATGACCAACATATCACACTTGTATCACAATGTACTAATAATAACTGTCTGTCAATCTGTCACTGACTAAGTTATTTTCTTGTTTATTTTTTTGTTAGTTTTCAAGATGTGACGTCATCATCGTTTTCGCAGGGATTTGAAAACCAAATTAAAAATATGATTTTTTAAATGAAAATACAAATATAAAATTTTTAGGTATAATAAAACTTACAGCTATAATTAACACCCCTATTATTTAGTATTGGTCTCACTTTATTTTGGTGAAAATTGGTTTTGTAGTTTCTCAGAAATTTTAATCTATAAATTTTTCGTAATATCATGTCTCAGATTCCATAATAATTTATTTTATCTCTATATCTTACTAACAACCCGTCCCAGCTTCGCCAGTGGAATTTTAATATCACATGATCACCCCGATCGCGTTGACACAATTCGCCAAATAAAGGAACATTGATATATTGGTTACTGATCCCTCCCAAGTTACGCAGCGTGATGTTTTAAATCTTCCTTGTCTATCTATTAGTGAAAACCGTATCAAAACCAGTTCAGTAGTTTATGAGTCAATTAATCTCAAACAAATATATACCAACCGCTATTTTTAACCGACTTAAAAAAAGGAGGAGGAGTTTCTCAAATTCGTCAGAATCTTTTATGTTTTTTTATGTAGGTATGTTCCCCGATTACTTGAAGACGGAATTTTTTAGAATCTGATGATGGGATCCTGGAGAAATCGAGAATTCTTCAAATTCAAACTAAATTTCTGTTTTTTTTGTTCTGTTCATTTGCTTTCGGAAAGCACACTTTTCAGTGCATAATTTTTGAAGTCCGTACACTTTTTTTTAAAAGGCAATTATTTATTATAAATAGATTGGACCGTGTAGATACATTATTTTCTTACTTAGTTTTAAATATGATGGCATGTGGACGAAGTCGTGGGAAAAATTGAGTTTTCATTAAAGAAAGACCATCAACTTCAATTGATGGAAAAGTTTAAACTGCATTCCAGTTCTACACAATAAAATATTCTGCAAGAACTTTATTTTTTCTTTGGAAACTTCAGGTTGAGCTTTTAAAATTACAAGTATTTGTTAAAGTATGATGCAATATGAACTAAACGGATTTAAATTTAATTTAGATTTAGGTTTGATTGGGTATCTTTAACACTCTCGTTATTTCCAGATCCATCATCATATTCTTAAGGAGCCGCTTCATAACTTTTGTCCCATACAAATTACATGGTTCATGACTTCTTAAATTATGCGATTAGTTTCGAAATAGATAAATATATTTGACACAGTATGAATTTAAAAATAATATGGAAAAAAAGTTTTTGAAGCCCTGAAAGTCATCAATTTAACGCGTATTTTCAACCGATTTTGCGACTCAAGTTCTCTTAATATATTTACTAATGTACCATTTTCTCGTATTTATCCTATAGACAATTCCACATACTTTATGAAAACATTAACAACAACTTGCTAATTCTAATAGTTTTTGTATAATACTAGAAGATCATGTTATGTCTGTTTTGTGTATTTTCGCAAGACCGATTTTTTGTGAAATCGTTCTTTCTCATGTTTCTGGTACGTGAATCTTGGCCTATCTTATCTTATCCTTGGTTATTTTATGGATTATTTTTGCAGTGTATCTCTCTAATATTTATTGCGCTAACAAGCTTGCTCTTAACCGCATTTGCAGGCGTTATAACGATCTAAAAGAAATTTATTTGTTTTCCGCACAACAAAGCAAAAACTTTTCTAAGGTCATGATGATACTTGCATATATCGACGAACTATTATGTGTTTTAAAGCTCTATGACTTATTTAGGTTAAAGAATAGTTTGTCGCCAGCGCTCTCTCATGGATTACACTGCCAATAGCTACAAATAAATAGTGAATACATAGATTTTTAAACCAAACACTTTGACTTTCCCTAGACGGTGATAAACGTTGAATAGGCAACCTTAAGATCACCTATCGTGGTTTGGTAACGATCTAAACGACCAATAATTCTCTTGAACGCATTTTACTGCCAACACTTCAATATTCTACGGCACTTTCATACACTTGTGTTGAGGGCAATGGAGATATTAAAGATTTTATAGGTTATCCAATAATATTAATAATTCACGCTGAATGTGAATTGAAAGACGATGTTGTGAGTAAATTGAAGAAAAAGTTTGATACGTGCGTCGCGTCGGTGGCCGAGTGGTTAACCACGGTTCAATCCCGACCATGTACCAATGGGTTTTTAACCCCCGACGAAAAAAAGAGGGGTCATGTTAAAAGTTTAACGTGTGTATGTTTGTGGCATCGTAGCTCCTAAACGGATGAACCGATTTTGATTTAGTTTTTTGTTTGAAAGGTGACTTGATCGAAAGTGTTTTTAGCTATGGTTCAAGAAAATCTGTTCAGCCGTTTGAAGATTGTCAGCTCTTTTCTAGTTGTTGTGGGCAACTTACTGGTCTGATCGATTCGAAATTTAGTATCCTAGCTGTGACATCAGTGATATTGCTGTTGCATGATCTGGAAGCAGCCAGATAGGCAACTCCTCGCCAACTCGGGGGTTTTTTAAATTTTACAATTATTAAAAACACAAATAATCCGATAAACCATACTTACAGGATTTCCACCATTTAACCATAATTGACCATTCGTTAGGTATAGCCTTATAAATATCCTGTATGTCTTGAATTTGAAATTAAAATTGCTTTCTAAAGATAGATATATAAAACATGAAAATAAGGACATAAAATTTTCAAAATCACATACACATAAGTTTTATGAAGCTCTGAAAGTCCTAAATTTTTCGCGTGTTTTTAGCCGACTTTGCGACTCTAATTCTTTTAATTTAATTAATGTACAATTTTATGTCATTTATTTCATAGATAATTTCATATATTTTAAGAAAACATTAACTACAACTTGCTTTTTGTATTAGTTTTGTATCATATTATAAGTCCGAAGTCCGTTTCGTGTATTATCGCAAGACAGGTTTTGTTGAGAATTTGTACTTTCTCAAGTTTCTGGTACGTGAATCTTGGTCTATCTTATCTTATCCTTAGCTATCTTATCGATTTTAATAGTAGTCCATCTTGTTCATATATTTCGAAAGATATGGACAAAATAAGTCGCGCGTAAAAATGTGATGCTTCCCCTTAAAAAATAAACGTCATTTAAATTGATAACAATTTCTAGCCCGTGTACACACTGCAAATGTCCTTGTCTGGGCCATAATTGTCCACTGTTTACATATACAATGTGTAGCTCTCTTTCTCCTTCTCTCTACATTATATCTTTCTTCTCTCTCATGTAACGAAATGTGCCTAAACGTGACGTGTCCTTGAAATGTTACTGTCAATTCTTGTTCAATAAAAAATATCTAATCGCCGCCTAAGAAGCTCCAATTCAAAAAAAAATAATAAAAAAAAATTGTTATACAATCATGACTGCATCAAATTTATTTTTGGTCAAAATTGATAGACAATCCAAAGAGCAAACCGTAAAATTTAATTATCTTTTAATCTTTTGCCTCCCATTCGTCCGGTTTAGACCTCGATACCTAGATACGCCATTTTAATTGGAGTTTCCGCAATTACACAAGTCCATAGACCGCTCTGTGAAGGGTTACTTTTATTTGCATTGCTAATACGTATTTAGCATTTGTAGCCGCTGTCTTAATTAAAGCGCGGTTCGAAATAGTTATTTATAATAGAGCTGAAGTTTGGTGAAAAAAATATTATTATTATTATGGGGAATATTCAGAAGAACTCCATGACCTCGTCCCTCCATCCCCTTTTCGCACCCGCACTGCTCGCAGAGGATACAGAATTTATCCTCACACAGTGGACACGTTCTGCATACGAACGAAAATATTTAGTGACTCGTTACTGTGTCGCACTGTCAAAAAGTTGAAAGAACTTCCGGCGTCGGGCTTTCCTCCTTTCTACAACCTGGGGTCCTTCAAGCGAAGCCTGAAAAAGCATCTCTACGGGCCGGGCATAGTGGGCGCGACTGGCGGACTGTTTTATGATCTGCCAGTCGCGCGCATTCATGGACCAGCCATATAATCAGGCGGTGGCAAGGTCACATGGCGTCTTCTCTATAAAAAAAATCACGATTTGTCAATGCGTTCCAAATAAGATTATGTGATAATAAGGAGGGTAAGGGGGAGAACGGAATAAGATATATCCGACCCCAAATGTCATCCTCACCTGCACGCTTGTTAGGGTACCCCTCTGCTAGACAACAAACGAGGCTCTGGCGACCGAGCAATGACGGTATAACCAATACACCTAGCTAGACAACTGGCTGGAAGAGGCTACAGCGAGCCTGAAGACCTAAATAGTCTCAAAATGTATGGTGGAGAAGGCAAAGGGAAACCACTGCACTATTCTTCCCAAGAAAGTTAACCATGGCGAGTCAATACAAAACGCGTCACGATGTGGACCGCCATGATTGACCAATGTCAAGAGCACCACCACTAAGAAGAAGAAATAATAGAAATACGGCTAAATAACTTAGTAGATAATTTAAAGTCAGTTATTCAAAACTTGCGAACTATTCAATTTTGCCAGTTTATACTTATAGGTCATAGGCTTTGAGTATTTAAGACTGGAGACGGGAAGAGCTAAATCACCGAACAATTTTTTCTGCCACTTTTGGCGGGAGGGGAGGTAAACGTCTAGTACTAGCCCCTGTACCACTGTATTTTTCTGTCGTTTTATTGTCGCAACGGATTTTACGTTATATGATGATTATGTTAAAATACAAACATAATAATTATAATTAATGATTGGAAACACTATGTTTCAGCAAGTTTGACGTCCTAGATGCCTTTCCTATTTAAAACATCACAATTAACTATTTTCCTAAAGCTCCGTCTTGCGACACTAAACGATACCAACAAAATCTAAGGTTACTTATTACTGCGCACCTGGTCAGTTTAACTGGTCAAAGGGGGAAAAATTGGCGAAAGGGGAAGCCCGTCTATGGCCCCTCCATAGGCTTAGTACTCTATGGTCATAGGTAATTATGGACATGAATTGTTACTATGACAGAAGTTGTCAACATTTCTTATGTTACGTTCTAAATTGAAAAAAAAATAGACCGGCCAAGTTCTCGCGCACGAAGGTTTCCGTACACTCAATAGTATGCACTAAGGTCAGACCATGTTTGACGCCCCTGTATGGCGCAGGAACAAATTAGTTTATTATTTTATCTAATCTGTGACCATCCTTTTGTTGATTTGTGTGATGTAACGTCATTACAGCGCCCAGAATGCGACGGGAATATTAAAAAAATTCAAAACATGATTTTATAACTGAAAATACAATTTTTTTTCGTGTTCCGCCCCTTATCAAATGCAAAAATATTTTTTCAAATCCGACTGGTATTTTCAGAGATTAGCGCGTTCAAACAAACAAACAAATTTTTCAGCTTTATTATTAGTAACCTTACAGCTATAATTTAAAAGTATTTCCAACAAAATGACAACACCAGTATTTAATTGGTCTGATTAAGTTTCTGAGTTGATTTTTTAAATATTTTCTGAAATCGAACCATTACTTAATGTAAAGTTTAGAAGCTGTAGTCACCATTTATATTCAGGCTTTATTTTGTATTTGATACGTGCCAGTCTTTTAATTTGTGGAATAAAATTGGAACTTTTTCTTAAAATTCCAATTACTTATTATGTTATTTTTGGTTGTAAGCTGCCACAGCTTAGGACCTTAAGGATAAAAAATCGGTACGATTCCAACTTGGGCAGATTTTTCTATGAAATAAAAAGTTTTTTCCCTGCTCTGAAATTTTCCCAATAAGTTTTAACCTTGTCCAATAAAAAAAATTATTGATTGAGGCAAGCAAGTATGAACGGTATAATGAATATGAAAGAGGCGAAAGATGTATGTCAGGATCTTAGCGAATATCATTCGATTGTCTCTACCTACCCTTCTTGGGATAAAAGGTGTGATGACAGATAGATTAAAATTAATATAAACTCACAATATTAAATAACACGATTAATTATATCTATTAAGAATTATTAAATTTGCTACTAACGTCTGGAAACTTCTAGAAAGTTTAATCGCACAGATTTCAAAGACATCTAGAGGCTGTTCTTATTTGTTTGAAAAGAGTTTTTTTTTTTGGAAATTCCGTGAAATCCTAACTTTTATATTGTAAATGTGAAAGTGGGTTTGTTTTTATTAAGGTTTTACTAAGGCTCTACTGTAATAGGTAGACAGTTGAAATTTTTACATTTTTAAAATTTTATGGCCGCTATAGCAACAAATAATAAAAATTATAATAAAGTTAAAAATTAAAGGAATGCAAGAAACGTATTTTTTTGGCGTTTTTTTTCTCGATCTTAATAATGGCAATACCTACATACAAACGTCTAAATAGTATAACTATAATTCATACTCCAAATAATTAAAACCGACCAAGAATGAGTCGGACTAGCGTTAATTTGTTCCTGCGCCAGGGGTGTCAAACTTAGTCTAACTTTAGTGCATGCATAGTATTGAGTGTATACGAAACCCTTCGTGTGCAAGTCCGACACGCACTTGTCCGGTTTTTGTCTTTCTTTAGCTGGGGTCCCACAGACAGGCCTGTCAAAAAACTGGCCGTGACCAGCTTTTCAGAGCAACTGATCAACGTGATTTTTTGCAGAGAGTGGCTGGAGAGTAACATCTCGGAAGTCCATTGGGATAAATTCACAATCGTCGAATATTTTAATTTATTTGTAGGACAAAGTGAGAAAAGTGTTATTTTTGAAATTTATTGCTATCGAATGAACTTATTCTTTATCTTTTCACTCTCAGGAATACGACATGTTTTTATACCTAAATCGTATTATACGAGGGCTGTTTGATAAGTATCCGTTTATGGAAAAAAAACTTTTTTTTTTTGCATTTATTTTTCTACGTAGTCACCTTTTAACTCTATACATTTGTTCCACCTATGCTCAAGCTTCAATAAACCATCCAAAAAGTATGATTTTGGAAAGTCATTTAAATAGGCCTCTGTGGCGGCAATGACTTCGTAATTTGATCCAAATCGCTTACCACCGAGCCATTTTTTTAGGTTGGGAAACAAAAAGAAATCGCATGGGGCCAAATCTGGAGAATACGGGGGGTGAGGCAATAGTTCGTAGCGTAACTGTGCTATTTTAGTCGTCACAACTCTCGACGAATGAGCCGGGGCGTTGTCGTGATGAAACAGTACTTTTTTCTTTTTTAAATGGGGTCGTTTGTCCTTGAACACAGCGTCAAATTCATCCAATAATATGGCATAGTACTGCCCTGTTATCGTTTTCCCCTTTTCTAAGTAGTCAATATGTATAATACCCTGCGAATCCCAAAAAACAGTCGCCATGACCTTTCCAGCCGATGGGACGGTTTTTGCTTTCTTTGGATCAGGTTCACCCGGTAAAATCCACTGCTTCGACTGCTCTTTCATTTCCGGGGTGTAGTGGTGAACCCACGTTTCGTCCACGGTCACGAAACGACGCAGAAACTCCTTCGGGTTACGTTTGAACACGGCTAAACACTGCTCCGAAGTAGTCAGTCGGTTCCGTTTTTGCTCCTCCGTGAGTAAACGCGGCACCCACCTCGCCGATACTTTCCTCATACCCAATTTTTCTTCTAATATGTGTTGTACCCTCTCGATTAAAACGTTTACAGCATCAACGATTTCTCGAAGTTTAATTCGGCGGTCGGCTAAAACGATATTTTCAATTTTCTTAACCATATCGTCTGTAGTCACGTCAATTGGCCGGCCTGGGCGATCCTCATCAAAGACGGTTGTTCTCCCCCGTTTAAACTCGTTATACCAATATCTGACGGTTGTCATAGAAGGAGCACATTCATGGTAAACCGCTTGAATTTTTACTTTTATTTCATCACATGTTTTTCCTTCCAAAAACAAGAATCTAATTACAGACCGATACTGTTCTTTCTCCATTTTAACAATTTTAAGTTCACGCTTTCACTAAATCGCTGTCAAATGAGAAAAAAACAAAAGAATACCATATTTTTTTTAATTTTCCCGCCTCTGAAAAATGGCTTAAAAAGGTGGTATACTTATTTTCGGCCAGTGATATTAATATATTTAGAAAACGGGTACTTATCAAACAGCCTAGGTAAATACAAAATGATAGATAAATGGTTTAATTACGCAGAATAGCGTTTGTCTACTAAAACTAAATGTGGACAATCTTACCAATAGGTACACTCACCGCCACACATAGTTGGACAATGCCGTTGGGCAACCAAATTCATATGCCGATCAATCGATGGAGTTGTCCTTTTATTCATAGCGCACAATAGGTATTTGTTTTATATTTTTAACCGAGCTTCAAAAGAAGGAGGAGGTTCTCAATTCGTCGGTATCTTTTTTTTATGTATGTTCCCCGATTACTTGAAGACGCCTGGGCCAATTTGGAAAAAATGGTGGTCCTATGGTCATCAGGTCAGGATATGATGATGGGATCCTGGAGAAATCGAGAATTCTTCAAATTTTATAGGCACACTTGAAGCGATTTGGGTATTTTTTTTATTTTGTTTGAAAGGGTATACTTTCCAGGTGGTCCCATGGTCATCAGGTCAGGATCTGATGATGGGATCCTGGAGAAATTGAGAACTCTTTACACACTTGAAGCGATTTGGGTATTTTTTTTATAATGACTTGTGCATTAATTTGCTTTCGGAAAGCACACTTTTCAGTGCATAACCTTTGAAGTCGGTACACTTTTTGTTAAAAGCCAAATTATGAAGATTAAGCTATTTTAATAAAGTAATAATATTCAAGTGAGTTGAGAAATGGGGTAGAATAACTGCTTTACTTAAATGATGACGTCATTTTGTCGTCTGCCGGCAAAACTTTGTTTTATTATAAAAAAACTACTGCATCGAAGACAAAAATATTTAAATTTGTTTCTTAAAATAGCTTAATCTTTAAAATAAAAAAAAAAAAATATACCTTAGTTTTTACTTTACTTAAGTACCGAATTTAACTTAGTAGCCTATTCCCCATTCCTAAAGAAACCTAGAATTTCTTAAAAAAATCACATCTCCCAGATTATGGACGGATGTCTCCGTAACACACCTAAGCACTTTTCTAGTTGATGATGGCAATCTATATAAAGGGTCTGAAATTCAGTGCGTGGATTTAGAGGTAAATATCACCCGAGACGTAAAAAGGCCTCGATGAGTAGTCGGAAAGGATTCTGAAGCGACATCTTCAGGGTATTTATCGCACTATTGACCTGATCTGGGTTTACTTCAATTAAAGTTTTTTAAGACTCAACAAAAGACAAGTGGCCTCATTTAAAGCTACCTGATTCTCCAGGAATTTTGAAATCAAAAGGAATCATTTAAAACAAAATCTTAGGTAACATTTCAAAAAAAATCACGGGTAAAGCCGGGGTCCATAAGCTAGAAGCTGCTAGAGTCACAGTTTCATATTAATCAGGTTTATCAAGGTGTATAAAAACATAAGTTATTTAATTTAAAATCTAGAGTTAAGTGTTCCAAAGCAAGATGGCGACATAGATCTACCTACAACGCCTACAACATAGTTCTCAAAACTTTACCTGAGTTGGTGCCGCGCAAGTTCCAATTTCAAATCGAACTTTGCAGCCATAGTTTCCTATTTTCAAATTTAGAACTCATTTCTCAACGAACAACTCTGAAATTCGAATTTCGATTGTTGATTCGAATAGACAACTTTTATCTTGTTGACGTTATTGTCTATGAACTTTTACAAACAAGATGGCCGACTTATTTAATTTTAATTTTATATATTCAAAGAATTTAGAACGCTGTATAAGGTGGGTGGTTATAAAATATTTGGGTACCTATAACAACTAAATATTTTCATATATTTATATGTGATGTAAAAATTCGAAATGAAAAAAAAAGAGAAAATTGCAGTACTTACTTAAGTACCTAAGTATAAAAGTTTTTTCAAAATTAATTCACATAATATTCTATGTACAGACAGACATACAAAAGTTCTAATCTAATTCTCAAATATTTACATAATATATTGTTAGTTTTCACCTTCCACGTTGTCAAATAGGCACAAATAGGTCAATCGGCACACAACCTAGTCCCTTATTTGTTCACCAAAAGGCCATTATAGCCTCCAGCAAAGGAAATCTAAACATCGAACCCAATTTTTCCAATTTCGCTGAAATAACCCTATATTTTTAGGGACTGTATTTTTTCCAAGCACACAAACAATATCTTGTTAAAAGCAAAGTTCACTTATTGCTTACTTCTCGTATTTGGAAAAATATGATAAAATAAATTATTTGTAGAATAAAAATCTGTTGAGATATTACTAAAAATAAATTTGAAAATAAATTTGAACCAATTCGGAAGAATACTTCGTCAAATAAATTAAGAAGTCATCAAAATCGGTTCACAACTGACGGAAATATCGGTGGATAAACATAAATAAAAAAATACTTTTTATCTATCTATCTATCACCACGTCTTTTATGCCAAGAGAGGTAGGCATGAGACAGTCGAATGTCATTTGTTACGATCCTGACATACCTCTTTCGCTTCTTTTATATTCATCATACCTTTCATACAACTTTCATACATGCTCGGCGATTGTGTGTACTTTTAATATTTCCATCGATCAATACATTTTTTATATGTTCAATAAAAGTACACCTAGGTCGTCTCAGGCACCATTTCCTTTCACTTCAACCATATAAACCTTTTTAATCAATCTTTCATCCTTCATTCTTTCAACGTGTCCATTTTTATATTTTTTGTATATTATATTTGTATTGTATTTTATATATTTGGAGATAATCTGCTCAAGGCTTATGTAAAAATTTAATTGGTTTACCCATTAATTTTCGACTTTGAAATACTGAAATTGACCAAAGAGCGAATAAGAATAATGCTGTCTAGCTTTGCTAATCCATATTTAAAAACACGTTTTGTTACATTTCTTTGACAGTTTGTCTTGTTTATTGCCGTACTGATTAGATTTGGCCAAGGCAACACATTAATTTACCTATATATTTTAAATTACTAATATTATAAACGCGAAAGTTTGTCAAGTATGGATGCATGTGTGTTTGTTACTCAACGGCCAAACGGATCTGGATGAAATTTGACACAGAGATAGATTATAGTCTGGAATAGCACATAGGCTACTTTTTATCCCGGAAAAATGTATGGTTCCCGTGGGATAGATTTGTTTTTGTTTTTCACGGGATCGACATGATTTTTTGCATAGTGGTAGTTTAGGGGTCAGAGAATGACATATACTATTTTTTATGCCGCGAAAGCGGGCGGGGCAGGGGCAAATTACAGCAACGGGTTTTTTTTTTGATCTATTTCCACGCGGGTGAAACAGCGGTCAGGTGCCATTTTTCCGTGCCAAACCTAAAAATGCAAGGTGGCTCGATTCAGGTATTCGGTAGTGTATTTTCGATTAGGTTTTCCTTTACCTAAGCTATAATATGAGCGAGGGCTTATAATACTTCGTATTGTTTTTTTATTTTAGACTTTGAGAATTTTGGAGATAAGGGGAGGAACGCTCAATTTAAACTATGCATTATAAAATTCTTATAACGAGCCCTGTCATTTAATATGTCACATGATGCACTTGAAAAAAAAATTGTTTTTAACTTTTTAAATGTTCGAATTTTACGAATAAACCCTAAAAATACGTCTCTTTTTTAAATTAATTTTTAATTAAAATAATAAAATCGGGCTTTAAAAAAAATGTTGTCCATTACTAAAATTACGGTATGTTTTGGCATTTTAACTCACAGATAACGACCCCGCCCCCGGCTTCGCACAGGTACAATATGGCTTTACAACAATTTTAATACCTACATAAATACGAATATAACTACTTATCTATTAGAGCAAGATATATGCTACCGCGCACTTTTTTGTAGATAATTTATTCTACACAATTTTGTCCTACATCATTTTGTTATATCTCCGACGGATTAGACAGCATACGCCATGAAAACTCACTGGGGCAAACTTTTTTCTCGACTTGATGATCAGCTTCTAGACATGATAGGTCTATGTTTAATACTCGTAAGCCTTCTCAAAATATGCAAATCCTGTCAGCTATTTAGGTGTTATTGAGTAACATTTAGATTAAAATTCTAGTAGTCTTAGTTTCCTCTAGGTATTGATTAGTTGATCTGTACCACTTTTAAGGCTTTGTTTTCAATTACAGACTCAAAGTTGGGAGTAAAATTTTCAGTTTCATATTTCGTCGTACTTACCTACTAATTTAATAACGATTTCAGGATACAGGTGTATTAAAATAATATCAAATTGCTTTTCGTATAAAGTTCAGTGAAATTTTCAGAACATATTACAAGTTGCGTTCATAAGTGCCTACGTACTTATGAATTAGTACAGTCGAGAGATTTGTTTCAAAATTATTTTATTTTTATTTTTACTTCACGGGTTGTTCTGTGTTTCAGGGTACCCAGCGGAAGACTAAGTCTCCCTCGTTTAGCCGATGGTAGGTATTTGTGAGGCTATACCTAACGAGTGGCCAGTTGATTGGTATATTTAGATGGAAAACAGAGGCCACACTTAGAGAAGTGTGGTTTTTTGGATTTATGTACAATTTTTTAATTATAAAAACCCATTGGTACATGGTCGGGATCGAACCGTGATCCGCCTAGTTACACAGACGTCTTCACCACTCGGCCATCGACGTATCTTATTATTTCTTTATTTATTCAATTTTGACTCGTCTAATTGTGACTGACATGAAGAAAAATAGGTTTACGCTGGTTTGGACACGTTGAAAGAATGAAGGATGAAAGATTGACTAAAAAGGTTTATATGGAAGAAGTGAAAGGAAATGCTGCCAGAGGACGACCTAGGTGTTCTTTTATTGAACATATAAAAAATGTATTGATCGATGGAAATATTAAAAGTACACACAATCGTCGAGCATGTATGAAAGGTATGATGAATATAAAAGAAGCGAAAGAGGTATGTCAGGATCGTATCAATTGGCATTGAATATGGCCATAAGTCTTTAAAAAAAATACCATAAAAATGTCCGTGATAAGGAAATTTTATCTTTTTACATAATTATTATTTTTGCTTCATTAACATTCATACAACATTTTATAAATACGTATTTTAAGTATTTTAGTACAAAAAAAATACTTTACTAGACCTATAAGCACTCGAAATTCAACATCATGTCATGGCGACCGACGCCCGCGTTCCGTCGTGACATGATCGGAAATCCGGTTTGATCCCGCTCGTGCTGTGAAAGTTATTATTAGTCTGTGATTAATAAGACATATCACAGTCAGCGGGATCATCTTAGCTACCGATTAATCGGCATATTGATACTAATCATCATCAAAACTGATGGAGCCATTACACGAAAAAATTAAATAAACGCCATACTGATTTTGCGGTAACACTTTGCCGCAGCGAACCAATGACAGAGCCACACACTTCAATTTCTGAGACTCATATACAATGTAAAAATAAGTCCTTTACACAACGGCTACTACTTTATATCACTTTTGCACGCGATGTTACCATAATATTATTTAAAGCACGAGCCTTTCTTAAGCAGGCTTTGTATCCCAGATATATGAGAGAACGTTTTTCAGAGGGTATGAAAGTAGGGGGCCAACCTGAAACGGTATTTACACGGGATTAGCCGGTTTTTATTACCCTTCGCTACAGATGGTGGAAAAAGGTTAATAAATATTGCTTAAAGCGTCACTTTTATTAAGCTTTTATTATTTTTAATGGATTTTTTCATTAATCATAAGAAAATGTATTTAAAAGCATTTTAAAAGCTACGAGTTATTTTGAAATCCTTTGCCGAATTATAGACTCAAAAATGTCATTGGCTGAACGACGAAGACCTCTTTGCCGCCGGTTTAAATAAATTACTTGCAAACAATTAAAGACTTGGCTTAGGCCTATATTATGCAATTCGTTCAAGACATGGCCTCTATTGGCCTCAAATATTGAAGACATGGCTGTATGGTTTAACATAGGCCTTTGCCTTTTCCTCGGAAAGAAAAGTAAATCAACTTCAAAAATTGTTCACTGAAATAGCAAAAAAAAATTAAATATTTCGTCGTTAAATTTGAAGACGGTTGGGACCAAATTAGAAAACCTAGCTCTATATTTCACTAATCTAGACAATTAATTACAAACATACAGAACTACCACTTGTTAGGTATAGCCTTATTTTATTACCTACCTAAATTGGCACCGAAATATTAATTTATTGATTTTTTCAGTTAACAATTCGTTTTGAAGACAGTAGGTATACTTTTTTTAAAGTTAATTTATTTTTCCTCATTACAAAAATAAATCATGGAAATCGGTATACATTTCGAGCTATAATTAAAATTGCTTGAAAAATTAGTTTTGAAAAACTACTGAACCAATTTTCATTAAAACAAAAGAGAATTATCTATCAATAAAAAAGAAACCATCAAAATCGGTTAATAAACAAAGAAGTTTTGTCCGAACATACACTTTTTTAAAGTTTTTTAAGGTTAAAATTTCAACTTACCGCCACACGTTTCCTTAAAATCAGGACAGCAGTCTCCCAATTTCAGACAAGCATGGTCACAGTAACACGGTTTGTCCGTTAAATCTTCAATAATAGCATTCTGTTGAGCTTTTTGTACAACACAGGAACTGTCCCGTCCAGGACAACAAAGTTTATTGTCCTTACAAGAATTAGCATCACAATTGGATACTAAAAATAACATTAATAAATAGTACAGGAACATTTTGTCCCAAAAAACTGTAAATTGTCAATTTTAAATTGAATTTTGACAGCTGACGTTTTAATCAAGTTGTCATAGCCAGATTCTGAAATATCCGTCGGCGCTTCCTCTCCAACTGAAACAAAATAACTTTCATTAATATTTTAATTAACTTAACGGATTCTTGATGGGATTGGCGATAATAATATCTATATTATTTGATTCAAAATGCGGGCATTTTATAAGAAAACTAGCTGCATTTGTCCCGGCTTCAACCATGGGGCCAAACTTTCATCATTCATAAAGTTCAATCTCTGTCCATATCAAATTTCTTTGGGCTCGTTTAATTTGTCTTCACAAGTACTCTGGTCCTAGATAATCAGCCCTATGTTGTATCATTTCACTTTATGAATAGCGCAACCTTTATGACGTTTTTAGCCGTTACTAGAGATTTCGTATGTTGTATCATAACGTAAACTTTATTTTGACAGTTACGAACGGCCAAATGCAAGCTTATTTCACTTTATGTAACGATCCTAGAAAATGGTGGTGTTATGCATGTGTTATGGTGAATGTTCTAATATAAAAATCAATTGTTGAGTATATTTGAGTTTTGTTGAGGTATATTTTAGATAAAAAACCCTTTAAGTGTGATTGTGTGGCTTATTCAATAAATTGTACATGTACATAAATTTTTCAATTATAAAAACACATTGGTACATGTATGAGATATGGGATCGAACCAGGGTCTGCGGAGGTCACACCCATTGTTTTAACCACTCGGCCACCATCTCTAAATAACTGGAGTTATTATTAAATATATTTATAATAGGGTATAATTTACGCGGACACCAAAAATATTTTTAAGACTCTAAGCTTAGGCACCAAATAAAATAAACAACTCCAAATAAAATAATTGACACTATTAAAAGTGTCCTAAAGTATATCATATTATGATCCAAAATAATAGAAAAAACATCAGAAAAATCGCACGCCTTGTACTAATATTTTATTTGGTTTCCAAAATGGATAAATGGTCACCAAGTAAGGTAGGTAGGTTAGGTTAGGTTAGTATAAAATTTATTAACTATAAAGTGTATTTTAAAGGCGTCTATACATTTTTATGGCAGTCAATAATACCAAAAATGGATCTATTTCATAATATTTTAGGAAACGTAATTTGGTGACCATTCATCCATTATGGTAACCGTTTAGAATTTTTTTGGTACAAAATATATACATTTTTGGGCGCCGCTTAAGAGGATCGTGTAGCTCAGCGTACGCAGCAAAATAGGTATTTAGAAAATCATATTCTGTCTCAATCGCACTCTTCCCCCGGGCATCAGTGCGACAGAGAGCACTGCAGCTCGTGGGTGTTCGTAGGTATGTTTTTCGTTGAAAATTGCGTTTTGGGCAAAAACGATTTACACCTACTAAACTATAACGAAACCTTATAATTTTGGTGTCAAACGTTTTAGCAGATTATAATCTACGTACGTACGTTTTGCTTTTTTTGAAATTTTGCTTTGTTTCTCAAATACAGACGGTTTATTACCAGCAAGTTATGAACCAAAAAAAAACGAGATTTGAGGGGCTTATAACTTTTGACCTATTACGAATTTTGAAAAAAGGAAAAAATACGTACGTAGTTTTTCATTATAACAGTAACATATTACAAAATCGTTAAAATTAATTAATATTTAGGGGTAGTAAAACGTTTTCTCCGTTTGTATGGACATGGACGCGGTACACTACACTCTTAAACACAAGCCTTTATAATATACATGTACTAAGTACTTATTTAAATTCTTTTCAGAACCTTGTTTATTTCTATGAAGTTCAATAATTCTTCATATTACTTGTTTGCTTGCCGCTTACACAGAGCAAGTAAAATTTTAAACAAAATAAAAGTGTTTCTTTACCAAACAAAAATGATAACGCAAACGTCACACTCACAAAAAAATCTAAGCTCTGTCTCTTTCATACTACAATAATAATTGTATATTATTCGCTCTGTCACACACTCCTAAAGCAACATCAGCCGAGTTAGCATATGTTTGACGTGACTTCTTTCGTTTCGGCCGAATGGCCTTGAAAAGGCCAAAACGTTTGTGTACCAACAAGGACCGGCCAGAGATAGCCCGGGGCCGAGAGGTCCGGCCCAACAATGTGCGTGCAAATTTGCTACGCCGGGCAAAGACAAGTACACAGAATTTGCCCGCACATTGTTGGGCCGGACATTCTCGGACCGGGTATGTCCTGCACAAGAATGCCGAGCAATTTGCTTGGCCGGACAAAGACAAGTACACGGAATTTGCACGCACATTGTTGGGCCGGACCTCTCGGCCCGGGCTTTCTCTGGCCGGTCCTTGTTGGACTTTCGTTTTGAAGACTAATCCGTAGCATACATTGACACAAGCAATTTCCGATCGACTCTGACGTCACACGTCACACCTTATTATGTCAGTCAGTACAATATCAATTTAATGTATATAGCATTATGGTTCATTTTAAGAGAACAGTGAACACAAAACCAGTTTCTTAGCGGAAATAGTTTTAGTAGAATTTTGAACTTATTGCTAAAGGCATAGCGTTCACAGTTCTTTGCTTCGCGGCTGCCGCAGAGTGTACGCCGTGCAGAGTTGCCAACTCGGATTTTGAAAAAGACGTAGGATAGTCTAGAAAATTATATAAGTTTATATTATTAAAATAAACGTAGAATTTGTAAAAATTGCATATGAAAAGTTCGTAGATCAACGTATTTTTTATTTTAACTTTATTTACTTTAAGATTTTAAAGTTAACGGTAAAATCTAAGATCTAAGCAAAAACACGTGAACTGGCAACGCTGACAAACTTTCGTTCGACCGAAAACGAAAACGAAAGTGTCGCTGTCAAAATCTGTGCTAACTCCCCTGTTTACTTTAAGAGGATCGTGTAGCTCAGCGTACGCAGCGAAAAAGGTATTTAGAAAATCACATTCTATCTCAAGCGCGCACTTCCCCTGGGCATCAGTGCGACAGAGAGCACTGCAGCTCGTGAGTGTTCGTAGGTATGTTCTTCGTTGAAAATTGCGTTTGGGCGAAAACGATTTACACCTACTAAACTATAACGAAACCTTATAATTTTGGTGTCAAACGTTTAAACAGATTATAATCTACGTACGTACGTTTTGCTTTTTTTGAAATTTTGCTTTGTTTCTCAAATACAGACGGTTTATTACGAGCAAATTATGAACCAAAAAAACCGAGATTTGAGGGGCTTATAACTTTTAACCTATTACGAATTTTGAAAAAAGGAAAAAATACGTACGTAGTTTTTCACTATGTCAGTAACATATTACAAAATCGTTAAAATTAAATAATATTTAGGGGTAGTAAAACGTTTTCTCCGTTTGTATGGACATGGACGCGGTACACTACACTCTTAACGTTAACAACGAATAATAGAGGCAAAGACAACGGCTCACACGGAGACTATGATACAACATGTCAATTTGTAAAGGAAACTTTATGACAGCCTTTATAATTTAACGTTAAGTAACGCATGCTTTATTTAAAGTGAACGATACAACATAGGGCTGAATATCCAGGGTCCTGATGATGGAGCCGGAAGGTGCTTACAGGATTTCTGTAACGAAACGACATAACCCCATCCAGTTTGGGCTCAGCGTGTTTTTAGTTTTATTACAGACTTTTCATTATTTAGTAAATTCTTTCGATAAAGTGTATACCTACCTACTTAATTAATTGTTTTCCTTTTTTTTCAAGTCAAAATAGACTAACCTGTACCTACAGCAAGTACCTATTTCTAATCATGCCAGACTTTTGTTCACTCTGGCTAACTTGCTCTAATGTCATTATGTGCCACTCGCTAATTGTGGACATTGTTATCCACGCCACATGCAGTCTATAAAAATGCATTGGCTTGTTTGAATCCAAGGTCCATGAACTTTGGGACGTCGAACCACAACTTAACTGTTACTCTGTATTTATTTAAATCTTTTATTAATCGACCACACTCGCGCTTGTTAGGGTTCCGCAGAGAAATGTGCGTTCGGCAAGCTTATCACGTTATAGCAACTGCGACGAATTTAAAAAGTAATTGATGTCAAAAATGCAACTAAATCACAGAAAACTAAAACAACCGATGCTAGCGCCCCTCCGAAGAACTAAGGAATTAAAAAATGACATAATTTTAACTGTTTTTTATGACTAGAAATGTCATTTATTTGCGAGCGACTAAAATATAACTTGATTCCACGTGACGCCTTTGTGATATACGCACGCGTCCACCAGGACGTCATGGGGAATCCAGTTTAATCCCGCCCGCGCTGTAATAGTTGTGATTAGTCAGTGATTAATAGGACATATTACGGCCGGCGGGAGCATTCTACCTACCGATCAATCGGCTTATTGTTACTGTGACGTCTATATTACTTGACATTGGCGGAATCATCAAAACCCTGATGGAGCCATTTTGAAAAAAAAAATAAAAAATAAAAAATAAAAAATATAACTTAAATTGTATTTCTTTATATTTTTATTTAAAAATCTAATTTGAATTGAATTTTTATGCAGTAATTTATTATAATAAATTTTCAAAGTTTTGTTGACATACGACGAAATGACGTCATCATTTAGTTAAAGTAGCCATTTCGCTCCATTTCTCAACTCACAGGGCAAGTTATAGGCCGTTTATTTATCACAAACGAGTAGTTCCACGGGCGGGACAGAAACTCTATTTCACCTAACCTAAATGATGACACCATTTTATAGTCTGTCGGCAAAACTTTAAAAAATGTAGGTATTATAAAAATAACTACTGCATAGAAAACAAAAATATTCAAATCAGTTTCTTAAAATAAAATATAAAAAACATGAGGGAGTGCAGCTTCAGTATCTGTAAATCTGAAGACTTTAGAATAAAACCTTTTTTGTTACGTTAATACTGGCCACTTGTTATTTTAAAGACGTTTTAATAATTTAACTATACCTCGGATTAATATTGACAAGTCGTTAAAGAAAATGAAGCTCAGACGTGAAAATTTCCGTGCCATAATATATCACAACTTCCGTCCAAAACCAAATTTTAGAAAATTTGAAAAATTGTGGGTCACGTTAGATCTAACTTTTGTCAATAATAGTTAGTACCTAGGTCCATTAAGTGCTCCCACCTTGTGTGTGAAGGTGTGATGTTTTTTTTGTTATGTATATATGTTATCCACATTTTCTCCTTGCTTTATGTCGATGTATTAAATTAAATTAACATAAAATTACTTAAGTCATTATCATTATTTAGATAAAGTCAATTAGCATCAAATATAGGTAGTCAATTTATTATTAACTAGCTATTTCAGAATGTTGGCAAACATACACTTCATACATAGCTTTTGTCATGCTCACCTCTGCCCACCCCGTTCCCGTCGTCATGACGTGATGGTATACAGCCTATGTTACTCAGGGTGAATGTAGCTTTCCAATGGTGAAAGAATTTTTGAAATCGGCACAGTAGTTTTTGAGTTTATTCATTACAAACATACACACAAACACACATACATACAAAAATACAAATCTTTCCTCTTTATAATATTAGTTATTATTAATAGGATTAAGACTATCTTGTACGGTTTAAATCAAATCAAATCAAATATTTTTTTCTGTATAACAATTATTATCTTAAATAACAAAAACTGAACCCATTCTTGGGTATACAAATATTTAGGTATGACACAGAAGACAGAATAGGTAATTTGGTATATAATACTTTCATGAAATATGTAGGTAGGTACATATTTTTCGCTTTATGATTAAGTACCTAAATGTTTACAGAAAAAAATAACAAGATCCTATAACAATGAAAATTGAATTGTTAATTTTATTAAAAAATAAATATTAATGAAATTGATAAAATGTCAAATAATACAAGACATAATCAAAATCAATATCTAAGTAAGTTATGCAATCAGTAAAATCAAAATAATATTAATCCATTAGTCAAATAATAATAATAATAATATTCAGTTAAATATCAATAATTGAATAATTCGCTTTAATTGTAAAATCTGCGTTAAATAATTTAATTATCTACAGAACCCCTCGAACAATAAAGATTAACTTACCTTACTTTTTTTATTTAACTTTTTGTCAGAGCACCGATCATACGATGCCAGTGGGGTGGCATACTCAAGACCGCGACTTTTCGTTTTGACTTTAAGGCCAAAAACGACGGGTCTACACCAATGGCACCCAATAAATGTCAAATCCGTGTATTGTCTTTGCTCGGGCATTGTAGTCTTGGAAATTCTCGGGCCGGGCATTCCTTGGCTGGACCTGTCATTTTTGGCCTTCGAGTCGAAAGGAAAGATGCCGAGGTCCTAAGTATGCTACGAAGATGAATGTTACCTACTTTTTTTTAACTATCTGCAAATTCCTCTTTTCATACATATCAAGAAAACCCTTCACACACACTTTATACCTTGCGGTATGACCAGAGACACCAGCAGTGTTTTCTAAGCCTTAAAATAAGCACTTGAGATGATTAATCAATCTATAGTTTGCTTAAGACGCTGAATAGAGCCAATGACCTTGAGAGATGGCACCGCCCCCACGCGGGTACACATACACACCAAACGACGTGGCTGCCACTAATAATATAGCATCAGGCTGCAGCCGGTACTGTCGGTACACGAGCGCTTACGCACACATGCGTGCAGTGCGTACATAAAATCTCGAAAATGAGAATAAAGGGACTTGCTAAAAATTTGATTAAAAAATAGAACAGTATTACGATAGTATATTGCTAGATAAAAAATCTGTCAAAAAATCAGAATCATTGCATGCATTTTAGTACTGTTTCTAGACAGTATAATATTTTTTTAGAGGTACATTCGTGATTTTTTCTATCGAATCAATATAGTTGTATTATGTTTTGAACACAGTATCTTAATAACGCATAACCTCAAGAATATCATATATTTTTTTGATTATGGTCACTGCAGTGGATCATGTACTTTTACGCATCATAAAACTCGCATTTAGCTCTATACATCCTCTTAACAGTTACGGTTCCAGGGTACCCAGTGGAAGACCTAGTCTCCCTCGTTTAGCCGATGGTATTTGTGAGGCTATATCTAACGAGTGGCTAGTTCTGTTGAGACATATTTAGATGGAAAAGCCTCTAAGTGTGGTTTGTCGGATTATGTACATAAATTTTTAATTAAAAAAACCCATTGGTACATGACCGGGATCCGGGATCGAACTCGCGGTCTGTCTAGTAAATACCAGACGTCTTAACCACTCGGCCACCGACGCACCTTAGTTTAAAATCTACTTTAAATAAATGAGAATTCACTTGAAAAATAAAAGTACTGAGTTTGATAGCTTATTGTCTTATATCAAAAAAATGCAGGTAAGTATTTGTTATCGTTTCTTCAATATCTGATGCTATTTGATTAATATTTTTTGATAAAAGTTTAATTAAAACCCATTCAGCCATTTCGGATCAAACGTTCAGACAAACAGACAATCAATTTCATTCATTTGTCTAACTAACTTTCCATTGCATTTACATATCCATTCATCACACAGGTAAAATATTATTCAAAAAATTCCCTGAGGTCCCTAAAACATCAACCAATGTCAACACAACACCAAACAATAGGAAGGCATCTGTTATTCAAATAAACCCTGACAAAGGCTTAGGCGCGTACTTCTCAAAATTATTCCATTCAGAGAAGTATTAAAATTTAACACAACTTTTAACATTATTTTTGGTCACAGATATAAAAAGACTTTTCAGCCAGGCGAAAAGATTAGTTACGAGTTAAAACTTTAAAATATTGCTTGTTTTAAAAAAACTGTGCTATTTGCGTGCTAAAAAAAATAAGTTTATTTAGCACGAAATAAAATTGCGTGATCATAAATGATTATAATTGAGAATTAAATATAGGTAAGAACTAAATTGTCTATTTAACATGAAATAATTTCCCTTCAAGCTAAACTTTAAATTAAATTGATCGTTGTCCGCAATCGTAATGGCGATAGTATCGCATTTGTTGTTTCATTATTTTTTACGCGAAATTTAATGAATAAAATCAAACGTCCATGAATTATTACATTTTCTGTCTATTATAGTTGCCTGTCAATAATTATGGAATTTCATAGGCGTGCTTAGGTATGTCAAAAGTAAAAAAAATACTTAATTGGAAAATTTGGCAAAATAATAAAAATGTATACTAAGCAAACTATACCTACTGCGAAATAGGAAAGTTATCATTGATCGATGTATTGGAATAATGATCATAAATAAATAAACACCCTCATAGACATTAAAGTCGCAATGGTACAAGATGTTAATTAAAATCGATCAAAGTGAAATGTTTCATGTCTTCATAAATTATTCACAGAATTGAGTAGATACGGAAGAAGGGGAGATACAAATTGGGAAAACAGCCCTAAGGTATACCCACAAGTTAAATGTATTAAAATGGATTGTTAACAAATCAGTAAAGAAAATTTTGATAATATACAATCGAATAAATAATAATCGAGTCTATACCTTTTAAAACCGGGAGGTCGCGGGTTCAATTCCTATACTCATGTCAAAAATGTTAAGCACCTATTTACTTTAAGGTGGTTCGTTTTCCATACAAAAATGTAATTAAGATAAACTAATTAACTAATCAGTAAAAATAATAATTCTTTTTATGCGTTTTGTCTAAAAAGAATTATGTTTAATATTAATTATTTCTATTATAAAAAAAGTTATTTTTTATTGATTTGGCGCAACATAAAAGCCGAATATAGTTAAGTAAGCCCATATTTAGACATTTTTACTGATTAGTTAATTAGTTTATCTTAATTACATTTTTGTATGGAAAACGAACCACCTTAAGAATCTGAGTTTCTTTGCCACTTTTGGCGGGGGCGGGGTAGGTAGACGCCTTGTACAAACCCCTGTACCACTGTATTTTTCTGTCGTTTTATTGTCGCAACAGCTTTTACGTTATATGAAGATTATGTTATAGAATACAAACAATAATTATAAAATAATGATTGAAAACACTATGTTCCCGCAAGTTAGACGTCCTAGATCGCCTTTCCCATTTAAAACATCACAATTAACTATTTTTTCTAAAGCTCTGTATCGCGACACAAAACGACGGAAAAATACAGTGGTACAGGGGTTTGTACAAGGCGTCTACCTCTAATGGTCAAAGAGCAGAAAATTGGCGAATGGGGGTTCCCCTTATGGTCCCTCCTTAGGATTATTACTCTGTAATCTAAAAAGTAACAAACATACTGTTAAAGAAGTGACACATCTAACAAAAGGCTTGCCACCTGTTCTGTTAAATATAGACAACTGGCAAAAAGTGGACACTGTTACTGGTGTATCTGGCTACACTGCAAGGTATAAAAGCCGTGAAGGTGTGTTTGTATATTTATACGATAAAATGTAATAGATACAAAAACGTCTGGTATTAACTAGGCAGGTTCGATCCTGGATCCCGGCCATGTACCAATGGGTGTTTTAATTAAAATCTATGTACATTCCGACAAACCACACTTAGAGGTTTTCCATCTAAGTATACCTCAACAGAACTAGCCACTCGTTAGGTATAGCCTCATAAATACCATCGGCTTAAGACGATACATTCAAATAAAATCATAGTTTGAAGGGCGTGGCCTAGCTGCATACGATACTCTAGCGCTACCCTAGCGCTACGTGATCGATTGGTCTCTCCGCTGAATCTCTCTCTGTCGCATTGAATAGAAACAAAAGAGAAGAGGCGTACGGAAGGTGCTTGGAACAAACGTCCTAAGTGACAAATCAAAAATAATTTATTTAAATTAAAGGAGTAGCTTTATTGAAAATCTAAATTAACATCTTACTTTAGTAGAAGATGATACAAATTTGTACTTAATTTAAAAAACAATACTTCATGTACTACTGAGAAATTTGGAAAGGAGACTATTTTCAGAGGCTACTTTGCAATTTTTTTCTATAGAGCAAAGTTTCTTAAAACATGTTATATGATTAACAGATTAATATGAAATATGATTAATTATAACATGTAATTTTTTCTGTATTTGTAAGAGCTTTAGGTTTCACTCAAAACGATTTGAAAAATATGATTTAATATGAAGGTAGCCTCTTAACGAGGGAGACTTTGGTCTTCCGCTGGGAACCGTAACACGGTTTCGGGATCTGTAAAGCAACCCATAAAGAAAGAAAAAAAAGTTTTTTTGAAGAATTTGTGAAATGCAATATAAGATTTTATCCCGAAGAATCTCTGTGCAATAATCCGTCGATTTATTGCTCCGTTTTGGCGTGAATGAAGGACAAATAAAGAAATATACTTCGATTTTTAATATTATTTATTTATTTACAAGGAGAATTTACAAAAGGTGTAGGTAAAACAAGACATCTTGATACAAGATAAGAATAATAAAAAAATAAAAATAAATAAGTTAGGAAGTGCCCTCCCACCAATAGTTTTAGTAAAATTCAACGAGTAACAATAACATATACCTAATCTAAACTCTAAATAAACTAACAATAAAACACATACAGAGAAAAATAAGTTATTAGTTAGGAAGTTGGAATTATGGAACCAAGTCTGGATTACCTAATGCGTAAGATCAAAATCATTTAAGGCTGCAGTCTTGCTGTACAAAACTAAGATTTCGACTTTTTAAACTAGCAGCGGCGGCGCTTCGCTGATATGCAGACGGACGGTCGCGAAAGTTCTCTACTTATAATTCGACACTCGCTTAGGGTTACTTATGGAAGAAATGATGACATGGTGTTTTAGAAATACTATAACATTAAATTTATTTACACAACGTTAAGAACTAATTAAATTAAAATAGTTTTTTTTAACGTAACTAAATATTTAAAAAATACAATAAAAAAGTCGCCATATTACACAGGTGAACCGGGAGAAAGACCAGTTAATAAAAAGCTAAGTATTGCAAAGTCACCATATTACACAGGTAAACCCGGAAGAACAGCTATTTTTTTTTATTCTGGTCACGGATATCGATTTTGGGAACAATCGGTCCAGTTAAAAGTATTCACTTCTAAAAAATCTTTTTTCTAATCACGTAAATTAAATCAAGTAGAGCGACTGTGAGTACGAATCAATTGTACGCCATAAGACTCTGTAGAGTGAAAGAGAGATTTGTTAGAGCGAGAGGTAAAACAGGAACGAGCGTCATCCCTACGTCCATTCGCAGCGGCCGCTCAGCGGACACTAGAGCTGGTCGTTTTTTTGACAAACTGCTTCAAGAAACAGATTTTTGCCATGTAACGAACGAACGCTTTTATGACAGAAGGAAAATCAGCTTTTTTTAAAAAGCAGGTTTATTGCTTCGGCGATTCAACTGTACGTACGTACAATAGAGCCTGGTCGTTTTTTTTGACTAACCGCTTCAAGAATCAGATTTTTGCAACCATTTACATATTGCGCTTGTGTGTGTAGTGTAGTGCCTGTGAGAAGTGTGAGAGGTTCTAGCTTCCTATTAATGAAATAATTTTTAAAATCGATTCTATAGTTTCAGAGATTACCCCTACATCAAATCTTATAAACTGTACCTCTTTATAATATTAGTAAAGATTAGATACATGTACCCATAACACATGCTTTGGGGTTCCGTGATATCATATTTAGAACCGCGACATCTTTCGTTTCGACTCGAAGGCCAAACCGACGAATCCATACAGGGCCAGCCAGGGAAGGAATGCACGGCCCGAGTGTGTCCAACAGCATAATGACCGACCCAGCAATTTGCTCGGCATTCTAGTGTTGAACATTCTCGGGCCGTGCATTCCTTTTCATTACCGATGACAGTACTTTCTATGCAAACAATAAATGGCTAAAATAATTGTTCTAAGTTTCCTCATTCTGGTCAAAATAAAAGATGTAGCGGGGGGTCCTATGTATGCTAAAAATAAAAATTCTACCAAAAATATTTACGACGCGGTTTTGAAAAAGAAACTGGTTTGCTGTTCTTTTAATATGGACGCTGTATAGTGTATAAATACATTAGACTGATATGGTACAGACTGTCGAATAAACGGTTTTTTTGAATGAATGAATATAATATGTAGTATGTACGATTTACGCCTTATGAATAAAAAGCCGTTTCTTTTGGCACTGCTTTTCGAAGCAGTTTGTCGATTTATAAAATGGGTTACGTTCCGTTTCACGTAAAATACGAAACGACCCAGCTCTAGCGGACACTAAGGAACTAAAGGAAGAATTATTTGTTTTATATCATAATTTTAGCGGCTTTTGCAATTTATTGTTTTTTTGAAAAATATAATTTTTGGAATTATTTTTCTTTTGGAATTTGCTTACCAAAAACTTGTTGTTTATTTTATTTAATTATAAGTTACTTAGAATAAAATTTAGTAGCCAAAACACTCGTTTACCGGTAGGCAAAATTACGGGAAATTTGACAATTTAAAGCTCTTTAATTAAGCAAATGAAAGATTTTCTGAAAAATCTAGCGAGCCCACATTAACATTGAACATATAAAGATACTTCTGTACTGATTTGATTTTCCAATTATTTTATCAGTTTCGCTTGGTAAGTGCTCAAAAATTACAGTAAGTGCATTAAACCAAATCAGAGGTATATCTTGGTCAGGTTTTAGACAAGATAATTAGTATATTATAAGTGATATATAATTTTCACTAAATTACAATAAACCAAACATTATTTTAAAACTAAATTCATTTTTGTAACATTTGTCTATGAAACAAAATAAAATATTTAATCTATCACAAAATTTACGCGCGTAGCTTGCACAGCCAGACTGGGGCCTTAAGAAATAATTATTATTTTACTCTCTTCTGAGACATAGGTTCTCCATCTAACATGAATAGAGACAACAACACATCTTCACGGCCTCGGGCCTTCATACCTTGCAGTGTGTCCAATTCCCATTTGTCCATATTGAACAGAATTTCAGAATGTGTCACTTCTTTAGCTGTCGTAAATATCTGTTATTTTAGAAGAAGTGTCCTTCGAATCGCGAGGATTCGATTAAAGCACATATTCTTAAGTAGGCCACACATTGGTCCGGCATCGCACCGATCCCATTCCGGCCGTCATACGATCTAGGCGGATCATTTGTTATAAGAATTGGAAGTATCTGTGGTCAGTTTCGGTGGACCGTACGGCGGCAAGCCGGTGTTTTTGACGAATGGGTGGGCACCTTTAAAGAAAATCATGGTTAGCATTTTTGGCACGAGTGGGAACTGAACCCGGGAGCTTCCTGTTACAAGACAATTCTCTACCAAATAGGCTATCGACTCCTTTTATTTTATTGATCAGCGATCCCACCCTCGGCTTCACACGAGTATAATATTGGTTTGTAATAATTTGAATATATACATAAATAATCTTATAACTTCTTATCTATTAGAGATAGATATATGCTTCCGCGGACTTTTTTGTAGATAATTTTATTATACACAATTCTTTCCTACATCATTATGTTATATCTCTGACGGATTAGACAGCATACGCCATGAAAACTCGCTCAGGCTAATCTTTTTCCCGATTTCTTATATTTCTCAGTTCCTACTTCCTCATGAACTTACCTATCTACTCGTGACAACCGCATCTAAATCCGTTTAGTAGTTTTTGCGTGAAAATTTTAATTCAAAGTAATTTCCCAAATAAATATCCCGAAACTCAAATTAAACACGGTTCCCTAGTTTTGGAGTTATGTCTCATAACAAAATTCACTCAACAATCGTACTTTAAACGGAAATTTATTTAAATCTGATGAAATAAATTCCATCTGTATGTTAATATGGGTGCGAGAGGGAAGTCGGGGAGATAACTAGAGACTCTTAGAAACTTTTCACTGGTTTATTTTGAACGACGAAAATTGACAATCTTTATTTACCTAGGAAATTGTGTAACTTGGCAATAACTTAGCATAGATAGATAGACATAATACCATAGATTAAATAATAATTACTACGTAAATAATACCCTGTGGACGATGTAAATGTTCGCTGCCAAGGCACTACTTAGAGAGATGGAGACAGAAAGTGGTTGTAAGCACTTGCCGGCAGAAAACCTCTTTTTCGTGTAGTATACAAATTATTGTAGGCGAGTAGGGGTCCAGTCCAGCGCTTGTCGGTACGCCGCTGAGCCGATTTAGAAGAAAAAAAAATTTAAAAAAAAAACCTCTCCTACCAGCTGGCAGAAAATTAGTGAACAGCATTTGTGGGAACTCTCGGTTGTATGAAAAATATTTTCTGCCAATTTACTCCCTGCAGTTTTTTTTATATGTATTTTTTTGTTTTTTTTTTTGAAAGAATTTTGCAGATCGCTGCAGGGAGTAAATTGGCAGAAAATATTTTTCTTACAAACGAGAGGTCCCCACAAATGCTGTTCACTAATTTTCTGATCAGTTGTGAATTAGTCACTCACATACCTCAAATATTATCTTCGTGTAGCGTCTTCGGTCTCATCGTGCAGAAAGAGAAACAAAAGAGCGGAACCACAGAGCGGAACAAAGAGCGGCGTATGCGTATGGGCGTATGCTACGTGACACGCTGAACGGTGTATTACTCCATCTATTTGTTTCATATTGATTGAAGTGCAGAAATCATGTTACGAGGTGTAATAAAATCAAAAATCAAATAACTTATCGTAAGTTAATTTACTGTTATTATTATGCAATTTTACAATTGTTTTTATCATGTTTTATATAAGTAATTATTTTATTTATAAGTATTTTTATTTTTCTTCACGGGTTATGCCTTACGACTCTCGAAGTCGTGTTACCGCTCTCAGGGTACCCAGTGGAAGACAAAATCTTCCTCCTTCATCCGATAGTATTTGTGATGCTAGATATTTATAGACCAAGCTCCCATGACAAAAAAGTACCTATACCCCATCGAACAAATTCAGCCGCGTGACAGTCACGCCGTGACTACTACAAATTCAATAATTGTTATTATTTTTTTTTTAAATTAGCTAATAAAATATTTTACTTTTCAAAACACTTGCTTGAAATTTACGCAATTTGTGGATTTACCAACATTTAGACCAATTTTGAAAAAGTAGACCTTTTTTATTATATATATTTTTTTATGAAAATTAAGCATCTCATAACACCTCCTTATAAAAAAACTACATTGTCGGGATCAAACCGTGAACCGTCTATACCATTCCCATTCTACTTCCCACTAATATTATAAACACGAAAGTTTGTATGGACGTATGTCAATCACACCAAAACGGCTGAACGGATCTGGATGAAATGTGGCACAGAGATAGATTATAGTCTGGAATAGTACATAGGCTACTTTTTACCCGGAAAAATGTATGGTTCCCGTGGGATAGATTTGTTTTTGTTTTTCACGGGATCGACATGATTTTTTGCATAGAGGTAGTTTAGGGGTCAGAGAATGGCATATACTACTTTTTACACCGCAAAAGCGGGCGGGGAGGGGTAAATTACAGCCACGAAACTATTTCTTTTTGGATCTATTTCCACGCGGGTGAAACCACGGACAGAAGCTTGTACCCAATATGTGGTAAATCAGAATACCCAAAATACATTTTCCATATCACTCTCAGATCAATTAGGAATGTAAATTAAAGGATTCCCCTAGTTAGTCAAAGGGACTTTCAATAAGTGTATTAAGTACTACACAACTCCATTACTAAGTGTGAGTTTTCCCAAACTCAAGGCGATTTAATGTACGGGAAGTTAAGGCTCGGACTTTCTAAGTTCTATGATTCCCCACCCCCAACCTCAAACAGGTACAAGTCGGTTTATAGAAATTGTAATCCCACACAAATACTCTTATCCGCATCAATATATCCGCTGAGTACTTTTTGCGGCGGGCAACTTTTATAATATGTAGTGATCAGTTGTGAGTTGTTTTTAATATATCTCTTTTTTATCTTCAAGGGTTGCCTTACAGCTCCCGAAACCGTGTTACAAGTTACGATGCCAGGGTACCCAGCGGAAGACCAATTCTCCCTCTTTTATCCGATGGTATTTCTGAGGCTAAACTTAATGAATGGCCAGTTCTATTGAGGTATATTTGGATGCAAGAGCCTCTAAGTGTGGTTTGTCAGATTATGTATATAAGTTTTTAATTAAAAACCCATTGGTACATGGCCGGGATCCGGGATAGAACACGTAGTATTTTGATGATGAGAACAAGATGAGAGAGGCCCACGGGACCCAAGCATGATCTAATGATAAAACGAGTGATTTCCATACATAAATAAACTAATTTTTCTAGGATTAATTGAGATTTACCATATTTTTGACAGATATTATAAGATGGCCGACAGTCACGGACCTCGTAGCCACGGAAAATTATAAATGCAACATGTGAGACAATACGCAATATGGCGCGAAAGTACTATAGGAGAGCCGACTCCAAATGAAATGGAAATATGAAGAAGAAGAAGAAGAATTTAAAAAATGTAACTATTATTAATTAAATTAATAAATAAAATAATTAACTTTCAATGACATAACGCCAGCGCACACAATTTACTTAGTTGGTTTTGTCAAAACCGGCTCTTAAATACGGGAAGTTAAGAATTTGTACGGATTAATGGACTTGTCGAATCTGAATTAGGGAAACTTTGTAGATATCTCTCTTTAGTAGTAAGCAAAAGTTATACGATATGTGTAAAAGAACCAATAGGAATCGGGGGCGTTCCGGGTTCAAATCCTACTATAGTGCCTAAAATCTCGTGCTACGGAGGGCATATAAATCTGGCCGTTTTAACTTTCTTTTTCTTTTTTTTTTTCACGATTAGCCTAAATGCCCACTCATTCGTCCAATCGCCGGCGCACCGCCATGTGGTCCACCGAAATCGAGCATAGACTCGTCCAATTTATTCTTGTACGCGCGGGCCACCATCAGTTTTTAAATCGTTGTATTTGTAGTTGTGTTCGATATTTTCGATGACCGGAACATCCACACGCCTTTGTTTAATCGAATCTTGTGTGTCTGTGTAGGTGAGTGAATTAAATTGTATGTGATCTAGATAGTATGATTTACATTGCTAATGTGTGGCGGCCTGTCTTCAATCTCGATCATAAGGCGGCCGGACCGAAAATGTTCTGTGAGATACCGGACAGTTCTCGAAACCGTGTTCTCGGTCCCAGGGTACCCAGCGGAAGACCAGGTCTCCTCTTTTACCCGATGGTTTGAGGCTATACATAACGAGTGGCGAGTTCTGTTGAGGTTATTGGAAAAGCCTCTAAGTGCGGTCGTTCTATTTTTCTCCTATAAAATGGCTAGACGACATCTCGTGACGGTCTGATTTTCTATAACCTCCCGATAACCGCAAATTTTACTTCTACAATCTTTAGTTTATAACGAAATGAGTTTTATTAAGGTCTAAAACCATTAAACGGCCTGTTGCTTCGCCCCTAGACTTTTTAATTAGGTACCTACATACTTTATCACCTAATTTTACGATCCGCTCATAAAATTGATCATAATGTTGAAAAACCTGTATGTTAAGGGGAGCGTCTCACACCTAGCTACCAATAGTGGCACTAGTGTAGTAGTTTTGCTTTTTACTTTTTTTATTCGTAGTTTAACGAAATTAATAAAACTAAATTTATAATAGCGCAAACAATGGTAATGTAATATACACTATTGTTTTGTTCATAAATTAGTTACATTGCAATAAGCAATACTAGATGATCCGTGCAAATAATTCGCATCGTTAGTTCAACTGATCTCCAACATTTTGTAAAAGACGACAAAATTAAGTCTAATTTTAAAAGAAACATTTTGAAATAAAAATAAAAAAAATTAAGACACCAGTGCTATTTATTGGTAGGTAGGTCTGAAACGTTCCCCCTTAAGGAAACTTGAGGGACAAAATATAATGGATCAGGTAGAAAGGTTAATTATAAAACCAAGAAACAAACCCGTAACTTGATGGCTAATGTCCAGAAGACCTAACTACTAATTTACTTTTGATAGCAACATAAATTATTTTCTACTAGCTGTTCGCCCCGGTTTCGCCTGTGAGGCCCATTCTAACTTCCATCCCCTATTCTACACCCTTAGGGGGTTCATTTAAAAAAAAGGTAGCGTATGTCCATCCCTAGGGTTCTCTGCGTTTCAAATTTCATCAAAATCGATTCAGTGGTTTAGCCGTGAAAGCTCAACAGACAGACAGACAAAGTAAAGTAGGCCATACATTGGTCCGGCATCGCACCGAAAGGAGATCAACATATTCCCATACATAGTTGGGCTAGTGTCGGACAATGTGTGGCACGAACCGAGTGCCGACATGAAATATATATATTAATAAAGGTCACAAATGGGCGAATACAATAAATTAATATTATATTTTTAGCGGCCGTATTTTACACGTATTTTTACTTATATGTTTTAAACACTAGTAACACTAATGTAAAATGTTTACGCTTCGGAACGTATCTACTTAAGTCAGCTGTCGTCAGCCAGTTCAGTCAGTCAGTCAGGCTGTCAGTTCGCTAGCTAGCTTCTGTTTTTGTCGGTTTTTGTTATTTCTCTCGTTATTTCTTATGTTATTCAATATAAATAGATAAAACATAATTAATAAAACGACCTACTAAAAAAGGTAAACAAAACAATCAGTCAAACAATGTCAGTCAAGTTGAAAGTGACAGCTAAATAATTATTGCCAGCAACAAATAATGTTGAAATAGGTGTTCAAAATCAAAATCTGAAAACTATTAATTCAAGAGCTAAAAATACTGGACCACGATTTTTTAGTTCTATATCTTATATCTAACAACTGTGGGTATTATCGGTTCTGTTCGCGAAGATAAAAAAAAATGGCCCAAATGTAGGGATCTCATTTCCCATTCCTGCCGCCATACGATCTAGGCATACCGTTTGTTATAGGAATTGGACGTATAGCTGTGGTCAATTTCGGTGGACCGAACCTTACGACGGCGCGCCGGTGAATGGGCACCTTTACATTCGCATTTATAATTCGTGTTTCGAAGGGCAAGTAAAGCCGGCCGCACTAGGCTTGGCGTAATATGGACATTACTGGCATCAAGTGTACAGTGTTACTGTTGTCTCTGGTCACACCTCAAGGTATTAAAGCCGTGAAGATGTGTTTTTTGTTTTTTGGTGTGTTATCTAATAAATGTGAAAGGTTGTACATTGGCTCTTTAACAGAAGATAAGAACAAGTTGATTTATTACTACTGCATCTGACATTGTTTTTATTGACCACATAGATAAACTGCGCTGGAGTTTATTCAACCGATGCATCTTATCAATTACCTAATTTATAAAACAAATAGATTTCCGCTCGGCTTCGCCCGTGAACATTTGAATTTACATACAGAAAAAAATATATAAAAAGTAGGTACCTACAAGACCCTACCCCGCCCGCTTTCCCGTTATAAAAAGTAGTATATTCTGTCATTCTCTGATCCCTAAACTACCACTATGCAAAAAATCATGTCGATCCCGTGAAACCAAAAAACCACGGGAACCATACGTTTTTCCGGGATAAAAAGTAGCCTATGTGCTTATCCCAGACTATAATCTATCTATAATTTCATCCAGATCCGTTCATTTGTTCTGGCGTGATTGAGTAACAAACATTCACACATCCATACTTTCGCGTTTATAATATTAGATGAAGTGTAATACTTTCACATAAATTTAGCGATGTTATTATTTGACAAATTGGTCAAAATAAAGTGCTTTGAGCGTGAGTCACGGGGTATTCACCCCCCCCCCCCTCCCCTACACCCACGCCTGGATCACTAAAGGTTCATCGAAATCCATTTAGCCGTTTCGGAGTCTCACTGCTAACCGATTATTAACACAATAAGAACAATGACATTAGTGGTTACTGCTCGTCTCCCAAATGATGCAGCGTGATGTTTTATATACCAAAACCTTCCTCGTGACTCAATCTATTTGATCGCGTAAACAGTAATAAAATCGGTTGAGTAGTTTTTAGGGTTCTGTACCCAAAGGGTGACAACGGAAACCCTATTACTATAAGGCTCCGCTGTCCGTCCGCCAATCTTTTGAACAGTAATAGGTATAGACACTTGACATTTTTATATACAGCAAATAAAAAAAAAAAAATGTTAAAAATTAAAGGGGATCCCCATGCAAGAAACGTGTTTTATTCGGCGTTTTTTGCTCGATTTTAATAATAGCAATATACAAATAACTATAACAAGTAAAACAGCAAATAAAAAAACCGGTCAAGTGTGAGTCAGATTCGCACTAATTTCTTCCTGCTCCATACCTACAGTAGCGGCAAACTTGGTGTGAAATTATTGCATTCTGCATACTATTGAGTGGTACTTCGCACTTGGCCGGTTTTTTACATAATTATGTAAGTATATAGATTATTTCAGGAATCAAGTTTTCAATAAATAAATATTAAACACAATGTACTACATTATGTACTACTTGTACCTATGTGGACTGGTTCAGTGATGGAATTGTTTTGGGTTAATTTTAATTTTGATTCTGGTTTTAATTTCAATTTTTTATTTTGAATTTGATTTTGATTTGAATTTTTAATTTTGTATCTAGTTTTAATTTTGATCTTTTTATTTTAATTTTGATTTGATTTTGATTTCAAGTTTTTATTTTGATTTTGTTTTTGCTTTTAATTTGTTATAATTCCTTTCTTTATATTATAATTACCTATGTACTTTTTCTCATGTATGTTAACTTGTAGTCAATGACGTGTAAATGTATAGCCATGTTGTGTTCACTACTAATTGGTATATCTGTATAGAAAATGTTCTATCCTCTGACCTCAATCACAGAGACTACATTGAGGGCATCAGCAAAACAGCTTCAAAAAAACTAGGAATTCTGAACAAGGTGAGACAATATTTCGCGCCAAAGCTCAGGCTACAGCTCTACAAAGCCCAAGTTCGTTCGTGCATTGAATATGGCTCACACCTCTGGGATGGTTCCGCTCAGTATCTCCTCGATGCCCTCAATGGTTTGCAAAAAAGAGCGATTCGCATCATCAATGACCCAAAGGTCACACGAAATCTCGAGCCTCTACAGTTACGCAGAGACATAGCCTCTCTTAGCGTCTTCTATCGACTGTATTATGGGGAGTGTTCAGAAGAACTCCATGACCTCGTCCCTCCATCCCCTTTTCGCACCCGCACTGCTCGCACAGGATACAGTTTTCATCCTCACACCGTCGACACGTTCTCTATACGAACGAAAAAATTCAGTGACTCGTTCCTGTGTCGTACAGCCAAAAAGTGGAATGAACTTCCGGCGTCGGTCTTTCCTCCTTTCTACAACCTTGGGTCCTTTAAGCGAAGCGTGAAAAAGCATAGTGGGCGCGACTGGCGCACTGTATTACGATCTGCCAGTCGCGCGCATTCATGGACCAGCCACCTATGCTTATCAATCAGGCGGTGGCAAGGTCACATGTCGTCTTCTCTATAAAAAAAAAAGTAATATTGTTCTTATGAACCTATAAAATAAAATAAATAAATAAACAATGCCATCTTATTTCACAGCTAAAACTGACAACAAACGGAAATGAAAGAAGGGATTAAAAAGGATTTTTATAAATCCCTGCTGTATACATCTTTCCTGAAATATTCCTGCGTTATAAAGTTAAAATGCTCACCCGCTTTGGTCCATTATTAGTTCTACTAGTAATTGGCCCCGACTTCGCATAGGTTAAAAAAAACGTTGGAATCTGATGGAAATATTTGTCCATTACTGGATATAATGAACATCTCTTTGTAACCATAACAAATAAATGTTATAAGATTCTGAATATAAATTTTATATGAATAAGCAAAATAGAATGTTGAGTTGCCTCCTTAACGATTTACTAAAAAACACAGATAAAATAATATTTAATAGCAATACTGTGTTTAACCTACTGATATGTTTTAATCAAAATGGCCTAGCCTTATTAAATTTCAGCTAGATATAAAGTATGTTAGGTATTTATAAAAAAGTTTGTTATCTCATGAAAACTTATTGTAATTATGAAATTTTGGTTTTGAATATTTCTTGTTCATCACTGGTGCCATGTCCAACACTGGTGTCACTACGCTACTTATAAAATTTTAAGAACAAAATAAAATATACCCTATACCTATCCCTACCCCTATACTTACTCCTACCCCTACCCCTACCCCTACCCCTACCCCTACCCCTACCCCTACCCCTACCCCTACCCCTACCCCCACCCTTACCCCTACCAAACCCCTACACCTACTTCTACTCCTACCCCCTAACCCTACCCTCTACCACTACCTCTCAATAGTTTTCGCAGCGCAAGCGATGTAAGGAATTTCTTAGGTAATTTTTTTACACCTTGGGTTACATTATTGGAGTTTTAGTAAGGATCCCTAATTTTTTTTGAAAATAGAATATATCCTATGTCACTCAGGGTGAATGTAGCTTTGCAATTTTTGAAATCGGCACAGTAGTTTTTGAGTTTATTCATTACAAACATGCACACAAAAATACAAATGTTTCCTCTTTATATAATATTAGTATAGAGCGTATTTTATTGCTGAAAGACAAACGTCCAGTCCAGACAGATAGACGAAATTTAAAAAAAAAAGTGTAAATATAGCATCTGTTGGTTTTAAAATTTTGAAATGACAGACAGACTGACTTAGGTAGGTACTTATATTTCATTTTATTTCTTTGTTAATTTTTTATCCATTTTCAATGGCAATTTCACTATTCAGTTAAAGCCATAAAATGTACTATTCATAAAATAAGTACCTATAATTAGTCTTATATCATTGGTATACTTAATTAGAATTTTAGGAAACCCTGTTATTTTTCAGTTTTCAGTACAAACATACATAATTAATTTACTGGCATATTTTTAAATTTGATGTAGAAAATAATATGTGCCTACTTAATTAATTTCCTAATTAAATAAGAACTCCTTGCTTTACGTAGCTAACCTATTTCTCATAATAACCTCCTTGTAACACAACCTCTATGCTAAAACTTGCTTTGCAAAGCAATATGTTTACCAAACAAACTCTTCGGATAACGACCTCCTTGCGGCGTGTATGGCGGGAACTATGCGGCATATTTTGGTATTGAAAATAACCTCACAATTACAGAAAATATATATAATTAAATACACTGGTTTTAAATAAAATAACGTCGGATTCTGTATATATTTATCTGTCCCTTAATGTCTATATATATTAATATAAAGTTGAAGAGTTTGTATATATGTTTGAACGCACTATCTCGGGAAATACCAGGCCGATATTGGCTATACAACGGAGCGGAGTAACCAGAAACATCAACAAATTAAAAAAAATCCACGGGCGAAGCCTGAGCGGAAAGCTGGTATAATATTATTACAAATACTTTTTTTTAAATGACCAAGGGCACTTTCATATCTTGCACACTTGTAACAATGTCCAATTTTAGCTAGTACGCTAGCTTTGAGTCCATGGCAGTCGGCCATCTTACTTCTGTCAAAAATATATAATTGCGTTTTAAAAACTTGGATATTTAGAACTCTTAATAATGAAAATATGGCTTAATCCAATTAAAAATAATAACTATCAACAATTTATGTTGTAAATGTTGTATAAAACTTATTATTTTAGGATTAATTGAGAATTGCCATATTTTGACAGATATAAGATGGCCGACAGGAGACATGAAGCAAGAAAATTGTTGCTTACTTACTTACTTTGAACCCAGGTCCTTAAGCTTAATTTCTTAATTTTGATTTCAAAAGAGCTAAAGTCAGTGAATTCCATCAGTTTATGTATCTCCCTTTACATTTGCAAAGCTATTTCCGTGTAAAGAACGCAAAGCGAACAATAGGCATAAAGTGTGACCTAAAAGCATCTCATAGAAACAAAGAGCGTGGGGTACAAATAAGAAAAGCTTTGAAGCTGTTTGCGCCTATATTTTTGGGTTCCGTGGATACAAAATATAAACTAAATCCATACTTCCATACTAATATTATAAATGCGAAAGTAACTCTGTCCGTCTGCCGATTTTGATGAAATTTGATACGCAGTAAACTTGAACCTTAGAGGCTACTTTTTATTTAAATCCACCCCCCTAAGGGGGTATAATAGGGGATGAAAGTTAGCATGGGCGTCACAGGAAATCTAGTCTTCTATAATGCTGTTCGTTGATAAGCTCGACACTTGAGAACGACTGGAACGATTTGGCTAATTCTGAATAAAATTGGATGATTCGAGGAAAACTGAAAACTGAAACTATGGGATTTTGTATGAAATAATAGTGGTGGGCTCCTTAACCACGACGTGGTCCGCAGTCACTGGTAACAATGTTTACATTTAGTAAATTGGGAATACTAAACAAAACGGGACAAAGCCTGTCGCTGCAGACTAGAGCATAATAATATTCACGCGATTCATTTACGTAGTACGAAAAATAGACATATATAAAACGATGTATAGATGTGAATGAAGCATGAAAAGTATGCAAAAATCGAGAGAAGTGACGCTCCATACTCTCTGTCTACCTCTTTGGGAAACAGGCGTGAAGGTATGATTCAGTTATTATTACATGAAATTAGCAAAATTATCAGCTGCACGGATCTGGATTAATTTTGAATCAGAAGTATCCTGGAATAACTTAAAAGACTATAATTATAAAACCGGGCGTGAAGGTAGACACAGCCCAAGTCAATGTCTAAAATAGCCTTTAAGTTTAATCCATCAAATTAATTTGTTCCTATGCATCCTATACAAAGTTTTCAGCTAATTAATGAAATTGATTGGTAATTTGGTATCGAATATCCAATTTTATATGTAAATTGCTTTCAAGCTTTTGTCGGGAAACTTTTGTTTATGTAAAGGGGTCAGGTTCGATGTCGATACCCGAATATTTACTACATAGCCCGCCCCGCTCTGGCCTCATAATGTAGAAAAAACAATTTCCCGGGGAATTAAGTTTATTTTTCTTTTTTCACGGGTTGCCTTACAGCTCCCGAAACCGTGTTACGGTTCCATGATACCCAGCGGAAGACCAAGTCTCTCTCGTTTAGCCGATGGTATTTGTGAGGCTATACCTAAACGAGTGGCTAATTCTGTTGAGATATATTTAGATGGAAAAGCCTCTAAATGTGGTTTGTCGGATTATGTACTTACATAAGTTTTTAATTAAGATACCCTTTGGTACATGGCGGGATCCGGGATCGAACCTGGGGTCTGTCTAGTTAATACCAGACGTATTAACCACTCCGCCACCGACGCACTTATAAAGTATTTTTTTTACATATTTCTGTAACTCTTGAAAAAAATCACATCGGAACAAACAAAAACACTTTATAATATTAGGATAGAGACTTGGTCTTCCGCTGAATACCCTGGGACCGTAACACAATAATTTGAATACATAAATACGCTTATAACTACTTATCTATTAGAGATAGATATATGCTACCGCGGACTTTTTTGTAGATAATTTTATTCTACACAATTCTTTCCTACATCATTTTGTTATATCTCTGACGGATTAGACAACAATCGCCTTGAAAACTCGCTGGGGCACTTTTCCCCAACTTGATTCACTTATACAGTTAATGCTCAGCTCCTAAACATGATAGGTCCATGTTTAATACTCGTAAACCTTCCCGGTGAATCAACCTATCTAATAGTGAAAACCGCAATAAAATCCGTTTAGTCGTTTTTGCGTGAAAAGGGCACAGACAGACAGACAGATGATTATATTGGAGTGATTGCAATAATTTACTGACCAACTAAGAATTGTGTTGGTTGTGGGGTTTAGGATCCGATAATTTTCCCGTCCGTAAATTAGTCTAGGCTAGGTAGATAAGGGAGATTTGAAATACCTCAAGTATGTATATTATTTAGGTATCAGGGAAAAACAGGTCAGCCAGATATACTGATAACAATGTCCACAATTAGTGAGTTGACAGGTTGCAGTGGCAAACCATTGCAATAGATTAAATAGGTACCTACATAAAACCCATCTATCTATCTATCATCACGCCTTTTATCCCAAGAGGGGTAGGCAGAGACAATCGAATGACATTTGCTACGATCCTGACATACCTCTTTCGCTTCTTTTATATTCGTCATACCTTTCATACATGCTCGGCGATTGAGTGTCCTTTTAATATTTCCATCGATCAATAAACTTTTTATAACGTTCAATAAAAGTACACCTAGGTCGTCCTCTGCTAGCATTTCCTTTCACTTCGGCCATATAAACCTTTTTAGTCAATCTTTCAACCAGCGTAAACTACTTTTCTTCATTTTAGTCACAACATCATGTTTCATTTCGCATTCTTCTCTGATTACAACGTTCCGAATGAGGTCAGTACGCTTTATATATCACACATTCTACGTAATTATTATTATATAATAATAAGTAATAACTTAATATCTAATTTGTATAAAAAAAGTATGACACCTGCTTCTCTAACACAAGTTCACCATAAGATCAAAAAGACAGGTTTTTTTTTATAGAAAATAGTGATCTACCATCTTTGGATTTGGCCGACTAACAAAGTTGGCCCCGAAATGACCGACTATTTGCCGACTAGTCACCGACTATAAAAGTGGCCTATTCGGTCGTACTAGCTTTCAGCCCCCGGCTTCGGCCGTGGATATTTTTGAACAAAATAAAAAATTGCCTATTAGTGAAAGAATTTTCAAAATCGGTTCAGTAGATCAAGAGATTACTCCCTACAACCTCACAAACTTTACCTCTTTATAATATTAGTATTAAATAGATCCAAAAAGAAATAATCCCGTGGCTGTAATTTGCCCCTCCCCCGCCCGCTTTAGTATATGTCATTCTCTGACCCCTAAACTACCACTATGCAAAAAATCATGTCGATCCCGTGAAAAACAAAAACAAATCTATCCCACGGGAACCATACATTTTTTCGGGATAAAAAGTAGCCTATGTGCTATTCCAGATTATAATCTATCTCTGTGCCAAATTTCATCCAGATCCGTTCAGCCGTTCTGGCGTGATCGACTTATAGACATCCATACAAGCTTTCGCATTTATAATATAGTGGGACTAAATAATTGACAATTTGAGAATCAAAAAGAAATTATTTAAAAACTTAATTTTAAATTTAAAAAAAACTTACCACTTATACCCAGCCAAAAAAAAACGTCACAGACACAGCACTAGAAAGATTAATATATTATTTAATATAAAATTTAATTTTACCGCAGTAAAAGTTGTAAAGGTAAATTTTCCGATCGCAATACGACGAGCTTTCGTAAAGCTTGACGAACGCGCGCCTCTCTCGGAATCTCTCCGCGGAATGAGATCGCCTGCATCCGACATCCATACATACTAGGAATATATCGTGACTTCTCTTGCATACAATGTTGGATGTATTCGGTTGGTCGCGTAACCAACTAAAAAACGCACGTGTTCGAAAATGTTGCATCTCTTTCAGCCAATATCCGAGCGAAAGAAATAAATAGAGAAAGAAAATTTCCAAACAAAATCGGTATAATAAAATTCACAAAACTGACTTCAGCAATTCAAGTATTGTACAATAGTACATTGTGATACAAGTGTGCTATGTTGGTCATTACGTACGAGGCGGTATTATCATTATATTATCTATAAGAAAGCTGAGTATGTAATGACCAATGCACACGCGTTTCATACGACGCTTTTCAACACACTTGCAAGGAAAAAAAATAACTTCATATGGTTAATGAAAGTATCTACAATGTTACAATTCTCAAATGTTTTGTTTTTTCCCGCGTCGCGCTAGATAAAGCACGGGTAACTTCGCAAAACAGCCAACATGGTCGTGGTTAAAAAATAAAAACTGTATTATGCGGTTAAACTAAGAATGTTTTGTGGACACACATACAATTTGCAATCTTGTATGAATTCAACGCTACATTGGGTTATATTATGACTTTTGTGCTGTAATATAAAGTAAAAAGCACGCGTGTTTAATATATAGGATTATGGGTCTAAAAGTGAGGTAATAAGACTCACGTAACGAGCAAGTGTGTTAAAAAAATTTTAGAAATAGCAAGTTCTAGTTAATGGATTCATAAAGTACCTATGTGAAATTATTTTTACTCGATATGTAAAAAAATACAATTAAGAGAACTCGAGTCGCAAAGTCGGTTGAAAATAGGTATGCGTGAAATTGATGACTTTCAGCGCTTCATGAAACCTAGGTGTAGCTGTTATTAACATATTTTTTACATATTGAGTATAGATAATTGCATATTCTTTAAGGATCCATTAACTAGAACTTGCTATTTTTAATGGGTTTTGCACAATACTTGCATTGTTGAAGTCAGTTTTTGAATGGGAAAAACGTTTAAAAAGTGAGTAGGTGCAGCATTGACAGGCTTGCCACCTGTTCTGTTCAATATAACTGGCGTCAAGTGGACACTGTGTGCTTCTGGCCACACCGACTATAAAGGTATAAAGGTCGTGAATATGTATTGTTGTATCTATCTATAAAGTGTTTTTTTTTACTTGTCTTTTTTAGTAAACAAAATTTGCATGTTTTTTTGTTATAATTTTTAAATTAAAATTAAAAAAAAAATGTTAATTTTGCAATAGGTTAATCTATCTTTTATCCCAAGAGGGGTGGGTAGGCAGAGACTATCGAATGCCATTTGCTACGATCCTGACATTGTCAACATTTCCTTTCACATCAGCCATATAAGCCATTTTAGTTAATCTTTCATCCTTCATTCAACGTGATGAAACCAGCGTAAACTACTTTACTTCATTATAGTAAAATAGGTTAAAAATGTTAATTATTATATAAATATTATGGGGACTTTGGAGGGATTACTTCAAGGGTCACAAGGAAAACGTGTGCCAAAAATCAGAACTACATTATTTATTTTGAGGTCAATGCATTAATCACTTCTACTGTAACCCCACTGGACTGGTTTTCATACTTTACAAAATCCGGGAAACATTAAATCTCTTATTGTAGATACTAGTCTTTTGACCTGACAGTATTATTTGTATTCGTCCGTCCGTACAGCTCAATGGTTCCCGGTTGCTATCAAGCACGTAGGCAGGGGGAGGGTCCAGTGGGTCCGGAAAAAATCCGTCACCGATACTTTTTGAAATTGGGAATTAAAAAAAAAAGGTAATTACTATCAGTTCAGCTGAGCTGATGAGGTCGAGTCAAGCGAGCTAGGATATTGATCTATTGCAGAAAAGATGTAATAAAAGGTAAAGTCGTACTTTGTGTTTTATTTTTATAATGGCTTCGTTGAACTTGAAAAGAAGGAGGAGGTTCTCAATTCGTCGGAATATTTTTTTTATGTATGTTCCCCGATTACTTGAAGACGCCTGGACCTATATGGAAAATTTTCGTTTGATGATGATGATGGGATCCTGAAGAAATCGAGAACTTTTCAAATTTTATAGGCACACTTGAAGTGATTTGGCATTTGCTTTCGGAAAGCACACTTTTCAGTGCATAATTTTTGTCGATAGCCTAATTCCTACTCGCTGCTAAAATGCTAAGCACCAATTTTCTTTAAGAATATCTGCTCAAATCGACTCCTCGTGCTTCGGAGGGCAGCCAAGCGTGGTGACTATGGCAATTCCTCTCAATGAGCACCACTAAAATCATGATCCAGCAGTGGATCTTAAAATGTTGAAACTCTTATTTTGGAGGTAGGGAAATTGGGATGTCTACGAAGCCAAATAACTAACGCCTTTTTTAACTAGTTTCCGCCCCGGCCTTGCCGTGGAGCCATATTAACTTTCATTCGCCATTATGGTCTTGAGTTCAAATAAAAATCCCATGTTTTTCCGAATTTTCCAATTTATCTTTCTCTAAACACCTTATTCAGACATACGAACATTATGGTGAGGAAATGAACAGCCCTTACCTTCGAGATGTTATCTGTGTCGTTGATGATGTTCTTTTATCCATAGGTCGCTGGTTTAGGTTCGATGTTTTGGCTGTATCTTTCTGCACCACCTTACTAACTAAATAGCGGGTTTGCGTGTAAACAATATTGTCTTTGCTTTAGCGTTAACTTGAGTAGGCGACGCGTTGCGAACAACGTCTCGACCGTCCGGACTCTCTACTAGGGTTTTCGGACAACAAAAAATCTTTTATTTTTCTACGTAATCGGATCGTTCTCTTAACGCCTTAGTATTTTTGAAAGTCAAGTCTGATATTAATTAAGGCTCCTATATCCATAATTTTTCTGGGATCTATTCCCAATTTCTCTGTAAATAATCCACCTGTGTTACTGTAATTTAGCATATACATACTTATTGAATATATCTAAATGAAATAGCTGTTATTTTCTCAATGGATTTTTTGAATAGGAAATATGGGTGGTTAAACTTTGCCCCCATTTTCTCTTTCATAATATATCACAATTAAAGTTCTTATTTTTTATGCATTTTATTGTTTTATAGAAGTTTATTTTTATTTTTGTCACTGTTTGATTTTGCATGCATTTTGAGATAGATCTTTTTATGTCGTGTTATATTTTGTGAAGAAATTTTTCTTTTTTTTTTATAAATATAGGTAAGTACCTATATTTGAATGAGCAAATAGCGACATAGATAATGTGAAGTTTTATTTACAATTGAAGATACCCGGGTATTAAAAGAAAAAATACCCGTTACCCGGGTACGAAAAAAGTCCGGGTACGCGAAAACCCTACCCTCTACTCTAATCTATGCAGGGTAGGTAGGAAAATGTGTATACAATTTATGGCGTGTTGTGTGTATTGTATTGTGTAATACAAAATTGGCGACCATTTAACAAAATGTTTTTGTCAATGCGTCTAGCCGTTCTCAAGTGATGCGCTTACCAAACTTAAAGCGGTAAATTTTTTTATTTAAAAGATTTTCATATGTGAATCTGTGTAAGTAGGGAAGAAGTAATATGGTTTTTTAGCAATTTTATGAGCAAAATGTTTTTAGCACTTTCAAAGGCGCCTGGGACACAAAAGGGACAATCAATAACGCTGTACACACATTTTCTTACACATAAAAAACCGAGAAAAAAGCCTTTGGGTCTTTATTAAAAAAAATATTATGTCACCAAAAATGAATACAGGTTTTATTTTAATAGATTGTGTCAAGAAAATCTCTCCGAAGTGGGACAAAATGTATCCGCCATAAAAAACCAAGTCCGCGCTGAAAAGTGGCAAGAATACTGACTGCATTTCCGCGCTGAATCGCAGTTCTAATTCGTTGAGCGAGGATTTTTTCACGAAAGAAAGCTACGATATCCCTTGTTTTAAGAATTTCTACCCTAAACGGCACAAAGTAGTTTTCTTTAATTGTATAATATTTGCGCCGTTTATAAGTATTAGATAGCGAAATAATTTTCAAAATATTATAGATGTTTTTGTAGGCTCTTTTCTGCATCCTGACTGAATACGTGCATTCGTCCAACACATGGTTTTCAAAATAACTCTGCAGTGAAATCTTTTTTTTTTTCTTCATGGATTGCCTTACAGCTCACGAAACCGTGTTACGGTTCCAGGGTACTCAGCGGAAGACCATGTCTCCTTCATTTAGCCGATGCTATTTGTGAGGCTATACCTAACGAGTGGCTAGTTCTGTTTAGGTATATTTAGATGGAAAAGCCTCTAAGGCCCACTTGCGTGTGTCACCCGGTTATTTAAATAAATACAAATACATACCCTATAAGTTTTTAATTAAGGGGAAGTCAGTCATCAAAATCAAATTTTTAATCAAATTTTTCAGAAAGTGAAAAATAATAATATTGATTTTAAGGATATGACAAATATTGTTATTGTTTTGAAAATATGATTAGAAACATTTTACTCGATAGAAAAAAATCCTAAATACACCTCTGAAAACTTTATTTATCAAATTTTATGGCTATAATATACCATTACAAAAATTTACATGAATATTTTGTTAGTAATTATCTATCGTTTCATTGTAAAATTATTTGTTGTACATTTTTTTTTTAAATTGCGTTTTAAACGCAATAGCTTACGTTGAATCGCTTACTATTGTAACGAATAGGTACTTAAATCGCACCTAAACACATCAAGTTCGACAGACGTCTCTAGAAGGATCCAGAGAGAATCAACTACAAACGAAAATGGACCGTATGTGCCTTGCCATAGGTACCAAAATCGGCCGCGGTCGGTGTGTAGGTATTTGGTGCCGAGCCGCATCGAGGCGCGTCTACAACTTTGTACAACAATCTCGGCGTTTCTCGAATGTTCGGTGGGCAATATAAACAGAGGATCTTTGCCGGAAAGGACAGTGCGAATCAGAGCGATCAAAGTGAAACAGCGGGAATTTTGTGCGACTAAGTGTTATTCTAGTGTTTTCATTTATTTAACTGTGTTTTTGTGGTGTTAAAGTAAAGTTTGTCTATTTAATCGGTATTTTAAATCTCTTCGAACCCTAGCTCGTAACACTATCTTGCTCACGTGCGCGCGGTTCTAGATAAAAGCGTTCTGCTCTTTCATCACTCATTTTCCCATCGACCACTTCCCCTTAAAAAACCCATTGGTACATGGCTGGGATCCGGAATCAAACCCGGGGTCTGCCTAGTTAATACCAGACGCCACCGACGCACCTATCTATTTATCAGACCAATTTCAGGTACTTTTCATAAATTACTTAAAGCTAATGGAATCAAAAACATTTTGGCTTGGAACGAAGTTGGACGTTTGAATAAAAAAATTTCTAGCCCCAAGGGAAGGTTCTTAAACTTTTAAAAGCATTGAGACAGAGGAAAACTTTTGTTATCCGAAACTAGCGTGGATTCCCAACTTTCGATTGCCAGAAACATTGGTAACAATATCCACATATTAAACAGAACATATAGATTTTTATAATTAAAAACTTGTAGGTACTTCGACAAATCACACTTGTAGGCTATTCCATCTAAATATATCTCAACAGAACTGGCCACTCGTTAGGTATAGCCTCACAAATACCATCGGCTAAACGAGGGAGACTTGGTCTTCCGCTGGCCACACATTCGTCCAATCCCCGGCGCGTCGTCATACGGTCCACCGAAACCGACCACAACTCGTCCAATTCTTGTAACGAACGGTCCGCCTAGATCATCCTGCAATGCCGGACCAATGTGTGGGCAACCCGTGAAGAATAAAAAGGATTATTTTAGTAGGCGCTTCATTGCATTCTGACTAAGTATAAGCTGTAACGGAAAACGGTCTGCTGTCAAATGTGAACACTGTTGCAGAGGCATACTTCAAGGTGTTTTGTTGTGTATGAACTAAATTTTAATAAAAAATAAAATAAAAAGTATTGTTTAATAAATAATAATAATGTTATTCAAGAGTGTTAGTGCCATTAGATATTATTCTTGAAGTTCTAGGTGGCATAACTTCCATTCCAACTCTGAGACAAATGAAGGGTTGATTATCGTCATCCACTACTCTGAATTCTAAGTTTGCTCTGGTACCCTAAAAATAAAATATTAAACTCACCCAGTGTTAATTAAATAAAAAAACACATTCATTATCTATTTTTTTATAGAGATGACATCGCCTATTTATTAATGGCCGTTGGTCAAGGTCATCATATAACTGTCAAAAAATATCGCAAATCTCAGTTAATCCTGATTTTTTTTAAATATTTTCATTATGAGTTCTAAATATAGCCATAATTTCCAAAACGCAAAAGCAATATTCGTTTTGGAAATTATGGCTATTTATATAGAACTTTAAATAATAAAAACATGGCTCAATCCAATTTAAAATAATAACTATCAAATGGTAAGGAAATGTTGTATAGATAAACTCACCTTTCCAGGATTAACAGAGATTTGCCATATTTTTGACAGATACAACATGACTGAGAGAATTCAGTCTGGGACAATTAGCTCCTGTGTGTTCTCATGGCGTATGCTGTCTAATCCGTCAGAGATATAAAATGATATAAGATATAAAATGATGTAAGAAAGAATTGTGTAGAATAAAATGCTCTACAAAAAAGTCCGCGGTAGCATATATATCTATCTCTAATATGTAGGTAAATATTAAGCATATAAAATAGTTTGCTAGTATGCACTTACCACTGGGAACAATGGATCAATATACATCCGCAACGAGTAAGCAACGATTTCTCCCTCCAAAACAGGGCAATAGGTATTTGTTAAGAAATTGCAGGTTTCTGCTGCCTCTTCTAGATCATAGGGCACGGGTATAGTTATGGGGCCTACAGATAAATAAGCCGTCACCAAAGACCTCATTCTTCTTAAAGTGGTCGCTGTGGAGAAAATAAAAATGTTAATATATAAAAAACCGGCCAAGTCACATCAATATTCTGTGAATATTTCAAGCGTCTACCTGTTGCCGTTATCAATATCGAGCAAAAACGAGCAAAAAAATCACGTTTGTTGTATGGGAGCCCCCTTAAATATTTATTTTATTCTGTTTTTTAGTATTTGTTGTTATAGCGGCAACAGAAATACATCATCTGTAAAAATTTCAACTGTCTAACTATCACGGTTCATGAGATACAGCCTGGTGACAGACAGACAGACAGACAGACGGACGGACGGACAGCGGAGTCTTAGTAATAGGGTTTCCGTTTTTACCATTTGGGTACGAAACCCTAAAAACACGCGAAAACTACTGAACCAATTTTGTTGTTCTTTTCACGATTAGATAGATTGATTCAAGAGAAAGGTTTACAAGTATTAAATATGGACCTATCATGTTTAGGAGCTGAGCATTAACAGTATAAGTGAATCAAGTGGTGGAAAAAGTTAGCCCCACCGAGTTTTTATGGCTTATGCCAAGCTTATGCTGTCTAATCAGAGATATCACAAAATTATATAGGTACGATAGAATTGTGTAGAATAAAATTATCTACAAAAAAGGGGAGTCGGTGGTCGAGTGGATAAGACGTCGGCTTGCAACTAAAAAGTCACGGGTTCGATTCCTATATCCGACCATATGTACCAATGGATTTTTTATAATGAAAGATCTATGTACATTATGCGACAAACCGTACAAAGAGGCTTTTCCATCTATAATACCTCAACAGAGCTGGCCGCTCGTTAGGTATAGGCTCAAAAATCATTGGCTGAATGAGGAAGACTTTGTCTTCCACTGGGTACCCTGGGGCCGGCACCGGTTCCGGGAGCTGTAAGACAACCCGTGAAGAATAAAAAAAAATTAGTCTTAAGAGCGTAGACGGTCTGCAAGGGAATTGAGAAATAGGTATTTGAAGAAACTATTGCCGTCGCCTCACCCTTTGGTCCCCCCCGTAGAGTGCGATAGGGACAACTGCAGCTCAGACCGATTATACCTATAAAACCTTGACCGATAGATGTTTCGTATTCCCCTGTTTTCTCCACCAAAACTGATCCGATTTAATTATTTTTGGTATTGAAATTTAAAGAAAGAATAGATCTATGCTCCTATTTTTCTTTTACATTAAAACCTTTTCAAATTAGTCTGGTAGTCGTCTGATCACGGCGGTATTAAACGAGGCATTTTTTTTAGGTTTTTGGAAGGGCTTATTTTTTTAGGTAATTAGTTGTTGGAAAAAAGTAAATGACAGGGGCATGCCTACAGTAAACCTAGATTTTATGAAAAAAAAAACTATTGCTCTAGAGGCATTATCCGTGAAGAAAATAGGGGAATACATTTGTATGGAGAAAATGCAGCCACACATTTGGTCTGGCATCGCACCGAAAATTTCCCATCTCGCATTTCGGCGCTTTTTTTGAATGTATTTTGGTTTTCTTGAATGAATATCTCAAAATGTTACTTACGTGCTCTAAAGATCATGTCTACGATGGCATAATGAAGCTGATAGAAAAAACATGGCGGGTTGATACATTCTTCAATAACAGTATTTAAAGGTAAATCACCTCCAAAATTATTGCCTGCAAAAAAAAAATTATAATATTGATTCAATATACCCTAAAAAAGACATATAAGGAAATATTCAAAAAATATACATACAACTTTCCACGTTTGTTGTCTGTGCTGCAGTTAAAGCAACAAAAGTTGCCAAAAATAAGAATTTCCACATGTTGTTTTTCCAATTTTTCGTGGACAAATGTACTGATAAATACCCAGCCGTGAATTCACAACTTGATTTATCGAAAAAACACCTGCGCGTGTTTATATCTGACACTAATTTTCATTATCTTTTATATTTTGATAAGAAGTAGGTCCCACAGAAAACATTAATGGATTTATTTTTATCGCAAAATACAACAGCTGTTAGTGACTAATATTAATTTTTATTAATAATACACGGTTCCGCAATACCCAAAAATAAATGCAACAAACTTTGCACGCGTTTAAAAAGGAAAAAGAAAAAGTGTACATGCGTAAGAAGTGTAACTTCTTTGACTAATTGTTATTAAGACGCTGGATAGAGCCAACGACCTTGAGAGATGGCACCGCCCCCACGCGGGTACACATACACACCAAACGACGTGGCTGCCACTAATAATATAGCATCAGGCTGCAGCCGGTACTGTCGGTACACGAGCGCTTACGCACACACGCGTGCAGTGCGTACATAAAATGTCGAAAATGAGAATAAAGGAACTTGCTGAAAATTTTATTAAAAAATAGAACAGTATTACGATAGTATATTGCTAGATAAAAAATCTGTCAAAAAATCAGAATCATTGCATGCATTTTAGTACTGTTTCTAGACAGTAAAATATTTTGTTAGAGGTACATTCGTGATTTTTTTTCTATCGAATCAATATAGTTGTATTATGTTTTGAACACAGTATCTTAATAACGCATAACCTCAAGAATATCATATATTTTTTTGATTATGGTCACTGCAGTGGATCATGTACTTTTACTCATCATAAAACTCGCATTTACCTCTATACATCCTCTTAAGAATTAAATATAATAAATTATTTATTTAACATAACATATATATATATATATAAATAATACATAAATAATTTTAACCGAACTTCAAAAGAAGGAGGAGGTTCTCAATTCGTCGGAATCTTTTATGTTTTTTATGTATGTTCCCCGATTACTTGAAGACGCCTGGACGATTTGAATTTTTTTTTTGTTCGAAAGGGCATACTTCTCAGGTGCTCCCATCGTTATGAGGTCAGGATCTGATGATGAGATCCTGGAGAAATCGAGAACTCTTCAAATTTTATAGGCACACTTGAAGCGATTTGGGTATTTTTTTTATAGTGACTTGTGCATTTGCTTTCGGAAGGCACACTTTTCAGTGATTAATTTTTGAAGTCGGTTCACTTTTTTTTGAAAGGCAATTATTTAGAAAGAGTAACGGCAACGCCATCTGTATTTTTAAACAAACCCCATATCATGTAACGAATTTTTTTCTCTATCCTGCCTAATTAATTTACTTTATAATGTACTTAGATGAAATTTTATCTTCGTAAAGAGAGACTGTGAGAGTTTCAACAAAATTCTGTGGCTCTAGTGAGAAAGGATACAATTCAAATTAGCTACTTTTTAGGAGCATGAAAAACTATTGAGATTATTTTACATTTGTTTGGTATTAATTATAAGTAGGTAATTGTTCACCCAAAAAAGCATCCGAAGTGATTTGTACTATTTGTACAACTTTTATCTTTGTATCTGTCAAAAATATGGCAAAACTCGTAAAGCAATGCTCGTTTTGGCTATTTAGAACCCTAAATAATAAAAATATGACTCAATCCAATTTAAAATAATAACTATCAATTGTGTGGTGAGGAAATGTTGTAAGTATAAATAAAGTCAACTTTCCAGGATTAAATGAGATCTGCCATATTTTTGACAGTTGTAACATGACCTTGACCACCGCCCCTTAAAAGTTCCCAGGGTCCACAGTGGAAGACCAAGTCTTCCTCTTCTAGCCGATGATGGTAACTGTAAGGCTATACCTAACGAATGGCCAGTTCTGTTGAGGTACTCGTACATTTAGATGGAATAGCAGAGACTTAGAGAGTGTGGTTTGTATTTAGGTAGGTAAGTAAATTCTTTGATAAAATAATAAATTAACTACTGTAACGTATAGGAAACCTAGGGCTCCTAGACATCACAAGAAGAGGAAAGATAGAGAAAGTAGATGAAGAGAAAGGAGGAGAAAGATGTTTCCCAGCTAGCTCATGTACCTACATTACTTCAGGGGTGGTTCGGCGGTCTACATTACAAGGTCTCACGGGTGCCTGCCAGGAGTAAACAGTTAAAAGACACTTACATGTTTTAACACTATATTTACACACATTAGAGTTCCACTCGAGGTTGATACTTCTTTCTTCTATAAATATGTTTACGGTCGAGCCACACGTCTGTGACGCGACTTCTGTTACGGACTCGAGAACTGTTGCTCCCATCTTTGATACAACTGAAGCGGTGTGCGGCCAGCCTGGCGCACCCATGTCATCGTAGTCGTATCACCATTGCTGCCCGAGGAAGCAGCCCTCTTGAGCACCTCCGAAGCTGCTGGCAGCCGGCATGGCACTCCTGGCGCCGTCGTGGTCTGCCACTCTTACTGCCCGAGGAAGCAGCCCTCTTGAGCACCTCCGAAGCTGCTGGCAGCCGGCATGGCACTCCTGGCGCCGTCGTGGTCTGCCACTCTTACTGCCCGAGGAAACAGTCCTCGTGCAGCACGCTGCACCGCTTGCATCTCTCCGGGCTGTCGGCGGCCTGCATCGCACAGCCCCTCAGCCCGACGTGTCAGCCTCAGTCTTCCAATTCAGACCCTCTCGTCTCCGTGTCCAATACAAGACTCCTGGTATCAGAAACTTGCCAAGAATGATTAGTGTCCTCGCCTTTGTCCTTCACTCGAGGTTATGGTTCTTCTTTGACGTTTCCTACTTATTTTACAACCTCGAGTGTTGGCAAAGGGAAACTTCCATCATACAGCCTACTTATTTACACATTTCAAATATAATACAAAAATATAACGAATTTCTACTTCGTGTGGTCACTTCCAGCCCAAGACACCGATCCCGATTCGTTTGCGTGTCCACACCAGAGATAAATTCGTTACACTACCGAACAAACTGAACAGGTTAATCGTTCATGAATAAGTTACAAATTTCTAAATAGGTAGTTTAATTTTTTTTTATAATTCCAAAAGAATACATTTTGAAGTTTTGGTGTGGAAACGATGGGACCGTGGGGACCTGGAGCACACAGTCTGTTTAAAGATATTAGTAAACGACTAATAGAAAGTTCACATGATCAATGGGCTGGCTCTTATTTCGGTCAAAGAATAAGCATTGCCATCCAACGAGGCAATCAGCCAGTCTGTTGGGTACTCTCCCAGTAAACAGCAATTTAGGTACATTTTTTTGTAGTGATATATATTTTTAAGATATTAATTTTAACAACATTTTTTTTTTATTTATCATTTTTAAAATAACTGATCTTTTGAGCGAGGTAAGAGCCAGCTTTTAGGTCACCCGAGGCGTGGACTAGTCTCGTACCTAAATTTTTCATAAATATTTTCATTTCGGCAGACCATGGACCCATTGTTTCCATTGCAAGCGCCGATAATAAGTCAATATTTGTTATAATATTTGAATATTATTTACTTTTTATTTTTGTTTATGTACTTATTATATATGTAAGTAAATAAACATATACTAAGTTTGGTTATATTAGGTATAGGTATTTACACATTTTACAGAACTTCACTTCAACCCATCGTTGAATTTTTCGTTTTTAACCAATTTTGAACAGACTATTTACATAGTACAACAATCCAACGAACGAACGGAAATCAAGTTAAAGGCAAATATTTTCCACCAGTACTCTATCAAGCAAGATAGAGATTGAAAATCTTCCTAGTAAGTTTGTTCAGTTATACCAACTGTTAAGAGCGTAGCCGGGCTGCATTTTCTCCATACAAATGTATTCCCCTATTTTCTTCACGGATAATGCCTCTAGAGCAATAGTTTTTTTTCATAAAATCTAGGTTTACTGTAGGCATGCCCCTGTCATTTACTTTTTTCCAACAACTAATTACCTAAAAAAATAAGCCCTTCCAAAAACCTATAAAAAATGCCTCGTTTATACCGCCGTGATCAGACGACTACCAGACTAATTTGAAAAGGTTTTAATGTAAAAGAAAAATACGAGCATAGATCTATTCTTTCTTTAAATTTCAATACCAAAAATAATTAAATCGGATCAGTTTTGGTGGAGAAAACAGGGGAATACGAAACATCTATCGGTCAAGGTTTTATAGGTATAATCGGTCTGAGCTGCAGTTGTCCCTATCGCACTCTACGGGGGGGACCAAAGGGTGAGGCGACGGCAATAGTTTCTTCAAATACCTATTTCTCAATTCCCTTGCAGACCGTCTACGCTCTTAAAACTCAGTTATATTTTTACAGTTGATATAAATGTAAGTAATTTAACAACTAAGTTTAAAAATCGAGTCATTCCAGATCCAGTTCAACACGAGTGGTTTTTTTAGGAAAGTAGGTATCGTCTTCTCAGTCGTGGTACTCTTGACAGAGCAGTCGTGGTCAATCATGGCGATCCATCGTGTATTGACTCGCCATGGTTAACTTTCTTGGGAAGAATAGTGCAGTGGTTTCCCCTTGCCTTCTGCACCAGACATTTTGAGAATATTTAGGACTTCAGGCTCGCTGTAGCCTCTTCCAGCCAGTTGCCTAGCTAGATGTATGGTTATATATAATTAACCCCAAAGTACTAAGGCCATTATTCATAAACGTATTTTAGCAACGTTTTTGTTTAGAGATCATTTTGACAACTATTATTATACTAGCATTCCGCCCTTGGCTTCGCCCGTGGATAATTTAGAACAAAATAAAATATAGCCTGATAATAGATACTCATGGATATCGTAGCTTTCTGTTTGTGAAAAAAATTTTAGAATCGGACAATCGGTTCAGTAGTATGAGAGAACTTTACCTTATTATAGAAAATCCATTTTCATTTTTCATCAGACTTTGTCATGGCAGTAACATTTTCATGTTGTCTGGGGTTCAATTCTCATATGTACTTGCTTTAATCGACATCTCGTGCTTCGGACGGCACGTAAAGCCGGCGTCAGCACTTCTTCTAAAAGTAACAGGTCTATTAAGTGTAGCAACATGCTTGTCATGTGTTCTGTTAATATGGAAAACTGGCAAAAAGTGGACACTGTCGATGTACAACAATTTGATCATTGATTTGAATCGTTTCGTTTCTCTACATGACAGCTGTCAATCGATGAACCAGCGTCAGAAATGGGGTGAGGGGAAACTGGAGGTTGTGGTTTGTCGGTCACTGCTACTGACATATGGTAGGGTTGTCAAACTGTACATTTTGATTTATTTTATTTTATTTTATTTATCGCATAAGAATTTATCCTGAAGAATTTCCTATCCACGGGCGAAGACGGGGGTTGGAAGCTGGTAATAAGTACTTACATTAATAATTATTGACATCAGATGTAATTAGAGAAGAATTCGGAGTGAAAGATGATGATGTGACTAAAATGAAGAAAAGTAGTTTACGCTGGTTTGAACACGTTGAAAGAATGAAGGATGAAAGATTGACTAAAAAGTTTTATATGGCTGAACATATAAAAATTTATTGATCGATGGAAAGACCATTAAGTCATAACCCTCCTTTTTTGTTTCGCCGTAGTCGGGTAAAGATTGGACGTTTGCTGCACGGCGCGCTATCACGCTATATATCTATAGCCACATGATGTAGCATAATTTTTGTGGCTTATACCTAAATCAGCCTATTTGTATAGAAAAATAACGCTGCCAAGTCCAATTTCTGAAATATAAAATTTCTAATACAAACAAAGTTGGCAACCCTTGTCATTAACGTGAAAATTAAATCGCGTAGCAGACTCTGAAACTAAAATAGTGACGAGTTCGGACTTTTCTTCGGGGTAAGTAACACATTTGTATTTTATTTATTTATTAAATACTAGCTTTCCGCCCGTCTTCGTCCGTGGAGCCCATATTCACGTTCATCGCCTATTATGGTCTTGAGTTCATACAAAAAAGCACTTTCAGTTTTTCCCGAAGTTAATATCGCATCATCAGCATATAAAAGACGGCAAACCCTAGTAGGACCCATTTCTATCCCTAAACAACATTGTTGTAATTTGGGAAACCACTATCGAGATACAGATTGAACAGCCAAGGTGACATACACACTACACAGCCCTTAACCCAGAGTAGAAGTACAGCCATCATAATAATATAATGATTGTACTGCCCCTATGAGTTTTACTCCATATCTCGCTAGTGTAGGTCATAATTCCATTCTGCATAGGTTTTTCCACGCCTATAAAGGTACTGTAAACCTTTTGATTCTTTGCCAAATGTTCTTTTAATATAAATTCTAAATCTTGTATAACAAATTCCACTTCGCCTCCTAAGGTCCCATCATTAAATATTTAATGTTGACCTTAGTTGCTGAATGATTAGATGAGTGGCTAAATGAAATATAGCCGGGCCAAGCCTTGCTGACATGCAACAGCTGAAATTAATAAATTGTCTTTATATTCTAATTTTGATGATGTACTGTAACATCGCCTAAGATATTTAAAAATTTTAGGTGTTTTTTATTTAATTTGTGTCAGCAATGCTCCTCTATCCACACATGTATTAATGTACCTATAGATTTTTATGTTTAGTTCCTACCCCTTAGAACGTGTATAACCAATTCACAGAAACCACATTCAACCGATGCGTTCAATACAAATTAACACGCAAACTAATGAGTAATGACACTAGCTGTATTCTAGGTACTACTTGTAACGTTATTATTTCTGTAGGTGTAGACAGAGAAGATTAAGGAACACTCCCTTTGTACAACAAAAAAATTTCATTTATATGTCGCAGCCGAATTGTAGAATCTGCCGCATTACAAAAAGGCTGGTCGCTTTACAAATCCAATTATTATTTTAATCTATGACAACGCTTTCAACAATACGGCGGCTTCATGGCGGCTCACGTTTGCTGAAATGTTGAATATTTGTAATGTAGGGTGTATTGCCGAACCTAACCTAACTTAGCCTTATCCATATTACATTAGACAAAGCAGCGGGTTAATAGTTCGCAGTTTTACAAAACGGCGACGCAATGTCGTGATTTAGCCTCATTGAAAATCGCAAAACGACATTGCAATGTGGGAGAGCTGTTTTATAAAGCTATAAAGGATATACGGCTGCGACACATCATGTCTGCAAGACTTTTAGGATGAAGTGAACAGAACAAGGGAATTGAGAAATAGGTATTTGAAGAAACTATTGCCGTCGCCTCACCCTTTGGTCCCCCCCGTAGAGTGCGATAGGGACAACTGCAGCTCAGACCGATTATACCTATAAAACCTTGACCGATAGATGTTTCGTATTCCCCTGTTTTCTCCACCAAAACTGATCCGATTTAATTATTTTTGGTATTGAAATTTAAAGAAAGAATAGATCTATGCTCGTATTTTTCTTTTACATTAAAACCTTTTCAAATTAGTCTGGTAGTCGTCTGATCACGGCGGTATAAACGAGGCATTTTTTTTAGGTTTTTGGAAGGGCTTATTTTTTTAGGTAATTAGTTGTTGGAAAAAATTAAATGACAGGGGCATGCCTACAGTAAACCTAGATTTTATGAAAAAAAACTATTGCTCTAGAGGCATTATCCGTGAAGAAAATAGGGGAATACATTTGTATGGAGAAAATGCAGCCCGGCTACGCTCTTATTCTCATAAGTATAATCGATTTGGTATATTGTAGATTGTGTGTATGTTTTCAGGAAAGTGTGGGTGGCCGGCTTTAGATGTCCTACGAAGCACTACAATTTATATCAAACTTAGAAGAAAATCTAATAATCCCAAACCCCGGTAACCTATAAAATTAAATAAAAACAAATAACCTTCCAAAACAAATTTAACCCATGAAAATCAATTTGAAAACATTTACTAGGCATGTCACGAAGGATGAAATCTGCAAGTGTATTTTTTCAACGTTTTTTGTCCGATATCGGACCGTTTCCACAGTGATATGTGATATGAATTATGTATTACTAAAGAACTTGAAAAAGAGTAAAGCTTACGTAGTTCTCCCAGGCCACGGTCCCAGGTTTGATCCCTACCTCAACCACAATCTTCACCCCACAGTCAGACGGAATTGACGTCATACTATCCACACTATTATAAATGCTAAACCACTGAACCGATTTAAAAAAAAATTGTTTATGAATAAAGTGAAACTTAATGAGGTCAGAACGAGGGGTCATCTTCCAACCAAGGCCATCAATAATCATATCTACGTAACTTCTAAATTATGATGGATAGTGTCATTACAGGAACTTCTTGCTGAAGTGGAAAAGTACCTAGTCTATCTATTATCACGCCTTTTATCCCAAGAGGGATATACGATAAGGTATTAAGGATTACGATCCTGACATACCTTTTTCGCTTCTTTTATATTCATCATACCTTTCATACAATTGCTCGGCGATTGCGTGTAGGTAGGTACTTTTAATATTTCCATTGATCAATACATTCAACACACAGATCTTAGAAGTTCTGTGATTCAACATAATATTGCACATATTGTAAAGCTTAGAAATAATTATTTAAGGTAGGTAATCTCTTTGTTAGAAAAATCATTAGACGGTTAACACCCAATTTTATAACTATGGTAATGCTTGAGCCAAAAACTGTTTACTATAAAGGTTCGTTCACACCGACCGTTTATATTTCAGAGGTTCTACGTTTATTTTAAAGTATTAGGTACCTACTACTCAGGCACATTTCGTTATTTGAAAAACACAATAAAAAAAAGTAAGTAACAACTAACAATGAAAAACTCAAGAAGCGCTAAATTCGTTTATTCACTGCCGATAGCGACGACACGACGACTACGCTTCACTTGGGGAAGCGCGGGGAGTTGAGGCGGGGAACGGGCGCCGTAAGCGCATTCCTGTCATGTGCCTAATTGTTTTGGTCGAATAGTACTTATATATATATATATTGCGAAAGTGCTTCTTTCTGGTGAAAGCAGAGTAACGGATCGACGTGATTTCACAGAAATATAGATGGACGGCAGGAGAGTGACATATTATGCTACTTTTTATGGCGAAATTCCTTCGGGATAAATTCTTCTTTTTTTTCACGCGTTGCCTTTCAGCTCCCGAAACCGTGTCAACTGTTACGGTTCCAAGTCTCCCTGGTTTAGTTGTTGCCAGTTCTGTTGAGATATATTTAGATGGAACAGCCTCTAAGTGTGGTTTTTCGTACATAAGTTTTTAATTTAAAAACCCTACCAGGTACAATGCCAGGATCCGGGATCGAACCCGTGGTCTGCCTAGTTAATACCAGACGTCCACTCGGCCACTGACGCACCTACGTTGATATTGTCATAAAATTAAAATCTTCTTCGGAGGAACAGTGTAGTTGCACCTTTAGATTAGTTCTTGTCATTGAAAATTGAACTTTTAGGGAAACACAAAGATTAAAATTATTTGAATTGTATGATTTGTTGATTTATTATTCACATAAACCCTGTAGTGGGCCCACTTGGCAAATTGCAATTTTATAATTTTATAACCACTTTTGGTGATTTTATGGTGATTTATTTTATAGTAGCTAAGATAGGACACATACCTATTATGCTTAGCCTTTTGAATACATAATAATATTTAAGATTGTATACTTAAAATACTGTAAATAAAGACAGTTCTGAAAAGTCACCCATGTGCCATGTAGTCGATAGCCTAATTGGTAGGTCGGTGGACTTGAAACCGGAGGTCCCGGGTTCGAATCCTACCCCCTGCCAAATGCCAAGCACCAATTGTGCTTAAATCGACTCCTCGAGGGCACGTAAAGCCGCGGCGTCGGTCACCAACCCGCCTGCCATCCGTGGTGACTATGGCAATTCCTCTCATAGGCACCACTAAAAATGGTGCACCAGAGAGACCATGATCCAGCAGTGGATCTTAAAAGGTTGATGATGATGATGAGGTAGGTACCTACTCCGACAAACCACACTTAGAGGCTTTTTCATCTACCTAAGGTACCTACCTCAACAGAAACTTTGATAATCTTGAAAAAAATGTTGAATAATAAAACGCATCACCAACACTAACAAACAAATGAACACATATAGATGGACCTAAAATTTTGCAAGACGCCGCCTCTACTAGATGTGTTGTTTAGAACAAACAAACGTGTCACTTTGTCACGCACGCACACAACTTTAATTTGCAATCATACACTAGGCATTGACACTATCGATAAAAATTAATATCGATAACATTTGTCATAGTTATTTTTTACTAAACATTTTAGGTAGGAAATAAATGCAAATAGATGTACATACATATTTATTATTTATTTGTCAAAATAATAACAAATACTTTAGCGGTAGGTAATAACTATTATTGCTTTTAAAACTTCTTCAGTAAATCCGCAGCCTCTGCATCAATACTAGAGTACTATTTTTGTAGAGTCCTGGGGTGTGGCACACATACAATGTATCAAATTGTTTTCTAATATTATAATAATAATTGTATGTTTTTGGTGAATAAAAAATGAAGTGTTAAAGCAAAGGACCTAACTTCAGGGGGCTATTGTCCGGATTTGCTTACATTTCTTTTATCTTTATTAATATATATATATAGAAATGGCTACATACAACAATCCAACGATCATGAGTAAAAGGAATACTCCCCAACGCACATCGTTGGAAAGTTGCATATATGCCAATCTATTAAATATTTTCAATGGCGCGATACAGGTTTCAATGAGTTAGTAACGTTGCGACATCTATCGACGCGACGCGATGTGCCGCCACATATAAATGGTTTTCTTTATTTTTGTACTCTTTAAAACAGACATTTCTTCATCTTGCAAATTATATTTTTTCACTGAATAGTGCAATTTTCTTCGAATCTCGTCTACTTATCTCACGAAGTTTCTTAACGGAAAGTTTTGCTTTTTAATAACATATATCTATCTATCATCATGCCTTTTATCCCAAGAGGGACAGGCAGATACAATCGAATGCTATTTATTACGATTCTGACAAACCTCTTTCGCTTCTTTATATTTAAAAAGGTATGCACGTAATTTCCTTTTTTTAGGTGTGTCATCTAGTTTATTTTCTAGGTTTATGCCAGTTGTAGGTGTAGTGCATAATGCTGGGGTTTCTTGAGGGGTGACCTGTAAAGTGGTCAATCAATTTAACGTATAGAAAAATATTTTAACCCAAACTATTTAAGTGTAAATGTAAATTAATGTTTAGATTAGTTTGCACCATGAAGTATTCGACGATTTTTTCCTGGTAAATATAGTTGTTCTTAAAAATGTTTGAAGCAAATTGTGCTGTTTTTTTATGAAAACCAATTCTATTATTCCTCAAAGTAATTAATACTTTAAAAGTGAATATTTCTAAACACTTTTTTATAAACGCATGAAATCGATATCGATAAAATTCGTATGGCGACTAACAGCACTACGGCCGAAATGGCGTGCGTGAAATCTACATAAATAAAAACAAATAAAATAATTTTAAAATTACTTACTTGTGGTATGACACACCATAATTTGATAAATTAATTGTCCCTCTATGATGTCTACACGTAATAATAGAACAGTACGGCAATATTATCAAAGAAAATCAATTTTTACAGTAAAGTTTTAGATAGCGTGCAAACGTCAGACGACAATGCAGACTGACGCGTATAGTTGTCTTAGAAGACAACTCTCTGGCACGATCTTATAGTGAGCGGAACACATCTAGTAGAGGCGGGCCACGCATCGTCTTATAAAATCTTAGAGATGGACTAATACCTACATGAATAGTGACGAATGAGAATGACAAAACAAATAAACATTTCCACGGGCGAAGCCGGGGGTGAAGCTAGTAACGTTATAACTAGATAATAGATTTTTCTCAAACATGCATGGAAATATTGTCATTATTTTCGAAAAATTAACACGCGATGTATCGAATTTACGGACAAAGAAAAGAGCGTTTTTTGAATTTGAAACATTACAACTGCTGAGGTTGTATGATTGGATCTCTTTTATCATTCTTGGCCATAGAGTACTAAGCCTATGGAGGGGCCATAGACGTGCTCCCCCTTTCGCCAATTTTTTGCCCTTCGACCTGTTATACTGACCAGCGCTAAGTTACCTTAGATTTCGTTGGTATCGTTTTGTGTCGCGAGACAGAGCTCTAGGAAAATAGTTAATTGTGAAGTTTTAAACGGGAAAGGCGATCTAGGGCGTCAAACTTAGTGTTTCCAATTATTAATTATAATATTTGTATTTTAACATAATCATCATATAAAACGTAAAATCCGTTGCGACAATAAAACGACAGAAAAATACAGTGGTACAGGGGCTAGTTAGAAGGTGTTGCTAGTACTAGGCGTGTTCAGAGAGTGAAATGGAGATGTACTCCACCAGATTTAAGATCAAAAGCCAAGTTGGCAATGGAAAACCTGCTTACACGAATTAAAAAAAAAAAATACATGAAAGCTCAGATCAGGGAATACAACATGAAAGTATATGACACACATTATTTTAATATTAATTAAATTAAATGTACCTATAATATAAAAAGTATGTTTTATTTCCCTGCATTCTTTTGAGAAAAGCACTATATGTCTCGGCGGAAATGGCAATTTCACGGCCTTTGCAATAATGTCCTATTGTCCTATTATGTAGGTACTTATAGATAGCTACCTACCTATTTGATAACAATATAAGCACATTACCTTTACCTAATGAAGTAAAAAAGCTAAAAACCTTAAACCACTTAATTAAATAGAAAATTAATCTCTGTCAGAATATTTAAATGAGGTTACCACCCGCGGGAATTTTATTAAAACAAGTACCTAGTTGCATTAAATAAGAGGGTCAAACGTTTTGCAGGTAGTTTTCTATTTGGTAGAATAAAAAAAAAACAAAAGGCGGTTTTAGGGTTCCGTATCCACCCCCCCGGGGGTGCCCGCCTTGTCGTGGCGGGGGGGCTTAGTAACCGTGGTAGTGCTCGTCACACTATCCACGGTGAAGCTAAGCGGCACCCGAGGTGGAGCCGCTGCGCAGGGGTTCTGTGGATTTGGCAGGGCTCTTCGCGCATGCGGCTGGAGGCGGACGCCGGTGACGCTTGCGCTGCCGGTCGAAGCATGACCCGACTGCACTTTCCATCGCAGTCGGGTCGCCGCGGTCTCCGGTGGCGGTTGAGGGGGAAATCAGCCGCTGCTCAACCGGGGACCAAGGTGGAAGGCGCAGCAGTTTGTACTCGCTGCTGCGCCAGCTCTGGGTAAAACCAGAGCGAGATGGGGCCTTACGGCCACCCGGCGGCGGGTCGCGGAAGAATGCTAACGCGTCCCCGTGGCCCGCCGACTAACCGGCGAGATGGAGTACCGTGGGGTTTTAGTGGGTTAAAGTCCCACATAACCCGTTCCCTCTCCCCCGAGGGCGCGGGTATGCATGATGCATTTCCCCACGTAAAAAAAAAAAAAAAAAAAAAAAAAAAAAAAAAAAAAAAAAAAAAAAAAAAAAAAAAAAAAAAAAAAAAAAAAAAAAAAAGGGTTCCGTATCCAAAGGGTAAAAAAACGGAAACCCTATTACTAAGGCTCCGCTGTCACTCAGTATGTATGTCACCAGGCTGTATCTAGTGAACCGTGATAGTTAGACAGTTGAAATTTTCACAGATGATGTATTTCTATCTATAACAACAAATACTAAAAAACAGAATAAAATAAATATTTAAGGGGGCTCCCATACAACAAACGTGATTTTTTTGCTCGATATTGATAACGGCAACAGGTAGACGCTTGAAATATTCACAGAACATTTAGCTATCTATATAATATTCACTTTAAAAATAAAAATAATATTTAAGGGGGCTCCTCCCACACAACAAACGTGTTTTTCTTTTTTTTGCCGTTTTTATAGATAATGGTTTTTTTAGTAAGTATAATAAATATTTAGGCCAAATAGGTTCTTCTCATGGTGGACAAAGAAATTGAAATTTTTGATTGGTTGACGTTTATGATGGTTACCACAGAGATCGGATATTAGATTCTTCTCTATGCGATTCTCTCTTCGTGGGGATCACGAGGCAAATGTCATAAAAAACTACTTTATCTTTCTTTCTTCGTGTGATCATGCTAGCTCGGCAGGAAGCTCAACAAGAACTTTGTTGTCACCAGGTTGTCACGACCATTCAATGCTCTGTGCAGAGGCGGTGAGGTAGGCCTCCGTGAATTGCTTCATATTAGTTGATACTTATTAGTGACATCTATTGATCAGATGAAAGTTATTATTTTTTATTTTAGAAGCAAAGTACAAAGTTTATTTGTGTAGGTACTTGTCAACAGATGGCGCACATACAACTTTCCTTTAAGGCAGGCACGCCGGCTTCCCAGAGGGGTAGACAGAGACCACTTGCTACGATCCACTCCATTCACTATATCATATTCTTTATGAATGCTCGACAGTTTAGGATACTTCTGACCTTTCTCGAGGACGCTTTCGATTTGATCGGAAAGGTTGAAGGTCTTCTCCTAATCTATATGGTCTTCTCTTTTCAACCGTCCCTTTTATATTCGCGTTATATTTTTCTTTCGTTAATATTCTTGCATACAACTTCCCCAAACCAACTTAGCATTCTTTATCAATTTTAATAACTTTTACATCTTCTTTCACTCTACGTTGCTCCCTTTATCTTTCAAAACTGGCACTGCTAAAGATGTCCCTTTCTAAGAACAAAGTTGTATCTTTTCGTATGAAAGGGAAATGAGTGGGATATGTTAATGTATACTCACGGACTTCAAATGTAGAACGGTAGAAACCCTTTGAGTATTTAAGTAGAAACCCGACAAATATTGTCACTATAATAGATGGCACCAGTTACAAAAATTACTAAAATAAAGCACTCTGGGTAAAAAAAATCTTATGATAATATAAGTTATAATATATGTCCGCTCTCTCCCGACACTAGAAAACACCAGCTGGAGGTTCAGCAGAACAAGACCTGCGCGCGATATGACGAGCGCCATTGTTCGTCTGCAACTCAACAATACGCAGGGACTTGCACATGCCATGTCCAGCGTGGAGGAGTTCGCCACGATAGCCCCTAGCGACCAGCCAGCAGATCGAGTTGCTAGTAGGGGGACCGACTGGTCCTTAAGTGCCCGGATAATAGGTAGCCACATTGGCACGCAGAGGTTTTCCTCGGAGACCCCTTGATGATAACGATGATGAAAGCAAAACAATGTTGTCTTGCCATCTGGTACAAGAGTTCAGCATTTTCAGCGTTACCCCGTGCTCCTACTGCATATAATAAAATCCGGCATCTTTTTCGTGTAATATTTATATTATTGGGTATATAGATCCTGACCAGGTCATTCTGCCGAAAGTGGGCAATGGGAAATTTCAATATTTTGACAGGCAGAATAATGTGGGAAGTGATGATCTTCGAGGACCTCTTCATCCATTACGTAAATTTTGAGCATGAGCTGGTACAAATTCTGGTTGTGATTTGTTGTGGACTTCCAATGATTGACGGATTCTTTCTTCGCTGCGTTATAATACAAATATACAATCAATTAGGTAACTACGTGAAGATTGTTTTCAAAGTAGAAATAGTGCTTTTGACATTTCTAAACCAATATTCTACTATACTCATTAAATCACAAAAACGTGCACTTTTATTTTTATTAATAAAATTTTCTTATTTTTTCTTGATTTTGTAAGACAATTTTTCCAATACTACTGATAAAGTAAGATTGGTAGTGTTATATAAAATAAAAGTTCTAAATATTAAAAGTATACTTATATTTTAGAATTTACACTTATTATATATTTTGGCAAATCAAATAAAGTCTTGTTTCGTAATTAGTTGCCTAATAGCCAGAGAAGGAACAATATCAAAACTAAAAAAAACAATAAATTTGGGAATATAAAATTTCTCCTGAATTTTACACTGAAGAGAACAGTATAGAATTACAGTTACTGGAACCTAATATAAAAAATGACAAATTATTTATAACAAGAGTAACATAGCAAATTATTGAATAAACAAAATATTGAAACATAAACAGAAATCAAACAAAATATAGAATATAATTAAAAGCTTCAATTCTTAGAAATTATCAAATAAATGCAAAGTATTATAGCAGCATCAATATGATGTCACCATAAATTCAAAGGTCAGTCATTTTCACTCCTATCAGTCTAACTAAGATGATTCAACACTTCTAATAGGACATAATTCACTTTATGTACACAATTAAAATTGTTTATACATAAAAACACAATCGCTCACAGTTTTTCATTTCAAAATAGGTTTTCCACGACAACTTTTGGATCTATATTGATAGTTTTTGAAAGTTTTCTCAGCGTGAACGGCATCATTGTCCCGAAGAATGGTAAATTTGTGGTCACGTTACAGTATTGATCCAAGGATGGTTTAGTACCGTAGAAAGAATACTCTTGTTCGACACCGGGCAACAGAGGTAATTTAGTAGTAGATTTTCTTGCCGTCAATTTAGGTAATTTGGTTGTGGACTTTCTAGCTGTTTTCTTGCGAACTGGTTCTATTGAGGTATCTGGATTTATCTTTCTCTTAAATGGCACGGTGTTGTTGGGCTCCTCAGAATCATCTACATTAATAACTTCGCAGTTCAAGTTGGTATTACCTTTAACGTTAGCGTGCGTAGTCTCCAGATGAATACGGAAGTCAGCCGCGTATTTGAATCTGACATTACAATGTATACACATGACAGTGTCCCGTGCGCTATGACTGCCAACTTTAAATAATGAATAGTTCAATTCGTCGTTGGGATGTTCTTTCTGGGAGTGCAACGTAACAGATTCCAAAGTAAGTTCCAACTTCAAGCAAGCTCTGCATCTGTATACCACAGTTCCCTTTTTAGCAAGCTGCTCTTGACAATTTGGATGCATTGATGTCATATGCTCTTTTACGTTGTTCTCCGGAATATTGCTCTCGCACAACAAGCACACTATCGTGTTGACCGGTGTTCGCGGTCTTGTTTCTGTAGATCTTTCACGAAGTTTTGATAAATCAGTAGTTATTAAAGGAGGACCGGTCGGTATGTCCACTTTTTTAATAAGAAAATCCGATCCCGGGTGATAATCCTTAAAGTGTTTAAATATCTGTGCCTTATAACCGTTTGCGTTACATATCCTACATTCGTAAGGTTTAAGTTTGTAATGTCTCAGAGTGTGGTCTTTTAGAGATAATTTGAACTTAGTTGTAAATTTACAATGTGGGCATTTCATAAATTTATCATCATGCGGTGTCGTTGTGGACGGTTTCTGGGTCTTTGATGGCTCGTCTATAATTAACCTTTCCTCGTCACTATCATATTCTGTGGTAGTGGTATCGCGGCGCTTCCCGACAGCTAGCTCCGGCGTTGGCACTTTTTCTTCGTAGCGAACTAAGAGTAGAGAATCTTCTTCTGTATTAGAACACATTGATTGGCCAGCTGAATATGTTTTCAAGAAAGTGGCTTTGTGTGCACTCTGCGTATCAATTACGGCATCTACCCAAGCTTTACGCATTTCCAGATTTTTAGACAATTCGGTGATGGAGCTTGATTGTCCGTAGTGATCTTTTGTGCAATGTTTCCAGGCGTCGTCGCCCGTTTGAAATTTGGTATCACAGCGAGTGCATCCGTATCTGTAAATAGTATCATTATTTTAAAACACAAGATAGTTATTTCCAAATGGTAATAAACTAAATATCTCATATTAATTGTAATAAAGTTTACCTTATACTGATGACTTCTGTCGTTAGATGCGCCACAAATTGTTTTTTGTCCAGGTGTTGGTACTTACATCGAGGACATTTGAAAAACTCTTTTACTGCACTACCCAAAGGACCGAACTCTTTAATTAAGTTTGGCAATGTATATCGTGGACCAGTTGTGTCCATATTTGGTTGCTCTTCAGTTGTACTATTTTCTTTAATTTTTTTCTCTTGATGATCCAACAGTTTCGACACCCACAACTCTATCTTGTCATTAGGGGGCAGCGCCACCGGCTCTTGCGTTCTTCTGTGTTCGTGACGTATGTGCTCCATGAGACGAATTTTACTGAATGATTTATAAGGACAAAGGCCGCAAGTCCACCTGAAATACATTTAAAAAAAAACAAATAAATAAAAACTCCGATTTTAGAAATATAGACTCCTATCGTTTTCAACTTACTTTCTGTAATTTAGTTCTTCATACAGATGAGCTGTCATATCGTCCCGGAGACCCTCGACAGCATTCTTGCAAAGAGGACACACGAATTGACTGCCTTTGGGATCACAAAACTGGCCATATATATCCATTGCTGTCTTTAAAGGATCGGGATCGTCCACCACCTCTGTCTTGACCAAATTCAGATCGATGGGTGCGACGACTGGCATGTCTGTCGTAGATGACGACGCGGCGGGCTCGTCGACATCTCCCTTGATGATGGTTGTCATTTTGGTGAGGTCAGCTTCCTTTCTCTGTCGCACCCAGCGCGGCGAGCCATCCGCGGAAGATGGGAGGGAGCCCTCTTTGTAGAAGAAGTGGAACACCTCGCCGACCATCCCCGGGTGGGAGGCTGCATGATGCCTGACGACACTCTCGCAGGCGGAGCTCCGGTACTGACAGAAGGCGCAACGGTACTGGAACTTGGAGGCGTGCACGGTCCCGCAGTGGTTCACCACGTCGTGACGGAGCATACTGCTGAACTCGCACAGGCCGCAGTGCCACGGCTGCAGGTCCATGGTGGCGGGGGGGGCGGGTGTAGCGGGTATGGCGGGTATCGCAGGCGGCGCGGGGGCCGCGGGCGCCGCGGGAAGCATGGAGTCTACCAGCGGGACCGGCTCGCGCACCACTGTCACACGAGCGAAGCCCGCCGCGTGCTTGTCGAGCACGTGTCTCTCCACCAGATGTCGCTGGTAGTGGTAGTAATGGCAGACGGAACAGGCGTACAGACGCTCGTCGTGCACCTTGTTGTGAGCGACAACGCGCGCGGCCGTTAGTGCTCGCGACATGTCGAGCTTCTGTGTCGGCGGACAGTGCACACAGTGGAATACAGTGGTGGCCGTGTGCAACGCGTCCCAATGACAGCGCAGCGTCGCCTCGTCTACGGAGATGTAAGAACAACCGACGGCACCGCATGCGTGCCGCCTGCGCTCGGGCACGTACTGCGGGAACAATATCGCGTGAGGGTTCGCGGGGCGTGTGGCATGCGCGAGAGGTGCGGTAACCGGAGATCGCTCTACGCGTGTCTGGTTCGAGCTGGCAGCTAGGTTGGCCATTTTGTCGAAATGTCGCTCGTTACTCTCTAACAGAGGCACAGGGTTAACAGGCGCGATGCTAGCAACGGGCCCGAGCTCAGCGTGCTGCTGAAGATGGCGCAGCATGTTGATTCGCACCTTCGTGTTGAACTGGCACAGCGCGCAGTGCATGCCCTCGTCGATGATTTGGTTGATGGGCAGCAGATGGATGTCGTCGGGCCCGTAACGGCGCACCTTGGCCGGGGAGCCAGAGTCGCTGGTGGACTGCTTCCTCTTCGGTGCGATCTTCCTTAAAAGGATGGGGGGGTCTTGACGAGTGGGAGCCTTGATGACGCCGTGCGCCACCAGCATGTGTCGCTTTATGAGCGGCTTGGTGATCTCTATGTGCTGGCACTGCGAACACCGTGGCAGATCAGTAGAGCCGTGCTGAAGCATGTAGTGCTGAATGATAGCATCGGCATCGCTCCCGTTGTACGAACAGTAGTAACACTTCATTGTTGGTCGCTTGCTAAAACAGCACCCTATAATGTGCACTTTAAAGCCGTAAGGTCTCTTACAAACACTGGGACATAGGCCACACTTGAAAAGCTCATTCAGTGGATAGCGACGCTGTCGCGAGTCGGGGCAAGCCTCTATAGTAACATTTGTAATAACACGTTCCTCATCAGACACATCAACCACTTGCGGTATCACTTCTGAAGGTTGTTCGTCATCACTCAAACAAATGACACCGTCTAAACTTGGAGCTATCGTTACATCTGTGTTACTCGTGTTTGGCTCTACTTTCATGAGCGTAGTATTTTGGTCTAGAGCAGTAGGTTGGATCACGTTTTGTATAGTAGTGTCGAACAAGCCACTAGTTTCAGATAATATTTTCTGATCAGAATTCTTCGCAATTGGAGCGCATTCGGACCCTTTTTGAACTAAAGTGATGGATACACCTCTGTTATTTAAGGATTTATTAACGGTTTCAATTGTGTTATCAGGCTTCTCAGGCGCTATGTCTGAGAGTGTCCTGTTCTCAATCATCACTTGCGTAGCCCCTATGAGTTGCTCTAAGTCAAATGCCCTTTCTGCTTCTTTTTCTGGCGAATCTGTGTTTGATGAAACAGGTACTTGTAGTGGTTTCACTATGGGATTATTTACAGTGACCATGGGCAACACTTTCGTTTTTGGGATATTTCCTTGAGACCCATTCTGAAAATAAAAATTATAATGAAACCTTTTAATTTCCAATGTTGTGTTTGGCTTTATTTACAGAAATCAAGATTAAATAAGTACCTATTACAATATAACTGTATGTTTCTGTAAATAAATAAATAAATCAATGATTCGATCAATCAACTATTCGTTTATTTACTATTTATGTTATGAATTGCCTTTAAAAGTAGAAAGAATAGATAATCGATCCAATTACAGAAAATACCGTCAAATGATACTCTAGAATCGGTTTTGATGATCTTACAGTGTTTCTACTAAATGACCAAGCGAAAGTGATAACATGTAACGTTCTTTATATTAACATAGTCCATAAGCCTTACGACCACATGGTGAGTAATATAATTCAATACTTACGGAGTTGTTATCAATGATGTGTCTAAGGTAAGCACTTGGTTTACGATCTGGATGCATCAAAGATATATGATCCAAGAACTTAGTTTCCGAATCAAATCCATTAACACACCATACACACTGGTACAGATGCAATCCATGTTCACGTAAATGGTCTATAAGCAACTGTTGGCTGTAACTTTGAGCACAGAACTGAAAACAACAAAAATCGTTTTGTAATACTTTTCTTTTTATGTTTACAATAGAAATTAACGCGAAAAAAGCATTACAAATCATAATCAATAATATACTTACGGAGCATTCAAAAGAATCTTCATTGGCATGGTTTTGACGCATGTGTTCTATGAATTTCCCAGGTGTGTAATGTCGAAATTTACAGCGACCAAGTGCAGTATCTGTATAAAATAAATTATTGAATCACAAAAACTATACCTATCTACATATTTTCTTACACATATTAAAAATAAGTTCATTTTATTTTAAGATCAGCACATGACTACCAGTTCCTGATGCTAAACAATATGGTGAGGCTATGAATGAAGACAACTGTTGCTAAATATGTCGTAATCGGTAATAGTATCAAATGTAAAAACAAAAATAAAAACGCGAAAGAGCAGAAAGTTCAATGAGGGGTTTGAATTGGTTTTAGTCCGGAACTATTTCAGTTTTATATACTTTAGTAGGTATAGTGTATAAAATATTTACCTTTAGTGCATATATATAACGGAACAGCATCTGTACGAGTTAACGGTGCTGGTTGATGCAGCTGTTTGTTAGCTCCGGGATCAACAGAGGATATCAAAACACAATCTTGTGGAGATGTATTCGAATGTTTCCGTCCAATATGGTACTCCACCGATGGTATTGACGCAGCTCGATATATGCACAATTTACAAGCATATTTACTTTGTCCGTGTTCACGAAACACGTGCGACACCAGATCTATCCCGTTGACGATAGACGTAGCGCAGTATATGCAACGAAGTGCTCCTACTCCACCTATACGTTGGTGCGCCGATGCATGCCTAAAGGCTTCATCTGGAGAGTCTGTTGTGAAAGAACAGTAATGGCCAGCACATTTGAAGACTTGTACCAATTTTTCAGGCAGTAACATGGACTGTATCACGATTTGGTGTTTTTGACTCATTATCTTCTCCTGTTCTACTTCGTGAGATATGTCTTCCACAGTGGACTGTCTATTTTGTAAATCATTGTTTATGAACGGAAGAATTTCCTCTTCCGGCTTATTTTCAATTGATGTTTCATTTATATTGAGACTAACAACGCTTTGAATACGGGGCAGAGTCATATCGTCCACAGTATCTTTTACAGGAGTGTTAATTGGAGAATGGTTAAACATTAGTTCTGATAACGGTCTTACGTTTATATAGTTTTTTGTGGCAGTAGTAGCAGGATCCGAATGAACTTCTTCGTGGCTCACGACTTCGTCAACAACCGTCTTATTATCAGGAATCGGTGTCTCCAATATATTTTCCAGTATAGGAAATTCATCCATATGTTTATCCAGGAAATGTTCAAGGCAAACTCTGAAGTCATGTTTACCTTGTGGTGTTACAATAACTTTACATAGACAACAATAACCGTCCCATATTTCATCATGTTTCAATTGGACGTGTTTCTTCATTGAAATAAGTAGATTGTGTGAGTAATGGTTATTACCATTAATACAGCATACATACTCTTTGGTGCCTGTGTTAGTGATGTTAATTTTAAAATGGGGATCTGTATATAAATTTTCAGAGGCACATTTAGAAGAAGTTGACTGTGATTTCGTAACATCGTCAAAATCAAATGAATCATCATGTGAAGACATCTGTGTGTTGATATTGGAATCAGACTCTTCCAATTCGGATTTAATTGTAGACGTATTATGGCTATCCCTGTCTCCCTCAGACACGTCACTTTCAAAAGTAATTTTTGATTGAACGCTGCGCGAAGCTGCACGACCCCTTTTCTTTTTTGGAGATATTTTTTGAGTGACATTACTTACTTCTTGATCATTTTCATCATTTTCTTCTGTTGTATTTGAATTTCTGTGCGAACGAAGGGTCCTTTGACTTATGTCAAGGTCTTCTGAAGGATTTAATGTTGAAACCATAGCGTTAACAGCTTTATTTGACATATGTCCAATGTTAATAGTGTATACTGCTGTTTGTTCATTGTCGTGTCGAATAGCAACATGTGTTTTTAGATTTTCAAGCGAAAGTTGAGTGTAATTACATTCTCCACATATGTAGCCTAAAAGTAAGCCATCGTCATTTGATGGTGGCAAAGGTATAGATAATGTAATAGGGCAGTTAGAAATATCGCTACACTCTGTACATGGTTGTTTATATTCTCCAGTGTGCTTAGACACAACGTGCCTGAAGAAAGCTTCCAAACTATCATTATCCTTATCAAACACTTCGAAACAAAATCTACATACTTGTCGCTTTGTAGCAACTTTTTGTAACTTTTTGAAGTCTGTAAACAAACATTGTTTCATAGCATCGTCTGCAGTTTTCTTGTTCATTCTTGATAAAGGTACTTCAATGTGTGGATGTTCCTGTTTATAATGAAAAACTATCTCATCCCCTTCGTAATGACACAACTTACAGAAGTAGTGCGTCACTTTTTTCTTAAAACAATAGCTTTTGTCAATAAAATAGCTGTTGTTATCAGACGTAGCTAGATCAGAAACAGGTCTTATCTGAGGGGCTTTATTTGTTTCAACTTTGGTACTAGACATTTTTTTCTTTAGTTTATTTATAATTCCCAATTTCCATGAACACTTCTTGCGCTTAGGTTTTGGTTTCAATTCGATTCCATGTTCTGAATCGACTAGACTTTTCAAAGATGCAAGAGACTCGTCCTCGGAGTCTGAGGTGGGATAGAAACTACTTCCACTAGGTTTAGTTGTTTCAACGAAGGTGTCCGATTCAAACTCATAAGGATCTTCAGCTTGCTTATTATTGATTGCTAATTTCTTTGATTTCGGCCCTGGTTTATTCTTAACAACTGCCTTAGTCAACTTAGGGCTGACTTTTGTCTTACCTTTTATTTTAATATTAGACATCTTTTTAGTAGCTTTAACAATATGTTGTTCAGGTATCTCACAAGATTCCATTTCTGTATTATTAGATTCGTCATTTTTCTTTTTATTGGTCTTAGCTTTAGTAGAATCCAACACTTCACTCTTTTTATTAGCCAAATTATTTTCATCTACTAGTTTAGCTAACCGACACATCCTTAATCCAGTTGTACTCAAAGTTTGTGAATTCATAAACATATCTTTAAGGTCTTCCTGCAACTTCATTACTTCGTTTCTTTTTTTAGTTTGTTTTGTCTTTTTTTGTACCGGTTTCGCTCGTGTTACGCGTTTTAAATCAGGTGTTTCAGTAGTTTCTTTAGCTTGACTCTCTAAATCTTCTTTTGAAAAACTTTCGTCTTCATTGTGTGTTACTTCTTCGGAAATGTTTAAATCTTTTTCAGTATCATTTTTTGAACACTGTATTTTCTCGGCATCGTCAACACTACTCAAAGCAGATTTATCGTTTATTTCTTTATTATCATCTTTAGCTGGAGTATCTTCATCATCAGACACAATTTGAGATAACTTCTCTAGTGTTCGTTTGATTTTATTTGATTCATCTGACTGGCCGTCTAACATAGCAAATAATTCATTTATTTTAGATTTATCTTGTACTAATGACATTAATGTATCTAATGTTTTTAAACGATTACTTTCGTCATTATTCATTCCAACTCTAGAATCATTCGTTGAAGAAATTTCGAGAGATATTTCTCCTGTGCTATCAGGTAACACATCGTTAGTGATCGGTTCAATATTATTAGATTTAGCGACGGCAGTTGTACTATCAGAAACTAAATTTACATCGTGATCTGACTTGGCTAAAGGTTGAATATCATTACTAGAAATTTGAGATATTTCTATGGTATCCAAATCTTCGCTGTCAGTATTCTCATTCAACTGACGAGTAGACGTAATTACATTAATGTCTTCTTTAGATGTATATTCTTTAGATGTATCTTCTTTAGATTTATCTTCCTGTAAAGAATTATTTTTTTCATCGGTTTCCGTTTCTTTGTTCTCATGTCGAATTTTGGTCAAGGAGGGTGGTGCTTCAGAAACATTTGGAGTACATTCATTAATTACATTATTTACTTTTTCATTTGTCGTAACACCTAATTTATGTTCTGAAACGACTGAAGATATAGAGTGAGAACTTTTATCTGACAGGTCATTCGAATTAACATTTTTAATAATTTTCTCATTGCAAACTGTAGATATGGATAAATTATCACCATTATTGTTAGATTCCGTATTAACAAGGTCCTCGTCTAAATTTGCTATTAAGTCGTCTATTTTAGACATTACTGGAAAATCGTTAATTGGCATTTCATTGAAGATGTCTCCATCACGATTATCTTCTTCGCTATCGAAATTAGAAGTTACTTTTTCTTTATTATTTATTTGGGTTTTCTTATTTAAAATGCTATTGCTGTCAAGAACTTTAACAACAACAACTTTATTTAATTTCTGAGAAAGATCATTTCGTTCAGAATCTGAATCCGATGACAGAGCTACAGTTTTTGATGTGCGGTTACGTTTGAAAATTAAGTCGTCATCGTTAGTAGCAACATGAAGCATAGAGTCAGGAGTGTTTTCGTGTAGTGCAACAACCTTTCCTACATTATCAATTTTGTTAGTAGTATTAGCTGCATAAACATTATCAGCTACTTTATTTGTATCGCAATTCTTTGATGATTCTTTATTTCCTTTTGTGCTTTCCTGTATATCAACATTTTCTCCAGGCACGTCTCGCTTAATTTTTGGAATTTTATAGTTCTTTACACCATAACTAGACGCTAAAATAGTACCTTTAGAAATGATGTCATGTGTATAAACTATGCCATGACTTGACCTATCTGACCCACGGCGACTTGAGCGATTGTCCTTCTTATACCTGCTATCATAATACATTCGACTATCCCTACATAAGCGAGGATCTTTTCTGTACGATGATGTCGAGAACGATTCATCATCTCTGTTATAACTTATCTGTTTATCGTATTGCTCTTTTCTACTTCGACAATCCTTTATTTTAACGTCATTGTTTTGATTTCCACGTCGACGTGTATCGTGTTTTGATATACTTTCTCCTCTAAAATATGTATCGTCTCTCGGGGAATATTGACCTTTTGGTTCATTTTTCTTCAAATTAATTGAGAACGATTTAGCTTTAAAATCGGCTTCATTTGTAGTACTTTGTTTGCCCACACTCCGAGCTCTTGATAGGCTACTTTCAATGTCATATTTATTGTAATTTGTAGGCTTATTAACATTTGATTCTTTATAAAAGGAAGTATTTGATTTGTCGACACGTAATGGCCAACGACTATTAGAACCAAAGTTATTTTTAAAATTGTCTAAGACGCTCTTTGTATCAAGTTCAGCCTGCCTACCCACACTACGAGCTCGTGAAAATCTATTATTAGATATTTTAAGATCAGATTTATCAAATGCTATTTGTTTACTGATAGTAGACTCATGAGCGCTAAATCTACCAACACTAGAGGCTCTTTTCCGTCTATCGTTGAAGTTATCTTTAAAATCTCCATCGTCAAAAAAAACTGGAAACTGGAAAGTTCTATTCACGCTAGTGTCAATATTAAATGAACGATCATGTGAATGAACGGATAAAGTAGTGGAATATTCAGATTTCTTCTCGAAAGTTCTACCAACACTTCGCGCTCTTTGAAATTTATTCCTATTATCAAATTCATCGAACTTTGTAGTATTACCAACGCTAGAGTCACGATTGCTTCTGCGACTATAAATATCGTGCTTTTCTTCGCTGACATTGCGATCATTATAAGAAAACATTCTTCCAACGCTATGTTCCCGTCTAGACCTATTTAAATCTGTTTCCTGGCCACTTCTATAATCGTCATTATTATAAATCCCATTAACACTGGGTTCTCGCGTATACCGTCTCTGATTCTCGTAATTATTGTCAATTTGCCGTTCAACGTTGTAAGTTCTAAACACAGATCCCTCGCGACGGTAAGGTCTGGTTTCATCAGCACTAAACCTTTTTGTTGAATCTTGAGATCTGTCACGTTTGTTCCCATAAACATCTGAAGTTTCATCGTCATACATTTTAAACCTGGTCTCTTGATTGTTTTTCCATGTTGATTTTCCATTGTTTCTAGAATCGCTCCTTCCATAAGGATGGCTTGGAGTATCTGTCCTTCCAAAGGGATGACTTGGAGTCATTGGCGTATCTGTCCTTCCAAAAGGATGATTTGGAGTCATTGGGGTATCTGCTCTTCCAAAGGAATGACTTGGAGTCATTGGTTTATCTGTTCTTCCAAAAGGATGACTTGGAGTCATTGGAGTATCTGATCTTCCAAAAGAATGGCTTGGAGTCATTGGTTTATCTGTTCTTCCGAAAGGATGAATTGGAGTATCTGATCTTCCAAAAGAATGACTCGGAGTCATTGGCGTATCTGTCCTCCCAAAAGGGTGACTAGGGGTCATTGGCGTATCTGTCCTTCCAAAAGGATGACTCGGGGTCATCGGAGTATCTGTCCTTCCGAAAGGATGACTTGGAGTCATTGGAGAATCAGTCCTTCTAAAAGCATGACTCGGGGTCATCGGAATATCTGTTCTTCCGAAAGGATGACTTGGAGTCATTGGAGAATCTGTCCTTCCAAAAGATTGACTTGTACCCATTGAAGTGTCTGTTCTTCTAAATGAGTGAGATGGAGTACTAGCAAGTGGGCGTGTATAAGTAGATGATTGAGCACCTGATGGACCATCAGATCTGGCGAAGGACTGGGTAGGCGTTGATGGACATTCGGATCTTCCATAATAATTGCTAGAACATTCCGCCCTAGCTGTATTTTCCACATTAAAACGTGGGTCTCTATCGACTCTCATTCTCGGTTTTACCTGTTGCGGTAAGCATCTAGGATCATTAGAACGAACTTCACTGCTATCATCACTCAGCGTTGCGCCACATCGTGGATCGCGCGTTGATAGTTTCGAAGTTTCTCTAGATTCACTGCGACTCCATGATTTTTCAGTATTGGGAGTGTGTTGTTGCATTGTTTCAATAACGTCTCTGCCTGAATCAGCGGTTGGAATTTCAGATTTTCTAGAACTTGGTCCCTTAGTATGCATAGGTGTAGATGAGGAATGTTTTGAGTCTACATCTTTAATCCTTGGGTCTTTTAATTGACTTCTTACTTTAGTATCAGATGTATTATTTAATTTTTGAATAGGCGTTGACTCAGTATTGTTTATTAATTTCGGTTTTAAAATTGATCTTGAAACAGCATTTGATGGTATTGGAGACGATAGTCTCATATCGGTGTCCAGCGATGTATTCTCAGTTGCTTCAATTGGATCCGTCGGTATTATTATTGGCGAGTAAGATTTCGAATCATCAATGAAATTTTTTTCAGGTGACTGAGGGGCCTGTTCCCTATATTGCATATTCTCAACTGAAACACTAAATTGTGTACTATCCTCTTCGCAGCTGTCACTACTTATTTCAGGACCGAAAAATCGCTCACGTTCTTTTTCTGTCAGACCTCGACTTTGTAATTTATCTTGAATTCTAAAATCTGGTTCATGAATAAAAAGGGGATTTGGGCGATTATTGGTAGTACATGTAGATACTACTTTTTCTTTGTATTTTTCTAGTGATATTCTCCTTTTATGTGATCCGTCAATTTTAGTAACTTTTGTAATTTTTGGTTGATGTAGAACTGGAGTGTTGACTCTCTTAGGAATATCAATACTTTCGTTAAGGATTTCATTCTTTAGTGCTTTCAAAATATCTATTTCGGTAATTTCTTTTTTTGTACCTACTTTTGAAGAGCTCTCTGTTTCCATTTCTTTATTGCTCAATTTTTTGTCATTTGCCTTATAAGTTTCTTTCATTTGTTGGTCAGATGCCTTATCATTGAATTCTGATAATGTACCTTTAATACATACTCCTTTTTCGTTTGAATTTTCTTCATTGTTTTGGGATCCATAAAAATTTGTAGTATACTTAATATTTTCTTGTTTAGTAGAAGTTAAACGTTCATTTTTACTTTTATCTGTTTTAGTACATGTAGAGATAGTAGCTATTGTTTGTTTAGCAGTTGAATTTTTGTCTTTATCTGATGTATTGGTGCATACAGAGGTAGTAGGCATTGTTCGTTTAGTAGTTGAATTTTTATTTTTATCTGATATATTAGTGTTTACAGAGGTAGTAGGCATTGTTTGATTGGCAGAACTTTCTCTTTTATTTTCATCTGATGTATTGGTACATACAGAGGTAGTAGGCATTGTTTGATTAGTAGTTGAATTTTCGTTTTTATTTTTATCTGATGTATTGGTACATACAGAGGTAGTAGACATTGTTTGATTAATAGTTGAATTTTCGTTTTTATTTTTATCTGATGTATTGTTACATACCGAGGTAGTAGGCATATTTAGCTGGGTACTGTGCCTGGAATGCACAACTTCAGAATTCATATCTTTCATGTTTGTATTACAATTTTCCTTTGGCTTATTATAAGAATAATGATCTTCGTCTGTAGGTTCTTTGATTGGTTTAATCACATCTTCTGAATCTTTGTTCAAATTAGAAAGAATTAGACTTATTTTAATATTTCTCGATTCCTTGTCCAGCTTAGAATTACTGGAATCACTTGTGTGTTCAAGGACTGTTTTTGTTTTTTCATTTATAAAATTAGACTCATTTTTCAATTCTATCACTAAATTTCCATACACTTTGTCCAGGGTATCACTATCGCTATCAGATAATTCACCCTCTTCGACATCTTTGCATTTACTTTTTTTATTTTTATATGACTGCAAAATTAAATCTGATATATCTTGGTTTGCCCCGGTTTCTTTCAATTCGTCAAGTATTTTAGTTCTTAATTTACTTAGTTGTTCTATATCGACATCTGTGTCACGACAGCTCATTATTCTTTCAAAAATATCTTTAGTATTCAACGAGTTTAAGCTTTCGGTGGGAACATTTAAGGTTATATTTATATCCTCTTTAGCAGACTCACGTACACGATATCGTTTCGGAGCCCTTTTCCTTGGCTTTCGATGCACTGTTGGTGATGTATTACGATGAAGTGGCTTTGGTGAACGTCTGTGATAAAGAGGACTGCCAGGTCTCGTAGAAGGTTCACTTGGATCATTAGAGTCTTCTTTATCTGGTGACTTTAATACTCGAGTATATCTTTTGCTATCTGATTCACTTTCAATACTATTGCTCTTCGGTGATTTTGTGGGCGAAGTCGTATTTTTCATTGGTCTTCTCTGATAAAGTTGGTCTGTGTTTGCTGCCGTACAAAAAGGACTAGGGGAAGGGCTGTCTTTTTGCTGTGTTACATTCATCAACTTCTGTCGTACACTTTTTAATTCTTCAGTTTCAGTATCAATAATGTTCTTTGAAGTCAGTTCACTCTGAAAATGATTATAACGTTACACTTTGATCTTAATATAAAAAAAAAACAAATAAAAATTTTATATAGCTAAGCTTACCTGTTCTACCTTTGAGTATAAATTTATGAGAACTTGCTCGCATTTGAAAAGATTCTCCATTTTCAACCTAAAAATAAATAAATGACCATAAATATGTATTAGCAGAACTCCTGTTTTTATTGTTAATGCGAAATTTAGTGAGTCAAATCAAACGAAATATTACCAAGCGCATGCGATTTATATAATATGTAATAGGTATGCAATATTGTTTTATTCGTAAATTAGTTAGTAACAAATGTCTTGTTATGTTGATGATCCCCTCCTTAAGTAATTGTGAAATATTCAATTATAGGCATAGGTAATATAATATAAATACATACTTACTTTTTATTATTTTCCAATAAAAGATCTCTGAGTGCTTTTATTTTTTTCCACTGTGCCTGCCTGGGGTTACTGTTTCCGGTCCCCGCAATCTCAAGTTTCTCTATCATGTTGTTTAAGAAGGGTATGTATGACCTCAACTGATCAAATTTGGTCTTATAGTCGATGTCCATCTTGCCTAAAATAAAAATTACTCTATATAGAAAATACACAGTACCTAAAATATGTGCATATATAAATGTATGAAGTCTGACAGGAGCGAGTTTTGTTTTTATTTTAATTCTATGAGACATTACCTAACATAATACAGTGTTATATTTTACTTATAAGCATTTTCTTAATTTTCATAGTAAATAAACAGTAATTCCGAAATGGATATATCTTTACTATAAAAAAATTACACTCTCTCAAGCTTAGATTAAACATACATTATACTTAGTTAATCTTAATAGTCAGTTCAAACTTCTTGTTATTCTTTATACCTACTCATTTTAATAAGTTTGTCTTAAAGGCCCTATATCCATAATTTGTATGGGGATATTACTATTCCCAATTTCTCTGTAAATAATCCACCTGTGTCACTATAATTTTGCATATACATTATATGTACATAGTCACTTATTCAATATATCTAAGCGAAATAGTCGTTATTTTTACAATTGGTTTTATTGAATAGGAAATATGGGTGGTAAAATAAAAGATTATTTTGCCCGTGTTTTCTCTTCTATAATCTATCACAAAGCTCTTAATTTTTTTTAAAGCGCCATTACTCTTGAATTAAACGTCTTGCGTTTTATGGTAGCTTATTGAAAATTCTAAATGAAAATTATTTTATGATTTTGTAATTGGTCAAAAATAATAAAATTATTATTTTGAATTTTAAATAAGCTACAAAAAAATGCAAGACTTTTAAAAAAATAAGAGCTTTGTAATAGATTATGAAAGAGAAAACGGGGCAAAGTTTAACCACCCATATTTCCTATTCAAAAAACCCATTGAAAAAAATAACAGCTATTTCAATTATATTCAATAAGTATCTATATGCTAAATTACAGTGGCAAATGTGGATTATTTACAGAGAAATTGGGAATAGTTTATCCCAGAAAAATTATGGATATAGGAGCCTTAACTGACTTTGGTTAATTGAATAGGTAATTGATACAATTTATTTAATAAATTATAACAAAACAACTATATTTAACAGTACCTACGTTCTGAATAACATGATTACAGATACGGATTATATAGGTAAAACTTATTCCATAATTCACAAATTATCAATGTATTACTATGTAGGTAAATAAAAATTTTATTTAAGTTACTTATATCCAATAAAATACTTATTGAAAACATCAGCAGTGCAATATTATTTGTATACAAATTATTTAAAAACTAATTGTACCCAAGCAAAACTGAGCTAACCTTTAGTTAGTAGTAACAGAAATTGACTACTTAATTAACATTCAGTCAAAAGTAATTTTAACCAACCTCCTTAGTAAAAAATAGATTTGACTGGAATTTCAGTCAAAAGTATTATTGATTGATCAACCTCCTTAGTCAAAAGTAGTTTTGACTGGGCAAGAGTGTTGACTGTAACGGTATTATACAGATAGATTTCAAATATAGAACGTCTCAGAGTTTGTTGTGCCTACTTGTAATATTTTTGGTTTGATTCCCTGTGGTATAATATGTACACTATAATACGGTAGAATGTGCTACACTTTAAAATTACTCCACCTATACTATATGCCATAATCTATCAAATAAATAATTATTTCAAGTTATGTTTTATTCTGATACCTGGGATCAGTTACAGGAGGCCACCAACTAGGCCATACTTACTTACCTATGACTTTTCTTATATTTCAAAATTATTCTCAACTGTCCAATCTGCATTATACACCATGCTACCTAAGCCACAATTTTTAAAGCGGTAACAAATACATTTAACTGAGAAGTTATTATAATTTAGTATAAATGTACAATAATATATTTTAGGCTAGTTATTGTCAACCTTAAGAAGGAACTAATATTATTTTATCTGCATTTGTTTTTCTATGACAATTGTTAATGCAGGACACAATGACGTACTATAAGTAGACACGTTATACCCATACTAAATGCAGATAATAAACAGCTTGAACAATATTATAGCTACCTATTAATTACTTACGTTTATATATTCAAGCGATGAAAGGGATAGAGAAGCACAGCTCAATACCGGAATCCATTTGTTAAAAAGAGATAAATATATGTTTTAAGTTGCGACACGTCATCGACACGTGACCTTCTCCGGAGGAACTAGGGGAAGATTGTCTAAATGGAACACTCAATATTTTACTTAGAAATATTTTTGGAATAATAAAATATACAATATGTATTTAAAAATCTTTTATTTTACTAATAAATATAATGTAGTAATCAATGACTTTACAACCAATTAATAGACCATTTGTCTTTCAATCACGCTCAAACGGCTTAACAGTTCTGAATGAAATTTAGCATAGAGGTAGATTATGGCTTGGTATAGGATATTAGTATGCTACTTATTTATGTATTATGTAGTATAATTTAAAATTAAGTCTTTAAATTTTTTTTATTTTTTTTTTATTCTGGACAACAAACAACTATACAACAAACATTACTACAACATAGATACATATTTAAAAAATAACTGTCATATAGTCAGTGACGTTTGTTTATACAAACGTATTGTTTATACATGCATTCAAAACATGATATTTTTATGCAAATTCCAAAAAATATAGAAATAATAAATAATACAAAAAAAAGTTTACTACAATTAACTACTATTTAGAATGTTACAGATATTTTTCATAAACAAAGAATGTGAAAATATGTCCACTTCGCAAAACTGCTGGTTGTATCGTTGCACCATACGTCTAAATCTTAGAGTAAAAACTTGGCAACCAATCATATTCTGGTCTTTGGGTTTTGATTATCTCTATCCATTTTTCTCTTATTAATCCGCTTCTAGGGAGACTAAAAGATAAATAAATACAATAAGATCATAATACTATACATACAACAATAATATAATATATAAATTTATAATAATGTAAATATAATTATGTATATACATTTTCCGTACATTTAATAAAATATATTTTTTTCTTAAATAGGTTCATGTAATTTATTGACAGGTCCGATATTGCCAACCATCCCCATAATCAGTCGCTGAGTCTGTCGCGGCCATTTCGTTTTGTCTTCTCTATCACTCTCATACAAAATGCATCGTTCGTCTCGCTCAGGCAAGCGGCGAACTGGCAACAGCGCATTATTATTAATAAAATATTGTTATGTCCATAATTATAAAATTTCTGTACTTACCAATGAAATGATATATCATTTCTATCCTTTACAGTTGCAGTACAATTTCTGCAAAAGCGGAACACACAAGATGTCATTTTTCTTGATGTTTTTGCGGATTATTCTACGTAAGAGAGACATGTACACTAGTCGTAGGATTGTGCGTGACTGTGCGCGACCAAATTTATAGTGGGACACTTACCTCTCATTTGCATTGCTATAGCTTGAGCGTCAATCACGCATCTACCTCAGTTTATATAGTATATCATTGGCAGGACATAACAAAATGCTACAGTAGTAACTAAGTAGGTACAGGTATGTATGTTTGTATATATGTTATAGAACTATTATTCAGATTCTCTTTGAGAATGACTGAATAGTAAAGTACCTAGCTAAACCTACTTCTAGGTATACTTCTCATTACTACTAGTACTAACAAATACATGTGTTTTTTTTACATTTGCTTTATTTTTTCTTTTTAAAACCTAATAGGTATTTGCTAATTGTATTAATTTAGATGGGTAAGTAGGTAAGTACTTAGGTATTAAGTTTATAGTAAAAGCATAGATTAAATAATAATTTACTATGTAAGTAAAAGTTACAAGAATATAATGCATGGTAAATCTTGGTTTCTAAGGCAGGTATACATACAAAATTAGAAACCAATAGAATTGAAAGAAATTTGATATCTATATATACTAATAAGTATGAATATTATAAATAAAAATTATACAGGTAAAGTACAAACAATATAAAATTACAAAACACACAGCCTTTATACCTTGCGGTGTAGCCAGAGACACAAGTAACAGTGTCCACTTTTTGCTAGTTGCCCATATTGAACAAAACAGGTGGCAAACCTGTTGCTGCACTTAATGAACCTAGATAGGTATTGTGTCACTTTAACAGACTTTAATATCTGTTATTTTTAGAAGTGCGGACTACGCCTTTATGTGCCCTCCGAAGCACGAGGAATGGATTAAAGCAATTTTTTTAACAAGTGGGAATTCAACCCAGGGCCTCCCGGTTTCAAGACAACGCGCGATCAATTAGGCTATCGACTCCTTATTATAAAATTAAAGATTGTATTGTAGATACCTACCTACTAAAATACAACACGTACATACCTACCTATTTTCAACATTAATTAATCTATGGAAAATACATAAAATAACTTTATATTAAGTCTAAAACTTAAATAACAAACGCCATACCCAGGTAAGTACTTGTCTGAGTAAAATTGTCGGGTCATCTCTAGAACTACTGTACTGCAAACTATTTAACATAGGTACCTAGCTGTAGTGGCATTCTTCCAGAATCAGCATTTTGAGTATCATTAATTTGTCTCGGCAATAAGCGGGCGGTATTTTTTCAATTGGAAATATCTATTGGAAATATTAGAATAAATGACGAAAAAAAACGGTCAATGCCAGAATCCGCGAGAAGAAACAAAATTATTATCTACCGGAAATTGATACCTACACTACAGCCAACCTACATAACAGCCAATGATGAAGCTTCGCGGTTCAACTAAAGGGTTCAACAGAATTGAGCAGTGTTGCCAGACGGTGTGGCGAAATAAATCTGAAGAGGTTGTTTGTTTGTTTGTATCTCTGGAACTACCAATCGGATTTTGCATTTGATAGCCCAATTCTTGAGGAAGGTTATAGTCGGAGCAGTAACCATTAACGTGGGTGCAACCGCAAGTCACAGCTAATAAATATGAAAAATAAATACGGGTTAACCGATTAAACACAGATTTTCAACGAAAAAAGCGAAATTACTTATTTTATAAATGTTAGGGTTCCGTAACTAAATGGCAATAACGAAGTCAATTAGTTCATCATGTCCATCAGTCCGTCGGAGTCTGTAACTTCCATCGATTCTTATGATAATTTAGAAAGGTGTCTTATAATTATCTAGAATAGTATTGAGAATTATGACACTATAACTGGAGAATGAAAAAGATACGATTATTTGATATTTGTCAGCTAAAGAAAAATAAAAACCGGCCAAGTGCGAGTCGGACTCGCACATGAAGGGTTCCGTAACATTATCTATTAAAACTACAAAAAAAAAACAAATCACGTTTGTTGTATGGGAGCCCCCTTAAATATTTATGTTATTCTGTTTTTTAGTATTTGTTGTTATAGCGGCAACAGAAATACATCATCTGTAAAAATTTCAACTGTTTAACTATCACGGTTCATGAGATACAGCCTGGTGACAGACGGACGGACATCGGAGCCTTAGTAATAGGGTTTCCGTTTTACCCTTTGGGTACGAAACCCTAAAAATTGCGTTATTGTATCGCCATCATGTCGAGAACTTTTGTATGGAATGTAAATTTAACGGAACAGTTCGTCGGTTTCGATATCAACCTTTCAGAATTTTATAGAAAATCTACTCGATTTTTTGACTTGGCCTAAAGAGTTTACTCACTCGATCGAATCAGCTCCGGACGAGTTCACACGGGTAGAGGTTGACAGTGCTGCTCGCGTTATAACTTCATTTCAAGATCAAAATAAAAGTGCACAAACGCATCTCTTGCCACAAGGGATCAACATTGTTGCGTGTTAATCAAGGAGTTGAAAGTCAACCAACAGAGAATAACATCACAAATGGATTTCAGGCGTGAGAAGCAGGGTGCATCGAACAATTTTGTAGAACTGGAGGATAAGGATGCGAGATCAAGCAAAGCCCTTTGATTCGGGTATAAAAAAATCGACTCTCGCCTGACAGAGACAAAACGGCGCAATATGACGTAGGTACCCAGGTTACAGTGTACACGCTCACTCTCGGCCAATATTGACGCAAACAATTAATTATTATATATCTCGGCCTGTAAACATTACTAATCTGTGGACATGTCTCGGCGATTGTACAGCCAGATGCAATTAATTAAAATACTCGTTGACAGGACACTAAATAATTAGTAATTAATATTCGTACGAAAGGAAAATAATAAAGTTAGGTGGGTAATTTCACAACTTGACTAGACAAAACAATATTCCGTCAAGAAAATAGACACTTTTCCTTAGACAGTAGCAACTGTTTCTCATCAGTTTGATAGAAAGGTAGGTACAAGACGAAGGAAAACACGTGAATACGTCTTTATTTCTTCGTTAGCAATTCGCATCGACATTGATGTTCGCTCGATCAAACGAATTTCTAATAATGAAGCCAAAAGTTGTTCTTTCTATAAATACAGACCACTAAATAAGTTTTGGACAAAATTATACTAAACTATCTATAGGTAAGTACAATACCAACGCCATCAACCCATGGCCGTATCTATGGAGGGATTGGGGTTTTTGGATTAACTAAAAGTCAAGACGGCTAACTGATGACATGAAGCACCGCGAGAAACAGACAGCTTGCAGTGTGCACTTATAGCTATTAGGTAGGCCATAATTAAAACATCTTGTTTTAAATTTTGCAACCAAAAAACTTTGTGCTTGGAGAAATGTCCCAACTGACTAATTGATTCATCATCCCCGAATCTAAACTGCTTTCTAATACTGGTGTGCGTGTTGTGTTGTCTTTCTCTGACTTTTCGACTGCTTGTGTTAACTCATGTATTGTATATCCTTTAATAATGTTACGACTTTACGAGCAAAGCATCAAAAATGAACATATTCGACGATGTTTGAATACAACTTGAGGCTTGAGGCATCATACATGACGTAAGATGTAATAGCGTAGTTATATTTTGTAATCATGTGTAGTGAGTCACTACACTACTGAAATCCATTGATTGTTCCAAAGTTGAGATGATTAGAAACTTCAAGCTCACTTTGGAATAAAAAGTCAGATAACTAGGGGGACCTCTCTGAGCAACAGTCATGCAGGGTGCAGGCAGAACGCGCATGCAAATAATTGCCTATAACTTAAAATTGTAAATAACAATACCTAAATACAATCGCCAGATCAGGTAGAAATCCCAAAAGGCACAGGTAGGTACCTAAATAGATACGCACACGCCGACCGGACGCGTCATGCGCGGTGTTTCAGTAAATCAGTTAGTAGTAGAAACTGAGTAAATACCATCATGGTCCGTCCGTGGTCGAGTCTCGAGTGAGCTGTGAGTGGTTTGAGGTAAAGACTTCGCCAGTTCGGGTGTGCCGTGTGAACGCGTGTATAACAAAACAAAGTCTATGATAAAATAAAAATATATAGATGGTATGTGACCATCCCTTTTTGTGACACCTAATTATTTATGTGTCGCATTCATCATCGCTGTCGTTGCACACTTACGTATGCAATCATAAATTTATAGACGTTTAATATATGTAATTAAAATGCCACATATGTGTTTCACGGGTGCACAAATCAAGAACAAAACTAAAGTAGTGTGGTCTAGCTGCGAGTGCGACGGACAGGATTTTTTTACCATTCTTCTCTGACTAGCAATCATAACTTTCTAAATTATCTTTGACATTCAGTCAAACTCAAACAATAGCTCAGTGACATCGATGCTCAGTCAGCAGCAGTTACTACACGTTCGTTAGTATGGTCGAAGCATGGTACTATGTATTCTGTGGCATGGTTAAAATGTGTGCGTTCGCGACTTCGCGTTTATCTTATAAAGTAATGTTTTTCTGCCTTCACTTCTATCTTTTCCTGGTCTTAGCGCGGACATACCTAAATCAAAACAAATCTTTCCCGCATGTATGAGGTTGTACGAGTCCGGAACTGAAGAAACAAAACAATACAAGTGGCAGACATGAAAATCTCATAAATGTGAGTAGGCTAAATCCACCCATTCCAAGCCATTAAGAGAAAACATTTTCTTAAGAAATGTCAAAGTGTCAAAACAAAATAAATTATTTTATATTATCCCTACATGTTACAAAGGTAAACTTGTCATAGGTAGCGAAATAACATTTAACCTAGTTGCACCTGAAGAAACAAAACAATACAAGTGGCAGTCATGAAAATCTCAAAAATGTGAGTAGGCTAAAACCGCCCATTCCAAGCTAGCCGTTTATCTTATAAAGTAATGTTTTTCTGGCTTCACTTCTATCTTTTTCTGGTCTTAGCGCGGACATACTTAAATCAAAACAAATCTTTAGAGCATGTATGAGGTTGTACGAGTCCGGAACTGAAGAAACAAAACAATACAAGTGGCAGTCATGAAAATCTCATAAAATGTAAGTAGGCTAAAACCACCCATTCCAAGCCACCAAGAGAAAACATTTTCTTAAGAAACGTCAGTGTCAAAACAAAATAAATTATTTTATTTTATCCCTACATGTTACTAAGAAACTTGTCATCATAGGTAGCGAAATAACATTTAACCTAGTTGCAGTATAAAGTACCTACAGCGAATACTTATGTTCATAACGAATTATTTAAATAAAATAGGTATGCAGTTGGTGACGTTTGAAAATATTACCCATTATTTATAATTTTACTTAGATCGCACAAAACGCTAGAATACGACCTACCTACGAGACCCTACGACCAGTAATACCAAATAATTATAACGCTGTATGGCTGTAAATAAAATTAAATGGTAACCTCCAAATGATCACGTGCTATTTTTTAACAAGTGTACGGTATGTAAATATTTAAAGATAGTTACCTATATATAAATAAATGCATGCAATTCAACATTTATTTTCGCATCGAAAGCAGTTTAATATCAAATATCACTTCACAAACACTGTTGGCGTATCTAGCTGTCTACTCAACGAAAAACAAAGACCAACTAAAATGAAATGCCGCCGGGCGCCGATCGCCGTGCCCGGCCTTCGTGCGGGCAGTATCGGTTGAAGTCGGGTATTTCTGTTGCATGCTAGAGAGAGAGGGAAGATGCTCGGACTCGGTGGAAGAATTTTATTGAATCGAAGACAAAATGGCCGCTATGATTTAAAACGTGAGACGTTTTGCATGGAAAAAAAATTGTAGACTTGCGACGAGCGAACACAAAAGACTACCCGACAAGTATTTATAGGTTGCATCTGCAAAAAAAAATGCATCTACGCAGCTGCCTACCTAACGCAATAAAGTCGCCGTTACGGTTATTGTAGGTAAAGTAATTTTGCATTCGTAATCCGAACTAATATTATTATACCTAAATGCAAGTGTTTGTTTGTCCTTTCACGTCAAAACAGAGCAACGGATCGACGTAATTTTTTTATCCTAGAAATCCTTTAGGTATTTAGGTACCGACCTATGTCACATTGAATTTTTTTCCACGGGCGAAGCCGATAGGTACAGCATTATATAAGAAATACCTACCTAGTTAAATTAATCGAATGAATAGGTAAGCTGTAAGTATTTTTACTTTGACATCACGTAGAAAGCTTAGATAATTTTGCAATGGTCTTTGTTTTAATGTCCTTGAGTTGCATATCCAAATAACTAGATATATTGCTTACGTAAGTAAGAGATCATCAGGCCAAATAATGAAGTTACAAAACTACATTAAGTTTGGGTCGGATATAGACTACCTATCGTATCTACAAAATTCTACTAATTGCCTGCATAGAGACACTATCTATGCTACGTTACTCGTAGTATCTATGTAGAGAAATATACTCGCTAGTTTCATCATCTCAGTGCATTCGATACCTATTCAGTCGCCATATTAATAATTATGTAGGTAAGTATTTTCATGTTGAACAAAGAAAAAGCGTCCACATCTATGGTGGGTGGGCACCGCTAAATGGCGACAAATATCATTTGTGAACACATGCATCAGCTCCGGATATCAATTAATTCTTCAGATTGTTAATTTCATATCACCAATTTGTAATAACGTCATAACTTTGGATCGCTCATCGCATTCCAAATGCGACGCCATAATAAAAAAATCCAGTCCCACGCGCTCCTATCTCAACAAAAGGAATCAGAGTCTAATTTTTGTCCACTAACCTGTTGATATTATATTATTTAGGAAAAATCTGTTCACACGACACTGCTATGTAGGTATTATAGTTTTGGATGTTAGTCGCTTTGTAAGCTGCGAGATCTCCATTTGCAGGCGGCGTCGGCGGAAACTCGTTGAACATAGACTACTACTGTGAAGTCGCTCACTGCGCGTTGGCAGGAGACAGGGGACTGGGGAGTTGATGAAGGGGGGAGAGTTTACCGACCGAGGGACCCCGACGAGACGAGTAGAGGGGGAACCTATCGCGGGCAACGGGGCGGGCAAGGCTTGTACGTTCGATCGACAAGGCAGCCCGCGCAGCAGAACGACAGCAATGACAGCATTCGCCCGAACAACTCGTTTCAGTATACACGTATCGCGCGACTCACCCGAAAGCCGTGTCAATCAATACTGCCTGTTCTATAGCAGCGAATCCTGTCTTTTTTTTTAAATAAAGTCTTAATTTCAAATATTGTAGGCCAGTGACGTTGTTCAAGGATCGTCGATGTAAGGAGGTTGAATAAGGTCAAATAATAAAATTCTACACGTCAGCGAAGTGTAAAAGTGGATTAGCTACATACCTACAACATCTATCTAGCGCTCTAGGAGTTCTAGAACAATGTTATTGTTTTATTATTACGTTGTAATATCAAAGAAAGATTATGTAAGTAAAGTAAATATCTTCAGAGAAGAGTTAATTTTCCAAAAAAATATTTAACCAAATAAATTGTGCTATGTATTGTGTTAAATAAATGAATTAATAACGAGTTTGTTCACAGTAATAACCAAGAAATGCACATAATTTGTAATGGCTTCAAAATGACGTCACGTTTTACATTTAATTTTAGACTTTGGTAATAGTACGAAGCGAAACACTTCGGTATAGTACCTATACAGATAACTGTGCGTGATAAAATTCAAGACGGTTTGATAACGTGTCCTAGCAAAAATTAAAATAGAACAAAAAAATACCTAGGTACTTAGAAAAATGTATTGAAGAACGACTGTAGGACATTTTAGGAATCAAATCGAGGACCTTGATTCTTGTTCTTAGTTCTCACCTGCCCGTCAACCATGTCTCCCCAAAACACTCATGTACCAAAGTTTGGATGTAATAAGTATCTGAAACTAGGTACTAGTCCGATTCTGAAAATTCTCTCAAGAACAGGAAGCAGTGAGTAGTAAAGTAGGTATAGGCATAGATTAAATAATAAGGCTAGATATTATATTTTGTTCGGGGCGGAAAGCTAGTTATAGAACAAAGCTTCGTGTGATTCGCCTGCCATATCATGCATACGCTTCTATTCTATTTTTTATATTATGGCTCCATCAGGGGTTTGATGATTCCGCCAATGTCAAGTACCTAATTAAATAATTAGGTACCTATACGTCACAGACCACAGTTACCACAGCTAAGATGTTCCCACCGACCGTGATAATATTATAATTATAATCACAGACTAATTACAACTATCACGGCGCGAACGGGATTAAACTGGATTCCCCATCATGTCGTTTTTTTTTCATACATGCAGAATCTATAAAATAGCCGTGCCGCCGCGCCGTTGCAAAAAGGGGAAGAAAAAAATGTTTTTGAAACACCCCTATAATTCATAGTAGCTACTTTTACAGTTTGAAGTGACAGTTCTAAATTCACCGTCATGTTGCCGTTTCCGCTGCAGCTTACCTTAGCCTACTCCTTCATTTTGACTAGCTTATTACATAATTGGACACGCAATGCACCATCAGCCTTATACCTTGCGTGGTAACAATGTCCACATATGACAAATTGAGGCAACCTTGTACTAGAACTGTCATACGAGAGAGATAGTTAGGTACGGTCAACCTTCGTAGATAACGAAGGAGTGCACTGCGTAGATAACTTTTTTGAAGGGCGGCGCCTCTTCGTGCCCTCCAAAGACGGAAGAAGTATCGGTTCTAGTGAGTCCAAAACGCTAAAACATCAGCTTCTATATTACATATATGCTGTTGAGAACGGCTGTGAAAAGTTGCCTGGAAAATTGTAAATTTCAGGAAAAACTGAAAGTGCATTTTTCTATGAGACTTAGAAGATGAAAGTTAATATGGGCTATTATGTTTTATTTGATTCTTGTCTTTAATTATATACTTGGTCTACAATGGTGGATGCAAATAAAAGATCGAGTATTGAGTACCTACCTATTGAATAAATGTACGAAAAAATGTCCTGTTGTTTTTTTTTTGTTTTAATTTCAACAATACCTATATACCTAAATATAACACATGCATTTGATCATGGTTGGCAGAGACAGCATTCTCTCATACCGTCTCTAACCCTACAGCCAGATGTTTTGTCTCCCTTTATCGTATGGAATGACAGAGACACAAACGTTAAAAGAATCAATTTTTCCGGGATTAAATTGTAGCCTAATGTCAATCTCCGGCCCTCCAGCAATCTCTCGTCGATTCGTTTTGGCGTGAAATAAGTAATATTTGTATTGCAGAAATACACCGATAACTACTTACTTAAAGTAAAATTAATATACTTGCATAATGCTGTTTTAGTTCCATCACTTAGGTAGGTACCTACTTATGGAAGCGAGACTTGGGTATGGAATAAGAAGCATGAAAATAAGATTAATGCAGTGGAAATGCGGTCTAATATGTGAATGACCGAATCTGTAACGTTGTCATTAGATAAGAATGCGGAATGAAAAAAATTAAATAGCAGAAGACGACCTAGGTGTACTTTTATGAAACATATTATAATTGATTGGATACAATCTTAAAAGTATCTAGGTACACAGAATCGGCGATCATGTATGAAAGGTATGAAGAATATAAAAAAGCAAAAGAGGTATGTCAGGATCGTAACAAATGGCATTCTATTCTGCCTACCCCTCTTGGGATAAAAGGCGTGATGATAGATGGATAGATAGAATTTTTGTACCCCACGAAAAATCACGACCAAACAACCCACTTTCATGACAGAAATAAACTTCAAAGTAACTTGATCGATACCTTACCATTGCGCAGTTGATAGCTGGTAATATAAAGGACATTTTTAAAACTACTAATTGCAACCAAAGAGACCTACCTATATTAAATGTCTTTGATTGCAACCTATAATAAACTCAGGTAACTTATATAATTACATAGAAGATAATGGAAACTACCTCTCAGCGACTTGAAAGCGTACTAGAATTTAAATACATAGGTACCTACATAAATACGCTTATCTAGTAGAGATGGATATGCTACCGCGGACTTTTGTTGATCATTTTATTCTACACAATTCTTTCCTACATCATTTTGTTATATCTCTGACGAATTAGACAGCATACCTTACCAAACCCCACCCACCTTTGATTCACTTACATAATTATACTATCTATTAATGACCAGCTCTTAAACATGATGAGTCATACGGTGAATCATCCTATCTATTCTATTCTATTTTTTTTTTTCAAAATGGCTCCATCAGGGTTTTGATGATTGCGCCAATGTCAAGTAATATTAGACGTCACAGTAACAATAAGCCGATTGATCGGTAGGTAGAATGCTCCCGCCGGAACTATTACAGCGCGGGCAGGATTAAACTGGATTCCCCATGACGTCCTGGTGGACGCGTGCGTATATCACAAAGGCGTCACGTGGAATCAATCATCCTATCAGCGATCTCATCCTATCTATTAGTGAAAACAGATTAGACAGTGCTGACGAGCAAGGGGATCTTTGTTATCATATGTATTGATGTTATAGGCTAATATGTAATAATATTTAGCAATAAATAGTAATTTGACTTACCCCAATGACTCGCATATATAGGAACACAATAATATCAAGTTGTACTACGTCGATTGCTCCAGGTTCCTATCAACTTCATGGGAACCGGGCCGGGTTGCTCCGTGAAGCGCGAGCCGACGGCCTAAGGGGGCTACAAGGGAACCACCTCGGCTTAGAGCGTCGGGGCCTGCCCACCGAGAAATAAAAGTACCTATTTATTCGACGGAGGGAGGGCTAGCCGCCACGGGTAGTTGGCCGCGGTTACAGTGTTTGCGATTTCGTGTGTGTGTGAGGGCCCAGAGGATTCCTGCTGTGTGTGTAAACTAATATGTGGTGTGTCAGATGGTGTTGTTTTGTAGGGTTTGAACTAAGTATCAACATAATATAATATATACCTGCGGTAGACGTATTATCAAACAACGCCTATTATTATGACCAATGAAAAAAGGGGAATGTTTCGACCAAACTCCCAATAGATGGTGCTAAGGTGCGTTTTTTAGACTTGTCTTATCGCGCATTCAGAGGAGACTCCTGCGAGACATCCTGGACGGAGTGAGCGAACAGGAGTCTCAAACTCCCTCTACCGCCTCACGAAAAGCCTCAGCCCTCACCAATGGGCATACTCTTAATCCAAGGCAGTCCAGATATATAAATTAACATTTTTAGTAACTAATTTTAATGGTTATTTAAAAAGTAAAAAGAAATGGAAAACGAAAAACGTTCTTTAGATATTAAGTATGTATTATAAATCGTCAACGCCTGATAATATTTAAACGGGCTTTACACTATCGTATGCCTGAAAAAATACAGTAAGAGTACGATCTGTGTTTACATAATGCAATTTATCGCATGCTATCTAGATGCATGACAGAAATTGCTTTAGTTTGATTTGATTCATTAAATTTCGCAAAAAATCTGGCGAGGATAGAAAATTGAATTCAGGTACATTATTTAGGTAATAAAATGAATGTTTGATGCTCAGCCATTCCTTCTCGCGCTACTAAAAATAGCACTCCTTAGTATTTAAAAAAAAATAGCTAATGAATATGGGAAAGGATGATAGATATACACGAATAGGCTGCAATATTGCAAGTGAATGTGCAAAAAATTAAACAACAATGGTTGAACTTTTATTTTTTTTAATAAATTAAAGCTTAAGGACTTATGTGGTACGTAAGAGACCATATTGCCGCGCGGCGATCATATCTGCTGCCCCCATACAAAATCTATGTACGAATTACAAATAAATATATCGGTGGATCGATAAGAGCGCCGCGTGGCAAAATCCCACACTTAAATTTTGACACAATCAAAGTAGAGGCGACGCACGCGCATTTCATGCGTAGGATTCGAACCAGCCTTCTTTCAATCGTGTACTGATAATCCACTCAAGTCCATGATTTATACTGTCCTATTTCAAAAATTCCGTTAGACCCGCGCCATCATGTTCCAAATTTTGGTGATTTTCACAAGTGTACAGAGTATTAAAAAATCGTCACCCGAGCGGCTTTGCCGTCTTCGGGCATCATTACAACGCCAGGAAGTAGAGAACCCAGCTATGTCGTCCAGAAATCACAAAATACACAATTTATTTATTGCTTGTAGGTTACATACATTGAGCTAAAAATAAGATGTTTTGTACCAAAAACGGCTAACTTTGTCCAAAAATTAATTGACTTAATTACATATTTCAATGTTTCTGTCATGGTCAAAATTATAGATCTCAAATTTCTCAATGCGCAAAACTACAAAACCTTTCAAAAATCCAATAAATGTATACAATGTGAAAAAAAAATGATTTAAAAAATAGCTCTGTATAGAAACTAAATGTCTATTGCATGCTTCAAGTCCAGCGCTATTATGTTTTCAAATTATACAAAAAAAAAACTAATCCTATTGCATAAAGTAAAGTTTTACACACCCCACGCACTCCCACATCTCGCATTCAATGAAAAACCATGTCCACCAAAAAATTGGTAATTTAATATCTCAACTCGAGTTAGACATTTTATCCGAGAACGTGATAAATCAAGAGACAATATCTAGCAGCTATTAGAAAAAAAATCTTACATATTACAAACTGCCAAAAAATGTATTAAAAACAAATTGTTCATTTCTTCACACGTCATAAATACATATTATATAAAATTAAACAGTCTTTTGAGAAACTATGACACTGTAAAGAAACGCAAGACATGTTTTTAATTTGGAATATCCGTGAAGCATAATAATGATGTATGTTGGCACGTTAAAATTATGGATCTAATATGAAAATGACATGTGATTCTCACTGGCAGTGGCCATAACAACAATTTACAAAAACAGCAACTGCTTTCATAACAACCAACTGCAAAACAACAAAAAATGTGATGACCCGCGGAGGTTTGACCTACGGCGTTAGATGGCGCGCGTGTCGCTATAAAAATATTATGCATGGTGAATCCCGGAACTGCATACACCAACCCCGTCTTTTACTACACGAGAAATTTCATCAATAAAACGAAACAATGCACTAATCACAAAAACTTATGCAAAAAATGTCCATAATTGAGTATTTTTTTGTCCTAATCGCAATAATTCCACTGGGTTCCGTTGACAAATGCATTTGGTAACTAAAATGTAGGTAGAAGATAGATTTTTGTGATTAGTGACGTAATATTGTAGATTTGCAAGTTCAATTGCGGACGGCAGGAGAGTGATGTCTCTCGAGTTCTTCTAGGGACAGTACGTTAGACATGTTGACAGTCGGTAGCTTGCCGGCGGAGGCGCGCGCTAGAAGTTCTGGACTGAACCAACGAGCGAGCTGATTGTCACCGCCGCCCGCCCGCGCTTGTACTCCGCCTATATCTGCAACACAAATATTAATCTCTTATTTCTTTTGTATTGTACATTGTAGGACAATCATAGAGCAATCTTTGACAACAAACAATTGATTAATTTATATTTAATAGTTGTTACTAGTTATGCAGAAAGTAACTAAGCCCACAAAATGGCCAAAATGAGTTAGTGGCTAAGTTTCAAGAAACAATGAACAATGGCACTAGAATTGGCTGTACGAGAGGGGTTCCTTTTTGCTTTTTATAATTTTTTGAGCCAGTTTACTCAGTTTCACTTCGATGTGGACTGGTTGTTTTCTGCATAACTACAGCCTCAATGAGTGCTGTTTTATAATAATGGATATAAGAACACGTTCTTAACAGATATGGATCTTTTTACAAAGTTTTCTTTAAATGAGTGCTACAGCAAGAGCCTAAATCGTTATAAATATTTTGTAATAACAGTAAGTAATAAAATTATATTGACCTATGTATTTTTCATTACTTTTTCCATCTCATATCATTTTATTTCGAACTGACTGTTGACACTCATTCAAGGCCATAGCCAAAGTAGATTTGCGATAGTTACAGATGCTCTGTTACTTGACCGATGGCATATCCTAAAAGTGACAAAACGTCGAGAAATCAGCTTAATTTCTATTATTAACATACCGGGCTTTCACAGTAACATACAACCCCAACAACTAACAAACAAGACCTTAAGGGACGCCGCAGACTTGACCACTATACTATTCGGAATATCTCGCTGCAGGCACCGCAATAAATCTCTCTCGCCATACTCGGGTTGCCGCAAGATCTGTAAGTGCGAGGGAGCGCTACCTTCCCCGCTCTGCTCAAACGTTTCATTAGCGCGCCTGCAGCGACATATTGCGAATAGTATAGTCGCAGCCATTAGTGGTCGAGTTCAGCCATTAGTGGCTGGCTGAGTCTAATGGCCGACCACAGCCAATTTGGATAAGTATTTTTATGATTATTCAAACCAATTATAAATTTGTTCTAAGAAATAATCGATTATTGAATAAAGCACGTTTAGTGTAGGTACATCTCTGAATTAAACATTTATAAAAAAAAAATAAGTGTCACAAACCCCCTCATAAAATAAATAGAGCATAGTGGTTGAGTGTGCACCGTACGCACTATTATATAGGTGAACCGCTGAGAAAGTAGCACTCCCATGTCCATGGGGGGGTGAGGGGCGGGCGTGATTCTGCTATACACGATGCGAGGTTTCGCGCGATGTGTCGTTGTCAACGCGATTTACATCGGGCTTTTGCGGGTAGGTTTTAATTTTTATGAAATTTGGTATGAGGATAGCTTGAACCCTGTAATTTTTGAGGTGGATCGCGTCGACAACAGATATATCGCGTGAAACTTCGTATCGTGTATGGCAGAATCACGCCCGTCCCTCTCACCCGCGCGGACCATGGGAGTGCTACTTTCTCAGTGGTATAGACGCGGCCATAAGTAGCTAGTCGAACGCTGAAACACCTTGTGGCGACACTGTCGACCACTGTAGTCGAGCTGTCGCGGCCACTAGTCGCTATATCGTGCGGTAACCTATTTTTTTTAACAAACATAGTCTATGGTCCCTTTGTCCCTCTAGAATAAAGTATTTTTATAACAGTGAAATAAATGTCCAACTCGGTCCAGTAGCGTTCAGAGTTTCCTTCTTATAGACAAGGTCGTTTGTAATATTGGTATAAAGGTTACCATTAAGTGTTCTCTGTTGAGATTGCGCCATTAGCTGCTGGATTGTGGTACCAGCGGGAACGCCACGTGTCATGTTCATATTCATTGTTATATTGTTCATCTGTTGGAAAAAAAATACAAGTGTCTATAGTTGTCATAGTAAAAAAAAGGCCGTTTTAAAGAAAAAAAAACAATACCTACTAGCTTCACCCGTGTAAATAATTATGTATCCCAAAGAATTTCCGGTATACAAATTAGCCTATGTCCCTCTCCAGCCCTCACTCTGTGCTAATAAATAAAGAACCGTCAAAATAACTATTTTTTCGTCCACCAAAATGTGACCCAGGACGTTTTCTCTTTACAAATCTCAACGCCATATCTTATTAGTCGCACTTAAACGAATTGCTTTTTTTTTGTATAGAGAAGACGACATGTGACCTTGACACCGCCTGATTGTTAAGCATAGGTGGCTGGTCCATGAATGCGCGCGACTGGCAGATCGTAATACAGTCCGCCAGTCGCGCCCACTATCCCGTAGAGATGCTTTTTCACGCTTCGCTTAAAGGACCCAAGGTTGTAGAAACTTACATAGAAATAGCCCATAACACAAATGGGGAGTCTTAATGACGTTACGTAATGAAATGTAAAAAAATACACGGTTTATCGTACCCATTATTGTAAACTTGAAATCGTTTGTAAGAGGATATTGAATATTGTGTAATAATATTTTTGAATATAGCTGTTGTAGCATAAACAAAAGTGATGAATTAATCAAAATATCTATTTTTTTCAAAATTTTACTGCAAATCAAAAAATACTGATTCCACAGCAAAATACTTGCCTCAAAATATTATTATCATATTGCACTACCCGTACGTGAAAGTGGTTTTATGTGCGGTTATAAAAAAATCCAGGGTCGTACTTTCAATAATAAATAAATTGATGTGGAATAAGTATTTTCTAATGTGCAATTAAAAATAACCCGAAAATGAATGGCAATTTTTATCTTTGAGTCCACGACGATCAAACGTTCGAGACTCCTAGGAACACCCGTATTCTAAAGAAATACGTGAACATCTCACTTACCGGAGGTTGTGGCTGTCTCTGTTGCATTTGCGGGAAGGGGCGTCCACTGGGCATTTGCTGAAAAAATAATTTTGAAATCATAGAGTAAATCTGCCAACGTCGATACCGGACCGGGTTTTTTATGGCATTTCGATTGACTGATCTCAAATCCTATCCTTGCTGTAATATTACCTATGGATTCCATTAGATAATGACGTCATAGACTAATATATAAATAAAAAAAACCTTACCTGCTGCTGACTATTAATATAATGTTGATATTCTGAAGGCGAGGCGTACCCCATCGGCTGAGAAACACCACTTTGGTTGCCCTGTACATACAACATTATTAAAAAATTACAACAACAACAATTCCGCCGCAAAAAGGAACCTTGCCTTGCGCAATTTTTTTTATATTTTAGGCGGTGGATAAGATCGAAAATTTGGAGTATATATATTCATTGGGTTAACTCGGATAAACGGAACAAGACGACATTAATGTTGACAACTTCATGACTTCATCCTGTTAAATTTTATATTATAGTGTATAAACCTCTTATAGATGAAGCAAGAGATGTATACAAACTTCATCCTCTCTGTCTACCCTTCTAGGAAATGGGCGTCAAGGTGCGATGAGCTCAGCTTACCTTAACAATGGGTCTCCCTTGGGGCATTTTAGGCGGTTGATTCCATCCCTGTTTCGGGCTTGGCAAATCCACTTCTTTCTCTGCAGTCATTTTTCTGAGGACCTATATTTGAGACAAAATTAACAACTTGTAAAAATATAATATATTACAAGTAATATTAGAAATGTGAATGGATGGTACAGCGATATACTTTTCGTCACAGCGTGAATTGAAAGTTAGATATTCAATACGGTATCCTAAAAAACTACTTAGGTATTTTTTATGTTATTTTTTTAAAAATGGGTTATTTTATGCAAATAATTTAATTATTTTTATTTTATAAGTACGAGTTCAGAAGCAGGAAGGTTTATTTACCTAGATGATGCCGTCACAATCTAGCTTGACTGACTGAAATAACTAACTGTTATTTAGAAAACAAAAATATTAATTCTTAAAATAACCCAAATCTCATTCGTCAGCACTTCTAAAAATATAATTGCCTTTAAAAAAAGGTGTACCGACTTCAAAAAATATGCACTGAAAAGTGTGCTTTCCGAAAGCAATTTATGAAAAAAAACCCAATTCGCTTCAAGTATGCCAATAAAATTTGAAGAGTTCTCGATTTCTCCAGGATCCCATCATCAGATCCTGACCTGGACCATGGACCATGGGAACACCTTGGAATTATACCCTTTCAAACAAAAAAACATTGTCCATATCGGTCCAGGCGTCTTCAAGTAATCAGGGAATATACATAAAAAAACATAAAAGATTCCGACGAATTGAGAACCTCCTTCTTCTTTTCAAGTTCGGTTACAAAAAGTCCATTATGAGAAGCAATAGGCTTGCCATTTGCTAACTGACAAAAATAGGACACTACTGGTGTATCTAGCTTATCGCAAGGTATAAAGTGTGAGATTGTGACATATCACCTTTTTGGTATGAAATAATAAGATGTTAGGCCTATGAATAAGGCCTCTCTCAATACTCACAGAGGTGGGCGTAAACGATATCGGCGTGGCCTGTTTCGGCATCTGCATCTGCTCAGTCCGGCGGCGGTAGTTCTCGCGCTGCTCCTCCAACTTTTTCTTGATGAGGGCGTTCTGCATTATGTTCTGAGTGTGGGCGGCCAGCTCGCGCGGCGACGGGATGCGGCTCGTCACGCCTGCGCGGGGTGACAGTTAATAATACAATATATAATACTAATATTATAAAGCAGAAGTAAAGTAAAGAAGAAAATAGATGGCGCTGTTGTCGTGATTTTCCATTAGTTGAGTTGGCGAGGAGGTGCCGAGGAAACCCTCTTTGTGTCGGCTGTATCTCGAAGGGCAGCGACTCCTCGGCGTCGTCTTTAGACCCTCTACTGCCCCATTGTACGCAAGGGCTATGACGAGCAGGTGTTAATAATGAATGCTAATCTTCTATTTATCGCTCCAATTTTAGTATTATTTACGTCAACTGTCGAAGCAATTATTGATTTTCTTAAAAATATTATGTAGGTACGCCCAAAACGCCATTTTAATTATAAACTCTATATAGAGACACTTAAGGGACTGCGCACTTTATGGCGTTATTGAGAGGTGACGTTAAATGGAGAGAATAAAAATCGATATTATTTTACTATTATAGTATGTATTTACTAAGAAAGTAAAAAAAAAATACAAACAACAAACATTAATATTCATGCAAATAACATCTTATAGTCTGTTATCTTCGTCTAACGTTTTTTGCTGCCGAAAGTCAAGGTAAATACGTGCTAGACAATAAAGCAACAAAACAACAAACAAAAGAACGTACACAGCTGCGCAGTTTTTATTAATTTCGGCAACTTAGAAAGTACTGTTTATTGCTGGTGTGATGCTACATAGAGTGTATCATTGTATGGATAACAAGGTAAACCAACCAAAGTCCAGCCAAAGTCAAGTAATTTCGACGTTTTAGGGAGTTTGTCGTTAAATCGAGTGACGTTAAATGGAGGTTACACTAAAGTGATCATGTATCATTATTAATTGCAATGAAAGTAATATTTTAGACAAATTAGAGGAAAAATATTCACGAGAACAGAGCGTTTGGGTTGAATTGAATTTCGATTTTAGGCGGATAATAGTCTTACATTAATCGCCAATGAGGTGTAACATTTAACCTAGGCAACCTAAATTTACATTATAAATAATCTTCGTTCTTTTTCTATCCCTCTTTTCTATGAAAATGTTGGTTCTCCGTGCTCGCTAACACGCTGCAGCACAAGCGCCAACTGTAGGCCGCACAGAAGAATCATTTAAATGGCGCGCGCTTCTTCCCACATTTCCGTCGCATTTCACGAAATTAGTCCCATCGAGAGCTAAGACTTTACACATCAACAAATGAACCTACCTTGATGATGCACCGACAAAGAGTTAGGGCTGGTCGCCATAATAGGTGAAACACAGAATGCTGCGTCCACAAAAAAAATTAAAATTATATCTGGACATTAGATTGTGAAACAACTATTGTAAAGTGCGTTTTTCTGCGTCTTATTTTTTATTGAAATTGTATTTTAATATATTATTTAAAATGTTAATGAATATGTAATAGGCTTTTCGATCTAAATATACCAGAACAGAACTGGCCATTCGTTAGGTATAGCCTGACAAATACCATCGGCTAAAATAGGAAGACTAACGTCGTCCGCTGGGTACCCTGGGACCGATGACAAGGTTTCGGCAACCCGCGAAGAAGAGAAAATATCAGGTGATCCCTCTGCCAAATTTAGTGGCTATTGGTTTCAGTTGGTATCGTTTTGTGTCGAGAGCTCTACGCTATCTAGGACGTCTAATTTGCGGGAACATCGTTATTTACAATTACGTTTGAATTTCAGCATAATTCTACTAGCAAAAGTGTGTTTGCTGCGTGTTTGCCCTACGTTACGTGTTACATTTCAAAATTTTCTACGGGCGAACATCTCTAAGTCATATAAAGTCAAAGCCGTTGCGACACTAAAAACGGCAGAAAAAATACTATAATAAATAAAATATAATTGTAGTGAATTTAGTACTACGCATCTAAAGTGGCACAGACCTGGCTTCACATCTCCTGTCTATTTAAATGCTCTAAGCATACTGGTGAATAGATGATGATGATTAAATCTTACACACCTGCATGAGGTATAGGTGACAATCGTAACGGCTGATGATGAGGCGGCACAACCAAGTGTGGTGGAGGGACGCCCCCTGGCAGCGGTGAACCTGCCATCTGTCAATTTTAATATAATTATTAAAGTTTTCATTAGACTACTTCTGGTGCTCAGATTATTTTCAAAGTAAAATGACTTTTTATGAGGATTGTTTACCGCGCAGCTATCCATACAAATAATATTAAATAATATTATAAAGATTATTTGTATTTTTGTATGTTTGTAATGAATAAACTCAAAAACTACTGTGCCGATTTCAAAAATTCTTTCACCATTGGACGGCTACATTCACTCTGAGTAACATAGGCTATATACCATCACAGCATGACGACGGGAACGGGGTGGGCAGAGGTGAACATGACAAAAGCTATGTATGAAGTGTATGTTTGCCAACATTCTGAAATAGTCACGTACGAAGTCGTGGTAAACAGCTAGTATAATATAATTTCAACGGTAATTTTTCATCCCTTGCTTTTAGTATCCCAGAACCATGTAATAAATATCACAACAATTCAGGCCATAACAAGTGGCAAACTCTTATGGCTTCTTGAGTCAAACTTCTTTAATCTGACCTATTGCATTACTAAAGGGAGGTTCTCCTCCTAAAAATATGCAATATAATAAAAATATGGACAACCAATATAGAAGAAATGAGTACAGTCAAGTACAGTGCCACAAAGTAATCTGCTCCGGTGGCAAAAAGTAGAACTATCGTAATGCCGCAGTTTCGAATTCACAACCACCTCACCTGTCTATTATGATGCAAACGCAACACCGCCTGCAGCATATCACGGTGGCGACTCTGCAAGCCGGGGTTGTTCAGTTGCTGCATCAGGTGTTGCACGGTGAACTCGCCCGATTTCAGACCTGGGACAAACGTGGTTGAATATACTAATATTACAAAGAGGTAAAGTTTGCAAGTTTGGATGTAGGAAAAATCTCTGAAACTATTTATACGATTTTGAAAATTCTTTCACTAATAGGAAGCTAAATTATCGCTATATTTAATTTTGTTCGAAAATATAAACGGACGAAGCTGGGGGCGGAAAGCAAGTCTGGAATAAAGTAGCGATGTGTCACAAATACACGAACCTTGTATCAGAGCTACGGCCTCCGGTCTTTGCAGCAGATCTCTCTCCGGCGGCGCGGGACCCGCAGCACCCGGCGCACTGTTCTGCAACTCTTGTTGTTGACGCTGCGAGAGAAAACAATAAAATTATTACTATATGTTTTTACAAAAAAAAGAGCAATTCTTAGTCACCAATAATTAACAACCTAAAAAAATTATTGAATAGAACCTGTTTTATGCGCTTGCGACACCGCCTCCGTCTTCACACGGGTAGATACAATATAGGTTTTTTATAACAATTTGAATATCTACATAAATACGCTTATAACTGTTTATCTATCTCTAATAGATATATATGCTACTGAGGACTTTTTTATAGATCATTTTATTCTACACAATTCTTTCCTATCATCATTTTGTTATATCTCTGACGGATTAGACAGCATACGCCATGAAAACTCTCTAGAGCTAACCTTCTGTTAATCATCAGCTCCTAAACATGATAGGTTCATGTTTAATACTCGTAAACCTTCCCGGTGAATCAACCTATCTAATAGTGAAAACCGCAACAAAATCCGTTCAGTAGTTTTTGCGTGAAAAGGTCACAGACATACAGACGCGGCGAGGGAATATGTCGTAATAATTACGCGGACGACACTGTCCAAATTCTGTGTACTTGTCTTTGTCCGACTCATCAAATTTGCTCGGCATTCTTAGTGTTGGACAATCTCGGGGAATGCACGGTGCATTCCGTGGCTGGTTCTTAAACGTTTTTGGCCTTTCGGTCGAGTCAAATCGACACAAACCTGAACATGCAGCAGCTTGTACAGCAACTCCTGCGGTATGTGAGGCGGTTGGGGTGCTTTTTGTAGCTCCATACTCTTGTGGAGCATCTGTGGACAAGATAATATTACTAATTAGTTAAAATGCACAATTACTTTTATTTCATTGTTTTATTTGAATAACTTCTTGGGTTGGTTTACGTCTCCCGGAACCATCGTTACCGATCTCATTTATATTCATTTCATCATACCTTTCATACATGCTCGGCGATTGAGTGTACTTTTAATATTGCCATCGGTCAATACACTTTTATATGTTCAATAAAATTACACCTAGGTCGTTTTTTATTATCTTTTTTTCTTACAGCTCCCTTAACATTCAAAGGTTCTTTCAACATATCCAAACCAGCGTAAACTACTTTTCTTCATTTTAGTCACAACACCATCTTTCACTCCGCATTCTTCTCTAATGACATCGTTCCGGATGCGGTGAATACGCTTTATATCACACATTCTACGTAAAGACCGCATTTCCACTGCATGTGTCTTACTTTCATGCTTCTTATTCCATACCCAAGTCTCACTTCCATAAGTGATGGAACTAAAACAGCATTATGTATATTAATTTTACTTTTAGTAGTAAGTTGTGTATTTCTACATACATTGTTTAGTCCACCAAATACCTTGCTTCCCGCTTTCACTCTCCTTTCAATTTTCTTGTCTATCTTTCCACTTCATGTAAACATACTATTAATTCACTTGCTCTAATTTGCATCCTTACTATCCTTACTTAATATTATAAATGCAAGTGTGTTTCTTTGTTTGTCTTCCTATCATGTGATTTTTTAAACAGAGATAGAGAGCTATAGTAACAAATAATTTTCACCTGCAGAAGTGACATAGGTTGTTGCTGCGATCTTGGTTGAGGTTGGGGTTGTCCTTGAGTCTGAGGCTCAGCTGGCACCACGTGTCCACCTGATACTTGAGCAAGCTGTCAAACAAAAAAACAAATCTTGTATAAAAAAGTATTTGCGGATATATTATATTGTCATGTACATAAGTCAGACTGACTTGTCAATCTTTCATCCTTCATTCTTTCAACGAGTCCAAACTAGCGTAAACTACTTTTCCCTCATTTTAGTCACAACATCATCTTTCACTCCGCATTCTTGTCTGACTTTTTTTTTATACTATTTTCACAAATATATACAAATACATAATAGATGCTGGATGCCAGTTGCACGATACTGAAGCATAAAAAACTGTTTTTTTTTTTAATTTTATTTCTGTCTGTCTGTCCCAGTGTATGTTCAGAATGTTGGAATCGGTAATTTATACACATCCCTAAATCTATTGCACAACACTAAAACTAAAAGTGAACTGTCATCTTGGGTCAGTAAAAATTTCTCATACATAATTTATCACCGCCATGTTGCCTAAGCTAAAATGTAAAACTAAAATTAATATAAAGTAAAATAAAACAACCAGTGCAAAGTAAAAGTGTATTTCTTGTTCTCCGGACAAGTCAATATTAAAAACCCAACACAAAATACACTCCGAAAAGCCTAGTGAATATTAAGACATTAAAATAATATAATAATAAGACTCACGAGTCGCTGAAACGCGCTGATATCTTTTTCCGACTGCATTTGAGGAGGCGGTGCGGGATTGTGATTTTGCGCCCTGAGGCGAGCTTCCAGTTCTTCGAGACTGTGCATCTTGCCGCCGACGGAACCCATGTCTGTGAAAAATTGCTAAGTGTTACACAAAATAAATAAAGTGACTGAATAGTAGTGGAAAGTGTTACACAAAATAAATAGAGTGACTGAATAGTAGTGGAAAGTGTTACACAAAATAAATAAAGTGACTGAATAGTAGTGGAAAGTGTTACACAAAATAAATAGAGTGACTGAATAGTAGTGGAAAGTGTTACACAAAATAAATAAAGTGACTGAATAGTAGTGGAAAGTGTTACACAAAATAAATAGAGTGACTGAATAGTAGTGGAAAGTGTTACACAAAATAAATAGAGTGACTGAATAGTAGTGGAAAGTGTTACACAAAATAAATAAAGTGACTGAATAGTAGTGGAAAGTGTTACACAAAATAAATAGAGTGACTGAATAGTAGTGGAAAGTGTTACACAAAATAAATAGAGTGACTGAATAGTAGTGGAAAGTGTTACACAAAATAAATAAAGTGACTGAATAGTAGTGGAAAGTGTTACACAAAATAAATAGAGTGACTGAATAGTAGTGGAGGTCCAATGCTCTTTTTTAGGGTTCTGTACATCTCCCATGTAAAAACGGAAACTCTTATAGAATCACTCTTCTGTTTGTCCGTTGGTCACAGCTATTTTCACCGAATTTACTAGACGAAAAATGTTTAAACTTGGTACATACATGGAGTTTCGTGACCCAATCAAGGACGTATAGTGGAAAAAATCGAATTTCGATTTTGGGGGATAATTTAAAACGTAAAAAAAATTTTCAAGTGTATCATGTGACATATCAAATAAAAGGCATAAGGAATACAAATATACTTTTTTATAATTTTAAAATGCGTAGTTTAAATTATATTAAAGAATATATTATACAAAAATTGTCCGTCCGTCTCCGAAATTATAGTCTAAAATTTTAAATAAAATAGGGAATATAGGGCCTTTTTAATAACAGGAACACCTAAACGAAAAACCCGTCTTAAAGTTCTGACCGAAAAAAATATACGGAACCCTCAGTGCATTATTTCATTAGAGGAAAAAATATTCTAAATGGCGTATTAAACGTTAACTTTAGAAAGTAGTCATGATTGACTTATATGATTGACTTTAATTCCACATCCGGTCATGGCGCCGACCGCACGCGTTTTCGTCATGGCGTCATGTGGAATCCGGTTTAATCCCGGCCGAGCTGTGATGGTTGTGATTAGTCAGTGATTAATAAGACATATCACAGTCGGCGGGACAATCTTAGCTACCGATATATCGGCTTACTATTGCACAAGATTAAACACTGGAGACTGGCAGAATTGCGACGAAAGTCAGCACTGTTGCCATATTATATCAAAAGAAGAAGAAACGTTAATTTTGATACAGTATTAAGGGAACAAAAAATTGATAAATAATATATAAGTGTCTGCTAGTCTCAATGTCTGTCCAGAATAGGCTCAAGACTGTTCAATGGTTTTTTGAAACTTTCAGGAGTCATAGGCGTAGTTAGACATGCTTTAGTAGAAATATAACAAAAGTCCATTGGTCACATATGGCTGTGTTACTGGAACTGGCTAGAGAATAATGCACTCACTATCGGGCGGAGCCTGTGGTTGATCAGCAGCCGCGTTGGCACGTCGCAGTAGTTCGAGCAGCGACGGATGACCCGCCGGTCGCGGTCCGGCCGCCGGTGATATGGGCGCGAACACGTGCGACGGCTCCGACGGTAATCCGATCGCGTTTTCTTCTGCAAAATAGATTATTGTAAGATTTGGCTGTGAGACAGGATCCTAATCTATCTATACTAATACTATAAAGAGGTAAAATTTGTAAGTTTGGATGTAGGAGGTAATCTCTGAAACTACTGATTTGATTCTGAAAATTCTTTCACTAATAGGAAGCTACTAAAGAAAATATACACGGACGAAGCCACGGAAAGCTAATACTATAAAAATACAAATTACCTGCCTGTCCGAAAGGAATTTTGATGAAATTTTCAGGGAAAATTACAATTACTTGAAGGGTTCTGTAAAAAAATGTTTTGCCCTTATATATTTGCTGTATTAATAGGATCGGGTGAGCAGTAATATCAAAATTCCACAGGCGAATCCGGGAGGAAAAGCTAGAAAGATAGAAAAAATAACATATAAAACTTACCTTCCATATTGTGAGGCATCCTGTCGTAATTACTCGACGGACTGAAGAATCGTCTAAAACGACTGCATTCTCCTTCCGCGTTGCCATTCTTGAAGAAAAAAAATTATCATTCCAAATAAAGTGTATAGAATTCAAAATAAGCAAGTCCGATACTCAACTTAACATAGGCAATCATGATGAATTCGCATGCAGATCGTCAATAGATGGCACTTTTTACAATTTAAATAAAAAAGCAAATTGTATATTGTTTTGTGGCATCACATCGCGTCGGTAGATGTCGCATCACTACTGTCTCACAATATTGAAATAGCGCTATTGAAAATATTTAATAGAATGGCATTATATACAAACAACTGGGAGTATTCCTTTTACTCACAGTCGTTGGATTTTATGTGTATTGCCATTTCTATAAGTAGTTTATCGGTCATTAGCGGTGAAGGTAATCGTCAAAATGAAGGCTCAATCATTGGTTATGATGAAGTATTAAGAGAGATACTGGGGCGTACTGACAAAAAAAAACACCATTGAGAAATAATATGAGTTATAGAGAAAATATCTAGAAAAAATCACTCACAGTTAGCATGTCCGGTATGGCTTCTAGTTTGAGAAAATCGTCGAAGTTAAATTCATTATGATCGGCCGGCGTGACGGGCTCTTCTGCGGGTTGGCTTTGCTCCTTTTCCTGGAAAAAGGCCCATATTAAAAGGTAAAATTTGTTTGTTTGTATATAGTGGGAAATCTCTGGAACTACTGTACCGATTCTAAAAAACCCTTTCACAAATATAAGGCTAGACTATACCTGAGTAATATAGGCTATATTTTTGTAACTAAAACCGGTTTCTAGCTTCCCGCGGAGCCCATATTAACTTTCATCTATTATAACGGTCTTAAGTTCATATAAAAAAGCACCTTCCGTTTTTCCCGAATTTTACAATTTTCCGGACAAAAAAATAGCTAAATCGGGGTCCAGCCGTTCTCAAATGATGCGCTTACCAACGAACAAAATTTTATTTTTATTTATAAAAAGATATACATTGACAAGATATATTTTTACTAGCTATTCGTCCTGGCTTCGCTCGTGAAATATTGATATCAAATGTGTCTGTGGAACATACCGACAGACACACAAAAATCTAATAACAGTCATTTACGCTTGCTTCACTATTCTGTAAATGGCATAGCCCACTCACATAGTCGATAGCCTAATTGGTAGTCGATAGCCTAAAGGACGGTGGACTTGAAACCGGAGGTCCCGGGTTCGATTCCTACTCGCTGCCAAAATGCTAAGCACCAATTTTTTTAATAATATGTGCTTAAATCGACTCCTCGTGCTTCGGAGGGCACGTAAAGCCGGCGTCCGGTCACCAAACCGCCTGCCAAGCGTGGTGACTATGGCAATTCCTCTCAATGAGCACCACTAAAATGGTGCGCTAAAGGGAGACCATGATCCAGCAGTGGATCTTAAAAAAAGGTTGATGATGATGATGACTCACATATCCAAACTAATGTTATAAATAAGAAAGTGTGTTTGTTTGACCTCCTTTCATGTCAACACAGCCGCAACGGCTCGACGTGATTTTGGAAATCCTTCGGGATAAACACTAATGTCACATTTATTATTATTAGCAGACAGCCTCCACTCACATTGTGATGATTGTTGATATTGTTAGGCGGCTCCGCGGTAGACGGTGCTGCCGGCGGTGAGTCGGGCGGGGCGGGCGACGAGCGTGCTGGCGGCTCTCTCCACCGCTCCGTCGGCGAACGGGAACCTCCGGACCATTTCTATAAAGACAATGGTATTTTGTGCCATTCAAAGAATATAAATAATTTCGGAAAGCTATACGCACAATATGTAAAATAAACCATTTAAAAAAAAGTGTAAAATTTGCACCGAAATACTTTTACTGACTGAAATAATAAATATTTCGTCGTAGAATTTGAAGACGGTTGGTGCCAAATTAGGATACAAAATTAAGTAAAAGTTTTATTTTTTTTATTCGTCGCGGGTTGCCTTACAGCTCCCGGGAACCGTTGTCGGCCCCAGGATACCCAGTGGAATTCCTCAATTAGCCAATGATTTTTGAGGCTATACCTAACGAGTGGCCAGCTCTGTTGAGGTATATAGATGGAAAAGTCTCTTTGTACGGTTTGTCGGATAATAAAAACCCATTGGTACATGGTCGGATGTAGGAATCGAATCCGCCACTTTTCAGTTTCACGTCTTACCCAATCGACCACCGACGCCCTTAAGTAAACATACCTATAAGAAGATAAAAGATCTGTTCAATATTATCTATGTTTGTACTGATGACCGTAGGTTTCCTAATGAATTGTCTAGATTAGTGAATTTGGGAACTAAGTTGTTTCTAATTTGGCACGGTCCGAACCCCGACCAATGGGTTTTTTTATAATTAAAAACGTATGTACATAATTCGACAATCCGAGATTTTCCATCTAAATATACCTCAACAGAACTGGCTCCTTTTAAGTGTATAGCCTCACAAATAGCATCAGCTAATGGAAGAAGTCGTCTTTCGCCGAGTACCCTGGCATACCGTGAAAATTGGTCGATTTCTGATTGGTCTAACTAAAACTATCAACTGAGTTTTGATACATCAGCTTCGGCTTTGCTTTGAGCACACATTATAGGAATATAGCGGCTAGTGGCCATATTATTCTGACAGCGTTAATGGCTTAGGACGGTAGGATAGGCCAAAGTTTTTTTTAAATATGCTTCACAGTGAATTTACAAAGAGAAATTATTAAACATTAAATACATACCTCTCCATGCTTAGAGTCGGCGGTACCATTCCGTTTCGGCGGGTCGTCGAAGCCGCGCAACTCGATCGTTTCTAACTGAGATGTAGGCCCTCCGCTAAACCTGTAAATAAATTAAACATTATGTACTTTATTTATTACAAGCAGTTGCCCGCGACGTTGTACTAGGAATTTTCCACATTTCACACCCTTAGGGATTGATTTTTGAAAAATCCTCTCAAACGTCAGTCCACCTTCTGATTTCTGTCTCAAGCATGTACAGGTTGATTCAAACTTTATGGCTGTTCGGAACATCGCGCGAGACGATGCGCAGTGCACGATATTAGGTATATGCGGGACGTACAAGGACGCGGCGGCGGGGCATACCCCCGCGCGCGCTCTTGTCACCCAAATTATTTTCGACTCGTAGCTAACATCCGAACCGCCATAAAGTTTGAATCTATCTATACCCCTCTAATGCATACTCAATTCAAACGATGCAACCAACAATAGCGTTGCCAGATGTCCGGTATTACTAACTAATATTACAAAAGCGAAAGTGCGTTTGTTTGTCTGCCCTTCTTTCACGTTCAAAGGAGAAGGGCTTTACCTCTAAGTTCTCTATGGTGATTTTCATGCCATGCATTTTTTATCTTGTCCGATTTTTTTTCAACAAATCTGCATGGCTAACATGACGGGCTAATGTCTCTATAGGCCTTGTCTTATTCTCTTTCTAACGGTGACACTTGTCCCTCTTGCTTGCGCAACTTGCTCGAGTGGCTGGCAACCCTATATGCAATTAAAGGAACTCCCGCCTTCTGCACTTCTAGGATCCTTCAACCACCCTAGTTAATCACGGATAAAAAATGCAAGCAACTCACCATTCGGGCTCGTCTTCCTTCTCGTATCGTCGTGAAGTGAAGCGACCCCCACCTGACCGCCTGTTCTCGTCCCTGTAACAGATGCACCCGCTCACCCTTAACAGAAAAAACAGGCGGAACACCCGCCCCCACAACGTCTAAGGTAATAAGGTCAAAAGTCACTTTGAGGACACCTTTAACCTCCAATAGGGTTCTTCTTCTTTTGATATATGGCAACAGTGCTGACATATCGCAATTCTGCCAGTCTCCAGTGTTTAATCTTGATAAATCGGTAGCTAAGATTATCCCGCCGACTGTGATATGTCTTATTAATCGCTGACTAATCACAACCATCACAGCGCGAACGGGATTAAACCGGATTCCACATCACGCCACGACGAGACGCGAGCGTCAGCCGCCATGACCGGATGTGGAATCTCCAATAGGGTTAATTGAAGACGAAGGTGGCGCCCTGAACTGGCTTCGGTTATTTGCGGACCCATACCAGAATCCAACCCAGAATGACAAGACGTCCCACAGGGTGGACCATCAAGTATAAGGTATTTAATCTATGGTTGCTACAATATATCTGTCAGTTGACATTGGCTAACTATTCGGATGGACGCGATTAGAACAAAAGCAGAACCCCAACCGCCATACCTATTGTCTCTGGTCTTCTCGTTGTTGAACCGGTCTTCCCGTTCCCTCTTGATGTCAGAGCTGTAGGAGTCCCGGTTGAACGAACGCCTCTCATACCTGCGCGACAAGAGAAAAAACCATTCTAAGTTTTAATTGAAACTAAAATTTAATTTGTCATAATGCTCAAATTGCAGGCAACATGATGTAGATATATACTTTTTTATGTGTCCATCTTAGAGTAAATGCTGGACAGATGTGATGCGGTTAAATCACCGAACAAACATTCCTGTCACTTTTTTGCTGGTACGATTTAATTCCCGCAAATTAGACGTCTTAGATCGCATTATAAATTTAAAAACAGCACAATTAACCATTTTTCTAGTGCTCTGTCGCGCGATACAAAACAATACTAACTGAAACCCGACCATATGGCCACTAAAGTTGGTATATATTCCCAACGGAGGCGCCGGAGCCTACCATGGGGGTCGGGAAATAGTTGGAAACCACTGCCCACAGTTCCGTGTTACCTATCAGAGTTGTTCCTCGGTATGACCCGCTCGGCCGGCGGTCGGTACGGCTCGCGGTACTCCCGCTCCCCCCGCTCCCGCTCGGTGGTCTCGTCGCGCTCCCACGGCGCCGTAGTCATGTCGCGCACCGGCAACCGTCCGGAACCAATACGGCGACCGCCTGGGTAAGGAAAATGGGGTAATATAGCGTGATGTTATTATAGCCTATTAAACTTCCTCAATAAACGGGCTATTTAACATAAAAATATTTATTATAGGTTTCCGCACCCGGTTTCGAACAAAATAAAATATAGCCTAGACTCAGGGATAATGTAGCTTTCTATTAGACAAAGAATTTTTAAAATAGGTTCAGTAGTTTGAGATATAACATTCAAATCTACAAACTTCAATTAGTATTTATTACAAATATATAAACTCTTCTGCTTTATATACATATTAGTATAGATAGATTCAGGCTCCATTCATGGTTCTTATTCCCCATGATTCCTTTATTGATTTTAAACACTTGATTCCTGTTCTAAAAAAGCAAGAAACTTCACTTGTATTTCGGCCTCCAGTACATTATAAAGAATCATATACATATTTTAAGGGCGAACTTATCGTACCTAGCTCCCAATAGATTTAGGCCTTTATTCATAAACGTTTATTAGCAACGTTTTTGTTAAAATGTGTTTTGTTTCTTTCTATTATTAGTAAAGACAGGTTTGTTAGAGAGTGACAAAACATATTTTAACAAAAACGCCGCTAATAAACGTTTATGAATAATAGGGTTAGCATTTACATTAAAAACACGCACCAGGCGATTTATAATAATAATATAATATACTACATTACCAACAGTACTATAAAACGTAAAAAAAAGAAAAGAGGATGAGCAGAGATTTCTAGTATAGAAATAAGTAAAAATGTATACAGAGCCATACAATGCCATGTTGGGTCTTTCAAACAGCCATCACCTGAGCCTGTACTCAATTCTCAATATAGGCCTTACGAGATTTGGTAAAAATCGTAATCCCAATCTATATGAATACAAATTCACTATTCATATAGTCGGGTTTGGCCATATTTTGGTATCACTGTTCTAGTTTTATTGGGACTGTCGGGAGCTAGGTTCAATACGATCCTCCTTAACTTGACTGATGTTTATACTGAATTATTTTATATGTACAATTTTCACTGATTTTTGTACGACCGATTAAAAAACCTGATTTCACAGCAAAATACTTATCGATATTATTATCGTATGTCAAAGGTCGTACGGGCTCTGCCCATATTGCGTTTATGTGGGATTATAAAAAAAAACCTTTACCTACCTCTATGTGCCAATTTCAATAATTTATTTGATGTGGAATATAAAAATAACCCATCAAAAAGGACCTCAGTACTTCTTATACAGTAGGTATTTGTTAGTACTTCGTTCAATAATCGTCAAAATAATCACGCACCCTGCTCGGTCTTAGCGGCCGACAGCGGAGGCGCCGCGGGGGCTGAAGACAGCGGGGACTCGGGGCGCGTTCTCGCTACAGTGGGCGGGGCCGCAGCACCCGCGGGCGCCACACAACCAGAGGTGAACGAGCGGCGCTGCGGAGACAGCACTATACCGCCGCCGCTGGGTTCGCTCTCCTTTCTAACTCGCTCACGCGGGTCGGCCGGTCGCCGCTCGCGGTCGCCGCGCACAGCCGTGTATACACCCTGTGACAAATTATAATTTTATTTACTAAAAAAAAACAATGGTTTTCCAATACAAACTTTTGCACCACATTTCTCCCTTTAGAGGTTGAATTTTGAAAAACGATGAATATATAAGTTGTTTCGAAGAGCATTGAGCAAGATGTTTGAAGTTTAACTGAATGTGGCCAGAAACAATTTATTCCCATTACAAATTTTGTCACCCCCTTTTACGTTTAGAGGTTGAATATCGAGAAATCCCTTTTTTAAACAATGATTACAATATAAAATCTTACATTTATTATAACATTACATTATGGGGCACAGGCCCGTAACCAGGATTTTTTTAGGGAGGGGGGCTGTGAAGGTCGCACGTCTGGAAAGTTCAATTCTATCTAGTGTGAAGGGCATATTCAGTTGTTTTTATACCGTTCCAAAGGTATTATTCTCGCCAAATAGCTAGAGCCAATTATAGCGTTTGACGTTCGGTGGGCAGTACAAAAATAGTTTTATTGTGATATTTTGTACTGCAAAGATACTTGGCGATATTTTTTGACAAGTTAGTTACCTTGTGATTTTCATTAGGTGCGTCACCCCTGCCCCCTCTATCCTCCTCGTTGGGCGAGTCAGATCGTTTCTTCATAACTCTGCAAACAAAGTTGTAGGTAAAAGTCTTATCACAACACACCTTCACGGCGTTTATACCTTGTGGTGTGGCCAGAGTCACCAGTAACAGTGTCCACGGTGAAATTGGGTATTACAAGATGTGTCGTTTCTATTTGTCTACGGAACCCTAAAAATTAAAGAATAAATTGTTATAGAATTCCGTTGCCTTGCTCTATTACTTTGGCCAATTAATACTGTAAATGTCCAGCAATTATGTTTTATTATAGATATTTTTTTTTATTCTTCACGGTTGCCTTAAAGCTTCCAAAACCGTGTTGCGGTCCCAGGGTACCCTAGCAGAAGACCAAGTCTCCCTCTTTTAGCCGATTTTTTTCTGAGGCTATACCTAACTAGTGGCCAGTTCTGTTGAGGTATATTTAGATGGAAAACCCTCCAAGTGTGGTGTGTCGGATCGAACCCGTGGTCTGCCTAGTTAATACCAGACGTCTTAACCACTCGGCCACCGACGCCCAATATTATATATGCTTCATTTGATCTTGTAATCGGGACTGGGACGCTCATTTTAATGACCTTTACACTTGACCGGGATTTTTTATGTTCTAATGTAACCCTCCCCCTTCTTCCCTATCCAGCAATACTAACAGTGTTAAGGCGTCGTTGCCGATGAACGCGTCATCCAGGTCCCTGGTCACCAGCGGCGAGTTACGTAGCCGCATCAGCGTCTCCCTGGTGTATTTGAGCAACGGCCGCACCGGTCCCATCGCGAGCACGGCGGGATCCCCGCGCCCGCCCTGCCACCCGTTCTCTTCTTCTCCTGAAAAAAAAAATAGGAAAAAAATTATCAAAAATGTTTAGATAGCATAGTAAACAGCAAAACAACAAACAAACACAACTTCACGACCTTTATACCTTGCGGTATGACCAGATACACCAGTAACAGTGTCCACTTTTTGTCATTTGTCCAATAATAAGCAGAACAGTGGCAAGTGTGTACAAATACCTATATGTGTCACTTCTTTAACTGACGTAAGTAGTAAAGTGTTTTATTTTGTCTTGTCTTAGTAAACAAACTTTGCACGTCTTTTTATTGTAAAAGTTAAAAAAATATTATTATTAGTTCTGCAAATGTAAATTAGGTTAAAAATGTAAAATTGTTAATGTAACGTCTTTTAAGAATTTTAAATGACAACTTATTTAAAATTCTGTACCATTATCAGACTATAAAAACGGCAAAAAAAACATGTTTATTAATATTAAATAATAATTGTATTTTAATTTAATTATTTATTTTTAAAGTGATTATATAACTAAATATTCTGTGAATATTTCAAGCGTAATCAATCAATGGACAACATTTCATTTTTTTAATCACCCATTTTTATTACTTTAATTAAAAATATATTAAAAAATAAGTTACACGTATTTTTCTATTTTATTTTTGGTTGAGTTTTTATATTTTTAATTTAATTATGAATTTTTATAAATTCTGAGGACTTATAAACTAAAAACCTTAGCTAGGACTAAAATTAAGAAATATAAACTGTCACCCAAAGAAAGTGACTGATAGTGTCAGTCAAGCCACAGAGTAAACGTTATATAAATGCAAAGAGTATAATATACCGTGTTCCAAATAGGTGTTGCCGTAGCCGGAACTCAAATCGCCTACAACATTATTCATAATGTATATAATAATACTAGCTTTTGTCCGCGGTTTCACTCGTAAATATATTTCCTGTGATAGCCCATTCGAAACTAGCAAAACTTCCAAAAAAATATTATATAAAAGAAGTATTTTTATAATTATATTTAAAGAATAATTATTAAATTAGCTTTAAATGGAATAAAAATGGGTAAAATTAATAGAGGGCAACACCTGAGTTCAATAACTAACAACTCTGCCAACAGACATTAGTATTTTTAAATTAGAGGGTTAGCACAGATTAGGGCACCTATTAATCCTTAATTTTCAATATTTCAGTATTTTTAAAATAACTCGAAAATTAAAGGATATAAAAAATAAAAAAAATGAAAAATAAGCTTTCTAGCATGTAATCTCCAAACGGTTTTCGAATTTTGGTACCTTACGAAAAATGAAATGTTGTCCATTGCCGTAATCAATATCGAGCAAAAACGAGCAAAAACGTTTGTTGTATGGAAGCCCCGTTAAATATTAATTTTATTCTGTTTTTTAGTATTTGTTGTTATAGCGGCAACGGAAATACATCATCTGTGAAAATTTCAACTGTCTATCACGGTTCATGAGATACAGCCTAGTGACAGACAGACGGACGAACGGACAGCGGAGCCTTAGTAATAGGGTTTCCGTTTTTACCCTTAGACGTTCTGTGGTTCCCTCAGAAGCAAGTAAGGCTTTAACAACGTTAAAATCCCTAAACTATTCGACATTTAATTCAAATTATCCAAAGAACTATTAAATCAATCTGTGAAAAAAAAACGTAAGATACATCCAATACATACAAGAACGATCCAATAGATTATTTTAATTGAAAATAAATGAAATGTTGACATACCCTTTTTAGACAAAAAAAATCACCAATGTGTACATATTGTCGTCATGATTTGCAAAGTTTCTCAAATACGACACAAACTATTTAGTTAGTTTTTACACATATAAAAAGGTCTAAAAAATATTGATGTTTTTAATTGAGAGTTTTGTTTTTAGTCCGCATTTTACTCGTGAATTTTATTTTTTCACCTAAATTGAAGATTATCAGCGCGAGCCCTATAATCCCGAGCATTTTCTATACAAAATATAGAGGCCAAATCGTCAAGGTTATTGACAGATGATTCCTAAACATTTTTTTCGAATTGAGCAAAATTTGAACCCGGGTCCCAGCTGTTTCAAATCCGCAAATCTTTATTTTTACTCCCTTCCTTTGTTTACCTACCTACCTCATTATTATTGCTCAATTCAGATAAAATTAAAATTAAATTGTAATTAATTCAAATTGGCAAATAAGGAAATAAATTACCAGTGGGCCATGGATTCTAGTTAAATATTGTATGTTATGGGAATAAATATAAAAAAAATCACAATTTAAAATCTGAAGCAGACTCATGAAGTCTAGTGATCAGAAGCTTAGTGGCCCCCATATATTAGCTTTCCGCCTAGCATCGCCCATTAATTTTTTTTAATGTGTTTTTAATGATTTCCGGGATAAAATTATTAGCTTTATTATAGGATTAGCCAATGTCACTATCTGGCCCTCCAACTTCTCAGTCGTGGTGCTCTTCACAGAGCGTGGTCAATTATGGCGGTCCACAGCGCGAGGCACCGTGTATTGACTCGCCATGGTTAATTTTCTTGGGAAGAATAGTGCAGTGGTTTCCCCTTGCCTTCTGCACCAGACATTTTGAGAATATTTAGGTCTTCAGGCTCGCTGTAGCCTCTTCCAGTCAGTTGCCTAGGTAGGTGTATAGTTTTACCGCCATTGCTCGGTTGCCAGAACCTCGTTTGTTGTCAAGCAGAGGGTACCAAGCGTGCAGGTGAGGATGACAATTGGGGTCAATATTGACAATATTAGTTAGGATTAGTGACCGATCCAAGGTTCAGTTTCGGCCAAATATTCGGGCTAGTTCGTGGCTCATCGGTAGTCGCCAGCTGAGTTATATTATATAATATAAATAAATAAATAACTACTTCAACTATTGTTTTTTTATTTTATTTATCACGAGTTAGCTCTTTCTGTATATGCGTAAAAAAAATGTCTAAAAGTCTTTGGTTTGGGTCGGACACTAGGTAGAATTAAATGAAAATTTACAAAAGTGGGCAATCCTGATGACAAAAGAAATCAGTCTTTGATCTAAACATGATAATAATACCTACCTATGCTGACTGAAATGGATTTTTTTTAGAAACACATACTAATTGACTAAATTGATAATTATGTATTGCATAATTAACATTAATAATATTGACACAGGCCATGAATGTGTAAATAATAAATATATATACGGTATCCTCTCAAATGCTCTAAAATAAAATATATAATTTCAGAAGCTATAATTTTAGTTGCTATAAATATTCATTTTCTATAAATTTAGATCCTGTAATTTTAAAAATCTATAAATTTGTTTGATATATTTTTTTAAATCTATAATATTAATTCCTATGACGTATTGTTTTCTATAATGGCAGTTGCCATAATTTTCAAAATCCATAATTTCAAGTCCTATAATTTTTATAATGTCTATTTTCAATTGCACTAATGGCTACTTTTCTATAATTGCTGTTACTATAATTTTGAAAATATACAATCTTAAGTCTTATAATTTTTATAATCTCTAATTTCAGTTGCACTAATGGTTACTTTTCTATAATTGCAGTTATTATAATTTTCTAAATATATAAATTCATTTTCTATAAATTTATTAATCTATAATATTATTTGCTCTAATGGATTGTTAAAATAAGTGTACTCACTATATTTTTAAATGTATAACTTCATTCTATTGACATTTACAAATATATACCTAATCATAAAAAATATTTTTCTATAATGTTATCAATTTAAATAAGTACTATTATTAAAATTTACAGTAGATTTTGTTAATGTCGCAGTAATTTTCGATTCCTATTCCCCTAATTTGTAAATAAAAATAGGTTAGCGAGGCGCTAAGCGGCGAGCGTGGTTCGAATAGTGCTAAAACAGAGCGGGAGACGAGCGAGCGAAGCGAGCGTTCCGCGGCAGCGGACGGCGAAGCGCCAGAAACTCATAAATACCTAAACAACTCACTTGTTGATAACGGATATGATACCTATATATATATTATTTATAATAAGAAAGGAAGATTTTTGTATATTAATAAATATTTCGCAATTAAACTGGAAAAAATATAGCAAATTAATCATTAGATTATTAAATGTTGTACCTTTTAATAATTTAGACATCTTGAAAATTATAGAAAACAATTTTAGATAAAACGAAAATTTTAGCAAATTATAAATTAGATCATTTAATGTTATATATTTTGATAATAGTGATATTGAAAATTACAGATATCGATTTTAGACAAAAGAAAAATTATAGCAAGTGAATAATTATAGAATTTAATTTTATATATTTTGATAATAGTGATTTTGAAAATTACAGAAATCCATTTTAGGTTTAAAAAAAATTATAGCAAATGAATAATTATAGAATGTAATTTTATATCTTATGTACCTATATATTCTAAAATGATATCAAAACATTTTAGAGATAATGTAGGAGACCCTATATATACTTATCTTTATCAACTAAAAGTATTGACAACTGGGAAAAGTATGTTATCTATACTAATATTATAAAGAGGAAAAATTTGTAAGTTTGTTTGTAATGAATAGGCTCAGAAACTACTGGGCCGATTTTAAAAATTCTTTCACCATTAGAAAGCTACATTCTTCGTGAGTGACATAGGCTACATTGAATTTTCAAAAAGTTTAGGGTTCCGTACGAAATCTCGAATAATGTAATCAAAGGTGTAAAAAAATTACTTAAGAAATTTCTTACATCACGTGCGCTGCGAAAACTATTGATGATATAGATAGAGGTAGTGGTAGAGGGTAGGGGGTAGGAGTAGGGGTAGGTATAGGGTATATTTTATTTTGTGCGTAAATATTCACGGGCGAAGCCGGGGGCGGAATGCTAGTATGGCAATAAACTAAACAAATCAATTTGTAGAGTACTTAGGTACAATCTACATAATTTACTTAGATTCTACGTGACATGATGTGGAATCCAGTTTAATACCGCCCGCGGTGTGATAGTTGTGATTAGTCAGTGATTAATAAGACATATCAGAGTCGGCGGGATCATCTTAGATACCGATTAATCGGCATATTGATACTATAAAGGCACTACTTGACATTGGCAAACCATCGATTAACATTGGTGGAGCCACAATGATTTACGTAGCTACCAATTATGGATTTCTTTATACTCTGACTGAACTATACACTAATCCATACTAATATAATAAAGAGGAAAGATTTGTATTTTTGTATGTTTGTGTGTGTGTGTGTGTGTGTATGTTTGTAATGAATAAACTCAAAAACTACAGTGCCGATTTCAAAAATTCTTTCACCATTGGAAAGCTACATTGACCCTGAGTGACATAGGCTATATTCTATTTTCAAAAAAATCAGGGATCCTTACTAAAATGTAACCCAAGGTGTAAAAAAATGACCTAAGAAATTCCTTACATCGCGTGCGCTGCGAAAACTATTGATGATATAGAGATAGTGGTAGAGGGTAGGGGTAGGTGGTAGGAGTACAAGTAGGGGTAGGGGTACGGGTAGGGGTAGGGTAGGGGTGGGGGTAGGGTAGGGGTAGGGGTGGGAGTAGGGGTGGGGATTGGGGTAGGGGTAGGGTATATTTTATTTTGTTCGTAAATATCCACGGGCGAAGCCGGGGGCGGAATGCTAGTAACTATTATAAAGCTTAAAGTTTGTTTGTATGTTTGTAAATGTGTTTGAAGGCGCTAATCTCGGTAATTAGTAGTCCGATTTGAAAAAATTCTTTGACATTTTTTTTGTTTGTTCTGTAAATTTATTTCGGTATTAATCACTATAATTGCTATTATTTAAAGAAGCCTACTTTTAACTCTAAATAAAACAGCCTATGTCCATCGGGAAAAAAATATAATCATCATTATCTACACATTATAAATGAAAGTCCGGGTTTGTGTTTGTTCGAGCTATTCTCAGAAACTACTGTACGGATTTTCATACGATTTTCACCAAGGGATTATCTAGGAAGGTTAAGGCTACCATTTATCCGATATTGTTATCCGATATTGTAGCCGTGCGAAGTCTATGTCCATCTGGAAAAATGTATATTTTAGAAAAGTTCAAGAATATTTTCAAATATATCCAATACTTTAAGTTACTTCAACAAACAAAGTCGCACTACCTTTGATTGGTGCCAATCTATACTAATATAAAAAGCTGAAGAGTTTGTATGTTTGAACGCGCTAATATCAGGAACTGTCAGTCAGTTGCGTTACACAGTCCGCTTATAGAGGAAGATTACAGGCTAAATAACATCACGCTACGACCCAAAGGACCGGAGCAGTAACCACAAACGTCGACCAATAAATAATTCGTTAGTTGAAACTTACGCCACGAAACGCGCTTAACCCTCTTAGTAGGCGGCCCGGCCCTGATGGCAGGCGGTAAATGTGCCGGAATCCTCCTTAAGGCGCTCTGGTAACGGAAAAGAAAAGCATGAACGGCACACTTGGGCGGAGAAACGAATTCTAGATCCTTCGAACGGATCGCCGCGAGCGCAGCGACAGCCGCGGACTTGCGCGCGCGCCTCCTGGCCGCCTTACTTCCCGAGCGTCTCCTTCGCAGATTTCTTCTAATTTCAATAGAAGAGGCCATATCCCCTTTGAGCATTACGGGAATGTGTCCAATAAAAAAAACTCAGTTATCACCAAAAAAAACTATCACAAAATAGAAATCTAAACTATTGATATAATACAAAACTGTTAAAAAAAACTTAAATAACATGTAAAAACGCGACATATAACAATTAAACGCATAAAACACTTAGTACTATCTAAAAACACTTCCAACAAATTGTGCGTGAAGGTGACGTGGTATAAAAAAAAATTGCATCTACCCACAGTTAAAAATCTTTAGAAATGAAACACTTTCATTATTTTGTCTATGATAACTACGTGAACTGGCAACTTGTTTATATTTTCTATTATATATACAGTTACACTATTTTATAGCTAAAAAAAATTAAGCAACATTTATATTAATGGAAGGATGTAAAGAAAGAATGTTGCAGATCAACAAATTCAGTGTTGCCAGGATCTAATTTTATTATATTTACGGATTCCATCAAATTGGCATTTTTTTTATATTTGTAGCCAAATCTAATAAAGAATTTAAAATGGTAACTAGTCCTGTAGTGAAACTCTAGCATAACTCTTGAATTAAGTTAAGTTGCAGTGCGCAATACAAAAATCAATGTTTTGAGTTTTAGTGCATATTAGTATAGAAGTATAGATTTTTTACATCTGGCCTGAGTGAAAGTCTGCCATTTAGATAATAAAATAGAAAAAATTATGAAAGGAATCTTAAACATTATTGTGAGTAACGTTTTCTCCATTTAGGTAATCAGAAGACCATTGAACTGCGAGCATTAATTAGCATCTTATGTAATGCCTCTTATCTAATGCAAACAATAAAGGAATGCTACTCGCCGAGGACAACTTTCTATCATACACACAAAACCTTGAACGGTTAAAATTATTTATAAATCTGGCAATCACTGCATAATCTTTAAAACACAAGTTTTTTTATAGATCAAGAACTTTGCCACTCCTCTTTGTTTGACTGGCCTATGTAGGTGCATTTTCACCATTTAAGAAACTGTAAATAAAAAAAAATTTACTGAACAGGTTCCTTTATATGGCTCCCAGAACTATTTGGGACGCTTCGCTTTTAATCCAAAATTAGAATTAGAAAGAATTAGAAAATGAGAGTGTACTTTTGAACATATTAAAAAATATTAATCAATGGCAATATTAAAAGTCATAGAGTACTAAACCTATGGAGGGGCCATAGACGGGCTCCCCCTTTCGCCAATTTTTTCCCCTTTGACCAGTTATACTGACCAGTAATAAGTTACCTTAGATTTCGTTGGTATCGTATTATTTCGTCCTAGCTTGTTGTTATATTATAGTCTATAACCTTCCTTAATAAAAAGGCTACTGATGGTAGTTCATGAGATCAGTGCGTTCAGCTTTATATTTTTCTATAGATTATAAAAGAAATCCTTAAGTCTCTATTAGCCAGTAATGTAGCATTATGTGCCCAACTTGGTCTCTGCGGCTATTCCACTAAGAAAAAAGTTACCCAAAGGTGCTCTAATCACAGCATTTAATAAAGACCTTGTATCAAAAGATCACATTACAAAGTAACCTACATATTTTTTTTAATAAAAACCTTGCTAAAATTAAACATGCCATCAATATAAAACACCTTATTAGCACTGAGATAATGTTCATAATTGATTGCCATAAACAATCCAAAGGGGTGTAAAAGTTACAAGCAAAATTGAACCCTAACTATATGAACATAAGATTCATAAGTTCAAATTGAAGTTGGTAAGGGGACTGTTATTCAATAGACATTGCAATACAAGGGGTTGTCAGTTGCCACCCTTGACCTTCAATACAAAACAAACCCAAGCCATCAAAAATCCCAGTCATCAAAGCTTAAAATAAAATTTCATATTACAAATCATAATCATGGTCTTGTGGCCAGGATCACTGGTAAAAATGTCCACATTTAGCAAGTTAAATAGAATAGGTGGCAAGCAATACATAGTATAATTTTTTAAGGTCTATGTTAGTTAACCTCAAAAATGTAATTGGTGTTTTTTTATGTAAACCTTTGTCACAGGAAACAAAATGTAGGTAGGGTACCTATCTGTTTATTCAATTGCATTTGATTACTGCCAGTGACCTATATTCAAGAAAAAATTAAAATGATAATTTCTTATTATTTAAGTTGGTTTGAGTTATATTGATCATAAAGCTACCCTCATTTAAAATAACTTTTTTATAAAATACACACTACATAAGATTTAAAAAATAGTTTGTAACTCTTAATGCAGTAACAATAGCAACTTCTGTTGCTAAATATTAGTCAAAGAATAAATAAAAAAGCCAATCAAATATTTAGGTAGAATGAATAAGAAATTACTTACAATCCAATAATGACAAAGAAGTTACAAGTTTCCTATAGGACTGTTGGTAGCAAGAAATGTAAATAAAGAAAATCTGATCTATTGTTTTGAAAAAGTAATAAATTGGGGCTAGTTTACTATTTAGGTAGGTAGATACTTGTTGGCTGTTTGGTGTACCATTTCAAACAATGATAATGGTAGTAATGACATTATTTACAATGACTGAATAAGTGTAAATAAATAGAAACCTTTCAATTATTTGATAGATGAAATATGATATAGTTTAATTAGGATTTTAAGACATACCTTCATGTTTGGAGGCATCCTGCAGATCCTCGTCGGCTCTCTCTTTGTACGAAGACATAACATTCACAACTCTAGACTTCTTCTTTCCTAGCCTCTTCAGTCTTCTTCACGTTTTTAAAATGCTAAATTTATATAACAGTATATACAAAGATGTTCCGTTAAACTAATCTATCACTACTGTTTATTATCACAGACTTTTCGTTATCCACAAAACAATTACATTCGATAACACGTACACATACGCGACAATTATATTACAGTATATACAACGCACTACGTACAATAAAACTATTTACAGAATAAACGAAGCATGTGGCGGCAGAAGTTAATGAACGCTATATCGTACGCGATCTATCATAATATTAAACTAAAACAATTTATCAGTTCTCGATGCAAAAATATATAAAATGGTCGCCATATGCTTTTGAGACGTGTGTTATGCGGGATATATTAGTAGGCATCTAGTTTGGTATAAATCATTCAGGAATCGGTTGCTTTTTGATTTATTTGGATTATACTTTATTATTTTTAATAGTTAAGGCACCGCTTCTAAACATTTATTAGCATATTTATTATTATAAAAAAAATAATATTAGTCTAGATTTTTTTTTTCTTTCTTAACCAAAGGAAAGTTAAACTAAATGAGCTCGTTTGAACATTTACGTCGTTAAAGAAGTGACATATTTCTTGCCACCTGTTCTACTGGCAAAAGTGAACACTGTTACCAAAATAGTGTCTCTTTCTAAGTGTGCTTTTCGTTGTGTTGTTGTTGAATATTTAATTTTCTTTTTCTTCTTTTGATAATGGCAACAGTGCTGACTTATTTTGGTCTTCCGCTGGGTACCCTGGAATCGTAACTCGATTTTGGGAGCTGTAAAGCAACCCGTGATGAAAGAAAAAAAAAACGTAAAAAAACAGTTTGAAAAATTTAGATATTGGCAGAATGATGCTGTATTCTGTGGTTCTCCATCTTATTAAGAACTATTACATCCGTCAGCAGTCGGCTCAGTGACGAAGTGTCACATTTTTAGTCAACTTGAACTTGCCTGTCTTCTTTTTCTCCAAATAAATTCCTTCGCTGCAATTTTTGTTTGTATTGGAAGGAAATGCAATAGTGGAAATTGTAAAAATGTCGAAGTGGACGAACAATCATAGTGACACAGGAATCCTTAGAAAGTGTGAACCGCGCGAGAAGAAGGAAGACTTGCTAGTGTTTGGCTACACGTGCAAATTGTTTAGAGATGACGAGAAGGCGCTGTACATCGACCAGGGCAAGAATCTCATACCATGGATGGGGGATGAAACATTGAAAATCGACAGGTTCGATCCAGTTTTATTACTATACCGACACCTACTTGTGGCCACAGAGACTTTGTTTAACTAAAAGTTGTATATGTGTTGGAAGATATTAAGATTTTCGCAGAGGAGCAGATTTACGGGCTTCGGCATGGCGGTCGTCGTGCGTTGTAAGGGCTGGTGCTTTATTACGGTGAATTCGTCATGTGGTATGTATCATTTCCTCATGGATGCACTACCGAAACGTAAACAGTAAGTTTAGACTAAGATTGCATAGAATATTGAAATTACAGCACAACTGTGTATACCCAGTGTTCACACTTAATAAGGTCATAAAAGTTTCATCAAGATTTATTTAATAGCTGTGTGTGTTTCCAATTGTGCAGTACAGACCACTTTAGCTCTTTCACCAATAGGTCTGTGAACCAATGGGATTTTTGAGATGGGATTCAAAATAACTTGCACACTTGTGAGGTAGCATTTTATATGAGGATGACCTATGAAAGTATTGAAAGTATGAAATTGTTTATACATACTATAAAAATTGAACACACTAAGTTATAATACAAGAATATTTATTCAGTAACTGAAATCAAATGAAACATTTTATATGCTGATTCCTCCTTATAAATAATGAAATTGCTTGTGTTAGCAGTCACCCCTCTTCTATTACATAAATATATGGAAAAACTGTATACTTACATTATATAATAATATCACTTACCTATATAATTTAGTCATAAAATTAATTCAAAATACTTATTAGGTAATAATGTTATCAGGTATGATGCGAGAGGTGCGTTACATGACTTGTCACCGTACGAGGCACCTCCTGGGGGCTACGACTGGAGGATGGAGCTCACCAGGATGGAGACTGATGTTGAACAAATGTGTGACCAGGAACGGTACAGGGCCATGCACACAGATGAAGATGAAGAGGAAATGTATAGAGGTATGTTTTTAGTGTTTTTACTTAAATCTTAAATTAAAACTTAGTTTCTAGCTAGTGCTTATATCTATTATTTATTTCAAAATTTAACATTAAAAAGACATGCAAAGATTGTTTATTAAGAAAGAAAAGTTTAGAATAAAGCCTTAGGTACAACCTGATCTTATAAATGGGAGTCTTTTGTATGGGTAATTTTCTGGAGCAACAAATTCCTTGATGAACTTTTTGTATTGCTGCATCATATATGCAAATTTTTTGTATTCCGTTAATCATAACCTCAGCCAGTATTTATCATTCTACATTACCAAAAAATACATTGACAGATCTCTATTTCATATTCTAGAGGAAGAATTAAAGAGACTGCATGCAGCGGGATATGGACAAGTTGGCTTCAATTACGACACAACACCAGAGAAATCTTCGGAAGTCCCTTCTACGGAAAATGATGAACCTTTTGTGCCTACATTGGAATTTCAGTCTCTGTTTCCATCAGATACTGTTTGGGTAAAAATCTATTTATTTAAAACTAGCTTTCCACCTGGCTTCGCCAAATGGGGCCCAATAGGGGATGAATTAAAAAAAAGTAGCCTGTGTCCTGTCCTGAGTTCAAGCCTTCTCCGTATCAAATTTCAGTGGTTTAGCCATGAAAATGTTACAGAGAGTAACTTTTGAATTAATAAAATACTAGTATGGATATATTAGTAATGGAATGTGATCTTTTAAGTGTGGTTTCATGTTTGACACCTATGGTCCACTTAAATAGTGGAACATTTAAAAAAAAATAAGTTTACTTTTGTATTGGAGTCTTTTCCTAACCAGTTAACAACAAACACATATAAATGAAAAAGTAACTAAATTAATTAAATTAGACTTCTAATAATTATGTATATATCCCATTAATTCATTTAATATTTCAAGTATAGCATGTCATTGAAAATGTTATAAAATTAGAAACTTCATTTACTGCAAATTAATTGTTTTTGAAATAGTCCATTATTGAAGTGGATAGACGTCTATTTCATCATGGTGTGACCAAAAATAATTTCAATGTTAACAATCTTAAAACATTTACTATGAAAGCAAGCAAAACATTTTTGAGTTAATACAATATCTATAGTATAGATTCTATGCTAATAATAAAGCTGAAGAGTTTGGTTGTTTGAACGCGCAAATCTCTGGACCTATAAGTTGGATTTGGTTTCTTTTTTTGCTTCAATAGCCCAATTCTTGAGGAAGGTTATAGATAGGCTATATAATATCCAGCTACTACCCAAAAGAGCGGAGGAGTAACCATTAACATGGGTGCGCCTTTTAAAATATTTCATGGGGATATACTTAGAACAAAACTGTTCATTATCTTTTTGGTTGTGCATTTTTTTATTATCTTATTTGTAATGTAGCTTTATGAGTCCTTAAGGAAGTTTTTGCCAAAAGGTACATCTGATATATTTAATTATAATAAAGGGCAATATACATACAAAAACTTAATTAAATTTATGTTTCAGCCGGATTCACAAAAATTGAATGCAATAATAGAGAAGACTGCCAAATTTATTGCTTCCCAAGGAGTGCAGATGGAGATATTACTCAGAGCAAAGCAAGCAGACAATCCTCAATTTAAGTTCCTTAACAAAGATGATCAATTGCATCCATATTATGATGCCCTTATTAATCTTGTCAAAAGTGGAAAATGGCCACCTAAACCAAAGGAGGAGATAGTGGAAGGTAATTTTATTTTATACTAGCTGATTGCCCGCTACTTTGTATGCATTGTATTAGGAATATTATTCACCACCTTTGGTAGGTAGCGTGATGTTAAATAGCCAATAACCTTCCTCAAGAATTAATAAAATGAAATGCAAAAAGAATTATTCAAATCGGTCCAGTAGTTTCTGAGTATAGAATACGTACAAACAAACAACTATTGATTTTTATATATTAGATTGCAATGTTATACCCCTGGCTTCGCTCTGTTACAATTTCACATACCACAAACTCGCGCGCAGGAATTTCGTTTCGAAATATCGTTTCGGAATATCGAACGCAGTTAATCCATACAAATCTATGAACCTACCACATACAAACAGTAGTTTTCCGTCCGAAGTTTTCTCTGATTCGAAATTCCGCATGGTGGCCTGTGCGTTCGATATCCCGCACGGAAAAAAGTAGTTCCGAACGCAACTCTTCCATAGATTTTGTACGAGTCGCAACACACATTCGTTAATTCCGAACGGAACGCTAGTCGGATATGTATTGTATGTGTATCTCTTTTCGTGATCTTTCCTCTTATTTAGTTTAATAATTCGTCGATAGAGTTTATAAACATATAATATTAAAAAAAAGAGAATTATCTCGTAATTTGGCCCTTTTTATATAATATTGACTCATTTGCAATCTTTGGGTATTCAGGAGATGCACCCAATAACGGCGACGTATTCTTATTTTGTTTTATTAATTATTTTCTTCTTCTTAGCATACAGCAACTGCAATCGCAATTAGAAAGTTGTCGTCCATATTTGCCGACTGTCTGAACGTAACTAAGCCTTGTTATTCCGAATTGAAATAAACGCATGTGTGTGATCTGCGTTCGATATTCCGAATCGATATTTCGAAACGAAATTCCTGAACGGAATTCCGCGTGTATGGGCCCGGCCTATACGTATTTTTCCGAACTATATTATGTAGTAATACACCTATGGTCACCACCTGTATTTTTCTGTAAACATTTTTTACTTGACCTGAAATTGAACTTAGGACAATGGCTTCTTAAAAATACTTACTAACCACTAGGCCACTATGCCATTGTGTAGTCTGAGTGGTGAAACCAACTAACATTTGAAAATGAAGCTGATAATTTTTTGTTCTACCTTCAGTTTGTGAAGTAATCGTCAGTTACCTTATGTTTACAAATTTTGATATTTTAAATTATTTAATCAATACCAATATATAATTTTTTATTTAATGTTATTTAATAATCATAAACAATGAAAAAGACGTGTTGTTATTGTGGAAGTCAATCGGAGAAAATGCCATCTTGTGATTTTTGTAGAAATCCCATCTGCATTACTTGTAGGCAATCAATAAGACAACATGCCATGTTAACTGGTAGGCTGACAACAGTTATGTGTCAGAAATGTAAAAGTGGTTCAGATTTAAAGAAAACAATAGTAGTTGGTGGTGATAGAAAATATGCTAAAGTATCTGAACGAGACACCCTGAGGAAACAGAGGTCGTGGGGATGCAGACAGTTTAATACAGATTCTGGACCAGCTATATCACAAGTTCCTGGTAATCAATCATTGATAACATTAGCCCCTCAAAATCCAAGTCCATTGCAACTGAGTCCAGATCCGAAATTTATTGACTATTTTAAAAAATATTTGGAAAAAACTGCACCTATTCAGAAACAAGGTGCTAATAATCCTGTAGCTAGTACTAGTGGCTCACAAAATACGAAAAAAAGAAATTCACCAACAAAACTAAGTCCTAATGCCGCACATGGTACCAGAGATGACTCCGCTGCCCAACATGGAACGAGCCATAAAAAGCATAAACCCTCACAAAATGTTGCTGTGTGCACGGAGCCAGTACTTTTCGGTTCCACTGCTAGTTCTAGTGAACACAGTGTTAACCAGTCCGAATCTCTGACGATCAATACCGCACCGATATCACATTTGCCCAGAAATTTACACACTGATCAAAGTAATATCCAGGGTAATTTATCGACTGAGGTTATTGGGATAGAATATAGAATTGAAGGTTCAATACAAAAAAAATGGGTACTGGTAGATCAGCCTACCAAGAAAAATCCATCAACAACAACAAGTATCAGTCGTGATTTTTCTGTTGCTCAACATTCTCAAGGTACCAGTATACCCACTACCAATATTAATGAACCAATTGCTAGTACCAGTAGTAATTTTCCTGTTGCTCAACATTATCAATGGGGCCAAAGTACCAGAATACCCACTACAAATATTAATGAACCAATTGATTTTATCAGTCTTGATTCTCCTGAAGCTCAACATTGTGAAGAAGGTCAAGAAGGCGAAAGTACCAGAATACCCACTACAAATATTAATGAACCAATTTATATTATCAGTCTTGATTCTCCTGAAGCTCAACATTGTGAAGAAGGCCAAAGTACCAGAATACCCACTACAAATATTAATGAACCAGTTGCTGGTACCAGTCGTAATTTTCCTGTTTCTCAACATTATGAAGATCCCAGAATATCTGCTAGAAATATTAGTGAACTAATTCCTAGTAACAGTGAGGGCTTTGTGATAGAAAACAAATGTGAAGGTCCAATACTAATAAAGTGGGAATATGAAGATCAGTTTGCAAAGAAAAATCCATCAACAATAATAAGTACCGGTCATGTTTTTCCTGTTTCACAACATTATCATGGTGGCCAAAGTACCAGAATACCCACTACAAATACTAATGAACCAATAGCTACTATCAGAATACCCACTAGAAATATTAATAAACCAGTTGCTAGTACCGGTCGTAATCTTCCTGTTGCCCATCATTTTGAAGGAGGCCCAAGTACCGAAATACCCACTATAAATACTTGTGAACCAACTGCTAGTACCAGCCGTGGTTTTCCGGTTACCCAACGTTCTGAAGAAAGCCAAAGTAAAGATCAATCCACCAGTCCATTTAAATACCCATCACCACTAAAGAGAAGATACAAAAATATATCATGGGATTCGTCACTTCGCAGAATAAGTACAGGTTATCCATTCAAATCTAGTGATGACAGCAGTTCCCAGGATGAATCTAGCCCTCCAAAGAGAAGAGCTGTACGGAGAAAAATGTTTAATCCTATGACCGAAACGTTAACTGCAGGTCGCAATAGGTCTACTTCTGGTCCTAGTCAAAGTAATATTGGAGCGCCTACAACAGATAGCCAGATACCAGATAGAAGATTATCATTACCATCTATGACATTCATGCCACTTGAGAGAAATATATCATCATTACCAACACCAACATATCCGGCAGTCAATAGGACCTCATCGCTTCCAAATATGTCAAGAAACAATGCTTCTGTAGTTAGTCTAGAGTGGCTTAGAGAGAATTGGCGAAATGTGAATATTACGCTACAACCCCCACCAGGATCAAATATACCCTTTCAAATACTTATACAACCAGGCAATAGATACTTGGAAGTAAATCGACCAATAAATCCAAATCAAGAAAGGGAGCCAGATGAAATATTAGAGTCACTGTTGGAAATGGGTAGTTTGTTCATCAGCAGTCAGACTGTAAATCGTTCCCTAGACTCAATTCTTTCTTTTCTGAAAGAAAAAAGAAAGTAATAAAATGTTTGTCTTCTTCCTCTTCTTTTTGTTTTTTTTGACCTCAAATTGACACTTAGTTTCCATTGAGAGAAATCAGGTTCAAAATTCATTATGCAAAATTTCTTTTACACCAGGGATTGATTACACAACTTGATTAGACCCAAGATCTACTATTTACGGACCAGACATAAATTATATATTATACACATATGTAATACACATGAAATTTTAATTGAATAAATGAAACATTGACAAGTAGTATTTTTTATTTTATTAAGAGTGATAACACAACCAAATTGAAGATTATTCTTAGACCCATATTTTTATAAGGATTAACTGGACTAATAGTCCTGATCAACTGCATGGGAAAGCCAAAAGCAAATTATCTCTGATAATTTTAGTTATTATACAACATTTATTTTAGTAGAATGTTTTAGCCCTGTTCATTTCATTTGAAAAAGTCCTCACACACCGTTTTATCTTACTGTATTTATTAAAAATCTTTACCTATAGCATATCCTATTCTAACTAATGTTATAAATGCAAAAGTATGTTTGTTTGTCCTTTTTTTCATGTCAAAACAGAGCAACAAATCGACGTGATTTTTTGCACAGAGATAGTGTCAGAGAGTGACATATAGGCTACTTTTAATCCCGGAAAACCTTTGGGATAAAAAGTGAAATAGCTGTTATTTTTTCAATGTGTTTTATTGAATAGGAATTCTCTTTCATAATCTATCACAAAGTTCTTCTTCTTATTTTATTATGGCTCCATCAGTGCTTCCGATGATTTGCCAATGTCAAGTTGTCACTGATCAATAGGTGGCAATGATATTTTTGCTTCCTATTTATTCCATCAATGTAGAGTATGATTGGTAACAAGGGTTCTTCCAGTGGCAGTATCTGATCAATTTATACAGGAATAATCAGTAAATCATATTAATTTTCTATGGTTGAAGTGCCAGTAGATGTAGAGGGTTCTTGGCTCTCAATCAGAGTCAGAGGTCTTGGAGTACACAGTGTTAAAACCATACGCATTGAGTTATTGTTAGTAAAATTTTTATACCATATAAAATAATCCTTTATTCTACCACCTATATTTCCTATTCAATAAAACACATTAAAAAAGTAAACAGCTATTTCACTTTTTATAACCAATTGAAAATATAAGGGATATTTTACTTAGATATATTGAATAATCATTGAATAATATATGCTAAATTACAGTGACACTGGTTGATTATTTACAAAGAAATTGGGAATAGTTTATCCCCCATACAAATTATGTATATAGGACCCTTAAGCTGACTATTCTGCCGCTTATATACAGTCGGCACAAACGCCAACTATGTGGCACTCATGATAGTACAGGAAATAAATGGTACTAAAATGCCAGTACTTGCTATATTTTCTACATTTTTATTAAGTGGCAAATTAACCAGTCTCAAATTGTCAATTAATCAGGACTTGTTGAGGGGATCTATCGACCGAACAGCTGGGAAATAGTCTATCATTTTGAAGTCCATTAGTCGGCTAGTCTGCCAAATCCATGGTATGTAGATCACTCATTATTAAGTAGGTAGGTAGTAAGCGCCAGGAGAAGATAAGTAAACAAACAATCAGGTGTTTTTAATGATTTTTTTTTCTATTATTGATGTGACATTAAATTGCATTGGCGTGTGTGTTATTGAACTGTACCTACCACTGACCTACCATAATACGGTAGAATGTGCTACACTTTAAAATTACTCCACCTATACTATATCATCATCATCATCAACATTTTAAGATCCACTGCTGGATCATGGTCTCCCTCTAGCGTACAATTTTAGTTGTGCTCGTTGAGAGGAATTGTCATAGTCACCACGCTTGGCAGGCGGATTGTTGACCGGACGGTATGCAAGATTAGTTAAGATATGCAAGGGCCGGACAGTGGCATAGGCTACTTTTTATCCAGAAAAATATCTCATTCCTTGAGTTTTTAAATCACATTTCAACATGTTCTGTTGAAGTCTCGCCGGAAATCTATCTTCTACCTACACCTACAAAGCTGAATAGTTTCTTTGTTTGAACGCGCCAATATCTGGAACTGGTCGGTTATGATTTTTTTTTGCATTTGATAAGGCCAGTTCATGAGGAAGGTTATCATCACGCTACTACCCAGAGGAGCTGAGCAATAACTATTAACGCGGGTGCAACCGCATGGCACAGCTAGTTATATTATAACTAGTGATGTGCCGGATATCCGTATCCGTATCCGCGGATATCCGAGGGAGAAGAAAGATCCGTATCCGTTAGTGTTTGGCGGATCTTTTACCTTATTAATTTTCAATTCATAGATGTAATTTTATATATATAGGTGATTAGGTAACAATGAAAATCTGTTAAATTCCATTCAGATTATTTTTTATTTCTTAAAATCTTATCTGTTATGAGAGTTAACTCTTAAAGAGGTCAATAACTTTTGTCCATAACAGATTATCTCTTTCCAAAGGTCGATGTGCAATATTTACCGCCGCGTACTCTAAGAAAGTTAAGATCCGTATCCGTATTCGCGGATCTTGAGACCAAATATCCGTATTCAGATCCGTATCCGCGGATATACATTTTTAACGATCCGGAACATCACTAATTATAACTGCTCAATATAAAAACTTTACCTATTTACAATACCTATTTAGTTTCCATCAATATTCAAAGTTTCATAAAAAATACTTAAATACTTTCTAGGTGGACAGTACTACTATCTAGTTGTCAGTTTAAAAAAACTATTAATTTTCCGTGGTTCAGTTAACTATCTCAACAGAACTAGCCACTCGTTAGGTATAGCCTCACAAATCGGCCATCGGCTAAACGAGGGAGACTTGGTCTTCCGCTGGGTACCCTGGAACCGTAACACGGTTTCGGGAAATGTAAGGAAACCCGTGAAGAAAAACCAAACGTACAGTTAACTGTACCAGGGAAATATTTATTTTTTCGTAGTCCTGACAACTGTACTACCGCATGAAAGTTTAACGATACGAAAGTTTAAGTTTAACGTGTACCACGGGCAAATCACGATTTGTCGGATGAAATTAAATATATTTGCTATATTTCAGAAAAACTACCGGAAGAAGATTATCTTCATCCAAGTTTAGGCGCCACTGTAATTGAATCTGTAAGTATAATTTACCTATTTTTTTTTTATTCCCACTCGTTTAAAAAAATGCTCTCAACCAATTTTCTTTTAAGAATATGTGCTTTAATCGCCTCCTCTTGCTTCGGAGGGCACGTAAAGCAGGTGTCCGCACTTGTAAATAAATAACAGATATTTACGTCTTGTATGATATAAACACGATATGTGACACAACTAGGTCTATTAAGTGCAGCAACAGGCTTATCACCTGTTCTGTTCAATATGGACAATTGGCCATGCTAACTTTTTGAACAGGAACGAAGATCTCGAAACCGTTTCGAGATATAAGCTTTCAATACAATTTCTATTTATCAGATTTTAAATTAAGTCTATACTTTTTATGATATTCGATAAAAAACAATAACCTTAATTTGACCGATGTATGACGTCATCATAAGCAGTATGAAAAAAAATTACCTTTGCCTACAAAAAATGGTAATCATCAATCTTTGAATGACATCTTTATAAATTTATATTTTACGTGTAATTATTTTCTTAGTTATTAGGACATGACGGGATGAGACACTATTTACTTGCCATTGTAAAAACTATTCAATTTAAATAATTATAAACACGAGTATATAAACAAGAGTAATTTTTAGGTTAGTCGACCTTGACTGACGTTTGCTTGACGTTAATTTGATTGACTGTCACTTTTTATGTGCAGTGGCCAAGATTATAATCCTGTTCCAAATTCTTGTGACGTCACGTTTACTTTTCGCGGGTAAAATTTGTAAAATATATTAAAAATAGACGCAATGGATAAAAAACAAAAATATCAAAATTAGTATCTTAAAATGGGCTATATTTTCAAAATAAATTATAAAAAAAGTATATCATAAATATGTAGCATGGCCAATTGGCAAAAAGTGGACACTGTGTTGTGATATTTTTTTCTTCTTCACGGGTTGTCTTACAGCTCTCGAAACCGAGGCTATACCTAATCTATATACTAATTTATTTGTGTTAGAGGCGGTCCCAGCACTCCTGTTTATATGGCCCCCTAATTAATGTCCATATTATTGTTCAGTTATCCACTGTAACAGACGCAAATATCTCAGAATTTATAATATAATCTTTACGATACAGTAAAACAATTATGTTTGAATGTTTCAGGCCCCATCAATACCGAGTATCCAGTACAAGCCGTCAGCGGACTGCGCCTACACCATGCTGGTGTCCAAAATGAAGGGGGAGGTGGGTCACGAGGAGCCGGCCTACACTGAGACCCTGACGCCGGGCGAGGTGGCTCCCCCTGGTACAGTACCTACAAAGCTGCCTCAATCGCCCGCCCACGAAATATCTAAGGCGCCTGTCATGTATAATAATCAAGGTTGGTGATTTGTGCCATGCAAGGCTAACATGATCGTATATCGATGTCATTTGACATTTGTCACGTGATCCCTAGAGAATGTGTCTACTTTAACGTTTGACCGGGAAAGAAACGCAATGACATGTAAGTTGTAATTTAAGGTATACATTTTGTTTTTTAGTTTGAATCTAGCATAATTAAAATCTACTTACAGATAAAGAAAGGCAAAGAGTATTCAGAATTAGAGTCGCTGCGTTTTAGTCATTATACCTTTGTCTTTTTTTAAATCTATATTAATTTAAGTAGATTTTAGTTATGCTACATTCAAACTATTCTATTCTATTTTTTTTTCTTCTAATTTTTCCTAATTTTTTTTTATGATTCCGCTAATGTCTTGAAATTACAAATATTACAAAGTAGTACAATTAATAGAGAATTTTTTTAGGGATCACCTGACAAATGATACAGTAGAACAAAATTACATCGATAGAATAGAACAAATGACATCGATATACGATCAGGTTAGCCCAACTGGTTGATCTAAAAGCGTGACTCATCTTGTTGGGACGCTTCATCTAATTATATAAAACCGTCGTCTAGCTGACTGACTGACAATCAACGCACAGCCTGAACCACTGAAGATAAAAATATGAAAATTGGTAGGTATATTCCCTAGGGGGTGTCACTAAGAAAAGATTTTTCGAAAATCAACCCCTAAGGAGTGAAATGGGGTGTAAACTTTGTATTCCTAATACAACACGTACGAAACAACAACTGCTAGTGCAAACTAAAAATATAAGGCGCATGAAGCATGACTCCGACTTGTCACAGACTGGACCTCTTCAGTTGTTTGTTACAAGTTTCTTGTTACGTGTTACATTTTAAGAAGCTTTATGACTACTAATATTATAAATACCAAAGTTTGTATGTTTCTTGCTCAATCATGCCTCAATGGCTGTCAGATTTTGATGAAACTTGGAGAATGAATTGTTTTTGTCCCAGATAAAACCATAGACTCCTTTTTACTACGGAACATCTGGTGACGTGGAGCACCTGATGATGTACATCGGGATCTCAAGGCTTAAACAACACTTACAAAAAATAATCGATAATTTTTTTTTGTGTTCCATTACCACGTGCATTTTTATAGATTTTTTTTATGACTATATCTTGCTTGTTGCCTACCGTGAGGTGCCGTCGGTCCCAGGGTACCCAGCGAAAGACCAAGTCTCCCTCTTTTAGCCGATGATATTTGTAAGGCTACACCTAACGAGTGGCCAGTTCTGTTGAGGTGTATTTAGATTGAAAATTTATTTAAAACCATGTCTTTTTGCCTCAACAGCCACTAACCAAGAGACTCAAGACTATTACCAGCAGTACGCAGCATACTACTATCAATACATGAGTCAGGGATACGTGCCACCGAGTCAACCGACGCAGGCCAATATGGCTAAGTCCGCACCGAAGAGTTCGGGTCCTGGCCAGTCCACCGGCCTCAGTCTTATGCAGAACTACGATTCGGACTCAGAGCCAGAATCAGGTAAAAATATAATTTTATGCTCGTTGACTTTTGATTACGTTTACTGCCCAGCTCCTTTGGGTCGTATCGTGATGTTATATAGCCTGTAACATTCCTCAATAAACGGGCTATTTCACTTAAAAATATTTTTTCAAATCGTTCTTGTAGTTTGTGCAGCAACAGACTTGCCACCTGTTCAATAACAACTGGCAAAAAGTGGACACTGTTATTTATGTCTCTGGCCACACCGCAAGGTACAAACGCCGTGAAGGTGTGTGCAAGTTCAACACTTGTAGTTCCTGAGATTAGAGTGTTCAAACATACAACAACAAGAGTTTTATATTAGTACACAAATAATTGAAATTGAATTGATTTCAAAATTAATATTTACACGACGCTGAAGCGTAAATGGCGGTTTTTGGATTTTTGTCTGTCTGTCTGTTCCAACAGTGATCGCGGGCTTCGTCTCGAGGTTTACAGAGGAGTTTAATAATAATCCAAGACTTGATAACAAAAACCAAAAACTAAAAAAAAAGGGGAAATATAAAGCACCCCAAGCGAAGAGCATGCTTAAAAACATGTATGAATTTGAACGAGGCAATAATGTCTTCAACTGTACATGCTAATAGTAATGTCCCTGACTGTACTTATAAACAAAGAGAACCAGTTAATATTATCATACCCACACGCATTTTTGAAAATTTTTTGCGCGGCCGATTGGCAGACCTTTGTGTTCCCGACATTCGTCTTGAGTCGCATTTAACAAATTTTAATTACTAATAGGCCTGATATAATAAAGTGACTAAAATGAGGAAAAGTATAGTTTACGCTGGTTTGGACACATTGAAAGAAAGAAGGATAAACGATTTACTAAATTACCCAAGACGACGTATAGTTGTGTGTACTTTTATGATACATATAAAAAATGTATTGATCGATGGCAATATTAAAAATACATGTATGAAAGGTATGATGAATATAATAGAAGCGAAAGAGGTATATCAGGACCGTAGCAAATGGTATTCGATTACGTCTGCCTACCCCTCTTGGGATAAAAGTCGTGATGATAGATAGATAGTAATAATAATAATAGTATTGTTTTGTAATATGTTTTTATAATGTATAATTGTGCATCACCTCGGTTTTGGGTAAGTTATGAATTTATTATATGATATTAAGTAGATTCATTGGATGTTGTTTTGTTAATTGTTTGGCTTAATTTCATATTAAATTAGCTTTTCTGAATAATTCGTAATGTGACATAGGAATTTATGATTTTGGTTAACTTTGGACCTCAAAATATTAGATATATTAAAAATATATTGCAATAAATGTTCCTGCATTTATAAAAAAAACATTCTCCGTGAATCAGTATATCTATTAGTGAAAACCATATCAAAATCGGTCCAGTAGTTTTTGAGTCTATAAGGCACAGGCAGACTGACAGATATACCAACATCCATTTTTATATATTTAGGATTAGGTACTTACCATATATATTTACCATGGTTGTAATGAAATTTCATGATCTTATGCTTTTCACTGGACTTGACGAATATGAGCTTTAATAGACTTCTCTTTTGCTTCGGAGGACACATAAAGCTGTCCGTATTTCTAAAAATAACTTCTGATAACTAAGTGACACATCTAGGTCCATTAAGTGCAGCAAGTCCTCGTTTAATTGTTTGTATGTTATTGTATTGCCGTTATGATAGTGTTTCGCACATGTACATGGATATGGGTAGCTAGCCTCGGTCGTGACGAAGTGGGTGGCATGAATAAAGCAAGTGCGAATATGGATTCCAGGGAACCAGGCTTTGGTTGGACACGACTTGGACTGAACCAGTCTGGACAGGGGTGAGGCAGTGAGGCTATGCTTGATCGAAGGCTGCGATTGCTGGTCCTGTTCGCACCCCAAGGCGTGCACTTCGTATAAGTCAATAAGCCAGATTTGCCCACTCAAGTTTCACTTCGGCTAAACTGTTTAATGATCTGTTGTGTTTGCTTAAATTAAATTACTGTAAATGATGTCAATTTTGGTCACTCACTGTCAGCCACAACCCACGTCGAGCGTGATCGCGTCTGTGAGCTGCTTGGTTACGAATACAGTAATACCCCGGAACATATGACCAGGCGGTATGGATTAGCACCTTAGCCTGTTCCAGTTACGGCGGCGTTCTTGATTCCCCCCGCCTACACTAGTGTTCCTACAGCTTACAATAGGTTTGTTCGTGTCGCAATAGGTACACATTATCGTGCTATGTTTATATATATGCTATACTAGCTCTTCGTCCCCGGCTTTGTCCGTGGATATTTTTGAATAAAATGAAATTGAAAACAATCCTAGAACCCGATTGCAGCGCCACCTACCTACCTATCTAATTGTGAATCTAAACCATCCAGGGACCGACTTAAACGCACACGAAAAATTTTATCAAAACCGGTCTAGCCGTTTAGGAGGAGTTCAGTGTCATATACACGTACTATCAGGAGCAGAATTGCAAGGACAACTAGGAAAAAAATTCGCTTGATACTTTAAAATGACATGAAAACGAAAATGAAAACTATGTCAGTTGTGATTTGATCTGATTAATTCATATCTATTTGAATGTCATTGAGCTTTAATGTGATAGGTTGGCATTGGAAATGAAACAATATGAAACTACAATGTGCAAGCGAATATAGCCTTTACGGGGTCCAACCAACGCTGCTCCTGATTGTACAGAAGAATCATATATGTAAAGATTAGTGGTTCGCGCTCGGTCCCATCTTTCGCGTAAGTTAGGGGTATTACTGTAACTATTGTTAGGCTCTTCGATATATGGCTGAATGGCTGTGAGCAAGCAGCAAGGAGGCCTATCTGGATGATGGAAACAATTTTAATGTGAATCAATAAACATGGATATAATAAAGGTTGTAGTTTTATTACATTACTATGTTTTACATGACATTATAATTTTATGCTTTATTTAATTCGTATTTTGCTATTTGGTTTTCTGAATTACAATAAAATTTTGTTAATTATTTGGTAGTTTCCTTTATATCATTTAGGCTTAAACCGCTAAATGTGACAATGTATGTTATTGTAAAATTAAAACGATGTTCTAAATTGCAGTCAAAATATACTGTTGTCTTTCTTCAGCATTTTTATTTATCTCAAACCTGGGCAGCAACCAAATATGGCCGCTACACCTGCACCTCTTTCGTCTCATTCAAATAAATGTGTTAGTTCATTGTTCTTTGAATTTGTAGTCATATACTTAAATTAAAAAAAACTTTATTAAAGATATATATATATATATATCCCCACGACGGATTATCTCCTCAGGTAACAAGAGGACTGGCTCCTTCCTCGCTCAACAAATCTGCATCGCGATTCAGCTGGGAAATGCAGCCAGTATTCTTACCACTATACGCGGACCTAGTTATTTTTTATGTTAAGATTTAATTTAAAGTTTTATTTATGTTGTTCTCTGTACATAATTGTAATAAATTATAATAATTATACTGTTTTCAGAGACTGAATCGACGGAGAAAAATGAAGCTATAGCAATACCATCGGAGGACATAAAATTAGTTATCGACAAAATGGCCGCCTACGTCGCACGGAATGGGGACGAGTTTGCCGACATTGTTCGCTCGAAGAATGACCCGCGGTTCACCTTTCTGGAGCCCTATCACGTGTACCACGCGTATTATATGACATTGAGACAAAAAAAACGAGACGAAATGAACTCTGATAATGATGAGGCTTATAAGAACGATAGTAAGGCAACAAGTAAGTGGAATGAATGTCATGGGGGGGGGGGGGGGGCTTTAAAAAAATAGTAGAATATGTCCTATGGTTCAAGCTTACTCTGAATCAAATTTCATCAAAATGTGTTCAGTGCTTTAGCCGTGAAACGTGAAACAGACAGACTTTCCCATTTATAATATTAGTATGGATGTGATTGTATGATTAATTGCGGTATTAGGCTGAAAGTGAAAAGCCATAACTTGGATTTCAAAATTCGTCCTAAATTATTGATGCGAAATATGTTTGTCCTTTATTTGCGTCAGAACACATGTTTTTTTGCACAGAGATAAGGACCAGAGAGATCCTATGTCAGGCTACTTTTTGTGTCCTGAAAATCCTTCGGGATAAATTATTGTCACATTTTAAAAATATCCAATATGTATTATTACTAACAATGTAAATAACACCATTAATTTTGTTTCAGTTCCCGTTTCGTTCTCAATAAAGAAAGCGAAAGAGCCCGATCCTGTATTACCAAAGCCCGCGCTGCCTTATGAATCTAGTTCCGACGACGACGACGAAAACAAACAAACTGACGACAAGTCCGGTCAAGTGCAAGATAATGTAACCAGAATTTCCCATCTAACCCAAATAACCCCGCCTGTTGTTATGTATAAAGTGGAAGAGCTACCGTTTCAAGTAGCTTTCAATCAATCACCGACACGACCAATAGCTCAAGTAGAAAAAGCACCACCAACTACAAACCAACCAAAAGCAAACATTCCCGTTGAAGAGAAAGTAATGGAAATAGAAAGAGATGCCTATAAGATTGAATCTATTAAATCGCCTGAAACACAAAAGAAGGAGGAGTGCAAAATAGACAAAGACGAATACGATTACAGCAAAAAAGAGAGACGGAAACATAAAGACAAAAAGAGCATTTCTAGGTCCACTAGTAGGGAACGAAGAATGTCTACCGAAGACGATAGAAGAAGTGATAGAAAAAAAGACAATAGTGATAGACAGAGAAGGAAGCGACGGAGAGATGAACCGGTCGATGAAGTTATAGCACTAGAGAATGATGACGACGATGATGATCTTGTTGGTGATCTTATTGATTTGACGGGGGAACAATCTGATACAAAGCGTAAGTGTTATAAATACTGTTTTTATTCTATTAACAAATAATTATCAGTCTTTTCGAATACTTTTATCTTAAAAATTATCCGCCATTTACAACAGATAGTGTGAACGATGGTATTTTTTTTATATTTAGTATAAAACAGCCTGCTGCTGCTTGCATAGTTTTAATCATCTCTATTTACATAAAATCCCTTAAATACCACCCTTCCCCTACTTCCCGTTTTTCCTGAATGATGAATCAGCAGTAAGTTTTGAAATACAAAATTAGTTTTAAGGGTCTGTGACTCGCAAATCTCAATTAATCCTGGAAAGGTGAGTTTATTTATACAACATTTCCTTAGTTGATAGTTATTATTTTAAATTGGATTGAGCCATATTTTTATGATTTAAGGTTCTAAATAGCCATAATTTCCAAATGCTTGTTTTGTGCTAAGAAAATGTTGTATAAATAAACTCACCTTTCCAGGATTAACTGAGATTTGCCATATTTTTGACAGATACAAGATGAACTTGACCACCGCCCCTTAGAGCCTAAAAGCTACTTATATTGCGCGCCATGTTAGTTGAGACAGATGAATACAAATAGTATGGAGCGCAGTCTAACCACGTGACTTTTAAGTTCGCTAACTTGACGCGAGTAATAACCACTTTAATTGTGTACCATTTTACAGCAGAACCCATCCCTGAGGAGGGAAGAGCGAAACAGATTGAGAGGCGGCAACGTGCTGCGGAATTCCTGAAGAACATCGGTGTGAACCCGGTCGCGGCTAGTCTGCCCAAAACCACACTTGCAAGCGCTATGGTAATATTTTGGAGAAACTGTAAAACCGTGCTACCGAAGGTTGAGGAATGAATGGGCGTCCAAGTGTACATTTTAAATCAGCTAAATTATACAAAACCATATAACAAGGGGGGACTGTGGTATTTGGATCTTGAGTTTAGTTAGCCACACAGCAGCATCGATACATATATTGGCTGATTGAGAAGACTTCTGATGAGTACCCTGGCTGCGCGCGCATATTCCCTGCGTTTAATATTCACCTCGGTCATGTACACAAAAAGCAGGTTCCCTGCTTTCGGAGATCCAGCGCTAGACATCTGTCTGTGAAGTTAGCCATACCCTTTTTATTGTTGAAAAATGAAAGTTGTGCTGAAATGTGCTAACTTCATCGACATGTTTCGCGCTGGCTTGCCGAAAACAGGCAACCTGATTTCTTTGTGTTCGCGCCTTAATTACTAAAACTTATGCACATATTTCGATGAAGCCTTTCACATCTCAAAATACCTCAACAGAGCGGGCCTCTCGGTCAGACTAAATGACTTTGTTCGGTTCGCACTTGTGATGAATTATATAATCACTAATTTTGGTTTTATTCAGGTGGAAACGTTAGAAAAGAAGCAAAAACGTGAAGAGGAGGCGAAGAAACGGAGAAGACGTCGTGAGAAACGCGGTGAGTTAGTTCCACTGTTTAACGTGATACAAATGCACGTATTGTGTCCACTTTTTAGCCAGTTGTCCATATTAAACAGAACAGGTGGCAAGCCTGTTGCTGGACTTAATGGACCTAGATGTGTCATTTATTTTTAGAAGAAGTGCGGTCGGCAGCTGTTCGTGCCCTCGAAAACATTAGAAAAAACAACCGACTAAATTACGAATGCTTGTTAATTATTTTACCAATTTTGGTTTTTTTTTTCTTCACGGGTTGCCTTAAAGCTCCCCGGAACCGTTGTCGTTTATCAAAGGTTCCAATAAGTCCCGGGATAAAATGTAGACTATGTCACTCTCTGTCCTTCCCCCTTATCTCTAAGCAACATCCAACCTCAAACCTGTTCCAATTTTTTATAGGACTTTGTGTAGATGATTATATAATTTATTTTTAAATTATTACAGATCGAAGTCGAGTCGATGAATATGATGGTGAGGTGCATAGAAAGGGGAAAAAACATCACAGGTAAATTAGCAAATTTTTGAATTTATGATATGACCCTTTTCTCGGTTTTTACATTGCTACTATATTTTGCGGCCCAACAATGAAATATAATTCCGAAAATACGGGCGATTCGTACCACGAAACACGTTCGACCCGCAAACGGCCCGAAGATACGGATTTGTATGTATTGTAACTTAAACCTCCTACACTCTTATTAATAAACTCGAATTAGCGACGTATTAACTAAACTGTATTTCGTCTCCGTCTATCATAATGAATTGCAGATTTGTTAGAGGGTGACGAAATACAGTTTAGTTAATACGTCGCTAATTCGAGTTTATTAATAAGAGTGCTAAAGTTCCCGATATTTTTAGAAGAAGTGCGGACGCTGGCTTTGCTTGCCCTCCGAAGCACGGAGTCGATTACATTCAAACGTACATACAAGCTCTATATATTAAGCGACCTGCCTGTAAATATGGAATAAACTCGAATTAGCTACGTATTAACTAAACTGTATTTCATCTCAGTCTATCATAATTATTGGAAATGTACAATGTACTACATTATTGAACGCATCTAAAGTAGAGTCATAGAGTAGTGGAGTAGGGACCCGATGTCATTGGCTATGGTGGTTTTTGTCTCAGCTCAAAAATGGTGTCCGTTCATTGTACTGTTGAGTTGTAACTTTATTTCTTTTTAATACATTTTGCTTTAATACTGAACGTGTATTTTTATTTAATCGCAAGAGGTTATGGGCCCAGAGCACCCAGAGCACACAGGATAACCAGAATCCTCAAAAAAGTAAGATTAAATAAATTTGAAGAAGTAGCGTCATTTTTTGAACTACCGACCTACACGTTCCATTATAATCGATTATTCGAGAAGGACTTCTACGCGAGAAGATTGATATTATATCTTGCAAAGAAGGAAGGAAAGGCAAAATGGAAGGACAGAACAGTAATTTAATTAAACTGGAAGGATCAAGGAATTGGAATATTTGGAAATTTCAAACGACGGTACTGTTACGTGGACGAGGCTACTTGGATATTGTTGAAGGTGTGAAAGTGAAACCTGAACCTCAACTTGCAAACGAGCAAACAGAATGGGAATCCAAAGATGCCAAGGCGCAGACATTGTTGGTCACGAGAATGACAGAAGATGTGATGTTGCACATAATTTCCTGTGTAACTTCAGCTCAGATGTGGAGAAAACTTCATAGTGTATACGAGCAGAAGACAGAAACTAGTATACATATTGTGCAGCAAAGATTTTTTCAATATAAATATGAAAGCGGTACTGAGATGTCACAATTTCTATCAAGGATTCAGGAGATGCAAAACCAGCTGAAACAGATGGGTGAAGATGTATCGGATAAATTTGTTATAACAAAGGTTTTAATGTCGCTGCCAGAGGAGTATAAGCACTTTATCTCAGCATGGGAGTCAGCACCAGATGATAAACAGACTATTGACAACTTGGTCGCTAGATTGTTAGTCGAAGAAGAAAGGGTGAAGGAGAAAAGTGATATTTCCCACCAGGCTTCATCATCTGCATTTGTTGCCAAAAATAACCGTAATTGGAAGAACATTAAGTGTTTCAAATGTAACAAAATAGGACATATTCAAAGTGACTGTAAAAGTACAAATAACAAGAATGAAAATAAATGTTACTATTGTGGCAAAGTTGGACACTTTAAGGCACAGTGTCGGTACAGAAATAACAAGGACAATTATAACAGAAAAAGCAATGCGTTTGTAGTATCAAACACTCATGAACAGTATCAAGAATTGAAGTGGCTAGTGGACAGTGGAGCTACGGAGCATATGTGCTGTGATCGAGGATTGTTTACTACATTTACAAGTGTATCACAAAAATCTGTTATTGTTGGAAACGGAGATGCAATTTGTGTATTGGGTTATGGACAAATAGTTGGTCAAGTAAATAATGGAAAAGAATGGATTGATTCTACAATAGAAAATGTACTGTTTGTACCAAAATTAAAAACAAATCTTTTCTCAGTGAATTGTGCCACAGATAAGGGTTATGTCATGATGACTGATGACAGTTCATGTAAATTTTATAAAAACAAAGTTTGTGCAGCAATTGCAAAAAGGATGGATAATTCATATTTCCTAGATTTTCGCTATAAACATTGCCAAGGAAATGTCGCTATATTAGAAAACAATAATTTTATGAAGTGGCATGAAAAACTTGCACACCAAAATTATGACTATGTGAAGCAAGTGCTATCCAAAAATAAGATAAATGTAAATATGAACTCTGTTCCTAAGTGTGAGAGTTGTTTAAAGGGAAAGATACACCGTCTACCCTTTACTAACAGTGAGAACAAAACTTCAAGAACTTGTGAATTGATTCATGCTGATACATGTGGCCCTATGGAAGAGAAATCTGTTGGCGGATCAAGATATTTTATAATACTGAAAGATGACTTTTCTAACTACAGAAGTGTATATTTTGTGAAAAATAAGTATGAAGCAAAGATATGCATAGAAAATTTCTTAAATAAAGCTGAAAATATAACTGGAAACAAGGTTCAATTTTTCAGAAGTGACAATGGGCTAGAATTTGTCAATAAGGAGATAACAGAAATGTTTTCAAAACGAGGTATCATACATCAGACGACTGTACCATATACACCTGAACAAAACGGCAAGGCAGAGCGAGAGAACCGAACTTTGGTCGAGTTGGCAAGAACAATGTTGCATTCTAAAAACTTAACAAAGAAGTTGTGGGCAGAAGCGATTCATACTGCCGCATACGTGTTGAATAGAACTGGTAGAAGTAAAGATGATAATAGAACACCCTACGAAGTTTGGACTAAGAAAAATTATAATATTAATGAACTGAAAGTTTTTGGAACACCGGTATATGTACATATCCCAAAGGAAAAACGAAGGAAGTGGGATACAAAGGGAGAAAAAGGATTTATGGTTGGATATGGAGAAGATGTAAAAGGTTACAGAATATATTTTTCTCGTAGAAATGTCGTGGAAATTAAAAGGGATGTAATATTTATGGATCAGGAACAATATCATGAGGAGGAACCTGTAATTACTCTGGACTTTGATAATGTGATGCAAACAAATGAACTTGATACACTGTTAACTGAGAAAGAAAATTTAGTAAATAATACTCAGAAAATTGAGGAAGAAAATCAAGATTATATATCAGAAGACATATCAGTGAATACAGATAATAGTGTTTCAGTACTGCCAGTTACTCCAGATAAGTCACAGAGTGAGTATAAACCGTGCTTGGATGATGAGGAGAGTTATTCTGATGACACATTAATGTCAGATCAACAACAGAAAAATAAGAGAGTAAGAAAACAAACATCTTTCTATAAATGTCATAATGTTTACAGTGAGGAGAATGACCCTACTACATACAAGCAGGCCATGAAAAGGAGTGATGCCAGTAAATGGAAAGAAGCCATAAATAGAGAATTGCAAACACTAAAGGAAAATAATACGTGGTATCATTGTGATGTACCCATACAGGAGAAAGTTATAAGCAGTAAGTGGGTTTTTAAAATTAAATATACCAATAGTGTTAAACAGTATAAGGCCAGGTTAGTCGCAAGGGGGTTTGAGCAAGATGATATATTAGATTTAAATGCCATTTATGCTCCAGTTGCAAAGTTGACAACATTTAGATGTTTTGTAGTTGTTGCAACAAAGTTGAACTTGCCAATTTACCAAATGGATGTGACAGGGGCATTTTTGTATGGGGATATAAATGAAAATGTATATATTAGTTTGCCAGAGGGGGCTTATACAGGTAAAAATAATATTGTAAAATTAAATAAATCTTTATACGGGCTCAAAAGTTCACCAAAGTGTTGGAATAAAAAGTTTAACTCAGTTATAATGGGAGATGGGTTTAGAAGATCTCAGTGTGATTCATGTTTGTATATAAAATGTAAAGGTAGAGATAAAACTTTTGTATTGTTGTATGTTGATGATCTTTTAATTTTTGGTTCAAGTGAAAAAGACATCTCTCAGCTTAAATATGTTTTAAATAAGGAATTTAATATGAAGGATTTGGGATTGGTTTCAGATTTTTTAGGTATAAGTATAAATAGAAATGTACAAACTGGTACTACTGAGTTATCTCAAAGTAATTATTTGGAAAATGTCCTTAAGAGATTTAACATGGAAAATTGTAAACCAATTTCAACTCCTATGGATCAGAATTTTAATACAAAAATATTTGAATGTGATAGCCAAACTAAGGATGTAAATATTGAGAAGTTATGTAGACAGATTATAGGATGTCTTATGTATGTTGTATGTGGGACAAGGCCTGATTTATGTTTTGCTGTTTCAATGTTGAGTAGATATCAAAAGTCTGCCAATAATATGTTATTAGTTTCATTGAAAAGAGTGTTGAGATATGTCAAACATACTTTGAATTATAAGTTAGTTTATAAATGTACAGATGAAATTCTTGAAGGTTATTGTGATGCTGATTGGGGAGGGGATATTCAAGATAGAAAATCTACCTCAGGGTATTTGTTTAAGTTTTCCAATTGTATAATTTCATGGTGCTCTAAGAAGCAAGTATCTGTGAGTTTGTCATCAACTGAGTCTGAATATGTTTCAATGAGTATGGCCGCTAGCGAGGCTTGTTGAAAATGTTTGTCCAGTAAATATATACTGTGATAATCAGTCTGCAATAGCAATAGCAAGTACAGATTCTGTAAAGCGCTTGAAACATATTGATATTCGGTACCATTTTGTAAGAGAATTGTTAAATAATAATAAAATTTGTGTAAAATATATTAAAACTAGTGATCAGCAGGCAGATATGTTAACCAAGTCCTTAAATAGAGTGTTGATTGAAAAGTTTTTGAAAAAGTGTGGTGTTGATAAATAATTAGTTAGGTACTTAGTTGTGTAGTTTACTTTATTGAGTTTCTCTTGTTTGGTTTATGTGTTTAGTAAGTTGTTAAATGTATTACATTGAGGAGGGGTATTGGAAATGTACAATGTACTACATTATTGAACGCATCTAAAGTATAGTCATAGAGTAGTGGAGTAGGGACCCGATGTCATTGGCTATGGTGGTTTTTGTCTCAGCTCAAAAATGGTGTCCGTTCATTGTACTGTTGAGTTGTAACTTTATTTCTTTTTAATACATTTTGCTTTAATACTGAACGTGTATTTTTATTTAATCGCAAGAATAATGAATTGCAGATTTGTTAGAGGGTGACGAAATACAGTTTAGTTAATACGTCGCTAATTCGAGTTTATTAATAAGAGTGCTAAAGTTCCCGATATGTGATATTTTTAGAAGAAGTGCGGACGCTGGCTTTGCTTGCCCTCCGAAGCACGGAGTCGATTACATTCAAACGTACATACAAGCTCTATATATTAAGCGACCTGCCTGTAAATATGGAAGGCGTAGATATATTATTACAACGAAATAAACACCCCCAATAATCATAAAATAAGTAATCAGATAAAACAGATAACCATAATCTAAAGGATTATATTTAAAGGAATATTTATGTATTTCATATGATGTGGAATTTAAACTGTCAATTTTGTTTCAGATCTCTCGATGACAGACACGACTTGGAGATTAACGATCATGACAGGTGATTATCGTTTGTTTTTTTGTTTTTGTTTTTGCAACCTCTTTTGAGGTCAGTTACCTCTTTGCTTAGTTTGACAATCCTACTAATATTATAAATGCAAAAGTTTGGATGTTTCTTGATCAATAACGCCTTAACGACTAAACGGGTTTTGATGACTTGGAAGATTAGAACATAGGCTACTTTTTATTCCGGAAACGCGGGTCCATAATATTTTTAAACGTCACTTTATGTAGAAATAGACAAGCGTGCACGCACTATTTACACTGGATTGTTTTCTAGAAATGAGGATTACATCTAAGCCCTGAGATATTACCTACAATCTACATTTAAGTTTTACAAATGTTGGGTTTGGTTTGAACCACCACACGGCCACAGATACGGCCATGCCCCCATTCTCGTACTAAGAAACGCTGTACAATACGTAAATAACCGATTTCTATTATTTTACTGCAACTTCATTTATAATGTTTATTTTAATTTGACTATCTATCTATCATCACGACTTTTATCCCACGAGGGGTAGGCAGAGACAATAGAATGCCATTTGTTAAGATCTTGAATACCTCTTTTATATTCATCATACCTTTCATACATGCTCGGCGATTGTGTGTACTTTTAATATTTTCATCGATCAATAATTTTTTTATATTATGGGTGTTGGACATTGCAATTAAACCACATAAATAAATATTACACTAATATAATAATGACAAAAGACCTAGTTACATTGTTATCTCATATCTCTATAGAAACCATTCATCTTGCGTGCGCTGGTGTTGCCTTGGTGTTGCCACATCAGCCCCTCCGGAGATCTGAAGGTCGTAAATGTAGCGAGGGAATCTAACCTGTCTACCAGAACGGGTAACATAATCAGGTTTTGTTGCAGGCGTCATAACAATAGTTTTCGGTTTTATAGCTGTGGGCTCTTGTACTACATCAGGCTTTGTGACAGGTGAGCGTACAAGAAGTGTAGGTGCAGGATTATCAGATTTCGGTTCTTGTAAGATATACGCGGGTTTCAATCGATCAATAGATACAGTAACTGTCTTTCCACCAATATCAATTTTAAATGTTTTCTCGGAACGCTCTATGACTCTATATGGGCCAGAGTACGGTGGCTGTAACGGCTTGCGAACGGCATCTTGCCTTAAAAACACAGCATCTCCGTAGGATAGGTCCTTATGTACAAAAGTTTTAGAATCACCATGGCGGAGTACCGGCATCGGCTTCAATTTGCGGATATGGTTCCGAAGGCGGGATAAAAAATCGCTATGATCGACAATTTCCACAGGTGATGTTAGAAACAAATCACCAGGTAAATGTAGACTCTCGCCGTACACCAGTTCTGCTGATGTTGACGATATATCTTCTTTCCATGCATTGCGTATTCCTAGCAATACTAATGGAAACACCTCATACCAGTCTTCATTGTTATGACACATAATCGCAGCTTTTAACTGGCGATGGAATCTCTCGACTAAACCATTAGCGGCGGGATGATAAGCTGTGGTAGTTATATGATGAGATCCGATTAACTTTGTAAGCTCTTTGAACAAATGTGATTCAAATTGTCTTCCCCTGTCTGTTGTGATTTTACGAGGGCATCCAAAACGTGAAATCCATCCACTTAATAAAGCGTATGCCACTGACTCAGCTGTCATGTCTTGAAGCGGCATGACCTCTGGCCAACGTGTGAAACGGTCAACTGCGGTTAAACAGTAGCGGTAACCATGCGACAATGCAAGTGGTCCGATCAGATCTACGTGTACATGTGTAAAACGTGAAGAAGGAGATAGAAAATCATGTATTGGAGCTCGTGTGTGCCTTGTAACTTTCGATCGTTGACAAGCGATGCAGGTTTTCGTCCATTTCCTGCAATCTTTGCGAATACTGGGCCACACATATCTTTCTGTCATCAGTCGAATAGTAGGCTTAGCACCAGGATGACTAAAACCATGAACGGAGTCGAATGCTTGTTTACGAAATTCGGATGGCAGGTACAAGCGAAACGACGGGCCAGACACGTCACAATATACCATGGAATCAAAAATTTTAATTTTCTTGAGATCCAAGGAAGAAGTTGACGAGTTTAACAAGTGTTTTAGCTCGCTGTCCGTCTCTTGCATTAAAGCGAGTTTATTTAGGCATATATCACCGGAAATGGCCTCGATTCTAGACAGAGCATCTGCCACATGGTTGTCACTTCCTGATATATGTCGCACGTCAGTTGTGAACTGCGACACAAAATCCAAATGTCGAAACTGACGTGGTGAGCATTTGTCTGAAGCTTTTTTAAAAGCAGACACGATAGGTTTATGGTCGGTCCAAATCGTAAATGGCTTTAATTCGACCATGAAACGAAAATGTTTCACTGCTTCATAAATAGCTAGAAGTTCCCTGTCAAATGGGCTATACTTAATTTGCGATGGTGATAATTTCTTGGAAAAGAAAGCTAGGGGTCGAATGATATCATCCACCTTCTGTTGCAAAACGGCACCCATTGCGACGTCAGATGCGTCGGTAACTAGCATTAGGTCAGCCAACGGATCGGGATGAGCGAGAAGAGTGGCATCGGAGAGACTTTCCTTGCACTTTATGAAAGCTTTCTCTAAGTCACCGGTCCATGTGATAAGGGTATTCGACTTGATATCAGTACCAGAAAGAAGTTGGTGCAGCGGCGCTTGAATATTTGCGGCATTAGGTAAGAATCTTCTGAAAAAGTTAATCATACCTAAAAACCTCCTGAGTTCTTTCAGGGTCTTCGGTTGAGTAAAGTTTTGGATAGCGCTGACCTTTTCGGATGTGGGACATGTTCCTTCAGCAGTGACCAGGTAACCAAGAAATTCGACTTCTGGCACTCCAAACACGCTCTTTGCAGAATTTATAACAGCACTGTGATCTCGTAGGCGCTCTAGAACAAGTTTGACGTGAGTCTCGTGCTCGTCATGATCACGTGATGCAATCAAAATGTCATCTATGTAGGGAAAAGCAAAATCCAGATCACGAAGTATCTCATCCATGAACCTTTGGAAGGATTGTGCAGCGTTTCTTAACCCAAAGCTCATGAAGGGAAATTCGAATAGTCCAAAGGGTGTCGTTATTGCTGTTTTAGGTATGTCGGATGGATTAACAGGAATCAAATGGTAGGCACGTACTAAATCAATTTTACTGAAGACGATACAACTATGCAGGTTATGAGAAAAATCGGCAATATGGCGTACCGGATATCGGTCAGGTATAGTCCTCGCATTAATACCTCTGTAATCTCCACATGGTCGATCTGTTCCATCTTTTTTAGGCACCAAATGGAGTGGCGCTGCCCAGGGACTGTCTGATCGACGTGCGATACCAGCTCTTACCATGTCCTCAAACTCTCGTCTAGCTCTTTTTAGTCGGTCCGGAGCTAATCTACGTGGACGGCTGTACACCGGCGGTCCGGGTGTAGTCCTTATATAGTGTAGGGTATTGTGTTTGACTTCACGAACCGTAGGCTCACCAGAAGGCCTCGTAACCTCTGGGAACTGCTTGAGTATTTCGTGATAACGGGATGATCCTGTTACAGTCTTAATCCGGCCAATCGAAAAAGTTATGGGTTCGGCTTTAGTATTCAGAGTGGTCGTGTTGTCAACTAAACGGTGGTTTTTCACATCAACCATTAGATTGTAGTATGCCAAAAAATCGATTCCTATAATAGGTTTGCTCACGTCGGCTATAACGAAACGCCAGAGAAATTCACGACGCAAACCAAAATTCAAATTTAAATTAATTGTTCCATATGTATTTATAACTGATCCATTAGCCGCGTATAATTTATAATCACTCATTTTAAGAGACTTTATAATATGTACATTACTAGTTCTAGGGTACACGCACAAGTCAGAACCAGTGTCGATTAAAAATTTTAATTTAGTGACTTTGTCGGTGACAAATACGCGGCGAGCAGAAACGTGGCAGCCATCTTCAGCCGCCATTAACGACTGCCTTTCTCGTTTTCCGCATATGTGCATGGCGGTCGGCACTTGGTCGCTTTCTCTAGAAAAATTTTGTGATACCAGCAGTATCCTTGGCTATTAGGATCTTGAGAACGATCACGAGATCTCCAACGTCTATTAGGTGATCGACCTTGAGACCTAGAACGCGATCTTGTAGATGTAGATGATGATAATGCTGCAACTTGTCGAGTTAATTCTGCTAATGACCTCTTAAGTTCGTCGATATCGGAACTGGTAGTGGCAGCAGACATCTGATGAACTTGCGGCGTCGCGATGACATCATTCACAGTGTCGGCGAGCATTGCCAGTTCGTCAAGATTACTCTTGGACTGCGATGCGACTATTACTTGTATATGCGTAGGTAATCGGCTCGACCACAGCGATCTCACGAAATCGTCAGGCACATTCGGGCCAGCGAGATTTTGTAAATGCCGAAGAAATTGTGACGGCTTCCTGTCGCCGATGTCCTCATGTGTCAGAAGTTGTCGCACTCGTTGTTCTTGCGACGATGACAATCGAGATATAAGTTCATTTTTTATTTTCTCATATTTATTTACAGCGGGTGGACTCTTAATAACATCCTTTACCTCGGTCACATATTTATATTCCAAGTTAGCAATAACGTAGTTGTACTTGGTAGAGTCAACAACAATATTTGCAAGAGCGAACTGACCCTCGAGCTGCGCGAACCATAACGCCGGCTCGTCAGGCCAGAAAGCGGGCACCTTGACGCTCACGCTACTCACTGAATCCTGAACGTGGGCGCTTGAGACTGTCGACGCCCACTCATCGGAACCAGAGGATCCATCGGTTACCACTACTTTATCTTGTTTGTCCATCGAGAGTAGGTATTTGTTGTCATTCAGTATGTGTAAACAATAAAATAAGTGTTCGTATATACACTGGAAGTCACCACTTTATGGGTGTTGGACATTGCAATTAAACCACATAAATAAATATTACACTAATATAATAATGACAAAAGACCTAGTTACATTGTTATCTCATATCTCTATAGAAACCATTCATCCTGCGTGCGCTGGTGTTGCCTTGGTGTTGCCACAATATGTTCAATAAAAGTACACAAACGTCGTCCTTTTCGCATTTCCTTTCACTTCAGCCATATAAACCTTTTTAGTCAATCTTTCATTCTTCATTCTTTCAACATGTCCAATTCATTTTAATTTGTCAACAGCTCAAAAAAGAAGCGCCACAAGAAAGATAAACACCACTCCACAAAAAGCAAAAAGAAGAAACGGGAATCCGAGCCGAGACAGCTAAGCATCAACTTGACAAGCACATTGAAGGAACTGCGTTCGTCATCGCCCACGAGAGATTTACTTCCGGACCTGGAACCTAACGTAAAATTATCTCTTGAAGAAGACAAGGAAGAGGTCCATAAGAAAAAGAAGAAGAAGGGAAAGAGGGTGTACAGCGAGGGAGAGTGGTCGAGCGATAGCAGTGAGGATTCGAAGAGTGGCGAGTCGAACGGATGATGTTTGATTTGTGTGTCACATTCGATACTTTAAAGGTATTTATCCTTTGTAATTAATATTATAAATGTGAAAGTCTGTTTGTTCTTCTGTCATAGTGCATGCAATGAGTCGGAATTTTGCCTTAAAAAGTCGAAAAAAAATATCTTAACGGGTTGCCTTACGGTTCCTGGGAACCGTTGCCGGCCCCAAGGTACCCAGCTGACGACAAAGTCTTCCTCACTTAGCCGAATTTTTTTTTGAGACTACCTAACGAGTGGCCAGCTCTGTTGAAGTATGTAGATGGAAAAGCCTCTTTTAAACGTTTTGTCGGATAATGTACATAGATTTTTTTATTAAATAAAGTCGGTTTACTGACGATAGTTGAACGTGACAACGTCATAAGAAATCTAGCTGTCCACGCGGACGCATCGCTCACTCAAGTAGGAGAGACACAGATGTCGAACGCTGCCGAACGCGGAGGCCGATTGTGCCTCTTTGTCGCTCGTTCCGCGCTCTCGCTTGCACTTCAAGTCTTAAATGGAACGCCTCAGAGCGAGGTAACGCCGCGAGGTAACGCCGCATGAGTCATGTTTTTTCGTGCGTGCAGCCGGCTTCATCGAATTATAAGACGTTGTCACGTCAAAACCCATTGGTACATAGTCGGATGTGGGGATCGAACCCGCGACTTCTCAGTTGTGAGTCGACGTTTTACCCACTCGACCACCGACAATAACGCACTGGCTAAAATTCGTTCCAATACTTCGTTCCAATAAATTATACTAAGTCTTAAAATTAGTACCTAGGAGAATCTCGTTATATCTATATAAAATTAGGTATACATGTGTGTCACGTGCATAATTAGTTCACCCATAAATCCCTTGGCGGCGCTAGCGTTCATGTGGTTTCATTTTGACAGGGGATTTGGCTCGTTTTTTCCCCCTATATTATTATACTCTTTGTCTCTTTCTCTTACGGTTTTTCGTAACGCGTTTCATTTTTTCTCGGCTAGGTCCCCGCGCGAACCCGCGATAAGGACCTTCGTTCCAAAAGTTCCAAAACCACTCTTTACAATTGCTCGGTGATGAGAGTTTTTCATTTAATTCTATAAAGAATGATGGGTAATGATGGCAGAGGACCGTAACTACCCTCGGGGGTTAATTCTACCCTATCAGGCGGTTAAAAAAAATTCCATTATGAACGGTTGTGCCCTGTTTTTGAGGATGCCAGTAAAGAAAAAACTACAACCCGTTGTATTTGAGCTTTTCTGTAGACTTGAACAAGCAAAAAATGTTCCATAGTGCGAGTTTAGAAATAGTATTTTATGGAACTGGTAATAGGGGTTAATAAAATACAAGTTTATCAAACGAGTGTTTTATTACCTAGTTGTGTGCATCTAAACTCATGCAATAGGTGTAAGTAGATAAAAGAAAGAAAAGAAACATGCTATGACCCGAAGGATTAACCATTAACGCGGGTCCTTATATATGTCCTTCATATCGATAGTTGGGCGGCCGGAGAGTGACTGACTAGACTGCTTTTTACCCCGGAAATCCTTCGGGATAAATTGTTGTCATATTTCGAAAATTTCCCCGGGCGAAGCCGGGGGCGGGAAGCTATTTCAGAAATAATAACACAAAAGCACAAGTTTTTGAAGACCCGAATTCGTACCTCATTTAAGCCATAAACGTTGACGTTGATACACTGACGAGCAATATAACAAATTTCCGAAATTATTCTGGTACATTCCTCAGGTGTTGAGAGGCATGATGATGGTAAATAGGTTTTATTGTACAATTTGAAACTGTTTTCAGGATTATTTTTACTTGATGAAGCTAACTTGTATGGTTTAGAAAATATTTAGATTTTAGATTTGGCTTTTTAAAACGGAAACCCTATTACTAAGACTCCGCTGTCCGTCCGTCCGTCTGTCTGTCTGTCCGTCTGTCACCAGGCTGTATCTCATGAACCGTGATAGTTAAATTTTCACAGATTTTTTGCCGTTTTTATACATAACGGTACGGAACCCTTCGTGCGCGAATCCGACTCGCGCTTGGCCGGTTTTTTATATTGCTGGTCAGTGTATATATTTATTCTAACTTCATAACGAATATTATAAATACTGAATGTGTGTTTGTTTGTGCTTGTGTTAAAACAGAGCAACGTATCGACTTGAGTTTGCACAGAGATTGTTGGAGGTTCGGAGCGTGACACAGGCTACTTTTTATCCCGGAAATACATCAGGACAAACTCTTATGTCACATTAAAAAAAATGCACTACCGAAACCGGGGCAGAAAAAACAAGTCCTGACTAATATCATGAATGCGAAGTGACATTGGCTACTTTTTGTCCCGGAAATCCTTCAGGATAAAACATCTTGTCACATTTCAAAAATTTCCACGGCAAAAAAAAACTCAATAGCATATGGAAATATTGTAAATCTATTTTATTTTTCCTGCCCTTAAAAAAAGTGGAAGTGGGTAATTTTTTTTGCCCCGTCACCTATCAGTTGTTAAAAGAAGTTATCTATCACGTGGTGTTTCAGTAAATATTGGTATAGCCGCCTGAAGGACGTCTATGTGCAACTAATAACATATATCTAATCCTTAATCTATTTGCTCGATGTAGCAAATATAGGTACTATACTTACTATACGCCAGAACTAAAATATCTTATATACATATATATTTTTTAAGGAAAAATAACAATAATATACAGACAGACATTATATAATACATAAATAATAATAAAAAAAATTGCCCACCACCTTTACATGTTCAGAAAAAAGATAAACAGTAAATACATAATAAGTACAATACAAACAAAATGATTACATTAAAATTAGTTGTTTTAAAAAGTTGACCGAGAGGTAGTTATTGTTCTAATTGTAGGTTATTATAATATTAACACTACCACCGCGCGTGCTCATTGGTCAAATCAAATAGCGCGCGCTTCCCCGGCTTTCTGTTACCCTTTCCCCTTTCACGAAATCACTCCCACAGATTGCAGTAAAGCGAGAGATGTTACGCATCAAAAAGTCCGCGGTAGCATAATATATCTGTAACATACCATATTGTACCCGTGCGAAACTGGGGGCGGGGTCACTAGTTAAAAATAATATACGTAAATAAAACGGCATATTCGTAATGGCGGCCAACAAAAAGTAAAAGAAATAATAATTTTATCTAAAAAATGTGCAAAATGTCGGTTTATTTAATGAATTTATTTGCAATTCGCGCCAATTTACTTAAGAAGAACTAGAGTTGGCTAGGCTAGGCCAGTTTAACTTTAACATTACCTATAGATAAACTGTATCATTCATACATAACGTGATCACCTGAAGACATGCTATCAATTTGTCACAGTTCAATATGTTTTAATAGCCCTATATCCATAATTTGTATGGGGATATTACTATTCCCAACCTGTGTCACTGTAATTTATCATATAGTTACTTATTCAATATAGGTATCTAAGTGAAATAGCCGTTATTTTTTCAATTGTTTTTATTGAATAGGAAATATGTGTGGTAAAATAAAGGATTATTTTGCCCCTGTTTTCTCTTAATTTTTTTAAAGCGCTGTTATACTATTATTACCTACCAATTCGCATTGTCTTTTATTTGTAGCTTTTAAACCGGATTCCCCATCATGTCACGACGGAATACGTGCCGTAGTATCCGTGACAATCTTTGTACAGACAAACACAATTTTCAAATTAAAAACAATTAACAAAATTAATACCAGTACCTACGAAGTGCGTTTTTTATTGCATAATATAGGTACCTACATTATTTTTATTTAGTAGGTTTCATCCGTAGGCCCCGTACTAACTTTCATCCCCTATTATATCCCCTTAAATAATTAAAATAAAGAATTAAGGGGCAGATAACACCTATATACGATTATTTAAAGAATCTTTTCGCAAAAACAAGACAATTTCCAAGATTGAAAAAAATATATATTATTCTACAGGATATAATTGATATAATTGTCATTCTGAAAACGCGATTACACAATTTTCGCTCGATAGAAAATAATCCCAAAATGTGGTCTCTGAAAGTTTTCAAAAAAAGAAAACGGCGGTACTAGTGATTTTAGTACTATGACATTTAATTTGTTTTTGTAATATTCAATTACCCATATAATTGTCATTTGTATATTCAAATAAATTGTATAGTTATTTAAAAAATAATGATTATGTCAAATGGCGCTTACGATTTCTACTCTGAGCGGAAACGCTTTAGCTCTTCTTTATTCACACTCGCCTTGTCGGCAGTGACGGCTGAATCGTGATGCTAGACGGTCGCGGCCACTCGATCGCTCACAAGTTTTTGTATTATTTGTGTATTTTTTGGCTCAAATTTAATTTATTAATGGTAAACTTTATTAATATATGACATTACCGTAGCGATTAGGCAATATTTTCATAAGGAAGTTGCTATTTGTATACTTTAGTCTAGGAGTCAGCGTTGCTTTTTGTGAGCGTAATTATATTAAATAATTAACTCCAGTATTGGAAATAAGTTAATAAACAGCAAAGTAGGTAGGTAGGTATACATAGAAAATGCGTACGGGAATCATATTGCAGAAGTCATTGCAAGGCAAATAAAATTAATATACTAGCTTTTCCCCCGTAGAAAAATTTAAAATGTGCCAGCCCCAAGGACTTCCGAAATATAAATTAGCTCATGTCATTATCTCTGTGCAAATATCACGTCAATCCGTTGCTCCCATGTTGCTCCGTATTGATTTGAAAAAAAAGGACAAACAAACACTCTTCCGCGTTTGTAATATTTTATCCACGCACGCTTGATGGAAAACTTATGATAGACTAGCTTTTCGCCCCGGCTTCGCGCGTGGAAGTATTTGAAAAGTGACAAGCCCGAAGGATTTGTGGGATATGTCATTAAAATCAAGTCAATCCGTAGATTAATTAAAAAAAGGACAAATAAACACTCTTTTGCATTTGAAACATTACCTAATAAGGAAGTTAAAATACCTACCCTTTATCCAAGCTTGATGATAAAATTACGATAAACAATGTTACATACGTATTGGTTTTACATAGACCCTCCTACTAGCTATTCGCCCCGGCTTCGCCGTGGAAATATTTAAAGAGTGGCAAGCCCGAAGAATTTTTGGGATATAAAGTAGCCCATGTCATTATCTATATCTCCAACTATCTCTGTGCAAAAAATCAAGTCAAACCGTTGCTCCGTATTAATTTGAAAAAACAAACAAACACTCTTTCGCATTTGTAATATTAGTAAGGAAGTTACAATACCTACCTATTATCCATGCTTGATGATAAAATTACGATATACTAGCTATTCGCCCCGGCTTCGCCGTGGAAATATTTAAAGAGTGGCAAGCCCGAAGAATTTTTGTGATATAAAGTAGCCTATGTCATTATCTATATCTCCAACTATCTCTGTGCAAAAAATCACGTCAATCCCTTGTTCCACAAAACGTGAAAAAAGTAAAAGAAGTAGAATTATAGAACCTCTTCTACATGGTTGGACAACGCCGCAACGCCGCTGGTCAGCCAAAATTTTTAATTCGACATTATACTAGATTTCGACTAATTTTAGGGTTCTGAATTCGAATTTGATATCGATTTCAAAATTCAATATCACGACATCTGTCAATTTCTTAAAATTCGACATTATACTAGATTTCGACTAATTTTAGGGTTCTGAATTCGAATTTGATATCGATTTCAAAATTCAATATGACGACATCTGTCAATTTCTTAAAATTCGACATTATACTAGATTTCGACTAATTTTAGGGTTCTGAATTCGAATTTGATATCGATTTCAAAATTCAATATCACGACATCTGTCAATTTCTTAAAATTCGACATTATACTAGATTTCGACTAATTTTAGGGTTCTGAATTCGAATTTGATATCGATTTCAAAATTCAATATGACGACATCTGTCAATTTCTTAAAATTCGACATTATACTAGATTTCGACTAATTTTAGGGTTCTGAATTCGAATTTGATATCGATTTCAAAATTCAATATGACGACATCTGTCAATTTCTTAAAATTCGACATTATACTAGATTTCGACTAATTTTAGGGTTCTGAATTCGAATTTGATATCGATTTCAAAATTCAATATGACGACATCTGTCAATTTCTTAAAATTCGACATTATACTAGATTTCGACTAATTTGAGGGTTCTGAATTCGAATTTGATATCGATTTCAAAATTCAATATGACGACATCTGTCAATTTCTTAAAATTCGACATTATACTAGATTTCGACTAATTTTAGAGTTCTGATGTCGAATTTGATATCGATTTCAAAATTCAATATGACGACATCTGTCAATTTATTAAAATTTGACATTATACTAGATTTCGACTAATTTTAGGGTTCTGAATTCGAATTTGAATTTGATATCGATTTTACAATTAAATATAACGACATCTGTAAATTTCTTTAAATTCGACATTGTACTAGATCTCGACTAGTTTTAGGGTTCTGAATTCGAATTTGATATCGATTTCACAATTAAATATGACGACATCTGTCTATTTCTTTGAATTCGACGTTATACTAGATTTCGACGTGAAACGTGATCACGTTACAAACGTGAAAGAGTGATTGTTTGTTTGTTGATTTGTCCTTTTTAACGTCAATACGGAGCAACATCTTATAAAATATTTTTTGACAGATTACTAAACGACAACTAATCCCATACAGTATGTATGGTATTAGGAGACAAATAATCACATGCAGTCCTGTGTGAGACGACAATTACTGATCACATACAGTCTTGTATTAGACGCCAGACGGCAACTAAAAGCGTGGTCTCTCTAACTATGATAGTCTCTCGCAGGCTAGGTCGGAAAAAGGGCGTGACTTAAAACATCAAATAGTCAAGGACGCTGACGTTTATCAGCCCCTTAATACGACGAAGTAAGAAACTCGTGTTAGCTTCTTACAACCTAGGGTCCTTCAAGCGAAATGTAAAAAAAAAAAATTTCTACGTGCCGCCGGTATAGCCTTTTTATTTATTTATATTGTATCTATCTATCTATCTATCATCACGCCTTTTATCCCAAGAGGGGTAGTCAGAGACAATCGAATGCCATTAAAATTTGTTACGATCCTGACATACCTCTTTCGCTTCTTTTATATTCATCATACCTTTCATACATGCTCGGCAATGGTGTGTACTTTTAATATGTCTAATATTAAAAGGCCCTTTGTCAACTGTGAAAGTAATTATTGAACTGTGATTATATGCATGCGAACACGTGTCGATAAGTTTCCATTAATACAATTCGAATGTCAAGTTTATGTTTTCGATAAACTGACGCCGGTTTATTTGTTGGCTTAGATAAGGGGTTACTTGTGTGAACTCTTGCCTTTTTACCGTTTAAATAAGAGGATCAGGAAAATGCTCATACATGGAGGCATTAAAAAATCGGCCAAGTGCGTTGTACAGGATGGAATTTAGTAGGGAAACTATCTTAAATATTATAGGTAGAGAGATGGCGACAGAAAGTGGTTGTAAGCACGTGCCGGCAGAAAACCTCTTTTTCGTGTAGTCTGAGTCAAATTCTTACTGTCGAGTAGGGGTTCAGCGCTTGTCGGTACGCCGCTGAGGCGCTTTAAAAGAAAAAAAAACCTTTCCTACCAGCTGGCAGAAAATGAGTGAACATGCTGTGGGGACCTCTCTTTGGGGCGTAGTGTGATTTTATATTATATAGCCAACTAGAATTTCCGCCCCCGGCTTCGCTCGTGGATATATTCCAACAATATAAAATATAGCCTAAGTCACTCAGGGATATAGAAGCTTTCTATTAGTGAAAGAATTTTTAAAATCGGTTCAGTCGTTTTGGGTTTATTAATTACAAACAAACATACAAAAAATCAAATCTTACCTCTTTATAATATTAGCATAGGTTGATAGCCTTCCTCAAGAATTGGGCTATCAAAAGCAAAAAAAAAATTTTCAAATCCGACTGGTAGTTCCAGAGATTAACGCTTTCAAACAAACAAACAAAAAAACAAACTCTTCAGCTTTATCTAATATAATCTGAATCTCGGAAACGGCTCCAACGATTTTCATGACATCTCGTATTCAGGGGGTTTCGGGGGCGATTAATCGATCTAGCTAGGTTTCATTTTTAGAAAACGTTTTTTTTTTCGAAAAATAATCATATTTCATCAGTATGTAATTCGTATCTAATTGTAGCTGACCGAAATGAATAATGTTCTATGGTATGTAGGTAACCGCGGCTTGCCGCCAATTTGTTGATTAAGAAATTGGTCAATTATTTAAAACTAGCGGGCCCGGCAGACGTTGTCCTGCCCAAACGTTGGCTTGCCTGCTATTTACTTTCCTTCGTCCGTGGAAAACAACTACCACTACTACTACCACTACCACTACCCCTACCCCTACTCCAACCCCTACCCCTACCACTATCACTACAACTACCCCTACTCCTACCACTACCACTACACCTATCTCTACTCCTACCACTACCACTACCCCTACTCCAACCCCTACCACTACCGCTATCCTATGTCCGTCTCCTGGCTCTAAGCTACCTCCCCACCAATTTTCAGCCAAATCGGTACAGCCGTTCTTGAGTTATAAATAGTGTAACTAACACGATACCTATTGCATGGGATTAGATAAAGTAGTGTATGAACGGGCACATAACTTGGAATTAAACACTCGTGGATGCTATTAAAAAAATCGGCTCAGCTCATTTTTTTAAATTTCACTTGTGTTTTAATTGCGGCCCTATTATGAACCCGTTTCATAAACTACTATTATAATATTAGTAAAATAATACTTTTTTTTTTGTTTCAGAAATATAACACGGAAAGGCAAGATTTGTATAATTTAATAGTAGATAATTAATTTTTGTTTCATAAAATATTTACTACTATGTATGTTGTTAAGGGCCGATGGTCAAGGTCATCTTATAACTGTCAAAAATATGGCAAACCCAAAGGCTCGTTTTGGAAACTACGGCGATTTAGAACCCTATTTAATAAAAATATGGTCAATCCAATTTAAAATAATAATTATCAATTGTGCGATAAGGAAAGGAAATGTTGTATAAATAAACTCCAATAAACTTTCCAGGATTAACTGAGATTTGCCATATTTTGACAGATACAAAACGACTGAGAGCAACGGTCCTAGATTTTGAGTTTTGTTCTTGTAGAGGTACAGGGTTACCTGTAGTAGTATTTAAGTTAAATAATGTTCATTAATTGATAAGCTGTTTCAATAAATAATGGGATTGGTTGGAAATGGCGGCACTCGACGGCTGTACATCAGCAAACAAATATTTTATATTATTAATAAATTATATCAAACATGGCGGAGAACCATTTCATTAATGCACGCTTTTGAAACAAAATACCTCATTCGGTTCAGTCGTTTTAATTTAGAGCTATATTGCAAACAAACACATTCAAAATAAGTTAAATAAAAAAATTAATCAAGCATTATTTTTTTGCTGTCCCTATCACCATGTGCTAGTATAGACGGGCATATTTTGTAAGCAAGATAATCAGGGCGCGAGCTATTTTCCTCGGGAAAAATGGAAGTTTTTTCCAACGGAGCAAATTTGGGCTTAAAATTACAAGAAAAATACAAAGAATAACATCCTAAAGTCTTGACATTGAGCGAGGTCGGGAAAGTTGTTTTTTTTTTGCCTTTTTTTCAGTTTTTGTTAAGTGTAGCGAAAAGTACAAGTATTACTTTTAATTGTTTAAATTTTTTTGCGTTTTCCGTCTTTTTTGATTTTTTTAAACAAGGAAAACGGTTTTTTATTTTTTTTTAAATACCCAATCCTCATGCAGAATCATCACCTGCACAACTTTTACTCTCAACATTTTTCTCTAAGAACAATACTTTTCACTACACTTAACAAAAACCGAAAAAAAAGGCAAAAAAAAATTCAAAAAAAAAACAACTTTCCCGACCTCGCTTAATGTCAAGACTTTAGGATGTTATTATTTGTATTTTTCTTGTAATCTTAAGCCCAAATTCGCTCCGTTGGAAAACACTTCCATGCTCGGCACCTCTGGCGCCCTGATTAAGAGGCAAATAGAACCGCGCCATTTATAATTCCAATATTTTTTAAATCGGTACTCGGTCACTCGCATCGCTTTCCAGCTTCTATTAGTAGGTACTTCATACTTTTAAGCCTTTAGCTTAGTATTGATTAGCCTTGATTTAACGACTACGGCCAAGTTACTCGGTTAGTAACAAAAATCTATGGTAACCGTTCACAGATTAGTAAATATAGAGAGTGAGTGTACCGTGTAAGCTCGCTGTTCTCGGTCTATCATACATTACTAATCTGTGGACACATGACAGCGGAAATTCCATGCTTCCCGATTGCAAGATACATCAGGGTAAAGATATTTCGTATGAATTGATTTATTGATTTCGCTAAGAAAAATTAAAAAACCAATAAATGCGCAACTAGCTCCATCTATTGGGAGTTGACGTTCGTAATGTCGTGTTATTTATTTTAAACAATTTATAAAAATTTGTAATATAATTGTTTTTGTTGTAGAATATTTAGGTATGCTAAGTTTTATGTACCTACATCCGACCAAATCATGACATTACTTTATTGTAAGTAAGTACCTACATATCTAATGATAATGATAATTACATAAAATTTTATACTACATCCAACCACTTACTTAACTTTTGACAGCTGGAGTACTAATTAATTATTGATACGTTAGATTTTATTTTTGCTCAACATTTTGTATTGTTTTATAAATATACCCATTTAAATAACTATATTTTATATATTAAAATAAACCATTCATGTAAATAAAATAAAAATATTTAATTTACACTGCCACATTTTGATTAATCTTGGATACATAATCTGTGGGTTAAATAAATATCGGATATAAATATCGCTTCACTATTATAAAAAAAACAGCGTCCATGAAGTATTGAATATTTTTTTTTGTCTATTCTTGCCTGTCAATAATTATGGAACTTCATAAGCGTGCTTACTGCTTATGTCAAAAGAAAAATAAATGTTTGGATGAAGTATACTTAATTGAAAATAATTTGGCAAATTGCTGATTTTCAACTTTATAACAAGCTTAGGTACTTTTAGGCAGATACATATGAATGCCATTTTTCTACGATCCTGACGCACTTAACTCTTTCGCCTCTTTCATATTCATCATACCTTTCAAACATGCTCGGCGATTGTTTGTACTTTTAACATTGCCTTCAATCAATACATTTTGTACCTCTGCCATATAAATATTTTTAGTCAATCTTTCATTCTTTCAACGTGTCCAAACCGTATCACTCTTATTAATAAACTCGAATTAGCGACGTATTAACTGAACTGTATTTCGTCTCCGTCTATCATAATGAATTGCAGATTTGTTAGACGGAGACGAAATACAGTTTAATTAATACGTCGCTAATTCGAGTTTATTAATAGAGTGTATTGGTTTATTGCCTCTCATATTATGCCGTAATCAAATAGATTTCATTCAATTAATTCATTCATTCAATCAATCAGATTCACTCTAGAGTAAAAATTAAAAATAGTTTACATTTTAACTGATGATGATGCTGCCATGTTCTCATGAAAATAGTTTTTGAGAGCTGCAACTAAAATTCTGAAAATTGTCTCCAAAGTTACAAACACATCAAAATCTTTCAGGGTATAAATGCGTTTATGTTTTTTAATAATCTTGAAAATTGTTTTTAAACTGATGAAATGACAGTAATTGTAATTTAATGTTAATAAATGAATAATTTTTTATAAGTTTGCTTTTTATTTATGATGAACTATATGTGACCCTTTTATTATGAAAATCAATTTAGGCATATATATAAAATTTGTTATTTTTTTATGGATTTGAAAAAGAAATCCTCAGATTATAACTAAATAAACTATTTAAATTGTGGAAATATAATTATTAAGTTTCTCTTTCTTCAAGAGTTCTCCGCCGAACAATAGGGGTGTTGACAGTGAAAGAAAGTAAATACACAATAACGTATAATCACTGAAAATAATGTTTATTTATTTGTTTAAGACGAGGAACGACTCAGAAATTCCTAATCGTAAGCCAAGCCCTAAACTCGTGGTTCGGGCGCATGAGTGGTTGAGGCGCAACGATCACGTCATACAAGACAACGACGGCGCTTTGCCCGTTCTTGCTGCAGAAGTGAGAAGGGCATAATATAACGCTTCTCAGAATAAATGACGTAAGCGGCACATTACAAATAAATAAAAAATTTAAACGTAAATCCCTTCAGAGTTTGGTCGTATGACTAAAAAGGTGTTTTTGAAGAGGTGATTTCAAAAATTTAAGTTATCGAGAAAATTTTCACCAATCATGTTTTCATCCTACACAATACTAGATAAAATACTCTGTTTTCGATGCCCAAATTGTATGTTCATAGCATTCGTAAAATTCGAGAATTTCAATTCAGAAAACAACCGAAATTATTCGTTCCTCCCCTTAATAAATATTACTTTTTAATATCTAATTGAAAAAATCTTTAATTCATACTTCCGGTCACGTGACCGCAAGTGGGAAGTGACGTCACTTTCATCTAAATGTCAAATAAATAACCACAGACTAGTAACTATATTATAATAACTGTCTGTCAATCAGTCACTGATTAAGTTATTTTATCTAATCTGTGACCATCATTTTGTTGGTTTTTCAAGATGTGACGTTATCGTCGTTTTCGCGGGGATTTTAAAAATAAAATTAAAAAACATGATTAATGATGATTTAATGAAAATACAAATATAGATTTTTCATATTATATTATTAAGTATATATATATAAATCTATTTTTTAAAAGTATTTCCAAAAAACTGTCAACACCCCTATTTCTTTTATATACGTGCTTCGGAGGACACTTCTAAAAATAACAGATGTTTACGTCTGTTAAAGAAATGACACATCTAGGTCCATTAAGTGCAGTGCAGCAACGGGCTTGCCACCTGTTCTGTTTAATATGGCCAACTGGCAAAAAGTGGACACTGTTACTGGTGTCTCTGGCCACACCACAAGGTATAAACGCCGTGAAGGTTTGTTTTTGCGTCGGTGTCCGAGTGGTTAAGACGTCTGGTATTAACTAGGCAGATCCCAGGTTCGATCCCGGATCCCGGCCATGTACCAATGGGTCTTTTAATTAAAAACTTATGTACATAATCCGACAAACCACACTTAGAGGTTTTTCCATCTAAATATATCTCAACAGAACTGGCCACTCGTTAGTATAACCTCACAAATACCATCGGCTAAACGCATGAAGAAAGAAAAAAAAAGGTGTGTTTTTGTTGTTTAGTAGGAAATAAAACTATAATAGCAGTGAAAAAAAATTATATTGACCTTGCTAGATATTACTGTCTCTGTGAAAAAACCTACTTATCAATACAATGTCAAAATTCTCTGAGGTACAAAAAACAAAAAAAAATTATGCACCTTAATTTTTCTTGTTTTTAACAGACTTCGAAAAGAAAGGAAAAGGAGAAGTTTATCAATTCGGACCGTATTTTTTTTATGTACAATAAGGAGCAGCGTTGGTAGGATCCCGTAAAGGCTATATTCGCCTTCACACACAACAGTCTTCAAGTTCTACGACGAAACATTAATTATTTCTTACTTTTCAGTGCACAATTTTTGAAATCTGCATATACTTTTTTATAAGTTTTAATTGGCCTAGGTTAAGACGTCTGGAATTAACTAGGCGGACCACGGTTCCCTGCCATGTACCAATGGGTTTTTATAATAAAAAACTTATGTACATAAACCGACAAACCACATTTAGAGGCTAATCTCATCTCAATATACCTCAACAGAACTGGCCACTCACAAATACCATCGGTTAAGGTGGTTCGTTTTCCATACAAAAACTAAATAACTAAACAGTAAAAATGTCTAAATATGTTGCACGAAATCAATAAAAAATAACTTTTTTATAATAGAAAAAGTTTACACTATCAAGATGACACACATATGCGTATTTTTTCTAAAAAAATATGTTTAATATTAATGATTTCTATTATAAAAAAAAAAAATATTGATTTCGCGCAACATAAAACCCGAAAATAGTTAAGTAAGCACATATTTAGACATTTTTACTGTTTAGTTAATTAGTTTATCTTAATTACATTTTTATATGGAAAACGAGCCACCTTAAAAAAGGGAGAGAGGGGGGTGAAGAAAAAAAAATAGCCAAAGTTTATGCACATACCTACCTAAGTGTAGACTGTAGGTACCAATATTTGATTTTTTATATCAATATGTTATTTGCAAATACAAACCCTTTAGTGGCAGATGAGCCGGTTATCTTTATTATCTAAATACTTACCTACTATAGTCCGTCTAATATAACTACATATTCATGATTAAATATCAAATTTTATGTAAAATTTATTTGATGGATTTACTCGAACGGAACTATAGCATCGACTTGATTTTTTATATATATACTTCATGGGTTTCGTACATCAAATGAAAAGGAGCTCTTGTGTCTATCTGTCTGTCTCTCCGTCTGTCATAATAGCTTATTTTCTCCGAATCTACGGGACGAAAGAAGTATAAATTTGGTATATATTATGTATAGTGTTTGGGTATCACGGACGTAGGTAGGTATAGCGTAAATAATCTAATTTCGATTTTGGGGAAAAAAAAATTCAAGTGCCTCAAGTGCTTTTTTATAATTTTAAAATGCATAGTTTAAATTATGTATCCATACTATCAGAGCTGAACATCAAGTCTAAACCACGACTCTCCACTGTGTGCATGAGACGAATTCTGCAATATTTCGGACACATTGCACGAAGAAAGGGCAACAACCTGGAAAAGCTTGTGGTGTTGGGCAGGATGGAGGGAAGAAGACCTCAAGGACGAAGCCCTAAACGATGGTCCGATCAAGTGTCCGAAAACCTGGACACCAGTATTACCACAGCCTTTCATCAGACAGAGGACCGCAGCCGATGGAAGAAAATAATTGAGGAGAAGCTGATGAGGCGGGGTCACGATCCTCAGCAATGAGGGACCGACTGAGGAGAGAGAGTTTAAATTAAGTAAGTATATTAAAGAAAATATATGAAAATTGAGCCCCTACCCCTTATTTTTTATTTATTTTTATTTTATTTTATTTTATTTATCACAAAACAGTCATTACTTAAACTTACTTAAACTTAAATGAGAATACATAAGACCTATATGTGACGATAATTACAATACTACAAGGTAAAAACAGTACAATTTTCCACAAACCGTATACTTAAATTATGAATAATACAATATATATCAAGAAGTAAATACAAAAACAATCGAAACAATTAACTAAATCAAACAAAACTAAACAAAACAAATCAACTAAATTAAACAGATAATTTCACTTAATGAATACAAAAAAAAACCAACAACCAACAAAACGACTATAAATCTAGTAATTTGAGTTTTTCAATTATTGCATTCTTAAACTTGTTCAATGTTAGATGAAATATATCGATTTCTTTAAAGTGCTTACCATACATTTCCAAGGAACGAATAGTGAAACGATTACGGGTATAAATTGATCTTATCTATAAATTTTGAGAAAAAAATAGGAATAGAAAAATATAGTTTATAGCAAAACCTAAACTAAAATCCTGTCTTCTGATAGTTTTGATTCTGACTGAGAACGGAATGGTACGGATGACGCGCGATACGTAGGTACTACTCGCAACTTGGCCATTTTATTGGTCCTAGAAATTCTTCAGGATAAATTCTTACATAACATTTCGAATATTTCCACGGGCAAAGCCGCAGCGGAAAGCTATATAGTTTCTAAATATAAGTAACCGCTATATACTAATTAGGATAGTTATTTTTAGGATTTCTGTCTGTCTGGATTATACTCCAGCCAGAATAGACTCTGAAATGGCCTGGTGGGGTAGCATACCCTACCCTAGAATGTCCGGGCAAATCCGTGTCCAGTCTGTGCCCGACCCAGCAAGTTGGAGATTCTCGGACCGGGCATTTCTTGGCTGGCCATTAATGCGGTCCTAAGTATGCTAATTCCACAGATGTATTGTGGTTACATTTTTAGTGACCAAAATGTGAATTTATAATTATAATCCGCTCTTTATAATGAAAATAATGTTTTGCCCACATGAGCATAAGCAAATAATACACACAAATCCTTTGGCAGTAGATATGCCAAAAAATAAACTATCTGTCTCTATCTATCTATCTATCATCACGCCTTTTATCCCAAGAGGGGTAGGCAGACACAATCAAATGCCATTTGTTGCGATCCTGCATACCTTTTTCGCGTCTTTCATAATGTTCAATAAAAGTATACCTAAGTAGTCCTCTGACAGCATTTCCTTTCACTTTCAGCCTTCAGTTTTTAATTAACATTTTCTTATTATTTTATTAGGTATTTTAAATTATTTTACAGCTATAATTTAAAATTATTTCCAACCTCCCTATTGTTTAGTTACATGTAAAAACAAAAGTATAATTTGCGTCTGATGTAAAATAGTCGTGTTAAACCAAACGGACTATAATATCACACCTTAAGAGAAGCCAAGCTTATCAAATAAGCTTTCAATTTGATAAAGAATATTTGTTTTGTATTCAAAAGGTGGGGTATAAAACCCACGAAGGTTACAACACAGATATTGTCAATCAAGAACATCATTTGTATATCGACGACTAAACTGGAAGGAATGGCGGCCCAAGTGGTAAGTCTTCTATTCTATTCTATTTTTTGTGTTATGGCTCCATTAGGGTTTTGATGATTCCGCCAATGTCAAGTATTATAGAAGTTATAGTATCACAGACTAATCACAACTATCACAGCGCGAACATCACAGATTAAACTGGATTCCCCATCATGTCACGATAGAACGCGTGTAGCTACTAAGTATTATATATCTTGTAATATATAAAAATCAATATTATTTTGTTTGTTTGTTCGTATTCAATAGACTCAAAAACTACTGGGCCAATTTGAAAAAAATATTTTTGCATTTGATAGCCCAATTCTTGGGGAATGTTAGAGATTATAGGGTAATAGATAGACTTAGTAGTTTTGGAGATAAGGGGGGATTCACGGTCAATTTTCGTATTTTTCTTTAATATAATTTAAACTATGCATTTTAAAATTATAAAAAAAATATTGTATACCTTACAACGAGCCCTTTCGCATGATGCACTTTAAAAAATAGTAGATTACTGACCCGAGCAGAAAGTGACTTATTGTTGCACCGAGGGCTAGTATGGAGCCCGAGCGGGGCGAGGGCTCTAAAAACACGAGTGCAACAATAAGTGTCACTCTCAGCGAGGTTCGTAATCTGCTTTTCTTTCAACTAAAACAAAAAAATTAACCGCTGAGACGGAAAGTGAATACATGTATTCACCTATATGCGCACTACAGTAAGCTCGCAAGTGAATACATGTATTCACCTCGCGACAAAATTTAAAAATCACTTTAATGTGTGTCTATCTCTTTTTATTTATATAAAGTTTGAAAGAGGAGTCATAGGAATTGAAATTCTCTACATTTCTATGTGTAATACGTCTATGGGTCGGATAATACGCCATTATAAAAAGCATAAATAAATGCAGTGTTTATTATACTCTTTGTCATAACAGTCGCTTTGTTGATCAGTGCAGTTTTATATTATTTTATAGTTCCAATAAGCCCTGCAGCTAATAAACTAAGGTATAGTATTGTTTATAATACATTTATTTACAATATTTTATTTAGTTGAGACCAAAAAGATCAATTTTAATATAGTTTTTCTGTCGAGGAAAAATCTGATATAAAAAAATCCGTAAAAAATTTTACTAAATTTGTTTATTGTGGAAAGATGCGTATACGATATGAATAAATACACAGGGAAAATACTTTATATATATTTATTTTTCATGTTCCAACGTTTATTTTTATTATATAATGTGCTATTTCGAAGTAATAATCCAAAATATAAAAATGTCGCAAAATTAAAACGCCATCTTGAAAATTCTTGAGAACGGCCTAGTGATGTGAAGGACATTGTTAACATAGCTTATCGATATTTTCGTAGTCTCAAATAGTTATTTCTATTTGTATTCTATTATTTATTATATTATTAGTAAAATTGAATTAATAATGTTTGATGGTATATATTTATTATATTTCCGCTCTGACTTCGCCCGTAGTCATCTTTGAAATTTAATTTCCGGCATAAAAGTGGCCTATGACACTTTCCGGCCCTACGACTATCTCTGTACAAAAAAAATCACGTATAAACACACTTCCACATTTATAATATTAGTTAAAAAGGATATATTTATCGGTATGTGATGTGTAACATCTTTGCTCGCGGTTTGAGATATTTGATAGCACTTATTTTATGAATGTAACGTAAATGTCTAGGGAAGAACGCACTATCAGTGCTATATAAAATTACTATACCAGAAGAGTAATGGCCTTGTTTAACAACAATTTTAGTCGTAACCCAGGTTAAAATTACACATACCTAATTGAAACCTACTTTAAGATTTGATTAGTTATTTAATTTGTTTTTTTAGTATCATGTCTTCTCGGTTTATGGTTCTATGGTGAAGAAGATGACTTCGACCACAAGGAAACCGTCACCATAGAGGATGAGGAAAATGATGACATATTTGAGGTATGCTTTTGAAAATATTATACTATATAAAGCTCGATTACCACTCACTCACTGACTCACTGACATAATTGTTCTCACAGAAAGAGTTGTGATGGGGGAAAACTTTTAATGGAATCGTATAGAGGGGGTCCCGGTGAGTACCAGAAAAATCCGAAACCTCCCTTTTTCGCTCCCCTTATTTTTTTTGTTTTTTATCTCGGAAACTACAAATTGGAGGTGGTAGGTGCCGAAACTAATAATGTTTAGGATTTGTTCCTATTAGCGAATACGTTAAAAAAAAATCTCCCATACAAATTTTCATACATTTTTCTTTTTTTTTCCTATGGACTGGGATTTGATTTCTACCCCTTTTTCGACTTTCCCCGTTATTTTTTAAAGTGCGAGCGAAGCGAGCGATGCCGCGGGAGCGGCCGAAGAAGCGTCAGTTATAATTAGAAGTTGGAGTAGGGGTAGTGGTAGTGGTAAGAGTAGAGGTAGGGATAGTGGTAGTGGTAGTTGTTTTCGACGGACAAAGGAAAGTAAATAGAAGGCACGCCAACGTTTAGGCAGAACACGTCTGCCGGGTCCGCTAGTAATTGAAAATAACTCTTTGTTTCACTGTTAAACAAATATTTAACCCCCTCCTCCGTCCTATTAAAAATATTTTAACTCGAAACATAATCGAATTCTCTGCCAAACTTTATCCAAATGCAATCAACAAACATTTAAATTTATTTTTATTTATTTGTAGGACATACAAGTACTTATTATGGATGAAGATGGACGCGTGCTGCCCATGGGGATGTTCCACACAAATACGTGCTGAACTTCAATATTTTCCAGAAACATATCTGATGCTGGTGTAACCCCTCCGAAGCCGGAACAGCCTGGTGCTGACTCAGCCGCAGCCGGAAAAGACCGTGGCCGCAACGTCTCGAGGAACTTTATTACCAAGGAGGCAAGGGATCAACCGGTCGCGTGGACGAGGGCGTCGTGGGGGTCTCCGAAGATCAAATGTGGTGGGACGGGTACCTGGATGTCGCCTTACAGAGCGATATCCTACAGATGAGCATCTCCCAGAATATTTGCGTCCTCAAGCATCAATGCATGATAGAGATGTTGGTAGGAGAGAGAATGGAACAGAGGGACCTGAACAAGAGTATGATGGTGCTGAGGAGTTTGTTTGGGAACCTACTGGTGATTAGAGAGGAGTGCAAGAAACTTTCGTTCGTGAAAAACCTTGGCCGACTCGCGTATTTAACAACGCATACGATGCATTCCGCGCCTATTGGTAAGATTCCATACTATCTCATATAGCGATGGAAACCAATAGACATGCCCAGGATATTGACACAGAGATTTACGAGGCAGTGACATAATACGAATCTTGATGAAATACTCATTCTGTTTGCATTTTGGATTACGCTCGGCATTATTAGGCCGACCATCATGGCATTTTTTGTGAAACAGCCAATCCTGCGTACAGAACTATTTCGGAAACTGTTATCTGAAAGGAAGTACTGGAACCTAAATAGAACTTTTTATCACGCCAGTGGCTCAAACGATCTAAATAATACTGACAACAACATGTTACATGGCACTGGTCCCGTCATCGACCACTTGAACAAAAAGTTCAAGGAGCGTTACGTTTTAAAGCAGAATATTTGTATCGATGAGTGCCTGACGCTGTGGAAAGGCCCGCTAGGGTTCAAGCAGTACATAAAAACGAAAGCAGCTCGCTTTGGTATGGTTGTGCGAATCGGCCACTGGTTTCCTGTGGTCCTTCTTTATATATGTAGGTCGTCAAACAACCACCTCCACCCTACCTTCGAGTGTCTCCACTGTAGTCAGACTAATTGAACCACTTCTGAACTTGGGCCTGTTATAATTTTATTTATGCATATCAAAATATTATGGCAGTGTTGCCATCTTGGATACAATAAAAGGTCACTTGTGGCTAGTTACTAAAACGATCACGTTGTTTCATTATAGGTTATGTGGCCCAGACCCACAAAAAAATTATCTAACTCGCGTTATTAATAGTTAAAAGTTGTGTAAATTAATTGTAAATTATTAGTAAAGATTCGCAGTTTAGTTAGAGTTAAAACTAATTAAAGTAATAGCAGGATTCGCAAGTAGTAGTGTAATTTTTTTCACGATGGCGTCAAACTACCTCGTGAATATACCCAAGCTAAAGGGACGAGAAAATTACAACGAGTGGGCATTCGCTGCGGAGAATTTTCTGGTGCTGGAAGGCATGGTGAAATGTATTAAACCAGAGCCTAATGTACAGGTAGAAGCCGCTGATGATGCGAAGACAAAAGCCAAATTAATTTTAAGCATTGATTGCTCTCTATATGTCCATATTAAAAACGCAAATACTGCAAAGGAGCTATGGACGAAATTGAAAAGTATGTTCGATGATTCCGGATTTACAAGACGAATTAGTTTGTTGAGAAATTTGATATCCATAAGATTGGAAAATTGCAGTTCAATAACAAGTTATGTTACGCAAATTGTCGATGCAGGTCAGAAACTAAATAGTACGGGATTTAACATAAATGATGAGTGGATCGGATCGTTATTGTTAGCTGGATTAACAGACAGATTCACGCCGATGATAATGGCTATAGAACATTCAGGTATGGTCATATCTACGGACGCCATTAAATCAAAGTTGATTGATATGGAAACGGAAACGGCGATTGTGACTGAACGTAATAGTGCATTCGCTGCAAAGCAGGGCTGGCAACGTAATAAAAATAAATACGGATATGGTAAAACGTCAAACGTCAATAATAACGTCAACAAGGAAATAAAATGTTACAAATGTAAACAAGTTGGTCACTACCGTAATCAGTGTAGAAATCCAGAGAAAACTTTTACAGATATGAAAAATAATAATGGAAATCAGACTAACGCATTTAGTGCTTTGTTTTCTAATGGGAATTTCAACAAAAGTGACTGGTACATAGATTCAGGAGCAAGCGCACACTTGACTGCAAATAAGCATTGGCTTATCAACGCGTCGTATGACTGCACAAGAGAAATAATTGTTGCTAATCAAGCCAAAGTGCCAGTATTGTGTTCCGGAAATTTAAAGATTACGACTACAACTGAAAAATGCGATTTTGAGGTTATGGTGGAAGATGTTTTATGTGTTCCCACGTTGACTACAAATCTGTTGTCCGTCAGTCAATTAATCAAAAAGGGCAACAAAGTAACCTTTACAAGTAATGAATGTAATATATATAACAAGATGAACACACTCGTGGCCACCGCCTCACTTTCAAAAGGTGTTTACAAACTTAATATGCCAACTTACTTGACGGCAGCCGCTGTGGAATCTGGAGATGTATGGCACCGGAGATTGGGACATCTCAACAGCAATTCTATGAATAAAATGGAGAATGCTGTGGAAGGAATAATCTTGGACAACAAAGCAAATATCAGCAAGATGAATTGTGTTGTGTGCTGTGAGGGAAAACAAAGTCGATTGCCTTTTCCTCATGCGGGCAACAGGAGTACTGAGCTACTAAACACAGTGCACACAGATATCTGCGGCCCAATGGAAAATATATCTCTTGGAGGTTCGAGGTACTTTCTTATATTTGTAGATGACTACAGCCGTATGACACATGTATATTTTTTGAAAAATAAAAATGAAGCCCTTAAATATTTTATAGAATACAAACAGAAAGTAGAAAACTTGTTAGACAAGAGAATTAAGATACTACGTAGCGATAATGGTCGAGAGTATTGCAACAATGAGTTTGATAATTATCTAAGGAAAATGGGAATATGTCATCAGAGAACTAACCCCTATACGCCTGAACAAAATGGACTGAGTGAACGGATGAATAGAACAATAATAGAAAAGGCCAGATGTCTTTTGTTCGAGGCTGGTCTGGATAAAAAGTTCTGGGCTGAAGCAGTTAACACTGCTGTTTATTTACAGAATCGTATAGTGAAAGCTGGGTTAAATGACCGTACCCCATATGAAATGTGGACAAACAAAAAACCAAATCTTACTCATATCAGAATATTTGGCAGTACAGTCATGATGCACATCCCTAAAGAAAAGAGGTATAAATGGGACAAGAAGTCAGAAAAATGTATTCTTGTGGGTTATCCAGATGATATCAAAGGATATAGAGTATACAACCCCAGGACTCGGTCTATATCAAATAGTAGAGATGTTATCATCATAGAAAACATAGAACCTGAGAGCACTACAAGTTTATGAAAAAGTTAGGTATTTTCAATATGTAAATAGTTTTCATGTAAGTTAGTTAGCTACCTTGGATTGTTAGTTTATTTTGATAAGGGGTAGTGTTATAATTTTATTTATGCATATCAAAATATTATGGCAGTGTTGCCATCTTGGATACAATAAAAGGTCACTTGTGGCTAGTTACTAAAACGATCACGTTGTTTCATTATAGGGCCATACACTCTTTATGAAAAATTGGTTGAAGTGCCCGTCGCTGGCGCGGTACCTCAAACGGTGTCGCACTGATTGTGTTAGGACACTTCGCGCCAATCGTAAACACATACCACCTGTTGGTAGAGAGTATTTTGGTAAAACGATCCACTGATTCCACTGAACATTCCCTGGCCTTTCGTTTATCGGTAGTAGAGGGAATCATGAATCGTCATCTTCGTAATGTTCTAAAGTCTAATGTCAATGTCAATCAAGGGCCGCGGACTTTTTCACATTTTCCTCCGGAACGCTTGACTGAGCGCCACTTTATAAGCCGGATACTAATAACCGAAGAAATGCATATGCGCGTGAAACACCGCACAAATCTAGGTCGGAGCAGATGCGTTTGGTGTACGTATAACGGTCGCGCACATAAAACCGCATATCAGTGTCCGGATTGTGAAGTGCCGCTCTGTCTTTAAATATGTTCGAACAGTTTCACACTAAACCTTTATAATCTCGTACTTTTTTTATCTTCTTTGCGTCTACCGCTTCTTCTTCATGTTTTAGTTTATTGTCATATTCTTTGTCTATTTGTTACATTATATGCATTTGCAAGGAGGGATTTGTTCATTGTATCTGTGTATTGTATTGTTGTCTGTATTGTACTGTGTAATCATAATATTAATATATACATAAACACGTAAATGAAATACGCATGCTATTGTTATAGTATTGCTGTTTAGTCTGCTGTTTTATTTTAGATTAACCAGACTCATAACTATGTAAATAAAATACTCATGATATTGTTATAGTATTGCTGTTTATTCTGCTGTTTTATTTTAGATTAACCAGACTCATAACTATGTAAATAAAATACGCATGATATTGTTATAGTATTGCTGTTTAGTCTGCTGTTTTATTTTAGATTAACCAGACTCATAACTATGTAAATAAAATACGCATGATATTGTTATAGTATTGCTGTTTATTCTGCTGTTTTATTTTAGATTAACCAGACTCATAATTATGTAAATAAAATACCCATGATATTGTTATAGTATTGCTGTTTATTCTGCTGTTTTACTTTAGCATAACTATGTAAATAAAATACGCATGATGGATGTTATGGTATTTGTTGTTTTATTTCAGATTACATATTTATTACAAAACCAGATTCATATATATTCATATATATATATATATATATATATATATATATATAAAGTACGCGTGGTATTAATATGGTATTGGTGTTCTGTTGTGTTATTTCTAGTTTAGTCGAAAGATATTTTGAGATCGAGAGACCTCAGGAAGTCAGGACAGCTATAATATTTTACTATTAAAGATTTTCAAAGATTTTTTAATAATTAATTATTTGTAAGTTGTTGGTGTTGTTTCTATATAATCAAATCACATAAAATACATCGCGCTAGCAATTTTGTGAATGTGCGCTTCGACAGTATTGACGGTGGTGGGAATTTCATCGATATCGATAAAAATATTTTATTGACACATGCATCACTATTATAATGGTATTTCATATAATTATATTTACAATACCAAATTACTTTGATTTTTGTATTTTTGTAGGAAACTATGAAGAAAATGTGTATAAAAGTGGAAAATACAATGTTTTTATACAACTTTATGTGTTTTATTTCAATAATATCATCTTTCCTATGTGGCTACCGTGAGAAATATTTGATTGCAACGAAAGAGATATTTACACTATTTTCTGTTGAATTATGATATTGTAATTGTATGGCTTAGTAACCTTAATATACCTTTATCAAAGTTAGGTAATAATAATTTCAAAACAAATTAGGATTACTGATATTTTGAGAGTACAAATTTCTATTCTCGCGCGCATTTTTTTCCATATTCATATGCGCGCGTGTTAAGTTTGGTTGTATTTTTCTAAGTAATTTTATATGGAAACAACAAAAAGAGACAGTGTAACTAGATTATATATATTTCCTGCATTGAAATTGGCACAAAATATTTATTCAAAGAGTTCTGTAATATTCTGTAGAAATTATTTTCTTCCGCAATACTATTATTTTTCTGTTGTAAGCTATTTTAACAGGGGATATTTTAATTTAGGTGACTAAAGTAGGTGTTATTATGACATAATTAAAGAAATACATTATTATAGAATATATTATTTTAATTTCAAGTAAATCTGTTCAGTGATTGTCTCAAAATTTGCAAATATATAAACATGGGTATAATTTTCTTCGAGCCGCCATTGAGCCGTGCGAGCGAGAGGTAGTAAGTGTTTTCGTCGCCGTGCGAGCCGAAGGGTTAATTATACCTAATTATTTTTAAAATATTATTTCCTTTTTTTTTTTCACCCTTTTTTTTTTTGGTAAATTTCTTTCCGAGGAAAAGGCAAAGGTCTATGTAACCATACAGCCAATTATTCCCCTTTCTGAGATAGGCAAAAGAATAAGTATTATTTCCGGTCAAACAAAGCCCGCTAAAACGTCATTCGCGTCAACAATTTTTTTTTAATGGAAGGCAAAGACAGCCAAACAGCCTATGTTTTTTCGAGCGTTAAATTCGCTCTGAAATAATAGTGAAATAAAAAGTCACACTTTTAGCGAGGTTAGCAACCTGCTTTTCCAAATTTACATCGCCATCGTCATGAAAAATACAACATTACAGCATTATGTGCAGGAAAGTAGCCTACGATCGCTATATTGTCAAGTAATGAGGAAAATACTGCGTAGTTGGATGAAGAAATAAGTTGTGACAAACATACAGACACAAGAGTGCAGATCCTATAATAGGTTTCCGTTTTTACATCGGAGACGTACTGAACCTCAAAAATGTTAATATTTCAGGAAAACCCAGTGACAATGTTGGATCCATCTCCAATGTTAAGACCGGAGCCTATATACGTGGACAAACCTATACAAGCGTTCCGTGACTACACCATCGATCACAATGATCCAATGAAAGAACGCGTGCGCAGAACATATTACACCATGCATACCAATGTTACCGTGGACCTCGTAAAAGGTACGTTCTAATTTACGTGCTTAAATATGGAATTCGGTTTTTAAAGTAAAAGCTAAGGTATATTTCTTTCTTCACGGGTTACATTACAGCCCCGAAACCGTGTTACCCAGACCATGATATCTCCCTCGTTTAGCCGATGGTATTTGTGAGGCTATACCTAACGAGTGGCCAGTTCTTTGAGGTATATTTAGATTGAAATGCCTCTAAGTGTGGTTTGTCGGATTATGTACAAAGTTTTTAATTAAAAAACCCATTGGTACACATAGCCGTATCCGGGATCGAACTTGTGGTCTGCCTAGTTAATACCAGACGTCTTAACCACTCGGCCACCGACAAGTTTTATATTTTTATTTTAAAGATTTAGCTATTTGAAGAAACTAATTTGTTTTTTTTCTATGCAGTAGTTTTTTTTAAATAAATATTCGAAGTTTGGCGACAGGCGATAAAGTGACATCATCATTTAGGTAAAATAGCGATTCTGCCCGATTCGTTTGTGATAAAAGTAGTAGCACTACCCTTAACTTGCCCTGTAGTAAGTACTACATATAAATTGAGAAAATATTCAAATTAGTTTCTTAAAATAGCTTTATCTTTGAAATAAAAATATCAAAACCACACCTACATACTTAGTATAGTGGTACGGAACCCTTCGTGCGCGATTCCGACTCACACTTGGCCGGTTTTTTTTATTTTTTATTAGTAGACTAGTCATTTTACGTGTGTATTATTATTGTTTTTTTACAATTAAAAAATATAAAAACTAAAGTAAGTACTAAGTATATTTTATCGTGTCCACAATAAGCAAAACTACTTATTTAAAGAGTTGAAAAAAAAGCAGTTAATCTACTCCACCATTTAAAAATATACCTAAGTAAAAAATATTATTATTCTGCAAATGTAAAGTAGTTTAATATTGTTATAAAAAAAACACTTTAGACCTAAGTTGGGAATAGTATCTTCGACACAAATATTATCTTAATTGTGCTACAAAAACAAAATAAAATTAGTTAATATATAAACGACAGTTTTGTAAATACATTTCCTTATCTCACACTTAAATAATAAGTTTCCATTAAACAAAAACAGTGTTATTTTTGTGTTTTTAGATAAGATATTTAATTTTAAAGAAATAACGTTGATAACAATTTTTTTTTATTATTTCTCCAGGCTTTTATAATTGAACACAGTTATGCCAAAAGCATCCAATCAATCAACAATTCGGTCAAAAATGAGTTAAGTAGGTATACCAAACGACATCTAATGATGTATTCTATTTATTGCAAAATATATCCAGCTAGCTACTTGGTATGAAAGTAGTGGGTCAAAAACACATCAAGGTACTATACCAACCATTTAAGGACCGTTGGTCAAGGTCATCTTGTATTATACAGATACAATTGTTGTATCTGTCAAAAATATGGCAAATCTCAGTTAATCCTGGAAAGGTGAGTTTATTTATACAACATTTCCTTACCACACAGTTGATAGTTATTATTTTAAATTGGATTTAGCCATATTTTTATTATTTATGGTAAACGACATGCAATAGGATTAACTGAGATTTGCCATATTTTTGACAGTTATAAGATGACCATATTACCTATATACCAGAGCTAATTTTCAGGAGAGATCCAAACTACAAAAACAAATTTGCAGAAAGTGACCATTTGAAAATATTAAAAAAAACATGTTCTGATATAACTTTACTTTCATCAATATGTGAAAAAATAATACTATATTTATTTAATCAGATCAGTATTTTCTGCAGATTTTTGTATACATTGCTTTATTAAAACTCAATTTTCTCGACAACATGTCCATGTGGATTGAATATTTTGGGCATAACTGTGTTCAAATATCTCCAAAAAATTAAGGGTTTCATTACAGTCTTTCTTTATTCATTTAAGGCGTGACCAACGATCTAGACATAATGAACGAATTTAGTGTGTAGCAGTTAATCGTTAGGTATATCGTTTCCAACTTGACAGAAACTACTCCTAAGTGCACAAAAGTACCCCCTTGTCTCAATTCTCGAAAACATTCGGTGGGTTTATCATATAGGGGCTATTTTAATTTAGGGGAAGTTCGTAAGAAATAATCATGTTCTCCGTTCTTGAATTTTGGTTTTTGGTTTGATTTTCAGGTTAATTGTATTATTATTATTTACTTATTAAAATGGGGAGTGCTACATTCAACCTTCGGGTCTCCCTTGGTCAAACTCTCCTATTCTATTGCAACGAGCCCCCTCATGCTAAAATTTAAATAAGGGGTGGTTAACGGTGGTTTTTTATGCGTCTAGAGTAGAGGTTTACAAACATTTTTACGCAGTACTTTTTCCTTGCTGACGTGGACCCAGCAAGTAGAAGTCGACCACTGGGGGTCCATATAGACCACTTTGGGAAATGATAGTCTCGAGGGAGGGAGGAAATGCGATATTGGCAAGGTGCGCCCTCAGAAACAGGGAGATCAAACATTGTGGACTATTTTCTAATTATAAAACTGACGGTTACATTCTTATTGACATTTTCTTTTTAGAAAAGCGTGAGAAATGGCTGAAATTCAACCATTTTCGCTCCACCGTGAGAGATGCTCTAGTACGACTGAACGACTTGGTAGACGAGTCAGACCCGGACACCGCCCTACCTAACATAGTACATGCCTTCCAAACTGCTGAGAGAGCGCGCGCTGATCATCCTGATGATGACTGGTTCCATCTTACTGCCTTGATACATGACTTGGGAAAGGTAACTTTACCAGGGATATCCTTATTATTTCATACTCCTAGCAGGGAATCTTAAGTGACCCGGAGACGATCAAGGAATTTGACTCAAACCTTAAGGTGCTTATTGTGATTCAAACGTTGCGTTGATACGATGATTGAACCCTCTTCTGTGACATTTGCTGTTTAAATTCCTTTTAAATCAAACGAGAATAATAAAATTACCAAGATGGCTTGATGACACGTCCATCATTCATGATTAAAATTATTGAGTTAAGATGCCAGATTATTTCCGGGTTGCTTTAAAATTCTATCTTGGCTCACGTCTTATAAGTTATTTTAGACAGGCAGAGACCAAAGATATCCACTTGCCACGATCCTGGCATACCTCTTTCACCTCATTCAAATTCAAATCTATACATCTCTTCATGCTTTTCGATTTCGGGTGCCTTTTATTTCCGTTATTGTTAATTTATTTTGACCAGTAAACGCCTTTGATTTGATTGGATTTGATTTGAAAGTCTCTTGTTATCCACTCTTTCATTTTTGTTCAATATAATATTATATTATATCGTCCGTTTTGTCACCTATAGGTAGGTACTATAGCATCATCCTCTTATATTTTAGCGTGACTTCTTCAAAATTTCGAAAAAAATATCCATAGGCTGAATATTATATTTAGTTTAAATTTCTTATTAAATTGGACAATTCCAGAAGAAATATATTATTATACTTAATTAGAAATATTATTTTTGACGTGACAACGTCTTATAATTCGATGAAGCCGGTTGCACACACGAAAAAACATGACTCATGCGGCGTTACCTCGCTCTGAGGCGTTCCATTTAAGGCTTGAAGTGCAAGCGAGAGCGCGGAACGAGCGAATCGGCCTCCGCGTTCGGCAGCGTTCGACATCTGTCTCTCTCCTACTTGAGTGAGCGATGCGTCCGCGTGGACAGCTTTCTTTTCTTATGACGTTGTCACGTTCAACTATCATCAGTAAACCGACTTTACAGACAACCGATTTCTTTTCCAGATAATGGCTTTATATGGAGAACCACAATGGTGCGTTGTAGGTGACACCTTCCCAGTTGGGTGCGCGTGGGCATCTTCTATAGTTTACGGTGTGGAGAGTTTCAAAGATAACCCAGATACTTATAACCCCAAATACAAGTGAGTTCATATAAATATTACAGAGTTGATGTCTGTGGAAGTGCCGAAAAGTGTCATTGTTTTCCCGGACACAATATGCAAGTAAATTAATTGAATGTTTGTCCCAATGTTTGTCTAGAATAGACTCCGTTGATGAGAGGGTATCGTATCCGTACCATAATCATAATAAAGTTAATTCCGCTTAAATTAAAAAAAAAGGAAAACTTGTATTGGTGAAACTTCTTTGGCTTTTTGTAAGTAATTTAAGAATTAAATATACTAAATTATTATCTAAATTTTCACATAATACCTACATATGAATTTATTGTTTTTTTTCTTCACGGTTTGCCTTACAGCTCCCAAAACCGTGTTACGGTCCCAGGGTACCCATCGGAAGACGAAGTCTCCCTCGTTTTATCCGATGGTATTTGTGAGGCTATACCTAACAAGTAGCCAGTTCTGTTGAGATATTTAGATGGTTTGTCGTATTATATACATAAATTTTTAGTTAAAAAAACCCATGGTACATGGCCGAGATCCGGATTCGAATTTGTTTGTTAATAGGGGCGCCATTAGCGCCACAGGTATTTTTTAGACAGAACACTTTTCTCTCTGCCTAAAGTTGTTTCACTTAAAAAAAATTACGGATATCTTAAAACTTATGACATTTTTCAATACAATATTTCCAGCTCAAAATACGGCATGTACACTCCAAACTGCGGCTTAGATGACTTGTTGATATCTTGGAGCCACGACGAGTATATGTACCAGGTGTTGAAACATAATAATACTACGCTACCGGAGGAGGCGCTTTATATGATCAGGTACCGCCATGGATATTATACTTTCCTGGTAACAATGTGTGTATTTAACAAGTTAAATGATACTTCTTAAATAATATCTATTATTTTGAAAAGAAGTCGACTAAAGCTTTTTCGTTCATGTCGTTATATCCTTATCCTATAAGTGTTACGTACGAGGCGGTATTTTCAGCGCAAGCCAGTAGGCGAGCGCTATAAGAAAACTAAGTATGTAATGACCAATGCACACGCGTTTCATACGACGTTTTTCAAAACACTTGCGAGGAAAAAAACAAACTTCATGTGGTTTTAACATTTAATTATTAAAACAACAATTATGAAATGTTTTGTTTTTCCCGCGTCGCGCTAGTTAAAGCACGGGTAACTTCTCCAAACAGCCAACAAAGTCGTGGTTAAAAATAAAAACTGTATTATGCGGTTAAATTAAGAATGCTTTGTGGACACACATACAATTTGCAATCTTGTACGAATCTAACTTCATTGGGTTATATTATAACTCTTGTGCTGTAATGTAAAGTAAAAAGCACGCGTGTTTTATATTATGGGATTATGGATCTAAAAGTGAGGTAATAAGACTCATGTTACGAGCAAATGTGTTGATAAACAATGAATCGACGTGATTTTTAGCAGGAGGATCGGAGATTGACATACTTATAGGCTACTTTTTATCTCTGAAATCCTTCGGCATAATTTAATATAGATACCATTTTAAAATCTTTCACGGGCGAAACCGGGACGGAAAGGTAACCTTTAATAAAAAGTTCCCCTCCCTACTTCACGAGAATCATTAAATTATGTGTAGGTAGGTACTGTTATTTGATAAAATTAATTCAAAAAATCTGGTCCGTCGCAGCTAGACCACACGTGACCACACTAATTTAGTTTGTGATATAAGATGGTATTTTAATGATATTAAACGTCTATAAATTTATGATTTCACTCAGTGGCGTACGTGTGCAATGCGACGGACAATCTATGAGACCGTGGACTCTTAAATTAGGTGTTACAAAAAAGTGATGGTCACATTTTTATTTTATCAAAAGTGGCTGTTATCATGTTTGCACTGAAATATGACACAAAATGCATTTGTTCTGTTTTTTTTGGGCTGTTTCAGGGAAAATTCTGAAAATGTGCGTAAATCTAAGTACCTATATGATACGTTGCACATATTATAAGTATTATAACGCCCACTTACCTTTATATAGTTATTTATAATTTTCTGTGGTAGATCGTATCTTATTACCTATATATTATGCAGAGGACAACCTAGGTGTACTTTTATTGATTTATGTATTTATACACACAATCGCCGAGCATGTATGAAAGGTATGATGAATATAAAAAAACCTGCCAAGTGCGAGTCGGACTCGCGCACGATGGGTTCCGTACCATTATCTATAAAAACGGCAAAAAAAAAAAAAAAAAAAAAAAAAAAAAAAAAAAAAAAAAAAAAAAAAAACGGGTTTTTGTATGGGAGCCCCCTTAAATACTGTCTAACTATCACAGTTCATGAGATACAGCCTGGTGACAGACGGACAGACAGACGGACAGACAGACGGACGAACGGCCGGACAGCGGAGCCTTATTAATGGGTTTTCGTTTTTACCCTTTGAGTAAGAAACCCTAAAAAGCGAAAGAGATATGTCAGGATCGTAGCAAATAGCATTCGATTGTCTCTGCCTTCTATAGATAACTACAATTATGTGTTTCAGATATCACTCGTTGTATCCGTGGCATGCTGGAGGAGATTATAAATACCTTACTAATGAGAAAGATAAACAGATTATGGAATGGGTTCTTGAGTTTAAGTGAGTTGGTTTTATTGTATCTTGTATCTTCACGAACAATGTTACCGAGGGTTACCTACCCAGTAGAAGACGATGCATCCTCATGAGTGGCCAATTTTTAACTTTCTGGCTTCCGGGAAGCGGAAGATAATTTTTTTCTACATCTTCCTTATTTAAAAGCTAGGTTCTTGTAGGTGGAGTAATGACCAGTTTTCTCTATTCTGCCTGCAATGCCGTCTCCGCCCTTAAGGCTTTAACAGCGGTAAAATCCTCCGTAACACGGTTTAAGGTAACCCGTGAAGAAAGAAAAAAAAAGAAAAAAAAACCCTAAAAAAAAATAAAAAAAAAATTTAATTGAAAATAAATGATTTTTTTACTTTGACATACTTACGTACGTACTCTTTTTAGACAATTGCAAAATTTCTCCAAAACGGCACAAGCTCTTTAGTTAGATTTTACACACAAAAAAGGCCTTAAAAATATTGATATTCTCTCGTTTTTAGTCCGCATTTAACTGGTGAATTTTATTTTTTTTAAACTAAATTGAAGATTATCCGCGCGAGCGTGCCGGCTCCGTCAGCCTATAATCAATGAGTAAGGAAACCTATAATCCCGAGCGTTTTCTATACAAAATATAGAGGTCACATCGTCAAGGTTATTGACAGATGTTAAAGCCTGGTACTCACTTCTTCCTCAATCTCTTTTTTTGATTTTTTTTTCAGTAAATACGATTTGTACACAAAAAGTGACGAACTGCCGGACATAGATGCTTTATGGCCATACTACGACAAGTTGATAAACAAATATATACCGGGCGAGCTGGAGTGGTGAAGAAGGGAGATATGTACCAAAATTGGTGTCTTTGAATATTAATTAAGTAAATAAGTTACATTTATAGGTTACCTACTTATCGATAAAATTGGAAAAATAAACGTTGACCGACTCAAGAGTTGAGTATAATAAAATTGTGTACCTACTAGTATTCAAATACTACTTGTAAATAAAAAAAAACTAAATTTCAAAAAAATAATTTTATTTAGATACCCTTAAAACTAAAATAACCACACTTTCCAGGCTTTTCCATCTAAATATACCTCAACAGAACTTGCCACTCGTTAGGTATATCCTCACAAATACCATCGGCTAAACGAGGGAGACTTGGTCTTCCGCTGGGTACCCTGGAATCGTAACACGGTTTCGGGAGCTGTAAGTGAAGAACCCGTGAAGAAAAAAATACAATAACATAACTAGGCGCAAAGTGTTTTCTAAATGAAAATGAAGTGTAATTTCAGATCAAAGACGCACTTGGGTCCAATAGACCCCACGTGAGTAATTAAAGGTTATATCCCCCCCCCCTCTCTCCATCCATGTTATGCCCTGATGTCCATATGTCCTGAATGCGATTAATAAATACACAATGGAGGTCAAAGACACCATTAAGGTATCTATATGGCCAGACTTAATTAACCTACATCATAAAACAACGTTTGCTTTTATTAAATATGCATAATGATAATTTTATATCATATAATCTATGTTTAGTAATAATATGACTACCTGTGACTCTGGATGTAAATATTATAATTTATATAAAAAATTTACAAAATGATTGTGAGCTCCTGGTGTTACACTAGGTGAGAACCTGTATTGCAACAAACCAGTTGTACACTTGTACACATTATGCATATAATAACTTACCAACTAGGTACATACATAATATACATAAACAAACACAATCACACCTTAATGAGAAAAAAAGAAAACATTTAAAACATCTTTTGCAACAGAAACAACAGCCACGGTTTGTAAACGTACCCTCAATCTCCGAAACCACAAACTTCTAGTCAATGCCACTATAGTGCAGTCATTTTGAAATGGCACGTTTTATTTATATTAAATAAACAAAGTCGGCTAGTTTGTTTGTGAGAGTTACTGTTTTATATAATGTTATTTTTATTAGATGATTTTTTTATAATGGGTATTAATAAATTTTAAAATTATTTTTATACTTTGATTATTCAAGAATAAAACCTGTTTTACTTAAGTAGGTACTTAGGTATTTTACGTTTATTACTTTATTTTTGAAGCTCCATAAATTGTTCAGTCTGTATATAATCAAGACTCGGTAGCCATCTCTGGATTGTTTCCTTAAACTGTCCCACAGATTGATCCGTCAGATTCAATATTCTTTTATTTTATTATACATACAACCACAGAACTTCTCATACAACTCTCAACGAACATAAATTAGTGTAAAAAGATTGTAATAATACGAAGGTTGTTCACACCAAATTCGTTCAGCCGAGACGGCCTGACAAGAGTACCAGACATAAACTTTCTCATCATATAATATACTAGCATTCTGCCCCCGGCTTCGCCTGTGGATATTCACGAACAAAATAAAATTTAATACCCTATACCTACCCCTACTTCTACTCCTACCCCCTACCCCTACCCTCTACCACTACCACTAACTCTATATCATCAATAGTTTTCGCAGCGCACGCGATATAAGGAATTTCTTAGGTAATTTTTTTACACCTTGGGTTACATTATTGGAGTTTTAGTAAGGATCCTTAATTTTTTTTTAAATAGATAGCCTATGTCACTCAGGGTGAATGTAGCTTTCCCATGGTGAAAGAATTTTTGAAATCGGCACAGTAGTTTTTGAGTTTATTCATTACAAACATACACACACAAAACTACAAATCTTTCCTCTTTATAATATTAGTATAGATGTAAAACAAAGTCCCCGCGCGTGACCTTATCACGCAAAAACTACTGAACGGATTTTGTTGCGGTTTTCACTATTAGATAGGTCAATTCACGAGGAAGGTTTACGAGTATTAAACATGGACCTGTCATGTTTAAGAGCTGAGCATAACAGTATAAGTGAATCAAGTCGGGAAAAAAGTTAGTCTCAGCTAGTTATACTTAAAATCGGTTAGAATTGATTTTTTTTAATTTTCAACCTAGCCTGTTTTGGATAGTTTGAATTACTTACAAAAAAATAGCACTATTGTTAATTAAGCAAAAAAAAATCAATTACTAAAAAAAGGATCTTGCTGAAATTTTTTATACATTATCGGAATAACATAATCAAGAATTTTCATAATGTGCTCATTTTTTAGAGAATTTCATAACGTTCAACTTTCATAATGCATATTACACTAAAACTTTAAGGGTATCATTTAAGCTATCGCCAATTTAATTAGTTTTGTGTTTCTTAAATAATAGGGTTTGCCCGCAAAATAGTAGATTTGTCATCAAAATGTAGTCACAATATAAAATCAATTCCACAATAAATCACCTAAAATCATGGAGATATAGGGTCTAGTACCAAATAAATGTTTTTGTATGTATTATAATAGGTTTGTCCTAATAAGTATTTAAGCAAACTAATTTAAAGAGATCACCAATAAATCATATATTATGTCACTAGAAAATTTCATAAAGTTCAAAAAAAAAATTTAGGTTGTAGTCATCGTCGTATCAACCAAAAGAGTCTACTACTTAACTGGACATATGCCTCCCCCAAGGATCTTAATTTCCACAGGTAGTATAAATATATTTAATAAAATTTCTAGCAGAATAGTAAATAAAAATAATCTATATTTATTGTTAAAAATAATAATCAAAATAAAATAAAATAATAAGCGCTGGTTTGACGCCCCCTTTTTCTTTTCTGGCCGATAAGCACATTTTTTGCTTCTGGTGGGGGGTTGGCCAGCTTCAAGCGTATATAATCCGATAATATGTTTGCACATATATTTGTTGTAGATCCACTCTCCATTTGCTGAACCATTGGACTTTGTAGTCATCAAAATCAGTCCATGCATTTTCAAAGTTTTGTATTTTGTCTGCCTTACCAGCTGGTACTCGTCACTATACGTCAGTATTACTTCTTTATGCAAATTCGCCCATTGGCGCCTAGGATTGGCGCCCATTTAAAAGCACGCCAATTTGTCTCCGCCTCTTTGAACATATTTTCATTAAAATTATAAATTGATGTATTAAATTGGTAACGAATACTATTATTTTAATAACTGAATGAAATAAAATGTAACTACTGTATTGGTGACAAAAATCACAAATAAAAACGAGTCGCAGTCAGGTCGAAATCGGTAATCGATTTATTTGGTGATAGATCTACCAGTCTGAGCACAAAGCTATTATTTAAGAGGCCTTACCGTTACGCCGCACTCGAAATTTAGTTAAGTACCGCACGTGTGTGCGTTATTGAAAATTAGTCGCTCCTTCAAATTTTGATCATTTTCGCGATTTTTTATGTTGACTTTGATATCAAAATAAAAAGCGGGGATGGCTTGAAAATAAAAAATACTCAACATTGCAAATTCACTCTTTAAATTATTTTTTATTTATATTTGTTTTCTATATTAAATAAAATTCAGATTCTTGTTATGGAATAATTCGAGAATAATGTGTTATTTTTATATTACTAATTTTTTATAGCTCACAAAAAATACATTTTTATATCTATAAATTTTTCCAAAAATTACGATTTCTCAAACATTTTTTTCTCGTTTTTTTTATGAAAGTTGAAAAATCTAATCTATCAATATTTAAGTTGACCATATTACTGTTTTTTAATGTTCAAAATCTTCAGTGAGCTTTACAAGATCGATCGTCAAACGTCACTCGAACGTAAGTTTTTGGAATACGAGTCCGGAAAAATGATAATTTACCAACACTATAGAAATAATTTCAAAATTTCCTTCTATCAGTCTTGAAGACCAAGACCCGTATTTTCAAAAAGATACATAATTGTATCCACAATCTTATTTGTATTCTCACAAACAGACATCAAACATGTCCGAAATGTAGCGTGTGCCGGTAAGGAGCCTTAAGTAATAAAACTATTATTATAAGAACGAAGTTTATATTTATGTAATGTACTACAATTTTATTGGTAATACATCTCTTATTTTACACATATATTAACATTAATTTGATAATTCATACATGGGAACACTTTTTGTTTATCTGAAAACGAAAATATTTCGTGGCGATAGATCTATTTATTAGGTGATACAACTTGATGACAAATATAAATTTTGGTGACAAGAAATAAGCTCAGCGTACGCAGCGAAATAGGTATTTAGAAAATCATATTCTGTCTCAAGCGCGCTCTTCCCACGGGCATCAGTGCGACAGAGAACACTGCAGCTCGTGAGTGTTCGTAGGTATGTTCTTCGTTGAAAATTGCGTTTTGGGGGAAAACGATTTACACCTACTAAACTATAACGAAACCTTATAATTTTGGTGTCAAACGTTTTAGCAGATTATAATCTACGTACGTACGTTTTGCTTTTTTTGAAATTTTGCTTTGTTTCTCAAATACAGACGGTTTATTACGAGCAAGTTTTGAACCAAAAAAACCGAGATTTGAGGGGCTTATAACTTTTGACCTATTACGAATTTTGAAAAAAGGAAAAAATACGTACGTAGTTTTTCATTATGTCAGTAACATATTACAAAATCGTTAAAATTAAATGATATTTAGGGGTAGTAAAACGTTTTCTCCGTTTGTATGGACATGGACGCGGTACACTACACTCTTAATAGGAACGGAGATAGGGAAAAATACTTTTTTTAGTAATTGTTAATTATAAAATCAAGCAGGTGTTCAAGTACACTCTAAAACGAAGCGATTTCAACAATAATATCGCCTAAGTATAACTAAAAAATACAATCAAAACTCCCTACCAGTAATTATTATTTAATCTATGCCATCGTTTAGCCTATATTAGCTCAGATTATAAAATATGTGACATGGACATTGATTTGTTACCGTATCTCTGGTCATTTACTCTAGTTTCATTATCTATAATGTGAAGGTATTTATAATTAAATTAAGATAAAATATGGCACCTAAGTATAATTAGATTTAAACAAAAAGCATTTTTTCTTTTCATAAGATTCCCCCGAAACCGTTGAAGATCAAGTCTCCCTCTTTTAGCGGATGGTATTTGTGAGGCTATACCTAACGAGTGGCCAGTTCTGTTGAGTTATATTTAGATGGAGAAGCCTTGGTTTATCGGATTACCTCCTCCCTCGGTGACTCGTTCCTGTGTCGCACTGTCAAAAAGTGAAACGAACTGCCGGCGTCGGTTTTTCCTGCTTCTTACAACCTGGGGTCCTTCAAACGAAGCATGAAAAAGCATCTCTACGGGAGCTACTGGCGGACTGTAGTATGCTCTGCCAGTCGCGCGCATTTATGGACCAGTGCCACATAAGTTTTCAATTATTAAAAATACGGTACATGCCCGTGATTGAACTGTGGTTGGCCTACTTACCAGACGTCTCAACCACTCGGCCACCGACGCTCCTACGGTCTACTCTAACTGATACTAAACTGTCAAATAATCCCCATAAGATAATTTCACATAACTAGTCGTACAAGCTCTAATACGTCTTTAGTGCAGATTAATTTGGTTCGTTTTGCGTATTTAGTGATAACCCGACACCCCTGACATGTGTTTATATAAATATTGTTTTTAATAATTCATTGAGAAAATCGTCATTAACATTTGTTGTCTTGTACTTAACAGACGTACAAAATGAGACCAAAACCGGTAAGTAATATTTAATTACTATTTATTAAATCACCTACGTAAGTAATTATTTTTAAATATACAAGTTAATAAATAAATATAAATGGAAAACGTGAACGATTTTTGAGAAAGATAATACCTGTAATATCTAATAGTGACCCCGCTTCCGGCTTCGCACGGGTACAATATGGTATGCTACGCGGACTTTTTTTGTCTAATGCAGCCTATGTGCTATTCTGATGTATAAGCCATACCATTGTAAAATTTTATTAAAATCCGTCCAGGAGTTTCTGCGTGATGGAGTAACAAATCCATTCATCCTCACAAACTTTCTCGTTTATAATAATTTGTTGGATTTTTTGCATTAAAATTATGTAAACCATCATTGTGAATGCTCCCAAAACAGTAGTAAATCGATCCTGAATGGAAAATAATTGATTTTGAAAAAAAAACGAATTTATTGAAATAATTTGGGACAATCGGGTAAAATAAACAAAAAACTGTTTCCCTGTTCTATTTTCGCGTGCGGCGTGACTCCACATAACTCACTCGAGATTAACAATGAAAGCTTTCATATAGGAATATTTTACGGAAATAGATCATTTTATCCTTCGGAAGTACGGTTTCCTAAAAGTGTATCTACGCTTCGGACGCCCTCACCATTTATTTCGCGATACCGCTTTGCTAGTCCAGCCAGACAATTAATCAATAACTGTACTACGTATTTATTAACATGACCATATTTCGCAGGATTCACCCGTGTCTATGTTAGATCCATCTCTGTTACTTCGTCCTGAGAAATTCTACGATGGGAAGCCTGTAGAAGCTTTCCGTGACTACACCGTTGACGAGAACGACCCCATAAAGATGCGCGTTAAGAAAACTTACTACGATATGCACACCAATATGACGGTTGATTTTGTTAAAGGTTGGTACCTACTAAACATTATTTTTTGACCCGTGGAACAATTGAAACGTGGACCCACTGGAATTTTGGACACGTGGACACATCAGTTGGTCCACGGAGTCAAAATAACTCTGAAGGTGGAAAGCAATGGATGAGGAGGGATGAGGAAGAGGTTAATAGTGATGAAGTAAGAAATATTATGAAAGGAATAAATGCGCAATGCAGGTGGATGGGGAGTCTACCGCTGAGTGTACTGGACTAAGTGGGAGTCAATGAAGGATGCCTGATTAGCCCAATATTGTTTGCGATCCTGATTACTGATATGGAGTACCTAAGTGGAAAATCTAGGATTTGTCATGAAGAAAAACAGAGGGCAGGAAGCAGAAGTAAAGGATTGATGTCCTAAGACGAATAGGGTCATGAAACAAGAGCGGGGTTTGGGTTAAGGGAGGTACGAGTATAAGGATAATTTGAATGATGGATTGTCTGCTTTAATAAGGAAATACATATACGATAAAGGAAATGGGGGAGGAGAAGAAAAGGGGAAATTAATATTCGAGAAAGTTTGATGGGAGTAATAGGTATAGCAAGGAAAAGGTATCTATAAAGTCGGATATCTTAGGAGTGAACCGGATAGACAGAGACAGTTGGTGTATGTAGGTACGTACAATTTAATAATGGAAACTAAATACAACGTAAGATACAAAGAATGTGTAGTATACAGGAGATCGGAATATTTGAAGAGCAGATAGGAAATGGAAGGTAGAAGCTGCTGTAAGATGCAAGAATAAGGAAGAAATAAATTAGTATTGGGAAAAGAAAAAAGGGAAGAATCTGATCGTAGCATGCAGGATGCAAAAAGGAGATTATTGAAAGGAGGAATTTAGAAAGACAGGAAGGAAGTGTTGTCAGGAATTATGAATGATATACAACAGGTAGGTATGTGAAGGAATGAGTGAGGTGAAAAATAAATAAAAGTTTAAGGCGTTTTTTATCTTGTTAAAGAATTTTCTCTATAACTAATATTTTTAAACTCAATCCATTTTTTTTAGAAAAACGGAAAAAGTGGCTAAAATTCAACAATTTCCGCTCCACCGTGAGAGAAACTCTAGTACGACTGAACGAGTTGGTAGACGAGTCTGACCCGGACACCGCTCTACCTAATATAGTACACGCCTTCCAAACTGCTGAGAGAGTGCGCGCTGATCATCCTGATGAAGACTGGTTCCACCTTACTGCCTTGATACATGACTTGGGAAAGGTAATCATAGGTTCAAAACGGCTTCAGAATATCATATCTTCGGCATTAGCACACAATAACGAGTGGTGATGAGAAGGATGACTTACTGTGGAAGAGAAGGAAAGGAACCTTGGGAATGGGCACGGAATAGTGTCTTATCGATCTCTAGGCTGTTCTGTCATTTTTATACCATTCCTATTTTCAAAGCACGAGATGTCGAATTCGGTACGGGTACCTATGTTAAGGTGGCCACACATTCGACTAATCCCCGGCGCGTTGCCGTACGGTCCACCGAAACCGACCACAGACTCGTCCAATTCTTGTAATGAACGGTCCGCCTAGATCATCCGGCGGCCGGAACGGGAAATTTTCGGTGCGATGCCCTACTTAACATTGTGGCTTACTTAAAGTAAAAATTAAGGTAGGTACATATATTTTAATATTTTTATTTTGATTTCTAGATAGGCAGTAATTTTTTCATATTTAATTTTCAAAACTTTGCTGACTGACGACAAAGTGACGTCATAATTTATCTAAAGTTGTGTTTCTGTCCGGTTGAACTACTCGTTTGTGATAAAAGAAGTACCTCGAATCTACCTTTAACGTGCCCCGTGGAGTACTATCAGTAAGACAAATGAGTTGAGAAATGGGGCAGAATAATGACTCTCTTGCCCAAATGATGACGTCATTTTGTCGTCTGACGGTAAAACTTTGAAAATTTGTTTTGAAATAAAAATATGAAAACATACCTTAGTTTTTACTTTACACACCTAATTGGTGCGCGGATTTTTATCCGTTGATGATATTTTATATTATTTTATACTACCTAGATTACCAGTGCGAAAATTTTCGCACCGTTAGTTCAACTGATCTCCAACAGATGGTGTCTTTGACTAATTAATCAAATTTTAAAAGAAACATTTAATTTAGATTTTTTATATAATCTTCAAAATGGCGTTTAGGCTCCTATAACCATAATTTAAGGTAAACTATTCCCAATTTCTTTGTAATTAAATAAAACCAATTGAAAAATTAACGACTATTTCACTTAGATATACTTATTGAATAAGTAACTATATGCTAAATTACAGTGAGTGGATTATTTACAGAGAAATTGGGAATAGTTTATCCCCATACAAATAATGGATATAGGACTCTCCTTGATATTTGATACCGACAACAAAACACTTTTGAGAAATAATATTTTAGAGATTTCAGTTACATAATATGCTTACAAAATATTTTTTGGTGAATTTCAGGTTATGGCTTTCTACAAGGAACCGCAATGGTGTGTGGTTGGTGACACCTTCGTGGTTGGATGTGAATGGGGACCTAACATAGTGTATGGAGATCACAGTTTTAAGGATAACCCGGACACTTACAACAATAAATACAAGTTAGTACATGTTGAGGGTGTACCTTAAGACCCCAGGCTTCAATGTACTCCGCCAAATTTTCATTTAATTGATGATATTTTATTTTTGTAGTATTTTTTAAATATGCGGTAGAAATAAAATCTGTAATGGCATGCATTATGTTTTCATCTTTTAGATTTTTATTTTTTTAATTAGAAGTTATTATAAGTTTGATTTGCAACTGTCGCTTTCACACACAACATTTACCTATAATATTTATGTGCCTAAGGAAAAAGCGAGATATAAATAATATTTGCAAATCAAGGGTCCACCTAAACTGACCCCAGACTCGTCCAATTCTTGTAATAAACGGTCCGCCTAGCTAGATCATACGGCGGCCGGAATGGGAAATTTTCGGTGCGATGCCGGACCAATGTGTGGTCGGTTTCGGTGGACCGTACGGGGACGCCCCGGGAATTAGACGAATGTGTGGCCACCTTAAGCTACGTCCGGTAGGTATCTACTTCCATCGATCTATCAATTCCCACTTAAATTTCCTTTATCTATATCCCTGGTCGTATTTGCCTTTTAGTAGGTTTGGGTAATTGCGTAGGTATATTGTTTTGTACTTAGTATAGGTACCGTTCAGAAGTAAAATATTTGATCAGTTTCCAGTTGATCGGAACGGAAAAAGTGGTATTTGTATTATAAGTATATTGCATTTTTCCAGCACAAAATACGGCATGTATAAGCCACATTGCGGTTTAGAGAAGTTGATGCTGTCTTGGGGACACGATGAATATCTATACCAGTTCTTACTTCATAATAAGAGCAAGTTGCCGAAAGAAGGTCTTTACATGATCAGGTACGGTTTACATAAAAGTCTAACTTAAGGACTCTTGGAGCTCAGTCATCTTGTATCTGTCAAAAATATGGCAAATCTAAGTTAATCCTGGAAACGTGAATTTTTTGTTATACAACATTTCCTCACCACAAAATGATTGTTATTATTTGAAATTGGATTGAGCCATATTTTTATTATTTAGGGTTCTAAAGAGCCGTAGTTTTCGATATTTTCCCCCTTTCGTCAATTTTTTGCTCTTTGATCAGTTTAACTGACCGTGCGCAGTAATAAGTTACCTTATTTTCGTTAGGTTATTTACCTTAACTTTCGTTGATTTATGTTTGTATTTTAGCATAATCATCATTTAAGGCAGGGATCAACGTCAATAAAAAATACTATTTGCACTTTATGTAGGACGACATAAGGTTGAATATTGCTTGGCATATTTTACGTGGTCATGCAGCTACACATGAAATTTTACTTATTTTGTAGCTTTTTCTTAAAATTTGTTAAAGAAAAACAATTAAACAGTGAAAGTAATCGGTTAAAGTTTTAATAGATTATTCAAGCTATTTGATTACTAAAAAAAAGTATATAGTTGTCGCCCAAAATATTGTGAATTTACGCTCAAAAGTTTTTTTATAGAGGTATTTTGCATAATTTTTTTTCAATAGACGAAAACACTTATGAAAAATCTATGCGGTTAAAGTTTTATGTAGTATTATTTGCTATCCACTATATTTTTTTGAGATTGAGATTGATTCCTGACACTTCAAAGTAAGCGTTCAAAAATGCCACTTTCGTGTTTGCACCCTGCCTTAACGTAAAAGCTAACCCGGCAGACGTCGTCCTGCCCACTACGAGTAAGCGTAGCTTGCCCAAACGTTGGCTTACCTGCGTCCTGCACTACCACTACAAAAATACTAAAAAACGCAATAAAAATAATGGGGGGTGGGGGTAGGAGGGTGAAAAATAGTTTACGACCTATTCTCAGACCTACCAAATATACACAAAAAAATCATACAAATCGGCCAAGCCGTTTCGGAGGAGTTTGGTTGCAAACACCGTAAACACGAGAATTTTATATATAGATAATATTAAGACATCGCTAGTCCAATGTAGGTACTTGGAAAAATAAATAAGTTCGGTTTTAAAATTAATAACCTATAAATATTTTAATTCAGATATCACTCCTTCTACCCATGGCATGCGGGCGGGGACTATGAACACCTCACATGTCCTGCAGATGAAGAAATTAAGAAACATGTTTTGGAATTTAAGTGAGTAACTTAGTTAATGCATCGAGTACTAACCGGGTTCAATACTCACATGAGCCAAAAAAGTTAAGAATTTGACATGTATCTAAGTACTCCGCACTTATTTTGATTACCTACTATAAAGCATATCACGGCCCGTTTTTTAAAAGGCCAGGCCGCCAAGAAACTATAGCGATTCGCGTCCTATGAGGCCTGCGATGGCCTGTCGATTTAAAAAAAAATATTTTTCACGGGTTACCTTACAGCTCCCGGGAACCGTTGCCGGCCCTAGGGTACTCAGTGGAAGACAAAGTCTGCTTCATTTAGCCGATGATTTTTTGAGGCTATACCTAATGAGTGAAGGCCTGTTTGAAACCTTTAAGTTTAGCTAGACACATGCCGTGACAGGGCTCGGGTAGACGTTAACGCGCCGTGAGACCCTACTTTCAGTACAAATATAAAATCAATACAAATAAAAAGTACCTATATTATTTAAAATGGGTTCGATTGGCAAATTCCCTCCGTCGTTTGCATTAAAAAAATCATGGTTAGTAGATATTTGTTTCGTAGGTTGTGTAGTGGAGGCTGTATATGTGTGTACCAACGCCTCCATTACATAGACTAGGTAAATATAATGTAGGTGGTCTGTGGCAGCATTCGTGGCACATAAGAGAGAACTGTACAGCTAGCAAGTAATTAATATTAATAAATCTGTATTCCATAAAAGCTGTTATTATTTAAATACATAACAATACATGGCGCAGTCGGTAGGATTAGTTTTATATACCTACATAATAGGCATGATGTCTAAAATTTAGATTATCAGAAAATATTGTTTGTCAATTAAACAAAAAATGATGAAGATTAGCCCGCTAAAGTTCCGCGTGACGTCACGCCTTAGTACAATTTTTTAGCAAGGCGTGACGTCACCAGCCCCCACTCCCAAACTTTGACGCGTTTTATCTCTCTCATTTTTTGTTTGATTGACAAAAGAAAAAATACGTGTCCATTATTTTTTGATAATCTAAATGACGGACTAAATATAATACTATTTTGTTTACCCTGTCATCTACCCAAAGTCCCCCGCCGCGTCTGTCTGTCTGTGAGCTTTTCATGCAAAAATTACTGTACGGATTTCGTTGCGGTTTTCACTATTAGATAGATTGATTCACCTGGAAGGTTTACAAGTATTAAACATAGACCTACCTTGTTTAGGAGCTGATTAGAACAATAAGTGAATCAAGTCGGGAAAAAAGGTTAGCCCCTACGAGTGTTCATGGCGTATACTGTCTAATCCGTTAGAGAAATAACAAAATGATGTAAGAACGAATTGTGTAGAATAAAATAATTTACAAACAATCCTGTGCTAGCATATAATAGATAAGTAGTTATATGCGTATTTGTGTAGGTATTGAATTTGAACCCATATTGTATCCGTGCGAAGCCGGGGACGGGGCCGCTTGTTTTCCTCCAATGTACTTTATATAATGTTTTCTAATCTGTTTATTTCTGCACTACCTAAGGAAGGTAATTTAAATTAAATTCTTCTTTATTTTCAGTAAATACGACCTCTACACGAAAAGTTCTGAGATTCCTGACATAGAAGCGTTGTGGCCGTATTATCAAACTTTAATAGACAAATATATACCTGGGGTCCTGGAGTGGTGATGCTATGTAGGTTTCTTTAAATTTAGTGTAGATACTTAGGTACACACACACACACACACACACATCAAGTCTGGGATATATTTTTAGAAAGTTAGGTATTTTTGATGAAAATTTAAACCAATGAGTTGTTTTATATTTAAAAACTTATGTAGTTACATAAACCGACAAACCACAGAGGCTATTCCATCTTAATATATACCTCAACAGAATTGCAAGCCACCCGTTACGTATAGCCTCACAAATACCATCGGCTCTAAGAGGCAGACTTGGTCTTCAGCTGGGTACCCTGGGACTTTTCTTTTTCGTAAAATCGTAGGTGATCACTAACTTTTTTGATGTGTAAAGGGAATTATGAATAACTTAGCATGTATGAAAATATTTATGAATTTTTTTGGTGACGAATTGTTCCTTAGATACCTTGGAGTAAAATTTGTTGTAAAATAAAACGGAAATACAATTATTATAGAAATTCAGGAACTTTATTAAGCTATAAGTATTTACATTATTATAAACTACAACATGCTCCACAAAATAGTCAAATAACTTACAATATTAAATACATTGTTTCTACAAATTAATATATAATATATATATGTGGCATATATTCATTGTTTTTGGCATGCACTATTTATCTGTTGTAATTTTTTTAAGAATTTTCAATTAATAAACATTATTAGATCACTATTTTACAATACGTTTTTCTCTTCAGATACACAAGTGTATCTTAGTTATATTAGAAAATGTAAAAAAAGTCGCGCAATTATTTTTGAGATTTGACGCGAAATTTTCGCCAAAGCCCAAAAATAATTAAGCGTATTTTTTTCAATGCAACTTCATGCACTCTTCTATAAAAACCAATAAGATTATTAAATCCGAAACGGCACAACGGATCTGCGTGAAATTTGATGAAGGAAGACAGCATTTAAAAATACAGTGAGCCAATTCTAGCATTCTTTGTCTAAAACAAGAACACTAATTGCAGAAATGAAATTCTGAATAATTTCAATATAGATTATTTCTAATTTAAGAAAAATATAAGCTTCACCAACTTGTGAATATATAGTTATATTAATTATCGACATATATCTTAAAGGCACACCGATACATATAACAAACATATTGTAGACCGAGATCAACTTATCTCCTCACATTATCTATCAAAAAGAGATAATTATTATTATTCATATGTGGCGAATCTATGTATGAAAGCAAACAGGACATCACGACAATAACCCTTTCCTAATTCTGCAAATATTTTAGTTTAAAAAATAGCGTCGAGACTAAATTGTAAACGGGAAGTACTGAAGGCGGAAGTTCTTACCACTATTTTATGGTACAGCAGAGGATGACACTTATATTTTATATTTTTTAGTAATAATATGTTTATCTCTCTCTATCACATTAAAACATATTATAACTATACTGTTGTTCAACAAGTATATAAATAGATACAGGTTACAAAAAATATTTCACACTCCTCTATATTAATAAGGCCTACAGAAGTCTTTTCAACGCGTTTTGTTCAATCACTTTTAAGTAAAAAGATAGTTTAATAGCTTATTTTACAATATATTAGTTAACTCAGCCACTTTTGACAAGCGAAAAAGGGTTTTTTTGCTTTATAGGCCGTTATAGGCTAACAGAAGTTTATCTATAAATTGTGAAATGCAATATACTAAACCGATCTCAGAATTCCCAGCGTATTTAAAATCTACCACATTTTGGAAGTATTTTTTGACCATATAGTTTTATGCACTATGAAGACTATTTATCTCATTTCTCAGTCCATATCTACTTAAAAGCATATCAAAAATATTAGATACATTTACATTAGATCAAGCCAATTCCTCATTACACACCCATTATAGGAACAAAATATTTTTGATGTGAAATATTTTGGGGGCAAGACCGACTCGTATGCCGTGACGAAAAACGGCATCACCCCCCTTCTCCCCCGTGACGGCAACATTTTTTTATGTCTGTGCTGTATCAAAGTCTTAGAGTAGAATAAGTAAGGTAAGATTAAAATCACATGTTTGAAATGTTATTTCATTTTAACCTAACGTAAGTATTGAATATTATATAAATAGTGATGTTCCGGAGAAGATTGATAAAGAAAAATCTAATCTTATCTAATCTATGTCCTCAATAGATAAAATAGTGTTAACATTAGACAAAAAAGACATTAGATTAAAACAAATTGATTCAGACATTCAATATAAAAAATAACATATTAAAAAATGCGTTTTTCTGTAGTTGTCTTATTTTCTAAACAAACTTTTGTAATTATTTGAACAGTTTAAAAAATATGATTAATAGTTCTGTAAATGTAAAATAGGTTAAAAATGTTAATTAATATGTAAAATTGTTAATATAAGGTGTTGTAAGAATTTAAAATGGCAATTTTTTTTTTATTAAAAAAGGCATGCAAAGATTGTTTACTAAATAAGACAAGTCTAGAAAAACGGACCTTAGTAAAATACAGATACCCGAACATTCTTTTGATGCCTATAAAATATTTGCCTATGTACTAAATAGATTTTACTGTATTTTAGTTAGTTACCCTAAAACTGTTTAAACTTGTTCTAGTTACATGCGAACATGTTCTCTGGCCAAGCCGTAATGCAAAAAGGCCGTAATGGTCCGTAGCAAATAGATCTACTTGAGTATTTGCAGAAAAAAAGATTATATATAAAAATATTAGACATAATATTCAATATAGACAAATGTAAAAAATGTCAAAGCTACTTGAAGTAGGAATGTATATATACAATATTTTATAAAAATGCACTACCGTGTATAAATATTGATAAAAATGCTAATTAATATATTATTAACAAAATAAGACGCCATTTTTCATTCAAAATGGCGACAACAAAATGGCTGCCATACAAAATGCGACCATGGTTTACGTTTCGAAGTGTTTGTAAATGCTGGTGACGTAAGCCATCACGTGTTGCCAGTCCGGTCGCTCTTGGTGTATCATTTCGTGCATGTTCTGTAATCGAAAACATATTTATAGAGCAACTTTAATGGAAGAGTCAGCTTACTTTTTATTTAGATCCGGGACTATTTGGTTTCCTAGGTAGCCAGTATAAAACAACGATTTCTATACGACTGACGACTTGACTGATTTAGATACGGTTTTTCACTATTATGATCTGCATTCGTCAAGAAGATTCGAAACATTAAAAACTATATACTTCGCACCGTTAGTGGTGTTGTTGCCATAGTTCAACTGATCTCCACTAGATCGCGTCTTTTACAAAATAAATAATTAGTCTAATTTTAAAAGAAACATTTAATTTTGATTTTTTTTTCGTCATTTGAGGGAAAAAAATATTTTGAAAATGGCGTATCAAACATTAACTTTGATACAGTATAAGGGAGATATTTGATAACACCTTTGAGAAATAATACATAAAGATTGGAGTGCACGATGAGGCTTAGAGGTTGATATATGAAAAACGCATTAGGGACCAACACAATGCAACGAATTCGGTGATGCGCGCGACTTAATTTGTTCACATGTCTTTAGAAAGATGTGAGCTAGATGCATCGCGAAAAGAATCGATAAGTTATCCAAAGATAAGATAAGATAGGGCAAGATTCACGTACCAGAAACATAAGAAGGAACGATTTCCCAACAAACTTGTCTAGCGAAACTGCATTAAATGGACTTTGGTAGATACGTGATTGTTTTAAATCTACTATAAATGGTGTGAAATTATCTATAGGACCTCACATGGAGAAATTTAAATATATTTTGAGAATTCTGACCTGAAAGCCAAACTCCAAACCAAAATCCACATAAAATTACAAATTTTCAGACAGAGCTTTTAGATTAATTTTGCCCACGAGAGCTAATCAATATTTAAAAAAAGCCCCTCGCCGCGTCTGTCCGTCTGTACGACTAGATATTTGGGCTTGTAGTCCATCAGAACTTTGCCTTTTATAAGTATAGCATGAGAAATTCATATGACATTAAACTTACCAAAGTAGTTGGTATGCCAACAGCTTCAGCGGCCGCAAAAGCTTTCATGAAGTTAGCTCGCTTGTCGTGAGGCGCTAACGTTGCATACGGAACCCTAGCCTCGCCGAGATACGAATGTAGTAAGGCGCACAGAGCCAGCCCGTCATTCCATGATGAACTGAAAACCACAATAAAATATATTATATACATGCATATACGTTTTTGTTAAAATGTGTTTTGTTTCTTTCTATTATTAGTAAAGACAGGTTTGTTAGAAAGTGACAAAACATATTTTAACAAAAACCTTGCTAATAAACGTTTATGAATAAAGGCCTTAGTTTATTGACATTGCTATAAAATATTTAGTACACGCTATTGCATTCTCAATACCAAACTATGTTGCTTCATATAAGACAATAAGCCAGATTTACCCAGACGAGTTTCTTTTAGACTAAATTGTTCTGTTATCTGTTCATATTTGTTTGTTCTCTCTATCTATCATCACACCTTTTATCCCAGGGGTAGGCAGAGACAATCGAATGCCATTTGCTACGATCCTATTTATATTATAGCCATATTTTATATTTCTAGTTTTAAATAAAGAGTTTGAATGCATTAAACAAATACCTGAAGTTAGTGATATCGATGTTACAATATCCGTTAGTTTTCTGCTGGCACCACTTCAGTAGTGCATTCCTCTTTGAGCCGCCGTTCTTAACTTGAAGAGCATTCAAAGGGTCCTTTCTTTCACCTGCTCAAAAATATACACATTAATTAATTTAAGGATGAACGTCTCGGTCGTAACTCCCAATCATAGAGTACTAAGCCTATGGAGGGGCTCCCCCTTTAGTCAATTTTATGCCCTTTGACCAGTTAAACTGACCAGGTGCGCAGTAATAAGTTACCTTAGATTTCGTTGGTATCGTTTTGTGTCGCGAGACAGAGCTTTAGGAAAATAGTTAATTGTGATGTTTTAAATGGGAAAGGCGATCTAGGACGTCAAACTTGCGGGAACATAGTGTTTCCAATCATTAATTATAATTATTATGTTTGTATTTTAACATAATCATCATATAACGTAAAATCCGTTGCGACAATAAAAGTGGTGATTTACACGCTACACGTCTCCTTTGGTATATACTCCAAGCTCCCAATAGATGGCACTAGCTTCGCATTCATTGGTTTATATTTTTTTAACGAAATCCATACTAAATATAATCAAACTCAGACTATCTGACCAACATATTATGTTATTTTAACTATTAGCGGCCCATGTTCCGGCTTCGCACGGGTAGAATATGAATTTACAACTATTATAACTACTTATCTATTAGAGATAGATGTATGCTGCCGCGGATTGTTTTGTAGATTATTATATTCTACACCATTCTTTCCTACGTCATTTTGTTATATCTCTGACGGATTAGACTGTAATGATACTCACATATATCCCCATAGCTGTTCCGCCTCACGAACGACTCGATGGCCTTCTGTTGCAGTGTTGCCAGCGCCTGTCGCTGTTCATCCGGCAGGTTGGTACTCCCGTCCGCTGTCGCCCGCACACAATGTTACCAACATTACACACACAATCAAGCAACACCGTAACTCTAAGTAAATAGGGGGCTACTCCGTGATCATTATTGAACTAATGTATTAGTGATTTGATGTCAAATCTATTTAAAATATTTTAAAGGACCTTTTTGTACGCCATTTTATTTCTGTTAAAAATATTGCAATACATATAATAAAATCTCTACAATGGCTGAACCAATTAAGATGTGGATTACGATGTATTAGCTTGGGCTACCATTTAGTGTTTGCTTCATTTAAATAGATTAACAAACAAAAATATATCCATAATAAACTTTAAAAAATTAAAATACAAGTTTATAACAATATATGTTTGATGCATTGTTGATATATGTATATTGTATCAAAAAATAACCAACATTGCATCAAAAAGATAATTTTAAAACATACTTGTAGTGGAGCGCGCTTAGTTATAATTTCAACGATTTTTGACAGAAATAAACTGGAGCTATACTCTGTAAAATATAGCTTGATCCCTGTAAAAGCTGTCAAATGGGAAAGCCGTCAAAGTCAACGCGTTTTGTTTTAATTTACTCGTTTACTGACATCAGCACTATGTTAATTATTATAAATGTCATTGCAAAAAAAATTGTGATTTTTGGTATTGCACAATAAGTTATTTATTCGAAGCTCGTATAAGGCATATCATTGACATTGTTGACAGCTGTCACAGATATAAAGCTATATTTTTAATACTATAAGACATGTGTCACGTATGGTGTCTTAACTTTGTTGATAAGATCAGCGTTTAAAGATTTTTTTCTATTTTAAAATTCCAACAAGCAATTCTTAATAAAGAAAAGTGTGGATTTTGTTTAAAAGCAATCATGAAGAATTTTATAATATCATTATACATTCATGATTTTCAGTTTTTACATCGACCGGAAATGTAAAATAGCTTAGATGCCTTCAACCATTAAAAAGCAAGCCATAAAGGAGTTTTTTTTAATTCTATTGCATCTAAACATTAGGAACATTTTCGAACATGGCTGGACATTTGAAGACAAGAGTAAAAAAAGTAAGCTCTAGAACAAGAAAAATATAAGTAAGTATACTTTGAAGGAAAATAAATAAAATAATAATGCATTTTTTTTAATTTAAAGATAGGTTAGCCACAAAACATAACATATAAAGGTTAATAAGAAAAAGAAGGGCGATTCTCTAGCTGGCTCTGTCATGCAGACATGCTGTAATATAAGAAAGTTACTAAATACTAATTATAAAAAATATCTATACGAAAATTATAACAGAGTAACAAAAAAAGAATAGGTAACATATTTTAATGCGGAAGCCGTTATCGTTCGCATATAATTATTTTATTAAGGCGCCTATATATTAATTTCTCTGGGCCAAACTATTCCCAATTTCTCTGTAAATAATCCACCTGTGTCACTGTAATTTACTTGTTACTTATTCAATATATCTAAGTGAAATAGCTGTTATATTTATTCAATGGGTTTTATTGAATAGGAATAATGCGCGATTAAACTTTGCCCCGAAAACAGGGGCAAAATAATCCTTTATTTTACCACCCATATTTCCTATTCAATAAAACCAATTAAAAATAACGGCTATTTCACTTAGATATATTGAATAAGTAACTATATCCTAAATTACAGTGACACAGGTGGGGGGACTACAACGTCTGCCGGGTCTGCTAGTAATTATATAAAAAAACTTAGCCCTACCAGTGGTAATTTACTGGCAGAGCTGACATTACATGTTCTTACCGGGCGGTATAGGTGAATGTCGATTATTTCGTGTCGAAGGCGGTTTGGTCGTGTAGGTAGCTGAACTAGACACGCCGTTAGTAGGGGCGGCAGGGTCTGTGATGCCGTTTTTAACGTTGCTAGACTCAGTCGGAGTTGAGCTTATTGGTGTGGAGACCTGAAAATTCGACAAAAACATGTTATGGCAGTTATTTAGAATCATCAAGCTGTTCTTTATAAGGACTTGGCAGAAACGGCTCCCGGAACTGTGTTATCGGTCCAGGGTACCCAGCGAGACGAATTGAAGTCTTCTTCTTTTAGCCAATGGTATCTGTGAGGTTATATACCTAACGAATGGCCAGTTCAGTGGGGTTAGCATATTTAAGAAATCGTTCGAACGGTCGAAAACGACGAGTTCACACAATGGCCAGCCAAGGAATGCCCGACCCAGCAATTTTCCCGGACGTTCTCAGGTCGAACAATCGATGGCGCGGTTCCTAAATATGCTAACCCTACTGTTACAGTATAAATGAGGTTTTAAAAGGATGTATGTGACGTTGCACAACAAAAACTTTACGAAATCTCTTCCTAAAGCCCAATGTGTATTCAAACAGACGGATATCTTGAAAAATCATGTAAAAAGCGTACCCTACTTAGATAGTGGTAGATTTTAATTTTAAACTCATAGACAGGCAGGTAAATAAAAAAAATGAGAAGGTGTGGCATTTGGCCACTCCTTAAGTAGTTATAGCCCCACAATTTCACAAATACCATTAGCTAAATGTGGAAGTCTTACCTTATAGGAATAATTACCTGTGACCAATCAGAAGGTGTGGCAGTAGGTGAGTGTTTAGCAGCCTTAGCAGCGTTCTCTATAGATTCTATTAGAGACTTGACGGACAACCGCGAGTCTTGTCGACTCACTCCTGGGGAAAAATATTATACATTACATTTTAAACATTTCGGACATTTTTGATGTCTGTTTGTGAGAATACGAATAAGATTGTGGATACAATTATGTGTCATTTTGAAAATACGGGTCTTGGTCTTCTAGACTGATAGAAGAAAATTTTGAAATTATTTCTATAGTGTTGGTAAATTACCATTTTCCGGACTCGTTTTCAAAAAACTTACGTTCGAGTGACGTTTGACGATCGATCTTGTAAAGCTCACTGAAGATTTTGAATATTAAAAAACAGTATTGACACCGTAATATGGTCAATTTAAATATTGTTAGATTAGATTTTTCAACTTTCATAAAAAAAAACGAGAAAAAAATGTTTGAGAAATCGTAATTTTTGGAAAAATTCATAGATATAAAAATGTATTTTTTGTGAGCTATATACAAAAAAAATAGTAATATAAAAATAACACATTATTCTTGAATTATTCCATAACAATAATCTAAATTTTATTTAATATAGAAAACATTACAAATAAAAAAATTAAAACATTTAAAGAGTGAAAAATTTGCAATGTTGAGTATTTTTCATTTTCAAACCATCCCCGCTTTTTATTTTGATATCAAAGTCAACATAAAAAAATCGCGAAAATGATCAAAATTTGAAGGCGCGACTAATTTTCAATAACGCACACACGCGCGATACTTAACTAAATTTCGAGTGCGGCGTATCGGTAAGGCCTCTTAAGGTATTAGGGGATAGGCAGAGATGATAGGATCATACATAATTCACTCACGGCATAGGGAAAATATTATGGAAAAACAAAGGGGGGGGGGAGGAGGGTGCTAGTTACCTATATCAATATGGTATAACACGGCCAAATAGAATAGTTCGTAAGTTCTGAATAACTTGCTTTAAACTGTCTACTAAGTTATTTAGCCGTATTTCTATTATTAGGAACATATAAACTTATTTGGAACTCATTGACATGTTTTTTTTACGACCAAATTTTTCAGAAAAAAAATTATACCCATACAGTCTAGACATGTGACGTTTATTTTTAGGTATCATTGAGCATAGAAGGAGCCTATTTTATATATTTTTATGTTGGAAAAACTCACGAAATTATGTGTGTGTATATGTTATTTACCTTTGTTTCTTCTATGAGAAGCAGCAGTAGCCATAATATCTTGCAGTGAAGCACTACTCAACAATGGGGGCGGAGGAGGGGTTTCTTCACTCCGCGGGGGAATAGCTGAAAATTGTTTAGAAAATATTGTAGATTTTTTCTAAGGGAAGGTAGAATATTAGAATTTCGAGGAAAAAAAATACTCATTTGAAAGTTGGTCAAAGATCCATTTTTGTCACATACCTACTGGATTTAACTTTTGCTTGGTTCTGAAATAATGATTATGCTTATCAAACTTCCAATTTAGATACATTTAGAAAAATACCAGAAGAGTCAATATTAAAACAAATAAAGGAATAATCCAACCATCACCTGCCTAATAATGTAAAAGTAAAAACACAGGAAGCAAAACAATGCGTTAGCTTTAACACACATTATTGGTAGACCATCACCAAACTCAAAATCACAAACGCAATACAAGTTATTTACTTGGAAAAACAACATAGATGGCGACTTCCGACAGGTCAAATCACAGAAGCTGCTCTTATTTCTATACACTTACGCATAGAACTAGCTGGCAGCGGGTCTTTTAAGGAACGTATTGGGTGCGATAAGCGTTTGTGTTCTAAATTCTTCCAATGATACTTCTTTGGTTCTCTAGGCAAGGAGCCAGTATCAGGTTCTATAATAGGTGCTTTTTGTGGAGGCAATGATAGCTTACGTTCCGGTGTATCTTCCTTTTTAATAGTTGTGAATTTCTTTTTAGCTTCATTGCCACTTGGTGACCTGGATAAGGCTATTATGCTTTTAGTTACGACTTCTGGGACCTTCGTCTTAATTGTATGTACTTCTGGTTTTATTTCCGATTCCTTAACCTCGACTTTCATTGTCTTTTCGCCGCGTTTTGGCTTTTTTGGTCTTCTAGGCACTTTTAAAATCTCTTCACGAGCAACATTTTCCAAATCTATATTATCACGGTGAACTATCACTGGGCTTATATTTGATAATTTCTCGTCGTCTGCTATATTTTTGTTTTGTTTAGTGATTGGACTCTGAGGGATGGCTATTTCTTCATAGAAATTTTCTTGATCATTGGTATTTTTTGGTGTCTTGTGTCGAACAATATTTGGGGGAGGCAGATGAGGTTTAGTTGACTGAACAGTGTTTATAACAAACGGCACATTTTCGACAGGTTGATAATATTGATTGTCTATAAGAAAGTCAGGACTCTTTTGTAGCTTTCCTACTTCGTTTTGAGATGTTTTAGATGATCTGTCATGATGTAACTCAGATACATTTTCAAGTGATTTAGGTTTCTTGGGTAATGGCGGCGGTGGGTTTTTGTGATTATTGAGTACTACACCGTGGCGCTTTTTGTTGTTATCTTGTATTCTATTAATTATATTTGCAACAAGACTATTACTTTTTATGTCTTGTCGAGTTGCGTTGCTAGAAGTAGCAACCTGATTCATGTCATTGTAAAAGACTGTTCCCTTATTGCAATCAGAATTCTCAAGAGTGGTTACTTTGAAAAGGAATGGTTTATTTAAAACTTCTGGGCTCGCTAATACTAACAAACCTATAGGCTTTTGGTCAACATACCTATTTTCACCTATTCTTAAAGACACTGTAGATTTTGGTAAATCATGAATATTTTTCTCGTGGAGTAAATTAACATTGTCATTTATTATTATTCTCGGTCTTTCTTTCTTACTTACTCCAGGCTTCTCGGTGTAATTATTGACTTTTAAATAGTAATCTATGTTTTGGCCTTCTCGTAACGTGCCCAATTCTGGTGTAACTGTAAGCGTATCAACAGAAGTGGAAGGTTCTTTACAGTATAATTCTTTAATTACCGGGGTGTCAATAGATTTACGTGCTGCCTCATCTTCTGGCATGTCTTTAGAGATTGACATAGAATTATTTGAATTTTCATCATCATATTTTAATTCAGGAGAAGGTATATCAGAACTGGGAGGTTTATTTTTCATGTCAATAATGTTATTTTTATTATCACCATCAATCGATAAATCTAGCTTTTTATTTTTAGGACTTTCAATAATTTGCGGTTTGGTCGGCTTGATTACTGGAGGAGGAGACTTTTTAGTTTTATTTACACCAATCATTCTGTCTAACGCTGCTTTAAATGTACTTCTCATATCATCATTGTATTTTTTTAAAGGTTTTTCTTCTATAAGCTTTATATTCTCCGAAGGTTGTGAATTATGTATGTCCGCTGAATGATTAGGTGCCGGTTCGTTATTTTTTAAATCATCTGGGTAAGGATAAGGTAAAATATTTTCGGCTTTTACTACCGGTATAAGCAATTTCATATTTGCCTTGTCTTTGGGATTATTGTCGAGCATTGCTGTTGTATCTAATAAAAAATGTTTTGTATCATTTGAATCTTGTGTGTCCTTAACAGAATTCGACATATTTATAATATTGTCAGTTATTGGGACAAGATTATCAGCCTCAGGATTGTTTATTTTATTGGTGCTATTGTTGTCAGTGTCACTAAACACAACTATATTTTCACGTTTCGGATGTGTAGCGTTATTATAAGCTGAAGTATGCATTGTATTTTTAAATTCTTCAGATTTTAAATTTTCGACACTGAGGGACTTAGGTTTTCCTTTAATAATATTTGACACATTCATGTTAAGAATAGATGGAGCTATTTTGTTAAGACTATTTGAAGAGGAACTTTTGTGTATTGTATTGTCTTGTTCGTTACATTTTTGTTTATTACAGTCAGAACTGTCATCGCTATTTGAAAGCTCTTCCTCTGTAAGACGATCAAATGCATTCTGCTTACAAAGATTTCTATTAAAATCAAACGCGTCCTGTCTTTTGAAATCTTTTGGTACATTAATTTCAAATGGTGGGAAAACGACTTCTGCAAGTATTTTCGTTAGCCCGTCACCTGAGTTATCTGAAATTGATGATCTTGGACTTCTATCATCATTAGTTTCATCTGTGGTGACATTTTGTATATCGAATTTATACTCTTTAGAGTTTTCGTTTGGTTTCAAATAATTTACTTGAGCGTTATTATGGTAAAACGCTTGTTGCACTAAATCAGGCTCTATATCTACTGGAGCTGTGACACTGTGTACTCTAGATAGATAGCGTGTGCGAATTTTATTGAAGATATCTTTAGAAGAACTTTCACCTGGAGAATCGAACACATCTTCGTTACCAGAAATACTCGCTTGGTCATCGCTGTACATATTAATTTTATCCATAGAGTTCGATTTTTCTAGAGTTTCACCTGTTGTGGCATGAAATAAAATATTAACAATAATAACATTTACGATATTTAGTGAGCTTAGCATATTTTAATGTTATTTTGTCAGTTAGTGAATAAAATTAGAAATTCACAAAATGCAGGTAACAAATGAATTGATGTAGATTTAATCGATTTAATATAAAGAAGCCTATCCTTTTTGTAACGTATTTCTTTTAAATATCTTTATTTTTAAAAACACTTAACAATTTTTTTCTATTTTGTACAACTATAACATTCTATATACATTACGACCATGCTTCTAAAATATAAATCCATGCTTCAAGTACCTAAGCAATATTTCTTTCTACAGCAGAAAAAATAAAAAACGGCTACATATTTTCATATCATGCAAATCATGTTTTTACTACTCTGGAGGCTTACTCTTGACTTGAATTTCACACCAATAGTAATTCTAATTCACAATACGCAATTCAATACTAAAACCAGACAGAAAAAATACTCATAGGTCTTTATAAAAGATTTCTACAGCTACTACTACTCTAATATATATATTTTAATTAATTTGCCATTGCAACGAAATTAAATTGAAGATTTTGTAATTATGAAATTGAAATGTATGTCAAGAATAAGCCTAGGTGCCTTTAAAGCTTAATATATTTAAGAAGTACCTTTAATGGCGTGTATTTGGTCTTCTAGATTTCGTATCTTCTCCCTAGCTCTCTTATTGTCTGCCACAAGTCTCTCTAATTCCCGCTGAGCTTCAGTCTTAAAGTCGTTAGCCACACGTACCGTCATCAGCAAATCTGATTGGAACTGCTTCCATTCCGTTTCCTGAAATAAAAAAATGTTACTATACGAAGCAGACAGGCCTTTATTAAATATTTATATTGAAAATGCGAGTCATGGAAGTTATTCGTTGCCATAGAGAAATAAATATGTGTGTTCCAAAGCACGAGGACGCACTAGTATCTAATACTAATATTATAAAGAGGTAAAAGTTTAACAGGGGATAATCTCTCAAACTACTGAACTGATTCTAAAAATTCTTTCACGAATAGAAAACTACGATATCCCTGACTAATATTTATAAGCTATATTTTATTTTGTACGAAAACATCCACCGGCGAAGCTAGTATTCACAAAATATACTCCCGTTCTTATTCTACTCTGAATACCTAACAACTTAAGATAAAGCCAATAAATAAATCTCGATTATAAAATAACTTACATCTCTCTCCTTATCTCTAACAACTTGGGCATGTTTTGCTCGAGCGTCCTGCAGTTGACGTTCTAGTTCTGACGCGCGAGCGAGCGCCTCTGAAGCGCGTGTCATTAGCGATAACTTCTCATCGGATGACATTTGGACCTGAAAAATATTATTACATATTATAACATAACTTCGATATGAATCTTGTGTCCGTTCAAAAGTGGATTAAACTCCCAATTTCAGTGTTATTTGTTTGGTTGTAAGGCTTGTGGAAAAAACACATTGCAAACAAATTTTGTCCTTCAAAATTGCACTTATTTTGTCTTTAGCTTACTAATATCTTCTATCTTTCTAGTTTGTTTGTGTGAACGCGCTAAGCTCTGGAACTAAGCGTCGGATTTGAAAAATTATTTTAGCATTTGATATCCCAATTCTTGAGCATGTGAAGTCCGAATGCCGATTAAAGCACATATTCTTATATAATATGGAAGTACGAAAAATAGGTAGGTGTATTTAATTTTTGTAAGCTCACGTTTTCCTGCATCATCATTATTTCAGTTTGTAGCACCGGTTTATCTTGCTTCAGACGAAGCATGAAGGGAGAGAAATTACACGGTCAGTCATAATATCAATTAGAAGTTATAAATCATTGGTTTAACATAACGTTGTTCCACTCCTACCCATTCCACAAAAGTTATCGTAGAGTGCCACTGTGGGTTCACCGCAATCATCAAACAAATTTTTGCGATACAAGAAAAATTTAAAAGAAAAAAATTGCCCCAAGAAATTATTACTGAAGAGTGCTATACCCAACACTTCTTATAAAAATAAATCAACATATAAGGTACTATATGCACCTGTAGTTGTAAATCGCTCACGTTTTCCTGCATGGATTTTATTTCTGTTTGTAGCGTGGCCTTGTCTTGCTTCAGTTGTTCTATCTGGAACTCGAGGTTGGATATCGTCGATTTTGCATTGTTACGGGATACCTGCAAGAGATTTAGAAAAAAAAATTAAAAGGTTAGAGCTACCACTGAAAAGTTTAATGTACAAGTTGAGCTGAAAAGTATCACGTGTATAGACTGCGTATCATTACATATATTAAAACAAAGACCCCGTCAGGCCAAAACGACTGAACGGATTTTATTGCAATTTTCACGATTAGATAGGTTCACTCATCGGGAAGGTTTACGAGTATAAAACATAGGCCTATCATCTTTAGGAGCTGATCATTTACAGTATTAGTTAATCAAGTCGGGGAAAAGTTAGCTCCAGCGCGTATGCTGTCTAATCAGACTCAGAGACATAACAAAATGATGTATGAAAGAATTGTGTAGAATAAAATGATCTACAATTTGTTTTGATAATTTGAAAAAAAATAAAATAACCATAGCATCATCATGCAGCTTCCTAGCATCAGAGTGCGCTCGGTCTAGTTGTCTTTGCGCGTGAGCAAGTCTGTCACCTAGCGCGTGAGCCCGTGCGGTCGCCTCTGACGCTTCCCGACGCGCCGCCGCCGCCGCCGCTTCAGCCTCCGCTGCGCCTTCCGCTTCACCAGCACGCTCTGCTAACTGCATAAAGACAGAATAAATGAAACGTTTATTTAGGTTGATTAATAAGAACAGGAGTGAACATCTATGTATCTATCTATCGTCACGCCTTTTATCCCAAAAGGGGTAGGCAGAGACAATCGAATGTCATTTGTTACGATCCTGGCATGCCTCTTTCGCTTCTTTTATATTCATCATACATTTCATACATGCTTGGTGATTGTGTGTACTTTTAATATTTCCATCGGTCAATACATTTTTTATATGTTCAATAAAAGCGTGAACAAATTCATCCAAATCAATGCATCAAAATTTTAAATATCAAACGTATCAGCACTTACTATATATTCAATATTATTTGTAACTTTGTTAGGTACTAGCTTTTGCCCGCGGTTTCACCCGCGTGGAAATAGAATATCGCGTAACGCCTGAGATAGAAAATGGCAATGGTTGGTGAATGTTGCTATATTTAGTAGGCGCTTTATTACGGCATACAAAATTAGTCTCCACAAAAAGCCTCAACGAAACGGCATAATATATAGCCTATATCCACCCTGTGGGGTGAGCATATATTTGACGTGACATCTTACGTGTCTACCGAAAGGCCAAAAACGTTTATGTCGCTGCAGAACCAGCCAAAGAATGCCCGGTCCGAGAATGTCCGGCCCAACAATGTGCTGGAAAATTTGCTGGGCCGGGCAAAGACAAGTACAGAGAATTTGCTCGCACATTTTGGGTTGGACGGTCCGGCCCGTGCATTCCGTGGCAGGTTCTTGTATGGACATAAACGTTTTTGGCCTTTTGGACCCCCCGGATATCGTTCGTTCCCTGAGTATATTTTATTTTTTCGAAAATATCGACGGGTGAAGCCGGGGACGGAAACCTAGTACCTAATATTTTAGTAGTTCTACCATAGATGTAGTATGCAAGGTACATTCTAAATATTTTTGAAATATTTTTTTAAATCGGAAACTACTCTTTCGGAGATTACCTCCTACATCGAAACTTACAAAGAAACTTATAAATTTTACATCTTTATAATATTAGTATATACATCGACATGCGCAACCTGGACTCGAGCGACGACTGATGTATATACCTGGAAGAAGATGGGGGAGGCCTTTGCTCAGCAATGGGATGACTTATAGATAAAGTAATTTATTTTATTGCACTTGATTTGGTTTGATACTGTTTGACATTAATTTAATATTTTATTTAAATAATTTGATTCTACGTAATATGACTTAGTTTGATTTGTTTAACTGGACATTTTGATTTGACTTAATTCTATTTGATTGAATTTAATGTGATTTTATTTTGTTTGGTTTAATTTGATTGTCTGATGTTGTGAATAAATGGAATTTACGTTTTGATTTTGTAATAGAGTTTGATGTAAAGTGTAATTTGATTAAGTATATCTAAGTATGATTGTGAAGATCTACCAATGTAAAATTATCTATAAGAGGCTTAATAAATAAATATACTCTGTTCGCCGAGAGTTGATAAAATTATGAAACGTCTTAATTATCGCAATCTGTGAGACGGGCGTCGCTTATCGCCACGCGCACTTAGTTTTGTGGTACCAGGCACGCAGCTGTTGTCAAGCGCAAGGTCGCTGGCTGGGCGGGCGAGGCGATCTATCGGTAGAAATAATAAGCGGGCCAAGTTTAGAAACCCCTTATTTTTTATCATCTCTCGGCGAACAGAGTATAGATACTAACCACTCGACTCCAATTTCCTATTGCAATGCTTATTTAACTTTTACTATAGACTAGCAAAGAACAATTTAAGGACTCAACGATATAGTACCTTGGCCTTAGCAGCGTCCAATAAGTCTGTAAGATTCGCAATTTGATGTTGTTTCCCAGCCGCAACTTCGCGAGCACTGTTCGCCTCTTGCTCCCATTCTATGCGTTCGGCCTCAGATCTTTCAAGCGAAGCTTCTAATACTCTGAAATAAAAAAAAAACAAGAATGTGTGAAAGTCCAGGCCAGTGTGATGCAGAATCCATACTTTTTTCTAAGCACCCCAGAAAAGTGAACTGATTTTGATGCGGTTTTCACAATTAGATACTAGTATTAATGTTTAGGAGCTGAGCATTGAACAGTATAAGTGAATCAAGACGGGGGAAAAGTTAGCCCCAGCGAGTTTTCATGGCGTGTGCGGTGTGCAGCTGTCCAGAGATATAAACAAAATGACGTAGGAATTAATTGTGTAGAATAAAATAATTCACAAAAAGTCTGCGGTAGCATATATCTATCTCTAATAGATTTGTACTTAGTTATATTTATATAGGTATTGTATATCGTTGTAAAACCATATTGTAACCGTACGAAGCCGGGGGCGGGGTCGCCAGTATATTACATATAATATGTTATCGAGGTTAGACGTTAAACATTGTTTTCGACTGACTGAGGGTACCTACCTGATTCGATCGTTCAAAAGTTCAATTTCTTTGGTTTTATCTTCCGTAGCTGTCCTTATCTCAACTAGCTCTGCCTCCAGTTTCTCCTGCGTGCTCAGCAACATGCGTCTCTCTTCTTTAGTAATCTATAACATTCGATTTTAATGTTAAATTAAGAACGTCACGTATATCAATACATACGTGACCGGTGACCTATCAGCACTACCTAGTTAAAATTTTACTTAATTATATTAACTTCTTCTAAATTCAACGTAGATTGGAGCTACGTACCCATATTTTTACTCACAAACCTTAAAATTAAATCTAAACATTAAAAATAACCAAATAAACCAGGCCCGTGTGGAATAGTGGCAAGAATACTGGCTGCATTTCCCCGCTGAATCGTTAAGCGAGGAACGAGCCAGACCTTTTGTCACCAGAGGACATGATTAGGGGATATATCCCCACGGACCTAGAGTTTCTACACCAAACGGCACAAATTTGTATTTTGCTATAATTTCGCATTGATTAATATTACCTTGAGAACAGCAAACAATTGATCCGTATCCCCAGAGGCCAGCCTCTCAGGTTCTATTCCTTCTCTAAGTAATAATTCACGTAATGTGTCCACCTGGAAAATTAAAAAAAAAAATCGTTATTCTATTTTTAGGGTTCTGTAGCCTAATGTCAAACGGCTAATGTCAATGAAGAACAAACAAACTAACACACTTTCGGATTTATAGTATTAGTAAGGAAAAGATGTTTTGTTATGTTTTAACAATTTTAATTGAGATCTCTAACAGGAGTATAATGTATCAAATTCTATCAAACCGACTCGTTCTTTTTTAACTGACCTGCAATACCATGGACTGGTTGCTGTCAAATTATTATTGTAGGCCTTAGAGTATTTATAAGCTGTAGGCACTTGATTAACGCGATTTTGGCGCTGCAAGTTTTGTAGCGATGTTTGCAAAGTACGCATTTTCTCATGTTTTAAATCTCGAAATAAACTTTAAAACTCACTAAAGCCCACTAAAACCCTTCTAAAACCTCAACAAATTAAATTAATATGCGTTTTACACAGGCTAAACGCAGTGACTATACTCTTTGACACAGACTATATATTCTAGGGATTACTACGTGTTGTTTACGTCAAAATTATCGTATTCTCGGGACATTCGTTGACATAGCGGGGTGCTTTAAATTGACATATCTTACTAGCTGTCATTTGTATGGAAAAACCTAGATTCTATGTCATGTCATGGCGACCAACGCATACGTCCCGCCCACCGTGATATGATGGGGAATCCAGTTTAATACCGTCCGCGCTGTGATAGTTGTGATTAGTCAGTGATTAATAGGGCATATCACGGTCGACACTATAAAGGCTATATAATACTTGACATTGGCAAATCATCAATTAACATTGGTGTAGCCATAATAAAAGAAGAAGAAGATGGAAAAACCTGTCCAGTGGTCATTATACAATTTATGTCAATGATACCTTAGTTCTGCTATCCTCAAGTTTTTCAGTCTGCATACAGAAGGACTCCAATAAGAATTGTTTTTCGTCTGCCAATCGCTCGTTAGCGGCGTGAGCGTCCGCCAACTGAGATTGGAGATCGGCCAACTCAGCTAAAGTCGCTTGAAGTTCTTCGCTCGTACTGAAATATTAGAATTTATTATCATCACGCCCATTAGAGATAGGTGAGGATAGGTAAATCGAATGTCATATTTCCTAAGGCTGCGATTCTTCCTTCCCTTTTGAGTTCATCTGCCATCTCGTCGGTGTTAGGCAGAACTTTTTTATTTCATTAAACCTTTTTTTCTCTTCACGGGTTGCCAGGGTACCCAGCGGAAGACCAAGTCTCCCTCGTTTTAGCCGATGGTATTTGTGAGGCTATACCTAACGAGTGGCCAGTTCTGTTGAGGTATATATCCATTAAACCTATTCTTAATTTAATATTCGGTTCTCACAATATCACTTTCTGTAGTCATAGTCTTGTTAATTCAGTACAATAATTATTACTTTAAAAAACCGCTTTTGTCAGTAACGCACACTTCGAACAATAAATTAGAGCTAGGAAAAATGAGCCAATACTAATGGCGTCGTATCGCCATCTCATTCACTCCATATACAGATGACAGAGATAGCAAATATTTCTGTACCAATCCACAGTCAAGTAATCCTTAATGTCGTTAGGTTGACAGTACCTTTCGGCCCTAAGTTTGATTTCATTTCAATGTATGGCAGTCCCGACTCTTATTAAAGAACATAGTGATTGTTACTTACTCTATGGCGCAAACCAAATGAGCCTTGTCTATGGTTGGCTGTCAATAGTTATGGAATAATGAAACTTCATATGTCAAAAGTAAAATAAATGGTTGGATTTAGTACAGGTACTTAAATCAGCGGATATCCTCGGGTGCAATTTTAATATTAGATTGGGTATACCTGTAATGATGTTCCTCCATTTGTAAGATACGGTCTTGTAGGCACGCTACCGACACCTCGCTCAATGAGGACGACGAGTGTTTGTCCCATTCTGGACTCGACACATCACCGTTATCTGTGTCACCCTGTTGAATTTAAAAAAAAAGGTGATGAGTATCCAGTATATAACCGACATTTACATGCCCTGAGTCAACATCTGTACTTACCAAGCCTTTGTTCATCCATAATTTCTGGGATAATTTATTCCCAATTTCTCTGTAAATAATCCACCTGTGTCACTATAATTTAGCATATATTGTGAAATAGCTGTTATTTTTTCAATAGGTTTTATTGAATAGGAAATATGGGTGGTTAAACTTTGCCCCCATTTTCTCTTTCATAATCTATCACAGAGCTCTTAATTTTTTTATTTGAATTTGAATTTAATTTTTATTTTGTATTTTAAATAAGCTACCAAAAAACGAAAGACGTTTAATTGAAGGGTAATGGTTAAACAGCGCTTTAAAAAAAAATAAGAGCTTTGTGATAGATTATCAAAGAGAAAACATATTTATTACTATTCAATAAAACCAATTGAAAAAATAACGACTATTTCACTTAGATATATTGAATAAGTAACTATATGCTAAATTACAGTGACACAGGTGGATAATTTACAGAAAAATTAGGAATAGTAATATCCACATACAAATTATGGATACCTACTTAATAAGTCGGCATAGTGGAGAAGACACACATAGGAGTCCTATATGAATTCTTGTTTGTCACAATGGACAACATTTCATTTTTCGTAAGGTACCAAAATTCGAAAACCGTTTGGAGATTATATGCTAGAAAGCTTATTTTTATTTTTTTTTTATTTTTTATATCCTTTAATTTTCGAGTTATTTTAAAAATACTAAAATATTGAAAAATAAGGATTAATAGGTGCCCTAATCTGTGCTAACCCTCTAATTTAAAAATACTAATGTCTGTTGGCAGAGTTGTTAGTTATTGAACTCAGGTGTTGCCTTCTATTAATTTTACCCATTTTTATTCCATTTGAAGCTAAATTAATAATTATTCTTTAAATATAATTATAAAAATACTTCTTTTATATAATATTTTTTTGGAAGTTTTGCTAGTTTCGACTGGGCTATCACAGGAAATATATTTACGAGTGAAACCGCGGACAAAAGCTAGTATTATTATATACATTATAAATAATGTTGTAGGCGATTTGAGTTCCGGCTACGGCAACACCTATTTGGAACACGGTATATTATACTCTTTGCATTTCTATAACGTATACTCTGTGGCTTGACTGACACTCTCTGTCACTTTCTTTGGGTGACAGATTTCTTAATTTTAGTCCTAGCTAAGGTTTTTAGTTTATAAGTCCAAAGTATAATTAAATTTAAAATATAAAAACTCAACCAAAAATAAACTATAAAAATACGTGTAACTTTTTTTTAAATATATTTTTAATTAAAGTAATAAAAATGAGTGATTAAAAAAATGAAATGTTGTCCATTGTCACCTACATTCATGGACTCCCATTTATTATTATCTATGACAAGGAATCCATTGGCATAACCCGATGTAAGGGTCTAACTTTTTACTTTATTTGTATGCAGAAAATGTCAAATTATTCTGGTTTAGGTCCATAATTGGGTCCTTAAAAAAGCATTTTTACATGTCCTTATACATTGCAATAGTTGCGCTCACTCATAAACTAACCACACCTACCGGGCGAGCATGACAGTTAGAAAGAGAAGGGAATAATGTCCCTTAGAGATAAAGCAAGACAAAAGGGACCGGTTTCTGCGACGCTAACTGTCCTGCTTTGTCACTATGGGAAATTATACCTTTCTCTTTCTAATTGCGATTTTGTCTACGTATTCATTCTACACCGTCATGCTTGCTCGGCAGGCAATGATAGTCACTTGTTTGTCTTAAAATTACAATAAAAGAAATCAGTATATGGTGCATCGGTGGCCGAGTGGTTAAGACGTCTGGTATTAACTATAGGCAGATTACGGGTTCGATCCCGGATGCCGGCCACGTATCAATGGATTTTTTAATTAAAAACTTATGTACATAATCCGACCAACCACACAGACGCTTTTTCTAAATATACCTCAACATAACTAGCCACTCGTTAGGTATAGCCTCACAATTACCATCGGCAAAACGAGAGAGACTTGATCTTCCGCTGGGTACTCTGGAACCGTAACACGGTTTCGGGAGCTGTAAGGCAACCCGTGGCGAAAGAAAAAAAATAAAAGAGAATATTTACATTATGAGCCAAAGCAATAGACGCAGGCGCAGAAGCGTGCATCCGTCTTGGAGCAGGCGCAAGGAGCAGTTGTCTCTTCTCACTATCAGACAGCGGGGAGTGTGCGACACCGCGCAGTCTCGCTCGTAATGCTCCATTCTCCTCCGCCAACCGAGCTAATGCTGCTAGCCTCTCTGATTCTGCACACTGGAAGACGTAATATTGATTTAGCTTCCAGCTTAGATATCCTGTGCTTCTTTAACCTCCTAGGAAACGTGTGTTAAGTTAACACGCCCTAAGGGATCCAGTGAAAGATAAAAATTACCAAAACGTGTATTAATGTAATATCAAGTGCAGGATTGGAAGGACACCAAGGGTCCTTGGCAGTCGGCCATCTTACTTTTGTCAAAAATATGGCAAATCTCAATTAACCCTAGAAAAAAGAGTTTGTTTATAGAACATTTTCAACTCAACTTTAAAATAATAACTATCAGCAATTTGAGTTTTATACCGCGGGGGAGGGGCAAATTACAGTCATTATTTCTTTTTAGATCTAATTCCACGCGGGTGAAGCTTGTTTTCTATAAACTAAAGTACCTTTAGCCTTTCTAATTCTTCTCTCAGTCTATCAGCATCAGCTGCCCTCTCCAACAACTCCTCAACTCTGGACTGTAGTTGAGACCGCTCCATATTACTGGAATCCAATTCTCGTCGCAACACCTCCACTTCCCTAACCCCAGACGCAAGCGAACCCTGAAATTGTGATAATAGGGTAGTACATAAGTAAGTATGGATCTTGGAAAAATACTAAATCGCTCCAATTTCCTACGGCAACAACTTTGTTCTCGCACTCGCTTCACATTGGGTGTTATCCACGAGCTAAAATTAGCGCGCGATTTTTAGGTCTATGGTGCCATCACAAGAGGATCTGTGCGTGCCATGTTATGGATAGGTCTCGAAGGCATATGACAGCTTATTAATTTCTATTTATGTATCTGAAGTTGAATATCAATTTCAGAATCTCAATTTAATTTCTTCCAACAAAACCATATAAATGCACTTATTATGCATTCGAAATTCTCGGGTGGTGGCAAAAAATCGCCGATTCCATTAAGAACCTGTTGAACAAAGGCGGATCCAGGATTTAATTTTTGGGGCACGGGCTGTTTTAAAGTTTTCAGAGAAGTTTAGAGTCAAAGGCACAGGCAATAAATAACCCAAGTCTCAACTACAAAAAAACAATGATTTTATTATATTTAAATGGAATAAAAAACTTGATATCATTTATGTAAACTAACTAATGGAAGCATCCGCCTGGATCCGCCCATGCTGGTTGAAGCTGTCGCAGATAGTTAGATTTAAAAACAACCTTACCTCTGAAGGCATCCGATGCCTCAATTCTACCTCCTGAAACCCAGGCATGTGTTCCGTGTTCAGATTCACTGGTAAACTGACGCACTCCTGTGAACCCCTCTCATCCAGGGCTACTCCCAACTCCTCAGCACTCCCATACTCTTGGCTTCCACCAGCGTCATCATACCTCACATCTCTGAACTCCGGGTCTTCGAGCACAGCATTGTTATTCCCAAAGTCCCGTTTTTTGGGCTTGTGCAATTTTTCCTTAGAGCCGAAGATTTTTAAGGACTTATCTCTGGAGGGTGCAACTTTATGGTGTTTTGAGTCGAGGCTGGATATCGAAGGCGCTCCTTTTAAGGTATCCTGTTTCCCTTGACTGGGACCTCTACGGAATAAGGATTTGAACTTCATCATTTTTGTTTAGTCACTGTTATCAGTATCACTTATCATATCGTTAATTTTAAAGTCATTGATCGAGAAATTTCTGAAGCGAAGTTGGTTTAATGGAGTTTTATTGCGTGAATGGTGTAGATCAGTGGTTCCTAACCTTTTCAATCTTGATACCCCTATGGCCTATTAGGAAAATTTATTTTACCCCCCTTTAAAAATGTTATCAAAGAAAACAATGTGTAGGTATATGCTAATACAAAACATTTAATAATAATATTAAAATGCTCAAAAATGATTATTTTTAAATTGTTAATTATAAAATTTATTATTTATCAATTCCCAGCCTTAGTTATAACCCCCCGCACAATAGCTGTTTTACCCCCGCGGGGGTAATTACCCCCAGGTTAGGAACCCAGGGTGTAGATAATAATATACCTACCTAGTATCCGTTAATTGGTTAAACTGCATACTTTTCTTAGAAATTTATTTGTCTAGCTGTTAGCTTCGCCCGTGGGGTCCATACTAATTTTCATCCAGTACCTATATGGGTAGGTATAGCTTAGGTAAGTTTCAAGCTTATTCCGTATACAATTTTATCAAAATCGGTTCTGTGGTTTAGCCGTGAAAGCAAACAGACAGATATAGAGTTACTTTCGCATTTATAATATTAGTATGGCTATTAGAAAAGACAATCAAATACCATTTATTACGATCCTGACATACCTCTTTCGCTTCTTTTATATTCATCATACCTTTCATACATGCTCGGCGATTGTGTGTACTTTTAATATTTCCATCGATCAATACAAGTACACCTAGGTCGTCCTCTACCATCATTTCCTTTTACTTCAGCCATATAAACCTTCTTAGTGAATCTTTCATCATTCATTCATTCATTCTTTCATCGTGTACCAGCTTAAACTACTTTTTTTCATTTTAGTCACATCATCTTTGACTCCGCATTCTTCTCTAATGACATCGTTCCGGATGCGATCAATACGCTTTATATAACAAACACATTCTAAGGAATATGGCTTAATCCAATTTAAAATAATAACCATCAACAATGTGAGTTGAAAATGTTGTATAAATAAACTCATTTTTCTAGGATTAATTAATTGAGATTTGCCATATTTTTGACAGATAAAAGATGGCCGACAGCCACGGATCCTTAAGAAGATTCAGCTCTTATTGTTCATTACGTACGAGAAGCCAACAGAACCCTAAAACAATAGTATTCAGTACAAATTGTATATTTAGGTGAGGCGAACACACCTATCTTTTATCGACAAAGATAGGCCCTCCCCCACGAACAAAATACCATTAAAATATCATTAAAGAAGTATCGATCGAATACAAATCTCCCTAAACTGCATTATGACATGCACCGTACGTCCCCTATGCAAATAGTAAGGGGATATTGTGGGTTGATTTTTAGTTCTATCCTCTTTTACATAGTGTTTCGGGGGCACCGCACTTCTACAGATAACAGAACAGATATTTACATCTAACTAGGTCCATACAGCTTGCCACCTGTTCGGTTTAATATGGACAACTGGCAAAAAGTGGACACTGTTACTGGAAAAATATAACTACCTAACTAGCTTTTCGCCCTGACTTCATCCGTGGATTTTTATTTCGAAATCGTGGTGCCAGCATTTCAAATACGTTTTTTTTAAATTATTTTTTTGCAAACGGAATTCTATTTTTGAAGTGGCAGGGTAGAGAAACGTTTTCGTTACGCGTAAAGTGAAAATACAGATGGCGCCTCCCATGAACAATAAATTCATATCATTTGTTTATTAAGTAATATAATACTTACACTTTTTTTTAATAAGCAAAATTTCGATTCGGTTCTCGTGCGAAGTAAAGACCAATTTACGAAGTTGTAAATTGGTGTTTACTTTTTCCATCGAATCCACAACAAAATCCATATCATTATTCAGTATCTAATCTTTATATAGTTTGATAAATAATGCCTCAATGTCATTGCATTTATTCGTATTGAGCTATTAACCATGTTTATTTAAAGAAACATAGGTTTTCTCACAACATGCCATCTACGCACTAATATTATCAAAATATTATAAATACGAACTCTCTATCTGTCTCTTACTCTTTCACGACTAAACCACTGAGCCGATTTTCATGAAATTTTATACGGAGAGAATAAAGTTTATGAATAAACCCTAGGGAAATAATAAGCTACTTTTTTTAATCCACCCCCTAAGGGGATGAAGGTATGGGACCCACGGGCGAACAGCTTGAACCCTGTGACTCAATCCATGTTTTATTATTTCAGAACAGAAGTTACTAATTACAGAATTGGTAAGTGTATCTGCTTACATAAGTAGGTATCTACTTTTTTTTAAAACCGGCCACGCGCTTTGCGGGTTCCAGTGGAAATAATATTATTTATTTATTGTACAAAATTAAAACAAAACGTACGTGGCACAGTAATATGGTCCCAGCAACGCCGTCTTAGGCCATGCCGGGGCCCTTGGGCACACAAGAATTTGGGTCCCAGTGGTTAAAAAATTAAGTCTCTTTTCATCTCAGAAAACGTGGAGGAATCGATGGGCGAGGGAAAAAAATTAAGAAATGAATTACAGCTAAGGGAGGACTTATATGTCTCAATTTTACATCCACACTCACGAAGCCGCGAGCAAATTCTATAACAAGTTAAGTATTTGTATACAATATCAAATTATTCATGCAGAAAACTAACAATAACTCAATATATGTAATGGTTTCTTCCATTTAGAGTTCTGTTGATGCGATAATAGAGCTTAAAATGGTATCAGGCGAACATCTAGGCGTCTAGAATTCTATAAATGTATTGGAGTGAATGACCTAGGGAGCGGTTAGCCTTAGTAGGTCGTCTACCATCAATGGAATGAAACTCTCCTTGCTTGAACCAGAATGCTTTCAAAACTATGTGCAAATACTTTCGAAATCCATCCCTATGTTGCTAAACACAGGGTGCTAAATTTTTGAATGGATAAACCAATGTTACTAAATCTGAGATAAGTATTGAATAGTATGGTATATCTACCGAATAGAAGAGAAACGAGAGGTGGCATCCAAAGCATACATTTTAAAATCATATTCATAGTGGCTTACTTTACTTCTGTGAGGCCTTACTCTTGGCTTCCACCACCATCATTCGTCCACGCCATTGTGATTTCGAAAGCATTGATCACAGATTCACCAGGCTGGATATCGAAGGCATTAGGAAATAGACAGTTCTGAGAGCTATCCCCGCTCAATTCTTTGGAGCTACCATGAGTTTTTTCTCCATTCGTGACAATAGGACGAGGCTGTAGGATATTTGTGAACGAAAGAATTGATTCTTAGATTTTCCAGTCAGCCTGAAAGTATGTATGTAATTATATACCTATAGAAACGCAACGAAGTCTAGGCTGGTCGCTAGGTAAATCGTTACTTGAAGCAACTTATGAACGTCATAACCATTATCAGACAATTATGACTATAAATAAGTTGACTAATTAATAATCTTTAGACATGTGAGATTTTAAATTGTAACACGTCTTGTGATTCATAGTTTTCTCGAAGGCAAGTGAAACTTATAAAACTGGAACCTATTATATGTAATTCAAGATTAATGATTGATTGAGGGCATGAGAGAAGTGATTAATATATGTGGAGACGAAAGATGGCGAATGTCTTTGCCACTTTGCCAGGGATAAAAGCGTGATAGATAAACTCAAGATCTAGGACGATGGATTTACAAAGCAAGTTTTTTTCGTAGAGGAAAGCTGCAGATGTTTGTGATGGTAAAGTATATTTTCCTTTTTTTATTCCCGAAGTCCTGTCCTGACTTCAGACGCTAAATACATAAATTTATTTGCAAAAGAGTAGGCGTCGAGTACGAAGCCTGGGTCAAGTGATATTCATTAACATTTACATAGACGTACAGAACATGAAGAATCCTTGACGTTCAACACTTGTGCAAACAATTCATGGAATAATATTAATCGAAAAACAAAATTATCATTATTATTTCCCCTGTCTGATTGTTAAAAGTACAGTTAAAATGAATATTCTAACACCTATATCTCATAAGGGTAAGCAGATAATCTTGAAGATTGTCCCAAATAATCTTATCTATGAAACTAATACCCAAATCAAAAGATTCCAAAGTCACATCTTCAGTTCCAGAATACAAGAGTACAGGGGTACCTATTTCAGTGTAATTTGATATCCACTTGGTTTTTTTTTTATATTTTCACGGGTTGCTTTACGGTTCCCAGAACAATGCCAGCCCCAGGGTACCCAACTGTAGACAAGTCTTCCTAATTTTGTATAGTTTTGCAAATGCTTTCCTCTCCCTTACCTATACTTTTGTATGAAGTTTGGAAGATGAAAGATCACAGGTAGATACTAATCTAATAATCTAGTCTGTCCGCGGTCTGAAATAATAGTATCTATACTATACTAACAGGAAAAATAAATTAAAGAATTTACGGAAGCCATCCATTAAATTATCTGACTTATTAAAAAAACTGTAATTAAGCAAATGTTTTTCAGTCAACCTGTTTTGTTAATTTTAATGTTTGCGTGTGGTGACTGGTGACCTCCTTTTAACTGAACTCGTCCTAAATTAGAAACAATATTTCTTGACACAGGATTTTAATGGCGTTATGAAATTAGTTAAATAAGCAAATGCGAATTGAAACCTTTTAAAAGGAATAGACAATGAGTGAAAGATTGACTAAAAGGGCAACGTTCGAAACTCTCACTGCCGTATGCGATGGATGGATAAAAGAGGTGAAATTTATAATCAGGATCTTAGCAAACGGCATTCGATCGTCTCTGTTTATCCTTGGATAAAGTGTGTGATGATAGATAGATAAATTAGAGATTCACCACATCTATCACGCCTTTTATCCCAAGAGGGGTAAGCAGAGACAATCGAATGCTACGTTCCTGACATACCTCTTTCGCTTCATTATGTACCTTTCATTCATGCTCGGCGATTGTGTTCACCACATAGTTCTCTAAATTGCTGATACAGAAAATTTACTTATTAATTTTAAAGCAAGCTGGATTGCAGCACGCCTCAAGTATTTTGGGTATAGGGTATTATCATTTGGCAGTGAACTAGTGTCTAGCAGCAATTTTATTATCAACTAGACTTTCCGCCGCGGCTTCACCGTGGATATATTCGAACAATATAAAATATAGCATATAAGTCGCTCAGGGATATCGTAGCTTTCTATTAGTGAAATATTTTTTAGAATCGGTTCAGTAGTTTTTGAGTTTATTCATTACAAAACAAAAAATCAAATTTTACCTCTTTACTTATAATATTAGTATAGATTAACCAATAGGTACACCAATTTCATTACTTCACACTAATTGAATATTTTGGGGCTTGGGTTGGGGAGAACATGCATGCAGTGTGTCATATATTTTCTTATCTCATTGGGGTACAAAAGTTATATTAAGAAAGATTCATTCATGATTGCAGAGTAGTCGTCCAATTCTTCTGCATTGCAGTCATGATAAGATAATGTGTTTTGTGTTTAAATTGAAAAGACTGGCGGAATAATACGAATCATTTCAATTCAAGCAATAGTTGAAGGATAATTATGGGATTATATCCCTCAATGGGAATGTAGGCCATGTTAAAGCCTAACAATTGATAACGGAGCATTTAAAAAAGCCCAATTGTGTTGATTTAATACCCTTTGAGGATAATTTTGCTTATCAATCGTTTTGAACCTCGATTGTACCTCTAAGGTCCATGTTTTAGGCTTGTTTTATATAGTAAACAATATTTGCATGTCTTTTTAAAATAAGATAGACAAGCTTTTCTCTTTTCTGGAGGCTATTGAGTGGCCAGCTCTGTTGAGATAGGTATTTTCACAGACTTCAGAAATCGTGCGCACGGGACACTAATTTCCGATCTTATAAGTTGTCTGTGTGTAGACCATAGGTATTATATTTACTCATAGAGTACTAAGGAGGCCATAACCCTCCTCCAATCCGGTAATTTTCGGGTAATTTGGTCATAAAACTGATCATTAGGTTTATTAGGACCATGGTTGTTCAATGGTAAAAAAATATACCTATATCTATTTTAACAGTTTATTTAAGTAGGTACCTAACCTACTGACTATAATATATATAACTAGCTTTCCGCCACGTCTTCGCCCGTGGAGCCCATATAAACTTAGTTCATACAAAAATCCCATAGAAAAGAGCACGATTTTTCCGGGCAATTTTTCCAATTTTTCTTTTCCTATATAAAGCCGTTCTCAAGTGATGTACTTACCCACGAACAGCATTTAATGTTTATTTATACCTACCTATATATAGATATGACAGTCGTGATTATATGGGTGGTATGTACCTACTTAGTTGTATCGTAGTTTTTTATCCAAATGAAAGTAGATCTTGTACGGTTCATTTAATTTTCGTCAACTTTCACATTCGCTCTTCGATACTGAGAGGGCAATCACCTAAACATTACAGCCAATTTTATACGTTTTTTTACATAGTAGCGGTAAGTAGGACTTCAGGACAGATGAAAAGATCTCTGCCTACCTCATCGATATATACCTACGACTTGAATATGAATTAAAATTAAACCCAATCTTAGGTATAATATATATATATATATATATATATATATTATAGGTGCCTAATTTGTAGGTATTGCCTTGGCAAGGAGTTTATTATTATTATAATAGTGGCGTAAACTCCTTGGTAGTTTTTTTTTTAATTTTAAGCTTTTTAAAATTCTTAAAAGAACTAAGTATATAACAATTGCCTATATTATGTAAGTATGTATTTATCATTTAATTTACATAAATTTGCAGTACATACCAATACTTTTTTTTTATTTAAAAATAAAAAGATGTAAAGATAAGTACCTACCTACTTACAGAAATACAGACTTTAGGTACCTACCTACTCTGTGGTCCTATGGAAAGGAAATCAATGTATGTAAAGTAGGTACCTACCTATCTGGTATATATACCTAGGTACCTAACAACATTGTTTATGGAAAAATCCAGTCCGTATCTTAAACTCTCTGCCCTTATTTTAATTAAGATATTCCTATTTTAAGGTTAAAACACCAATATCAATTGAAAATTTAAATAATAACTAAGTAAGTATAACTATGTAAACAAGTTACAAAAATACAAGTAAACTTCTTGTAGACATTAATGGAGTCACAACAAATAGCTATTTCAAACTAAATAAACACCATCCACGAAACAAAACTCAGTTAAACAAACCAAACTACTTTACAAAAACACAAAATAACACTTCAAAACATTATTTGAACTTTTTACTAATAAACGTTTTATTTTGACAACAAAATATTTCAAGTTCGACACATCCAACCGCGCGTAAATCCCAACGGTAACTAATCGAGAAAGAAATGGCCTGATCGTGTATCTCTTTCATTATAATACCATAAAATTACAAATGCTATAACCTCGACCATAACATTAGGCTGATAGTGCTATCTTTAAATTTATCGAATAGTTCAAAGATAGCGAGTGCAACAAAGAAAGCCCTACATACAATTTGTGTATGTTAGAAAGAGATAAAGTAATTTTATTGGGGAGTGTGGAATCTCGTCATCACGTGCAATGAGTCAAACGGTTTCATGTGCATTTTGCGAAAGTATAACGAACTCAAACTTGATGTATTTAAAGTCTAAAGTACAGTGATAAATTTTGTACCTATGCAATTACCGAGGGAGTCTTGAGTGAAATAAACAGAATTTCCATAATCATTGTCTTTTTGAAAAACCTTTGAAAATTGTAGACCTAGGTATTATACCTATATTTTTTTACATCCCAACAGATACAAAGTATTAAATACTTGGTAGAACCACAACTCTGTGATAGAACTTTTGATGGGGTAATTATAATCATACTTTTTGTTTAAGTGTACCTTCTACTACTTACGTAGCCTCACCTAAATGCCAAGAAATATTTTTATGATAGACATGGCCTCTATTGGCCTCAAACAATGAAGACATGGCTGTATGGTTTTACATAGACCTTTGCCTTTTCCTCGGAAAGAAGACTACCAAAAAAAATTAGTTTTCCGAAAGAGACCATTTTATGGTTCCGTAACAAAATTAGCAAAATCGGAACGCTTATTTTAGCTACCTACCTACAATGTCACAAGATTTTAAGTCAATTCCATCCATTCAAAGTTCTATTCTTTTCTATAGGTACTTACAGAAGTACACGTAACTGGACCCAGAACTAGGGGATGGAAAAATTTTTGTATACTTACCCCATCATTTGGGGTAAATGTAGAATTAGGTAGAAATAGAACCAAGAAAAAGAATAATCCAGTTGCGTATTATGCCCCTCTCCCACCCGCTTTTCCTGGACAAAAATCCTATTATAGTGGATGTGGATTTCAAAAAAACGTAGGTAGGTAGTCTATAATATCCACAGATAATATCCTTCCCTGGAGTTCCAGCCTATTCCGTATCAAATTTCATCAAAAGCGTAACAGACACAGTTAGTTTCGCAGTAATATGGATAAGTAGTAGGTATGGAAGTATGGATTCTTATGATATTACATTACCTAATAGGATTCTACATTTATGATTCTAGAGGTAACGCTAGGTTTATCATATCATTCATATCATCACACAAAGTTGTTATGTAGTAGATAGATATGTCCTCGTGCTTCGGAGGGCACCTTAAGAGTGTAGTGTACCGCGTCCATGTCCATACAAACGGAGAAAACGTTTTACTACCCCTAAATATTATTTAATTGTAACGATTTTGTAATATGTTACTGACATAATGAAAAACTACGTACGTATTTTTTCCTTTTTTCAAAATTCGTAATAGGTCAAAAGTTATAAGCCCCTCAAATCTCGGTTTTTTTGGTTCATAACTTGCTCGTAATAAACCGTCTGTATTTAAGAAACAAAGCAAAATTTCAAAAAAAGCAAAACGTACGTACGTAGATTATAATCTGCTAAAACGTTTGACACCAAAATTATAAGATTTCGTTATAGTTTAGTAGGTGTAAATCGTTTTCCCCCAAAACGCAATTTTCCACGAAGAACATACCTACGAACACTCACGAGCTGCAGTGTTCTCTGTCGCACTGATGCCCGTGGGAAGAGCGCGCTTGAGACAGAATATGATTTTCTAAATACCTATTTCGCTGCGTACGCTGAGCTACACGATCCTCAAGAAGTGACACATCGTGCAGCAACGGGCTTGTTCTGTTCAATATGGACAACTGGCGTCATGTGGACACTGTTACGTGTCTCTGGCCACACCGCAAGGTATAAACGCCGTAAAGGTGTGTTCATAACAATTTCTTGTTACAAGTGTTTTGTCTGCCTTTTGTACGAGTGCATTATGCGGCATAGTTCTCACGGTAGGGGAATGTCTCCAGTGTACTACACATTATTGCAAATTACCTACATAAATATTAATAGCAATTTAGGCATATTATATGAAAAAGGGTTAATGTCCGTTGACATTACATTATTCCTCAGTTGAGAAAAAATACTTACTCGAAAAAATTACGTGACTGCTCCAGTAATGGATATTTCCAGTATTGAATTTTCAGCAATATTTAAATTGCACACGTTTATTAGTAATAGGGTAATAGCGAGAATAAAGAAGAATAACTTATTATTATTATGGGAATTTAATCACTGATTAGTTTAACAAATGAAAATAATCAAGTAAAACTTGTTAATTAAAATATTTCAGTATTTTAAATCTCATTAAAAATGTAACCTATAACATATAAATGTTATAAGATTCTGCAGATAAATTTCAGATGGAAAAAAAAGTAAAATAATATTTAATTGATTTCACATCCGGTCATGGCGCCGAACGCACGCATTTTCGTCATGGATGTGGAATCCGGTTTAATCCCGGCCGCGCTGTGATGATTATGATTAGTCAGTGATTAATAAGACATATCACAGTCGGCGGGACAATCTTAGCTACCGATTTATCGGCTTACTATTGCACAAGATTAAACACTAGAGACTGGCAGAATTGCGACGAAAGTCAGCACTGTTGCCATATATCAAAAGAAGAAGAATTTTTACATAATTGTAAGACCTAGCCTTATTAAACTTCAAATTTCGACAGCTGGATAAACTATGGTATTTATAAAAAGGTTGTTGTTATGAAATGTTATTGTTATTATAAAATTTTGTTTACAAATATTATTTTGTTGTCAATTACTGGTGCCACGTCACGTCCATCACTGGCGCTTACCTTTTATTTATTTGTTTTGTTCCAAAGATCTATCCAATTACACCTCACTTGATGGAGTAGCTAAAATAACTTTTTTTCGACCTCCTTTCTTTGAATGGATTTTTTTATTACCACATTTCTTATCTGGATTATTTATTTTACTATCGACATCTACGTCCTTACTCGTAGATCGACATAGATTAAATAATAATAACTACGTCTATCGATGCAAACGTGAGAGTGGCGCATACAGACAGACAAACATAACGTAAGTCCCAATCTCGTGCGCTAGGAATAGAGAGTCTAAAAAACATGGCGGATTTCAAATGACGTAGCTGTCAACATCTTGTAGTAGTTATTATAACGTGAGACAAAACGAGTAAAAACAAGTTTATCCCTCGCCATACGACATCCAACTCTATCGTTCCCAAGAATTAACTTTTATCAAATGTCTACAAACGCGAGAATCGGCCCCCAGGTACGTAGACAAAATCTCTGTTAAAAAGAGAAATATTAATTTCCCGTAGTGATATAAAGCGTATTGACCGCATCCGGAACGATGTCATTAGAGAAGAATGCGGAGTTAAAAATGATGTTGTGACTAAAATGAAGAAAAGTAAGTAAGTAAAGGTTTATAAGGCTGAATTGAACATATAAAAATATATTGATCGATGGAAATATTAAAAGTACACACAATCGCCGAGCATGTATGAAAGATATGATGAATATAAAAGAAGCGAAAGAGATATGTCAGGATTCTAACAAATGGCATTCGATTGTCTCTGCCTACCTCTCTTGGGATGATAGGCGTGATGATAGATAGATAGATAGATAGACAAAAAAGGACAAAAAGTATCGTCGCGGAAACCGGTCTATTTGTCTTGCTTTATTTCTACGGAACCCTGATAAAAAAGTCACTTACTTCAAAGGAACTCCATATTTCCGTTCATTGGCAGCATCTGTCCAAACATTATTATTGTTAACATTTTTCATCAACTTTAAATTACTTTTCGTATCACTTGATGAAAAAAATCCTCTCCGACTTCTTGGTGTACTAGGTATTAAGTTTTTTGCTGTCTCTTTTACAGCGTTTAGTACTAATTTTGGTGTTTTCAAATCATTTTGGGAGCCCTTTAACCCTCCAGGGTCTGTGAGTTTGCTTCTCGAAGGTCGTTCAGGGTTCCTTCGTTTTAAATCTACGTGACTGAAGTTTAACCCTTTTGGCCTTTCTGTAGGTCTTTGTGGAACAGGTTTAGATTTGGTTGGTTTAAAATTTTGCTCCGATTCTTGTCTTGGTACTGTGAAAAATATTTAATAGATAAATGCAAAATACGTAACATCCACATTTTATATACGTACATACCTAACAACTAGCGAATACGGGTTTACAATAATTTGAATACCTACGTAAATACGTTTATAGCTACTTATCTATTAGAGATAGATATATATGCTACCGCGGACTTTTTTGTAGATAATTTTATTCTATATAATTATTTCCTACATCATTTTGTTATATCTCTCACGTATTAGCAGCATACGCTTTGAATCTCGCTGGGGCTAGAGCAGTGAAGAATAAAAAAAAATTGTAAATATTAATATTTTTAAAATAGCCTTTCTGACATAAGATATGAGTATATCAAGAGACATTTGGCATTTGGTACGTTTTACAAAAATTGACCAAGCTGTCTCCTACCTGAAGGCCTTGTGTGTTTTGAAAATATTTTTAGGATTAACAGAAAACAGGTGGCGGAAAGGTAATGGTGTAGTATATTTATAGAACCGGCTCATGAAGACCTTTGATTTGATAGCACACACGATAGGTTTCTGAAAAAAAAATTTTCAAATCCAATTGATGACGTCATCCCTGGGACCTACACACGCTCTCTTTTTAACAGACTTCAAAAAAAGAAGGAGGAGGTTCTCAATTTTTTTTATGTATGTTCCCCGATTACTTGAAGACGGCTGGACCGATTTGGATTTTTTTTGTTTTGTTTGAAAGGGTATACCTACTTCCCAGGTGGTCCCATTGTCATCAGGTCAGAGTCTAATGATGGGATCCTGGACTCTTAAAATTTTATAAGCACACTTGAAGTGATTTGGGTACTTTTTTTACAGTGACATTTGCGTTCGGAAAGCGCACTGCTCTGCAGTGCACAATTTTTGAAGTCAGTACACATTTTTTAAAAGGCAATTATTACTTATATTGAAGACTAGGCTGTACGAGTATTTGCCTTTGCTTTGCCTTTTTAGAATGGAATTTACAGAACCAAAGAAAAAGAAAAATGTGCGTGATGTGGAATCCCTGTGATGGTTGTGATTAGTCGACGACTAAAAAGACATATCGCGGTCGGCGGGATTATCTTAAATACCGATTAATCGGCTATAAACACTATAAAGGCTATAATACTTGACATTGGCAAATCACCGATAAACATTGGTGGAGCCATAATAAAAGAAGAAGAAGAAAAGGAAAATGTCAACGCACATTGACAAAATCCATTACATTACATCCCGGTCAGCGTTCGCATTATATTTGTATGACCGCAATCATGTATTTTGATGAAGTACCTTTCCAAGCAGTTGTAGTATAAATTTTAATTAAACGTTATCATATCTTATTGGTAAAGATAAGAAGTTAAATAATGAACTTGACAAAAGTGTTTTATTTTAGATAAAACGTCTATGGAATTAACTTATAAGTACTTACTTACCGTACCTATCTACCATCACCACTTTAATCGTATGAAGAGTAGACAGTGGCAATCGAATACCTTTTGCTAAGATCCTGGCTATTCATGGCATAGATGCATAATGCGTCATCTGCCAGCATTTCCTTTTACTTCTGCCAAACAACCTACATTTTTACATTATATAGGTGATCAGATCTAATATTTTCACCCTTTAGATGTGCCAACCATGTGCCATGTGTATGTAAAAAGTATGTAAAAGGATAGTGGGAAATTGCATTCCATTGTCTCTACCTGTTGTCTATACGTACCTACCCCTCTAGGGATATAAGGCGTGATAATAGAGAGATATAGATGTTAATTCCATCCCATGTTTAGGACAAATAAATAAAGGTTTAGGTATGTATTAAACTTTACATTGTTATTCCATTGTTGTTATTCCATGGGAACCTGAGTTTATTTTTATCTGTCTATCTTGAAAGAATGAAGGATTAAAGATTGACTAAAAAGGTTTATATGGCAGAAGTGAAAGGGAATGCTGGCCTAGGTGTACTTTTATTGAACATATAAAAAAAATAGTCATTGAAGGCAATATTAAAAGTACACACAATCGGCGAGCATGACGTGTATGAAAGGTATAATGAATATAAAAAATCAAAAGAGGTATGTAAGGTTCGTAGCAAATGATATTCCATTGTCTCTGCCTGCCCCTCTTAAGATAAAAGGCGTGATTATTGATAGATAGATATATGTTATTCCATGGAAACCTGGGTTTATTTAGTAATTTAAAATGTAAAAAAAAACTTTACCTGATCTCGGTCTATTCCTCGTAATGGGTTTTGTCTCTGCGCTGCCTATTTTGGACTTTTCTGGTACTTCTAACTTTAAATTTGCGGTATGAACCGCCTTGCGTTGTGAACTGAAGGTTGCCTTGAAGAAGTTTTGTTTCAGAGATTTCTCTCTCTGGTTGTGTTGGAGATTTCTGTAAATAATAAAATGACTGTAATGTATGGAAGTGGATGAAGCAAGAGAAGTAGCGAAGATCGAGGAAAGTAACGCTTCATACACATACTCTCTCTGTCTATCTATCTAGCTACCCCTTTGGCAAAACGGGCGTGAATGTATGTACTATGTACTTAGGTAACCTATATGGTACCTAACCTACCTGTACATAAATGTTTATTGTTTATATAGGTACATGGGATATTTTGCAATTTTACACCAAGAACTGAATAAATTACAACAAAAGATCCAAATTTTTTTTTTATAAAATTAATATCAAATTATATATACATTTTAGAAAAATAACCAAACAAAATCTAATTAACGAACGATAAATTGTATTTATTTTTATAGAAGGTCTTGGAAATATCAAAAGGCAACTCTATAGCCTAAAGATAGAATTTCGCGTCGGTCTTTCCTCCAAACGTGAAAAAGCATCTCTACGGGCATAATAGTGGGCGCGACTGGCGGACTGTATTACGATCTGCCAGTCGCGCGCATTCATGGACCAGCCAAATCAGGCGGTGGCAATGTCACATGTCGTCTTCCCTATAAAAAAAAAATGTTAGTTTTTTTTATAAATTAATATTTGTGTTCTAATATTATGACCCCCCCCCTACCCCTTGTCACACAATGTCACATTTTGTTGACCCCCTTCCTCCCCCTAGACCTGTGACGTAATTTATGGATGGCCCCTGTTGAAAATGTTTAATTTTTTAAAGTTAAGTAGGTAATGGAATTTTGAGCCTATGGATGGAATAGTATGGAATATGTATCTATTTGCAAGTCTGCTGTCGGTCTACAAAGTGTAACGGTTGATCGGACTAAGATAAAATTAAATTAGTACTGCTAATAGTTTTCTCTGGTTTTGTTGGAGATACCTAATGAGTTTTTCGGGTAACCTGTCTATTCCATAAATGATGCTGAAAACATTGAAGGACTGTTCTGTTCAACTGGCAAAAAGTGAACACTGTTACTGGTGTCTTTGGCCACTGTCATAAAGGCCGTGAAGGTTAAAAAAAATATTAACCGAAAAAAGCATTTTGTGTAGACTCAAAATATTAGTATGAAAGTTTGCATGTCCATCGTTGATTTGGATAAAATTAAATTATGTAGTGGTAAAATAAAAATGGATTAAAAAAAACAAAAATAAAGTTCTAGGGGACACCCGGGTTTGAACCGGGGACCTCTCGATCTGCAGTCGAATGCTCTACCACTGAGCTATATCCCCGATGTACAAGCTAATGAAAAATTCCATACCTTTCGCCGTTGAGCAGCGCCATCTATTATTGAGTAGTGAAAAACTTTTCATGTTTATAAACTTTAAAGTTGATTATATATTCCGTTAGATGGCGCTAGTAGTACGCTTTTTAAACAAATTGCGAAACCGATTTTTGTAAAATTATGAGTGTTTTTTATGAAAAAGGCCGAACTAGGGTTGCCAAGCACGGGGGGGGGGGGGGGGGTCAAACCACCAACCAAGCCATTATTTTGAAAAAATTAAACACCAAGTACGACTTTACCTTTTATTACATCTTTTCTGCAATAGGTCAATATCCTAGCTCGCTTGACTCGACCTCATCAGCTCAGCTGAACTGATAGTAGTAGTAGTAGAACTGATTACCTACTTTTTAAAATTCTCAATTTCAAAAAGTGTCGTTGACGGATTTCAGGGGGGGGGGGGGTACGTGCTTGGGTTGCTACAATATAATAGTTATGTTTTTTAAAATATTTTAGTACGTAGGTACTTAGGTAGATAGGTACTTACTGTTCGTTTAAATTACTGGGCACCAAAGGCCCTTTCTGCTGCATAACCTTCTAAATCTGAAACAATACAAAATTGAAAATGTTAATTACGTCTTAATTATGTATTTACTTATTTAAATATATTTGTATGTATTATATATAGTATTTACCCATGGAATATAAAGCAAAATAAGCCTCTCAGGGTGTCCCTCTAAGATTTGTCAATTAGGTAATAAAGGTAAAAACATTTCGGACTTTTACCCGATAAATATTAGGATTTACCCTGTCCCAGAGAAGGCAGCGCTATCTATACTAATATTACTTATAAAGAGGTAAAATTTGATTTTTTGTATTTTTTATTGTAATGAATAAACTCAAAAACTACTGAACCGATTCTAAAAATTATTTCACTAATAGAAAACTACGATATCTCCGAGTGACTAGGCTATATTTTATATTGTTCGAATACATCCACGGGCAGAGCCGGGGGCGGAAAGACTAGTATTTAATAAATTGTATTTTATAATATTTTTCTAGATATGTAGTATAATAGCGTCAGGTGTTCAAAAATACGGAATTTTCCGCACTAGTCACGATTTACCAATTTTGAGATAATTTCTTAGAATCAAGAATAGAATATTAATTTTTCTAATATTATTATGGTCTTTTTATCAATAAATTCAACAAAAAAAAAGGAAATTCCGAATCAAAGAGTATCTAGGTACCTACTGTTTTAGTCTAAACATAAAAAATTAATATAAATATAAAAATGTCACATGAAAACACAATTATTCAAAGATCAAAGTTAAAACAATCCAAGGCGGAAACATAACTTTAACAAAAATATCTTTATTAAGGTGATGCATCACAGCGCAACGAACTCAGCTTTGCGCGCGAATTATTTTGTCTATATATCTTCAGAAATATGTGAGCGAGATAAGGATAAGATAAGGTAGACCAAGAATCACGTACCAGAAACATGAGAAAGTACTATTTCTCAACAAAACCCGTCTTGCGATAATACACGAAACGGACTTCGGATATCGTAGTATTATACAAAACTATTACAAGAAGCAAGTTATAGTTAATGTTTTCTTAAAACATATGAAATTATTTATGAAATGAACGAATGAAATTTGTACATTAATAAATATAAAAAATATTAAAAAATTGAGGACTTTCAGGGCTTTATAAAACTTATGTGTAACTGATTTTGAAAAATTCATTTCGTTTATATAATGTTTAATATATCTATCTTTAGAAAGCAATTTTAACTTCGAACCTAACAAATATAGTTATCGCGTAATTTACAGATAGCTGCAGCATGTAATTAGTATAGGACAAACGTTATAAGGGGAGCTCTTAAGGACATAATCACTGCAGTCTTTTTTTAATTACTTTTATGGCACTTTACAATAAAGTTGTTAACTTTATGTGGAAATAATAAATGACAATGTATGGTCTAAATAATAAGAATTTGCGATAGCGGTAAAACCCATGTTTAAAGATTATTCACCCGATCCTTATTTGGGCAATACATTTTTTTGCTAGTAAACTCTTCAAGATATCTAAATTAAATTTTATTTATTTTATTTGAAAGAAAGAAGAAAAAGGAAATAAAATTTATTCAGCACTTCAGTAACTTATATTATTATTTATATAAATATCAAAATTATAATGTACTGAATGAAAGGGCCATGTACAGCCATGACGCTGGTTTTCTGTGGACCCTATATATTTATTTATTACACATAATAAATACAATTTAAGATACATTATCAGATGTTTCTTAACCCTATCGGGTTTGTATGTACACCTGAATAAAATTCGTCTCATAAATTATTCTTTTTACACAAATTACAACATAATAAAAATAAGACAAATGAAACCCATGTATATTCCATACAATAGCAAATGTGTGACTACCCACGCACTTGCTGCAATATTTTTTGTATATAATAAATACAACAATGAAATTAAAATGAAATATCCCACTAGAAATTTGTTGAGAAGTTTTAGACACGTTGAAAGAATGAAGGATGAAAGATTGACTAAAAAGACTAAATTGGCTGAAGGTAAAAAAAATGCTGGCAGAGGACGACCTAGGTGTACTTTTATTGAACATATAGAAAAAATATTGATCGAAGGCAATATTAAAAGTACACACAATCGCCGAGCATGTATGAAAGGTATGATGAATATAAAAGAAGCGAAAGAGGTATGTCAGGACCGTAGCAAATGGCATTCGAATTTCTCTGCCTACCCCTCTTGGGATAAAAGGCGTGATGATAGATAGATTAGTTTTATGTAGGACCAAGTTATTCTCTAAATCGCTACCGCTTATGAATCAGTCCATAAATATTTCCTTCAGTTCGCCCACACGTTGCACAAATCTGTACATACACCCAAGTATTTATTCCATGTATTACCAATTAAGTTTTGTGGATTTTTGGTGTGACTGCTTTTTAAATATTATTTTTGGTCAAGATTATTTGTTATTTACGATGTCGGCAATTATTTCTTAATACAAACGAATTTCTTATAAGGGTTTAGATTACCTTTTAAAAAATGTATACCGACTTTAAATATTGCTTACTGAAAAGTAAGAAATAATTAAATATTTCGGCGTTGAATTTGATGTCGGTTGGTGCCAAATTAGGCTACAAAATTAAATAGATTCTAAAGGGGACATCCATTAAATACGTGAGCTCAAAATCTCCAGTAAAATCTCATCATATCTCACTTAAACTGAGGGGGGTATAATTGAAAATCTCACGTCAACTTTGTATATTTTTTTCCTTCACTTAAAATGTCCATTTTGCCCCTCAAACATCTCACCATCTACCGATTTTATAAAAACAAATGTAGTTTTTTAAAAGGAGGGGGGGTCCCACAAAATCACTGAAAAACTAATGAACCAATTTTCAACAAAACAAAAATGGGACCAATTCGAAATAATTCTCTGTTAACTGAAAATAAACCATCAAAATTTATTCACAATCTGAGTAAATGTAAAAATTGCTTATGAAAAAATTTATTTTCCCGTTTTCCATCTATCTAACTAAACTAATAAGAGTTTGTTTGGTTTTTACGGGCACAATGCCCGGTCATTTGTAAGGCTTGCATGGGGACATAGGTCCAACACGTAGAGGCCCAGAGTGTTTTGTGACTAGCACCCGTCGGGACCTATCTCTGAATGCATCAAAGACAGGTGCCTGGACTATTGCTGAGATAAAATTAATTTGGTTTGTACCGTTTGGTGTAGAAACTCTAGGTCCGTGGTGTTCAAATGCCAAAAACATATATCCCCCCTACCCCCAGCGGGCAAATGCAGCCAGTACTCTTGCCACTATTCCACGCGGACCTGGTTTATTTAGTTATTTTTAATGTTTAGATAGGATTTAAGGTTTTAATATTGTTATATGTATTTGATAAATAAATATGATAACGTAATAAAAATATTTAATATTATGTTTAAATATTTGATATGATTTTATAATTCATAACGTCGGCCTATAAATGGCAATTTTCTAGTAATTCTATCGACCTATAAATCCATCACTCGTATCTCGACTTCTCTAATTGATAGCAATTAAAGAATTAACCAACCACGTCCGCTTAACTATAGAGAACGTATTTGAACTAGTTGCAAAAAACAGTTAACCTGATTCTACATTAAATTGGATTAAAATTGGCGTATGTACTCTATAACCTTCTACATACACGTTTAGTTTAACCGGTTATTTTCAATAGGTAATTTTTTAAAAGTTATTAAAACTAGCTTTCAGCTCCAGCTTCGCCCTTATGGTCTTCAGTTCATACAAATATCCCATAGAAAAAAGCACTTTCAGTTTTTCCAGAATTTTTACAGGCAACTTATCCAATCTTTCTTTCCCTAAAAACCTGATTCGGACTGTTACGGTCATTTAAAAAATCCAGCTGTTCTCAAGTGACAGTATTTCATTTTTATTAAGTACATATATATAGCTGTGGCTGTGCCTTGTGGCCTTTGGGTCGTAACGTGATGTTATATAGCCTATAACCTATTTTTTACATTTCCCTAGGTTTCAAGCTTTCTCCGTATCAAATTTCATCAAAATTCAGGTGCTTTAGCAGACAGAGGTATTTTCCCATGTATAATAATTATGGACTTTCAAAGAAAGAAAAAGAAGAAAGTATGCACTTTCAGAAAATATAATCTTTGAAATAATTTTCACTTTACATAGGGGGGGGGGGGGGGCAAACCCATTCGAGTACCCTAACTTACATAAGAGAAAGCTATTTGAGACGCGTAATAGTTAGCTACTAAAATCTGACTCAACAATATTAAAGGTCCCAGGTTCGTTCTCCAGTATTTGTTAATGCATAGAACAATGTATATTCTAATTTGTGTCTTGTAAAACATTATTTGTAAAGTAAAACGTATTATCACCTTGATCTATAAAACTTCTTATCTTATCTCTACATGTTTACAATGAAAGAATAACTAAGTATAAGGCGTGGTGAAGAATAACGTATATAAGTACCTAATTATTACTTTAAAAGATATCGCTCTATAAGTTTTATAAGACTAAACGAGGGAGACTTGGTCTTCCATTGGGTACTCTGGAACCGTAACACGATTTCGGGAGACGGGACAACCCGTAAAGAAAAAAAAACTTTTATTATAGACAAACCACTTTACTTTCTTCTACATTCTACATAACCCAACCGGCGACAAATTTCAGCTTTCTGGACATCAGGAAGTACCCTAGTTTTATATAATGTGGGTCCCCCTTTATAAGAGTTGGAGGGTGAAAGTTAAAGATTTTTAAATTTTGTGGTTGTTTGTGTGCAAATCCTAGACTCTTTTTTAGCTTTCTAGGACTTCGGGAAGTACCCTAGAGGTTTTGATGAGTGAATGAGTGAGCGAGTCAGTGGCAAAATCAACTTATTCTAAATATTAATAAAGTCTAAACTATAAAAGCTAGACAATGATGACAAATTTAACTATTGTATTCCCTGATCTGAAGCTACTAACTACATCTTAATCTTGAGAATTTGGGCTCCCTAGTATTATCCAGGCCGAAGCTATGAAGGTTTGACAATAAGGCTTCGAAAAAAGGTAGGTAGAGCCCTGCTTTTTTTTAACTGGGGTAGTAAGTTATTTGTGTGAAATGATGTTGCCTTTTTTATCAAATATACACATAACAATATAAAAACCTTAAAACTAATCTAAACATTAAAAATAACTAAATAAACCAGCTGGATTTCCCTGCTGAATCGCGATGATGATTCGTTGAGCGAGGAAGGAGCCAGCCCTCTTGTCACCAGAAGAGATGATCAGTCGAGGGGATATATCTTTAATAAACTTTGAGGTATATATATCACAGGTGTTATAGTTTGCATCAAAGCATTAAATAAAGTTTTAATTATGTTCAGAAATTGTGCATGCCAAACAAGTACCTACCTAAGTTATGTGAAGTTATCGCGTGGGTTTTGCAGAACCCGCTTAGATGTGTATCGGACAGACTTCGTGTGAAATTACGGCCGCAAAGTGTTTTTTATTGTCTTCATATTGAACTTTACTTCATCTTTTCATCTGATCTGAAAAAGTTATCATTTTTGGGCATGGACAAACGTAAAAAATAATCTGTAAATCTTATTTAGGTAAGTACTTGTAGTATTTAGTATTTATTTTTTTTTACTTTTTTTTTATAATATATAAAATAATATATAAAAGTATTTAGGTAAGTAAGCGACGACTATATATTTGCGCCACTTGGATTTGAAACACTTGGGCCTTGGGGACCAAGCGCTCATTCAATTTGTAAAGAAATTTCAAAACGCCTAATTAGATCTACAAATGACCAGAAGGCTGGTACGTATTTCGCACAACGCATTAGCCTTGCAATTCAACGAGGAAATGCAGCCAGCCTTCTGGGTACACTTCCAATGTCTGGGGACCTGGGACAAATTTTTTATTTATAAATTTAGTTTCAGATTTTATAATTGTATTAAGTCTATTTTAAGGTTTTTATATTATATTCTTTTTTTATGTAATTCATTATTATTGTATGTATCTATAATGAATAAAAATATATATACTTAAGTACTTGTAATATTTTATTCTTCTTGTATAGGCTTTATAGTTTCAATATACCGATTAATCCGTATCTAATAGACGATCCCGCCGACTGTAATTTTTTTTTTCATTCTTCACGGGTTACCTTACAGCTCCCGAAACCGTGTTACGGCTCCAGGCTACCCAGCTGAAGACAGTCTCCCTCGTTTAGCCGATGGTATTTGCGAGGCTATACCTAACGAGTGGCTAGTTTTGTTGAGGTATATTTAGATGGAAAAGCCTCTAAGTGTGGTTTGTCGGATTATGTACATAAGTTTTTAATTAAAAAACCCTTTGGTACATGGCCGGGATCCGGGATCGAACCAATATTTTATTCTTTTTCTTCTTCTGTTAGTCTGGCTCCACCAATGTTAATCGATGATTTGTCAATAAGATGATCCCGCCGAGTGTGATATCTCTTATTAAGGGTCCTATATTGGGAATTTTTCTTGGATAAACTATTCCCAATTTCTCTGTAAATAATCCACCTGTGTCACTGTAATTTAGCATATAGTTACTTATTCAATATATCTAAGTGAAATAGCTCTTATTTTTTCAATGGGTTTTATTGAATAGGAAATATGGGTAGTTTAACTTTGCCCCTGCTGTCTCTTTCATAATTTATCACAAAACTCTAAATTTTTTTAAAAGCGCTGTTATACCATTACCCTTCAATTATATGTCGAATATTTTGGTAGCTTATTGAAAATTTAAAATAATAATTATTTTATTATTTTTGGCAAATTAAAAAATCATAAAAATTTTTTTGTTTGAAATTTCAATAAGCTACAAAAAAAGCGATATATATAATTGAAGACTAATGATAAGAGCGCTTTAAAAAAAATTTTGAGTTTTGTGATAGATTATGAAAGAGACAGAAGGGGCAGAATAATCCTTTATTCTACCACCCATATTTCCTATTAAATAAAACCAATTGAAAAAATAACGACTATTTCACTTAGATATATTGAATAAGTAACTATATGCTAAATTACAGTGACACAGGTGGAGTATTTACAGAGAAATTGGGAATAGTAATTTCTCCATACAAATTCCCAGTATAGAACAAAATCACAGTCACGTCGCCATGACATGACGTAGAATCCGTAATATTTGATTAACCTTTAGTTATAAAATGTGAAAGTTTGTATGTTTGGATGTTTGACAGTCACGCAAAAAGTACCGAAAGGATTTGTATAGAATTCTGCACACTGCACTTAGACCATTGCATGACCTGAAATGTGACTTAGGCTACTTTTTATCTCGGAAAAATCACGGGGCGGGAATATTAGGTAGGTACCCATACATTTTCGAAATTTTGACCAACGGGGCAACTTTTTCCGTATTTACAATCACATAAATTACGTCACAGTTCCTAATACAATGCGCACGAAGAATATTAGTTTTCATATTTTTAATATGGTGGTTCTTTTTTTTTTCTTTCTTCGCCTTACAGTTCCCGTAACCGTGTTACTGTTCCAGGGTACCCAGCGGAAATCAAAGTCTCCCTCTTTTAACCGATGGTTGTGAAGCTATACCTAACGAGTGGCCAGTTCTGTTGAGGTATATTTAGATGGAAAAGCCTTTTGAAAGTTAAATAGAATAAACCATAAATTTTAACACAGATAATAATGTCCACATTATGAGGCGACCATCCGACCACATGACCAGTAAAGTGCTAGATATCGAAACTAAACCCCGAGGACGAGGAAGACCCCGAATCACATGGATGTCCGTAGTAAATAAGAACCTCAAAGAAGCCCAAGTCAACAAAGAGACGACCCAGGACCAAGCTACATGATACGGAGGGCCGACCAGTAAGTATTATAAGTTACTCTATGGGCCGACCCCAAATAAAATGGGAAAGGGCCAGACAAAGAAGAACAATGTTCACATTTACAAAAATTTGTCGATACTAGAGCATATTTGCAGGTGCGACTCAAAAGATAATAAGTTCACGGTCGAGAATTGAACCTGCCCGTTACTAATGTCATTTATTATGTCGAAGTATTATATATAAGTATAGATGTGTATCGGAACCGGCTCACAAACGGATCTTTGGTGACCTATAGTGACTGAAGTATTATTTTACTTATAGTTGCATCAAAATAAATTCCTATACTCTGTTCAATATACCTACTTATAATCCGCTTATAATGTTTTCTGTGAGAGGTAAGGTAATTTTTTTTATAAAATTTAAATATTGATTATTTACATCTTCTTTGACGAAGATGGGGGAGGCCTTTGCTCAGCAATGGGATGACTTATAGATAAAGTAATTTATTTTATTTGACTTATTAAAAAAAATAAAAATTGGTTTAGGAATAATATTTTAATATGAATATTCTTAATTTACAATTATACTTCATCAGTCAACCCATCATATATAATAAACAGAATGTAAGCAAATGTATAGTACTTTACTTCTTCTTTTTTATTATGGCTCCACCAATGTTCATCGGTGATTTGCCAATGTCAAGTATTATAGCCTTTATAGTGTATATAGCCGATAAATCGGTATTTAAGATAATCCCGCCGACCGTGATATGTCTTATTAATCACTGATTAATCACAACCATCACAGCGCGAACAGGATTAAACTGGATTCCACATCACGCCACGACGAAAACGCGTGCGTATGTCGCCATGACCGGATGTGAAAATCCTATAGTACTTTAAATGTAACTTGATCCCTGTGACAGCTGTCAAAGTGCTTGCAAAGCCGTCAAAGTCAACGTGGAGCCACCGTTCATCGGTGATTTGCCAATGTCAAGTATTATGCCGATTAATTGGTATTTAAAGATCCCGCCGACCGCGATATGTTTTATTAGTCGTCGACTAATCACAACCATCACAGAACGAACAGGATTAAACTGGATTACCTATCAGCACGTCTCGATGGGCACGTGCGTTATTCACAAAGGCGTGACATGGAATCCAAGAAGAAAGTCATAACATTGACTTTGTTGACAGCTGTCAAAGGTATCAAGCTATATTTTAAATACTATAGGTACCTATGTAACTAAAAATGTAGTGCAGACAACTTATAATAAAAGTCGGAAGGATATTTATAACTCAACGGTGACTGACGATGAGTGAGCGAGGTAAAGGACATTTACACTCACGACAAGATTGTTATCTAACATCAGTAAACATACTTAGATATTCCGCAAACAATAATTCACAAATAGTCGTGACGTAGTAAAGAACTTTATTCGGTTAGCGACTGCCAGCCTATGTTTAACTGAATGACATGTCGCGTTCAATACCAACATAGTTTTTAAAACATACTGAAAACTGATGAATATTATGATGATATTTGGATGTAGGGGGTAATCTCCCAAACTACTTAACCGATTTTAAAAAATATTTCACGAAATAGAAAGCTACGATATCCCTGAGTAACATAGGCTATATTTTATTTTGTTAGAAAATAACCACGGGCCAAGCCGGGAGCGGAAGCTAGTACTTATAGAAAGCGGATATGTTTTCTCAATTTTCTTCGAATTAAAAGTAGAAATGAAATTACTGAAACATTTTTATCTACAATTAATTAATCTGTTAACTAAAAGAAGATATAGTAACTAAGATAGAAAAAAGGATGCTTAGATGGTTTTTGGATGGACGAATTGATTGACATCTCCTCAATCACTAAAATCGGTGCAGCCGTTATGAGTCTATAATTTTTTTAAATAATACAGCCGCCATTTTGGAAAAGGTCCGCCATCTTGAATTCCAGTGAATGGAATTTTCATTTCCTCAGATGAAATCATTCATATAGGCCCCTAGTATCACAGAGTATTTAATCATAGGGGAAGAATGTATGAGATGTTACTGGAAGAGTTGATCGAGCATCTGAAGGAAATTCACTGATCAAATCAGTGACATTTTGACCTGCCAAGTGCGAGTCAGACTCGCACAGGAAGGGTTCCGTCCCACAGTACAATAAAAATACTTTAGTAAAATATTTAGCGCGCGTCCGACTCTTACTTGGTCGGTGAGTATTATAGTTATACTAGTTAAACGTTTGTATGTATTGCCATTATTAAGATCGAGAAAAAAACGCCGATTAAAACACGTTTCTTGTATGGGGACCCCCTTAATTTTTTTACTATATTTTATTTTTATTATTTGATGTTATAGTTATACATTCTCTGTAAAAATTTCAAGTGTCCACCTATTACCTATCAAAAGATACAGGCCTGTGACAGACGGATGGACGAACGAACGGACAACAGAGCATAGTAATAGAGTTTTCGTTTGCACCTTTTGGGTACGGAACCCTAAAAAGCACCCGAAAACGATGAGTATGCCTTAAAATGTTAACAGGTGTGTCAGGATCGTGGTAAGTGGATATATTTGGTCTCTACCTACCCTAAGCATAGATTAAATAATAAATAACCATGAGGGAAATAAGGTGTGATCAGACTAAAGGATGGGTGCAAATCGCTTTATTCTAAGAGGCTTTCCATTCCATCTCAAAATATGAGAACAGAGCAAGGATGGCCAAAAATTCGGTATTTTTTTTCTCTATATTAGAGAAGAATGAAGGATGAAAGATTGACTAAAAAGGTTTATATGGCAGAAGTGAAAGGAAATGTTGGCAGAGGACGACCTAGGTGTACTTTTATTAGACAGCATGGAAGCATGTATGAACGGTATGATGAATATAAAAGAAGGGAAAGAGGTATGCCAGGATCGTAGAAATGGCATTCGATGGTCTCTGCCTACCCCTCTTGAGATAAAAGGAGTGATAATAACACGGGCAAAGCCGGGGTAGAAAGTTAGTTAACTAAAGTAACATACCTTTTTAAAATACAGTGTTATAATGACACTGTATTTTAACAATAAAATCCATAAAAACAAAAAATATATTCACAAAAATCACCCCACTCGAAACAAAAACCGTTTTTTTTTCACTACTAATGATTTTTTTTAACTGTTTTTATTTCGCACAATACGTTAGAATGTAAACATCCGTATCCAAACGCACTTAATGCGAAACTAACCGTTCGTCTGGTCTTGCATCAGAGATAGTAGGTGTAGGTGTATATGAGATAACACTGTGAATACTGTGATGACAATTTTAATACGATCAAGGGCTAGACATGTGACTCACGAACTAGGTACTTGCTTGAGCCAGTGAGTGCCGGCTTATGAAAAAAAAAGTCTTGATGTGTAATAGTTAGAGAGATGAAGACAGAAAGTGGTTGTAAGCACTTGCCGGCAGAAAACCTCTTTTTCGTGTAGTCTGAGCTCCCCTATACAAATTATTGTAGGCGAGTAGGGGTCCAGCGCTGAGCCGATTTAGAAGATAAAAAATTTTAAAAAAAAACCCATCCTACCTGCTGGCAGAAAATGAGTGAACAGAATTTGTGGGGACCTCTTGGTTGTAAGAAAAATATTTTCTGCTAATTGGCCATGCTAACTTTTTGAACAGAAACGAAGATCTCGAAACCGTTTCGAGATATAAGCTTTCAGTACAATTTCTATTTATCAGATTTTAAATTAAGTCTATACTTTTTAAGATATTCAATAACAAACAATAACCTTAATTTGACCGATGTATGACGTCATCTTAAGCAGTATGAAAAAATGATACCTTTGCCTACAAAAAAGGGCAATCGTCAATCTTTGAATGACATCTTTATAAATTATATTTTACGTGTAATTATTTTCTTTGTTATTAGGACATGACGGGATGAAACACTATTTACTTGCCATTGTAAAAAACTATTCAATTTAAATAAATATAAACACGAGTATATAAACAAGAGTAATTTTTAGGTTAGTCGACCTTGACTGACGTTTGCTTGACGTTAATTTGATTGACTGTCACTTTTTATGTGTAGTGGCCAAGATTATAATCCTGTTCTAAATTCATGTGACGTCACGTTTACTTTTCGCGGGTAAAATTTGTAAAATATATTAAAAATAGACGCAATGGATAAAAAACAAAAATATCGAAATTAGTTTCTTAAAATGGGCTATATTTTCAAAACAAATTATAAAAAAAGTATATTATAAATATGTAGCATGGCCATTCTTTCAAAAAAACCTACAACCGAGAGGTCCCCCAACAAATGCTGTTCACTCATTTTCTGCCAGCTGGTAGGAGAGGTTTTTTTTTGTTTTCTTCTAAATCGGTTCAGCGGCTTACCGACAAGCGCTAGACCCCTACTCGTCTACAATAATTTGTAGAGGGGGGCTCAGACTACCGGTTTTTTGCCGGCAACGGCTTACAACCACTTTCTGCGTCTCCATCTCTCTAACCATAAAATCTAACGAACCTAAACAATCGAATAGGTATTCTAATAATTTAAATAGTCAAATTTTATTTTTTAAGGTTTCGTAGATCCGATGAAAAAACTCACTCTAGTGTCTGTGTGTCCGTCTGTCACAGCTTATTTTTTCCAAATCTACTGGGTGAAGTTATTAAGGACGAATAGCGTAACGTAAATAATCGATTTTTTTCCAAGTGCATCATGTGACATTAAATGAGAGAGAAAATAAATATATTTGTGCGTCGGTAGCCGAGTGGTTAAGACGTCTGGTATTTACTAGGCAGACCCCGAGTTCGATCCCGGATCCCGGCCATGTACTGTGATGATACGACCTTATTTTCCTGGCCGCTTACAAGCTGGCCATCATAAATAGCATTTATTTTGATTTTAGAACACGATATTGTTCATTTTAATTCAATAGAACATTGTATGTTATTTTCAAATATTCGATGTGTGGAACCTAAATTAAAATTTTACTCATTCCTTCACAAACTGTTGACTTAGGCAGTTACTCTGCCAATTGTAAAATTTATTATATTTCTATTTTATCAACTAAGTAAATAACTATATAAAATGTATTGAATCAGTATTCAAGAACTAATATCTATGTTTATATAAAAGGAGCGCAAATAAGTATTGTAAGTATTTTTATCATACTTTGTATTGTGTTACTTCAATAGCTTAACGCCCTGTAGTAATGTGTAGTTCATTTTTATTACAGTGCGCTCCTTCTCCTTACGGCTCCTTCTCCTTTGACGGTCCTTCTCCTTGGCTCCTTCTCCTTTGACGACTCCTTGGCTCCTTACGGATGCTTTTACTGGTTGTTCTTTTGCTGTTCCTGTTTGTTCCTTTCTTGTTAATTCGACCAATAAACGAATGGTGAAAGTTTACTACGAGTTTTCCTGCTATACCTACCCATCGACCCATCCTGGCTACCCCACAACCCGACAATGGCTACCCAACTCGACAGTACCAATGGGTTTTTTAATTAAAAACTTATGTACATAATCCGACAAACCACACTCACCCCCAGTTTCTGAAAGGTCGATCAAAAGTTAATCTACGATTAGTAAACATAACAGTTGTCAAATACGTGAAAATCTATGGATTTTGACAGTTGTTAATTAACTAATCTTTGATTAACTTTGACAAGCCTTTCAGAAACTGGGCGTTAGAGGCTTTTCCATCTAAATATATCTCAACAGAACTAGCCACTCGTTAGATATAGCCTCACAAATACCATCGGCTAAACGAGGGAGACTTGGTCTTCCGCTGGGTACCCTGGAACCGTAACACTGTTTCGGGAGCTGTAAGGCAACCCGTGAAGAAAGAAAAAAAAATATATATATTCTTTTTATAATTTTAAAATGCATACTTAGTTTAAATTATATTGAAGAAAATACACGAAAGTTGACTGTTCGAGAGCGTCTCGAGTTGTGAAAGAAAACTCTAAAATAGGTTTTCTTTTAATTTTTCATTATTATTTCGGATTCAGAAAACACATCTTTACGGTCTTTATACTTTACGGTGTGGCCAGAGACACCAGTAACAGTGTCCACTTGTTGCTTACCATTTTTGACATATACGTCCCCCAGGTTTCAACTTCAACATTCTAACTCCTTTTTTTCTAGCTACTAATCCTCGAACACCGGGGGTTGGACTTTATCTGGCCGGGCATTGGTACGTTTTCGCCTTTTAGTCAAAACGAAAAATTTTCTTGCGCCTCGTCCTATAGTCATGAATCAAGCATTTTATTTTTTATAAAATTGCAATAGGTAAATTGTGATGATCCCATTCAATTTGGCTACACAGCGATGACGAAAGCTTAACATTACTGCCGCCTCGGGCATTATGCAATGACAGGGAATCCAACTCGGGACAGAATGATGCCTTACAATATATTCCGCAGATTCTCTTACTCAAATATTCATTTCGAATGTTACAAAACACATTGGCGGGACAACAAAGCGTAATGTTGAAATACGCCTACAAATAGACAGACAGACAAACGCCTGTGAGCTCTGTTGTACTGACAATAAGTTATACAATAGCTGGTGACTTCGTTTGGTTGTGTAATTTCAGCTTGTTTTTTCAGTTTATTAATTACTTTCTTCCCCGGCTTCGCCCGTTTTGAAATGTGACATAATATATATCACTCTTTCTCAGGCCTTCAAACTATCTCTGTGCAAAAAAGTTGTGCAACGTCGATCCGAAGAACAACAAAAACAAACACAATTTCGCAGTTATAATTTTAGGATAGTTAGGAAGTTGGATTTTTTAATTTTAATACAAACTCCTTTTTAGGGTTCCGTACCCAAAGGGTAAAAACGGAAACCCTATTACTAAGACTCCGCTGTCCGTCTGTCTGTCTGTCTGTCCGTCTGTCACCAGGCTGTATCTCATGAACCGTGATAGTTAGACAGTTGAAATTTTCACATATGATGTATTTCTGTTGCCGCTGTAACAACAAATACTAAACAATAGAATAAAATAATTATTTAAGGGGGCTCCCATACAACAAACGTGTTTTTTTTGCTCGTTTTTGGTCGATATTGATAACTGCAACAGGTAGACACTTGAAATATTCACAGAACATTGAGTTATATTATTCACTTTAAAACTAAATAATTAAATTAAAATTAATATTTAAGGGTGGCTCCCATACAACAAACGTATTATTTTTTTGCCGTTTTTATAGATAATGGTAAGGAACCCTTCGTGCGAGAGTCCGACTCGCACTTGACATCTTTTGTTTATAAGTAAAAATATTTATATTTAAATAAAAATAAGTCCTTTATCAATCTATACTGTAAATATGTTTGTTCAACGGATTTTGATGAAACTTTCAGGGATTATAGTTGAAGCCAGTTATAAAATAATTTAAAAAGTAAATGTCATAGGAAGAAGAAGGAGGTCATATGAAAAAAGTTTGCATTGCACTTCAATATCAATAAGACAAGTAATCTATCATAATATTTGCAGAACGCGTGGGTCGTTGTTTATGGACAGTGTCAACTAAAATTTAAACAAGTTCAAGGACTACAGGTTTATTTGGACATTTTTTTCTGGGTTTTGAGACTTTCTAATATTTTAACTAGGTATATAGTGACCCGGCCGCATACAAGTAAGTAAAATCTACCAACTAAGTTTTGAAAGCGATTTCCGATTTGTCCAAAAACGCCCAATTTCTGAAAGACTAGTCAACGTTAGAGAATTAAACGAATAGAATAGAATGTAGAATAGATAACTTTAAACCTATGGGACCGACTGAAATACAACCACGTGACCTAACTAAACTGTTCTTGAGGAAGGTTATAAGCTATATAACATCACGCTATAATCCAAAGGAGCTGAGCACCATAAAGCGGGTGCAATAGAAAGGCTATACTATACGAGTACATGCGAAAGTAAGTCTGTCTCTCTGTTACGTATAAACGTTAAACCACTGTTTGTTATATTGAAAAAAAACCGGCCAAGTGCGAGTCGGGCTCAGCACGAAGAGTTCCGTAACATTATCTATTAAAAAAAAAAAGTTTGTTGTATGGGAGCCCCCTTAAATATTTATTTTATTCTGTTTTTTAGTATTTGTTGTCACAGCGGCAACAGAAATACATCATCTGTGAAAATTTCAACTGTCTAACTATCACGGTTTATGAGATACAGCCTGGTGACAGACGGACAGACAGACAGACAGACGGACGGACAGCGGAGTCTTTAGTAATAGGGTTTCCATTTTTACCCTTTGGGTACGGAACCCTAAAAATGGAAAATCTGGTGAAGTGGAAGACCTGATGATGGGCCCTAGAGCTCTAACTAAACTATTAGAGATATAGAAATGTTATTCATGATAAAAATGACTAAAATTTTAGATGGCTGAAGTGAAAGGAAATGCTGGCAGAGGACGACTTTTATGTATTGAACGATGGAAATATTAAAAGTACACATAATCGCCGAGCATGTATGAAAGGTATGATGAATATAAAAGAAGCGAAAGTCTGCCTACCCCTCTTGGGATAAAAGGCGTGATGATAGATAGATATAGATGTTCAAAGAAAAAATCTATGTCGCGTAATGTATGGCGACCGGGGCTCACAAGTAATGAGCCAGTGGCATTGGAAGAAAGGTTTTGCAGGTTTCTAGGTATTGGAAAATGTATCTCACGCGTACGAAGCCGCGGGCACAGGGGTAAACAAACTTTAAAACAATGTCAAGGGCGATGTATAATTTTATATATAATAATATATTTGTTTGAATGGTAATTTCAACATCCCACGTGATCAGGGTGAGCCATCTATCATTCAACATCTCCAAGTTGACAACAAGTGGGTGAGACAATACAGTATTAGCATAAGAGCAACGATCCCGAACTGCGTTTTAATCTAATCTTATCTAATCAATAGTTTTAAATAAAATTGGCAATATATTCCTCATATCTTTTGTCTTTTATTGAGAAACTTGCTTTCGCCCACGGCTTCGCCCGTGGAAATCAGCGATTAGTTGACGGTATGGTTACTGATCCACTCCTTTGGGTCATAGAGTAATGTTATATATTCTATATACTAATAATAAATGTTTGTTTAATGCGCTCTGGAACTATCAGTCGGATTTAAGAAATTATTTTTACATTTGATAGCCCAATTTTTGAAGAAAGCTATGGGTATAGCTTTTGGGCCGGATTTACCCTTAGTGCTGCCCTGGGGCACCATGAAAAATTACTTCAAATCAAATTTATTATAAATGGGATAAATAAACGTTATATGTGTAAATGTTTTCAATAGGTACTAGGTTGTATTACCTTATGTATCATGTATGTGTATTCAGAATAGTAATTTGTTAGAAGTGTTTATTTTGGTTTTGATTTAGATTTTAGTTTTAATTTTAAAACTAATTTTGATTTAATTATTATTTTTTATTTAAATTTTGACTTAATTTTGACTTTAATTTTGATTTTGACTTTCATTTTAATTTATTATAACTCCTTTTTTATAATATTGTGTACTTTTCTTTTTTCATGTATGTTAACTTGTAGTCCAATACGAGTAAATGTATAGCCATGTTGTGGTCACTACTAATTGGAATATCTGTATAACAAGTGTTTTATCCTATTAAGTAATATTGTGATATTTGCAGTTATTCTGTACTTGTGAACCTTGTTTAAATAAATAAATAAAAAAAAAATTTTTAAATATTTATAAAGCATTTTCGATAAAGTGAAAAAAAATTCTCTCCGAATTTTGCCGCCCTGGGTACTGGCCCCTGTGGCCCCTAGTGTAAATACAGGCCTGGCTACGAGCAGTAGGTATATAACCATTAACGTGGGTGCAACCCAATTTGTGTCCACTTTTTCTATCGATTCATTGGGTACCCTCATAGAATCATTGGTTAAATGATGTTCCCAGGCACTGGAACTGGACTCCTGCATTCTTATTAATAAACTCGAAGTAGCGACGTAGTAACTAAACTGTGTTTCGTCTGTCTATCATAATGAATTGCAGATTTGTTAGACGGAGACGAAATACAGTTTAGTTACTACATCACTACTTCGAGTTTATTAATAAGAGTGCTGAAGTCTGGAATACCAGAGATCGTTCCACTTTTTGATGAATAATGTTTAGTAAGTATATAAAACACTAGCAGACTTCACTTGTGAATTGAGGAATATGTCAATCAAGCCGAACTATCATCCTGTAAAACCGGAGCAGGGTAGGGGCATCATGTTGAATAGGTGTTTCGTCATATTGAAACAGCATTATATTTTCAGTTTGAAAAATTAACCAATCAATAGGTAGAATGTAGGTGTTGATCATTAATTTTGTATTGAAGACAAAAATTGCCAAGTTGCATTTATTTATGTCCTTACAGAGTTGCCAGATACTTATAATTTATTCAACTTTTTGGGTACTTAGGGCCGATAAGTGGTTGTGAAGCAATCCAAAAAAAAAACAGAGCATATTCCAACTACAAAGGCAAACTTTCTCGGGCTTGAAAGAGCTCTTCTTCTGAGCCAATAGTACTTAAATCAGTATATGTTACAGGCTTAAATTGACACCTATTCTGATTAATTTGGTTGAATCGCTAATGGAGTGTTTTGGAGCTGAGACATGGACCCTGCGTGAAGGTGAGAGGAAGATAATAGACGCTCTCGAAACGTGGTGCTGGAGAAGAATGCTTGGGATATCGTGGACGGAATTCCGTACCAAAGACTCTATACTCCAAGAACTCGGCATAAAGCAGCGACTATCGTCTGTCATACAGGACTGCATTTTTACTAGTCACGTGTCGCGACGTGAGGGTTCTTCCATTGAGCACTTGATAATTCAGGGTAAGGTTTAAGGTACTTGGGCACGCGTACGATCTCCTATGAGATGGACGGACCAAGTGAGGGCTGCAATGAAGTTTCCGTTAAGCGCGAGTGCACCAGAAAAGCAGCTGTCAGGGAGGAGTGGCGACGTATTGTCAAGCGCGCCACAAATGCTGAAGTGATGACCACGACTGCCAAGAGCTTAGCGACTAAGAAGAAGAATCAAGTTTTTTTGTAAATAAGTAAGTTAAGTTGCCTATATAAGTTTTTTTTATGTACAAGTATAATAGTTTTAGTTTATATTTATATTATGATGGTTTGTGCCAGAATAAAATATGAAATTAATAAAATAAAAAAGGGCATAGCCAGTCATGGGGAGTGTCGACAGAAGTGAAATCTTAAACTGTGAATAAAGTTTTCACTTCAAAATAACGCCATCTAGCATTCAATAAAAAAAATGTCGGTCCAGACCGAGTAAGGACGGCCAGAAAAGCGCGACCCAGACATACGTGGAAGATAGTAGGTATACGAATTCTTACCCGGATGTTCTCGGGCCGGATAATCCATGGTCGGCATTTGTGCCGAGAGCATGTCGCGAATCCAAGATTTCCCCCTACTAAAAATCGCTCAACGCGCCTAGAAGTTTTCACTTCAAAAAATATAGATAAGACGATCTGGCAACCCTATTGCACTCCAGCAGTTTGAAAGGTGCTTTGTTGTAGAGGCGCGTTGGTGGACCGCCCAAACATCTGGGTCAGCGACGCACGTGGGTTCTGAGTTCTGACAACTCACCAAATATACATAAATACTGGCAGAGACTTCGCGCGGATTACCATTAACTTGGTACCTAAAGTTTTAAATGGGGATCAACAAAGTGTGACATCGTGTGACAAGGGGTGGACGATGGGAGGCGGGGGGCTCACACAAATGTGACAAGAAATCATAAAATTCGTGTAACGTAATTTATTTAGTTTATTTGATGCGTATTATATAGCGTAAATAATCAATTTCGATTTGGTGGTTAATTTTAGGGGGAAAATTAAAAACTAAAAAAAAATGTTGTTCATGTTCATAATGTGACATATCAAATGAAAGGGCTCGTTATAAGAAATATAATTATTTTTTTGTAAGTTTAAAATGCATAGTTTAAATTATATTAAAGAGCAGAAGCTCGTCGCATCCCCCGAATTGGACATAATTTCTGGCAGCTTGCCAAATCCGTGGAGAACAATTTTTGTCGTTTGTTTGATATGCCGACGGTTCCCTAGATTATAGCTCAAAAGAAAAAGCCGAGCTACTGGCAAGGTTATTCGCTTCGAACTCACATAATTTAGTGATGATGGGTAGAACAATTGGAAGAACTGCGTAACGGACGGGACGTTGGACCGCATTGCGTTCTAGGGTTCTGAGAACCTCGTTCAATTCAAACCCAGGCGTTTTTTTTTATTGATAGCACGACATGTGACTCGCCTTGCACTTGGTGGAAAGAAGCTATGGGAATCCATGCCAGCTTACTGATAACACGAGCTAACGCATGTGAACTGTGTTCGAATGAAGGTATATAAAATCCTATAAATTGTATAGTAACTAATTCAAATTATAAAAATTGTTAAATTCTAGTGGAAATTCTAGTAATTTTAATGCATGGTGATTTGTGGTTTGATGTTGATCGATGGAAATATTAAAAGTACACACAATCGCCGAGCATGTATGAAAGGTATGATGAATATAAAAGAAGCAAAAGAGATATGTCAGGATCGTAACAAATGGCATTCGATTGTCTCTGCCTACCTCTCTTGGGATGAAAGGCGTGATGATGATAGATTGTGGTTTGATTGGTTGATTTCGTTGGCGTGTGAAACTTACCCATTGTTTTTAACGCCATAGTTGGTTTGTTACCTGAAAAAGAGAGATTATTAATAAAAAGATAGTAATTCATAATAAATTATTTGATAAATTTTTATTTACACATATAACAGTATGAAAAACTTTAAAATTAAATCTTAACATTAAAAATAACTAAATAAACCAGGCCCGCGTGGAATAGTGGCAAGTACTGGCTGTATTTCCCCGCTGAATCTCGATGCGATAATAAATCAATAAATAATAGTTATTATACTTATTTATTTAACATAAACAATTGTAAAATTTAATACAAAAAAAATATTATAAAACTACCTATTGTATACACAAATATATTAAAATATTTCACAAACGGGCGAAGACAGATGCGGAAATAATTTATTGAAGAGTGCCGCGGGCAGTGGGCCTTTTCTTTTTTTCACTTTTTTCATGTTTTTGTTGCGTCTGGGACACTTTCTCTGGCGCCTGGAAAACTTTAACGATTCTACCTAAGTTTTTTTATTATCTATCTGATTATATTTTTCTAAATTTCAATATAACCCTAATTTATCTTACATTTTAAAACTTAATTTATCATTATTTATAACATTTGGAGGGCTCAATAATTATATACTAATTTATGATAGGTGTAGATTACTGTAGATATAACTCTCCAATTTCCCGCTTAGCCGGGGGCGAAAAGCTAGTACAAGATAACTAGATGACCCGTGTGAATACTTCGCACCGTAAGTTTGTGTCAATATTGTTGTCATAGTTCAACTGATCTCCAATGGACGGAGTCTTTTACAAAATAAATAAATTAGTCTAATTCTAATAGAAACATTTAATTTTGATTTGTTTGTTTATTTTTCGTCATTAGAGGGATACAGTATCAAGGGAGATAAATATTTGATACGGACAAAAAACACCTTTGAGAAATAGGTAATATATTAGATGATCTGTGCAAAAACTTCGCACCGTTAGTTCCAACTGTTGTTCTACAGATGGCGTCTTTATTCTAATACTTATTTATACCTATAACACAAAAAAATTTTTTACCTATGTCAGTTATAGAATAGACTTTGAAACGGAATAGTATGTTACTGTGACGTCTATAATACTTGACATTGGCAAATGGAGTCATAATAGAATAAGAAGAAAAGAAACCGCGTCTACCTCTCACAAAATGACAGTCTTGAAGATGTCAATGTGAAACCAGATACAAGCAAAAAGACGTCACGGCTACCTGCGTTGTTCACGGTCGGTAGCTCGCCTACTGTGTCACTGTGATGTAAGAAGCCTTTGAGGCTTTCATTTATAACTATTGTCTATTAACCGACGTCAAATAAAGAGGAGGTTCTCAATTATATACTTCCCAGGTGGTTATCAGGTCAGGTTTTATAGTGACTTGTGCATTTGCTTTCGGAAAGCACACTTTTCAGTGCATAATTTTTGAAATCGGTACACTTTTTTTTAAAAGGCAAATTATATACAATACTAGCGGACTCGGCAGACGTTGTCCTGCCCAAACTTTGGCTTGCCTGCACTACTCCTACCCCTACCCCTACCCCTACCCTTATCACTTAGGGGTATGAAAAATAGATTGCGACCGATCGTGGGCCCTACCGAATATACATAAAAAAAATCATAAAAATCGGTCAAGCCGTTTCGGAGGAGTATTTAAGACGTGCTTCTGTGACTTTTTCACGCAGAAACTACTCACTAGTGTCTACTAGGTAAGGTTGATTCACCATAGACCTATCATGTTTAGGAGATGAGCATTAATAGTATAAGTGAATCAAGTCGGGGAAAAAGTTAGCCGCAGTGAGTTTTCATGGCGTATGATCTGTCAAATCCGTCAGAGATATATAACTGATGTAGAAACGAATTGTGTAGAATATAAATTAGAAAAAAAAGTGTAAGTACCGCCTTCAAAAAGAACTGAAAAGTAAGAAATAATAAATATTTCGTCGTAGAATTTGAAGACGGTTGGTGCAAAATTAGGATACAAAATTAAGTAAACATCTAAGAACATAAAGATCTGTTCAATATATTATCTATGTTTGTACTGATGATCGTAAGTAAGTTCCTAAATGAATTGTCTATAATGAATTTGGCTACTAAGTTGTTTCTAATTTGGCACCAACTGTCTTCAAATTCTACGACGAAATATTTATTATTTCTTACTTTTCAGTGCACATTTTTGAAGTCGGTACACTTTTTTAAAGTTAATTTATTTTTCCCTTTTAAGTGATTACAAGTATCATTACAAATAAAATAATCGAAATCGGCTTTGCAAATCAAAAAACTACTGAACCAATTTTCACGAAAAAAATGGGACCACACGGGAAGCACTATAGCTTTCAAATAAAAAAAGAATCATCAAAATCGGTTCACCCAGTAACAAACAAAAAAAAAAGGGGGCGTCGGTGGTCGAGTGTATAAGACGTCGGCTCGCAACTGAAATCTCGCGGGTTCGATTCCTACATCCGACCATATACCAATGGATTTTTATAATGAAAAATCTATGTACAATATCCGACAAACCGTACAAAGAGGCTTTTCCATCTATATATCTCAACAGAGCTGGACATTCGTTAGGTAGGTATATAGCCTCAAAAAACATTGGATAATTGAGGAAAACTTTGTCTTCCACTGGGTACCCTGGGGTCGGCAACGGTTTCGGGAGCTGTAAGGCAACCCGTGTAGAATAAAAAAAAATAAAAAAATTCAGTCGAATTAGATATATGCTACATAAGTAGTTATAAGCACGTTATAAGCCTATTTATGTAAGTTTTCACGTTACACGGGATCGTTAGTTTCGTTATATTATGAGACCATTTAATAAGAAATTAATATTTTTTATTATAAAATGTATATCTAATAATATCGTTGCTTTTTCTCAAAATGGCATTCGCCAGTCCGCGTCTAGCCCCTCTTGTGTATCAGGCGTGATGGTATATAAATATACAACTTACAACTAAAAGTAAAATTAATATACATAATGCTGTTTTAGTTCCATCAGGTATGGAATAAGAAGCATGAAAGTAAGATGAATGCAGTAGAAATGCGGTCTTTATGTAGAATGTGTGATATAAAGGACGAACGATATCATTAGAGATGATGTTGTGACTAAAATGAAGAAAAGTAGTTTACGCTGGTTTGGACACGTTGAAAGAATGAAGGATGAAAGATTGACTAAAAAGGTTTATATGGCTGAAGTGAAAGGAAATGCTGGCAGAAGACGACCCAGGTGTATTTTTATTGGACACATAAAAAATGTATTGATCGATGGAAATATTAAAAGTACACACAATCGCCGAGCATGTATGAAAGGATGACGATAAAGAAGTGAAAGAGGTATGTTAGGATCGTATCAAATGGCATTCGATTGTCTCTGCCTACCCCTCTTGGGATGAAAGGTGTGATGATAGATAGATAGATAGATTTTTCTCGAGTCATCTTTTATAAATCGTTGACTTCAATAATATACCTATGAGACTATTATATATATATTATATTATATTTATATTATAAATGTATTTTGTTATGCACAAACTATATTATCTCTATGGTCATGCACTTATTGCACTTTATCTATTTATACGTTATCTATTATGTTTCTCCGTCATATTTCCATAATAATTAATATGTTTAAAAATAGACTAAATAAAAGAATAGTAGGTAGTCTAGGTAGGTACATATAGTACATCTTAGTATTTGAGCTAGGAGCTTTGGGCTTGAAACCTGGGGGATCTGGATAATCAAGGCCGTATCCAGGAATTTATTTCTGGGGGGTTTTACCCTTCAAGTTTTCAAAAAATCATTGCTTAGTGTACCTATCTAAAATTTCAAAAAAAACGGGATTTCGGAGGGGTTTGAAAAACAATTTGAAGACTTTGAAAAACCCAGCGTCCACACTTCTTCTAAAAATAACCCAGGCTTATTCCACCTGTTCTGTTTGATACGATTTGATATTAACAACTAACAAAAAGTGGACACTGTTACTATTGTGTCTGGCCACACCCCCAAGGAAACGCCGTGAATATGTGTTTTTATATGTGAACAACTCTGTAGCTCTATCTATGAGAAATGTCGGTAATACATTCGCTACCTCATCACCTGACCTTTGATGTTATTTTCATTTTTATTTAATGAAAACAATAAACCTGTTTGTCGTTATGGAACATATTTTAGGTGTTTTCAATATTTAGAAGATTGTTTTGGCGGTAAAATGTTAACTTGGAATTGAATTTTTTTTTTTAATTAATGAGAAAAGCAATGGTTTTAATATTATAACATATCAAAATCAAACACTATGTTTAAAAAAATACTTACAAATCAACGTAGGTAATCTTATATCCTTCAATTTAGAAGATTGTTTTGGCGGTAAAATGTATAAATTAGAATTAAAATTTTTATTTTTTTTAATTAATGAGAAAAGCAATGGTTAAAAAATAACATTTCAAAATGGTTTAACAGTAGAAATCAAACACTTTAAGAAAAAACTTACAAATCAACTAATCTTATATCCTTCAATTTAGAACATTGTTTTGGCGGTAAAATCATCGATGGTAAAATCTTACTCGTAGGGTAAAATGTATAAATTGGAATTCAAATTTTTATTTTTTTTAATTAATGAGGAAAGCAATGGTTAAAAAATAACATATCAAAACGGTTTAACAGTAGAAATCAAACACTTTAAGAAAAAACTTACAAATCAATATAATTTAATATCCTGCAGCAGTCAGTCGATCGATAACGCCGCTGCACTTTCTAGCGAAAATATCACAAATTCCAACCCTTATTCACAACCTATAAATGCATTATAACTTTGAAATTATTCACAAATCTTTCACAAAGTCAAAATTCCTTATAAACCGTTTATTTATCACAGATTTTCACTAAAAACGGCAAACACAAATGACGCTATATTTGTAACTGACCACGGATAGGAGCGCACAACATCCAACTATAACCTAACAAAATAGAAGTTGTAGGTTATGTGCCCGTACTAAATAGATTCAGGGCATTTTTAGAAACAGTCGGTTAATAGCCATTCATAGCGGGATATGAGGGAGCGCTTCCGCATTCAATAGAAGGTAAACAAAAAGTCCCCCACGAGCTTTTTCTTTATGCGATCGCGGTGTTGTCGAAAAAGGGTTATCAAAGTTATCGGTTTTTTATTGCCTTGGTAAGCAATAACAGGTTAACAAGATAAGGAAAACATCAGAATTACTAATTATGGTCTATATTTTTATTTACTTCCTAACTTAGAGGGTAGATTTAAAAAAAATACATGTTCTATCCTAGGGTTCAATTCAAGCTTTCTCCAAATGGAATTTCATCAAAATCGGTTCAGTGGTCTAGCCGTGAAAGCGTAACAGAAAGATAGAGTCACTTTCGCATTTATAATAGTCGCTGTTCGCCCGTGGAGCCCATCCATACTAACTTTCATCTCCTATGGGGTAAGTATATTTAATATTAGGGGGTGGATTTAGAAAAAATACCCTGGGACGTTACCATAACACGGTTTGGGAGCTATAAGGCAACCCGCGAAAATAGAAAAAAAAAGTCCTTAAACGACAGGGTTCAAGCTTTATCAAAATGAAATTCTATCATAATCGGTTCAGTAGTTTAGCTGTGAAAGCGTAACAGACAGATATTCAGACAGTTACATTCGCATTTATAATATAGTATGGATTATTTATTTTTATAATAATTTATAATAATAATTTATAAATTAATTTAGTTTAGGGCCGGATTAACCCCAAGGCAATGATGCATTATCTCGGGCCCCCACCAGAACGTGCCCCCTAACACCCAACACACTGTCTTGAATATATTTTTTTAAGAATGAAATGCAATGAAAAGAAGTCATATTTGCGACTCAAATCAGAGAGATCAAAAAAAAACCGTTATCCTATATGATTACAGAAAATCATCAACATAAAACTGTTTCAAAACTATTGAAAAATAAAAATATGTTCCGTTATAATAAAAGATCTTGATTATTTGCACCCAAAGCGATTTTTGCAACCCAGATTAGAAAAAGGATGTTCAATGTCGATATTTCGAAAATCACCGGCCGCCATTCATGTTCATCAGGCCCTGTCACTGCCTACCCCTCTTAGGATAAAAGGCGTGATGATAGATAGATAGATAAGTAAATTAAAAATACTATCGATAGTATCGCTATGAAATCGATAGGTTGAATCTGAAAATGAAATCTATATTGGATACTCTGGGACCAGTAACACGGGTTCCCGGGAAACGAAATACTGGGCTGGGCGAAATGAAGATACCTATTTAAATAAAAGTAATCTTATTGAAACCTGAAAAAAACCCTTTTCAAAGAAGCCTCCGTACTTCTCTAGCAAACAAGATAAAATTGCAATATCATCTTTACCTGCCTCGCCCCACAAAACATCCACCCTTAAGCACCACACACCCAGGCCTGTATTTACACTAGGGGCTACAGGGGCCAGTGCCCAGGGTGGCAAATTTCCAGAGGCGGCAAAATTCTGAGTTTTTTTTTTACGTTATATGCTTTAAAATGTGTGATTGTATTGAGAACATTTTCACAATAAACGTTTATTTATTCCATTTATAATAAAAAGAATAAATTATTAATTTAATTAATTTAAAAAAAATGTAGGATTTAAGTAATTTTTCACGGTGCCCCAGGGCTGCACTAAGGGTAAATCCGGCCCTGTACACACTAGTCTAATGTTACCGGACAGTGTACACACCTCACTCAGCCAGCAGTCACACACACACAAATGGGAACGCTGCGGCCGTGGCCAGTGACAAGTCCTCCAATCCGACGCCCTAAGCCGAAGTGGTTCCCATAAGGAACTCCCTTAGGCCTTCGTATTTTGCACAGCTAGCGCAGCCCCCGCGTCAAACGAAGTTGTTGGCACCTTATGGAGAGAACAACGTAGGTTACAAACAAAAAAAAAACAACGGCATCAATTTGGACTTTGGGAGATAAGTTTAGAAAAAAAAATCTGGTATACTATACTTTGGAAGTACATATTTACAGCTTTTTTTTTAATTTTCTTGTTACATTGGTGGTAATCCCAGACCGCATGTACAATAATGTACATATTTGCAGCTTACTAGGACTATTGGAAGAAATATGCAAACATTTTAATGACCCGCGCGGCCACGGTTACAAAAATACCAAACTTCGACATTTACTATCCTGTAGCATAGATTAAATAATCCTGTAGTTAGAAGATGTTGAAATTATTTGGTAGATAATTTCAGCTAATACGGAGATCTGAGATCGGAGAGAAATAGGGGGTGAATTAGAAAAATCTTTATTAGCGGACAAGGTATTTGCCAAAGAACGTGTTTCAAGAACAAGAAAATAATTTTTGACACGGGTTTTATTCGGAACCCCATTTTATTTTGAAACAATACAGCCTATTTCCCTCTGGAATAATGTAGCTCCATAACAGTAATATATTTTATTAAATCGGTCCAGTACTTTTTATTACTTATGTAAGTATACAACTTAATACTTTTATGGTCAAAAGATAGAACGTTCACAGGTTCAGGTCCATACATTGCGCGACAACAAAAAAGTGCAAATTGAAAGGCACGCGTTCCGTTGTGACTTGATGGGGAATCCAGATTAATTCCGTCCGCGCTCGGGATCATCTTAGATACCGATTAATCGTCTTATATACTTGACATTGGCAAATCATCGATTAACATTGGTGGAACTACAATAAAAGAAGAATTAATTATTTTTAATTTCTCTTTGACACTTTGCAAATTGCAAACAATTTGAGTAGGGTTATAATTAGTAGTGTGCAAAATAGGTGTCGACAGTGGGCTAATGAATATGCATAATTAATTTTCCATTATATTCACTGTATCTATCTAATAAGGATCAGTTAGCTGAAAATATCCCTGTACATTTGAATTAAAAGAAAAATAAAAATTTCCATACAAACTTTATTTAAATCAAAAAATAAAATCTACAACTAAACTGCATCATTTGATTCTTATTTGATTCAAAATATCATATGATTTAGCTATCTCTCAGTATTTAAAAATATCTTTTAATGTCGTTACAACCGAACCTACATAATAAAGGCAACCATATTAACAATAACATTATTCTTATATACCTCTGATCTCAACATCCCAACCACATCCCGCCATTTTTGATAATTTTAACAAAAAAAATATCTTTTAGAGTTTGAAACTCTCCAAACTTAAATGATCCAAAATCAACGGCAGGACATTTAAAAAAACAGATTTTAGTTGTAAACCTTAACAAATTAAATTATTTTTATCTAATTCTAAAAAAATACAATTTAATAATTTTTTATTTTCAAAATACACTGACTATATACTATTTTCTAGTCGGTAACAAAAGAGGCACGTTTTTTTAAATATTACATTATTGAGTTAGTCTCCGTTACTATCTAATACACATCACTAATTGCTGGCAGTCAATCAGATAACTTCATTAAAATATTTAAAAGTTTTTTTATGTACTTTTAGTACGTGAACTTTGTGGTAAAATGCGTATATTTTATCTACGAATAAATTTATACTACACCTGCTCGGAAAGTACGTAATTGCGCTCATACAAATATGCGGGAAGAAAATTAATATGAAAATACTTTCGCCCCGCTTGGACATTTTTCGTTTTTGTTGGTTCTGTAAATTTCGCTCGGAAAATGTAAACTACTGTATATCTTTAATATAATTGTAGCAAAGCGCATTTTCCTAGTAGGTGTAGTATAAAATTACATATAATTTTACCAGAGAGAAAGTGCGATTACCAACTCGTAATTAGCCACTTTCATCCCTTGACGAGCAATCTACTATTAATTGTAAAGTATTATTAGTTGGGGTCCCGTTTGTTTGTAGATATATGACATTTATTGATGAACACAGTTTACTTACAAAAGTCAACAATGGGAGGACATGTACAACACAATATGAACAATGCCATCTTTAACGAATCAATGGTTTTATAATCACATAATAGGTCAATATATAAATATTCTCTTAAATACAAAACGTATTAATCTTTGAAGCCAACTGTTGGAAGAATCGCAGTGCGCCGTATTAAAAATATATCAGTTTGATAGTTTGTAAATAGCATACTTTTTATATTAAATATATTACTCTCAATAATAATTAATTAACGAACGATGTTGTATGTGAACCGGTGAATTTAATTCATCTCGAAACTGCTATAATAATATCCAGGTATATATTTTATCAATCGTAATTAAAAATATCTCATATCTTTTAATAGTAGTAATATACTTACAAATTAAATGCAATAAGTGATAGTCTTTACACGATTGTATACATATAAGAAATATATATCTATACATCTACTTACTGCTGGTCCACGCGGATTAACGCCATTAACATAGACAATACATATATATTATATTTTGTACTATTTGTTTATCGTCAGTGTGACGCGCGGCCGGCGGCTCCATAGCGACGAGACCACTGAACACTAAATAAAACAACAACAAATTCTTATATACGACGGAGCTATCTTTGGGAGGTGAAGGCACCGGTGTGTCGTGCGACCGCGATGTGGCTCGGCGGGCGCTACTTGGCGAGTCGCTTCCTCAGACGGTTACGGAGCGCTAGAGCCGGCGCCCATGGGGCTGAGCCGCGCTTGGTCAGCGGTCGTCCGGTCCCCAGTCGCGCCGTCTTTCCTCCCGCGGGAGTGTGTTCTCGCTCCTCGTCGGGCGCCCGCTTGCGGCCGGGCGGCGCGCTCGCCTCTGCGGAGTTGCGGGAGCGCAGCGCACGGCGTTCGGCCGGCTCTACGGTGGTCGAGTGGACTTCGAGCTCGTCAGCGGGGCGCGGGCGCGGTCGCTGCGGGGCGGGAGGCGGTCGCGCGGCGGGGCGGCGGCGACGACTCGCACCGCAGTTCTCCTTTGAGCGCTCCCGGGCGGAGTCCCCGCGCGCGACCGGGCCGCTCCGCAGTGCCGGGCCCGGGGCGCGCGCAGAGTTTCCCGGAGCGGCGGCGGCGGCGGCGGCCGAGCTGCGGGTCGCTACGGGCGGGCACTGAGACTCGCGGGAACGCGCGGTCCGTCCGGCTGGCGGGCGGGGCCTCGGCTCGGACGGTTCGCGAGGTCTTTCGGGAGCGGAATCCGCGCGGGTCGCGAGCGGCGTCGCTAGTGATCCTCGAGCGCGACTCAGGATGACGACGCGGTCTGTAGGAGCCGGGACAGTCTTGACGGGTTGCCGGCGCGATTCTCGTGACCGCAGCACGCGCGTGTCGGGCGGAACGGCCGTTTTCCCGCGGCGGGTGCGGGCGCGGGGCGGAGTGTCGACGGGCGAGCTGGAGGACACCTCGTTGATCTGCACGTCGGTGTGCGCGGGCGACACGTCGCCGGGCGGTGAGAGCGGCTCGGTGTCGACGAGGTCCGGACAGTCCGGCGGGTGGGGGACGTCGGTGAGGTCGGAGGGGTCGGCTCGCAGCTCGCGAGTCAGCTCGAGCAGAGTGTTGACGGTGCGACTGCGGTCGAGCAGACGACTCATGAAGTATGACTCGGAGGGGTCTCCGTAGCCGGGAGTGTCGCGGTCCGGGGCTGGCTGGTCCCTGTCTGGGGGTGTAGCCGGCACGGGGGAGGTTGACGCGACGTCACGGTCGGCTCGCTCCTCGACGTACCTCGTGAGGATGGTGAGACCGTTCTGTGGTACTCTCTGCTCGGGCTCCTCCGGTGCTGGGGTGGGGGCGGGCACAGCGGCGGGAGGAGGATGGACCGCTCCTCGTGACGACGCGATCTTGGACCGCAGCACGGTGGCGCGCGGCGGGCCGGGCGGGTCTAGCATGAGTGTCACAACGGACGTGTTGTCAGCGCGCATTCGCGTGTTTGACCATCTGTAAACAGAGACAATTCATTCTAGATATGCATTTCGAAATACCACAAAATAATATTAACAATCACGACACACGAATTCGATGCACACCTATAGCCCTAAATAGAACTAGCCACAAAAATTATATACGAGGAAGATTTGCTTTCCGCTGAGTATCCTGGATACGATGTCCGGGAGCTTTAGGTCAACTCGTGAAGATATATAAAAGAAACCAAAGGTCCCTCACCTTTCCAAAGCATGGTCCACTAGACTCTTGGAGGGGTTGAGCCAGTCCCGAGGTTGTCCCTGCACCGCGCCCACCAACGTGGCCTCATTCTGCCGCTCTATAGTCTGTACTAGACTCACGGCCACTTCCGGCGTCATCATGTTCCACAGACCGTCTGTGCCGAATATTAGACAACTGAAATATAAAAATAAAATTTAGCACGTGGAAAATTTAGGATTACAAAAAGAAAACTTTAATGTTCCGCTCCTTTGGGGCGCAGCGTGATGTTATAATATAGCATATACTATTCAATTTCAATTTCAATTTCAAAGCCTTTTATATGCTAATAAGAACTTAAAGCTAGTTACATATAAATTAATTTTTTTTTTTTAATTATGTGTCACAACAGTCCCCTATGTAGCGTGTCTATGACACTAAGGCCTCCTCCAGCGCTTTCCATTTCTCTCTGTCTCCTGTTAGCCTTGTCCACAGCGACCCAGCAATTTTTTTTAAGTCATCCAACCATCTTTGGGGTTGTCTGCCTCTCTTTCTTTTTGTATCGTGTCGGGGAGTCCATTTTGTTAACACTTTGGTCCATTTTGGTATTTGCCCTCTGAGCATGTGGCCAGTCCACCTCCACTTCAATGTTTTGATCTTTGTTCCAACATCTTCCCATTTGGTAACGTTTCTGATGTTAGTAGCTCGTTTTTTATCGAGCCTCGTATAACCTAATATGCTTCTTTCCATACTTCTTTGGCATATAAATATAAAAAAAAGCATATACTATAACCTTCGTCAATAATATAAGCCTTTTAAAAAAGTGTACCGACTTCAAAATTTTGCACTGAAAAGTGTGCTTTCCGAAAGCAAATGCACAAGTCACTATAAAATAAAAATACCCAAATCGCTTCAAGTGTGCCTATAAAGTTCTCGATTTCTCCAGGATTCCACCATCAGATCCTGACCTGATGACCTGGGACCGCCTGGAAAGTATACCTTTTCCAACAAAAAAATAATTCTAAATCGCTCCAGGCGCCTTCAAGTAATCGGGGAACATACATAAAAAAAACATAAAAGATTCCGACGAATTGAGAACCTCCTTCTTTTGAATGTTCTAGTAGTTCCTGAGATTTGTGTTATAAATTAGTACTAGCAATCTGCCCCAGCTTCGCTCGTGGACATTTTTTAAATGTGACATCAAAATTTATCCCAAAGGATCTCCTCTCCAATCACTGTGCAAAAAAATATGACGTCGATCCGTTGCTCCCTTTTGGCGTTAAAGCAGAACAAATAAACTTACACTAGCATTATATTTGTTTGGATTATAGATAAAAAAAATGAGCTCACCGAAACCTAGAAGGGTCAATAGTCAACACGCCAACATCAGGGTCCGGCGACACAATAAAGTCATCATTGTGAGGGTTATAGCTCCAGAGGTCACCCAGAGACCTTGCGACAGCCAGAAAGGGGATCTCATCCATCGGGGTGCTCTTCTTTATGGGCCCTTTGTGGCCTGGCCTGGGCCTGTTCCACACGACCCGGGGTACTCCAGCCTTGGAGACCACTTTGCCCCCGCACCGCTGTATCCGCTCCATTTCGGTGGGGGATTCAGGCTTGTGGTCGGAGGTGAGGGGTTTCGCTGCCCATGTGTCGCTACCTGCAAGTGTTTTTTGTTTCAATCAATTAAATGCATTTTTTGGGTTAATGGCTAGCCTGTTTCACTTCGCAAATTTTCATGAAATTTATCTCCCCCTTCTGTGCCCACTCAGTGGGAATAATGTATGGCCAGAAACAAATCACTGCCGATTAAGCAATTAAACTGTCCATGCAAAGCGAGCCTTATCTGAATGCAATTAGACTCATATTGTGACCATCCAATCTTTTTTTAGTTTAATTTCATTTAAATTTCAAACAAATGTACTTACTAAGAAACAACTTCTGAACCGGCTAAACCACTGAACCGATTTTGATGAAAGGGAAGGACATTCAATTGGCTACTTTTATAGGGTTCCGAATACTCCGATGAAAATAAGATCATCTGTCACAGCTTATTTTCTCCGAATCTACTAGACAACCAATGTTGAAATTTGGTATATATAGAGTTTCATGACCCAATTACTTGTTGGCTTTTTCTCGAGTTTGTAGATTAGATTATATTATGGATTATGTCTTGATTATGTCTGTTAATGAAGATAGCAAACGAATGAATACATACCTTCCTTTTGGTAGCCAAGAACAATAGCCGAGTCTCCGACATGACCAACATATATTTTTCCTCTCCTTATGAATGCTACACTGGCTGTGGTGCCCGCAGTACTGGGCAGTCCCGTTACTGTCTTAGGCCATTTATCTGAAAATTAACATATATTTGTTATTTTATTAAGTAAGTGTTTGGAACCAATATCTGTTTACATAAATATGATCTATTCTATTAGAGATAAAATTATGCTAGGTACTACATACTTTTTGTAATCATTTTATTCTACACAATTCTTTCCTAAAGAACATTTTACAAAGACAATTTACAATGCAAGTAAGACTAGACTAGAAAAACAGACTTTAGATCATTTTGTTAACCATGTACCAATGGGTTTGATAAGATAATTAAAAACTTATGTAGGTACTATCAAGTGCAGAAATGGAAGGACACTTTAAAGGTTATATTCCCTTGTACATTAAACTTTTCACTTTGTTTTCTTTCTAATGCCACCAATCGCATAAAAGTTCAATGACATTCAAACATCAAATTCATCTGTCTTTTTATCTATTGTCATAACTTGATCTATTGTCATGGCGACATACGCACGCGTTTTCGTCGTGGCGTGATGTGGAATCCAGTTTAATCCTGTTCGCGCTGTGATGGTTGTGATTAATCAGTGATTAATGGGACATATCACGGTCGGCGGGATTATCTTAAATACTGATTTATCGGCTATAAACACTATAAAGGCTATAATACTTGACATTGGCAAATCACCGATGAACATTGGTGGAGCCATAATAAAAAAGAAAAGAAAAAACTTGATAATTTAGTTATGCAAAATCAACCTTAACGTCAATAATAATTTTAGATTGAGTATTGAAAGTAAATAAATAATATTTTTAAGATAAGTATTGAAAACAATATTTCTCTCTTTTTATTCTGATACAATCTGAACGCATAAGGAAATGCAGTAGTGTTGAGTGAAACTTTTTTTCAAGTGTATGTCCACTAATGCTCTTCTTAGTACACAATTAGTAAATATAAACTCTTAGTAAATATAACTCAATAGAACTGGCCACTTGTTAGGTTTAGCTTTACAAATACCATCAGCTAAAAGAGGGAGACTTGGTCCTCTAAGTACCGATAAAAGATAAAAAAGGAGATCATTTTATATTTTTGACAGATTAGATAACTTAGCCTTTTTCCTCCAACTTGATTCACTAATACTGTTAATGCTCAGCTCCTAAATATGATAGGTCCATGTTTCGTACTGATGTATTGAGGGGCCAGGATCAAATAAAATGGCATTCAATTCTCTCTGCCTACCCCTCTTGGGATATAGAGTGATTATAGACAAGATTTTAAGTCAAAAGAAGTTGAATACAAGAAAAGCTGTAGGAGGCTTTCTCTAGAGGCCGCATTGTGTAAATTCTGAAACTTGCATAACAACTTTCACTGGAAACCGCAAGTCTTAACATAACCTCATTCTTAAAATGTATGGATGTTACCTAACAATTCCTTAATAACCAAGTACATAACTAAAGCAAAAACCTTTTTCTCAATGTCATAGTAATAGAAAATGGCCAAGAAATAGCAAGGTCAAGTTTTTTACTATGTTATTATTGTATGTGTCTAATAGCAGAAATAGCTTAATAGCAATAAAATATAGAGATAGAAACAATATAATATAAATTACAGAAATAAAAAATTACACAAGAAAGTTAATTGAAAACATCAACATTGCTTTGTTTGTTTTTGTGTGTTATGCAGTTTTTTTTGGATGTAAACAATTACAATGTCAATAAGTTGTAATAAATTAAAATAAACCCACCTAACTCTTTCCACATATTCAAGTGGGTCAACATGTACCCATTTCTTATGGCTTTTAGTACATCTTCGTCATCATCAGACCAGAACTGGCGCTGTTTAACAATGGAGTCCATAAGGTGCTCCTTGGCGTATGTGGCCGCTTCACTACCTCCATGGCCATCATATATCCCGAAAAAGGCATATTCCAAGTCTCTTTCATCTTCTGTTTGCTGGTAGGCCACAGAAAACAAATCCTCCATATACTTTCGACCACCTTGACTGCAGTGGCCCGTCACTCGTAAATTCACGCCTATTGATGCTGGCATCTTTACACTTTAACAATAACAATTTATACGATAACAATAACAATATTACAATTTCATTAAAATGTTCGGTGAAGACACATTTTGCATTTGCTTGTTTTAGCTTTCACAGTTGCTTTTCTTTTGCACAAAATTACGCGATTGCCGAATGAGTCACGTGGGCATATCGATCTCACTATGCGAGCGAGATTCAATAAGATTTTCAATAAGTTGAAAAGAGACAGATTTGTAGTTGTCGTAGAGTTCGGTTAACTTAACGTCAAGTGTAATAAAAAATGGACGCCGTCGACATTTCCGTTGTTACCCGCCAAAATGAGCACGTACATTGCCGTACTCTTTATTATTTATACCTATTTCCTTTATTTAGATGATAATTATAGATACAAAAAATAATAATAATTATAGTGCAATTCATAAATATAATAATAAAGTAAAAATAATATATTCATTACGAGTTCTAAGGAATATTAAATAAAGGGCCGGAAGTCACGTTCCGTTACTACCATAAATTTAAAAGCAACGAAATAAAATATAGATTTCTCGAATATCTTGATTTTAGATTTAGAAACAAAAAAGAAACTAAAAACATGTCAAATGGATATTTACCTTCTTTACTCCTCCTAATTCTAAGCTAAATTTGATCACCACTGTTGTGTTGTAATGTCAACAGTCTCTTTAGATTCGTAGGCCCCCTGATTGTATACACAGAGGTCGGAGGTTGTATAATACTAGGGACGTCATAAGGGTGAAGTCCAGGTTGAAAGCTAGTCATGAATACTGCACGCAAAACTGCACGAGATCAATAACATTACTATGAGATAATTAAAAATTTATCACACTCTTATTATAAATGTGAAAGTTTGTTGCTCAATAACACCTTACAACAGCCTAACAGTGGTTATGCTTTATTATTATTAAATAGTTAATGTCTTGGATTAGAACATAGGCTAGTTTTTATCCTGTAAAATTAATTTGTGCATCCACAGTATTATTAATTTTTTTGGTTCTATTTTCACACAGGAGAAAACCCCTTTAAAATGTATTATTAAATAAAACAAATGTATTTTCTTCTTATCTTCTATAATATTACAACTACATTAACTAAAATCTTATTTTAATGATCTGCTGTAACCTCCCAAGGCTTCTCAGGTCTTGTTTCTGTCCATGGAGCTGGATTTTTATATCTTTCCGGTTCTTGCAATAGTATACCACCTTTGGCAACTTCATTTAAAAATTTCTCCACTTTACCTCCTGCGATAGGTTTCAAATCACAATACATCTCCACTATACCCATTTCTAAACATCTTAAGGCAAACACTGTTGCTAAATTAGTATATGCGTTGATGTCTTTAATGCTATATAATTGTTTTCTTAGAGCCCATTCTGATGTTTTGGCTTCAATGACTGGACCATTTATAAAATGTATTACCTTAGCAGTCACTCCCCAATTGCTTTCCTTTAAATGCAATCTGAAACAAAGAAATTGTATCACTTAGTGGAATACAATTTGAATTCATATACTTTACAATTTTATTATACTAAATGCCTACTAATTATATTTTAATATAATTAAGAACCTGTTACTTTGGATTTTAAAAAAGTGTGAGAAGTAAATTATGAATACACAATTTAAAATGTTTTAGGTTATATTAGATATTGAAGGATAAAGATTATACTAACTTGTGCCAAAAATATCGGCCGGGTTTTTCTAAACAATACCCATCAGGCTTTCTTGCAATACATAGCCGTTCGAGATTTCTAGGATTCCTGTTAATAAATTCAGCAGGTGCTGTTGAACCATGTCGAACTATCTGAGGAATATTCAATGTTTTCAAATTAATAACTTTGACTTTATTCATTTTTCATCAGATTGTTTGACAAAGATACTCTGCGGTTTCAAAGCTATTGGCACAATACAAATATTGTAAAATTGTGAAGAAAATTGGAAAATGCTGAAATGAAAAAAATATTTAGATTTTCCAATAGATTTTCAATTGCCCACTTGCTCTAGAGCTGGTCGTTTTTTTGACTAACCGTTTCAAGAAACAGATTTTTGCCATGTAACGAGCGAACGCTTTTATGCCAGAAGAAAAATCAGTTTTAAAAAAAACAGTTTCGGCGAATCAACTATAGTACGTATAGTTGATTCGCCGAAACATGTTTTTTTTTTAAAACTGATTTTTCTTCTGGTGTTGTACGGTACAACCAAATATTTTTTTAAATCGATTCTGTAGTTTCAGAGATTACCCCTACATCAAATCTTATATACTGTACCTCTTTATAATATTAGTATATATTAGATACATGCACGCATAACACATACTTTGGGGTTCCGTGTTATAATATTTAGAACCGCGACATCTTTCGTTTCGACTCAAAGGCCAAACCGACGAATCCATACAGGGCCAGCCAGGGAAGGAATGCACGGCCCGAGTGTGTCCAACAGCATAATGGCCGACCCAGCAGTTCTAGTGTTGGACATTCTCGGGCCATGCATTCCTTTTGATGACAGTAGTTTCTATGCAAACAATAAATAGCTAAAATAATTTATTGTTCCAAGTTTCCTCATTCTGGTCAAAATAAAAGATGTAGCAGGGGGGTCCTATGTATGCTAACCATAAAAATTCTACCAAACATATTTCCGAGGCGGTTTTGAAAAAGAAACTGGTTTGCTGTTCTTTTAAAATGAACCATAACGCTGTATCAATCAACGGGTTTTTTGAATGAATGAAAATAGTATGTACGATTTATGCCTTAGGAATAAAAAACCGTTTCTTTTAGCACTGCTTTTCGAAGCAGTTTGTCGATTTATAAAACGGGTTACGTTCCGTTTCACGTAAAATACGAAACGACCCAGCTCTAACTTGCTCTGTGATATGATTCATATACTACTCCAGTCATGTGTCATGTCATGTCACACAACACCAGTGTTGCCAACTGTGAAATCTAGCGGGTGGTAGATTTTCCGAAAATATGTTGTAATTTATATTTGAAATACGGTAGAATTACCTTGTTTATTTAGTAGCAAGTTAAGGATGAGAGTAGAAAAAAACTTATATTTTAATCAGAATCAGACAGTATAATTATTTTAATATTTTTATATATATCGATCTGTGCTATTCTGTAATATTTCGGCTCGGAAGACGCCATGATGATGATGATGTAATAATTCCAATCGATTGACGTTTTGAATTATTGCAATCAACATGGCGTCAGTTGTCATTTTTGACAGATGGAGATGGTTATTCTCACTAAAACTCTTTGAGCATTGTATTTCATTGCAATTTTATATAAACTTTAAGATTTTATATCTAATGTGGCCCAATAATGTGCAGCTTAGTTTTAATCTTTTAATAATGGGTACCCTGGAACTGTAACACGGTTTCGGGAGCTGAACCCGTGAAGAAAAAAAAAATTATAAGAATAATAATATATAAAATTTCACAATAAAATATATAAATACATATAATTAAAAAAAACAATGAATTTTAAATTTTGTTATTCGTCGTAGAATATCGAAATTCGAAAGCACAAATCGAAAGTGTTTAAGTGTGTGTGGCCGGCGAACGTAAAAACAGTGGCTGTCAAAATTTTATTATGAATAATTATGTTTCTTTCATTCATTCTACCACAGAGTACATTATAAAATTAGAGCTCGCAAGAGTTTTGTGTTGTGTTCGGTTGTGTTACTCTGTTAGTGTTGTCATTAGAATAAATAACCGTGTTTTTTGCTACCGTAATTATAATCCTACGGTATGTGGTAGATCTATGCTGATTACGGTGTTTTCACCGTAGTTACGGTGCAGTTGGCAACACTGCACAACACACACACAATCACAATTTGTGTGACAGTTCTTGTTTCTTCGTGTTGACAGCCAGTGACAGACAAATGGAGTATAATTTAATTATAGCTCATTCGTTCGTTCATTGTTGTGCTGTCTTGTTATTTAAGGCCGTAGCCAAGTCTGCGATTATATTTTCAAAATAATAGGCCCAAGCCAAGTCTTCAGTAGATTTTGTTACCAAAGGTCTTAACCAAGTCTTAGATTAGATTAAGTAAGTATTCTTGTACAATATTATTTTCTTGACTGCAGTATGAATTCATTTTCTGTTTCTAAATTTCTTCAATGGTTGAGGTAATGTAAACATAGAGTGAATAGTATGTTTTTGGATTCTTCAATAATTCTGTCAGAGAACGCGGTACCTATGTGTTGTGCCTCTTTGTAAATGCTGAGGTAAGGAAATGTTGTATAAATAAATTCACGTTTCCAGGATTAACTTAGATTTACCATATTTTTGACAGATACAAAATGACTGAGAGCCACGGGGGAGTTAGCATACATTTTGACAGCGACACTTTCGTTTCGGTCGAATGGCCTTGAACAGGCCAAAACGTTCATGTCCAACAAGGACCGGCCAGAGATAGCCCGGACCGGGCATACCCTGAACAAGAATGCCGAGCAATTTGCTTGGCCGGACACAGAATTTTCCCGCACATTGTTGGGCCGGACCTCTCGGCCCCGGGCTATCTCTGGCCGGTCCTTGTTGGACATGAACGTTTTGGCCTGTTCAAGGCCATTCGACCGAAACGAAAGTGTCGCTGTCAAAATGTATGCTAACTCCCCGGGTCCTTAATGGTTTAGTCCTAATTTGACCCCTTTTAGTTGTGTTGCTATTAAAATTCATAATGTTCCCTTTTTAGCTAACTCTGTCTGTCGACTTTGCCACGATTGTTATTGATATTCTCTTTATGTACAAAAATATGACAGAGTTGGACAGAGTGATTGGATAAATTCATCTGGGTTGTCAAATGGTTGTCAAGCCGAAGGACGGTGGTCAAGCAATTAATTTTGGGGTGAGGAAATGTTGTATAAATAAACTCACGTATCCATTAACTTAGATTTGCCATATTTTAGACAGATACAAGATGACTGAGAGCCACGGGTCCTTATATTAAATGAATAATTCATACTGTATCATTCGTTCAATTCAATCATTGATTCATTCATTCTGTTGCGTTCGTTCGTCTGTACTCTGTGCATGGATTCATTTCATCGTGAAAATATGGAAAATAATTTGCAGTAAATAAAATAAAAATTTGCTTTTCTGGTTACTTTTATCGCGTGTTGTATGTGCGTTTATAACCGCAATTATATTTACAAAGTCCCGAACCTAAAAGTTTTTCTCAATTACATTGCAAAACACGTAATGTATGCGTATACATGCGGGCGTATACATTGCCAACCAAATTGTTTTGTAATTAACTTTATCTGCCAGCACTTTTGATTTGTGTTTATATTTAGTAATATGATAGTGGACAATGTCGCTTCAAAAAAGCATAAAAAGTGCGGGAGATAGAGCTGCAGAAGACAACACTTCTATCTGTTCATCAGTAACCACACAGCCAGATCGTCATGGGTTTTTTGGCGGAGCCAGTCAATATAGTCCGGAACCGTAAGTGTTAATTGTTTTAAAAGAAATAACCTTATCAGAAAACTTACATATTAGAATTTTTCGCATTGTTTTGTTATACTTTGAAAAAAACTGCTATGATTCTTGGTAGTTGAATGAAGAGTTAGATGTAAATTATATTTATTATTATATTATATGGTAATAACCATGGTCTCTTGCTATTGATTGTACTTTTAGCAAATAATCCCTGCCAATAGTAAGTAAATATTCAAATTGTCATAATAACTGCTAATTTATTGTGTAACCTTGTTGGTGAGGTCATTAAACCTATCATAGGTAAATTCTGTGGAATTTTGTATAATATAGTTAATTCTGTTGTTATTTCTAAACTAACATACAAAGCTGAGTTTGTTTAAATGTGATAATCTCAAGAACTACTAGTCCGATTTGAAAAAATCTTTTTGCATTAAGGTAAGCAAAATCACCATTTTCAAATGAGTAAATAAGTCTTACGCTAATATATAATTATATTTATATAAAAGTTTTATTGCAAAATTCACTGAAAAATTTTTATAAATGATTTATTATTTTTGAGCAAATGTCTTAAAGTATGAATTCTATTATGTTCAAATAAACTGGTATGTATAGTAAAATAATAAATCTAGTAAATTGACCCAAAACATAAAATAATTATTTCTTTTTTATTAAAAAATAACTATAAAACAATCGTCGCGCACTACAATTACTCAGTATTACCAGACTATCAGACGTGTTATTCATAGTACTTTGGGCGCGCCTAACATTGACCTTGAAATGGGTATGTTATGGCTCTTAAATAGCCCTTTTGTTGAGGAATCTTATAGCAGACAGAGCAGTTTTCATAAATTTACACAAAAAAATAATTCCAAAGGCGAAGCTGGGGTGGAAGCTAGTATTACATAAAAATAAAACGGGCAGTTAACCACTTGTGTATATGGATGGATAATGAAATAGGTATATATAATGACTCATATAATAATCTAACATTGTACTTGAATTATTGACACAGATGTTTCTATTTTATACTTTATCTACATTTTGATAACATGCAAAACAGGGTATACCAAAACAATATACCTAAGTGGGTATTTTATTATAGCTTTTCGACCCATGGGGTTAACATAATTAGGAACCGTGCCATTGAATCCGTGTCTGTCTATGCTTGACCCAGCAACTTGCCCGGACATTCTCGGGTCAGGCATTCCCCTAATAAACACTGTACCAAGTTGTACAATATTTTGTCTCCCCCTAGCATAAGTAGAAGAAGGTTTAATTATGAAGCAACAGCTAAAAGTTGTTTTGGTTTCAGTACCTAATCAGATTTTTTTATCAAATTTCTTATTTGAATAACACCTATTACTGAAGTTTGGATGATGGCAAAACAAACTTACAATAAGAAAGAAAAGAAATTACCTCCTAGCTGTAATATATATTTCAAGCCCCTCCGCCGCCCATTTATCTGAGCTAATAGTAGCCTAAACTAAGTTCTAAACCTGGACAATGTTGTTCTCCAAGTTTCATCGAAATCCATTCAGTTGTTAAACAACAAACTAAGAAACTTTCACTACAATATTAGTAAGGTTCCGCATTACATAGACTCACCACATTTGCTTAACAATAGTATCTAATTTCTAAATAAAAAATTTGTCACACACATCTCATATAAGATTGACAGTCAATATCTTACAAGCAAGATCTTTCTCATGGCTGCTATTTTTATTGTTTGTTTGTTTTTATCTGTTTTAGGTTTTTCCCTATTGTGTGTGTGAAGGAAAATTATCTAACTGATTTAAGAACCTAGTAATAATAAACTTCCTGCATTTACTTTCTCTGATGACTTTGTATTAGACATCTTCATGGCCTTCACATCTTGCGGTGTGGCCAGAGACATCAGTAACAGTGTCCACTTGCAGCCAGTTGGCCATGTTGAACAGAACAGGTGGAACAAGTGCTTAGAAGTAGTGCTTTATGTATACTACCCTCCAAAACACAAGAAGTTTCTTAGTGAAAATTGGTGCATAGCATTTTTGGCAGGAATAAGATTGTAGCCAGGATCATGAAGGTTAACTGCCTGCCTTTGTATTTGATATTTAATTTTTTTTCCATATAAAAAGTCTGTAATTTTGATTAGTTACATATCTTCTTTTATTATGGTACCACCAATTTTCATCAGTGATTTGCCAATTTGGATATTATAGCCTTTATAGTGTTTGTAGCTGATTAATCAGTATTTAAGATATTCCTGCTGACAGTAATATGTCTTATTAGTCATCGACTAATCACAACCATCACAGCTCGGACAGGATTAATCTGGATTCCCCATCACGTCAAGGCTTGACATGGAATCTAGGTACATTACACCATTTTCAACAGCAGAATTTCCACTGTATTAAAGACTCTTCTTTAATCCAAGAGGCCCTTTGTATTTAAAAAAAAATTCTAGATAGCCGTGTAAGCATGACCATGTAGAGAGAATCTCTCTACGTAGACAAAATCTCAGTTAGAAAGATAAAGATAAAGCAGGACAAAATTTTATATAGGTATGTAGGTAACCTAGGTACTTATTTTTAGGGAAAATATTCTAACAACACTATCATTGCACTATCTAGATATAAAACATTTAGCATGGCATCAAAAAGTATTCAATGTTTGAACAGCTTTATCAAAAATTTTAATAACGGAAATTGGGGCATTTCATGCAGGTGTCCTTTTTTTATTTCAATCAAACTTATCATTGGGAACTATGTTCCTTGTGGTCTGGGAATAATGTGGACTTACCTAATTCTCCTCAAATATGTAATAAATAATACTAGCTATCTAGTGTTTAGGAGGGCACGTAAAGCTTAACAAATAAACTCAGCCTTAAGCGCGACTTATTTTGCCCATATCTCTTAAGAAAGATGTGAGCGAGATGGACTGCTATTAAAATAGATAAGATAAGGTAGACCAAGAATCACGTATCATAAACATGAGAAAGTACGTTTTCTCAACAAAACCTGTCTTGTGATAATATACGAAAAAACTACTAGAAAAAGCAAGTTGTAGTTAATGTTTTCTTAAAATATGTATATGAAATTATCTATGAAATAAAGGAAATAAAATTGTACATTAAATTGTAAATTAAAAGAAGAGTCACAAAGTTGGTTAAAAATGCGCGAAAATTTGAGGACTTTCGGGACTTCACAAAACTTAATGTGTAACAGATTTTGAAAATTTTATTTCGTTTATATAATGTTTAATTTATAATGTACTAGCGGGTGTCCGACAGACGTTGTCCTGCCCAAACGTTGGCTTGCCTGCTATTTACTTTCCTTCGTCCGTGGAAAACAACTACCACTACTACTACCACTACCAGTACCCCTACCCCTACTCCAACCTCTACCACTACCGCTTCCCTACCACTACCACTACACCTGTCTCTACTCCTACCACTACCACTACCCCTACCCCTACTCCAACCACTACCACTACCCCTACCCCTACTCCAACCCCTACCACTACCACTACTATCCTATGTCCGTCTCCTGGCTCTAAGCTACCTCCCCACCAATTTTCAGCCAAATCGGTACAGCCGTTCTTGAGTTATAAATAGTGTAACTAACACGACTTTCTTTTATATATATAGATAAAATATACAATGTTTAAAATTTCTTAAAAGGCGTTAGGTATATTAATATTAATAATAATATTTTTTAAATTTACATTAAAAAAAGTTTGTTTACCAAATAAGACAAGTCGAAATAATACACTTTATGTGAAATCCCTTGCTTGCTTTAAAAAGAGAAATAAGCTAAGTTTCAGCAGTTTCGTTTTTTTTTCTATTGTAGGTATTATTTAATACAATGTAAACTGTTTTCAATTAAATCCATTTTGCCCATAGAGTACTAAGACTAAGGAAGCGCCATAGACAGGCTCTTCCCCCCTGCCAATTTTCTGTTCATTTGGCCATAAGATTGCCCATTAGGATAGTATGAGTTTACCTTAGGTTTCGTTGGTATCGTTTTGTGTCGCTTTGTTAATTGTCTGGTTTTGCAATGTGAAAGGGAACATAGTGTGGCCTGTCATTATTTGTAATTATTATGTTTGTGTTTTAGCATATAAAGTAAAAGTCCGTGCGACAATAAATCGTCTGAAAAATACAGTGGGACTAGGCGACTACCTCCCCTCCCGCCAAAATTGTTCGGTGATTTACCGCTTCACACCTCCATTGGTATACACTCAAAGATTCTGTCATTACATTTGTTTGTGTGATAATTGTTTATTTTGTTTGTTACAGAAAGCGGACAGTCTCGCCAAGTACCGTATTAAAAAGGGAACAAAAGTGGCTCAGGATGTTGGCCAATTGGGAGTCGTTTATGAGTAAAAATTATAAAAAGGTCCGGGAGAGGTGCAGAAAGGGTAAGTTGCTGCTGTTATATGTTTTGATCCAGAACATAAATCCAAAACATATTTGTGTTCAAAGTTGAGAAAGATTGACTAAAATGGTTTATGGCTGAAGTGAAAGGAAATGCTGGCAGAGGACGACCTAGGTGTACTTTTATTGAACATATAAAACAAAATTATTGATCGATGGAAATATTAAAAGTACACACAATTGACGGGCATGTATGAAAGGTATGATGAATATAAAAGAAGCGAAAGAGGTTATGTCAGGATTGTAACAAATGGCATTCGATTGTCTCTGCCTACCCCTCTTGGGATGAAAGACGTGATGATAGATAGATAGATAGATAGATAGATTAAAGTTGAGAACTTGCTTAGAAGATCATAGAAAGCGAAAACGGAAATACTCTCGCACAACCGATTCTATTGCCTCTTGTCAGCATTGGTTCTTTTAAAAAAAAAGTTATGTATGTACTAACTCATTTATGAACATTTTGTGGACTGTGGGGTTAGCATAGTTAGGGACACGACATCTTTTGTTTCACTCGAAGGCCAAAATCGACGGGCCCCTTAACGAAATGTCCGACCCTACAACAATCCTTGTACTGTCTTTGCCCGACCCAGCAATGTGTTCGACGTTCTAGTGTTGTACATTTCTTGGCTGGCCATTGCGGACCCGTCAAACGATTTTTTTATATTGTGGCAGTTTGAACTCGCACGCATGCCACATTCGCTTTATTGAAAGGAAGAAAGGAAGGTCGGAAAATATTGGTCACGCATTGATAATTCGATACGATCTACTGCCAACGTATGGATCAAATGCAACTATTGCGTTTACATATTTAGTTAGTTTGTATGAATATAAGAAAATTGTGTGAAAAAAAATCTTCTGAGCTTCTCTAACCTAATAGCGAGCAATACAGGAAATGTGGATAACAACATATTATGGAATTTCTATTATTACATAATATAATTATAATAATTAGGTTTTTCTTTCTAAATAATTAATTCCAGGAAATTGCGCACAGTGCCACATTGATGCGGTAATTATTGCGTTAATTCTACTGGGAGTTGGCACTGGTTGGCAGCATATGAATTCTTCACTTGTCTATCTATCTATCTATTTAGGTATCTATCATCATGCCTTTCATCCCAAGAGGGGTAGGCAATCGAATGCCATTTGTTACGATCCTGACATGCCTCTTTCGCTTCTTTTATATTCAACATACCTTTCATACATGCTCGGCGATTGTATTTCTATCGATTCATAAATTTTTTATATGTTCAATAAAAGTAGGTACACCTAGGTCGTATACCTATTTAGTAAATCTTTCATCCTTCATTCTTTCAACGTGTCCAAATCAGCGTAAACTAATTTTCTTCATTTAGTAACAACATCATCTTCCACTCCGCATTCTTCTCTAATGACATTCTTATATTCTTCACCTAATATCAACTTATGTCTATCTGTATTGAATAGGCTCCAAAATTACAAAATTATTTTTAACCAATTTTTAACTGGCTTCAAAAAAAGGAGGAGGTTCTCAGTTCGACTGTATATATTTTTTTATATGTATGTTCGGGAATATTATAGTTAGCAGGTTCTTTGGTTATCAACCGATTATGATGGTTTATTTTTAATCGACAGAAATTCTTTTGGATTCGTCCCATTATTGTTTGGTGAAAATTGGTTAAGTAGTTTTTTTTAAATTTTAACTCGATTAAATGTATGCCGATTTCGATGATTTATTTTTGTAATGATATTAAGTTATAAATGAGGAAGACTTGTATATTTCTGTACCCTGGGGCCCGTTACACGATTCTGGGAAACCCATGAAGTTATAAAAAAAAACGAGCGAGCCTTACAGAAGTCGCATATGATGTGTAACATCTGACATCTCACCTTGGTACACGCACACACTGTTGGCTGTCAGTACCAACCTCGGAAAATAGGTTGGTCCCATCTGACGGTCAACTCTACCACCGCGCGCGATTCAAATAGCGCGCGCTTCCCCGGCTTCCTGTTACCCACTTCCATTAAATCACTCCCACATATTGCAGGAAAGCGAGAAGAAAGATGTTACACATCAAAAATATTATAGCATGGTCACTTGCGGCCATAAATAATACATATTGAACTAGTATCGGCTGGCTTCGGTTTTCGCGTCGTCTTTGTCATTTTACATGATGGCGTCTATTAGTACGGAAATTATCTTCAATTCTCCACCCCGCAGGTATCCCAGCTTCCGTGCGTCCCAAAGCGTGGCTCTACCTCTGCGGCGGTCAGCTGCTGATGAACAAACACCCCGCTGAGTACGAGGAGCTGCTGCGAGCGCCCGGCGACCCGAAGTGCATGGAGGACATCAAGAAGGACCTCCATAGACAGTTCCCGTACCACGAGATGTTTATCAGGGAGGAAGGGCCTGGGTAAGTTGGTTTTGTTGGTTGTTTTGGTGCCGGTCTGGTTCCCAAAGCGTGGATCTACCTCTGCGGAGGTCAGCTGCTGATGAACAAACACCCCGCTGAGTACGAGGAGCTGCTGCGAGCGCCCGGCGACCCGAAGTGCATGGAGGACATCAAGAAGGACCTCCATAGACAGTTCCCGTACCACGAGATGTTTATCAGGGAGGAAGGGCCTGGGTAAGTTGGTTTTGTTGGTTGTTTTGGTGCCGGTCTGGTTCCCAAAGCGTGGATCTACCTCTGCGGAGGTCAGCTGCTGATGAACAAACACCCCGCTGAGTACGAGGAGCTGCTGCGAGCGCCCGGCGACCCGAAGTGCATGGAGGACATCAAGAAGGACCTCCATAGACAGTTCCCGTACCACGAGATGTTTATCAGGGAGGAAGGGCCTGGGTAAGTTGGTTTTGTTGGTTGTTTTGGTGCCGGTCTGGTTCCCAAAGCGTGGATCTACCTCTGCGGCGGTCAGCTGCTGATGAACAAACACCCCGCTGAGTACGAGGAGCTGCTGCGAGCGCCCGGCGACCCGAAGTGCATGGAGGACATCAAGAAGGACCTCCATAGACAGTTCCCGTACCACGAGATGTTTATCAGGGAGGAAGGGCCTGGGTAAGTTGGTTTTGTTGGTTGTTTTGGTGCCGGTCTGGTTCCCAAAGCGTGGATCTACCTCTGCGGAGGTCAGCTGCTGATGAACAAACACCCCGCTGAGTACGAGGAGCTGCTGCGAGCGCCCGGCGACCCGAAGTGCATGGAGGACATCAAGAAGGACCTCCATAGACAGTTCCCGTACCACGAGATGTTTATCAGGGAGGAAGGGCCTGGGTAAGTTGGTTTTGTTGGTTGTTTTGGTGCCGGTCTGGTTCCCAAAGCGTGGATCTACCTCTGCGGAGGTCAGCTGCTGATGAACAAACACCCCGCTGAGTACGAGGAGCTGCTGCGAGCGCCCGGCGACCCGAAGTGCATGGAGGACATCAAGAAGGACCTCCATAGACAGTTCCCGTACCACGAGATGTTTATCAGGGAGGAAGGGCCTGGGTAAGTTGGTTTTGTTGGTTGTTTTGGTGCCGGTCTGGTTCCCAAAGCGTGGATCTACCTCTGCGGAGGTCAGCTGCTGATGAACAAACACCCCGCTGAGTACGAGGAGCTGCTGCGAGCGCCCGGCGACCCGAAGTGCATGGAGGACATCAAGAAGGACCTCCATAGACAGTTCCCGTACCACGAGATGTTTATCAGGGAGGAAGGGCCTGGGTAAGTTGGTTTTGTTGGTTGTTTTGGTGCCGGTCTGGTTCCCAAAGCGTGGATCTACCTCTGCGGAGGTCAGCTGCTGATGAACAAACACCCCGCTGAGTACGAGGAGCTGCTGCGAGCGCCCGGCGACCCGAAGTGCATGGAGGACATCAAGAAGGACCTCCATAGACAGTTCCCGTACCACGAGATGTTTATCAGGGAGGAAGGGCCTGGGTAAGTTGGTTTTGTTGGGTGTTTTGGTGCCGGTCTGGTTCCCAAAGCGTGGATCTACCTCTGCGGAGGTTAGCTGCTGATGAACAAACACCCCGCTGAGTACGAGGAGCTGCTGCGAGCGCCCGGCGACCCGAAGTGCATGGAGGACATCAAGAAGGACCTCCATAGACAGTTCCCGTACCACGAGATGTTTATCAGGGAGGAAGGGCCTGGGTAAGTTGGTTTTGTTGGGTGTTTTGGTGCCGGTCTGGTTCCCAAAGCGTGGATCTACCTCTGCGGTGGTCATCTGCTGCGGGGGGAGCTGCTGCGAGCGCCTGGTGACCATGTCATTTTTGGTATCAAAATTCGAAAACAGTTTGGAGATTAACTGGTTTAAACTTTGTACATTTGTTTATCTATTAATTTTGTTGTTATTTGATAAATAGGAATAAATGTTTAACTTGACTGCGACTTGTTCATTTATTCCTGCTGATGAGGATTGGCCAAGGCAACTGAATTATTTAAAATTAAATTAAAATATTAATACTATCTATAGAAATGGCTACATACAACAATCCAACGACTCAGAGTGAAAAGGCGCGTGTCGGTAGACTATGGGTTCGATCCCGGATCCCGGCCATGTACCAATGGGGTTTTAAATTAAAAACTTATTTACATAATCCGACAAACCACAGAGGCTTTTCCATCTAAATATAACTCAACAGAAGTAGCCACGAACGAGGGAGACTTGGTCTTCCGCTGGGTACCCTGGAACCGTAACACGGTTTCGGGGGCTGTAAGGCAACCCGTGAAGAAAGAAAAAGATTTCAGTATTGATGAGCCGCCACATGACTGTCTGGGACCGAGATCGATACAGTATAAAACCAACATCCATGTAGCGTAGTCAGATGTGATGGGCTGACTGCATGTGCGGGATGACCTGTCATCATGTCATTAAATAAAAAAAAACATTTTTTTTTACTTATTTTATACTAGCTATCCGCCCTCGGCTTCGCCCGTGTATATTTTCGAACAAAATAAAATATACCCTATAATACTCATAGATAATGGCTTGCCTGCACTATCCCTACCCCTACCCCCTACAACTCAAATTGCATCAAAATCGGTTCAGTGGTTTAGCCGTGAAAGGGTAACAGACAGACAGAGTTACTTTCGCATTTATAATATTAGTAAGGATTTTTCATTAAAACAGCAAAAATGTAATAACTACATGGCCACACATGCCGTCGCGTCGGGATGTGTTGAAAGTCACGATAGATAACGTTTTGTTTAATACAGTTTTGAGAGGCGTGTTTTTACGCCCAATAAACAAGTGTGTTACTATGTTTGCATGTTTCGTATTTGGAGGTCACGGGTATGTGTGAACTATTTAGGTAATAGGTTCGACTAGTTTTGCATGTACATATAGTTTTTTTTCTAGTCATGGTAGGGATGTACAATGTCATTTTCTGTGGTTTTTGGATTATTGATTTCCGTTAGGGATTTTCCTAATTATAAGCAGTAAACTTTTAGGGGCGGTTTCTCGACTTACAGTGATACAGTAGACGCATGAAACTGAAATAGTCAGATAATTCAAGTAAATCATGAAATCTCATTTTGTTTTTCAGTCAACAAGAGCTCTTCTCCGTGCTGAAGGCGTACTCAGTGCTGAACCCCAAAGTGGGGTACTTCCAGGCGCAGGCGCCGGTCGCGGCCTTCCTGCTGATGCACATGCCGTCCGTGCAGGCGTTCTGGTGTCTCGTCTCCATATCTGACAAGTACCTTAATGGGTACTACAACCCTGGACTGGAGGTAACTTTTTATATTACGACATGTGACCTTGCCACCGCCTGGTCTTAACTTAACTGAAGGCGATAATGCGCGCGACTGGCAGAACAAATAGAGACTTTGATAAAATAAAAAAATTAGATACGTTACGTTCTAACATTTCATCAAAAAACCCGGTCTGTCGCAGCTAGACCACACGTGACCACACTAATTTGTTTTTGAGCGAAACACATAAGATGGCATTTTAATTATATTAAATGTCTATAAAGTTATGATTACACTCAGTGGCGTACGTGTGCAACGACAGCGTTGATGAATGCGATGGACAATCTATGAGACCGTGGACTCGTAAATTAGGTGTCGCAAATTTTATTTTATTTTATCAAAGCATGTCTATAGAGATAGAGATACTTTTTTAAGCTTCGCTTGAAGGATCCCAGAAGCAGGAAAGACCTGGTGACTAGACCAAGCTTCTTCGTTCGTGTGCAGAACGTGTCCACAGTGCGAGCAGTGAGGGCGCGAAAAGGAGGGGACAATTGTTTTGGAATTCTCCAGACCATTCCCCATAATACAATCGATAGAAGACGCTAACAGATGCTATGTATCTGCTTAACTGTAGTGGCTCGAGATTTCGTCTGGTGTTTGGATCATTGACGATGCGAATATTAGTTAGTACTAGTCGACCAAAACAATTAGGCACATGACAGGAATGCGGTTACGGCGCCCGTTCCCCGCCTCAACCCCCCGCGCTTCCCCTAGTGAAGCTATCGTGTCGTCGCTATCGGCAGTGATTGAAAGAATTTAGCGCTTCTTGAGTTTTTCTTTGTTAGTTGTTACTTACTTGTTTTTTATTGTGTCAGTTCAAATGACGCCATTTTTGAAATGTGCCTAATTGTTTTGGTCGACTAGCACTCCTAATATTTCTTGACAATCATAGGCCTACTGGATTAAACCTGGGTAAGGGGTAACACGGCTGGACCTAAAGGCTGTTGGCACATTAATCCCTGTTGTTTTTAACAAAATGTAATTGTCAATAACTTGTCAGGTACTCCAACGTGACGGCGACATTCTCCACGCGCTGCTACGTCGCACCGCGCCAGCCGTACACCGTCACCTGGTCAAGCATAAGGTGGAGCCGGTCCTGTACGCCACCGAGTGGTTTTTGTGCGCGCTGACACGCACTCTGCCCTGGGACAGCCTGCTCAGGGTCTGGGACTGTTTTCTGTGCGAGGGGGTCAAGGTCAGTTATATGTTAAAACTTCCTGTGGCTACGCCAAAAAACTGTTTGATTTATGTATGTATTTTAATTATAATATTCATTGTACATGCTTTCTTACCGGTTATCCCTATTTACCAAGTATTTCTTTATCAAATATCAATTCAATATGCAATTACTTTTTGGTCCTTCGAGCCGGATAGTACAGCCGGTGGTCTGATTTTTTCGACCCTATGAAACATAGCCTTAAAAAATCCTTAATGTTGCCACTCAAGAACAAATTTTCAGTTTTTACCCAGATGATAGTTAAAAACTGCCTTTTGTTCTCTCACAGGTTTTATTTAAAGCCGCCCTAGTAATACTGGCCGGGTCGCTGGGCTCGTCCAAGGAGCGCCGTAACGCCAGCGGCCTCTGCGAGACCTTGGAGGTTCTCCGTCACCCGCCAGCATCGGTCCTCGCGGAGGAGTACCTGGTCCATCATATGCAACGACTGAATCTGACCGAGGAAGACTTCGAGTTCGAACACCAGCGGCAGACGGCGCGTCGGCGTGCCCTGGCCTCTAGGAGGTCTGTTATTTCAAAATAATATAAATATCTGAGTGATGAACTGCCATTTACATGATACTGAAGTATAAATAACGGTTTTTAGAATTTTTGTCTGTCTGTTCCAATATTTGTCCAGAATAGGCTATGGAGAGAAAAAAATCGCCTATATATATATGGCTGTGTTAACGGGATCGAGTGAAAAATTATATAAAAATTCCACTGACGAAGCCAGGGTTCCACACTATATTGTAAAAAAAATATAAAAATAAACCTCAACAGAACTGGCCACTCGTTAAGTATAGCCTCATAAATACCATCGGATAAAAGAGGGAGACTTGGTCTTCCGCTGGGTACCCTGGGACCGTACACGGTTTCGGGAGCTATAAGGTAACCCGTGAAAAAAAAACGATTGTAGTATATACTTTTTATCATATAAAAATATTTAATTCTATCGAAAAATAAATAACATCTAATAGTAGTTTATGATACGGGATCATAATAGGGGTAATTAAAACACAAGTGGATTTTTTTTAAATTCCAAGTTATGTGCCCTTTCATACACTACTTTATCTAATCCCATGCGATAGTACAAAACAAATTGAACCAAGATATTTTTCTTAATCGACAAATTGGCGGCAAATCGCGGTTACCTACTTTCTGCGCATGCGCGTTAACTGTCAAATGACTCCCACATAGGAGTGTCGATATTTTCATAGAGTTTAATGTGGCTGCATAACACATATCCTTTGCCCTTTCTGCATTAAAAAAAAAACATTACGATATCGTTTTTGTATGAAAACTTCGGTACATTACGATACATTATAATATCGAAGTTTGACATATTATTAAAACATATCATTATGAAGTATAATTCGATTTTGTAATAGAGATTTTACGTTATAAGAGTAGATAAATAATGTTAACGAATTTTATTTTCAGTGGTAGCTGATTCAGCGACTATTCCTGTAAGCGCTACTCAAAGAATAGCGCGAGGAATATATTTAACACGCTATAATGGACGTGCTCATTCCAGTTTTGTGTGTGTGGAGAAGACACTGTGTGTGACATTGTGCTACGGATTTGGATGAATTTAAGTGCTGCTAGTTTGTTTTGTGATTTGTTGTGGCGACACACGCGGTAGATGACGCTAGTGTGGCAACTGTTTCGAGCCAGTGATTTATATCGTATAGCCAACGATCTGCTAACCAACATTACGCCTAAATGTCAAAATATCAGTCAAATATATATATATATATATCTTATAACACCTACTTAACTTCACCAGTTCCGAAGACATACTGCGTGCCCCATGTTGGGCGCCATTTGTAGTTACTTTGAATATAGAAAAAATATAGTCGGCCCTCTGGCGCAGATTACTCGTGACAAAATACATTTCATTGGCTAGGCCTTGACTGAAGTTTATAAAATAATACAATTTTTGCGTCTTTTGGTTAGTATGCCGTTGAATATAACATAAGTTTGACGGACATATTTTCAAGCAAGATTTTAGTCTAAATTGTTTGTAAACTAGCGTTTTTATCGTCGATCCAGTGTTGTCAAGGAAGAAACTATCCCACCTGGAAATCGAACCCAGAACATTTTTCATTTAGCGTTAGTTCATTAAGTTTTGATCGATGTTAGCTTTTTATTTTATGTTGCTTATACTAAAATGTTTACCTTTTGAGAATTTATAATTTATTAAGGATTATTTAAGTAATTTATTTCTTACGATATTGTAAACGATATGTGTTATTTTGATATATTGTATTGAAATACGGGGTTGAAACGATTAGTATGGCTAGGTAAATATTTTGTTAATTTAAAAGAAATTACAAAAAAAACTGTATTGAATATATGTTTTCTGCTGCTTAAATTTTAATTTTGGTGTCATGTGATAAGTTTGTTTGGTGGTGTTTTCGCTTTCGTGGGAAACGTAAGGTCGTCGCAAAAGTTAATAACAAGATAATAAAAAATGTAAGATTTTTTTTTTAATATTCCATAATATGAAAGTAGAAGATGTATAGGACATGTTTGAAACATCACTTCACTTATCGTTTCAGCCGTGTATGATTAAGGACATCGAATACTGTGCCACTTGAAGACATACTATTCAATTAAGTTTAGTTCAATGATTAAGGGCCGTTGGTCAAGGTCATCTATAATTGTCAAAAGTATCGAAAATCTCAGTTAATCCTGAAAAGTTGAGTTTATTTATACAACATTTCCTTCCCACACAGTTGATAGTTATTATTTTTTTCATTATTAAGAGTTCTAAATAGCCATAGTGTTCAAAACGCAAAACTATGGCTATTTAGAACTGACTCAACATTCGCAATCAAAATAGCGGAAAATGAACACGGCAAGACTGATTATTGAATGCGAGTTAACGCTACTAGTTATGACGAGTCGATTCGCTTTCAACATTTAATTGAATCACCAAAAGTTGAAAGATCGTGAACTTTCGTCAAACCGATATTTGTAGCTTCAACTTGTTCAAACGGTTCAAATCGCAAGCGATTTAGCAGTTGATCAACTAAAATCGCCTCGTGAGAACGCTGCATAATGGAACAGTATTCCATGTCCTTAATCGAACATATAGTATACAATATATCTTAATTGCCATATATATAAGTCACTATCTTGCAGCAACAAGAATTTGTGATGAATTCCGATAAAAATAATTCGATATAAAACTTTTCTGCCTGATCTAAGTCATTCCTTTTATGTCTAGTTGCTGTTTAATTTTAAAAAATAAACTGATTATACTCTGTTCATTATATGACTGATAAAATTTCTATTAAAATACTATTTCAATGATGGCATCTAATTAATTAGGTATAGTTGTAATAATTAAATATATCATAATAATTTAAAAAAATAACTTGTACTCCGACTCGCACTTGGCCGGTTTTTTTTCTTTACAATAGTGAAGCGACGTGCTCTTTTTAGCATCGATATTTATCGATATCGATGTTTATTAAACCCACAGATTATGTAAGAAGATTATTCAAAATGTGGCAGTGTAAATTAAATATTTTCATTTTATTTAAGTATATAAATGGTTTATTTTAATACATAAATAATAGTATGTAGTTTAAACGCCTAGGTATGTCTATAAAACAATACAAAATGTTGAGCAAAAATAAAATGTAACGCCTTAGGACATCACTAATTGATTACTACTCGAGCTGGCAAAATTAAAATAAATGGTTGGATTTAGTATAATTTCTTGTACTTTCCTCGCAGGTGTTGGATACAATTTACTCGGGAGAAAGTGCGATTCTCACCCATAACCTTATAATGAACAGGGTATAATGACCCAATGGTTCCAATGTATTGGGAAATTTCAATATATTCCATAAATTTGTTAAATTTGTAACTAGAAGGAAAAATAATCTTAAATATCTTCCTATTATTTTATTTAAATTAAACGCAATATATTAGCTTGTTTGCATTAATAGCTTGTCACATCTTAGATGATCGTGTGACGCGCTGCATTTTCCGTTAGCTAGAAATTAAAAAACTTTAGGCAAGGCCTTTTTTTACATATTATAGCGGCGCATATTTAAAAAAGGATCCTCATATCTCTTTTGTTATTTCTAAGAAATGTCTATATCGAGTTTTGTTAAATATTGAAGATTTATTAACTGAATTCTCAATTCGGCATGCAATTGTTTGGATAAAGAGCAAATAAAAATCGGTCCAGCAACTTTTCCTTGTCAGTTTTACCATCAACTGTAAACCTGACCATTGCCTGTCGCTTGTTTGCCATATAATAATTATATTGAAATAATTATTAATTCTGATGAAAGTAGAAATATTCAGGTTTCTAAAAAAAATTGTATGGAACTTGGCCACGAAATTTGTAGCAAAGTAAGTCGAGAATAATTCTTACAATTATCAGTTTGAGTTGCCGAATTGAAAACGTAGTTTAGATGTGTAATAATATATTATGTGATAGAGTACTAGTTTTTTTTCTTTTGCAATAATAAATTAACGAGCATAATTTTTTTTCTTAGCTAGCTTAATAATATTTAAGTAAATAATAATATAATATGGAGAGACTGGTGTCAAAGTATATTTAGTGTTCAAAAAAATTTAATATTAAGATAAAATATTTATTTACATATCTTGTGTGAATAGTGTGGCTGATTTCTGTAGATTAAAAATTGATATTGAGCTCTTAGAAGCTCTTCTCAAGTTGATTTGCGCCCGCGCAACTCTCATTACGTTTTAAGAAAAATATCCAATATCGTTCATCCCATACAAACATAAGAGTAGGTATTATATAAAAGTATTTAATATTAAGTTTAATATGTACTATTGGCAGAAACAAAGATGTTGAAGAATTCTTTTGCAATAACTGAAATGTATCCGTTAATAAATAAAATCGTAGATTATTTTTGATATAACGAGTGTTTATTCGATTTATCTCGTAGTCTTCCTTCTGGGTTGACGTTGGGAAACTTAGAATAAAAAACTTTCTGTAAGTAGGGCTGTTTACATTGACCGATGCGACTATAATATGAATGAAACCTGAAGGCAGTTGCAATATTTTTCATGGATTTTAGTGGACAATACTCACAAACGCGTGTCGCTGGAATGTTGCATATATGTCAATCTATTAAAATATTTTCACAAGCTTTTTGATCTCAAAAATATGTAGCAATGGAGTTGCCCACAAAAGAAAATGAGGTGACTAATGTCATTTCAACTGATTTTCAACACAGCACTAAATATAATATTTCTGTCAGTCAATATGAACAGTTTTATTTACTTCGTTACCCTGATGTACAAAAACAATGTGACAATAGAAAAATTTAAATAAGTTATACTTCTTTGGCATCATTAAATAAATAAATAATTTATTTTCTTACATTAAGTGTAACATAAATTCTCTCATTATTCGAATGTTATTTTTAAATCATATCCACTGCTATAGCATCTTCCATTAATGACTAACAAATAGTAAATAATATTAATCAAAATATTCAATTTAAATCACTACTGAATATAATATAATTAGCACATATATAATTCGCACTTGTATGAAACCAAAAACACGTGTTGTAAATGTAGAAACATGTGGATAAATATTATAAATATGAAACAGTGATCACGCGACGAGCGTGCCAACATGCGCGACTAATAGAGGTTCTATTTTGTTGGTAGCTTTTTTCATTTCAGTATCGGCAACTTCATCCTAACATAATTTCACTCTCGGCAACTTCATACTGTAACTTTTTTCTTACATCGTATAATTTCACTGTCGTATTTTTTTCATAACGCGCCTAAAGAAGTATAACTTAAAAAAAATACGAATTGTTAATTTCTTAAAATTGTATTTAAATAATTTTGTTGTAGTTGTATAGAATCCTCTCTTTTAGGCTATGATTTATTTTTTATAATACATAATTTGTACTTTTGTTACTAAAATTATTATGGTGCATAATATGTTAACTAAGAAGTTGACATTTTGTTGTCTCGTGTGTTTATTTATATCACTTTTTATAGAGCACTTGAAAATTACTAATTTAATTTGAGATTTGGTCAAAAATAATGGTACAGTCAGTGGCAACGTGCAATAAATACCACTTTAAAGAAATGTCATTTATTTCTGACGAATGGCTGTACTTTTATGAAAATTGAAACCCATCTTTCTCTAAGTTGAATATTTTATTGAATGGTGGGTTTGAATTGGATATGTGTTCTAAATAATACGAACTTTCTTTTAAATAATTATTTTTTAAATATTTAGGTATTTTTAAACATATTCAATTTAAGATCTTCTATTAATAATTTTATTTGCTGTCTGTACTTCTACATTCTGTTGATTATTTACTTTATGTTAGTGGAAAGTAGACTTATACTGTTACATACCTAGACGGTACAAAATTTGACACTGACTGCAATTTTTTCAAGATACAGTAAAAATATATGTATTTATTTCTGATACCTTCAAAGTCTGTATTAACATTCCTCATAGATATATTCAATACAAATTCTATTTAGATATAAAATTGGAGTAGAAAGATCACTAAATATTTTTGTACTGTCGCATATTGATTCTAATATTTCGTATTGTAAATAAAATGTCACGTTTCCATCTTTTCGTTTGATTTTCACCCATTTTCCGAACCTACGTAACAAAAATTTATCAGAGAAAAATATTTTTGACGCGCGAGCGGGATTAAACTGGATTCCTCATCATGTCATGACGGAACGCGTGCGTTGGTCGCCATGACGTGATAGAATCGAATTTAACTTATAAATGAAAGAAATATATTATCCGATACAAAATTTATTACATCAGACAATTTTTATTTATTTATTTACAACCTTACTCATCAATCTCTGTAAATATTGCATCTAACTACATACATAACTTCGTACTAAATAAACAACAAAATATATCCACACAACAGATAGAACGAGTTTCATTTCGACATTGGCACCTAAAGTTTTTTTAGATTTTACTTATTTGGTAAACAAACTGCATATATTTTTATTGTTAAATTATAAATAACCGTTTTAAAGTATGATTATTGCTTCTGCAAATGCAAATTAGGTTAAAAATGTTAATTAATATGTAAAATTATTAATAAACGTCTTTTAAGTAATGCAAAGATTGTTAACCAAATAAGACAGGACTAGAAAAACTTGATTCTGATCTCGCAAAGTGGACATATCACTAGTGATAAAATATATAACCCTACCAAGATTTATTAAGCCAAAGTTAGTATTAGGCGTCCTTATAGTCTTGTTTCTTGGTCGGATTATACTTTATCACTAGCGAGATTTTTAGAATCAACGTGCAGCAGTGAAAGCCGACGTCTGAGACTCTTACCTGTCCCACAAACATAGGCCTTAACAAATCTGTCATTCAATATTATAGAGATGGTATAAACATTGTATAACTTTGTACAACGTTTATTAGCAAGGCGGTAGTCTGTTTTGTCTCCCTCTAGCATATTAAATGACAGATTTGTCAGAAAATTGTAAAACAGTTGTTTTAAAGGTACTACAACTTTTTCTTTTCTTACTTTAATTAATTGCTATTGTGATACAATGGGCCAGACTTCAAGAATTTCAGAATAAATAATTCAATTATCATATTAATGAAATTAATATTTTAGGGTTATTAATATTCTGTGGTTGGCAGTCCATATACATTTTACAGACAAGCAGTATCACATACTATGGGCAAGTGCATGGCGCGATCGCGTATCGTTTTGTTTCGTCGCTAACATAATACATGTCATTGACCGTTTTTCCGCCTGCTTTAGAAACAGACTATAGTAAAATTAAAAGAAATATTTACAAAAAAAAATTGACAGGGCAACATTTGTTTTATGAAGTGAATTACATTAAATAATTTTATGGTATTATTCCTGTTAAAAAATCACAATTTTAGGCTATTTTCATATATATAACTTGGGATTACTTTAACATAACCTCTCCAGCCGTGGGAGCATGACGCGTTTAGAATGAATATCACAATTGTAGACAAAATCTACAAGCATGACGTCCTCATTGCGCCAGTTTGTCTATTTATAACACTTGTCACGTGATCCCTAGAGAACATAGATGTAGTATCTCTACTAGATTGGTAATATCGCGATTAGAACGAAACCAAAAAATGTATACATCAGTGTGCGTGACAAATGTGTAATTCTGTGGATTTTTCATCTTAGATGACTTACATCCAGGCACTGCATTTAACCATAATTAATCACGTCTATTAAACACTAAATTATAATTTAAAACAGAATATTTTACAAAAATAAGCGAAATTACTACTGACGCTAGGCTGTTACACTAATTAAAAAACGGTCTCGTCTATCTGTCTCGCTTTAACATACGCCTATCTATATGTGCTTTCTCTTTTGTATTGCCAATCTAGTAAAGCGCCCGAGCGACTATACTACATCTATGCTACAGAATGTCTTTTAGGACGATATGCTTCCGCTTGTAGATTTTGTCTTACCCCTGTAGATTTTCGCACGGCAGTATTAGAATGTATGTTTATTAATTAAACATTAGTAAATATCCATACTTTGTGAAAGTAACATAAGATAGGCACATAATTATAAATATTATGTTATATAGAAAGTAAATACAACAACACACACACTCACCCAAACGATTACATATAAAGCAATTTGTTATACAAAATGAAAACATTAATTCAGTCGAATAGGTTAAATAATTGCACTTCATTGTTCACACAGGTTTCATACAAAAATATTTGTTAAGCGCCAATACATATTTTGATTTAGATTAAGCAATGACAGATAAACAGACGGCTGTAGCAAAATATCAGGGCCAATTACTAGTTTCTTGCGGTAAATCGCATCGGCATCCTATAGAGTTATTTGTATACTTGCTATTTTGGCAAAGGCACATATTTAATAGGGCATTAGAGTATTACATACAAAATAATAGAAATGGCAATCAAATATATGTACTGACTGAACATTTCTTTTTGGGCTACAAAAGAAATCAATACAATCTATATATCACTCTGTTTTGAGCATTTTAAATAAAAGTGATTCCCTTTTATGTGAGAGGATATATTTGACTATAATTCTAGAAACTGGTGTTAACCTTTCAGAAAATAATTAGTATACTTTTAAATCAAGCCCAACGCAGACCATCGCCTGAAATCGGCGATCAATTGGTTTTGGTAGATAATGTCGATCTATTTCCAACAACTTTTGTAGGTCACGGACGTCCGATTAAAGTCGTTAGTCTTCATTGAGCCTTTTACAACCTAAACGTGATGAAAATTTAATGGAAAAAAAATTTATTATAATTTATACATCTGTGATTTTTTGTAAAAAGAAATGGGTTACTTATCATACACACATATATACCTATGACAAGAAACAAAAACTACCAGACAATCTATCACCATTCTAATTGGATTATTGCACAGACTTTAATATAATGACTTAGTTATCATTTGTACCCAAAACTCTTGACACACAAGTTTCATCCGACTAATATTATAAACGCGAAAATAAGTTTATTCTTCTTTCACATTCACATTTAAAACAAAGCAACTGATCTAAAGTTTTTTATCCACGTACGAAGCCGAGGCGAAAAGCTAATACTAAATAAATTGTCATTACTTTATTCAATCCACATTGAACGAGGGGTACCTTCTTTCCTGAGGTACCAGGCTATTACAGGAGGCAAATATATATTCCCAGTCTTTAAATAACCGAAATTAGCGTGTTTAATAGAATTGGGAATTAGTACTAGATATATTGACAGAAAAGCTCTTGATTACTCGTATATATATAAATAAATATTCGTCAGGAAAAAAGGTTTCTATCGTCCAATCTTATGCCGGCACCAGACTTCGTTATGCGTTATTCGTTATGCGGCTGCGGCTTATTCGCAAGAATATTTGCTATGTGGGCGAATAAGGAACATGCCACCACACTTCGTGTCTGTGTGCCGAACCTGCCAAATATGTGTTGTTTGCTTTTAAAAAAAATGGACGTGTTGACAGCAGCAGCTTATTATTTTTATATAAAAAATACCTGTTGTATAAGTACAAAGTTACTAAAGGAACGAAAAGAAAGCGCTGGTGGATCATCACAAGTCATAGGAAACGAACTAGGTAAGTAGTATTCGAGACAAAGAGAATATACCTATACGTCGAGACACGACCCAACACGACCGCTGCAAGCGAGCGAATGAGTGAACGAAGTGTGGTCAGTCGACGCGCATATTCGGCTTATTCGTGTCCTTTGATGTGTGCCAAAAACCGACAAGTCGACGGATAGCGTATGCGTTATGCGTGCGAATAAAGCACATATAGACGAATAGACCCTCCACACTTCGTTTTATGCGGGCAAATAAGCCGCATAACGAAGTCTGGTTCAGAAATAATAGTGAAACAAAGTCGATATGTATTATTGTACGATTAAATAATTAAATATGTTTGTCTCTATCTATCACATTAAATAACAGATTTACTAAAACAGGACAAAATGTTTATTAAGGGCCCATGGTCAAGGTCATCTTATAAATGTCAAAAATATGGCAAATCTCAGTTAATCCTGGAAAAGTGAGATTGTGTGATAAGGAAATATTGTATAAATAAACTCAACTTTCCAGCATTAACTGAGTTTTGTGATATTTTTGACAGATACAAGATAGGCAGTAAGAATGCAGCGCTACACTTTCTGTTCATCTGTCAATAAACAACAAAACAGTTCATATGAAACCACCTCCTTGAGTATTACAGCATTGTCAACGTCTCAAACTTGCCAAATATTTAACTTTCTTAGTTAAAACGTTTCGTACATCATTCGATATGTCATTAAAACCTTTCTTAATCTTACTCTCCACCGGACACGCGTAATCTTTTAAACTTAACTTTGTGAATTCATTTTCTAAGGAACATTTGGAGGCAAACACGGGTAGTTTATGAACAAACTCTTCCATATTAGTTAAATTACTTTGTAAGCTATTATTTAATTGGTTCAGCAGTTCTGTGGTTTCTTTTTGCTCCGGTGATTGGTTAGCGGCTTTCTTTTTGGGCTTCTTCCCTTTGGCCGGGGCTGTGAGTTCATTGCAAACACCCAATAGGTATGTAGCTACGCCTAAATACTGAAATTAAAAAAAACTCTTTTTATGACACATACATATTGCTTTGGCTCTAAAGTCTGAACCCTGCGCGCCATGGGTGAAAAAAAGCTACTGTTTAACCAACTTTCAGCTACAACTTAATGTAGCTTAGTAATAGTAAAAGAATTTTCAGAATCGAATGTGTAGTTTCAGAGATTACAAGCTTTATTTCTTTATAATATTAGTATAGGTGAGTGCGACCTAGAGTTCTAAGCCGAAACCTTCATTTACATCGTGTATGTTAAAATTTGATTTCTACACTTTCCTTGACTAATTACTACTATTTAATGTATTTCTGACATGTATCAATATTAATTTTATTTGACCTTTCATTTGATTTGCATTAATTGTATTTTTAAATTGCTGTAAAAATGTATTTTCTTTAATTAGGTTTTTAGAGAGAAGTGTATAAAATTGACGATTTCAAGTGTATCTTGTGTACCTAAATCTTTTGAATTTGAATTAACTATTCGCAATATCTCGCTGCAGGCGCGGCAATGAAACGTGTGAGCAGTGCGTGGTTTGTAGCGCTCCCTCGCACTTATAGGTCTTATAGCAACGCGTATCGACGTGCAGCGCTCATGTGCCATAAGATCTATAAGTGCGAGGGAGCGCTACATAGCCTTCTCTGCTCAAACGTTTGAGATATTGTGAATAGTATAATATTAGAGACAGACTGTGAGAAGTATATTCGCTACTGTACTGATTTGAAAAAATATTTCATTCATTATTACAGATGATAAATTTTTTATCTTTGAATAAAATTTTGTCAATTAATACAACTGAGTAGCACTGAACAGAATATTTTTTCTTTAAAATCAACTGAAGAATGTTGTGTAGAAATTCGTAGCTATTATTTAAGGATATAGAACTTGGTACCCATTTAGATCTCTCAAAAGATTATTGGCGGAGCTGTTAACCGACTATCTTGCAAGTCTTTTGTATCGAACTTGGTTTCCTTTAACATTTGTCGCTCTATTTAAAACTCAATCTATATGTAAAAAATTATGTTTGTTTCTTTGTCCTTTGTAGATTCAAAAACTACTGAACCCATTTTGATACTGTTTGCGCGATTACATAGATTGATTGACTAGAAAAGTTTAGGTGTATAAAAATCACGCGACGTCTTTTGGGAGTGCAGTGCAATAATGTCAATGTTCCTTATTTGATGAGTTGTATCAACGGGATCGGATATGCAGTGATATTAAAATTCACCCCGACCCGCTAGTATCTAAAAAAAACCGAACTCACTTCTAAATAATTGGATATATCTTCTAGAGTCTCTCTCATATGCCAAAGTCCATCATCGGCCCGCAACTTCTCATCCAGTATGCCGGCTACCAGCGTTCTCGCTCGGTCGACCAGTCCGACGATTTGTCGACACAGCTCGTGTGATTCGGCGGATTTGTTCAGCGCCAGTTCGCCGACCAGTTGCAGCATTTTGGTGTACATCTCCCGGTACGGGACGGGCGAATTAACGAAAGCTGAAAATTGTGAAAAAAAACAGTAATTTTTTTAACGTTTCGCCTGTTATTGATAGGATTTTCTCAGCCGTATACATAAATAAATATACATTTATTTAAGGTCACATGTTGTCTTACGGAACCGCTTTACCGGCCCCTGGGCACCCAGCGTCTCTCTCCTTAATGGTATTTATAAGGTTATACCTAATGAGTGGACAACTCTGTTGATGTATTTTGAGCTAAGTTTATTGGATTATGTACTATCATGTGCAGGATTGGAAGGACACCTTAAGGACTGTTGGTCAAGGTCATCTTGTTTCTGTCAAAAATATCTCAGTTAATCCTGGAAATTTGCTATATTGTTGACAGTTATAATTTGACCTTGACCATGGGCCCTTAAAGACAATAAACATTTCACTTCTTCTTCTTTTTTATTATGGCTCCACCAATGTTCATCGGTGATTTGCCAATGTCAAGTATTATAGCCTTTATAGTGTTTATAGCCGATAAATCGGTATTTAAGATAATCCCGCCGACCGTGATATGTCTTATTAATCACTGATTAATCACAACCATCACAGCGCGAACAGGATTAAACTGGATTCCACATCACGCCACGACGAAAACGCGTGCGTATGTCGCCATGACCGGATGTGGAATCAACATTTCACTTTGTTTCCTTTCTAATGCCACCAATCACATAAAAGCTCAATGACATTACAATTGTTAACCATAACCAATCACATCAAAATCTCAATTGACTTATTTTTTTACATTGTTATATTTTGACATATAATTGAATTGATAATTCAGTTACGTAAAATCAACCTTAACATCGATTCCACGTCACGCCTTTGTGAATAACGCAAGCGCCCAGCAAGACGTGATAGGGAATCCAGTTTACTCCTGTCCGTGCTGTGATGGTTGTGATTAGTCGACGACTAATAAGACATATTACGGTCGGCGGAATTATCTTAAATACCGATTAATCGGCTATAAACACTATAAAGGCTATATACTTGACATTGGCAAATCACCGATGAACATAAAAGAAGAAGAAGACGAAGAACCTTAACATCATTAATTTTAGATTAAGTATTGAAAGTAAATATCCATATAAGTGTAAACCTACTAATGTAAAAAGAAATGGACAACATTTCATTTTTCGTAAGGTACCAAAATTCGAAAACCGTTTGGAGATTACATGCTAGAAAGCTTATTTTTCATTTTTTTTTATTTTTATATCCTTTAATTTTCGAGTTATTTTAAAAATACTGAAATATTGAAAAATGAGGATTAATAGGTGCCCTAATCTGTGCTAACCCTCTAATTTAAAAATACTAATGTCTGTTGGCAGAGTTGTTAGTTATTGAACTCAGGTGTTGCCTTCTATTAATTTTACCCATTTTTATTCCATTTGAAGCTAAATTAATAATTATTCTTTAAATAATATTATAAAATTACTTCTTTTATATAATATTTTTTGGAAGTTTTGCTAGTTTCGAATGGGCTATCACAGGAAATATATTTACGAGTAAAACCGCGGACAAAAGCTAGTATTATTATATACATTATGAATAATGTTGTAGGCGATTTGAGTTCCGGCTACGGCAACACCTATTTGGAACACGGTATATTATACTCTTTGCATTTCTATAACGTTTACTCTGTGGCTTGACTGACACTATCAGTCACTTTCTTTGGGTGACAGTTTATATTTCTTAATTTTAGTCCTAGCTAAGGTTTTTAGTTTATAAGTCCTCAGAATTTATAAAAATTCATAATTAAATTAAAAATATAAAAACTCAACCAAAAATAAAATACAAAAATACGTGTAACTTATTTTTTAATATATTTTTAATTAAAGTAATAAAAATGGGTGATTAAAAAAATGAAATGTTGTCCATTGAAATGTGTTTTTAAAGAATCGATTGGTAGCTCGTTTTTTTAGGAAATTAACAGAAACAGATATATAAAAAAGAGATATCCATAATAAATATTTAAGACAAATAATTTTAAATACAAATAACAGTATTATTTACAAAAATACAGTAAACAATTGGTACTTAACTACTAAAATTACGTTAATTGGCACATTACAATTCACAACATTTCATTTTTCGTACCAAAATTAGAAATCCGTTTGGAGATCTTCCTTTGCCTAACACGATACACATATTTAATTTTTTTTTATTCAGTGGTTTAAGAGATATTTTGAAAAAACTACACTGTGTAACGAGTACCGCTCAAAGCTACTATACATACTCTCTGCCTTCAAGGAAAACTGGCATTAAAAAGTATTAGTTGTAGTTGTAAAAACAAAACAGGATACAAGGGGACTACTGATGGAGCCATAACACGAAAAAATAGAATAGATACAAGGGAATTTAATTTACGTGCTTCTTTACCCATCTTTGTTGATGAAAGTGAATAAAATTTAATTTTAAATTAATAAACTCAAAAATAAACAATGATGAATGAAACAAAAGAACCATGAACGAACTATTGAACGAATGAAACGAACGAACGCACGCAGCTCATATCATTTCTTTTTTTTTAATACAGAATACGCATAGACACCTGATACTTTTAACCGTTATCGGCTTTTTCTAAAAATGCAATTTTTAAAAATTAATTTAAGAGTGTTAAAGTTAAAATTTTAGAAAAGCAAAAAATACGGGTACCTTAATTTTTCACCTACTTTCATATAAGCTAATAAAATTAGGGTGTTAAAATTTTGAAATGTCGTGGATTGCAAAGGAAATTAGTTTCATGGCGTTGGCGTTTCAACCTCTTTTATTGAATTAACAGTAATTAATTTATAACACACTGAATAAAAAAAATGTGTGTGATTACCACACGATAGTAGTGAAAATTATATAATTTAAGCCGAGTATACGCGATTCAGCGTCACACCGACCCGAGCGTGACGGTTCAGTTTTGTTTACTGTTCAGAAAGAGCACAAGATATGTACTTACCTATTATTCTACATGGGAACGGTGTATTTATATTTATTTTTTCTCTCTCGTGGTATAGCTCTTTGCACTTGTCCATCGCATTGCCCAGCGAGTCGGTGCATATTTTCAGTTGTTCATAGAATTTCATCTTAACTTCTGAAATTGTAATATTACTATTTAATAATAGCGAACTAAATAGTGCAGGCTTTCTAATATTAAAAGAGTTTTTAGAATCGGCTCAGTAGTTCCAGAAATAACTCCCTACATACCAAACAAACAAATACCTCCTTTTTTTTCAAATCCAAATATATTTATTGACTCACATTATTACATGCTACCTGTTAAGGCGTACAATAAATATCAAACTACCTTCATCCATTAAATAATTATTCTACAATGCTACATCATATAAATATTGAATTATAACATAATCATTAATCTAATTCATAAAGTACAAAATTAAATGTCAATATTACCAAATAAAAAATAAAAATATTAGTCAATAAGTGTATAATAACACTTTTCAACCAATATATTTTGTATTCTACATTTAAAGACTGATAAGCAAAGGTTCCTCAGGGCATCAGGTATAATATTAGTATACATTGCCAATTCTTCATAAAAGCTTTGTATCATTTAGAAAGAAGTTTTCTTTTTCTTGATACGAACAAGACAGATATATGTGCAAACAAAGCCCCGTTGCAAGCCAACAAGTTCGAGCGAGACAAATATACAGGTCTCAACTGACTGATCAACTCATTCAATGACGTAACACGTTTTGTTTTTAAATATATTGGAAAACTCTGGATTCCTATCCTTTGGGCCAAAGTTTAATTGATACATTAGAATATCCTTTGGGGCACACTTTTATTTTTGCAATTGTGTATTAGTTTAGGGCAGAGGTTCTCAAACTTATTTTGTCTACCGCCCACTTTTAAAATAAATTATTTTTCAGCGCCCCCCAATTTTTTTTTACTTCACCACATCTTAAAAATCACAAAGACATTCATTATATCTGGGCCCCTTACCGCCCCCTCTAGGCCTCCAGCGCCCACAAGGGGCGTTATCGCCCACTTTGAGAAAGACTGGTTTAGGGAGTAGTAGGGCAAGCCGGGCTTTTTGACTTATATGAAGGTACCGCCACTGGTCACATTATGTATATAATTGTTAATGAAATGTGAAAAAAAAAACATATTTTATTTTAAAGACGATCTATATAAATAAGCCAGTATGTTTGTTTGTCCTTATTTCCCGTCAAAACGAAGCAACGGTTTTCATTGTTATCATCTGCATCTCAAAGTAGAACACATACTAACCTAGAGGCACCGGTTCGCACAGTTCTATGCACAACGCTACGGAAGACACCAAGCCGTCCTTCAGTCTCAAGTAGGCGACCTCTTGCTTCATGGTACGCGATTTGAGATCGGTATCGCGACGTTCTATTGGCTCCCAACCAATGATGGCGTTCAAATCTCTGTTGTCTCTGAAAAAAATAAGTTTTACTAATATTATAAACGGTAACAGCAGTTAGGCAGCGTACAACATAGTTCCTCCCACTCATCAGAGGCGAATCCAGGATACTGTTGAGGAAGAGGCGCATACTCAAGGATTTGTTTAGGGAGGGAAGATAAACATCAAAATAGCGCTTTGTTTTTTTACGCTCCATTACTTGGATGACTTGGATCCATCAATGGAGCATATTGAACACAAATCCTACCTTTACACCGACGAAACCCTCACATCGCTCCAGTCTAACAACTTAACAAGTTTCTCTAACCCTCCCTAGTGGGGTAATAACGATAGGACTTACGTAGGATTCTCGGGCAGTTTAGGCGGGGCGTGTAACGGTGCCGCAGGTCCGGCTAACAACGACAGCAGCGCCCTCTCTCGGGCGGCGAGCGCACCCCACACACATCGCTCCAGCCGAGAACTCCAGTCCAGCAACTCGACAAGTTTCTCGAACGACCCGTACTTGTACGAGTAGGTTAGGTGTTCCAAGCACTGTAGAGGAAAATATAACATTCTTAGGGATTTATTTGTTGTTGAACATTGCGCAACTCAAATAGAAGTAGACAAAACACATATTCTATCATATTGAAGTTTTAAAGTGTGTGGCGGCACATCGCGTCGTTAGATGTCGCACCGTTACTATCTCATTGAAACCTGTATCGCGCCATTGAAAATATTTAATAGATTGGCATATATATATGCCGGCACAAGTGAAAGAAGGATAAAAAACAAATTTTACCTCTACAGAAAAATTACTCTATATATAATATTTTTAGTAAGTGTATTATGGCCAGACGTACTTAAAATTTACATCTTTTTTTATTTTAAATTCTGAAACAAACGCTAAAAAATAAATTAAGACTACATCCAAATTGGATCAGCCGTTGTGGAGATTAGCGCTAACAAACAAACTATTGTACGATTTTATTATATGTATACATTAGGATATGGTATGTCACGGGATTGCAAATATTGCAATAACAAAAACTCACATCCTTGGAGTGATGCGAGTGGAAGGAACAGGTGTCTGCCAGCAGTTGAAGAGCACGTCCGTATGACAGACAGGCCGGCAGAGCGGCGGCGTGCAGCCAGCCTAGCGATGCCAATTGGACGTGCTTCACCTCCAGCCGTTGGTAGATCGTGTCGGCCGGCAACCCTGCCCCTGTACAATATTCACACTAATATTAGATTGAAACATACATAGCTAAAATTCACGCCTATTTCCCAGAGGGGTAGGCAGAGACCACATATTTCCACTTGCTATGATCATCATATCCTTCATCTCGAGGACGCTTTTGATTTGAATTTTGATGTGGAAAGCCAGTCTTAACTATTAATTTTACGGGCTATAGTCAATCGACAGTAGCTTACCCAGTATGTGGTATAGTTTGACTAGTAGTAATTTAACATAAAAGTTGGCCGGAGACTTCCGATGGACCAGCTCTAGCAGACTAAGTGCTTCCAGTATTGGCGACGAGCTCATCTGGAGGACGGCTGAAACATATATGTTAAAAAATTAGTTAAGAATCGTATGATAGAAAAATCTGCTACTTTCTTGTGTTCTTATGTGGTGCGAACACAAACAAAAAAGCTCAAAAATGATCTCGCCAAATTCGAAATGCTTTTGAGCCTGTCGGATTGTTGGTAGTTTTATTGATTTTCTAAATTGGTGACCCAGACCGAACGAATGTTGTATTGAAACCGAAAATATAAAAGGCTCTACCCGCATAAAAGTAGTGATGTCCCGCCAGCACCGCGTACCCGTCCGCGGCACAGAACTCCGTGGTAGTGGTAGGCGCCCGTCCGGCTTCCAGCGCACACAAGTAGTGCCGCCGCAACGCCCTGGCAATGTTGAGGTAGGTGGGGGCGTCCGTCACGGGCGCACACAACCTCCATACACTGACGCAGTTCACGTGACGTTGTATGTCCTCGAGCTGGAAAGTGTCATTTGGTGTTACTCAATAATGTCTGATGATACACCGGTAGATGGCGCTACTCATGCGCGTACACAAGGGGTGAAGGGGGCAAGTTTATCCATGTAAATAGTGTTATAAACATAAAATTATTGTCTTTAAGACAATTTAACATAATATGTTACACTATATTATACCTATATTTGTATTTATTTATTTATTATTTAATAGGGGCGTCGGTGGTCGGCTCACAACTGAGAAGTCGCGGGTTCAATACCCACATCCGATCATGTACCAATGAGTTTTTATAATAAAAAAATTCCGACAAAACATATAAAGAGACTTTTCCATCTACATACCTCAACAGAGCTGGCCACTTGTTAGGTATAATATCCTCAAAAAATATTCGGCTAAGTGAGGAAGACTTTGTCTTCAGCTGGGTACCCTGGGGCCGGCAACGGTTCCCGGGAGCTGTAAGGCAACCCGTGAAGATTTTTTAATAGGTAATTTATTTTTGGTAAGTCTTCATATATCTAACTAAAGTACAAGATATAAGAATTATCCAAATACTCACATTTTCAGGGACAGTATCTTCATCGAATCCCAAACACGTCAGAAACTCGCGGCACGACTCCTCCCTCTCTTTTTGAGGCAACATATCTATATAAGGCCTCAGATCTGACACTGCGCACGGTTTTTTCGCAAATACCCTCAAATATTGTATATACAAAGCGACAGTGCTGCCCATAATCTCTGTGGAATCACCATTCTGAGTCAACCGCTTACACAACTCTAGTCTCGCCAAATACGGCCCACGCAAGGTTCTTTTCGACGATGTACTCTCTAGTAATTGACATATAAACTCGTGACATTTCTCAGCAGTGTCATCGATCAACTCCCTCTCAGTCACTTCTGGAGGGACTTTCATTAACTCGAAAACAGAATGCAAATATAGATCGTAGTAGCTCCAGTGGTCTTGATTGTCTAGAAGGAGTTCTTTGCACATTATATTGATTTTCCTCCAAAGACCTAATTGGCGGAAATATGGCAGGATGTCCTGGGAAGTGGGTCCGGGCACTATTTTAGTATAAATGGGACCTTCGAGGAACTTTACGATGTCTTCCCACATCTCCTGGAGCTCGAGGATCATTATGTAAAGACGAGCCTCCTGTTCGGCATCCATTTTGTTTTCGGAAATGAAATTGTCAACCATTCTTCGAGCCAATGTCAGGAGTATGGTTTTCTTACTGGGATCATCTGATTCTTTAGCCTGTAATGTAAGTGTGAAAGTTTATATTATCTTTTTATTCTAGTGCATGCAACAAAATTTAAACAGTATGGTTTCTGTTGATATGACATGGAAGAAATGTTCTATGACATATTTTTGTATGTTTCATTCAAAAACTCTATAACTACAGAATAGATTTAGTTGACATTTCATAAAGACAATCTATAGAATCTTATTTTCAAAGTCAGTATGCCCCAGTATCTCATCTCCCTTAATGCTTCATCTGATCTATTTTTTTTTTCAAAATGGCTCCATCAGGGTTTTGATGATTCCGCCAATGTCAAGTATTATAGACGTCACAGTAACAATAAGCCGGATTCCACATCCGGTCATCCACATACGCACGCGTTTTCGTCGTGGCGTGATGTGGAATCCAGTTTAATCCTGTTCGCGCTGTGATGGTTGTGATTAATCAGTGATTAATAAGACATATCACGGTCGGCGGGATTATCTTAAATACCGATTTATCGGCTATAAACACTATAAAGGCTATAATACTTGACATTGGCAAATTACCGATGAACATTGGTGGAGCCATAATAAAAAAGAAGAAGAACAATAAGCCGATAATCGGTAGGTAGAATGCTCCCGCCGGCCGTGATATATCCTATTAATCACTGACTAATCACAACCATCACAGCACGGGCGGGATTAAACTGGATTCCCAAACACGTCTTCGCGGCGCATGTGCTATCCACCAAGGCGTGTCGTGGAATCTAATGCTTCATAAAAACCAATGATTGATTGAGCCATTATTTTGACAATTACCTTCACTGCTAATTATGAAAAATAAACAAACAAATAAAAATTTACAATATTTTTAAAATTCAACTTTTTTCGTGACTAACCAATATACCATGATGTATGAGTTTGTATGTTTGCTCCTCAATCACACCATAACAGCTGTATGGATTTGGATTGAATTAGAATAAGACCATTATTTTCTTCTTCACAAGTTGCCCTTATGGCTCCTGAAACCATGTTTGATATTGATCCCAGTGTACCCAATGAAAGACAATGGTATTTGTGAGGATATACCTAACGAGTGGCAAGTTCTGTTGAGGTATGATGAAAAAGTCTCTAAATGTGCTTTGTCAGATTATGTACAATGTACATAAGTTTTTAATTATAAAAAACCCCATTGGTACTATTTCCTGGATTATTATATACATTAATCCCTGCATAATTAAATTGGATAATGTGACTTTACCTGCAACACTATGCTCATAACTGCCCAGAAATAGTATGGACTCTTTGGAAAATATTTGTACAGTGTCATGGCCGCCCTCTGTTGGCCTCTGTAGTCTCTCACTCTAACATAACACATGAATAGATGGGAATGGAGCTCTTCATTGTTAGGGTCTTCTTTGACTGCTGCTTCATATAGTGAACATGCTTTGTGTACTGAAAATATAAAATTAATAATTTACACTAATTTAGCTCCAAAGCCCGTTGAAATTTTTAAATGTGAGAAAAAGCAAGCCTTTCTATTAAGGGTCCTATACTGGGAATTTGTATGGAGATATTACTATTCCCAATTCCTCTGTAAATACTCCACCTGTGTCACTGTAATTTAGCATATAGTTACTTATTCAATATATCTAAGTGAAATAGTCGTTATTTTTTCAATTGGTTTTATTTAATTGGAAATATGGGTGGCAGAATAATCCATTCTGCCCCTTCTGTCTCTTTCATAATCTATCACAAAACTCTAAATTTTTTTTAAAGCGCTCTTATACTATTATTCTTCATTTATATATATCGCTTTATTTTTGTAGCTTATGAAAAATTAAAAAAAAAAATTATGATTTTTTAATTTGGCAAAAATAATAAAATTATTATTATTTTAAATTTTCAATAAGCTACCGAAAAATTCGACATATATAATTGTAGGGTAAAGGTATCAGCGCTTTTAAAAAAATTTAGTGTTTTGTGATAGATTATGAAAGAGACAGCAGGGGCAAAGTTAAACTACCCATATTTCCTATTCAATAAAACCCATTGAAAAAATAAGAGCTATTTCACTTAGATATATTAAATAAGTAACTATATGCTAAATTACAGTGACTGTATCACTGTATCACTGTAATTTAGCATATAGTTACTTATTTAATATATCTAAGTGGATTATTTACAGAGAAATTGGGAATAGTTTATCCCAGAAAAATTCCCAATATAGGACCCTTAAAGAAACAAATTTTTTTAAACTCCATCTGGAATAATGTAGGTTTATCTGTCTAATTTAGGCATAGGAATTTACTCTTCTCTTAAAATCAGACTTCAAGCCACGGGGAAATTAAAAATTATTGCACAAACTAGTAATGGAAATAACTTTTCTAATCTTAGGTTTGCTTTTCTAGTCTTGTGTTTTTGTAACAAATTGTCATTTAAAATTCTTAAACTTATTAATTACGGAGTATTTTGACTTTATTAAATTGCTCCACTGTTTTATTGTATACTTTAATTATTGTCAAGTCTCGGTAAAGTATAAGTTTTTGCAGTAGATTACAGGTTTCTGCAAAATTAAGGTTGGAGTGGAGGAAATGGGGTACTAAGAAAAAAAAACTTTTTTAACCGTTTTTGTATGGATCACTGTCTTAGAAATGAAAGACTTTTTTTACTCCATATAACACCCATTTTTTATGATGTCATAAGATGAAAGGCATCACAAGGAGCAACTTTCGTCCAGGACACAAATCCCGGAAACCTCTCCCGTGACCGCCAGGTCTGTGAAAAGTCTTCAGAAGTAGCGGCCGCCGAAGCGCATATTTTATTTTTAAACACGAAAATCTCAATTTAAGATTTTTAGGTTAAGTTTTTCAATCTCAATTTTCTTATAACCTTGTGAACACCTGCGAAAAGTGATACCTTACCGAGACTTCAAAATAGTTAAAGTATGTAATAAAACAGTGCAGCAATTTAATAACGTCGTCAAAACACGAAAAGCTCAGGATTAGATAATCTGAACCTTTACCTTAATTACATATTAATTAACATTTTTAACCTATTTTACATTTACAGAACCAATAATCTTCATCTGGGTACCCTGGGACCGATAACACTATGCAATAAGACCAGTGCAAAAAAGCGACTTTAGGTTATCGTCTTATCATACAAAGTAATGTCCACATGGAATCACTTTGAATATAACTCAAAAGTTAAAATGCAATTTATTTTTCAAACTGAATCTCAGTGCACTGAGGTCTTTGAATTATTTTGATTATTATTATTTAAATTGGCTAGGTATGAACTAGTATTGTGGATAAGGTTATATTCTACATAAGTTAAGATGGCTTTTAGAAAGAAACCATGATAAATATAGACAATTTTAATGATATTACTATACTCACATTGCTGACATTCTCTATAGGTCATAGTCATAGCTTGTAAAGTAGAGTCATCACTCGGTCGTTCTTCAGCAAGAGCGGTTAGCACAGAATGAGCCTCTTCACCACGACCTAACCTCAGCAAAGATAGTGCCTTCAAAGCTCGAGCAGCTTGCAACGAAGGAGTCTTCTTTAATACTTTCTCACTTTCCTGAAGTGCCTTTTTATTATTGCCATTGTCTAACCAATCTAGAATTATACAGTTTTTATTAAAAATCACTATGAGCACACACAGTTCTGTAATTGAGATAGGAAGGGATATTTGATGTATTACCGTATATTGGGCGCAAGCGGCGTTCGGCGACACTTCCGTTGTGCCCGGGTTGAGGTCGTGCCGCCATTTCTCATTTAAAAATCTACTTTAAATAGTTAGAAACAGCACGTTTGTGACTTCAAATGCGGCCGAGCAGCAGAGCGAAAATTTGACATTGACGTTTGTCTGTTTGGGGGTCTTTGGTTGGGATCTGAAATCTGGGTTGCCAGACCATAAAAGGCTGCTATCATATTTCATTTTAATTTTTATTTTATTTCTTTGCGTCATTTAACTGGGTAACCGCATAGAGTACTAACTTTGAGATACGGTAACCGCCATGGCAATTAATTTAAAAAAAAAAAATTTTTACGGCGTGATTAACACATTACTATAAACCGTAGACAGAGTATTTCTACGCTATAAACATATATCTACAGGATAATATAATATTAGTTCGATTACGAGCCCAATAAAATGGTGTTACCATACTGATGGGCTGGTAGTTCTAGATTTTTGATAATGTTGTGTAGGTCAGTAGCATGGAGGGTAGTAAGTAAAATATTCTAGTTTACGTCACCCCACCACGTGATCCCTCCGGAAAAACGGGGGAAAATTGGCAACTTTTTCACATGTTCGCCTATCACTCCGTTTCAGTGATAACAAGTTTTGGAAATTTTGTAGAAGATCAAATTTTGATGATCAATAGAAACGGAGTTATAAAACGCCCAATAATGGCTAAAATCGCGTATTTTGCAAAATTTACATATTTACAAATTTACATAGTTATAAATTTACTAATTTGTAACACTCATTATATAGAGTAAACTTCTCGAAAGTACCGTATTAATTATTTTTAATAGTGAATTTAAAATTAACTTACTCGCCCCTGGAGATTGTTAAATTACTGCTTACCCTTATTCCACACAACAGTACATATATTTGGAAACCTTTAAAACAAAAAGGACATTCTAAGCATTATGATCCCTGAAAGTGTCATCAAAATGCATTCAGCCGTTCGAAGCCTATTCTGGACAAACATTAGAAGCAGAGCTCATTTCAGGTAATAGGCTATCACCTGTGATATGCTCTGAAGACAATACTTTCTAGAAACATGGACATTGAGACATAGAACCATCTTTTGATTTCTTCTCGATTTTTTTTCATTAGATATGGCTACTACTGGATTTAAATATGGTAAGTACTTTGATCCTTGTTACGAGGCCCTGATGCGAACGTTGTAGGTAATAACGGCTAAACAGATTTGAAATATAATTTTAACTTTATTTTAGTACTAATCTGCTCTTACAGTAATGGAAGGGATATTTTTACATAAATAATATTTATTTATTTCTAGATGATCAACAGCGACAACAGCATACATTCAATATAATGACAAAAACATAGTAACAAAACATCATAAGCCGGTAATAGATCACCATAACTTAACCAATCATATTCAGCTACAATATCTACAATTATTATCAAACAATTAACTACATGGGGGGGGGGGGGTGAGTTCGTGTGTATGTCAGTCTAATCTTACCTCACTCAACTACTTTTTTCCCTTATTAACATTCCAAATGTCTCCTAAATAAGTATCTGGAATGAAAAAATGTAATATAATATTCTGAGATCAAAATACCTACTTATATTGTGCAAAGCAAATTGCTATGAGAGATTTGATAGGAAGGAAGGAAAGTGTAAAATAAATCAATAATAATATTTTTAATTCTTTAATAATAGTTTATTAACATAAATAAAATGTACAAAATATTAAATTTTGTGTCAACAACGACGAAGCTTCTTTACACAATACATATTGAACAAGATTAGGTAGTTAAAGCTACCCTATCACTTCACTGGAAATGTCATTCTTACATCCAACCTCTCACTATCATTCGCACCAACTTACATATAATAATATCACTATCAGGCAGTTTAAATATTAACCTCTATTTGGCTCTTAAGTCTACAGTTTCGAACCCTGAATCAGGTAAGGTAGCCACTTTTTGGTTGCCCAATTCTGGAGGATGCTCCCTGGACAACGACGCTCTTTTATGTCTAGGCGGAGGAACGGGTGCAGACGGGGGATTTTTATTAGTCTTCAAGAAACTCTTGATTCTCATTCCACCTCTATAGTAATAAAGGTATATAGCTGCAAAAGCTGCAATGGCAATAAGAAGCGCAACGGCTGCGATGAGGACTCCGTACCAAGCATTGCTGCTTGTTTCTTCTGGAGTTGGCAGAGTTGGTCTTCTGTTTGGAGGAACGTATGAAGGTCTAGGTCTTCTAGTGGTTGTAGCAAACCCTTGACCTATAGCAATGTCTGCACATGCTCTAAATTCCTCTTGAGGTCCACATCCTACAGCCCCTGTACCATTCTCGCAAGTACCCCAGTTATTACCAGCTATATATCGCCATTGTAAAACGCAATGGGGGCATTCAAAGTCTTCAGGCAATTTGTATTTCATTTCGTACATTTTATTCCCATCTTTAGGGTAGTATTTGGTAGATTCTCTACCTTCTATTTGCAATACATGTTTGTCTAAACATTCCTGGGTTGTTCCTTTAGGTTCATCACAGACTCTGAATTCGAAATATCCGTTGTGACTTGCTGTGAGTTCAACTTTTATTGATATGGTTTCTTTTGGAGCGTATTTTCTGACAATTACCCCTTTGCCAAAACGCCCCCCTAATTCGTGAGGACGAGGGGTAGGTTGATCCCAGGCATCACCACATACGCCGCATTTTCCAGAGTTTTTATTCCATTGTCTAGAGTACCCGCCGCAGTACAATTCGTGGTCATTGTAGTTGTGTGGGGTGTCGAACCCGAAGCGCCAGGCTGAAGCTCGGGATGGTGGTTCGACAAGACGACCGTGGCTTCGCACGCTGGTAGCCGCTGTCGATATCAGCACGCACCACCATAGCGCCTGAAATAAGAAATATTTTTACTTTAATATCCATTAGAAGTCTGCATAGAAGACCGAGGATTGAAAATTAAAGAAAAATGACATTTAAAATTTATTTATTGAGGCGCAAATCCAATAAGCATCAAATAATTCTTGTTCGAAAATTAATCGGAATTTTGACGCAGAGTCACAACTGGGTGGCCATTGACACTAGTAGCATAGATTAAATAATAATTACTACGTCTAGTAGGTAATTGGTGCTTAGTTTTTTTTGGCTCGACTGAGGATTGAAGCTAAATTCTTGTTCAAGGTACTTCGACAGCCTAATTGGTAGAGCGTTGACTTGAAACCGGCAGGTCCCGGGATAGACTCCTTGCTCTGACGTACATTTCAATCCTAATCCTAAAATCCAGTTTCATTTCGTTGCAATGGCGAATTATCTATCTACCTACCTATCTATTCTATCTATCTATCTATCATCACGGCTTTTATTCCAAGAGGGGTAGACAGAGATAATCGGATTCCATTTGTCACGATCCTGACATACTTCTTTCGCTTCTTTTATATTCATCATACCTTTCATACATGCTCGGCGATTGTGTGTACTTTTAATATTTCCATCGATCAAGACATTTTTTTATATGTTCAATAAAAGTACACCTAGGTCGTCCTCTGTCAGCATTTCCTTATAAACCATTCTTTGTTCTTTCAACATGTCCAAACCACCGTAAACTACTTTTTTTTCATTTTAGTCACAAGATCATCTTTCACTCCGCATTTTTCTCTAATGACATCGTTCCGGATGCGGTCAATACGCTTTATATCACACATTCTACGTAAAGACCGCATTTCACTGCCTTTATCTTACTTTCATGCTTCTTATTCCATACCCAAGTCTTTCCATAAGTAAACGTAATTAAATTCAGGTTCAATATGAAAATAAGTGGTGTCTCTGGCCGTGAAGATATTTTATTTATAGCTCATAAACCAGACGTAAATTAATTATTTTATAATTACTTTTCTTATGTATTAAAATAATTAGAATTATATCATCTAATAGTTGTATAACCCATTGATATTTTGGGTTACTATGTCGCAATTCTATTTAAGCATAGCATTAAAATTGATCAGTTTCTTTCTATGGATTTAGATATGGTTGTTATATCGATTTATTTATTTAGACCTTATACAATAAGAGTAGAGTTGAGCTACCTTTTAGAATATGACAGTTTTTATTATGTGGTGCTGGAAAAAGAGACGTCACGCCTTTGTGAATTACGCACGCGACCGCCAAGACGTGATGGAGAATCCAGTTTAATCCTGTCCGTACAGTGTTGGTTGTGATATTATCTTAAATACCGATTAATCGGCTATATACACTACAAAGGCTATAATACTTGACATTAGCAAATCACCGATGAACATTGGTGGTGCCATAATAAAAGAAGAAGAAAAAGAGAATCAGATGTTAATAATAATGGTGCGTGGGTGGCCGAGTGGTTAAGACGTCTGGTATTAACTAGGCAGACCCCGAGTTCGATCCCGGATCCCGGCCAATACATAATCCGACAAACCACACTTAGAGACTTTTCCATCTAAATATATCTCAACAGAACTAGCCACTCGTTAGATATAGCCTCACAAATACCATCGACCAAATGAGGGCGACTTGGTCTGCTGCTGGGTACCCTGGAACCTAAGGTAACCCGTGAAGAAAGAAAAAAAACTATTGAAGAGGTCTGTATTAACGATTTTAGGAGACAGAGATGCTTGCTGGGAAAGTAGTTGGGAGTGTTGGTTGGGACATCTGGTAGGACACGATATTTTTATATAGAATATAAATAAGTATGTATCTGTCTATCATAACGCCTTTTATCCCAAGAGGGGTAGGCAGAGACAATCGAATGCCATTTGTTACGATCCTGACATACCTCTTTCGCTTCTTTTATATTCATCATACCTTTCATACATGCTCGGCGATTGTGTGTACTTTTAATATTTCTATCGATCAAGTCGTTTTTTATATGTTCAATAAAAGTATACCTATGTCCTCCTCTGCCAGCGTTTCCTTTCACTTCAGCCATATAAACCTTTTTAGTCAATCTTTCATCCTTCATTATTTCATCGTGTCCAAACCAGCGTAAACTACTCCGCATTCTTCTCTAATGATATCGTTCCGGATGCGGTCAATACGCTTTTCACATATACATAAAGACCGCATTTCCAGTGCACTTATTATACTTTCATGCTTCTTATTCCATACCAATGTCTATTTATATAAAGTATTTATGCAGTTACTTTGAACAAGTAAAATAAAACGTTCGAAATTAACCAGGAGAAAAGAGTGTGTGACGAAAGCACTAAATTGTTTCGACTTCTTGTCACTTCGGGTTCGTAAAACTGACAGTTTTATAAAGTACAACGACATCTCATGTTCCAATATTATGTTCCCGAAGGTATGATATATTTTCCCGGAATAAAAAGTTGCCTATGTCCATCTATCTCTATGCAAAAAATCACGTCGATACGTTGCTTCGTTTTGACGTATAATGCATAATACCTATGTCACGTCGCTCTAGGTCAGTCTATGTAATCGATTCATATTTTATCAAATGGAGCTGAACTCAACAGAACTAGCCCCCTAAATTGTATCAAGTATTTTATCTGAGCTTTTAAAAATAAAAAAAAAATTGTAGTTGCTTCCTGTAAACTCCACTGAAAACTTCCGAGACGAACCCGAGCCAACCCAAAATAAAATCCTGGATATTCTCTTTATTTTTTCTTTTTTTTCTTTCTTCACGTGTTACGACGGTTCCAGGGTACCCAGCGGTAGATCAAGTCTGCCTCGATTAGACGATGGTATTTGTGACAATTGTGGCTAGTTCTGTTGAGGTATATTTAGATGTAAAAGCCTCTATATGTGTAGTTTGTCGGATTATGTAAGTACATTAGTTTTTAATTAAAAAACATGTCCGGGATCGAACCCTTATATCCTCTCTTATAAGTATTAAATAAAATTTGCCTAAGTGAGGAAGTTGAGTACCATAGGGCACGTAATACGGTTCCCGAGCGTAATAGTAGGTACTCAAGGTAAAAACATATTTACGAATCAAAATTCTAAGTACAACTATGAATTTGAAAGTTTTTCATTTCACACGACAAACACTCGGACATTTCAATGATTGCAAAATATCGTCACGACAACGTTAAGTCACGACCCGATGGGACATCTTGGTATTATTAAATGGTAATGATACCATTGCGAATATCCATAATTACCATAGAATGAGGAATCAATCATGATTTTGGTGTTCAAATGGTAAAATAAATGTTAATCGTGCGTTTAATCTATCTATATATCATCACGCCTTTTATCACAAGAGGGGTAGGCAGAGACTATATTTTTTTTTATATCTATACTAATATTATAAAGATTTGTATTTTTGTGTGTGTGTATGTTTGTAATGAATAAACTCAAAAACAATTGTGCCGATTTCAAAAATTATTTCACCATTGGAGAGCTACATTCACCCTGAGTGACATAGGCTATATTCTATTTTCAAAAAAATTAGGGATCCTTACTAAAACTCCAATAATGTAACCCAAGGTGTAAAAAAATTACCTAAGAAATTCCTTACATCGCGTGCGCTGCGAAAACTATTAATGATATAGAGGTAGTGGTAGTGGTAGAGGGTAGGGGTAAGGGGTAGGAGTAGAAGTAGGGGTAGGGGTAGGAGAAGTGGTGGGGGTAGGGGTAGGGTAGAGGTAGGGGTAGGGATAAAGGTAGGGTAGGGGTAGGTATAGGGTATATTTTATTTTGTTCGTAAATATCCACGGGGGCGGAATGTCAGTCTTCAATAAAAGTACACCTAGGTCGTCCTCTGCCAGCATTTCCTTTCACTTCAGCCATATAAACCATCCTTTGTTCTGTCAACGTGTCCAAACCAGCGTAAACTACTTTTCTTCATTTTAGTTACAACATCACTCCGCATTCTTCATGACATCGGATGCGGTCAATACGCTTTATGAAGCGCGCTCTACACTCGCGGCGCGAAAGCCGCGAAACGCGTGTGTAGATGGTTTCGCGCGTTCACGTTCATGCTTCGCGCGTTCACGTTCATGCTTCGCGCCGTTCCCCGTTCGTTGTCGGTTTTTTGTCCCGCTAAAGGGTTCGCGCTTGGTTTACGGCGCGCGAACGCGAACGCAACTACACTCGCAGTTTTTCGCAGTAGCTGAGAAGACGCCGTCGCAAGTGGTTGTGGTTGTGCATTATTGCGTACTTAGTAGCGATTTTTTTTAAAAATGAGTACATGGAATAATGAACTTGAGTTAACACTTATTGAATGTTATCAATCTGAACCAATACTTTGGCAGTCCAAACACAAGGACCATAAAAATAAAAATAAGATCCACGATGCCTGGACGCGGATAAGTCACATTATGAATATTCCTGTGGATCAATTGAAAAAAAAAAGATTCACTTATGTCAAGTTATAGAACCTATAGAAAGAAACGCAACAATCACGTCGTCATCCATTTTCTTTGAGGCCGCGAAAGAGACTGCGAAGCTTTGCGAGTGTGGAGGGACACATTTAAACGCGAAGTTCACGGCGCAAATCGCGGCGTGAATTCACAGTAAGAATCGCGGGCGAATGTAGAGCGCGCTTTACACATTCTATGTAAAGACCGCATTTATCTTTCTTTCATTTATGGCTGAATCTTTGGCTGAATGGATGGATTGAAAGAAAAGAAAAGACAGACGAACAAAACTCTTATAGATGGAATAGGACATATTTAACAACAGGTTCTCCTCCTTTAAGAAGGAAATAAACATTGTTTTCGGTTCCTCAGTAGGCTCTAATTTTAAATCTAATTCTAATTTCTAATTTTATGTGTGTTTGATTTTTTTAATGTTTGATTTTTTAATTTTTAGTTTTTTTAATTTATGGGTTTTCTATTTTTTGTGATTTTATATTGTTGAGTTGTTATTAGTGTGTCCCACTTGTAGGTATAATAATAGTATTTTAAATATTTTGTTCATGCTGTACGTGCACCCTGTAGGAAGTACATTGTAACTTTATTTTCTAATATTTTTAACATTAAGCATAAATAAATGTATTTCTGTTATGCACGTCCAAATTAAATAAATAAATTAAATAAATAAATAAATAGCCTCTTTTCAAAAGTTAGTTGATAGATTTTGCTTATCCAGCCTGGATTTGCACTGAATGGACCTTATGTGTCACTTCTTTAACAGACGTATCTGTTATTTTTAAAAGAAGTGTGAACGCCGGATTTACTGCCGCTGGAAGTTGGCATTTTTAGCACGAGTGACATTTGAACCCTTTCCCCCTTTGTTTTATTAATCTTACAGAACCCTCAGTGCTCGAGTCTGTCTCGTAGTTGACTAGTTTTTTTATAGATTTCAATAACGCAACTAAAATCTTATCGCTGGGAGCAAACGGCTTAACTATTAGTGCTATCGCTAAATAATTTTATGCTCTCACGAAGAAATTCACAAAAAACTGTTGTTATACGAGAGACAATGCAACGCGTTATGTTCCCACGGTATCGAAACCAAAACTAGGCTCATTGTTTTTGAGAAAAAGTTACAAGTATTTTTATAGGCACTTACGTATCTTGCTTTCTCAGATGCCTAAGGGATGTGAAAAAATCTCAGTTGTATCACTTTATTATAGCATTTTTTTGGTGTTTGAATTTTGTTTGTTTATACATTATTCATCCATACAAGTCCATAACCGTACTAATTCATAGTTATAAATGCGAAAGAAATCTATTCTTCTTCTTTTAAGTTTCTACTCGAAGGCCAAAAACGACGGGACCGCACCAATGGCCAGCCAAGGCATGCCCGGTCCGAGAATGTCCAACACTAGAATGCTGACTAAATTGCTGGGTCGGGTAAAGACCAAAGAGGTTAACGGCATATAGATGTGTCACTTTTTTAACAGACGTAAAATTATCTCATATTTATTGAAGTGCGGACGCGGTCTTTACATGCCCAGACAGTACACTGGACATTCACGAGCCGGGCATTACTTGGGTGGCCATTAGTGCGAACCTGTCGTTTTTGGCCATTGATGTCACAGTCCTAAGTTTTGATCCACAGATTTTGATGAAATTTGATACGGAGAAAGCTTGAACCTTGGGTAATATAAGAGGGGATGAAAGGTAGTATGGACAGCACGGGCGAAGCCGGGACATAGGTATAGCTAGTTATTTAAAAATTAATTGCATGCCGCAGGTTAGAATTTTAATTGCTTTCGCAGACGCATTGTTCGATGGGAATATAATTGAGCTATGTTATAATCAATTGCGTCATTTTGTAATAGATTTCTTTTGAACTCACAAATAATGTCACCATATGACACAAGTATTTAAGTTTTTAGGGATCCATAGACAAGTGCCTAGGCTACTACGAATTATATTATGAAATATTTTAAAAACAACGAGCATGTATGAAAGGTATGATGAATACCTATAAAATAAGCGAAAGAGGTATGTCAGGATCGTAACAAATGGCATTCGATTGTCTCTGCCTACCCCTCTTGGGATAAAAGGCGTGATGATAGATAGATAGAAGTAGTATAAATCAGATTGCGTGTCCAAACCAACTTTATGGGCGTATAAAACTTTATTACCTAAACGGGAGTTTTGACTGCGGTGCTATTTGAGAGTCGATAGTAAAAAACTGGAGGTCTAGGGTTTAATCCTCGCTTGACTTAAAATATATTACACTTTCCTTCAAAAATGAGTACTTGGGAGGGCACGTAAAGCGGTGAATATTTTATTTTTCACTGGTTCCCTTTTAGGACCCGAAGTCTTATCGGTCCCAGGCTGATCAGGGAAGTCCCAGGGTACCCGGCGGAAGACCAAGGACGACCTAGGTGTACTTTTATTGAACATATAAAAAAATATTGATCGATGGCAATATTAAAAGTACACACAATCGCCTAGCATATGTATACATATTCTTCAACTATAAAATAACATTTATCTAAAAGAAACCTAAAAACCATTTTCTTATTATATTTTTTCTTTTTTCACGGGTTGCCTTACAGCTCCCGAAACCGTGTTACGGTTCCAGGGTACCCAGCGGAAGATCAAGTCTCCCTCGTTTAGCCGACGGTATTTGTGAGGCTATACCTAACGAGTGGCCTGCAGTTCTGTTGAGATATGTTTACATGGAAAAGCCTCTAATCTCCCATTTTCTTATATAGGGATTAGGGAGAAACTATTAATTTCTTTATTATTTATTATGATGGACATATAACAGTAAGAATTCTTTTTGAATAGCTGTAGTCTCATTTGAGCCAACTGGAATTTTAATTGTTATTTATAACAAGCTTCTGTCCGCGTTTCACCCGCTTGGAAATAGATCCAAAAAGAAATAATCCCGTGGCTGTAATTTGCACCTTTCCCGCCCGCTTTCGCGGTATAAAAAGTAGTAGGTATATATTATGTCATTCTCTGACCCCTAAACTATCAATATGCAAAAAAATCATGCCGATCCCGTGAAAAACAAAAAAAAATTATCCCACGGGAACCATACATTTTTCCGGGATAAAAGTAGCCTATGTGCTATTCCAGACTATAATCTATCTCTGTGCCAAATTTCATCCAGATCCGTTCAGCCGTTCTGGCGTGATTAACCATGAACAGCATCTAGACAATATCAGATGGAGTTCACGAAAAAAAAATCAAGTTCTTTGTCGTGATATGTCACAAATGTGTCACAATAGCCAGCCTTGGTTGGACATGAATAGATATTACACTAATAATGTTAAACAATTACATAAACTCATTTACAAACATACGAAATTTAAAAACAGCTTTGAATACTAAATACGCATGTGACGTTACGTTCATATTTTATTACCGAATGTTCTGGACATAATTCTATAGTTGGGAGGGTATCAATTAGTTATCTAATACTTTCACTAAGATTATTATCATATTAGCCTTAAGCGCTTCAGAAGTGGGTTAAAGGTAGTAAAAAATACAAAACCAGTTAACTATGATGTTTTCTCAATAAAAATATATAATTTTAATATAATTAACTTTCACTTTCTACATTTATTATGACCTTCTATAAGTTGCTATACAAGTTTTATATGAGTTATAATAAAACTGTCGTGTCGCTAACTGACAGACATACAACGCACAGCCTATATAAACCACTGAAGATAGAAATATGAAAATTGGAAGGTATATTCCTTAGGGGGTGTAGGGGTCCACAAAGAAAGGATTTTTCGAAATGGGGTGTGAAAGTTTGTATGGAAGATCGTATTCCCTTCGTGTATCAACTTGAAACTTGGTTCAAATACTCTTCAAATCAAATAATAAAACACGTGTTATAGGATTTTTCAATAAAATCCTTATGGAGAGATGCAGCGGGTTGTTGAAGTGTGTATGGGGAAAATGTTAATAAGATTCAAAATTCCCCAACTGAAAAGTTTTTTCAATCACTTCACGGGTTGCCTTACAGCTCCCGAAAGTTGTCGGTCCTAGGGTATCCAGCGGACCCCAAGTCTCCCTCTTTTAGCCGATGGCATTTGTGAGGCTATACCTAACGAGTGGTCAGTTCTGTTAAGGTATATTTAGATGGAAAAACCTCGTGTGATTTGTCGGATTATGTACAGTGTTTTATTATAAAGTACCCATTTCTACATGGCCGGGATCAAACCCGTGGTCCGCTCGGCCACCGACGCCTTATCGTCCCGGCTTAGCTCGTGGAAGTTTTCGGGATAAAAAAGTAGTCCAGTAACCAAAAGGTAGGTAGATATAATCAGATAATTGAGGCTTCCATTGGGTAAGTAATACCCTGGAGCCGATCAGTGGGGTTGGAATCCTTGGCCTAGACTTCTATTAGGGTTGGATATTTCTTGGCTTTCCGTTGTCGTTATTTTTGACCTTCGAGTCGATCGAATGATGCTGTAAGCTAACCCCACAAGTTACAAAAGGCGCGCGGGGTATTCTTTCTTTCCAGAAAGTTGGGCATCGAATCCAGAACTTCAAGAGTTCATAGTCAAACTAACGATACGTTTTATAATAATGTCACAAGCAAATAGTGAAAGCCGGTTCATTGTTACAAGATTGATGGTTGACATAGACTCAACAGGTGACAAATTGACACTATGTAACTACAATGGTCAATATCATGATCAATTATCATAATGGTTGTGTGTGGTACGGTACTATCGAGTGCAGTATTGGAAGGACACCTTAAATGCTATATTCGCTTGTACATTTAATTTTTAACTTTGTTTCCTTTCTAATGCCAGCAATCACATAAAAGCTCAATGACATTCAATTCCATAACCAATAACATGAAATCTTATTTTTTTCCAGTGTCATATTTTGATACTGACAGAACGTCATAATAGCTTGATAATTCAGTTACGCAAAATCAACCTTAACATCGTTAATTTTAGATTGAGTATTAAAAACAATTTTTCTCTCTTTTTATTCTGATACAATCTGAATGAAAAAGGAACTGCAGCAAAATGTTGAGCGTAACTTTTTTTCAAGTGTATATCCACTAATGCTCTTAATAGTCGGTACATGGATAATAATGTACAATTTTCGGTAAATTACCGAATTCTTGAAAAACTGCTGACCTGATTTTCATGATAGGTCTGTGAGATTATGTCGAGTAATAATTATATCCTTAAAAAAATAAGTCTTCTAAACCCGTACATCCTAATCGAGCTCTTCTTACAAATAATACTTATAAATTAAGTTTTTTTTTAATTACTGAAAAACCAGCGAAACAATTTACATGATAAAAATATGGGACCAATCCTGCAGAATACTCTAACAAATAAAAAAGAAATCATCAAAATCGGTTCACAACCATACATACAAAAAAAAGTACGGTCCGACAGGAACAGGAATGCAACAGGAATATTCTACTTGACGATTTGACCTCTATATTTTGTATGAAAACGCTCGGGATTATAGGGCGATGGAGATGGCTGAGATTTTTAATTTAAATAATTTATTGGATCGTTATGTATCTATAAGTTTTTTTTTCACAGATTAATATAATAGTTACCGCTGTTAAAGCCTTAAGTTGTATCTCAGAAGAAGACTATGTAATTTGGCTGGCACCCGTGATGGCAATTTCACTTTTTTCTATTGATATTCTAAGCACAACAATGTATACTTTATGTGCATACCAATCACCTATATTACCATGGTATATTTACGTAATTTCTAGTCTTTAGTATAAAATTTCTTTGGCTGCTCTCCCTTTAATCTTCCGATCGCTGTTTGGCAAGTAAGAAGAGCTCTATCTCATCACGTGACGTAACTTGTTTTTGTTAGTATTCAATACATTTTTAGTAGCGACTACAATAATCGCTGAATTTTTTCCCCCAAGATGGCACCTTTAGATCCTTTTTATAACCCCTAAAAACTTCTGTGGGGTTACCATATCTTTCGTTTCGTCTCGTAAGCCAAAAACGACTGGTCCGCCAAGCAATGCCCGCCCCAAAAATATCCAATACTAGAATACCGAGCAAACTGCTGGGTCGGGCAAAGACAATACACGGATTTACCCGGACATTCTCGAATTCTCTAAATTGATGCTGATGTGTAATTGCGACTCTACAATTATCGATATTTAATTAATGTCTTTGTACCTACCTAAATCCAAATAAAATATGTTTGTTAATTACTCTTGTTTAAAACAGTTTTAAAAGGCATTAGAATTTTAGTCAGGTTTTAATCTATTACTAACGTCATCAACATCTCTTCACTACATATTATAAAAAAGTCTCCACCGCGTCTGTCTGTTTGTGCCCGATTCATTCCGAAACATTTGAAAAGATTTTTGTTGATTCAGGAATGTAAACGAGGAAGGTTCCATCAAATCCAGCGCCTTTTCATGGCGTATGCTGTCAAATCCATCAGAGATTTGACAAAATAACGTAGGAAAGAACTGTGTGGAATAAAATTATTTACAATAAAGTCTGCAGTAGCATATATCCATATTGGTGTAGGTATTCAAATTGTTTTGTATCCGTGCGAAGACGGGGCAGGTCGTTATTTTTTTTATTTTTTTTTATAGAGAAGACGACATGTGACCTTGCCACCGCGTGTTTGATCCATGAATGCATGTGACTGGCAGAGCATAATACAGTCCGCCAGTCGCTCCCGGCCCGTTGAGATGCTTTTTCACACAAGGACCCCAGGTTGTAGGAAGCAGGAAAGACCGACGCCGGAAGTTCGTTCCACTTTTTGACAGTGCGACGCAGGAACGAGTCACTGAATTTTAGTTACTTAGTTAGTAAGTATAGGTATAATTAATTACCTACTTATTCCTTAAACGACATTTCAAAAAGGAGTACCAGTTTAATATATTGTTTGTATATTGTAGTTCCAGTTTAATAATTATAATAATACAATAACACAATAAGCGAGTCACGGATTGACCTGTATGTACCAAATTAGGATGTTAGAACGTGAACAGAGTTTTGTCCGTACTTAGAAAACTGCCTGCTTTTGTGTTGAAAGTCTTACTCAAGGTAAGGTATACACAAGCTGGTTCTAAGTCGACTAGTGATAATTTTTTTAATCTCATTGATAAATTTAATAAAATAAATACTATGATGGTAAACACTATATGCTGTTATTATAATTATATGATACAGATCGTTCATTGTGCATAAATCCACGTTCACAAAAGCATACCAATTCAAGTGGATTCGTTTTGCGAGAAGACATAAGGGAAAAATTTATTTTGTTATTTGATTAAAATTATTTTGACATATTATAACATACTATTTATTATTGTAATCGAATTGGAGCCTGTCCTGAAGCTGGATCCTCACGGATACAAATCTGGTGCTTTTATTAGCGTGAAAAATCGCCTCTGCTTTTTATTTTGTTTTTGGGACAAGTCCGCCTCGTATGCCATGACGGAAAACGGCGTCATGCCCTCTTTTCGCCGCCGTTCTCTACTCCTTTGTGTGAATATCAATTTATTTCGATGTTTATCACATCTTTACCGGCCCCTGGGATCCCGGCCATGCACCAATGAGTTTTTTATAATTAAATCCATAATCCGACAAACTACACTTATAGAGGTTTTTCCATCTAAATATACTTCAACAGAACTGGCCACTGTTAGGTATAGCCTCACAAATAGCATCGGCTAAAAGAGGGAGACTTGGTCTTCCGCTGGGTAGGTAATACCCTGGGACCGTAACACGGTTTCGGGAGCAACCCGTGAAGAGAAAAAAAAATAGAAAGAGAACTTCGATATCTTAGCCAGCACTATATGGCCCACATTTAACATCTCATGTTGCTTGACAGCTTTTTAAAGTTTTCGCGTTTTGGTGAAAGTAACGTAGTAGATGAAATGTAACAAAATACATATCTATACTTTCGTTTAAGTACGTGTTTGAACAACCTCAAACGTTCGCCGACCTCAATCCATAAATTACTGAATTTCTTTCTTCACAGCTCCCGAAACCAAGTCTCCCTCGTTTAGCCGATGGTATTTGTGAGGTTAAGACGTCTGGTATTAACTAGGCAGACGGATCCCGGCCATGTACCAATGGGTTTTTCAACTTACATAATCCGACAAACCACACTAAGAGGCTTTTTCATCAATATTAGTTAATATAATTGAATTACTGCCAAAATGAAATTTTTAGGTAGGTACACGACTAGTCCAACGCAGTGCTTATTTCATAAATCGGTTGACAAATAAAAAAGGATATGATATATATTTTTTTCTATACGCGTACAATGAGCTATCCAAACTTTGCTATATTTTTTCTCAAGCGTAATAATCAAAGACATTTAACTATATTCTATTCTATTGTTTTCGTGATGACTCCAATATGTCAAGTTTTATATCCGTTATGCCGATTAATCGGTATCTGAGATGATCCCGCTGACTGTGATATGTCTATGTTAATCACAACTATCACAGCGCGGACGGGATTAAACCGGATTCCCCATCATGTCACGACGGAACGCGCGCGTCGGTCGCCATGACATGACGTAGAATCCATTTAACTAATATATATATTTGCTAATGATACATGTTTGCGCCGGTATCATGGACACAGCAGCTATATCACTACTTATTATAAAATAGAGTCCTCCGCCGCGTCTGTCTGTTACCCTTTTTACACAAAAATTACTGAACGGATTTTTATGCAGTTTTCACGAATATATAGGTTGATTCATCGGGAAGATTTACGAGTATTAAACATATACCTATCATGTTTAGGAGCAGATCATTAACCGTATAAGTGAATCAAGTCGGGGAACAGTTAGCCCCAGCGAGTTTTCATGGCGTATACTGTCTATACCGTCAGAGATATAACAAAGTGATGTAGGAAGTAATTGTGTAGAATAAAATGGTCTACAGAATAGTCAGCGGTAGCATAGATCTATCTTTAATAGATAAGTAGTTATAAGCATATAAAATACTTATATAAATATTTTTTCCGTACATTTCCAGCTGCAGATAGAACGAAAGATATACAAACAATAAGCAAGGCAATTACACCAAATGACAGCACTTTTCTGAACACCCCATATTCCCACAATTATGACATAATTTCCGTCCACTTGTTCCTACTGCAATTAAGTAATCACACGCACTTTCACTGGACTATGCCGTTCGCGATTCCGGTATAAAAACAATGGCGATAATCATGTGTGTATTAACCTTTATGACAAATAAAGGTAATTTATATGAGGAAGATGGGAATGCAATCTACACCGTGTGACGGTTTTTATACTAATATTTTAAAGAGGTAAAGTTTGCTAATATTCTCTAGGCAGACCACAGGTTCGATCCCGGATCCCGGCCATGAACCAATAGGTTTTTAAGTACCATCTAAATATAATAAACAGAACGCCACTCGTTAGGTATAGCCTCACAAATACCATCGGCTAAACGAGGGAGATTTGGTCCACAGATATCTAATATACTAGTCAAAGACAGATAGGACACTTCATAGCAAGGGGGCTCAACTTCCTTATAAAAAAGTGGTAACGGAAATACTCATGAGTGTGTTGCTATTTCATATATACTTAATTAGTTAAATAGGTCTGAAAACGAGATTTTTTAGCCAGACAAATTTTTAGTTTCGATTTTCTTGTTATACTATTACAATATCTGTTATAAACAAATATTAGTGATTACTGACTAGCTTTTATGAATAAATTAAGCATTCATATGGCTAATTTTAAGAAATTTTAAAATTTGTAATCTATAATGAACGAGTGATATGAGCGGAAATTACTTATTACTGCCCGGCCGAGTGAATGATAAACCGGCACGCAAACATTATAAGTTACTCTATGACGCAAACAAAAATGGCCGTCGTTTGTAGCGTCTGCGCAGTGTTAATTTTTATTTTCTTTCCATTTTCATATTTATTTTACCAGTTTTGTTGCTATTTCTTCGTAATTTTTTTGTTTATTTGTTAATTTTCCATTTCGCGTTGGTATCGCGTGTGCTTAATACTTGTGTGATAAAAAAGTGCGTAGTTGTAAAGTTATAAATTATAGTGTTTTGTTTCGCAAGTTTTTGTACTATAATTAGTGTATTTTATAGACAGTGGCCCTTATTTCTCGAGTATTTTACATAATGTGTCCTAAACAGTAACTTCGTCTTAATGTTTTAAGTAGGCTAGGTAGGTACATACCTACTAGATACGTAGGAATTAGTTTGGAATTTGTGTAACAGCTATTTTATTTTGTTTTTTCTTATTGTAATGTAAATGTTAATAATGCCCTTTTATGATTAATAAAAACAAATCTTTCATTTTTAATAATTTATGATTTTTATTTTTCTCAACCTTCCTAGGTAGGTACTTTTCCACATTTTATAAGTTTAAAAGGGAATGTTACTTATATTTATTTGAAGGTAAATTAAAGTTACCTTCAAATAAATATAAGTAACATTCTCTTTAGAAAGAAAACTATAATTATAGGCGACCTTTTTGTAATTGCCGCCACTTTTAGTTCATATGCGATTACACCGACGCGCTGCTGCAGCGTGTGTGTTAGTGTGAGTGTGCGCCAAATTTTTTGTATGGAGTTGGCGTTCTTCTCTCGGTAGAGAGTAGTATATTCCTTGCTTCATAGTTTGCAGTTAGTACCGCTTGTTTCCGCGAAGCCCTATTGTCGATTCAGTCGATAGCGATGTACGTAAAGTATCAAGAGTTTATTAACTTCTTGATCAGCATCGATCGTTAAATCAATCGTCCACAGTTAAATTTCTTTGATAGTCGTCTGCATAATTAATATCCCGCAGTATATGCAGACAAAACGTAGTGATTATATTCTCTTTGATGCAGACTAATGTACTTTCACTTTACCACTTACACATATCACTAAACGTTTGCTGTTCAAATTATTATTTATTTCGTTATCAACTCAAGCCCGAAAGCGAGGATATACAAATAAAAATAATACAAAATACTGAAATAACAGCAAGTAGTAAACACAAATCTCTCAACCTACTGAACCGATTATAAAAAAAAACCCTGAGTATTCTAATATAGGCCATATTTTATTTCGTTCGAAATTATCCACGGACGAAACCAAGGGTTGAATAAGCTAGTGAAATCTAAAAGCGCTGATCTCAGGACTAAATAGTATAATTTAAAAAAATATTGTTGCATTAAATAGAATCTATAATAACATCTACGATATAAACGTTAATTAATAAAAAAAAATCACAAGCGAAGATGGGGTGGATAAATAAGTAAAGGTGATACTGCCATATTCCGTATCTCTGTTGCTAACAAAAACGTGTTGGTAACCATCCACAGATTAGTAAATATGACAGGCCGCGAGTGAGTGTACCGTGCACGCTCGCTCTTCTCGGTCTACCGTACATTCAAGCACGTAGGCAGGGGGAGGGTCCAGTAGGTCCGGACCACCACCAAAATCTGTCACCGACACTTTTGAAATTGAGAATTTTAAAAAGTAGGTAATTACTATCAGTTCAGCTGAGCTGATGAGGTCGAGTCAAGCGAGCTAGGATATTGACCTATTGCAGAAAAGATGTAATAAAAGGTAAAGTCGTACTTTGTGTTTTATTTTTTCAAAATAATGGCTTGGTTGGTGGTTGGACCCTCCCCGACGGAAAATTCTGGCTACGTGCTTGTAACATTACTAATCTGTGGACGTTTACCAACACGTTTTTGTTAGCAACAGATACGGAATAGGTGGCTGAGCCTATCATGACGTCTATAATCGTTGAGAATGCTATATTTCTTAGCTGATTTGACAGTTATCGTTTATTTGTATCGCGATAATAATAATATGACATAGATTGGCAATACTAACTTTCCAATGACGTCCGTTGGGAAATGTCTTTCGATTTCCTCTGTGGTATTATTGACATTTCTAATAGTACGCTTGCTTGTGAGAAAATGAAATGCATTGTGATAATTAACATGGAGCTAACACGGGCTTCGAGTGTAGCTAGAGATATTGGTAACAATGTTTACAACTAACTGCTATATTAATATATATTAGAGGGATTATTATTAAGTAGGGGGTTTAAAGGGCTTTTTTTAAAGCTCGCAGGCCAAGTCTTAATCTGTCTAATACTATGAGTATGTCACATAAAACAATTCAAATAAATTAACTTTTAAAAAAAAGTGTACCGACTTCAAAAATTTGCACTGAAAAGTAAGAAATAATAAATATTTCGTTGTAGAATTTGAAGATGGTTGGTGCCAAATTAGGATACAAAGTAATAAACATCTAAGAAGATAAAGATCTGTTCAATATTATCTATGTTTGTACTGATGATCGTAGGTTAGATACTAATGAATTGTCTAGATTATTGAATTTGGGAATTAAGTAATTTCTAATTTGGCACCAACCGTCTTCAAATGCTACGACGAAATATTTATTATTTCTTACTTTTCAGTGCAAATTTTTGAAGACGGTACACTTTTTTTTAAAAGTTAATTTATTATATAAAGTCAGTTTTTTCAAAATTTAAAAAAAACTACTGAACCAATTTTCACTAAAAAAAAAATGGGACCACCCTTTCTAACAAATAAAAAATTCAACAAAAAATAAAGATTCCGACGAATTGAGAACCTCCTCTTTCTGTTTTGAAGTTCGTTTAAAAATACAACAAAAAATAAAGATTCCGACGAATTGAGAACCTCCTCTTTCTGTTTTGAAGTTCGTTTAAAAATACAACAAAAAATAAAGATTCCGACGAATTGAGAACCTCCTCTTTCTGTTTTGAAGTTCGTTTAAAAATACAACAAAAAATGTCAGAAATAAGATAATTTAAGGAATACAGCACTATATACGTTACTCATATCGTAGGGAAGGCAAAAATAATAATAAGAGATACTAGATTTGTTTTAATATAGGTGGAAAGTTCTGGTATGGTGATCCAAGGGAGTCAAAATATTTCTAATCTTTCTAAATAATCTAAAATCTATTTGAGCTCGTATGTAAGTTATTTTAAGAAACTATTTTTTTGTGTTTTATATGCAGTAGTTTTTTTATAATATTTTTTTAAACGCCGAAATACGACAAAGATCCATTCTGCCCCATTTCTAAACATATTTGTTCGTTGCTCTTTCTTAGTATTTTTCCTTCTTCACGTGTTGTCTTACAGCTCCCGAAACCGTGTTGAAGACCAAGTCTTCCTCTTTTAGCCGATGGTATTTGTGAGACTATACCTACCTAATAGCGAGTGGCCAGTTCTGTTGAGGTATATTTAGATGGAAAAGTATTTAATTATAAAAATCCATTGGTACATGGCCGGGATCGAACCGTGATCCATCTAGACGTTTTCACCACTCGAGTCAAGGTTCGCCACTAGTCTTACTGATAGAGCCATTAATATTCAAAGGTTAGAAACTTCTCTAGTAGACAAGTACCACAAATCGTATCCTATTAATAACAGTTTTACCTAACTTGCAACATGTACTTTGAGAAAATCAAGAGAGACAGCGGCATTAGAAACGTTACCACGGCACTGGCTATGTTCACATATGAACATGGATTTTGTTTTGTACAAAATGGTCCAATAACATGCGCCTCGCTCGTTCCATGAAGTAGAAATAGGTACCTATAGGTATCGCAGGAAGAGTTAAGACAAACAATTCATGTAAATGACGTATCTGTACACGCTCGCAAAAATTTGTCTGTGTAAGTACCTATACTTACCTAGTTGACCCAGTTTCCCTCAGCTGTACACCTCAGATTACTATTTAGGAAAAGAGCCACAAGGGATGGGCAAAATGGAATGCCATTATTGCTACGATTATGACTTTTCTCATACATGATGGCCGGTGTCACATAGCCAAAATCTACCTATTGAGTTTTTTAAATGATCACTCATTTGTTAAAAAAAAATGGCAAAGGCAGTCATGGGGACTGCCGACAGAATTGTAAGTGTAAGTGACGCCATCTAGCGATAATTTCACATGATGATCATTAAAAAATGCCAGACCCAGGCATACGTGGAAGCCAGTACTCGAATTCCTGCCCGGACATTCTCGGTTCGAGCATACTCGGGCCGGGCAATCCATGGTATTGTGCCGAAAACATGTCGCGAGCACAGGTTAAGAATCCATAAGATTTCCTTCTACCAAAAATCACTCAACGCGCCCATAGAAGTGTTCACTTCAATGTTTGTGATGTCTAACGCCAAATTTTTGAAAATCTACTTATATTTAATCAGATAAGAGTTAAAAAACAACAACTGTCAAAATCCATACATTTTCACGTATATTAACTGTCATGTTTTCTTGAACATTTTGACAGGGATTAAATTTGACTAGACTTTCAGAAATTGAACGTTAGAGATCGATATTTCATTTTCAATTCAGTAGGTCATTAATAATTAAATCAATATTAAATACAATACAATAAGCTCCGTTCCTAATAATAATGACTAAGTAAACGAGTTATTGTCTGTATTAATTTTGTATTTGGGATAATTTTTTTCTCATGAAAGAGGTTGAAATAAAGGAGACTATAAAATAAATATTTTTTAGATTTTTAGCTAGATTTTAGCAAAAAAAAATGAATGTTGAAACAAATGTGAACCTATCTTAAGGTGCTTATCGGCAGTCACGATATCACAATCCGTTATGCTCTGCACTTTCACACCGATTGAAGAAAAACATGTTTTTAATTCTTTGTATTGTATGTTCTTTTATCAGAGATTTCTGAAAAGGAAGTAACAAGTAACAATGTCCACACTTAGCGACACAAAAAACAAACACACCTTCAAGGTGTTCACCTTTTGCCATTTATCCATATTAAGCAGTACAGGTGGCAAGCCTGTTGCTGCAGAGATATGTTAGCTGTTATTTTTAGAAGAAGTTTTATTTTTAGAACGAAGTTACACATTGCAAAAAAAGTGTAAGACTTCGACGGTCACGACACTTTTGCTTTTGTACGTTACAGTCATGCATGTATATTAGTGTGTATTTAAAAGCACAGATTGCAAAATTAGCAAATCTGTCGCTGAATTTTTACATGCCCTCTCAATAGTGGAATACCCTGACCCTAAATGACTGAAATATAAATATCTCGGAATCCAATTACTTTGAAAGAAAATTAAAAAAAAAAAAAATTCACAGAAATAACTGGAAAAAAAATAAAAAGCAACAAAAAAATGTGTGTGAGTAGTTTATCTGTTTTACACATAGAGTACTAAGCCTATGGAGGGGCCATAGACGGGCTCCCCCTTTCGCCTATTTTTTCCCCTTTGACCAGTTATACTGACCAGGTAATAAGTTACCTTAGATTTCGTTGCTATCGTTTTGTGTCGCGAGACAGAGCTCTAGGAAAATAGTTAATTGTGATGTTTTAAACGGGAAAGGCGATCTAGGGCGTCAAACTTAGTGTTTCCAATCATTAATTATAATTATTATGTTTGTATTTTAACATAATTATCATATAACGTAAAATCCGTTGCGACAATAAAACGACAGAAAAATACAGTGGTATAGGGATTCCGAGATCAAAATCTTCAGGCACTCCACTAGAAGCAATTGGTGCTTTTGTCTCAACTCAAGTGAAAAATAAGGCGACTTTCAGATTATAAACGCTTAATTAAATAATAGTAAGAAAAAGTTAAAGACCTCAAAATAAAGACAAAACTTACACTTTCAATCAAAAATAAACAAACCATAGCTATACGAACTCCGACGAGCGATTTATTACAATAAATAAAAAAGAAAAAGTCATTCGATTTTTAAAAATCTCGCAAAAAGAGATCGCTTTCTTCGTGTGAGGATGCGGAACAGTGTGTTAGTGGGGCACTGCTCGTAGTCTATGGTCAAGGAATTTATTATTATCAAGTCATTGTAAAATCATTTCTACCTATTTATGCCGTGTTTGTATGGAATTGGGTATGGAATAAGAAGCATGAAAGTAAGAAAGTAAAAGCAGTTGAAATGCGGTCTTTACGATATAAAACGTATTGACCGCAGCCGGAACGATGTCATTAGATAAGAATGCGGAGTGAAAAATGATGTTCTGACTAAAATGAAGAAAAGTAGTTTACGCTGGTTTGGACACGTTAAAAGAATGAAGGATGAAAGATGGTTTATATGTCTGAAGTGAAAGGAAATGCTGGCAGAGGACGACCTAGGTGTATTTTTATGGAACATATAAAAAAAATATTGATTGAAACCAATATTAAAAGTACACACAATCGCCGAGCATGTATGAAAGGTATGATGAATATAAAAGAAGCGAAAAAAGTATGTCAGGACCGTGGCAAATGGCATTCGATTGTCTCTACCACGTCTCTACCTACCACTCATAGGATAAAAGACGTGATGATAGATAGAAAGATACTTAGAAAGAAAAAACTGATATTTTTGCTAGCCTTATTAAACTTCAAATTTAGATGTATGTTATTTATAAAAAAGGTTGAAAACTAATGAAAATTTATTGTAATTATGAAATTTTGAGTACGCTGATTATTACCGTGCCCTTTTTTGGATCATTTTATTCTACACAATTCTTTACTACATCATTTTGTTATATCTCTGACGGACAGCATACCACCGCCATGAAAACTTGTCCCCCAACTTCATTCGCATAAATAGATCCAGAATTTACCTATCTAATTGTGGAAACCGCATCAATATCCGTTTAGTAGTTTTGTCGTTGAAGTATGTCCATATGAACTTTTCTCTTTCATAATTACTTACCACGATAGTTAACTTGATACATGAATGGAAAGTGATATACGACATCCACCTTGCTGCTCAGCGACAGTCATCTACTAGCTAAATGTGAACATTGCGTTGCATGGTGCAATAATGTATTTTCTTGTAGGATTTATCGTGTGAGGTGGTGTGTGTATCAAAATGATAATGTAACGGTACAATGCATGCGGCCATATCACTTCCTACTTTTTAAACTCTCACTTTTGGTCACAATCGTTTATAGATTATACCCATTCTTATGTAATTGGTTAGTATTTAATTTTTTTTTATTCAGAATTTGTTTTATATTACTTACATTTTTGATCCCATTAGTTGAAAGATTTTGGAAAACATCATGTAAAATTGTAAATCTATATAAATAAAAAATCTTGAGAACGGCTGGACCGATTTGCCTGTTTTTTTGTTGTGTAATAATTGTCAGGACAAGCTTTTTGGGGAGAGAAAAATTGGAATTGTTGCCCGGAAAACAACAGCGGTGAGCGGAGGTGATTGGGTAGAACCGGGCATAGACCAAAACCTTATTTTCTTGTTCTTATACTCGGATTAGCCCTCTGAGGTTAAAACAACCAAATTGTGACATTCTTATAATTTTTTCTTATATTGTCTTTTTATCAAGAGACACAATAACCGGGTACTCTATTTTAGTGCACTACGTTTAGACTTTCTGGTTTATTTTGTATTCTGAGCTATTTTGTATACACCGTTTTATATAAATTGATTTATTTTTTGCAATAAAGTTTGTGGTATGCCAAAGCAACTTATTTAATTTTGGCTTTTGGACAATGATATACCAGTGTCTCTGGTCATGCCGGAATGCAAAAGGTCATGATGGTGCGTTTTTTTTATAATATATACTCCTCAAGTCCTTGGTGAATTTCCGACTGTCTATTGTGCTAGACGTGATGCGAAAACTAACTAATTATTCCTTTGTTCCTGAACGATTCGTTGCCAAAAGAAGCAAAGTATGAAAGAGAAATAAGTAGTTTTAATTGAGGAAAGTCACAGATAAATTAATCAAATATTCAGAACACATTTTCTACTTGCTAGAGTCATGAAATCGCGGAACAAATTATTTGGAGGCTTCGCCCGTGGAGCTCGTATTAACTTTCATCTCCTTATAGTCTTGAGTTCATAAAATAATCCAATAGAAAAAATCAGTTTCAGTTTTTCCCGAACTTCAAATTTTTTAATTTACAAACATTTAAAAAAATGTCCAGCCTTTCTCAAGTGATGCATCAACGAACATTGCATGCATTTAATTTGTTTTAATATAGACTAGGTTCCGCCCTGATTGCTCCTTTAAGTCTTAGTTAGAGTTATGTTAAAAAGGCAAAATTTATTTATTTATACTATTTTAATTTTCAATTCAGACTGGTAGTTCCTGAGATAAGCGCGTTCATACGTACACATACAAACAATACACAAGTTAATAGATAATTCTGTAAAATCCAGAACGATGTCATTAGAGAAGAATGCGGAGTAAAATGTATGATGTTGTGACTAAAATGAGGAAAAGTAGTTTACACTGCGGTTTGGATATGTTCACAGAATGAAGGATAAAAGATTAACTGAAAAATATTTATATGTATGGCTGAAGTAAAAAGAAATGCTAGCAGAGGACGATCTAGGTGTACTTTTATTGAACATATAAAAAAATTATTGATCGATGGCAATAATAAAAGTACACACAATCGCCGAGCATGTATGAAAGGTATGATGCATATAAAAGAAGCGAAAGAAGTAGGTATGTCAGGACCGTAGCAAATGGCATTCGATTGTCTCTGGCCTACCCTTCTTGGGATAAAAGGCATCATGATAGATAGATCTGTAAAAGATAAGACACAAGAAGATTTAAAGATTTATTTTTGCATAGGTAAACAATAAATTAACTTTAAAAAAAAAGTGTACCGACTTCAAAAATTTGCACTGAAAAGTAAGAAATAATAAATATTTCGTCGTAGAATTTGAAGACGGTTGGTGCCAAATTAGGATACAAAGTAATAAACATCTAAGAAGATAAAGATTTGTTCAATATTATCTATGTTTGTACTGATGATGGTAGGTTTCTAATGCACTGTCTAGATTAGTGAATTTGGAAAGTAAGTTGTTTCTAATTTGGCACCAACCGTCTTCAAATTCTACGACGAAATATTTATTATTTCTTACTTTTCAGTGCAAATTTTGGAAGTCGGTACACTTTTTTTAAAGTTAATTTATTTTCCCTTTTAAGTGATTTTGCTGCCCTGAGAGACAAATAATAACGTGAATAAAAAAAATTATGGAAAAATAAAAAAAATATACTGCTGTGGATGGGCTTTGAACCATTGGCATCCTGAGCTGCACCCCATACCTTTAGCCGCTAGACCACCGTCGATACAAAAATTGACAACTCCGTGTCAATAGCAACCGTTGCTAAGGCTTTTCTCTGATACATAGTTTTCAGCCGTAAACAGAGACAAATTACTGAATTTTTGAAAAACTACTGAACCGATTTTCGTCATTATGTCTGTAAGATAATGTAGAAAAATTACTATATCCTTAAAAAAATAAGTCGTCAAAATGGGTACATATTTCATCGAGATATTAAGAAAAATGTACTTATAAAGTCAGTTTTTTCAAAATTTCTAAAATCTACTGAACCAATTTTCACTAAAAAAAAATGGGACCCTTACAAACAAAAAAATAATTTCCAAATCGGTCTAGGCGTCTTCAAGTAATCGGGGAACATACATAAAAAAAAAAGATTCCGACGAATTGAGAACCTCCTCCTTCTGTTTTGAAGTTCGGTTAAAAATAAGCAATGAAATGTCAAGAATATAAATCAGTGACATTAGAAAAAGATATCAAAGCTATGTCCGGATGTTGCATTGACCTTTCCATACCAAGAGAAGTCCTTCTCTTTATTTTCGAATAGAATAAAATATAACGTATAGCACTAATTTAGCTTCTTTATAGTGAAGCTTCGTAATTTTCAGGATCGGATCAGTATGTTTCAGTAGATCCAAACTTACAAAAAGTACTTCGAGCGAGACATATTCTTGTTGTGGAGAGTAATTAAAAATATCACAATTTCTGATAAAAGTTAAAAAGTATTTGATAGTGAAAGTTACGGTTCAGAAAAGAGTGAAAAAATAAAACTGATAAAAAACTTATTGATGAAAGTTTCAATGATTGTTAATCAAGCACAACGTGACAGCTGGACGGATTTGAAATCTTCAAAAGTAGAAAGATAACCTAAGTCCCTACCTCTACCTATCTACTTTAAAAAGATAACAGCGCTATGTTTCAAAGAACCTTCACATTTTAGCAATGACTTGAGCAATCGGTTTGTGTGAAAATTGAAACAGCCGGCCGTATTGTTTCGATTGACCGACACCTAGATAATGTGTAAAGAATTCAGCTTATTTTAGTACCTAATTAAAATATAAGTAAAACAAAAGTATATACAAATAAATAAAATTGCCTATAATAATAAGAATAGATATAAGTATTAAATAAGTATTAAAGTTATCTTAAATAGGTAATAAATTACAATAGCAAAATAAAATTACAAAAGAGTACCCAACAGACTGGCATCCAACGAGGCAATGCTTATTCTTTGATTGAAATAAGAGCCAGCCCGTTGGTAATGTGAATTTTCTATTAGTCTTTTACTAAGTTGGAACATACTGTGTGCACTAGGTCCCAACGTTTCCAAACGCCTAAATATGTATTCTTTCGGAAGAGATGCATATTTGCGACGTTTGGCCATTTCTTCAGCATTGTAGGCCCCATTGCCAGGTTTTAACGCTGTATATGGAAGATTGAGGAAAAAAAATTCTTAGCAGTATAGGGATGGCGGGAAAATTTAGGATAATAAATAAGGAAAATCGATTGGACCGCAACAGATTACCGGAAGGGGGGTGGGGGTGCGAAAATGTGTGTTTTTAGGGGTGAAACGTCCTGGTTTTTCACGATTTCTCGGAAAAGTCGACCTCCTATGGAAAAAAGTTAAATGTAAAAGTTGTTGGAACTTAAAAAATCTACAACCTTTATTCAAACGATTTTTTGACATAATGTAAAAAAAATGGAGAAAAACGCTAAAAACCGGAATTTTTATTTTTTATTTTTATCATTCAGAACAATTATCCGATTATGATGAAATTTTGTGAAATGTTTTAAATAAGCTGCAAATTTTTATTTTTTTTTCTACGAATTTAATTGAAAAAAAGGCCCATTTTCAATCAAAAAAGGTGGCGAACAAACTTTTGATTTTTAGACGGCTTTTTATTCGTTAAGACCTCTACTTTAAGATGGTGTTAAAAAGATATATGGTTAAAATAAAAACATCGATAAAAATCCAATTTTTGAACATCGATTTTTCCTTAAACTTTAGGTACTTATCTTTATCTTTCTTTGTACTGATGTTCTGAAAGTCATGGAAAACTTGATATTTAATGTTATATAATATATAAGGGAACTGTTTCAAGTTCGGACTGCTGAAAAAATTTGTTCAAACAATTATGTCAGCCACGAAATCGAGGAAAAAATGAATAAAGAAAGAATAAATGGTCTAAGATGGGACGGTGTGAGAGTATCTATATCCCATATTAAAATTATTCCTAAGTACAATATTAAAAAATAATAAATGGACCGGAAGATGAAAGTGTACAAAATAAAGAGAGCGTGATGTTTGCACCTGATAAAAGACCTAAAACCATTGACTAAAACAAAATGGCGCGATGTAGAATAACCTTCGTATTGTTTTGGCGGGAATCTTTCTGGTCTGAATATCGTTGCAGCGTATAATTTGTATTGTATTCAATAAACATGTTGAATAGAAATGTTTATTCTATTATGTAATAGATATACCTACTTACCTACTACTTATGTAGAGTCGGTGCTGAAAGAGAACCGTCATAGAAATGTAATCTATATATTTATTCTATCTATCTATCATCACGCCTTTTATCCCAAGAGGGATAGACAGAGCGATCGAATGCCATTTGCTACGATCCTGACATACGATTGTGTGTACTACTTTTAATATTGCCTTCGATCAATACATTTTTATATATTCAATAAAAGTACACCTAGGTCGTCCTCTGACAGCATTTCCTTTCACTTCAGCCATATAAACCTTTTTAATCAATCTTTCAACCTTCATTCTTTCAACGTGTCCAAACCAGCGCAAACTGCTTTTCTTCATTTAGTCACAACATCATCTTTCACTCCGCATTTTTCTCTAATGACATCGTTCCGGATGCGGTCAATACGTTTTATATACGTTATAGAAATTTAATTGAATTGAATATTAAAAAATCATAACCGTAGGTCAACATTTAAAAAAATAATCTGTCAAATAAATAAAAAAGGAAGTAAGTTATCGCTAAGCCAAGGTTTAGACCTCATTATTCCTATTAGCTAGCAATCAATTTGAGTCTTTTTTTTCATATTTATGAACCATGGACGTAAAAAAGGAGAGGACGGATCGCCGCTAAGACAAAAGTGAAGCAACCAAGTTATGCCAGTTTCATTGTAAATACGAGCCTCACGCACACATTCTCATTCGGTTATGCTGATCAGCCGCATTAAGAAATTAAAAAACAATGCCGTCTTGTGTAGTAAAATAATGCAAAAACAACTCCATTACTCATAAAAAATCTCAAGGAATCACATTTCATAGGTAAGTTAGTAATTTACTTATTCTACAATCTTTGTCTTAGCGACGCGACGATCCGTCCTCTATTTTTTAACGTCCATGTTATGAACCTACAATTTGTAACGGTTTTCGATTTTTATAGAGAATCCGTTCTTTAGATTAGATACAGAGAAACAAGCATAAAGGCAGTATCGCGTCTGTACCGTTTTTCCCTCCAATTTACATTGTCACATGCTATCTAAAAAAAGGTACTTTCGACATATCTACGGAGATATTTAGTGTCAGTTAACATAAAGTCAAGGTAATGTTCAAGTCGTGACTCCGACATCAAACTGTATTTGTATGAAAGATGCTCTAAAAAAGATTGAAGGATATCACGGATTATGCTTATTGTGTACAAGCTTCTGTCCGCGGTTTCACCCGTGTTGAAATAGATCCAATAAGAAATAATCCCGTGGCTTTAATTTGCCCCTCCCCCGCCCGCTTTCGCGGTATAAAAAGTAGTATATGTCATTCTCTGACCCCTAAACTACCACTATGCAAAAAATCATATCGATCTCGTGAAAAAAAAAACAAATCTATCCCACGGGAACCATATACGTGCTATTCGGGCTATTCCAGACTATAATCTATTGATAAATTTCATCCAGATCCGTTCAGCCGTTCTGGCGATCGTAACAAATGTACATCCATACAAACTTTCGCGTTTATAATATTAGTGGGAAGTACATGGGATCTATACTATCACGGCTTTTATGCCTAGCGGGGTGGTCAATGTTCAACCTCAGCAAATAGGTAAATCTAACCGCCTTACAATAAATCTATCTATACTAATATTATAAAGAGGTTTTGTAAGTTTGGATGTAGGGGTAATCTCTCAAACTACTGAACCGATTTTATTTTGTTCGAAGATGTTCACGAGCGAAGCCGGGGGCAGAAAGACAAAACTTAAGAACACAGTCATTCAGTGCTACCAACTACCAACATTACGACGAAGAGAACTTAAAAAAAATCTATAGAAAAAGTGGTAGGCCAAGGCATAGAATAGATAATTCCAAGTCGTTTATTTATGCTCTATTTAGATTTTATTGTCGGTTTAGATATTACACCATCACGCCTAGGCCGCTTTCCATAGGGGTAGACAAACCCAATTTTAATGCAAGCAAGCAGAATTTGATTCAACAAAAAGATGAATGCGTCATTGCATGCGTTACCAATTAAATTCATTTCAGACCGCCAAATTGTTGAAAGTTGATGACGAAAGCGTATGTAAGTGGTAAATTGGTCGCTAAACGGCATTATAATCCATTTACAAGGTTGCAGTCCTTTCACTTGTATAGGTACGAGTATTTCCGGTCACTGCCACACCCTGATTTACTTTATTTGTTAGATAATGAAAAATGTTACAAAGTCAAAAAAGTTAGTATGTAATTGTAGTTTTGTAACTGAACAATATCTGTCTATCTTCACGCCCTATACCCCAGGAGTGGTAGACGGAGACAATTGAGAATGTCATTTGCTACGATCCTGAATTTTTGACACATCCCTATCTCTTCTTAATGAAAGGATGAAACTTTCAAAGTGCTCTTTTTGTATCGATGGATATTACGAGAAATAGTATGAGAGTATATTTTGAAATTGAATAAGATACTTTACAGGTACAGAACCCTAAAAATAAAAATTTACAAAACAAGCCTTACAGTAGTCGCATATGATGTGTAACATCCGACATCTCACCTTGGTAATAAGCAACATTAACATTATATCCTGAAAACATTAACACTTTATTCACAAGACTAGATTAAGCGCACAGCTGATGCGTTCTTCTTCTCTATTTCCCTTTCTCTTTCTCGTCACACACACGCACACTGTTGGCTGACAGTACCAACCTCTCGGAAAATGGGTTGGTACCATCTGACGGCTAACTCTACCACCGCGCACCGTTAAAACAAATAGCGCGCGCGTCCCCGGCTTCCTGTTACACACTTCCGTCCCTTTTCACGAAATCATTCCAACAGATTGCAGGAAAGCGAAAGGAAAGATGTTAGACATCGAAAACTGATATTTACTTCGCCTATTTCCAGGATATTGCGTCTACATGACATACCTACTTACCTACTTTTATGCAATAACAAAATTAACGACAATTTTAAAGGTAAACTGCACTTATTACTTGTAAATTATGTGACATTTAAAACGGCTATGTACATAATATAAGAGTATCCTAGGTACTTAGTTTTCTTGAAGAAACATTTATGTAAGTCGAGGTGTTCCCCAAATACCAACAATTTAGCGTAATGCTACGTAAAAAATATTTAGAACTCGTTTTCATAATAGTCAACAACTAAATGATTATGTGTAATTGCTAAAAATATTCTTGAATTACTATCTATCTATCTATCATCACTCCTTTCATCCCAAGAGGGGTAGGCAGAGACAATCGAATGCCATTTGTTACGATCCTGACATACCTCTTTCGTTTCTTTTATATTCATAATTGGTCTAATCAAATATGGCTTCCTGTTACACACTTCCGTCCCTTTTCACGAAATATTTCCCACAGAATGCAGGAAAGATGTTACACGTCAAAAACTATGTTAACCAAGTAAATGATCAGTCATATGTACTGGGTAATAAAAAGTAAAGCGCTTTAATCCATAATAACTATAACAATAACTCAGTCACAGTCTATTGAGTCGAAGCCATTCGCTTCCTTAAAAACTACTAATTTGGCAGGTTTCTTTTGCGAAATATTATAGGGTTGCCAGGTCATCAAACCTAATAGCCGGACAGACCAGCCAGCAACATTTGGGTAGAGTCTGTCTAATGAATCGTGTCATTTGGTTATTTTTAAAGTTTTAGTATGACAACATATACTGTTATATACTCTTTATATGAGGAATTATTAGTTTTGATACTTTCGTTGATTTTGGTAAATTCTATAATTCTGTTTAAGAACCTGTATGTATGTATTAAACATTCACCTGTATGTTTGTATTGTATTGTAATTTGTTATGCAAATTTATGAAGTTTGTTTAGTCTGTCAAACAATTAAACCGTTTACAGTTTTGAAACGAATTTAAATAAATTTGGTACATAGTGTAGAGTAAATATGATATAATAATAATCCTTGTCAGAAAATTTTAACGTACCTTACATGGCATTTACATGATGGCAACAATTAATGCCTGTGGCCTGTGGTTGACTGGCAAGCTAAGTTGTCTTTGTATGGTCTCTATTATGTATTATTATATTAATAAAACCTCTGCTAAATAAAAATATTTTAATCAAGTATCATCATAAAAATTGAAAGTATCAAGTCTAGCAATTCCGTGAAATTCAGTGTTTACAGATTAAGATTTTTTAAATTTGCCGCTCTACAGACTATATAAAGGCCAGACATTAGTATTAATAGTATTAGTATTAATACCACAAAAAATTTGTATGCAAAACCAGATTTTCGATCATTCGACCATACATCTCTTAAATTCTAATGTAATAAAAATAAAATTGAATGACGAATCAGACTTCTTTATTATTAATCATTCATTAGGTACTATTATTTCCCAAGGGACAAAACCTAACTGTTCTATGTCCGGCTTTATCCGTACGCCTGGCAAGGGTTGCCAACTCTCCCGGAATTCCGGGGAAAAGGCAGTTCGTTTTTAAAATCTCCCGGTTCCAGGAACACTGCTAAAATCTCCCGGATTTTTCTACACATAGCCGGTCAGCCCGCACGCAGCGAGTCAAGCCGAAAACATATTATCGGACGCGTCCATCAGACTCTATTTACAATAAAATGAGCGTTTTGATATTTCAAGAAGAAATTGATTGGAATGAATTAAAAGATCTTAGTGTTTTTTGTTAAACATGCAAATAAATGAGAATAAATTGTATAGCGACAAGAAGTTTATGAAGTTGTGGCAAGTAAAACAAAGAGCGTAGACTTGTGTTGGGTTCATTTTTTATCGTTTCCATATCAAAAGACGTTGCAAGCTGCTCGCGTGTAAAAAAAAATATTTTTAATTTTTTTTTATTCCACCTCCCGGATTTTTGATCCACAGAGCAACCGCAACCCTAACTCAGTAGGTATAGGTACCTATATACAAAAGTCATCACAGGCCTCAAGGCAATAATCTATTTTTTATACAAAAAATAATCACCCATGCAAATCTTACAAAGTTTAACAGTTTCCAGACAAAATACAGCTCCCGGGAACCGTTGCCGTCCCCAGAGTACCCAGTGGAAGACAAAGTCTTCCTCATTTAGCCGATGATTTTTTTGAGTGGTTGAGGTATGTAGATGGAAAAGCCTCTTTGTACGGTTTGTCGGATAATGTAGGTACATAGATTTTTTTATTAAAATTGGTACATGGTCGAATGTGGGGATCGAATCCGTGACTTCAGTATATAACAAATAATAATTTCCGGTATATTTGTTTGTAAGACATAATACAAAATAAAACCCCCCGACGCGTCTGTCTGTGACCTTTTCACGCAAAAAATACTGAACGGATTGTGTTACCTATCATGTTTAGGAGCTGAGCATAACAGTATAACTTAATCAAGTCGGGGAAAGTTAGCCCCAGTGAGTTTTCATGGCGTATGCTGTCTAATCCGTCAGAGATACAACAAAATGGTGTATGAAAGAATATGTAGAATAAAATGATCTACAAAAAAATATCTATCTATCATCACGCCATCCTATCATTTATCCCAAGAGGGGTAGGCAGAGACTATCGAATGTCATTTGCTACGATCCTGACATACCTCTTTCGCTTTTTTTATATTCATCATACTTTTCATACGTGCTCGGCGATTGCGTGTAGGTACCTACTTTTAATATTGCCGTCGATCAATAAATTTTTTATATGTTCAATAAAAGTACACCTAGGTCGTCCTCTGCCAGCATTTCCTTTAAAAGTACATATCTATCTGTAATAGATAAGTAGTTATAATCGTATTTAAGTAGGTATTCAAATTGTTGTAAACAGATATTGTACCCGTGAGAAGTCGGGGGCGAGGTCGCTAGTACAAAATAAAGTATTCTCCGAAATCGCATCATGACTCAATATGTCAAACTGACTCACTGCAACACTAATATGATTGGCGATTAGAGGACTCCCTTAATTGAGTTAATAATTCTTAAAGTCGCTGCACCGATTTTTGTGTTGTTTTTTAACTGTCTGACTGCTGACTTGATAAACAAGATGTATGTATCATTTATCCAAGTCGTTGCGCCCGCGCGCTTTTCAAAGTACCTACTTAATTTTTTTTCTTCGCAAAATCGGCTCCAGGGTACACAGCGGAAGCCCAAGTCTCCCTGTTTTAGCCGATGGTATTTGTGAGACAATACCTAACAATTGCCCAGTTCTGTTGAGGTATATTTAGATGGAAAAGCGTGATTTGTCGGATTATGTACAAAAGTTTTAATTACAAAAAACCCATTTACTTTTTATTTTGTTACTAAATCGCACCTGAAACAGCTGAAATATTTTTAATTTGAATAATAATATTGTACATATAGGGTAGAAAACATTACCCCTTTTTCTGGGGCAGTCGGGTGAAAAGGTGGAGATATTAGATACAAAATAAATATAATAATCCTAGTCTGATTTAAAAAAAACTGTAATTTTACTAGACAAATTATGGTTTAAAAATTCTGAATACAGAATAAACTATAATCAGCATAAATTCTTCAAATTGAGGCTAAAAATAGTACCTACACTAAAATAGTGTACTCGGTTGTTGTATTTCTTGTTAAAAATAATGAATAAGAACATAGAATAGAATAGGTGTTATTTTTATTAAAATTATCCTAAGTATGACGGTTGCAGAAAATCGTGTTTATTATATTCTGTTTTATTCTGTTTTCTGAGGGTTTTATTATAAAAAATATGTTTAATTTTGAGATAATGCCACCTTTGGTTCTTTTAGCTAATTACCAACTGTTTTTCCGACCGTCAGATCAATTGATATCTACATACCACATACAATGGATGTAACCATACGTAAATTAAAGACAATAGAAGCTTGCTGGAACCTTTAACAATGGAGAGATGAGATCAAACACAAATGAATGTTTGGTATAATTAAAATGCAGGATATGCCTTAATGTCCTCTCATACATTCCTCATACAAAACTTTGTATGTATGTTTGTATGACTGCGCTGCATTTCTTGAGGAAAGTTTATTATTATAATACTAAGTAGCAGTTGCCCGCGACTTCGTACGCGTTGTATTAGGAATACAACGTTTACACCCACTAAGGCAGTAGTTCCCAATTAGATTCTCCTGAGTACCCCTTCGAGAAAGGGCCCAAATTCGCGTACCCCTTAGCCAAGGTGATAGCTAACAAAAATTTAGTTTTTTGTCATTTAATAAATTGACTCAAAATATATCGCGGCGATTGCTGTTTGCGTACAATCGAACGCACATAAAAACAGCTCCGGATGCCAGTGGAAGGGATATGTTTGCGCCTGAAATTAGTACCTGAGAATTCTGAGATTGCCGCGCGTACCCCCTCAAGCAAGTACCACTAATTGGGAAACACTGTCCTAAGGAATATACCTACCAATTTTCATATTTATATCTTCAGTGGTTCAGGCTGTACGTTGATTGTCAGTCAGTCAGCTGCACGACAGTTTTATATAAGTATTTAGATAGCAAATCGGGGAATTAAAGTTGTCGCCAGTGCGCTGTGATAGAGTGTGCTGTCTAAATGTTAGAGTTTTTTTAATATCAGAAGGAAATAATTGTGTAGAATTTTTTTTATTAAGCACAAATTATTGTAAAACTAAATTGCACCAGGCGAAGCTTAAAATATTCGACTAAGCCATGATTGAGCGTTATTTGTAATTTTTATAGCAGGCCAACAAGACTCAACTTTTTTCAATTCAATCAAAAGCCATTTGCTACGATTCTGGCATACCTCTTTTGCTTCTTTTATATTCAAATTCATCATACCTTTCAACATGCTCGGCGATTGTGTGTCCTTTTAACATTGTCTTCAATCTATAATTTTTTGTCGTGCTTTGCCAGCGTTTCCTTTCACTTCAACCATATAAACCTTGTCAATCTTTCATCCTTCATTCTTTCAACGTGACCAAACTAGGGTAAATTACTTTCTTAGTGACAAATATTTAGTTAAGTAAGTAATAAAAATACCCTTCCACGCGATTTCGACTCGCTCTTGACCAATTATTTATTTGTCCCATAAATAAATTAATGTCTACAATCTCATTCTTATTTTTAGTAGTTGTTATGTAATAAGTATCATTTTATTATTGTACCAATTGGAAATTTTTGCTTCAAGGCTGTGAGAATACGGATTATTATATTCATCTGTTACAAACGTTTAAACCATTCAAGAATACTTATTTACATGAAAATAAGTTAAACACTTGAAAAAAGTGGACACTGTTACTTTACGTCATAAAGCCGTGAAGATGTGTCTTATCTTGTGAAAATAAGTTTTCCCATTTCCCTAGTATGAAAATAAAATTGTTTTAGGTACCTAACGGCACCCGATGAACCAATTAAGGGGGGTACCAAGAGGGGTAGACAGAGGCAATATATTTACTGTTTTTTTTAAATCAACCAGCTATTGTAATATGAAATAGGTCGGTTTCCAACCCCCTCAGCCCTCAACTCATGGTGAGGTGGCATCAAGGAAACATTAAAGAAATCGTACATCTTAATAATACAAAAGCAGAGTTTCCCTTCCGGTATCTGGGAACCATATTACCAGCCCCAGGGAACCCAGCGGAAGCCTAAGACAAGGCCGATGAATAAAAAAATAAAAATCTACTTACGTGCATTTTAGCAACAATTTAATTCCAATTCCTTTCTTAACATTTATATACAACAGTTCTTTAATACACACAATTCACAACAAAAAAAACACAGTTTTTCTTATTAATTTTCCTTCGTAACGTGCACCTTTGGCCGAAGTTAATAACCGACTGCGAACAAGTTAAAATACTTTCTCGAGCGGCCGAGTTTCTAAAATCGCTTTGTTGTTTATATGTTGCTTGGAGACAGACCAAGTAAGGGAACTGGTTTAGTTCGCGAAAGGTCAAAATGTAGAACTGCAAAATTGGTTGACGTCAGGTGCGCTTATAGTTGTTATATACAGGTCATATACCTAGACTAGAGAACATATAATTGCCTTTCAAAAAAAAGTGTAACGACTTCAAAAATTATGCACTGAAAAGTAAATTCGAAAGCAAATGCACAAGTCACTCAAACAGTCACTAAACTCAAATCGCTTCAAGGGTGCCTATAAAATTTGAAGAGTTCTCGATTTCTCTAGGATCCCATCATCAGATCCTGACCCTTTCAAACGAAAAAAAAATTTAAGTAATCGGGGAACATACATAAAAAACATAAAAGAGTTCCGAGTTCGGTTAAAAAGGATGCTCGACATTTTACACACACCCTATATTAAATGACTTAATTTTTATATAAACTCCTGGGTTATTGGTTATTTAGGTCATATGTCATAGATGTAGTATAGTCGCTCGGGCGCTCTACTAGATTGGCAATACAAAAGAGAAAGCGCATATAGATACGCGTATGATAAAGCGAGACAGATAGAGACTGTTTTTTTAATACTATAACAGCCTAGCATCAGTAGTAATTTCGCTTATTTTTGTAAAAAGTCTTAGTGTTTAATAGATGTGATTAATTATGGTTAATGCAATGCAATACAGAATTACACATCGCGACATCACCAATCTAGGTGATCGTCAGCATACTACATCTATGGTCAATATGGTCATAGGTCATAATAGTGTTGTGTCAAAAATTACGTTAGAATTTTATCGTTAAAGTCACATCGTCAGTAGTTGGCCATTTGGTTTCTAGAGGATTTTTTGCAATGAATACATTTTCGAATATCTCCTAACGGGCGCGCCTTGGTTCGCAGGGACTTGCAGATCAACTACGTCGAAGAGTTTGTGGTCAACATGGCGCGCCGAATGTTCGAGCGTGCGGACAACGGCCGACACGAACATCTCCGTGGCATCGCCCCTGCGCATGGAAGACCACTCAACGGCCACCACCACCCTCGGGAGCTGGTGGAACCTCTGGGATGGTCAGCCGATGATTAGACCTGGTCTCAGTGTAGAGAAGACATCGCAGGTTGTTGCTTCCCAAGACATTGTCGGCGCAACAGGGGTTCCAGCGCCTCCCGAAACAGGTTACTTTAGGTAAAGATACTTCACATGACATAAGGGAACGTACCCATAATGATTAATGATTAATTTTAAATGTTGTGAAAAGTTAAAACGGTCCTAAAGGTACAGTCATAGTAACGGTTTTATTTACTGAAAGCGGGCAAATTGAATTCGAGCGCGTAAATTACAGGTAAATGTAACATGTAGTGCCATCTGTGATCAGGCTTATGACATGTTACATAAATATATCAATAGATGGCGCTACTAGTACTTAAATGAGATTCGACACCAATGATTAGCATTTGCGCGACATGACCCCATGTAGATATGACTGGATATATCCAGCCAGCAGAGGGTTTCCCACCAAAGAGTACCTTTTTCTTCCCACTTCCGCGGGAGCTACTATCCCTAGTCGAGCCCTGAGGGGAATCGATTGGGTCCCTAGTGTATAGTATAGATAATAGGTAGCCACAGGCCACCTTGTGAGCCTAAAGACGACACCGAGGCGTCGTAGCCCTTTGAGACACAGCCGGCACCTTCGGCTCTGATGAACCCCTCACCCCAGCTTATTCACGATAACTACAGTACATGTCAGTACCCGACAGAAAATAATACCCATCGAGTTTTAGAAAGAGCTTTCCCATAAGTTGTATTCATTTTCCAGGTGGGTTGTATCAAGCGAAAGTATGTCCTTCTTTCTCGTCGATATAAAGCAACGGAGTGACGTGATTTCACAGAGATAGTTGGAGGGCTGGAGTAATGACATGGCCAGGATACTTATATCCGCAGGGCTGGCGGTTAATGTGGGTATAATGGGTAGCTCTACCCATTAGGAATTTTCCGAGTGAGTAAAGTACCCACTCGGAATTTCGGCATTTGACTTTGGCTTAGTGAATATTGAGTGATTTGTGAATATAAAGTACTAGACGTGATAAGTTGTCATTGTCACTTAATTTTATGTATGTAAAAATAGTAAGCAAATCTTGGAAGTCGAATTTAACCAACTTCTAATTGTCGCATAATTTGGCGCTTTGCAAGTGTATGTATGTGTTTCGGATGACAATACAATAATTTGGTGCCATCGATCTGATCTGATGATGAAGCCAGGAGGTGGGTAGTGGAATTGTGGTCGTTTGATTTGTCTTCACAAGTACTCTGGTCCTAGATGATGTCCAGAGACCTGATGATGGAGCCGAAAGATGACCACAGAAACTCTGTAACGAAACGACGGACTCTTTGCGCAAAAGTGTTTGCGTTACTGAGTTAGCGTGTTTTTAGTTTTTTTGTAAACGACATGGATTATATTATTATGTTTTTAACGATAATCTATTGAACTTCACCCGTGTAATATCAATTAATAATAATTAATGACATAATTTATCAATAATTACAATTAGAAATATTTTGTTTTTGTTTTGAATATGATTTATGAATGAAAATTTATGACACCAACCTGATTTGTTTTTAGGGTTCCGTAAAAAACTAATATAAGGAAATGTGGTCGTAGCACTATGTCATGATATAATTGTCTAACGTTACGTAAATGCTACGCCGTAGCAGCCCGAATATATGTACCTATATGAGCTACACTTGTCAACGTAGGCTAGCTCAAGACCGACCAGAAAATGAGAATATGACCTTTATATTTTTAGTTTCCGAGATATTAGCACACGAATTTTAAAAAACGTTACGTTAGGTAATAAATACTATTTAAAACAAATAATGAAATACGTTTTTTAGGAATTTTTAAAGTGCAACTGGGTGTTGAAGTTTGTACGGGGGAAATGTTGTTTTGGTTGCATTTAATCTAAGAACTTTAAAGTTATAAATATATATAAATATAAAATCCTTTTATTTCCAAATCCCTATTTACATTGCGAATTTGTTAGTAGATTTTTGTTAGTATTTACTTATTAATAACTATGTTAGTTAGGTTACATTATCTTTGGGATTTGAACCCCTCCTTGGGTGAAGGCCTCCTCCATCCTCTTCCATGTACTTCTTTCTCTGCCCAGAATTAGCCAGTCTTTACCTGCTCTTTCTATTAAATCATCAGCCCACCGTTTATTTGGCCTACCTATTTTCCTTTTTCCAGTCGGTCCTTTCCATTTAGTAGTTTGTATAGTCCACCGTCTGTCAGTGTATCGTGTTAGGTGACCGGCCCATTTCCATTTTAGTTTGAGAGCATGTTTGAGTGCATCAGTTACTTTGGTTTTTTGTCTTATTTTTTCGCTTTTTATTTTATCTATTTTTCTTATTTTTAATATGCTTCTCTCCATAGCTCTTTGTGTTGTTTGAATTTTTTGTTTAGCTCTTGCTGTGAAGACCCATGTTTGACAACCATACAATAGACTTGGCAAAAGGCAGGTATCCATTACAATTTTCTTCATGTTTGTAGGGTAGTCCCCTTTTAAGATTTCTTTTAATGACCAAAATTTCTTCCAGGTTGTATTTGTTCTTCGTTCAATTTCTTCTTCATTGTTTAATTTGCTAAATGATATCTGCTTGCCCAGATAGATGTAGTTATTCACATATTCTATGTTTTCGTTGTTTGCACTTACTTTTATAGGTATTTTAAAGCTGTTTTTTACTTTTAAGTTAGCTTAGCATAACAACACAAAACGTTTTCATTTTAAAAATTTTCACTGGGGACGGGCAGATATCTAGGTAGCGTGGAGAAAGGCGCCAGTGAATGGACATGGCACAATGAACAAAAATATTCAAAATTAAAATCTTACTAGCGGACCCGCAGACGTTGTCCTGCCCAAACGTTGGCTTGCCTGCTTTTTGCTTTCCTTCGTCCGTGGAAAAGAACTACCACTACCGCTACCCTACCCCTACTCCAACCCCTACCACTACCTCTATCCCTAATCCAACCCCTACCACTAACACTACCACTACCACCACCACAACCCCTACCTCTACTCCTACATTACTAAACCTAACATTACCACTACTTTTCCATACAAAATTACCTATTTTTCTTCTAAACCACCCTTGTATTATATTATAACGAACAAAACAAAAAAAGAATTATTCAAATCAGTTAAGTCGTTCTCAAGTTATGGCGAGACCAAAGGGAAATAGGGATTCATTTTGATATGATTTTGATATAAAATATATACCTAGATGTGACAACAGAATAAACGAAAGTTGTCGCATAATTAACAACCATTCCTTACAACCATTATAGGTACCGGGACGGTTCTTGAGCGCTCGACGAAAAAGTGGGGGAATGTTTGCGCATATGTAATTCGAGTTCAATATAACTTGTTTATTTATTATAATTGATTTATTGGTGTTTGTTTTTACGATTGCTTTTCACTGCTGGTAAAATTAAAATTAATACCTCATACCGTCAAGCAGACCCAAAAATAGTGTTCTGCGCATCTAACGACCACCGCTCAAGAACCGTCCCGGTACCTATACTTACAGTGCGAACTGTCAAACACGCAAAGTTACTTTCTTAATTTTTTCTTACTTATGAACCTTCTCCTGACATTAATAAACACAACAAAAAATTTCGAAATTGTTCCATACGTTCACTCGTGATGCGATGACCAAGGGAAATAGAGATTCATTTGTATATAGATACTAGCGGACCCGGCAGACGTTGTCCTGCCCAAACGTTGACTTGCCCGCACTACCCCTACCCCTACCCCTACCCCTACCCCTACCCCTACCCCTACCCCTACCCCTACCCCTACCCCTACCCTTACCCCTACCCCTACCCCTACCCCTACCCCTACTCCTACCCCTACCCCTACCCCTACCCTACCTATAAAAAAAAATAGGGGTGGACCACCCTTAACATTTAGAGGAATGAAAAATAGATGTTGTCCGATTCTCAACCCTAACGGATATGCACACTAAAATTCACGAAAATCGGTCGAGCCGTTTCAGATTTTAATATTGTCCACACGCGAAGCCGGGGTGGATAGTTAAGATGAATTGTTTCTAAATCTAGCATGCCGTCTTAACTTCTATCTATCACGCAAGGTACGACGAAACAATGCTTCATTATCTACGGAATCAGTGTCCCTACTATTTAATATAATATCCGACATGGGATCAAATGTCTCACAATTTAGGGGGCAATTACAAATTGTTTTATTACTGTCATTTTCTATCATAATTTTAGGACTTGTTAAAAGTTTTAAAAATTTTCTATTTCTCCTTAACACTTGGCCAGAGCCTAGCCTAACCAAATAACTTCGAGGTTCCTTACATACTTCTATAATGACACCTGGTTCCCAAATGTTATTATCAGTATTATAACACATTACATTGTTATCTACTAGCAGTGGTACCAATGTTCTAGATCCCGCGTCATAATACTGCTTTTGACTATTACGTTTAATACATATGCTTCTTTATTTACGGATGGTTGCAACAAATATTGATCACATGGTAATTTTGTTTTTAAGTTCTTATTTAACAATAATTGTGCAGGAGAGTATTCTACAGTTTCCAAGACAGTATTTCTATAATTCAATAAAGCTACATTTATATCAGTTTTACTCTCAGTACATTTCTTAAGCATGTTTTTACATATATTAACGCCTTTTTCAGCTAAACCATTAGATTGAGGGTATCTAGGACTTGAAAATAAACATTTAAAATCCCAATCTTTTGCAAAATTTAAAAATTCAACACTGTTAAAGGGTACATTATCAGATTGAAAAACCTCAGGTATGCCAAATCTACTAAAGATAGATTTTAATATTAAGATAATATGAAATGCTGTGAACTACTAGATAATCTTTGCCATTGAAAGTAAAAATGTCACATGCAATTCTTTGCCATGCTCTCACTGGTAACTCGTGTTGCTTAAGAGGCTCCTTTACATTGTTATTACTATACTTGGCACAAATTAAACAATCTTTAACAATATTTTCAATATCATTTGAAATTCCATCCCAATATAGACACTGTCTAGCAGGTCTCTTACATTTGTTAATACCAAAGTGCCCCTCATGAATCAAAAATAACATATTTTTCCTTAACAACTTAGGTACTATAATGTTATAGTTAAAAAATAACAAACCATCATCCAGTGAAATATCCTTACGTAACTTATAATAGTGTTTTAATTCTCCTTTTAACTTAGTAACTACAGGCCATTTTGTTTTTATAAATTCTATTACTTTAGATAAAACTTCATCCTGCATAGTAGCCGTTCTAAATTGCTGCTTCCTATCTTCGGTCATAGGTAATTTAGTAGCCAGGCCATGTACTACCTTCACATCCGTGTTCCCTGGAACCTGTACATTATTTACATTAGGCATACTTGCTCTAGATAAAAAATCAGCTATATACATCTGACTACCAGGAGTATAAGTTACACACAAATTGTAATTAGATAATTTAAGCATTAGGCGCTGCAATCTTTGTGGTGAATTAGAGAGATTTTTATTAAAAATTGTTTCCAAGGGTCTGTGATCACTTTGTACATTAACATCTCGACCATATATAAAATAATGAAACTTATCTACACTAAAAGATATAGCTAAAAGCTCTTTTTCTATTTGAGCATATAATTGCTCGCTTTTAATTAAACTTCTGGATGCAAAAGCGACAGGATGACCTTGTTGCAACAAACAAGCACCTAACCCGTCCTTGCTAGCATCACATTGTATTGTAATTTCCTTGTTTGGATCAAAAAATTGCAATATTGGGGCATGCACAATAACATGCTTCAATTTATTTAATGACAAATCATGCTCATCAGTCCATACCCAAGGAATGTTTTGTTTAGTTAATTCTCTTAGAGGCGCAGTAATTTTTGACATATTTGGAATAAACTTAGCCAAAAATTTGGCCATGCCCAATACTCTCAATAATTCTGTCTTATTATTTGGAGTACTAAGTTCTGAAATTGCTTTAACATAGGATTCATCAGTACTGATACCCAAATTAGAAAAATTCTGTCCCATATATTTTACTGAACTTTGTCGAAATTGAATTTTAGACTCATTAAACTTGATATTATTTAATTCCGCGACTTCCATGACATTCATTAAATTACGATCATGTTCTAAAATGTTTGACCCTGCAACTATAATATCATCAAAATAAATACCAATACCTGGGAGGTCTCCAAATAGTTCATAGTTCATTTTCATGTATACTTCTGCGCGCTCTCGGCTTGTTCCGGCTCATGTACATACTAATAAGTTTTAAGTTAATATATTTAGTTATAAAAATACACAGTGTTTTGTTATTAATAATACGAACCCACTACAGATAGCTAGTATAAACATATTAGAAATAGCTGTTTCCCACGACTTCTAATTTCAAAATGTTGACACTTCATACATAGCTTTTGTCATGTTCACCTCTGCCCACCCCGTTCCCGTCGTCATGCCGTGATAATAAAAAGTATCCTATGTTACTTCTAATACCTCCAAGAATATATGTGCAAAATTTCATGATGATCGGTTAAGTAGTTTTTGCGTGAAAGCGTAACAAACAAACTTACATTCGCATTTATATTAATAGGGATAATATATCGATTGACATTAGAAATGAGATAATATGAAAACTTTATTGTGCAAGCTATTATAGCCTTTACGGGGTACTACCAACGCTGCTCCTGACTGCTTGTACCAATCATATCAACCAATATAGCAATCACTATGTTCTTTAATAAGATTCGGGACTGCCATACATTGAAATGAAATCAAACTTAGGGCTGAAAGGTACTGCCAATCGTACTGTGGATTGGTATAGACATATTTGCTATCTCTGTCATCTGTATTATCTGTATATGATGTGAAAGAGATGGCGATACGACGCCATTAATATTGGCTCATTTTTCCTAGCCCAATTTTTTTGTTCTAAGTTGCGCCAGCCTGTTTTTACCTATATATCGACGGGTGAAAGGCTATTTGTTTTAAGCGATATATTTTGCGATATTGAGTTATATAAATATTCGGAATCAGCGGATTTTTTTGCGTCGAATGAGCCGAGTTTCGTTTAGATATGATCACTTTTGTGGCGCTTGAAACTAATTTGGGGAGTTTCAGATCAGGTGGACTTGAGCTATACAAAATTAAATTAATTTTCATTTAAGCTATTTATGCTTTCCTGACTTTACTGACAAATGTCGTTTAAGTAATTTATCCTGACATTACATTTGATAAGCGATGCACAAGAAATATATAAGAGCGTCGCTTAAAACATATAGCCTTCATCTAAAAATATACACGGTGTCGCTTAAAACAGTTTCATCTGCAACCCGTTTAAACACCTCGTGGCACTTAAATCATTTTGCCTTAATCGGAAAGTGTATTTAGAAGTCGCTTCAGCATGTTTTCTTGAATTAACTTTTCAACATATAATGGGAGAGTACTAGTCGACACTGATATCGAGGAAGAAATAGAAGGGGGAGAATAAAGATGTGAAAGCTTATTATGTACTGTTGATTACTTAGTCATTTCAATAACTTTTTGTTGTTTTTTTTAAATTACTTTTTCTTACTTTATTATAATTTCAATCATGGACGTAAAAAGAATTTCAATGTTAAAAGAACATTTTGGTTGATTTCCTATAGATTTAATTTTTAATTCAAACAACTAAAATATAGTACGAACCGTCACTTAGACCACTTTGTCAGCTCCCACATATTGTTTTTCTTGAACTTCAGTCAAATACAACTAGCTCAATTTTGCTTGTTAAATGGTGCTTGATGCATTTGGCTTTACTCTCAAAAAGAACCGAAAGGGAACTTGAAGCTTTTTGCTTGAAGCCATTAATTGACATTGATGGTGGTTAAAACATTTAGCCTTACTCTATAAAAAGACATAACTGGGGCATTTTGTATGAAGCGACGCATAACTTTGGAAGTATTAGCTCGCTCTATTTAAACAGAATCCAAACCAAAATTTGAGGCTTTAATAATGGAAATTACTACTACTAATTAATAATACTAATAATTATTACTACTTTTTCCTAAATATAATAAATAACTTTTTTTTTACGGTTTTTTTTTAATAATCGCGAACTTTAAACTGCTCTCCTGTAAAGTTTCAAAAATGTCGGTTAAAACGCCTTTCACCCGTCGATATAATTATTTCGGCAGCTATTTATGCTGGTGACGCTCTCCAAGTATATTATTATAACTCAGATTTAGATTATTTTGATTTAATTTTATATTTTATATTTTGTTATTATTTATATATTATTTGATATTCTATTGAACTACCACCCTAAGCGTGTTTATTGCATAATATCAATTAATCAGAATTAATGACACGATAATCAATAATTAAAATCTGCAAATAGTTTTTACATGAATGAAAATTTATGATACACACCTTAGGGTTCCGTAAAAACTAATACACTTTGCACTATTCTATGACATAATCGTCTACGCCCGTGACGTATACGCTACGCCGTAGTATCTACGTTCCCATTGATTTGTTTGTCGAGGAAGGAGTCAGTTTAAGCGTGATTTGATACCCATTTTGACCTTAAAAACACACTTTCATGGCCTTTATAGAGGTATACTTACATTGTGGCCAGAGACACCAGTAATAGTGTCAATGTTTACCTAGTAGTTGCAAGCCTGCTGTTGCACTTACAAATTGCTAGCTGCTCGCCCGTGGGGCTCATACTAATTTTCAACCCCCATTATACTCCCTTAGGAAAGTGGATTTAAATAAAAAAGTAGCATATTATGGTTAAAGCTTTCTCCCTATCAAATTTCATCAAAATCGGTTCAGTGGTTTAGCCTTGAAAACGTAACAGACTGGATGATATGGCTGACACATCTATAGAAAGTAACTAAGTAGGTATATATTAAATTGTGAAACTTATTTCTATACTTTTTTTAAGAAAATTGGTGTCTAACAAACAATGATAATAGTACATTATGATACAAGTGTGCTATGTTGGACCAATGCACACGCGTTTCATACGACGTTTTTCAACACACCTGCGAGGAAAAAACAAACTTCATGGAGTCAAATTTACGTATTCTTCGCCACTTGAAGTCGACATTTTTGATAATTAACCACAACACGTCTAAAATGTTAACAAATATTTATGGAAAATGGTGCGAATGTCTTGCTTTTCCCGCGTCGCGCTAGCATGCGCGCGCAGTTGACAGATAAAGCACGGGTAACTTTGCAAAAAACTGTGCTGTAATGTAAGGAAAAAAGCACGCGTGTTTAATATATGGGATTATGGGTCTAAAAGTGAGGTAATAAGACTAACTTTATGAGCAAGTGTGTTGAGAAAATAATTAATATTTTACATTTCTTACGGCATACGGTGACATATTAGGGCAAGTAATATTAGTCAGGGTTACTTGCTAAAATTAATGATGCGATGCGACCATTGATATCTATAAGTCGATTAAAGCATATCAATATTAAATAAAATAAAATAAGCCTTTATTACTGTTTTACGATGTTTACAGAATTATGTAATATGTATTTACAATTATTTTTACCGACTGTATATTTTTATTTATAGACGATCGGTTTCAATCAACAGCTTCGACAAAGGCCTCCTCTTAAGTCCTCCCTCCAGCCACTTTTTTAAGGTCATCCTCACATCGTTTCGTTTGTCGTCCTTTGCTTCTTTTCCCATTCCTGGGATCACTCTGTTTTTATTTTTGTTTATTTCTCCTGCGTCTTCTTAGCATATCCTGTCCATTTCCATTTTAAAGTCTTGCAGGCTTTTTTGCGTTTTAAAATTTAGTTGTGTTTTTATTTCTTCCAATCTTATTTTAACTTTTCTCTCGACACCAATTACACTTCTCTCTATTCCGTTTTGGTATACGTTTATTTTATTCATTAGTTTTTTTGTCCATGCCCATGTTTGGCAACCATATGTTAAGCATGATAAATTGCAGATAATATATACTTTTCTTTTCTTTTTCATCTCTTTCATTGGCATGTCTTTATTTTTCATAACTTCGCTGAGAGACCAATATCTTTTCAATGTGTTGGCTATCCTTCTTTCAATTTCTTTATGCACAGTAGCTTTTTCGGCTATAAGCTGTTCCATACTGTTAGAGCTGAACATCAGGCCTAAGCTAGGGCCCTCCCCTGGGTACATGAGACGAGTTCTGCAGTATTTCGGACATATTGCACGAAGAGAAGGTAACAACCTGGAAAAGCTTGTGGTGATGGGCAGGGTGGAGGGAAAGAGACCTCGAGGACGAAGCCCCAAACGATCATCTGGGAAGTAAGCATCCTGAACTGGCCTCAGCAGAAAAGGATAGTTAAATTGACTTTGTTGTCATGATGCATTATTTTAATCTAATCATATGTCAAATTGCTAAAGATTATTGTTATATGTATTGGTGGGAATTCAACGGCCTTACATTATCTCTTTCAGTTGTTCATAATGTTTATCCATAGGTCGCTGTTATTTCAGGGGGCTTAGATAATGTACAACTAAATGAATAGAATAGAATAGAATATAGAATAGATAACTTTAAATGTAAGGGATCGACTGAAATACAACCACGTGACCTAACTAAACTGTCTCTGACTAAACCAAGGACTTTATATACTTACGGCCTTATTCATAAACGTTTATTAGCAACGTTTTTGTTAAAATGTGTTTTGTTTCTTTCTATTATTAGTAAAGACAGGTTTGTTAGAGAGTGACAAAACATATTTTAACAAAAACGTTGCTAAAAAACGTTTATGAATAAAGGCCTTATTGTATACAAACTCCTTGTAGAAAACGAAGCGTAATTTTATGTCACGTTGTCTTCAATAAGCGTCTTTCGTGAACGCAAAGTTAGCTTCTGTCCATACCCTGTAGATAACGCTGAAAAAAAAATTGCGAAGGTTTTGGTCGATCAGCTAATTTTTTGAGGTTGTTGTTTTTCGGTTATTTTATTATTTAAATAGTTAAAATGCATAAATTGAGCTTGTTAGGCCTGCGCATACTTTGATACTTTTCATATAATAATTATAATTCGGTTATAAGTTTCTGCATATAATATTAGATTTAGCGTTCCGGGAGAATAGAACATTGTCTAAAGGGGGCTGGTAGTTGCTGTGATTGAAGTGATTTTGCTGTGAATAACATCATAATATAATATCATTACAAAAATAAATCATCGAAATAGGCATACATTTTATCGAGTTTTCTCAAAATTTCTGAAAAACTACTGAACCAAAATTGTCACCAAAACAAAAATGGGAGCAACCTGAAAGAATTCTATGTCGATTTGCCGTTACGGCGTACGAGTCGGTCTTACCCCCAAGGCACGCCAATAGATGTGTTTCACATTAAAAATCAACCTGCATATTGATACACTGTAAGCTTGAACCCTAGAAGGACATAGGTTTCTTTTTTTTAACCCACCCCCCTATTATACCAATAGGAGATGGAAGTTCGTATGGGCTAATTTTGTGTAGCAACGCTCATTTGCTTATTTAGTTTCGAATTACTACTTAGATTTCGAAAAGATAATAGAGTACTTATGTAGACATTTTGTGATTACAGTTTTTTTTTTGATAAACACCTGAGAATGCGCCAATGAAACTTGATATATTACGTTTTAGTATAAATTGTAAGACAATAAAATACACGTTTAATACATATGTTCAATGGAAGGGATTTAAGTAGGTATATAATAAAAATGTATTGATCACGAGCATTTTAATATATAACTATTAAAATTGTTTAAAAATCATTTAAATTTTTCAAAACTGTCGCTATGATGCTCGTCGATTCGTCGATTACTGTAACCCAGGAGCTGATGAACGCAGCTAGCGTCGGGTACTATGCCGCAGGACTCTCTGGACTCTGGAGGAATTTTATAATATAGTTTTTAAATTTTAATTTTATGAATTAATATTAGTTTTAGACTTTTATTTGATGTTTATATTTAATTTTAAGGTTTTTCATATTGTTATTTGTAAATATGTAATAAATTTGCGGATTAAATTTTAATGAAGGCATTCCCTCGTAGTATTTTTTATGCATTGTTATTTTTACTTATTATTATGTTAATTTTGTAAGAATTAAAAATTATTTTGTGACAATTTAGACAATTCTACACGAATGATACTAGACGCGGATTCCGTAGTTAGTAGAGCAAAAAGTAAAAAGTCGATATTGATTTTTTTATAGAGAAAACGTAGGTGGTTGGTCCATGAATGTGCTCGACTGGCAGAACATAATAGGTATAGTCCGCCAGTCGCGCCCACTATTATGTTGCCCATTGAGATGCTTTTTCACGCCCAGGTTGTAGAAAGCAGGAAAGACCGACGCCGGAAGTTCGTTACGCTTTTTGATAGTGCGACACAGGAACGAGTCACTAAACTTCTTCGTTGTATGCAGAACGTGTCCTCAGTGTGACCAGTGCGCGAAAAGTGGATGAAGGGATGAGGCCATGGAGTTCTTCAAAACATTGCCCATTATACACGCTAAGATAGGTTATGTCTCTGCGTACTAACTGTTGAGGCTGCATATGAGTTCGGACTCATATTTAAGAACTTATTCAACAATGTTCCACATGATGGAGTGGTAAGTAGATGAAAAACAAATAAAACATGATTTTGTTTCACATTTTGCAGTTATCAGTCTAATTAACAATTTGTTCCCGTGTCTTATCATAATCATTGATATCAGAACATGTGGATTTTTCTTTTGTAAATTCCTCAATGTCAATTTTTTGTTTACATTACCTACCTAAGATTTTTTTTTTATAAATAACCAACTAAATTGTGGAACGAATTCGGATGGCAAAATTGCACTGCAGCGCCTTCAAAAGCACGGTACGGGGCCCGAGTGACGGAATCAAGAGACTTGGTCTACCGCTGGGTACCCTGGAACCGTAACACGGTATCGGGAGCTGTAAGGAAACCCGTGAAGAAACAAAACATGTATTTGAAGTCTGTTTAGATTGTTTGTTAAAAAAGTTATCACTTTAAAAAAATGGGCTAAGCGCGTATCGAATACGCATCAAGTTAGGGTAAAAAACGGAAACCCTATTACTAAGACTCCGCTGTCCGTCCGTCTGTCTGTCTGTCCGTCTGTCACCAGGCTGTATCTCATGAACCGTGATAGTTAGACATTTGAATTTTTTACAGATTATGTATTTCTGTTGCCGCGCTATAACAACAAATACCTACTACAAAACAGAGTAAAACAAATATTTAAGGGGGCTCCCATACAGCAAACGTGTTTTTTTTTTGCTCGTTTTTGCTAGATATTGATAACGGCAACAGGTAGACGCTTGAAATATTCACAAATTATTTCGTTATATTATATATTCACTTTAAAAATAAATAATTAAATTAAAATAAAACAAATATTTAAGGGGGGCTCCCATACAACAAACGTGATTTTTTTTGCTCGTTTTTGCTATAGATATTGATAACGGCAACAGGTAGACGCTTGAAATTTTCACAGAAAATTGAGTTATATTATTCACTTTAAAAATAAATAATAAAATTAATATTTAAGGGGGGCTCCCATACAACAAACATATTTGTTGCCGTTTTTATAGATAATGGTACGGAATCCTTCGTGCTCGAGTCCAAATCGCACTTTGCCGGTTTTTTTTATATAACTTCACAGGTCCCGGAACCGTCCCAGGAACAGGATAGCCGATGGTATTTGTGAGGCTATAGATACCTAACGAGTACCTAACCTTGGTCTTCCGCTGGGTACGCTGGTACGGTTTCGAGAGCTGTAAGGCAACCTGTCAAGAAACAAAGAAAAAAGAAAAAGAAAAAAATGTATGTATTTAATATTTTGCAATTTCTTATAGTTTCGGAGGTCCCCATACTGGCCCATTTCGATGTTACCCTGTTTATTGTTATTTAAAGTTTTGAAGAAAATTTTACACTGATTTTGCTATGTTGGCTACGAAACCCTAAAAACTTGCTCTCTATGTTGCTATCCCATTGGAGCACGTATAATGAAAATCATTGTTTTTAAAAAGATATTTATTGCGTAAAACAAAACAATTATCAACAATCGATTCTAAGGATTTTGAAAATAGGTGACGTATTTGCGTACTGATAACAATGTTAGAAAACAATCAAAACATATCAAAAGTTTTTGATAACATCTTAATCGACAATCATGTAACTAAGCTTATATAAATATCAAAAACCTAATTCATATATAAACAGTCTCCAAATCGGAGTCAATTTCTGTGTGTCAGTGTGATTAAAAGTAAGTATGAAGTGATTTTGAAAATATCGTGTGTTAAAATATTAATATTTTTATTTTGTATCATGTTTATTAGAAAAATGTATTGTATTTTGAGTTAAATGAGATATTTATTTTGACCATAAAATAAAATAATGAAGTAAGTAGTTAACGATCCATTAAAAATATTAAAAATTGTTAGATTACAGTAAAACCTCATCAAAATGACTTACCGCCCGGTCGCGCACGCAATCAAGCATTTCGCTTCAATTACACAGGAAGTTATGGAGGAGGACCCGATAAATAAGTTTAATTTAAGTAAACTTATGTTGGCTGCGTTGAGGAGAATGCCTAAATATGCAACAAGCCAGGTAAATTGATTATATATTTTTTATTACCTGCATGAGCTCGCGACTTCGTCTGCGTGGTGTACCATGCTCGTGGAATGAGGGATATCGTAATTGTTTATTCTTGAAAGAATTTTTAGAATTTGTTCAGTAGTTTGAGAGATTACCTCTACATCCAAACTTTACCTCTTTATAATAGTAGTATAAATTTATGTTACTTCCTGTGTTCATATTGATATTAAACAAAAAAAGAATCATCAAAATCGGTTCATAAACGATGAAGTTACCGCGAACACACATATAAACCTCCTCCTTTTTTTGAAGTCGTTTAAATAGTTTTAAGATATCTATAGACTGTATGTCATAAATTAGTAAATCTGGATCTATTCCTACGTATTCTGTGTGTTTAATTTCTTTTTGAAACTTAATATAGTATTTTAAGGATTTTTATTTTTACAAATTGTAAATATTGGCCTGAGAGTTGACTCTATAACGAAATATTGTTTTATAAGGACGGCAAGTTAATAAATATAGGTAGAAAGCGTTTGTCTTATTTTAGATTAATTCAATTACAAACTACAAAATAAGTGGTTAGATTAGGTATTAATAATTGTTATTTTTATAATATTATTTAGATTAAATAAAAAAAATAGTTAATATTATTATCTACTATTTATTCATCTGATTCCCTTTATTCCCTTAACTGGTGTAATTTTTTAAAATATAAATATGTTATATTTATTATTTTTATTACTAGTAAGGTCCATTTAACGACGTTTTACTGTATTCAGCGAAGTTCCATTTAGTGGAGTTGTAGACACTAGTCAAATTACAGCTGCGGAATGCAAAAAAACACATCTTCACGGCCTTGTACCTTGCGGTGTGACCAGAGGCACCAGTAACAGTTTTCACTTTTTGCCAGAGAGTCAGTCGTTTTGTTGAGTAATGAGCAGCGAGCCTAGAGTATTTGTGTGATATGAATTTCACGAGTGATTCTCATACGTGTTTGATAAATATTTTCTATCGGAAGAACCCTGAAGAAATGTTACTGTTAATGTTAAATAATTTGGACATAATGCTATCGTTATCTTCATATTATAATTTTATTAATACTATCATGTCATGCTAGTTCCGCATGTGATTTCGCATAATGGTAGGTAAGTACTTTTAGGGTTGCGTAGCCAACTGACAAAGACCCATTCCATAATGGGGGGCAAAAAGTTCATTTAAAAATTAAAATTAAATAAGTATTTCGTGATATATGGTTCGCTAAAATCGTTAACAATAAATAATCTAAAGGTAAAGAAGTTTGAACAAAGAACATACCTACTTTGATACATTCGCAGGAAAATCGTATCGTGTATCAACTTGAAACTTGGTATAAAATCCTCTTCAAAAACAAATAATAAAGCACGTGTTTTAGGATTTTAAAAAACAACTGCAACGGGGTCGGGGGAAATGGGGAAAAATGTTATTTTGGTCGAATCTAATTGAAACTTAGCTAGAGGACATTAGAAGGTGACCTAAAGAAGGATTCTTTGAAAAACTACCCTTAAGTAGGCGTGCAACGGGGTGTTAAATTGTGTATGGGGAAATATTTTCACGGGAGACGGGAAGTACCGAATTTACACATTTTCGAACTTCTGACTAACGGGGCATTTACGGGGGAAGAATAAAATGAAGGGAAAACTCTCTGTGTATTTATGTAAAGTACGAACTACGGTAAATCCTAAGATTTTCCGGTCTTTTACCATAACCTAACCTACACTAACCTAAGATTTACTTATTGAATATTTGTAAAAGTTCGAAATTAATGATGATCACATAACAGTTCGAACTTTTACCATTAAGACTATTCTTTTTAGGAAATTAACAATTGTTTTTCTATTTTACGCAGATCGACGCAGCAACAAACAAAGAGGAGTCCTTCGGTTCTCTATTAGACAGAACGATAGCCACTGGACAAGCTTTAAGAGAATTTGGTGTAAAAATCGGTGACCCCGTTTGTGTTATGGGAAGAAATCATCTGGACGTCATTATACCTTTTTACGCCAGTATTTTGATTGGAGCACCTATTCTTGGATTAGACATGATGTTAAAGAAAGGTAAAACTTTATCATCACCATCACTTCATCACGTATCACTAGTCACTAAGTCACCATCACAGATATTACAAAACAAAGACCTCGCCGCATCTGTCTGCATCACCCAAAAAAGATCGATTCACGAGAAAGATTTGCGAGTATTAAACATAGACATATCATGTTCAGGAGCTCAGCATTAACAGTATTAGTGCATCAAGTCGAGGAAAAAGTTGCTCTAGTTTGTTTTCATGGCGTATGCTGTCTAATCCATCAGAGATATAACAAAATGATAGAGGAAAGAATTGTGTAGAATAAAGTTATCTATAAAAAAGTCCACGGTAGCATAGATAAGCGTATTTATAATAAACATTATGTATAATTTTTCCTTACAGCTGAACACAGAAGTCTTCTGTCGATTGCTAGACCAAAGATAGTGTTCTGTGAAACACAAACTGTTCCCACTATGAGAGAATTAAGCCAAGAGCTAGGTTTCACTATAGTTACTTTCTCCAAAATGCCTGAAGGTGACTATATGTGCTTTGAAGAATTTCTGGCTGAATACGCTGTGAAGGAAACAGTAGATGAATTCCAGTAAGTTTATATTCATTTTTCGTAAGAAAAATTGTAAGATTCGTGAAAAAAAAATGCTCAAAAAGACCAGAGGTTTTTATTTGACTTTGAATGATTAGATTGAGACGATAAAATATTTGTACCTATATTATTTGATATACTTATATATATACTTAGATCATTACAGATAGATTTTAATTTTATATCTTCTATCACTGCAATCGCCAGGAAATGGCGTGATCATAACGTACTTAGATTTTTTTAACGTGTTGCAAACTCACGAAACCGTGTGACGGTCCCAGGGTACCCAGTGGAAGACCAAGTCTCCCTCTTTGAGCCGATGGTATTTGTGAGGCTATACCTAACGAGTGGCCAGTTCTGTTAAAGTATATTTAAATGGAAAAGCCTCTAAGTGTGGTTTGTCGGATTATGTACATACCTACGTTTATAATTATAAAAACCCATTGGTACATGATCGGGATCGAACCGTGATCCATCTGTCTGAACATATAGAAAATACCAGACGTCTGAACCACTCGGCCATCGACGCACCTTATTATAATATTACTTATATATTTTTGAGAAATTAGAAGGCATGTGGAATCTACCACCCGTAAGTTCAACTCACTCTTGACGGTTTTAAACTTTTTTTTCAGAGCCCCAAAATTCGACCCAGCTGACACAACTTGCCTTATTTGCTGTACAAGCGGATCGACAGGATTGCCAAAACTAGCTGATCTCACGCATGCTAATGTAGCTCCGTTAATGGCCTATCTTTGGTGAGTAAATACCTTGTGGCTTGTCCAGAGACACTTGACATAGCAGCATCGATGTAAAAATAAAAAATATAGGGATATAAACAAGGCGGAGGGGGGATATCTTGAAATAAAATATAGTTGACATAAGGTTAAGAGGCCTATGCATTGTAAGGTCCGTTTTTCTACTAGTTTCTTTATTTTTTTTTAAAAGACGATATATTAATAATTTTACCTATCAATTAACATTTTTAAATTAATTTTTTTTTTTAAACTGGTAATATTCAAAATTTTTACAATAAAAAGATATGCTTTGTTTATCAAATAAGACAAGCATAAAAAATTAACTTTAGAATGTATAAAATATAAATTTACCCTCCACCCTTAGACACACTAGAGTTGACTAGAGTCTAGTATCTAGACCAACAAAAACCACTGGACCGATTTGAAAAAATATTTTTGTATTTGATAGTGCAATTCTTGAGGGACAAGGATTCTTCCATCATTGGAAAGCTACACAAGCTACTCAGGGGAGTGACATAGGCTATATTCTATTTTCAAAAAAAAATTAGAAATCCTTACTAAATCTCCAATAATGTAACTCAAGGTGTAAAAAAATTACCTAAGAAATTCCTGCGCTGCGAAAACTATTTATGATATAGAGGTAGTGGTAGAGGGTAGGGGTAGGGGGTAGGAGTAGAAGTAGGGGTAGAGGTAGGGGTAGGGATAAGGATAGGGGTAGGGGGTAGGTATATTTTATTTTATTCGTAAATATCCACGGGCGGAAGACGGGGGCGGAAGGCTAGTCTTTAAATAAGGATCGACTGAGGATTGTTGTTCTTCGGATTTTTTATTATTTAAGTAGTATGGCGCATATTTTTCATATAATTATTATAATTCGGTTTTAAGTTACTGCATATTACCTATAATATTATGATTAAGGGGGCAGTAGTTTAGATTTTTTGTCTGTCTGTCTGGAATAGGAAATGGAATCTTGTAATTAAAAAAAAACAAATCAAACTGTCCACATTATTAAATCGTGAGATTATTAACATGCACAAACAATAGAGATAAAGGATAAAATCGTAAAAGATAAAATTACTTTAGATGATTTCACGTCGACTTTGTTTGATAATTTTGATTTATCTATGTTATTAAATTAAATATTTTTATAATTATGATATAATATTAATCTTGCATCTTGATGGTTGGCGCCGACGTAGTTTGAGATATCGTAGTTAAAACATAGAGTGCATAGAGTAAGTTGTAGCAATCACTATGTTCTTTAATAAGAGTCGGGACTGCCATACATTAAAATGAAACAAAGTTAGGGCTGAAAGGTACTGCCAACCTAACAATATCGTACTGTGTATTGGTATAGAAATATTTGCTATCTCTGTCATCTGTATATGGCGTGAAAGAAATGGCGATAGGACGCCATTATTATTGGCTCATTTTTCCTAGTCCTAATTTTTTGTTCTAAGTTGCGCCAGCCTGATAGAGTGTTGAACGAAGATTAGAATTTAAAAAAAAGGCTTCACAGAGTGTAGGTACCCTAAGCATTTTAAAATGTAGAATTGTAGAGTGGTTGTCATTGGCAGAGGTTGGAAATTATTTCCATACTTTGGTCTTCGGACGACAAGTAAAGTCGGCGTTTGTTCGTCTAATAAAATGGATACAAAAGACAAAAAGTCAGTGATGATGTATTTTGTTTGTATGTAAAACCTATAATGCTGCGGCGAAAATCGCAGTCTAACAAACGGCGCAAATATAGTTCAATTATTGAAAACTATAAGTTTGTGCTGTTTGGTGTAGAAACTCTACGTCCGTGGGGTTCAAATGCCAAAAAGTTTATTAAAGATATCCCCTCGACTGATCATCCTTCCTAGCTCAACGAATCAGTATAGCGATTCAGCGGGGAAATGCAGCCAGTATTCTTGCCACTATTCCACGCGGACCTGGTTTATTTAGTTATTTTTAATGTTTAGATTAGATTAGATTATTGTTATGTGTAAATAATTGAAGTTGTGTGTGCTGTAATCGACGCCTCGTGCTGCTTCTAAAAATAACAGATATTTACATCAGTTAAAGAAGACATCATGCTTGCCAGTTGGCACTTGTTCTATGCAATTGGCAAAAAGTGGACAATGTTACTGATGCCTCTGGCCACACAGCAAAGTATAAAGGCCATGAAAAATTATATTTATTTGTAAAAAATTACAGATATGCATCATGAGCATGATCCCAAAGGCTTCCACTAAGTTTAAAATGAGGATTTAAAATATCTATTTCTTATTCAACAGGACATCTGAAGGTCCAGCAGTCAACTTGAGGGACCAAGGACCATTGACCACCAATTTTGGGCCTGTATATTGGTTTACAACAAAACTAGCACATATTTTGGCCGCCTTATATGGAGTAGCAAAAGTACAGACTTCTGCCGCACTAACACCTAAAGTTATGATTGATGTCATAAATAAATATCGGGTAAGTTATAATTGTAAAATATTTTTATTCAAAATAGGGAAAGAAAATAAATACACAATATTTTATATATAGTCTATAACGTAGGTATAATCACTGATAATGATGTATATTTATTTGTTTAATAAAATATTTCTTTTTTAATATAAATGAAACATATTTAATTCATACTTCCGGTCACGTGACCACAAACGGTGAGTGACGTTATTTCAAAGTAAATGTCAAATAAATAACCACAGACTAGTAACTATATTATTATAACCGTCTGTCACTTATTTTATCTAATCTGTGACCATAATTTTGTTGGTTTTCAGTTTCTAGATGTGATGTCATCATACTCACTATATACTGTAGTCTTTGATCATAGTTTTCGTGGGGATTAAAATTAAAACCATGATTTTTAAATCAAAATATAGATATAATAGATCTTACAGCTATAATACAAAAGTATTTAAAAAAAAATGTCAACATCCCTAAAATAAACACGACAACATCATGTGGAAAAGAAGTGACAAGAAACTCAACTATCTATACTAATAACAAAGCTGAAGAGGGATTCCACATCCGGTCATGGCGACGAACGCACGCGTTTTCGTCGTGGCGTGATGTGGAATCCAGTTTAATCCTGTTCGTGCTGTGATGGTTGTGATTAATCAGTAATAAGACATATATTACGGTCGGCGGGATTATCTTAAATACCGATTAATCGGCTAATCACCGATAAACATTGGTGAAGCCATAATAAAAAAGAAGAAAGCTGAGGAGTTTGTTTGTTTGAACGCGCTAATCTCTGGAAATACCAGTCTGATTTGAAAAATTATTGAGGAAAGTTATAGGCTATATAACATCACGCTTCGACCCAAAGGAGTAACCATTTACGCTGGTACAACATATTACAAGCTTCTGTCCGCGGTTTCACCCACGTGGAAGAGATCCAAAAAGAAATAATCCCGTGGCTGTTATTTGCCCCTTCCTAAAATCTATCTCTGTGTCAAATTTCATCCAGATTCAGTCGTTCTGTAACAAACATACATACATCCATACAAACTTTCACGTTTATAATATTAGTGGGATCGCGTTGTATTAGGATTGCAACAATTTCACCCCTTTTGGAGTCGATTTTCGAAAAACCTTTCTTTTTCGACGAAAAAGTGGGGGAATGTTTGCGCATATGTAATTCGAGTGCAATAATTATAACTTGTATATTTATTATAATTGATTTATTGGTGTTTGTTTTTTCGATTGCTTTTTACTGCTGGTAAAATTAAAATTAATACCGTCAATCAGACCCAAAAATTGTGTTCTGCGCATCTAACGACCACCGCTCAAGAACCGTCGTACCTTATACACCTCTACACTTCCTAATAATTCCAATTTTCATATTTATATCTTCAGTGGTTCAGGCTGGGCGTTGATTGTCAGTCAGTCAGCTACACGACAGTTTTTTATTACGATTTAGTTATAAAATATATACAGGGGCCTCATAAATAAATAATTTGATCCGCTCCGGCGTCGTATGGGTTGAAAGTTAGTTGTCAAAAATTCAATAAGACGGGGCAATTACGTATAATTATGTTTTCCCGGTATGAAAAGTAGCCAGTTCTCCAGTTATATCTGTGCAAAAATCAATCCAATCCGTTGCTCTGTTCTGGCGTGAAAGAAGGACTTAACAAACACACATTCGCATTTATACTAATTAGACTGAAATACTAGATTATAATTATAAATATTAATATTTGGTGAAGCTAACTATTTTCTTTTTATAATTTCAGCCTGTAATAACAGCAATGACGCCAGGAATGGCTTATATTCTCCTGAAGAATGCTGAATCAATCGACTGGACTAGTATCAAGACGTTCCTACTAGCGGGCAGTGCTTGTCCTCCAGAACTAATGGACGCCATCAATGTAAGGAAAATATCCTTTTGTATTATTTTAAGAGCCCTGTAATTTAGCATAAGTTACTTATTCAATATATCTAAGTGAAATAGTCGTTATTTTTTCAATTGGTTTTATTGAATAGGAAATATGGGTGGTAAAATAAACCATTAAAACGCGGGTGCAACCGCAGTGCACAGCTATTCTTATATAATTCTTTATAATTTCAGAAACTTACCGGCAGAGCATCGGCTTTGAACGCATATGGACTAACAGAAGCAAGTGGACGAGTTTTTTGGAAAAACGAAAATATAGTTGGTTCTCTTGGTGAATTGATACCTGGAATGCAAGCACGAGTGTGTAACATTATACTCATACATTTCTTATAGTAAAATGTTGTTATAGGCGTGCCTTGGATTGGAGGTATTCCGTGACGAAAAACGGTCTGCCATCATACCCCCCTCTCTACTCGTTTCGATGTCCCGTGGAGGCTACCTTTTTTTATTAATAAATTTATTAATAAAAGTCTATATACGGAATTAGCAACTGCAACGGATTGTAGGTATAATACCTATCTCCTGTCAAAACACAACAAACCGACGCAACGCTCCTACCGAACTATGACATTAAAAAATGACACAAATAAAGCAGTTTTTGATCATATTGACACCTTATTGTCATACTATAAATGTCATGAGCAACTAGAATACAACTGGGTTAAGGGCCTGTTATCCGACCGCGGTAGGCATTTAGCGCTCTCTCAACCCTTGCGTAAATAACATCGCGCTTGCGCAGCGCGTTTGAACTCACATTACCCCGAGCCGCTAGATTCGTGGCGTCGCGCGTCACAGTAAAAAATATGCAGTAGGAAAACTTGATATATATGTACTTATATTCATTTAAAGATAAAGTTTTGTAAATAAACTATGCCGTTATGTAACTTTTTCCTATTAAATTTTTAAAAGGCAAAGTTGATTGTTTACTTTTAAATGGTGGGGTTTTGGGATCTAAACAGGTATAAAATAAAAGTAATGGATAGCGATAAACAATAAGTTTTTATTGATTTCTTATAGAAACACTAAATAAAAAAAGTAATTGATATTACCAAATACAAGGGCAAGAAAACGTAAATGTTGAGTCTTGTGGATTGTTCATAGACAAAACTTATTCATATATTGGAGCAACTCCTGACGGATTAGTAGGCGATGATACGCTTGTAGAAAACAAAATACAAATAATTAAATATAATAGAAACACGAACACCAGTATGTACAGTAAATAAAAAGAGTAAAAACAAGAGCAACTTCACGTTACTGAGAGGCAAGTGTGTCTTCTTGAAATCTGGGCAGGAGCAAAAGAACCTCTATCAACAAAACAGATTGAAAGAGATGATAATTTCTGGAAAACCCTAAGTTGGTTAAATTTTATATTAAATGTTTACTTCCTGAAAACCCACCACATTCAGGGTTAAAGACTACAGTTTGTGAGTTTTTTTTTATGTCCACCTGCATGGACTGCATGTGTTTGTGTGCGTAAATAATGTATTTTCTATCATTATAGTCGGACTGGACTAATCAATTTTGGTCCTCAGTATGATAAAGGTTCAATTTCAAAATAATCACGCGCTGATTTTAATAGCACTTTTTAAAAATATTTAAAAAATATTACAAAATTACAATGTTGTTCTATTACAATAAATAATTATCATTTAAAATGAAGTGTGATTTATAGAGAAAAATAACAATTTTATGGGCTATAATTTTTACTTTTTTTATTAATATCATTGTGTTTTTTTAATTTCTGAAGATAAGAAGCAAAATATTAATATATTTATTGATAACTATTTTCCTGAGAATATTTATAGTCTAATATTTTATTATTGTGAGATCGGCAAGTGATTTCAGATATTATAAGTTTGAAACTTGATGATGAAAGCGAAATTGAGAAAAGCCGTCTCAATTATCTTGTTATAATTCAAAAATTCTTTATTAATTTAAAAGTTTTCTTAATTTTTTAGATAACAATATTATCTATAAAGTGGCTAAATAACAGGGAATTTCTTCAAGTGCTTCACGGAAATTATACTGTTCAAATAGTACAGTTTTTGATCCAAAAGTACGATTTACTCTTAAAGGCCCTTAAGAAAAAAAAACTGTGATCATGTAGTTTCATTATTTCTTAGTTTGTTTTAAAAAATTTTAGACTAATTTTGATTACATGTAGCATTACACTTACTCTTCATCGATACATGGAACAAGTTCATAGGTTCCATTGTTTGATCGATGCTTTGATGCACTAAAATAATTAGATTCAAAAGTTATAAATAGTTATTAACATAATCTAGGTATATGAATAGTTTCTCTACTGTAATGTGATAATGTCTATACTGTGACGTTATAGATAAGAGAACATTATAAATTATGAAAAAAATACATGATTGTTTACTTGGTCTTACGACAATTCAAATTATGTAATATATTTTTCTTATTTATTTAATTTCCCATGTTTTTGTCAAAAAATAATAAACCGGTTGCAATACAGTAGCCAAGTGTGGGGAGCGGCAAAAGCGACACAGGTCCGACCTCGACAACGCCCGGCAGGCTTCTGGCAAGACGCGCGCGGAGCGTTTTCTATATATATTACGCTTTTAGTCATTGTTTAAAAAAACCTATTTATTTACAAAAATATAACTGTACAATACGATCTTAATCAGTAAAACGATAATATATATATAAAAATTTTGACATAATCTTTGTTAGATTTGGAATAAAACTGGAAAAACAAACGAAGTTTAGACCTGTTTTCCATTTTTTTTATGATCGAGCGATATTAAAAGTTTCATGTTTTTAACTGTACAAATATATAGAGCATATGTTGAACTATATCACATATTTTTTTTATTTCAAAACAATCGACATTTGCCTATTAAAAATTGGTTCAAAAAACGGTGAATTTGGGGTAACCCAGCCTTAAGTGTTTGCAATTTGCGATCGGTTGTTATCACATCTGTGGTTGTTATGGTGACCGAATTGATGTCGCGCAACTGGTTGTTAGTTGCGTATGCATAGTACATATTTGCTACATTTTTTAACGTTTATGACCTATACTACACTGATTAGATTACATTTTTAATCTTTTTTCATTTTATAGGTTGTTGACTTAGTTACTGGAGAAGAAGCAGCCAATGGACAAAATGGTGAATTGTGGATTAAAGGACCTAATATTTGCAGAGTAAGTTTACATAATCTACTCAAAAGTTAATAGAAAAATTTTTTCGAAAAAAAAAATAGCTTACTACATACGGTAAAATAATTACAAAATTAGAGTTTATTTGATAGCTGGACTTGGAGGTCCCTGGTTCCATACTCATTCGAGGCAAAATACTCAGTTCTCGTGTTTCGGAGGGCACGTAACCCGTTGTACCTATCCACTTCTAAAAATAAATTTATATAAATAATAATTGCCTTTTAAAAAAGTGTAGATGACTTCAAAAAATATGCATTGAAAATTGTGCTTTCCGAAGGTAAATCACAAGGCCCTATAAAAAAACCCAAATCGCTTCAAGTGCTTCAAGTATGCCTATAAAAGTTGAAGAAGAAAATAAAATGTGAACATCAGCACATACTAACCCGCAATATAAACGCGCCACAAGGCGGTAACAAGTCAGTCACGGTCAAGTAACGCATTCGTAAACGCTGTCCCAAGACAGACGGCTCGCGTACGGATAATGTAGATCTCAAAAGTATCGGAACCATCCGTCGCTATCTTGGAGTATCGTAGTCTATCTATCTTTTGTCTATCTCCTGAACGAACATGGAACACGCAAATACATCATCAGCAATCAGATACCTTCTTTCATTCCGTCTGGAACCACTCTTACAATCCCATCATCAGATCCTGACCTGGTGACCATGGGACCACCTGGAAAGTATACACTTTCAAACAAAAAAAAAATCCAAATCGGTGCAGGCGTCTTCAAGTAATCGGTGAACATTCCGACGAATTGAGAAGCTCATCCTCCTTTTTTTGAAGTTGGTTAAAATGTTCGTAACAATTTTAAAATTCGTTTATAAATAAATAAATAGTATGAACAAAGTTTTTTGGGAAAAAATTGGAAAATTTGGCAAAAATCGAAAGTGCTTGTTTCTATGGAAAGGCCAAGCTATTGCCTATAATTGTAATTTTGTTTCTAGGGATATTACAACGACGCTGAAAACACAGCATCTTCTTTCACATCAGACGGGTTCTTCAAGACTGGTGACTTAGTGCGGAAGGATGAGAACAACCGATATTTCTATGTAGACAGACTCAAGAGTATGTTGAATACTGTTGCAGATAATGTGCAGTATCATGTAAGTGTTAAACTTCTGAAAATATAGATTGTCTCTGCCTACCCCTCTTGGGATAAAAGGCTTGATGATAGATAGATTAAACGTAAAACACACCATCAAAAATTTACTTGCATAAGGTGGCCACACATTCGTCCAATCGCCGGCGCGCCGCCAACACGGTCCATCGAAATCGACCACAGACTCGTCCAATTCTTGTACGCGCGGCCCACTATCCGTTTTCAAGTCGTTGAATTTGTGGTTGATTTCGATGGCCGGAACGATCTATCACACACACACACATCCACATGCCTTTAATCGAATCTTGTGTGGCTGTGTGGATGAGTGAATTGCATGTGATCTAGATCTTATGATTTACATTACTAATGTGTGGCCTGTGTTCAATTTCGATCATACAGCTGCCGGACCGAAAATTTTCTGTGAGATACCGTGCGTGGGCTACTTAACGAACGGTCCGCTTAATCATCCGGCGGCCGGAATGGGAAATTTTCGGTGCAATGCCGGACCAATGTGTGGCCTATTTTATAAATGAGACTAAAATAATGGCGTATGTTTTGGCCTAGACATTATTTTCTTTTATTCTTCTTTCAATGCCGATTTCTATCAAAGATTGTATGATTCAGTTTACAGAATATGTTCAATCTAGATTTTTTCTAAGTATTTTATCATAATTGATAGACCAGGTGGCGAAGTTATCGTTGATTGATTTAAGTTGTAATTTAATTACTGATTAACAAAGAGAACATATCAGTTGAACTAGCCCAAGAGACAGTGGCTTATTAGGAGGAGGCACTTGATAAAAGCTGAATCCAATCGTCACGAGACAAAAATGACGTCATATTACACATTTAGACTTTATATTCTATTTTTTTTATTATGGCTCCATCAGGGTTTTGATGATGCCGCCAATGTCAAGTATAATAGACGTCACAGTAACAATATGCCGATTAATCGGTAGCTAAGATATTCCCGCCGACCGTTATCAACTATCACAGCGCGGACGGGATTAAACTGGATTCCCCATCTCGTCACGGCGGGACGCGTGCGTTGGTCGCCAACTTTTTATGCCCTCCAAAACACAAATGCCTTTTGTAGAACTTACCTAATTATTTTAATTTCGTTGCAGATATCCCCAGTGGAAATAGAAAATGAAGTAAAAAGAATACAAGGTGTATTAGATTCTGTGGTGACTGGGGTCAAAGTAGGAGATCTGGATATGCCCATAGCTGTTGTAGTCAGACGGAATGGTTCTGCTATTAGCGAAAATCAAATCGTCGAATATATTAAAAGTAAGTACGAGACTTTTCGACCTCAAAAAAACTCAAAAGAACTTAGATTAGCCTTAAAATTGACATCGGTCTTCCGCTAGAATTGGAACCGGTAATGCGGTTTAGGACCCAGCAACTGCAACCGAATTGCATAATTTCCTGTGAAACTGACCAAACAACTGTGTGAAGATGTGAGACGTATAATGCTTGGCCTTATAAATATTTGAGCACAAAAATAGAAGTCGCTAGCTTTAATAGAAGCCGAGATCGCACACAGAGGGGTTAACATATTCAGGACCGCAATATCTTTCGTTTCACCAATGGCCATCCAAGGAATGCCCGGTCCGAGAGTGTCCAACACTAAAATGCCGAGCAAATTACTGGGTCTGACAAAGACAGTACACGGAATAAGTAACCGAAGGATTCCTGGAATAAAAAGTAGCCAATGTTGCTCTTTTTTGACGATTTTTTGTCCAAGCTTTTTTTAAATAAAAAAAAATGGCACAGCAAAATACTTGCCTCAAAATATTATTATCGTATTGCACTACCCCTACGTGAAAGGTCATCTTTCGTGTCGACCGAAAGGCCAAAAACGTTTATGTCCCTACAATAGCCAGCCATGGAATGCACGGTCCGAGATTGTCCAACACGAGAATGCCGAGCAAATTTGCTTGGTCGGGCAAAGACAAGTCTACACAGAATTTGCACATACATTGTTGGGTTGGAACGTCTCGGCCCGTCCATTCCGTAGCTGGCTGAAACGAAAGATGTCGCGTCAAATATATGCTCACCCGCTGGGTAGGTTTAAAAATTTATTTGATGTGCAATTAAAATAACACTTTAATTATTTCAGAAAATATGTCAAAATCCAAGCACCTGACAGGCGGAGTGATGTTCGTAGATCAACTTCCCTTACTAGCGGCAGGAAAAGTTGATAGACTAAAACTGAGAGATATGGCTAACCAATTCTACAATTCTCGATAATATAATTAAATATATTTATGTACATTTAGGGCCTAGTAACACACTGGTAGCAATGTCCACATTTAACGAATTGCACATATTAAACAACTTCTCTGTCACTTCTTCTTTTGATATATGGCAACAGTGCTGACTTATCGTCGCAATTCTGCCAATGTCCAGTGTTTAATCTTGTGCAACGATAAATCGGTAGCTAAGATTATCCCGCCGACTGTGATATGTCTTATTAATCGCTGACTAATCACAACCATCACAGCGCGAACGGGATTAAACCAATTCCACATCACGCCATAGCGAGACGCGAGCGTCCGCCGCCATGACATATTTTAGAAGTGATCCCGCCCCGCGTATTTTTTGTAGATAATTTTATTCTACATAATTGTTTCCTACATCTTTTTGCTATATCTCTGACGGCTAACTTCTTCCCCGACTTGATTCAGTTCCTAGATATGGACCATGTTTAATACTCTAAAAGCCTTCCCAGGGAATCAACCTATCTTATAGTAAAAACCGCAACAATATTCGTTCAGTAGTTGTTGCGTGAAAAGGGCGCTGACAGACAGACAGACGCGGCGGGGGACTTTGTTCTATAATACGATTGTTTAAGAAGTGACAAATCTAGATTAATTAAGTGCAAATCACTTGTTATGGCTAAAAGTGGACACTGGTGTCTCTGGCAAGGTATAAAAGGTATAATGTTTTGTTTCCTTCTATTATATTGAATGACATATTTGTTAGAGAGTGACAAAATATAAGTTATAGTGAAGCTGTTAGTATTTATTTTAGAATAAGTTGTATTATAAAATAAATTTAAGAGGGTTTTAAAATCAATGTTTGTGCGTCTAGTATTAAGAAACAAATACAGGGAAATCATTGTATGATCCAAGAAGACATATGAGTATACGATAAATATATATATATACCTATAGCTTTTCATTTAATTTCATATAACGAGTTCCTTGAGATAAACACTTATTTTGTGTCATTAGTCATTGTAAATGAAAGGCTAAAATTGTTGACACATCACAAGTTATGTGCAACCATATAAGCATATTTGTAGTTTTCCTAATAAAATATGAACTACTAGCTACATGATAAAACTTTGTGTTTTTTTGAGTTGTCTTATTTGCTAACCAAACTTTTTTAAATAAGTTGCCATTTAAAATTCTTAAAAGACGTTGTTAACAATTTTACATAATAATTAACATTTGCAGAATTAATAATAACAACAAAGTTTGTTTATAGAAGACACGTCAATAAATAAATCAGATTTCCAGTTTATAAAGAGATTGTATCTCTAATTAGGCAATTAAAAATAGGTGGAGAACATTTTTGATATTGATTACTTTTATATTAATTTGTAAATAATAAATTTATGATAATAATACTCTATTTGATAACATTGTGTTTTATTATTTTCGTAAAAGCGGGGGACTCGGGTTCACAGCTCACTTGTGGCAAAAAAAATGGGGGGTGAGCATATATTTGACGTGACATCTTTCGTGTCGACCGAAAGGCCAAAAACGTTTATGTCCATACAAGAACCTGCCACGGAATGCACGGGCCGGACCGTCCAACCCAAAATGTGCGAGCAAATTGTGTACTTGTCTTTGCCCGGCCCAGCAAATTTTCCCGCACATTGTTGGGCCGGACATTCTCGGACCGGGCATTCTTTGGCTGGTCCTGTGGCCTTTCGGTCGAGACGAAAGATGTCACGTCAAATATATGATGATTTACAAAAAAAATTTTTGAATTTGGCTGCTCATATCTCCGTAATTAATAGAGATAGCTGTCTTTGCAAAAAATCCGAAATGTCGAAAATAGTATGGCTGTGTTCATAACTCAATTTCGCAAAAATGGCCATATGGCTGCTTTCTGCATAACTACATCCAATTTAGAGTTGCGTAACATATATTATATAAAAACAGTAAACACGCTTATTTTATCTAACGATAGTCTGTATGGTATCGCAGATTTTTTGTAGATTATTTAATTTTACAAGATTTTGTCAGATTAGGCGTGTAGCTTGCCCACACACACTACTATTAAATAGCATGCCTGCAGATTGTACAAGATTTGATTTTTTTTTCTTCATGTGGCAGCGCGGCTTCAAATGGCATGCAAAAAAGTCTCTACCGATCACGGGTTGCCTTACAGCTCCCGAAACCGTGTTATGGTTCCAGGGTACCCAGCGGAAGACCAAGTCTCCCTCGATTAGCCGACGGTTATTGTGAGGCTAAACCTAACGAGTAGCAAATTCTTTTGAGATATACTTAGATGGAAATGTGCTAAAGTGCGTGTTATTATTTAACTTGCAAATGTATTCCCATGCGTGCAATCTACCGGTATAACCATGTTTTTGTATTTACCCATTTAAATGGCATGTGTATATGGCATGGCTAAACATGAGCGGGATCGGCGTATACGTTAAAGTAATAAGGCAATTTTTCCATAGAAATCCTGAACGATTAGGACAGTCAAACAGCGACTTTCTGTTATACTATACAGCCCCATTCTCTCTAAATGATTTCAGAAAATGGTAATAAATAAAAATAATAATGAAGTATATAATTACATCAATTTATTAATCGTCATTGATTAAATAAACTAGCTAATTAGATATGCACAGGACTAGAGACAGATACAGGTGGGACATTTTTGTACAAAATATTTTTCTAATATAATATATTTTAATTACACTTTCGTAATATATACGTACAATATGGGAGCACCTTTAATAACTTTCATAGAATGGAGACTACAATAAAAAAAATTAGTCTTTTTATAAAAAAAAAGCTAAATAAACACGGACGTCGCAATATATTAGTCTCTAGTCCATTAAGTGCACATATACGTAAAGCCTAAATATGCAATTACAAATAATACGCAAGTTAAATGTAGTAAAATAAAAATTAATGGGCCTGATACAAAATGTTACGGAAATTTATAGTTATAATAGACAAAACATCATTTTAACAATTATTTTTATTTTTGTTCAACAAAATAAAGCAAATTTATATATAAGTAATCAGCAATATATTCGTTTGTGACTCCGATATTTTAGCAATGGCTTAGGCGGTATTGAATAGTAATGTATTCAAATTTTATTTCTCTTTTCTTCACCTTACGAAAAACCAAGTCTCCCTCTTATAGCCGATTGTATTTGTGAGGCTATAAAAATAGACTTATTTTAAAATTTAGCGTTACCTATACAGAGTTCCAATCTCTCCGTCTACCCCCATTAAATTAAGGACAGGCGTGAATATACGTACGTACAGGAGCCACTTAACATTCGATTTAAATGTTGAATAGACAAAACTATTTAACGATTGTTGATTTCACTTCCATATACTAAAATGACAACTTGACAAGTTAGCGCTAATTTAGCCCTTCTTTAAGACGACGAAGTTTTGTAGAGCGTCACGAAACCCGTATGAAACTGTAATATATGACAAGTCAATCAATACCGCACTAGCCACATATAAAATATTTAATCTTCGCTACAGTTGAAGATAAAAACATTACACAATTAATTTCAGAGCCCACTATTTTACAAAAAAAAATAACATAACCATAGTTAGTTCATCCATACTTATATAATTAAAAAAAAGAGAAATCCCATCCTGCCGTAAAACATTTTTTTTTATGAATTCCGCTCCGAGACAGTTCGATCAATAAATATTGTCAATTATATGTGATCTGTCCCAAAGTGAGATGCATACTAACGCCTCGACACTGGCTGCCAATCGTCGTCAGGATCGCGAGCTGTAAAATTAAAAAAAAAAACGTTTTAAAATACAATAGTGACGTATTCCCGTGTTACGGTCCCAGGGTACCCAGCGGAAGACTTAATTTTACCCTATTTCAGCTGTAGGTAATTGTGAGGCTATACCTAACGAGTGGCCAGTTCTTTTGATGTATATTTAGATGGAAAAGCCTCTAAGTGTGGTTTGTCAGATTATGTATAATTCCCGCCAATTAACTTGAATATATGTCATCTACTGCGCAGTACAAATACCTATTTATTTTAAGATTTTGTACTGCGCAGTAAGTGACAGATGTTCTAGTTAATTGCCGGTACATATACATAAGTTTTTAATTATAAAAAAAACCATTGGTGTACATGGATGGGATCTTGGATCGAACCTGGGTCCGCCTAGTTAATACCAGACGTCTTAACCACTCGGCTACCGACGCACCGTATTCCCGAAAATAATTTTAGGGGGTGTTTTGAGTAAAGAAAAGTGTGGAACAAATATTATTCTGCCATGACAACAGAAGAATTATAAACCATAATAAGCCATGCTGGATCCATCTTTCTTACTAATATTATAAATGCGAAAGTGTTTGTTTGTTTGTTTTTCTTTCACGTCAAAACAGAAAAACAGATAGACGTGATTTTGTGCACAGATATAGTTGGAGGGCCGGGGAAAAATTTCATAAACAACTTTTCTAGCTGTGTGAAGCCGGGACGGGTCCTTTTTTAATATACCACGATTTTTTCAATGAGTACTACTAATTTTATAAGTAGTCTACGATCGGTTGTCAAATGACACCGAGTGTACTCACCATCATATCTAATCAAAAGAATGGATGTTTTATTTTTTGGTTCTTCGAGCCGGATTATACAGCTGATCGTACAATTACCACATAGTTATAAAGCCTTTGTAGTAGACATAAGATTACTCACGTTTCTCACGAGGGGGCGGCGGTCTGCGTTCACCGCGATCATCCTTCCTCTCCCCATCTCTTCTATCTCCCTCTCTCCTATCGCCGTCCCTCCTATCTCTATCCCCCTCTCTTCTATCGACATCTCTAATACCTCTGTCGTCCCTGCGGGGAGCATCGCGACGCTCGCGGTCGTCACGAAACCCGCCCCGGTAGAAACCATCGCGTGGCCCATCCCTGTCTCGTGGTCCGTCTCTGTCTCGTGGCCCATCCCTGTCCCGTGGCCCATCCCTGTCCCGTGGCCCATCACGGTCGCGAGGCGGCGCGTCTCTGTAGCGGTCCTCGCGAGGTGGGTCTTTAGCACTGCGCCATGTTGACGAGCGCTCCTGTAAATCGCAACAACTAAAGTTATGAAGAAAAAAGATTTGTCAATATAACTGTTAATGAAAAAAAAAATCCCCTCGCTAGGCAACGTCTCAAAAATGTTATTGGTTAAATGAGAAAGACTTTGTCTTCGGCTGGCTGGGTAACCTGGGAGCAGTAAGGCAATCCGTCAAGATATATACGTTCTGAAGACGAGTATCCAGTATATAACCGACATTTACATACACAGTTCATTCACTTGCCTTGGTTCGCGTAATCAATAAGCCGGCATAGGGGAGATCACAAACATAGGATGTTATGCACTCTGCCACTTTCCATCAAGTTGCGAGACGCATATAAAAAAATACATAATACTCACAGTTGCAGCCGGCGGTGGGTCGGCAGGTCCTCGTCGCCAACTACCGCCTTCTGGGCCGCTCGAACGTCCTGTGTACCGAGGCCTACGAGAAAATACCAAAACTCAGTATCGATTAATTTGGACGAATATCAGTCAAGGTTTCATTGAAATCGATTAAGCAAGCAGCAATACAATCACTGAGAAACAAGCAAATGTATTTTCCGAAATAAAATTAATTATCAACAAGTTCTAACTGTATACTAACAGGCTTATTTATCTCAAAATACTTTAATAGACTAATAGCTTACATTGTGATACAAGGGTGCTATGTTGGTAATTACGTACGAGCCGGTATTTTCAGCGCGAGCCAATAGGCGAGCGCTATAAGAAAGCCGAGTATGTAATGACCAATGCACACGCGTTTCATACGTTTTTCAACACACTTGCGAGGAAAAAAATAAACTTCATGGAGTCAAATTTACGTATTCTTCGCCACTTGAAGTCGACATTTTTAATAATTAACCACAACACGGTTATGGAAATGTTTTGTTTTTTCCCGCGTGACAGATAAGGCACTAACTTCGCCAAACAGCCACAAAGTCGTCATTAAAAAATAAAAACTGTATTATGCGGGTAAGTTAAGAATGCTTTGTGGACACAATACAATTTGCAATCTTGTACGAATTTAACTTCATTGGATTATATTATAACTTTTGTGCTGTAATATAAAGAAAAAGCACGCGTGTTTAATATATGGGATTGTGAGTCTAAAATTGAGGTAATAAGACTCGCGTTACAAGCAAGTGTGTTGAAAAATATCTTATCGCCCAAAAGAGAAAGACTAGGTTCCCGGGACTTGAAGGTAAAAACATCAATTACCGATCACGCTCAGGCGCATCCCTCGTAGATCTCCATCCACCTTCATCTCTAGACGGTCCTCTTTCATCTCTGCGATCATCTCTGAAGCGGTCTTCTCTCGGCGGACCCCTTTCTTCTCTATCTCTTGGTGGGCCTCTCTCATCTCTGTCTCGAGGTGGGCCGCGTTCATCTCGTGGTGGGCCTCTTTCATCTCTGTCCCTTGGTGGGCCTCGTTCCTCTCTGTCCCGTGGTGGGCCTCTCTCATCTCTGTCTCGAGGTGGGCCGCGTTCATCTCGTGGTGGGCCTCGTTCCTCTCTAGATGAACCCCTTTCGTCACGTGAGGGACCCCTATCATCCTTGAATAAAGGTCTCTCGTCTCTTGACGGACCGCGCTCATCTCTAACTGGCGGTTTGTCTTCGCGCGACAGTCCACGACGTTCGGGTGAGCGTGGACGTTCTTCGCGAGCTGATGGCCGACCTAAAATATTTTTTAAATGAAAATTATAAGCATAATACGTTAAGCTGTAATAACATCCGCTTCAAATAAGAATAGGCGTGACCTTACGCCATATTGAGATATTTATACTTAAAAAAGGTAAGTAGGGGTGCGGGTGCAAAAAAGACAATATTATAAAATAATAATAATTGACCAAAACATTATTACTATTACAACAAATATTAATTAATTTATTATGCAGACCGTAGTGACACGGTAAAGTTCATTTGGCCACGATTATTCTTATTTTTAAAAACACATCGGCCACTCGTTAGGTAGCCTTAATAATGTCATCGGATAAATGAAGGCCAGATGAAGGAAGTCTTCAGCTGGGTACCCTGAATCAACCCGATAACATTGGAGTAAGCATTAATATATTTTTTGGCGGAACTCTGCGTCCACTATCATATCATTAATGACTTGTACAAACCAAAATATTATAATATACTCACTTCCCCGCCACACGTCCGGCTTGGCACCCTTCTCTCTGTCCGCGGGCGGCGGCGCCTTCTCTCCCGCTCGTGGCGGGTCTCCTCTCCTCCAACTACTGCCGAGCGAGGTCTTCTGTTCTTCCAACTTGCGCTGCACCTCTGCCTCTTTCGCGCGCGCTTTCGCCTCCACGCGGGCCAACATCTCGGCGTGCTCGCGCTCCTTGCGCTCTTTCAACTCGCGCTGCGCCGCCAGCTCCTCCTGTCTCTTCCGCTCCCGCTCCTCGCGCTCGCGGCGTTCCTCTTCCTCTTTCAACTTGCGCACTTCCTCGGCGGCGCGTTCCTCCGCGCGGCGCTTCTCCGCCTGCCACTCCTGTCTGCGCTTCTGGATGCGCTGTTGATGACGTTCCACGAGACGTTTTTCTCGCTCGATGGCTAACTTCTCTTGGTACGCCTTAAGTTTAGCTTGGTATGCGGCACCGCGTTCCGATTGAAGCCGGGACATGTATTCGTCTCTGTGAACGTGCATGCGCGACAATCTCTCGGCGGTGACGACGTCGCGCGCTCTGTCCTCGATCAACTGCTCGATGCGCTCTTTTTCCTGTTGCTCCCAGAAGGCCTTGTCCTGGATTTGCTTCTCTTCCAAGCTCTTCTGGAGTAGCGGGATCTCCTCGAGACGTTTGGCCCGCTCGAAGTAGTCGACCTTCTTCTCTTGGGACTTGAGACGCGCTTGTAGCTCGCGCCGCTCCTTCATGAGCTCCTCTGCTTCGCGCTGAGCGATGGCGTCGGCGTCCATCTTCTTGAGGTCTTCCTCGTCAAGTTTCTGGAGCACCTTCTTCCCGTGGCTAGTCTGCGAGATGTGTGCCATCCGCTCACGTAGATGTCGCTCCCTCATGGCGGCCAGCTCCGAAGCGTGTCGCCTTTTTTCTCTCTCCTCTCGCTCGTGTTCCTGACGTCTCGCTTCAGCGGCGGCGGCGGCTCGCTGTTGCTCCTCTTGACGTCTGAAATATTGAAGACAAGTAACAGTTAGGTCACATTCGGTACAAAACAGTATAGTCCAATTAAATAAGCTTTTAACTCAAAGATTTAGATCTGGTTTGTTTTATCTCAATTCAATTGTGAAAATTCTTATATAATTGATAGTGTGCTTGTAAAAAGCACAAGAAACACTAAATAAAAACGTAAATTTTGGTTAGAATACCTTCAATATATATTTGGTTATGTACTAAGCTGTGCATTTAATTGACCAAAGTTTATTAAGAAAGTGAGTGTTTATTTGCTGGTCTAGTTTCGCACTGAGACTGATTGGTCTGACTGTGATTGTTTAAAATGTTAAATTACTTATATATCTTATAATTCACATTATTTCGAAATATTATTAATTTTGAGAAGTTGCAGGGTAATTTCAATAATCTCTAGAAGTATTTTATATACAGTCAACATAAACATTTAATTTAAAAGTTTTTAAAAACATTATATTATTCACTTTTAGCCAGCCTTGAACGAATTTCTTAGTGTTTTTAGGCATTCGGCTTCGGACCTTTGGTCGGACACTACATAAAGAAAAATTAAAAGAAAAAAATTCAGTGATATAACCCAGCTTCATACAACCACCCTTCAGCGTCTGCCAGCGCAATTTTAAAATCTAGCGACCCATATTTCCCACTCACCTCATCTCCTCCTCCTCCCTGACAGTATTCAGCCGCTCAATATACTCCTTCCTCTCCTCTATGATCTTGTGTCGCTGCAGCACGCGGTGATGCTCCACGTGCTTGTGCTCATGGTAGTGCTGCACGAGCTGTAGACGCGCGCGCTCACGCTCGGCCCGCCGCCGCTCGGGGTAGACCGTATTGACAGCTCGGGATAACACCTCCACCGCTACTACTAGTTGCTCGCGGACCTGTGGATATTTATGTAACATTGTTAGATAATGAAGGTTTAAAAATGGAAATACAGAACAATCCAAGGACTCATCACTATTGCTCAATGTAATAAGCTAAATGACGAAGAGGTGGGCACTCTGGGGCCGTATGACTGTGAAAGTATAAAAAAACTGTATCAAACCTGTTCAGCAGGTGTGGCTTGCAGTATAGCACCGCCACAAGCCTCGTCCGCGACCGAACACCACTCGCCGCCGCCCGCTTCCACGCCGAAATGAACGCGTCTGAAATGACAAGTGCTTGGTAAGACACAAAAAGGGAGAAAAATTAAACTTTTATATATAGTTTAGTGCAGATTATAAAAGTAATCCACGATGCAAACTTTCCCCGATTCTGATATAATTTGTTCGCAACATTATGTCAAAATATTTCAGAAAATACAACAGAAATATTAGCATAGTGAAATAGCAACAAAAAATATTTCTATGCGCATTATATTTCTGATCGTACTGTATGTTCTTGTAAAATTCTGCTGCTTTAATGCATCTATTATCTGTATAACGAAAGAAAGTAATCGGCCCTTTAAATTTTCTTATAGGTAAAGTGTACATTTCAACGTCTCGTTCTCCTATGAAAAAAAAATGTGTGTGTGCTTATGACCACACAATAGAAGTGAAATTCGTTCACTGTTCAGAAAGAGTGTAAAGAAGTTATTACTTCAAAAATCCTCCTCACTTATTAGCATGGTCTATACGGATCTGCATGTCATTGTGCCGCACGCAGTCCACAAGCAGTCGTTCCAAGTGGAACAGATCAGCGCTGTTGGCCATCTCCAGCAGCCGGTCGAACTTGAGGCAGGCGTAACACTGCGCCACTTGACGTATGAGGCGAACGAGCGCCACGTCTCGCAACGCGTTCACGTACTGGGCTAGCGAGCCTGCAACGTTTAAAATATTATTTCGTCAGTAAAATGGTCGTTTATACCTATGTAAAAAAACACAATTTTTTAGGGTAGGCACAGCCAATCAAATGCCATGTCAGAGACTGTTATGAGTCCTTTGTAAAACCCCTCCAGTACTTGTTTAATCTCTCAATTGAAACAAGTTCTTATCCGCTGGCATGGAGAGAGGCTAAGGTGTTGCCTATTCATAAGAGTGGACTAAGGTCCGACATACAGAACTATAGACCCATAGCCATTTTACCCGTGTTTGGAAAGGTATTTGAAACGGTTATGTACACTAAAATATATGACCAACTTAGAACTTGGTTCTGTGATGAGCAACATGGCTTTTTACCAAAAAGATCAACCTCATCCAACCTGATTAATATAACTACGTTGATAGCGGGAAACCTAGACATTGGGCGACAGGTAGACGTAGCATACTTCGACTTTAAAAAGGCGTTCGATAGAGTCGACAATGACGTTCTACTAACCAAAATGGCCGCAGCCGGTTTTTCGCGTTCCCTACTACAATTCTTTTCCTCATACTTATCTGAGAGAAAACAATACGTGCAATATAATAATGCTAGCTCCGCTCCGTATCATATTACCTCGGGTATTGGGCAGGGAAGTAGCCTCGGACCTTTGCTGTTCTTGATATTAATCAATGATCTTCCATCTGCAATAGAGACATCTTCCTGTCTCATGTTTGCTGATGATGTTAAGTTGGCCTTACCCATCGCGAGCGTCGGTGACTGCGCGGAACTCCAGAGTGACATCGACCGTGTCTGCTTATGGAGTCAAGACAATAGACTAGAACTAAATATTGCAAAGTGTTCCGTAATGTCTTTCACGCGAGCTAGACCAATCGAAACGCAATACAATGTCCAGGATGAAATCTTGAAAAGGGATTCCTCCGTGCGCGATCTGGGTACATGGTTTGATGCTCGGTTGACATTTAATCCGCACATCGTTAACACATGTAATTCAGCGAGAAGAAGCCTTGGGTTTGTTATCAGACAATCAGGATTGTTCACGGACCACGCCGCCATTAGTTTACTATATAATGCCTATGTTCGAAGCAAACTGGAATCGAACTCTATTGTATGGAGCCCTCACGAACATCAGTACACATTATTAATTGAAAAGGTTCAAAAGTCCTTCATGCGATTCCTGTATAGGAAAGTTTATGGGTACTATCCGTATTTGTACCCCACGTTCTTTATTGTAGGTATGGTGGGGTATAGATCGCTTGAGGTGAGACGTAAACTGGCAATTATAAAATATTTTATTCGGCTGTCCCGCGGCCAGCTATATAACCCCTCACTCCTCTCCCAGATGCCTCTATTTATTCCACCTATCCGGATACGGGTCTTGCGCGGGCGTCGACATCCTCTCTTCGCGGTGCCAATGTCACACACCAGGGCGTTGTCGCATTCACCTCTGCATCAGGCCCTGTCCATTGTTAACAGGATTGTGGGCATGACTGATGCAGATATATTTTTTGACCCCGAGCCGAGACTCTTGGCAACAGCAGGATGCATATTGGAGGCTGGTAACTTATGCCAAATTTAATTGTATCTGGAATGTGTCAATAATATGTTTCTATTCTGCATGTATATTACCTGATTGATAGTGCCTTGTTAAGTAATTTGTTTATATTCTGGTACGATGTAGTGCGCTGATGGTTTAATTTAATTTTTTTTTTCTTTTTAATAGTTGTGTTCGATGGAAAATGTGCTAGGTATAGTTTGTCTTGACTAAATCTTGCATGTGTGTATTGAAATGTTAGTGCAAGATGTTATATTTGAATAAATAAATAAATAAATAAATTTGCTACGATCCTGACAAACTTCGTTCGCTTCTTAAATTTATTTTTAACGTAATTAACTTTTATGAGTTAGTCTATAGATTAAATCTTCCAGTTTATAAAAAAATTATGTTTTGACAGCTAAATCATAAGAGTTTTTTATCAGAAGAAATGTCCGGGATTAATATTAACACTGGCTGAACATAGCGCTACAGCCAGTCGCGTCATACCCAACTTTCTGTACCTCCGAGGCCTACCATGTAGCGGCCATTGAAGTGCCATTAATGGGATTTTATTCGGAGGATACCTATTTATACTAAGCCGAAATTATAAAAAAAAAACATTTATGTTTAAATTCGTGTTTGAACTTGTGGCGACTGGCTAGGAAGCAGCCTATGATAATTTAAGAAACTTTTGACTAGGAGATTTTTGTATTTGTCAAAGCATTCAATGTTTACTTTTAGTCTTGTTTCATATTATATTAATGTAAATATATATTTTAGTGTTTGATTTAAGTCCAGCACAATTGGTGACCCCGCACGAACACAACAGAAACATGACGGAATCGTCGGATGATAAAATATCAAGAGTGGCCGTGAAATTGCCACCCTTTTGGTCGAAAAATCCGACAATATGGTTCTACCAGGTTGAATCACAATTTGTTACATCATGCATTGTTTCTGAAAATACTAAATATCATTATATCATTGGAGCATTAGATTCCGAAATTGTGGACAAAATATCAGACTTCATAACTCAACCTCTTAGTTGTACACCATACACAGATTTGAAGGCAAAACTTATAAAAATATTTGAAGAATCGGAAGCTAAAAAAACGGACAGGCTCATCAATGATACCTCATTAGGTGACAAGAAACCGTCAATACTTTTAAAAGAAATGAGACACCTAGCCGGGAGTAGAGTCAATGATGCTTTTCTAAAAACAATTTTTATTCAGAGACTTCCACTTCATATTCGGCCCTTTATTATATCATCGGATAAGAGCCTCGAAGAAATTGCTCAGATTGCAGATCAAATTCTGGAAGTATCTCCACTGTTATCGGAAAGCTATGTGACCACCATGAATAGTGAATCTTCTTCTACTTCTTCATCTTTTAATGGCTTAAAAGTAATTGAAAAGAAAATTCAAAATTTGACAACTTCCATTGAGTCAATAAAAACCTTTCAAAATAAATATCAACAAGGTCGTAATGATAATTGGTGTTGGTATCATAACAATTTTCGTAATAGAGCTAGGAAATGTATTCCTCCATGCTCTTTTAAGTTAAATAAATCGGAAAACTAGATAGCCAGTTCATTTTTGCGGCCGATGATATTGGCAAACGCTCAAGCCGCCTATATATATATGACAATTTATCAGGAGCTCAATTTTTGGTGGATTCGGGTGCCGATGTGTCGGTAATACCAGTCTCTCTTATAGAACGTCGACATGCGAAGGCCGAGTTCAAGTTATATGCTGCAAATGGTTCAGAAATTGCTACATTTGGAGAGAGAATTTTACAAATAGATATTAATTTAAACCGTCAGTTTCGGTGGCCTTTTATAGTCGCTGATGTCAGTCAGTCGATAATTGGTGCAGATTTTCTCAAGCACTTTGGATTACTTGTGGATCTGAAAAATAAATGTCTTTTAGATAGAATTACACATCGTTCAACTAAAGGACATATAGTAAATATTTCAGATGGAACTACAATTTCATTAATTTCTCCTACTCAGAAATACTCAGATATACTAAGGAGATTTCCGAACCTACTGCGTGAGAAACCAAACTTTAATGTAAGTAACAATAATTTATTTCATACAATTGTAACAAAAGGTCCACCAGTCTTCGCAAAAGCTCGACGTCTTAACCCTGAGAAGCTAGAAGTAGCTAAACGAGAATTTAATCATATGATAGAATTAGGAATATGCCGACCCTCGAATAGTAATTGGGCAAGCCCTCTTCATCTTGTACCAAAGAGTGACGGGTCGTGGCGACCTTGTGGAGACTACAGAGCTTTAAATGCAGTAACACAACCAGATCGGTATCCACTGCCACATATCCATGATTTCAATGCTCAATTAGAAGGTAAAACAATTTTCTCAAAAATTGATTTGGTAAAAGCATTTCATCATATACCTCTGGAACCTGAAGATATTCCCAAAACAGCTGTTATAACGCCATTTGGATTATTTGAATTCACTAAAATGCCTTTTGGTTTACGCAATGCTTCTCAAACATTTCAGAGATTTATACACTCAATCTTAAGGGATTTAGATTTCGTATATCCCTATATTGATGATTTACTTCTCGCATCAAAAAATGATACAGAACATGCTGAACATCTTCGATTACTTTTTGAGCGGTTAAATTATTACAATTTAAATATTAATATAAAGAAATGTGTATTAGGAGTTTCAGAGATTAACTTTTTGGGATACAAAGTCACAAAAGATGGAATTACACCGCTTCCAGAACGAGTTGAAGTGATTTTACAATATAAACTTCCTGAAACAGTTGAAGATTTACGAAGATTTCTTGGTCTCGTCAACTTCTACAGACGTTCTCTATCTAAATCTGCTCAAAAACAACAGGTACTATTTGATCTTTGTAAAAACATTAAAAAAAAAGAGATAAAAGGAAAGTCCAGTGGACAGATGATGCTGTGAATGCGTTTAATCACTTAAAGGGAAGTCTTGCGAATGCAACACTTCTCGCACATCCTTGTCGAGATCTTCCTCTTTCATTAATGGTAGATGCGTCTGATTATGGCATTGGAGGTTCATTGCATCAAATTCGTAACAATCAATTAGAACCTTTGGGATTTTTTTCAAAAAAATTGTCACCTGCACAGAAAATGTATAGTACATATGACAGGGAATTATTGGCAGCATATGCAGCAGTCAAATACTTTCTATTTATGGTTGAAGGAAGAATGTTTTGTATATACACTGATCATAAACCTTTAACATTCGCCTTCAAGCAACCACTTGACAAGGCTAGCCCCCGACAACTAAGACAACTCGATTTTATAGGACAGTTTACAACAGACATTCGGTATCTTAAAGGAGAGCAAAACATTCCAGCAGATACATGCTCAAGACTTGAATCTATAGAACTTCCATCATTTATATCTTGTGAAGACCTTTATAGCTCACAGCTTACAGACGATGAGTTGATTGCGCTTCAAAACTCTTCAAATTGTTCTCTAAGATTTGAAAAAATCATTTTACCAGGTGGGAATTCATTGGTATGTGATACTTCAACAAGTATTCCTAGACCATATATACCACTACATTACAGAAAACGAATATTTGATGTACTTCATAATATGGCACATCCAGGAATATGAGCGTCAGTAAACCTATTACGGAAACGTTTTGTCTGGCCTTCACTTAAAAAAGACGTTACTCTTTGGGCACGAACGTGTATTTCTTGTCAACGGGTAAAAGTCCATAAACATACTAACAGTCCATTCGGGAAATACAAAGAAGTTAGCAAGCGATTTTATCATATTAATCTTGATATAGTTGGACCACTTCCTCCATCTAATAACTTTAGATATTTGGTTACAATGATAGACAGATATTCCCGGTGGCCCGAAGCTGTCCCAGTATGTGATATTACTACCGAAACTGTTTCTAAAGCAATTATATCTACATGGATAGCACGTTTTGGTGTACCGGCGTATATAACAACTGATAGAGGACCTCAATTTGAATCCGATTTGTTTGCCCAATTAACAAAATGTTTGGGGATTGAACATATACATACAACCGCATATCATCCTCAGGCTAATGGGAAAATAGAACGATGGCACAGAAGTCTGAAATCAGCTCTTAAAGCCCATCTAACTGATAACTGGTCTGAAAAACTTCCTCTTGTACTATTAGGTCTACGGTCTAATATTTCAGAATCATCAAACTTTTGCCCAGCAGAACTAACTTATGGTGAACCACTGAGACTTCCAGTTGATTTTTTTTCTGAGGAAGTTAAACAATCGAATCATGTGTCAGATTTTGTTTATAGATTAAGAAATTTTGTGAATCAGATAAAACCAGTAAATATAGAGCACAAGAATACAAGAAAAATTTTCATTCATCCTGATCTAAGCCGAACAAGCCACGTGTTCATCAGACATGATGCTGTTCGTAAACCACTCCAACCAACATATGATGGACCATTTTTAGTGCTAGAAAGGCATGAAAAATATTACATTGTTGATACACTTAGAGGTGCCAAAACTATCTCTATAGACAGATTGAAGCCTGCATTTCTTTTGAACGAAGAAAATGGTGAAATATCTAATGATATCAATAAAGATTCAGAAATGTATTCAAGAAATTCGAATCCTCCTGCGGCTCCTTGCCGAGATAACACCGGTGCTGGTTTTCGCACACGTTCTGGACGCTTGGTTGTACCACCACTTCGCTACTTGGAGCACCTGCACTCTGGGGAGGGAGTATGTGGCGACTGGCTAGGAAGCAGCCTATGATAATTTAAGAAACTTTTGTCTAGGAGATTTTTGTATTTGTCAAAGCATTCAATGTTTACTTTTAGTCTTGTTTCATATTATATTAATGTAAATATATATTTTAGTGTTTGATTTAAGTCCAGCACAAACTCGTGTTTTTAATATCCATGAAAATGTTTTCATCATGTCTAGGCAAATTTCAAGCGATATTCGACCTTATTTATATCGTTTGTGGATATTTATAAACAAAATAAAATATAGCCTATGTTACTCAGGGATATTGTAGCCTAGATATACTCACAAGGAAAGCAAGGTATTTGGTGGACTAAACTATGTATGCAATAAAATTAATATACATAATGCTGGTTTAGTTCCATTACTTACTTAAATGCAGTGGAAATGCGGTCTTTACGTAGAATGTGTGATATAAAACGTATTGACCGCATCAGGAACGATGTCAATAGAGAAGAATGCGGAGTGAAAGATGATGTTGTGACTAAAGTAGTAGAAAAGTAGTTTACGCTGGTTTGGACACGTTGAAAGAATGAAGGATGAAAGATTGACTAAAAAGGTTTATATGGCTGAAGTGAAAGGAAATGCTGGCAGAGGACGACCTAGGTGTACTTTTGGTGAACATATAAAAATACTCACTGTTATCCTCGTTCAACGCTTCAATGACCCCACCAATATTGTGACAGATGGTAAGTGGGTCAAACTCCACCTCGAGCCACGAGTACAGTTGCTGCAGCTGAGGCGACGCCAAATTCACAACGTTTAGGCGAACCACGTCTGTAAGAGAAAATAAAATCCCGACTTAAAAGCTATAGCCAAGTCATACTATTTCGAAAAAATAAACAAACACATCTTCACGGCCTTAATGCCTTGCGGTGTGAGCATGACACGGTCCAAACTGTTAGAAAGAGAAAGCGATATTAACATTGTCGGTCCTGCTTTGTCTTGGTGTAGACAAAAAGGCGCGTGTCATGTTCCCATAGCAGTAACAGTGGGCACTTTTTGCCAGGTGCCCATATTAAAGAGAAGAGGCGGCAAGCCTGTTGCTGCACTTAATGGAGCTAGAGTTATCACTTCCTTAACAGATGTAAGTATCCGTTATTTTTAGAAGTGCGGACCCTGTTTACGTGCCGTCCGAAGCACGCTTTAATCAATGAATCCTAGAAATAATGAGTTTATTTATACAATATTTTCAAATCAAATTGTTGTTGCTGGTCATTATTTTAAATTGGATTAAGTCATATTTTCATTATTAAGAGTTCTAAATAGCCGTGGTTTTTAAAACGCAATATCAATGCTTGTTTTAAAAACTACGCCCTAAATAAGAAAAATATTACTTTGAGATTGCCATATTTTTGACCGACATTTTCTTAAGAAAAGTGGTGCTTAGGATTTTGGCACAAACGAGGATTGAACCTGATTTCTATTTCAACACAAAAAAAATGTCTGGGATTAATATTAACACTGGCTGAACATAGCGCTACAGCCAGTCGCGTCATACCCGACTTTCTGTACCTCCGAGGCCTACCATATAGAGGCCATTGATGTGCCACTAATGGGATTTTATTCGGAGGTGTGGTATTCATATGTAACTTGTAAATATTAAACTAGAATTAGAACCGTATTAAGTTAAACTTAGCCTCCCTCTATACCCCTTAAGAGTGAGAAACAACTAGGAAATAACAGTCAATTACTTATCACGAAATCTCCGTAACTACATATATCTTTATTTAATCTAGTGTTAACTTAAAAACTAAAGCAAAAAAAACAATGTTCAGCCGACCGATAACTAAATATAATAAATAAAAACTATTTGGTATAATGTGCACCAAATAATGAGCTAGAATCTATGTAGCTGCTAGATTGAACGCTATATAGTGGGGTGAACGCCAATACAAATAGTATGAAGCGCTGTCTAACCACGTCATACTTTCTTTAGGGACAATCCATAAATTACGTGGATTCTATGTCATGTCATGGCGACCAACGCTGCGATAGTTGTGTATGCCCTATAATACTTGACATTGGCAAATCACCGTATAGAAATGGCAGTACATACAACACTCCAACGTCTATGAGTAAAAGGAATACTCCCCAACGCACATCGTTGGAAAGTTGCATATATGCCAATCTATTAAATATTTTCAATGGCGCGATACAGGTTTCAATTAGTTAGTAACGGTGCGACATCTATCGACGCGACGCGATGTGCCGCCACATGACTCCCTTCCCAGACCAGAGGTCGATACAGTATGAAAACCAACATCCATTTTAGCTTTGTCAGCAGTGATGGACGTGTGGTGGACTGCATCACGGCTGAAATCACCTGTCGTGATGTATGACCTGTCGTCATGTCGGGCCGGCGGTCTGGTTAGTGGGAAGTAGGATGCGGGGCATTGCTGGGTCAGGAACACAGGCATGTTCATACGGGGTCACCAATATAGAAATGGCAATACATACAACAATCCAACGTCTATGAGTAAAAGGAATAATCCCCAACGCACATCGTTGGAAAGTTGCATATATGCCAATCTATTAAATATTTTCAATGGCGCGATACAGGTTTCAATTAGTTAGTAACGGTGCGACATCTATCGACGCGACGCGATGTGCCGCCACATGACTCCCTTCCCAGACCAGAGGTCGATACAGTATGAAAACCAACATCCATTTTAGCTTTGTCAGCAGTGATGGACGTGTGGTGGACTGCATCACGGCTGAAATCACCTGTCGTGATGTATGACCTGTCGTCATGTCGGGCCGGCGGTCTGGTTAGTGGGAAGTAGGATGCGGGGCATTGCTGGGTCAGGAACACAGGCATGTTCATACGGGGTCACCAATATAGAAATGGCAATACATACAACAATCCAACGTCTATGAGTAAAAGGAATAATCCCCAACGCACATCGTTGGAAACTTGCATATATGCCAATCTATTAAATATTTTCAATGGCGCGATACAGGTTTCAATTAGTTAGTAACGGTGCGACATCTATCGACGCGACGCGATGTGCCGCCACATGACTCCCTTCCCAGACCAGAGGTCGATACAGTATGAAAACCAACATCCATTTTAGCTTTGTCAGCAGTGATGGACGTGTGGTGGACTGCATCACGGCTGAAATCACCTGTCGTGATGTATGACCTGTCGTCATGTCGGGCCGGCGGTCTGGTTAGTGGGAAGAGGGAAGTAGGATGCGGGGCATTGCGGGGTCAGGAACACAGGCATGTTCATACGGGGTCACCAATATAGAAATGGCAATACATACAACAATCCAACGTCTATGAGTAAAAGGAATAATCCCCAACGCACATCGTTGGAAACTTGCATATATGCCAATCTATTAAATATTTTCAATGGCGCGATACAGGTTTCAATTAGTTAGTAACGGTGCGACATCTATCGACGCGACGCGATGTGCTGCCACAACCGATTACCATTGGTGGAGCCATATTATGTCACACGTTAAGGGGAGGGTGGGGTTTAACAAAGCGTGACGTGACATGGGGAGGGTGGTCATAAGCTTCTGGCGTCACATGTACAAATCTAAAGTATTAAAACTCTAACGTATTCTAAATTTAAATATGCAAAATATGCGACGTAACTCTCCCTAGAGAGGCCAAAAAATTATTAGTGTGACGTAAGTTTGTTACCTTTGAGCAGTGAAGCACGAGTCGGCGGCTGAGCCAGCCCCAGCAGCACGGCGAGCCGCTGCGCCTTCTCCACCGGACTCTTGTCGGTCTCTACGAACCGGTCAAACTCCGGGTGGAGCGACGGTAGGGGGACAGATAACACCGCCAGGAGGACCCGACACGCCATCCTGAGGAAATACACAAAATAATAAAAAAAAACAAATTAAATAAAACCACGTCTTTGAGCCGCGATAATACATTATTATGTGTGAATTTGAAGTACCTATCACATTTCGTGTATAAGCTGTCTAGTTTCAGACATACATCGTTGGCACAATAAAAGAGCCCCTAAAAACAGCCAAGTGCAAGTTGTATTTGTGCAGTTACAAACACTAAATTATTTTATCCTCTTCGTCTGCACTAAATGCCGTTTATGAAGCATGTTTAGGCTAAATAACATCACGCTACGACCCAATGGAGCGGAGCAGTAACTATATTAACGCGGGTTAAGGCACAGGCTAGTACCTCATAAAAGTTATTTCACGTGTATTTTAACCCTGATTTAAATACGTCAAATAAAGAAAAGGCTTGTATATAGGCACTTGGTACCGTAAATATGATTTTAAGTGCCACAATCTGTGTACAAAGGTTATTTATGCAAAAGTAACGTAAAATTACTTTTGGCTAAAACACAATAAGACTTCAAAAATTATGCACTGAAAAGCGTGCTTTCCGAAAACAAATGCACAAGTCAGTTCTCAATTTCTCCAGGATGCCATCATCAGATCGTGACCTGATCACCATGGGACCACCTGGAAAGTATACCCTTTCAAACAAAAAAAAAATTCCAAATCGGCGTCTTCAAGTAATCGGGGAACGTACATAAAAATAAATAAAAGATTCAGACGAATTGGGATCCTCCTTTTCCTTTTGAAGTTCGGTTAAAAACCGAGTTTTTTAACAAGTGTTTTAATAACAAATTATTGCAGTTGCATACAATATTATTCGACCTTCAAGTCCTAGTTGTATCCTAACTATATAAATGCGAGTTTGTTTGTTTTTCCTTCACGAGAAAATAGAGCAACGTATCGACGTAACTTTTTGCACAGAGACAATAGAGACGGCGCCCTGACTGTGCATATGTCACTTTTTATCGCGGAAATGCTTAGTGAAGCCGGCTAGTAATATTATAAAATAAATGTTTGGGTTTAATATTAACACTGGCTGAACATAGCTCTACAGCCAGTCGCGTCATACCCAACTTTCTGTACCTCCGAGGCCTACCATGTAGCGGCCATTGAAGTGCCATTAATGGGATTTTATTCGGAGGTATAGGTCGATTCAAACTTTATGGCGGTTCGGAACATCGCGCGAGACGATGCACATAGGTATATGCGGGAAATACAAGGACGCGGCGGCGGGTCATACCCCGCGCGCGCTCTCGTCACCCAAATTATTTTCAACTAGACTCTATATTCATATGTAATTCGGTTTCGAACCCGGATCCCAGCCATGTGCCAATGGGTTTTTAATCAAAAACTTATGTACATAATCCGACAAACCACACTTAGAGGTTTTTCCATCTAGTTATACCTCAACAGAACTCCTGTATAGCCACATAAATACCATCGGCTAAACGACCCTGGAACCGTAACATGGTTTCGGCAGTGAAAAACCCCGTGAAAAAATATCATGATGTTACCTCTAGACATAGGCCTTGAATTAAGTACTTGTACTTACTTCTGTAACTCCTCTTGAGTGATATTCTTCTTCATCTCCCTGGACAGCTGAAACAGTTTGAGCAGAGCTGCGGCGTGGAACAGACAATGGCCGGCCTTCCAGAACACGAGCGCCAGCTTCCCGTAGTAGTTGGCCATGGTTTTGGCCACAGGCGTCTTCTTGGACATGTTCATTAGGTTGTGGATGTCCTCGATGGCTTTGTAGGCTTCCTGCGATATTCAAGTTATTACTTTCATTTTAAAGCGCGTTCAAACAAAAAACAAACTTTTAAGCTTTACTATTAGTATGTAGATTCATCTCTCCGCCGCGGCTTCGCACATCGAGAAAAACCATGTGACAACCTCTATTTTACAGCGTATAGTAATTTTTCTCCTGTATACGTAAGCACTCTTATTAATAAACTCGAAGTAGCGACGTATTAACTAAACTGTATTTCGTCTCCGTCTAACAAATCTGCAATTCATTATGATAGACGGAGACGAAATACAGTTTAGTTAATACGTCGCTACTTCCGAGTTTATTAATAATAGTGATAGTGTTAAATTTTGTCTCACATACCTGCCAGAGCTCCATCTGAATAGCGCTGTCCAGCTGGAACAATCTAGTTTCCAGGTTGAGTTGTTGAGTCTCCACCTTTGATATGCTCACGTTGCCAGTTTGAACCTGAAATATTACTATTTAAATCAGATAACTTATTCACAAACAACTCCCTAACTAAGATTCCCTTAATCTCAGAGTAAGACATAATTATCCTAAATCAGACCCCTATTTTTTTGCCAACCCTTTAGGAGGCAACTAAGACACAGTCTGAAGTTATGAGTGCATGCTCTTTGAAAATTTCATGATTTATAGGATTTACACAAAATTCAAAAAGTCTATTCTATTCTTGGCTTTTTTTAGAGCTAATATGTCACACATAGAAAAAACCCTTGAATATTCGTTTTATATTATCTAAATATCAGTAGCGAAGGCTGCATATTTTCGGAAGAGAAGCCTTTCCAAAAAAAACCTTACTCAACAAAATGCTGCAGTTCCCAGGCGGTCACCCATACAAGTACTGACTGCGGCCGATGCATTTTTTTTCGCTTTTTTTATTTATGCTTCAATCGTGTGCGGAATCCATACTTGTTTCGTAACTATAATCGACACCAAATTAAAAAAAAACCAAGTTTGGAAAAAGAAGTTTCAATGCGAATTAAGAAATCTTGTCAGAAACGAAAAGCAGAAAACACAGAGTCTACAACTAAAATTCAACAATGCCTAATTACCTAATAATATCTATAATATTATACATCAATCACAGTATCTACAACAAAAATAAAACAAATAGAAAGCATGCACCTGTCCGCTACCGTAAATAAAAAAAAAAATTTAAAAAACTCAAGCAATCAAGAACTGATAAGAAATAAAAACTTATTGTCCTTCAAAATAAAAGATGTTATACACTCGCTCTATTAGTCTTTCCAGTGACAAAAGACTCTTTACATTATAGTCTGGTTAACAAGTTGAAAAACGTGTATATTCTTGCTACTGCGATTTAAAATTCGTTAATAGCTAAATAAAACCATATTTTTTTCAGATTCTTAAATTAATACACTGATGAGCAATATAAAAAGGCACTAACTTATCATGAAATATTTCCGAAAACACGCCAGATAGCTTTTTAAAGTACCTAAAAAGCAACATTCAAGTGTATTTAATAACGGTTAAAAACACCCAATGGAAACTAAACAAATTTTTAATTAAAATTGTTTTTTTATATTGCTCGTCAGTGTATTAGGGTAAAAAAATGTTTTTGTTGCAGCGGCCGGTTTGAGGCAGCGTAAACGCGGTACAGCGCCGACCGCGCAGAGTCCTATTTCTGACATTTGATTAAAAATATTAAAAGTTCCGGAAGTCGACACCTTTTTCGGAAATTTAACATTTAACATTTTTGAATTATTTGCAAAAATATAGACCCCCCATTTTAGGGATTCTTTAATGTTAATAAATTTTGCAATTGTTTAAGTTCGGGGTTGAAACTTCTGCACATTTTTCTAGAGGTGATTACGAATCCAATGAGCTATCACACGTATTTTAACTCGCAGTATCAAGAATAAACACGTTTTTCAACTTGTGAACCAGACTAATAAGATGCATTATACTTCAATTATCTTACTCTGTCAGAAGCCGCAAATTTGCGGCTTATTTCGACAGCGATTGGCGCGTGCTAAAACGAAACGGAGTGAACTTTTTTAATAAAAATGAAAGAGACAGATGCTTACTATCAAATATTTTTGTATGGGCGAAAAAGTAGGCTGGGTCTGAGCCTTATTACGGTGGCTTATTTCTATATTGACAATCAGTATGTGTTTTTTTGTTTAGTGAAGTTAGTTCAAAGAAAGTAAGCTTATGGAGTAGGTTTGTTAAACATATGTAAAAAATAGTATAAAATGTTATTGATCCATACATTGACAAATTCCTAAGGGAAGCCGAAAAGAATGGGCTTGTATCGGCATTGCTAAATATATAAAACTGTCGTGTCATGACTGATTGACTGACAATCAACGCACGAAGATATAAATGAAAATTGGTAGTTATATTTCTTAAGGGGTTTAGAGGTGCACAAGAAAGGGTTTTTTCGAAAATCAACCCCTAGGGGATGAAATTGGGTGTAAACTTTGTATTCCTAATACAATACCTACGAATTCGGGAGCAGCAATAATTTCACAAGAACAAAAGCTTCAAAACAGCACAAAACTCACCGTCAGCTTGCATATATCCTCCAAGTGTTTCCTGAGCTTGTCGCACAGTTTCCTGAACTCGGTCTTCCTCGCATACTTGAGACAGAACTGGAAGGCCATGCGAGCAATGTCGTGGTACAGGTTCTCGACATGTGCGTTAGTGCGGAGCAACTCCAGACACTGGCAGTACGACTCCCACAGGAATTTCACCTGGAATACAAATTGCTTTAAGTTCATGGGTTGCCTATGACTCCTGGAACTGGCACATAGATTCTGAACTTAGAAATATATGAAATTAGCATTGAAATACAAAATTTTAACTAATATTTTGCATTGAGATAATGAATACTTAAACTTGAATATTTTAAACAAATACATAGATTGCATGTTAAAATGGGTTTATGTGGTTGTAAAAAACCCTAATCTTTATCTTTTGAGATAAGCTATTTGTATTGAATGGTGTAAAATTAAAAATACATATTTTAAGTATGCTATTTCCTATAAGTTTTGTTTTACTTTGATAAAATGTGTGCTTAAAGTTAACATGAGAATTGGAAAAAACAGTGACAAAGTTAAAAATAATTTAATTCCTAAATTTTAAGATAAAAAAAACAATTATACAAAATTAACCAAACTTTTGAACTTAAATTTTAATATTTTAAATGAGACATCACAAAGCACCACCTCCCAATGGTATTTGTGAGGCTATTCCTAATGAAGCTAGTTCTGTTGAGGTATATTTACATGGCTTGCTCTAAGGTTGCTTGTCCAATGGAGCAGAGAGGAGCGGAGCTTTGAAAATTGTATGCAATAGAATTCTACAAATTCTGCACAAAATCTAAACTCCGCTCCGCTTGTGCAATTCTATTGATAAAAAATTTCACAGCTCCGCTCCGTTCCTCTCCACTCCAGGGGACAGGCAGTTTCTGTGGTTTGTCAGATTATGAATATTGGTTTTGACTGAAAAACCCATTGGTACATGGCCAGGATAGATCCGTGGACAAATTTAAAAGAAAAGTCTCTGACAATGATTTAACTTTATTTTGTGTAATAGGCAGCACAGAAGCGATTTTCAGAATCAGATCAATAATTTCAGAGATTACCCCATACATCCAAACTTTACTTCTTTATAATATTAGTATAAACAAAGTGTAAATAGTGTGCTGTGCTAGTCAGTGAATTAATAACAAGGAAACTTTACCCATGGTGTCAAGATTGTGCGGTCTGAGCGATCCTGTGCATCTTCACCAGAGACAGCACTAAGCAGTATACTTTCTGGAGTAGCCAAATTGTCCAAGTCATCAGTTTCAATGACAGCCTGGGCAGATTGCTCCCTTGCTGCTTCAGTACGCTCTTCAGCCATCCGGAGGTAACCTCTAACATAACATTACAATTATTTAAGTGAACGTGGTTTATAATAATGAAGTAGAAAAGCACTTTTCTATTAATTTAATTACTCAAATAAAGTATATTGTTGACATATAGAGGATTGAGATGGCAGTTGTGGCATGGCATAAATATATTCAGAAAGGCAGCTGTAACTTTGATTACTAAGTAATTATGTAATAAGCTAAACATATGTGAATTTATTATTCCTTTTTGAAATATAGTATTTGGAAAGAAATCTCCTCAGAAGCTCTGAAGTGAAGCCTGTGTGAAATGTGTTATATAGATTCTATGCCTTTGATAAGCAATCAGCCCTTAAATTCTGCTTGCAAATTTAAAGTAAAAATCTTAAATTAGAAACAAACACATAATGGTACAATACAAGAGAGGGGTGAGCAATTATACCAAACAAGCAGTTTTGTAATATTTTCAAGTACTACAGCAACTTTTCTTTATTCATGACTTATTGACTAAAAATATATTTAAAATATAGAATTCAGCTACTGTACTAAAACCAAAATCTCTAAAACAGTTTCTGATGAATAAGGTGTTCAGTCTCTGTAAAATTTATAATTTTTAAATGATTAAAGTTCAAAGAATAGGAAAGAAAGAGGACAAAAAGATCAGACCTATATTAATGACACTCACCTTAGCTTGGAGAAGATTAGAAGTCCTTAAAAATAAAAGACATTTTCCACAAAACATTTATGTTACAGAAGACTTTCCAAAAGAGATTTTACCTATAAGGAAACAATTAAAAGCTCAAAAAGAAGAGGAAGAACGAAAAGGAAATCAAGCCTTTATCCGATATGATAGACTAATAGTAAAAGATAAGGTAATGGAGAAAAGGAAAAGATCACCAAAGATGGATCATAAAAGAGAAAATAAACGAATAGCGCCAAAAAGAATAAATACATTTGAGCGTCAATCGAGGTCAACTACAGAAATGAAGAGAAAAAGAAACCATTATAAACAAGAACTACTACCCTCCAATAGATTTAATTCCTGTAAACATGTCCTCAAACCAATCTAGGAAGGAAAACAAATTTACATACATAGCAACCTTAAACACACTCTCCCTGAGAACGGAAGAAAGTTTACAAGAACTGATTACAGCACTGGACTATCATCGGCTTCAGTGAGGTACGACGATACGGGGAAAGGATTGAAGAGCATGACGAATTTATTCTATACCATAAAGGAGAATCTCCTGGTAAATATTGAGTCGGATTTTTTATCAAAAAAGAAATAAAACATAATATTGAAGGAATACTTGGAATATCAGAACGCATTGCAATACTAAACGTGGTGATCCCACCCCACAAGGAAAAATGGTCCATAATACAAATTTACTCCCCGACAGAGCAATCCAGTAAGGCAGAAATTGATTCATTTTACTCCAATCTTAACAATACAATAAAAGAACATACATATGACAACTTAATATTAATGGGAGATTTTAATGCACAAATTGGAAAAAGAAGGATTGGTGAAGAATTAATAATGGGTCCTTACTGCACAGGGAAGAGAACACGAAATGGAGAAAAACTAATAAATTTGGCATTTGAAAATAATTTGAAAATACTAAACAGCTACTACAAAAAACGAATACAACATGGATATCTCCAGATGGTCGCTACAGAAACGAGATAGACTTCGTCTTAACAAACAAAAGCAAGGCTTTCGAAGATTGTAGCGTGCTAAACAACATTAACTTCAACAGCAACCATAGGATGGTTAGAACAAAATTAAAACTTTTAAATCTTAAGAAAAACAGACCTACAAATACAAAAACATTAGCATCTTTACCTGCCCACGAACTAAATGCACGACTTAACAACTTCATAGAAGCAACAAAGAAACTAAAAACTCAAGAAAAATACAATAAATTCATTGAAATAATAAATACAAAATTTGAAAGCAAAATACATAAACACAAAATGGGAGAAAGGCTGTCAGACACAACAAGGATACTCATGGAAAAAAGAGCTAAATTAATTGTTACACATAACAAGTCAAAAAATACTAGGAAAGAAATAATGGATCTTAGTAAACAAATTAAAATAAGCATGAGAAATGACAGACAACATAAAAGATTAAAAATATTTGAGACACATATAACAAGAACTGGGGGAATCAAAAAAGCTATTAAACAACTGTCAGAGAAAAAAAAATAGATACCCAGAATGAAAAATAGTACTGGTAGCTGTAAGACCAATCGACCAGACATAATCTCTATTGCTACTCAGTTCTACAGAGAATTATATTCAAGTCAACAGAAGCTGGAAGAAACAAACTTGCTTGTTGGTGAAACAGTGCCTGAAATCATGGAAAGAGAAGTTGAGAAAGCGATAGAGACACAAAAGAAAGTCAAAGCACCTGGACCTGACCAAATAAACAATGAGTTTCTAATAGAGCACAAAGACATCCTCACACCAGTATTGACACATATATTTAACGACGTCTTGGAAAGTGAAACAATCCCTGAACAATGGACATCTTCAAACATCATACTGCTGCACAAGAAGGGCGACAAAAATGATATTAACAATTACAGGCCAATCAGTTTGATATCAAGTATTTATAGGGTATTTGCTAAAGTTATTCTAAATAGAATAACAAGAAGACTAGATGAAAATCAGCCTAAAGAACAAGCGGGATTCAGAAGTGGCTATTCAGTAATAGACTATATTCATGTTGTGAAGCAAGTCTTTGAGAAATGCAAAGAATACAACTTACCATTTTATTGTTGCTTTGTGGACTATTGCAAGGCTTTTGACTCACTTGAACATGAAAAAATATGGAACTCATTACAGAAATAAGGTGTGGAGGGGAAGTTTATAAGGATAATAAAAAACCTATATGCAAACAGCACAGTAAAAGTCAAATTAGAAAAAGAGGGAGATAACATATCATTAGAAAGGGGTGTACGTCAAGGAGACCCTCTGTCACCCAAACTTTTCACAGCAGTGCTAGAGGACATCTTTCGGAACCTCATGTGGGATGATTGTGGATTAAACATTGACGAGGAATATCTATCACATCTTAGATTTGCTGATGATCTTATAATCTTTTCAACAACCCACGAAAATCTACAAGAAATGCTCATAGAATTAGATTTAGAGAGTCGGGTGGCGGGACTGACAATGAATACACAGAAAACAAAAGTTATGACAAATTACAAAGAAGCACCAATAATAGTGAATTACACAATAATCGACTATGAAAAAGAATATGTCTACCTTGGTCAGTTAATATCGCCAAACGACTTAATGTCCAAAGAAATAGATACACGAATTGGAAAAGCATGGAAAACTAGAAGTCTGCCAAAGTGCCATGGAAAGGAGTATGCTCGGCAAAAGATTGTCAGATAGAATAAAAAACCAAACTCTTAGGAAGACCACAAAAATAGAAGATGTAACAGTAAAAATACGAACTTTAAAATTGAGGTGGGCAGGTCACACAATAAGAGGAAAAGAAAAATGGAGTAAAAAGATTATATATTGGTATCCTAGAAATAGAAAGAGGAAGCCGGGGAGACAATTTCGGAGATGGGATGATGAGATAAAAGATAAGGCAGGAAAAACTTGGACTATACTGGCAAGAAATAGAATAAAATGGAAAAAGATGGAGGATGCATTTGCCATTACGCAAACAGACAGAGTTACCAATGTGTGAAAAATGTGTTTAGATTTACGTAATATTTAATGTATATCTGAATAAAAGGCTATTATTATGTAACTCTAAAATTATTATTATTAAAATTTATAATAGTGTTGTGATTGGAAAACAAGTCCTATAGGACAATTAAGAATAAAAATTACCTTATGACTTGTTCCAAAGAACCAACATTGACTGATTGGAACATATTTCTGTACTGGAATAGGCCTTCCTTGGCAATATGAGACTTCCGAAGTTCTACACATAGTTCCAAGTACCGGAACATAATAGGTTCCAATACAGATTCTGACCAATTGTACGCCCATTTTTTATTACGAAAAACTTCTTGAAGTGTGTCCAGCGCCCGCGCCGGTTTCTCCAAATCCATGAACTCTGAATCGAGAGAAATTTAAGGTTATGTGATTTGTCATATTTACGTAGCAATTATATAATATTTTATAACAGGATTATTTGCAGATGTATTAAAATAGGCCATATGGATTCTATAAAAGACAAATAATGCTATATATATTTGGTATTCCGTAAAGAATATTGAAAATAGCCCTAATGACAAGTACATGCAACGTGGTACCACACCAATCTGTTACTTACCGTTCGCCCTTTTAAGGGCATTTTCCGGCCTCTGACCGTATCGCGCCATGATTGTGGATATGTTAGTTAACTCATCAACACAATAAATAACACGGGAATCTTATCAAAACCATTAAAAAATACAAAAATTGCGACCCACGCGCCGCCCGGCCGTCCTTCCGAAATTTCCAATCAGTCAGCCACAGAGCAAAAAGCTCAGCACGCAGTGTCAAGACTATATTTTTATTTGATTGATCACTTGTAAAATGTTATCTTTTGCCGAGTAGATAAACCGATAGGGTAGAAAATACATTTAGCGACTCTTGATGCGAGGCAATAAAATGCAATTCAGCTAGCACAGTGCTGTTCGCCTAAAATTATATTATGATTATAATATACAAGAGGCCTCTCTTTCTATCACGTAACTCGAGGAATAAATTAATGTGAATATTTACTTACCAGATATGTACCTGTGTATATATGTATAATTGTATATGTACCTAGTACCTCAGAATTCAGATACTTTAGACTCAAATATGAAGCTGCCCCCCCCCCCCCCTATAAAAGCCTTAAAAAATGCTCACGAGCTCCATACCTCACGATGAGAGCTGTTTCTGATTGTTCGGTTTTTATTTAATTTATTAAAAAAATATATACAAATTTTAATTTTTACCTCACCTCCATACTACTTGAGATTTTAAAACCACGATTAAAACAATATGGTCTAGGATTTTCTTAATCTGCCCCCCTCTATATAGAATCCTGGCTACGCCCCTGGGTTAGGGCCTAAACAAGTACCCGAGGAGTTGTCGCTTCTCATATTTCTCCGTAGTGCGAAGAGGGCTATTTCAGCACATCCTGAGCGCTGGGGCTCGCATGATACTAGAGTCAGTCTGACTGACTGAAGCAGTGTTGCCAGATTCAAATGTTTTCCCTAAAACCTAGGGGTTTTTTCGTGTCGTTAAGGATTTATCGAGGTTTCCATGCAACACTTCCATGTCACTAAATCCGTCTAGGGGATTTTTTGAAGGCTTTTCACAACTACGAGATAATTAATTAAATTATGTATCAACCTTGTCTATGAACAAAAACTTGCTCCTAATTTAATAACCAAAGATAATGTAAGTTAGGTACCTACAGTAATAGTCTGTGATATAAAAACACTTCTATTGATCTATTCTATACTCTGTGATTATTACCTCGGAGTTCAGTAACTGTCGTCTCGAACATCGTTCTAAAACATAGATTTAGTACAGCGAATCTTTGTTCTAAAACGCAGTGATTATATACGCTTTGATCGTTCTCTGTCTGTAATCTGTTTTGTTTTGTTTATTTTATAGGTACGCAGCAGGGTTCCCCTATGGAACGTGAGAACGACCCTTAGAGCACGAGGCTCACCGCTGGCTAACCGGCACGATTCTCATGAGAATCTACGACCTTCAATTTGTGACAGTTGACATAGGGATCCTGTCTGGCCCAAGGCAACCCTTACTTGTTACTTGTAGTTATTAATTACTGTAATAAAAACATTTAAATATATATATTTGGTATTGTAGGTGTACAGAGGTTTTTTTCATCGTACTTGAGAAACTAGAGGTATTTTAAATGTATCTAGAGGGGAAAGTGTAAAAATTTCTGGCAACACTGGACTGAAGTCCAACCAAAATTACTTTGCTTGCAATTTGCAAAGAGTACTCTTTTACTATATGCTGTAGTCCAAAGAGTACTCTTTTATACTGGCTGTAGTCTTTTACCATAGAGTAAGTAGCAATCACTATGTTCTTTAATATGAGACGGGACTGCCAGACATTAAAATGAAATCGAAGAAATTAGGGCCGAAAGATACTGCCAACCTTACAACATTAAGGAGGGAAAATAGGAAATCAGTGCTACCAACTACAAAAGTCAAAACATACGGCTAGTGCTGTCCTTCCTATAGAAATATTTTTGTCGATATCGATAAAAATATGCTAAAACCTGGATCAGCACCTACCTACTTTAAAAATCGCGGTTTTGTTGATTAGTATAATCAATGAAGTTGAAATGTAAGGTAATTCTCAACCATTTTTAAAGGATTTGAATAAACTACGTAGTAGATCAAGGGTCTGGGAGGAATTATTAAATTTCAACTTTTTTGATCTTTCATTTCAATAAAACTTCACATGTTTTTCTATAATTTATTTGTGTTTAACCTAAAAAAACAACACATATACAAATAGAATTCACCGACCTCTTAAAAACAATACACCTATCAATATTACAGTGAAATAGGTTATTAAATTGAAATTCAATAATATATAATGACCTTATCTAAGACCCATCTTAGGTAATTATTTCAGCACCGCTTCCCGAAGTGAATTTAGGTAATGATAGAAAAACTTATAGAATTGCGTACCTGTAAAATAATGAGTATTAGGCATATTTTGGTAAGTAATAACTAGTAGTATAGGTCATAGAGTAACTTATGTATAGGTACCGGGACGGTTCTTGAGCGCTCGACGAAAAAGTCGGGGAATGTTTGCGCATATGTAATTCGAGTGCAATATAACTTGTATATTTATTATAATTGATTTATTGGTGTTTGTTTTTACGATTGCTTTTTACTGCTGGTAAAATTAAAATTAATACCTCATACCGTCAAGCAGACCCAAAAATTGTGTTCTGCGCATCTAACGACCACCGCTCAAGTCCCGGTACCTATAAGTATAAATAAATTTTTTATTGTATTAAGAGGTGTGCAAAAACGATGTTACAACGAGTCTGTAAGAGACACAAACATAGCTGGATTTGAACGATTGTTTAAAAATCACCGAATTGCACGTCAATCTGGAAAGAGTAAAGTAAATTTACTGCAACAAAAAGCAATGGCTCAATTTATTTGGTGCGGGTTATAATGGGTTTATTTTGTGGAATGTAAAACAAATATGTTTGAGTCAGAATATCGATATCGATAAACTATACAATATGCAAAGTACATCACTATTTTTCAGCAATATGCTGTTCGTTTAATATGAAATTTATAAAGAATAATTACTCAATTAAATTAATATGAATGGCTAATAACTTACCGATCCCCATTTATTGGGAATATGGTCACAAATATTCGCTTGATACCGTCTACGCGGCCGCCTCTTGTACCACATATTGTACACTTTTTATATGTCCATTCTTAATTATTGAATACAATTATTGTAAAACAATATACTTATTTACTATAACTTACTATATTAAATTTACAATTAATATATTACGAGCACGATTTAAGAATCACATTATATATTTATTTATATTAATATTTCAAAACTAAAATAAAACAACAAATTTGCCGCCATCTGCAACTTTGACAGCGATAGACAGAGATAGCACCATGGAGTGAAAAAGATGGCGATACGACGCCATTAATATTGGCTCAATTTTCATAGTCCCAATTTTTTGTTCGAAGTTGCGCCAGCCTGTCTTTTACTTGCTCTGTGGCTGTAGTCTTGCATTTGCATGACTTTTGGTTTGGTATTGTTCCGTTCGAAATTGAATGTAATTTTATTTTTACAAACGAATTATTTGTTTGTAATAAATTGTTATAAAAATTAAGTTCGACTTTTAGCCATAGTAATGTGCACTGATAAGTTTATAATAATATATGCCGAAGATATTTTTTAAACTAACCTGTAAATTTTGTTTGTGGCAAAATGCAGTTATTATTGCAAATATGTCTTTATAAAAAGCCATTTACTGTTTGTAATATCACAGAAGACAAAATAAGTCTGCCTGACAATAAAACATGTTTAAAAATTGGCATAAAGCAAGATACTTTCATTGATTTCTACATACCAACAGAGTGTTTCTTAGAAGTGAAATGTTTTAAAACAAGTTCCTATTTTTTGCAACTATTTGTAAAAGAATGTATAAATTCTACTGTTTATAGAAATAATGTTCTGAGGAACATTTATTCTGTATTAGAGAAGCCAAGCTATGAAGTTGTATTTTTGAAATTTAAGCTTGAACCACCTGATAAAGAAATTATTGACCATGCATGGTGAGTGTTCTTTAAATTGAAATCAAACGGCTATGTGTTTTGGAGCATGGTGACGCTGAAACAATTACAAAGACCTTCCAATTAAAGCAAGTTCATGACCCCCTATCCTCTTAAAACTTCATAGTAAAGACGGCAAATTAAGAGATCCATAATTTCTACGAAAACCGTTATTGAAAGAAAGAAAGAAAGAAATAAAATTTTATTCAGCACTTAAATTGAAAAACAAAACCTTAATACCAGAAATATTATATATTTTAGGTAGAGATGCTGCACTCCGCCTTGCTCGGCTCTTCATTGTTATTTATGCACAACCATAACCTAACCAATTACTCTTAAAAAACTTTTTTTTTTTACAAAAATCTAATATATAATTATTAAATATTTATTTGTCTGTTTTCTATACCTACTTGAAAACTACTGGACCAATTTAAAAAAATATTTTTGTATCTTATTGTTCACACTTGCACGTAGGTTATAAGCTGTTTAACATGACGTAACCTACCCTAAGGAAGTGACTTGTATTCCTCATACAACGCATACGAAGTAGCGGGCAATGAGCTAATATATTACATATTTTTTTATTTATATGTCTCAAGAAACTAAAATCCATTTGGAAGGTACAAACTGAACTCCCTGGATCTCCCTATGTTCACACTTTATCCAACTGGCCATCTCCCAATCCCTGGGATGCAACCAGGAGCATATTTTAAATAATATTAACTTTAAAAGTGAGCATGACCTTGAAGAATTAATCCACTTTTTGTCTTGCTTTATCTCTATGGAACTTTATATCTTTCTTTTTCTAACTGAGATTCAGTCTACTTCTTGGCCATGCTCGCGGGGTTGACATATTGGAAGTCTCAATAGGATATAGTAATTTTGCACTTTTCCCTCTTCATTATGCTGTGATATGATTTCAGGAATGAGAAAATCCTTAAACTAGTTTGGACCCGCTCTGAGATAGAAAATGCATTCTCCTGGCTGTCTACACTTGGTGGAGCATATTCAGCACTAGGAGACTACTTTGACCATTGTGTAAGCTATTTTAAATTATATGCCCGTGGATATTTACAAACAAAATAAAATATACCCTACCCTTATCCCTACCTCTACCCCTACCCCTACTCGTACCCCTACTTCTACTCCTACCTACTACCCCTACCCTCTACCACTACCATCAATAGTTTTCGCAGCATACGCAATGTAAGGAATTTATTAGGTAATTTTTTTACACCTATGGCTTACATTATTAAAGTTTTAGTAAGGATCCCAAATTTTTTTGACAATAGAATATAGCCTATGTCACTCAGGGCGAATTTAGCTTTTCATTGGTGAAATAATTTTTGAAATCGGCATAGTAGTATTTGAGTTTATTCATTACAAACATACACACACAAAAATACAAATCTTTCCTCTTTATAATATTAGTATAGATATCATTTTACTGAAATGGGTGGAATGGTCTCCACCCCCCCCATCCTTCAATACTACAAACTTTATATTTGACTAGCTAGTTACTGCTCTGCTGCTTTGGGATCTCTCAACTTAATAACTTGTTCTTGTTCTTGTTTAGTGGCTGTATTGTTTTGTCCACTGTATGATAACTTTAACGTAGCAAAATTTAAGTTAGCTTGGTTGACATTTCATGCTCATATTTAAATGATTAAATGTGTTGAGAGTTTAATTATTTTTTTTTAGGCAGAAGAAGCTGGCAGGATATCAGCATGGCAGTACAAGTTATCAAATATACTTGGTGATAAGGCTTTAGCCGCTCGTAGTAAATTATATTCAGCATTGTCATACTCGCAGAAGGGTGAGCTTAAATTAGCTAGACATATTGTTAGAAATGTACACAAATTTGCAATGCAAACACAAGACAGAAGACTCTGGAGGATGTGTCAAGGTGTTTGGGCGAAGTTGAAGTATTTAAGGAGGCTTAAGAAGCAGGGTGTCCAAAAGTTGAATTGTTAATGATAAGTGATATTAAGTTTTATACAAATTTGGTCCAAAGTATTTTATGGAGTTGAATACAAAAATATAAGTATTTTTTTTGGTTCTCTTTGTTGATACAATAATTATGTTATGAATATTAGGTAGGATTATGTCATAATGCGCTGCTCCTATGGGCAATTTCTAAATCGTCACATTTTAATCTTAGACATGCAGAGGCCGGGCGCCCCGACTATGGCTAGCACCTGTGTGTGCAAAACCCTATGAAGCGCCTCATTGTGGTTCATTGTCATGCTGATATGTATAACCTACTTTTGTAGCCACGGTGCCCCTGACACCCATATTTGAGAACAACACTTGATGAACACACAGTCTACAAAGACCCACAGTGGTCAAAATTTCATTTCAAAAAGTTACAAAGTGTCGGCAGCATCGTTGTCAGTTTTTGTTTTGTGAATAGCGGGATTTTTAACCTTTTGAGTAAAAAAGCGGGATTCTTTCGTCGATATAAAAACGTAAATAGTCAGTAGTTTTTATTACTTATCCATTTATTTGAATTTTAAATAAAATTTCCAATGGTGATAGATGGCCATATAAAATGTTTTTTAAGGCAGGGAACAATCTCAAAAAATGCGATTGGCACTCCTATATTAGCGTTAGTCATAAAACAAAATAGAATGGCATATAAACAACTTTCAAACAATAGATATACATCGCATTTATAATTTAAAATAAGCCCGAGATGCTGTAAATCTTAAAGTTCAGAAAAATCCAGCTGTTTTGCTGTTTTCTGGCCAGGTTGCAAATCAGGATGTATATTTGCATCATCGTCCCGTCCCTTGTATTATTTACTTCAAATTCATTACTTTCTCGTATGCCTGGAATCCACTATCTCGGGAAGAATGCATTCCATATAGAACCTAACCAACTTTTCTTCCATTTTGTCGTGCCAAAAGTTGTCGTCTCTTTCTATTATTTCAGTTTTGTAATTCGACTTTCTCCACTCCAAATAGCAAAGAGATATCGTTCTCGCTGCGTCACATGAAGCTGTCCCTGTACCTGATAGAACCAATTACTATTGATATTTATTACTGTTGTTTTTGTTTTCTTATTGTATTTGTATATTTGGATTTTGTTCCATTTTATTGCCTCTTCTAAACCGATTTTGAAAGATGTGGCTGGACATTTTATTTCTACAATTTGTGTCTTCTCCTATAATTCCATCTGGTGTTGCACCAATAAAAGCATATTCGCTGTCAACAAAGAATGACAACGTTCTCTTGTTTTGCCAGTTCAAGTGCAAGTTTCTCATTGTCAAACACGTGAGCAATTGAAGTCACGTGTGATAAATTTACTTTATACAATATATTTTAACTAGATTTGCACAACTTGTACCTTTTCTTCGTTTTACGACTTGTCCAAAATTGGATGCTGTGACCATATTTTCCTCAATTCAACCCACTCGCAACAATCCCTCTGTAAAGGCATTGTCAAACAGACAGCGAACCAAACCGAAAACGTGGAGAATGCGAACCGAAGCGGACACGTCAAACTCACGGCGAACCAAACTCGGAGAGCGAAGCGTTGCGGGACGCCACAAATAGAACTCGTGTCAAAAAAATGTGGAGTGAAACGGATTCTGAAGACGATAATATAATGCTTTTGACTGTTTTATTATTAAGAAACAAGAAAAAAGAACGCGAAGAATTTGGGTCCACGATATAAATAAAAAACGAGAAGAACAACAACAAGAACGAGGTTTTGCATGTAATCTATAGATACGGCGCCTATTTTCCCAGTTTCGTCATTCTTCACTTTTTCAGATATCTCCTTTATCTTCTTATAAAACTGTTTTGCACGCTTTACGTGAACCATTTTTTCTGCTTTAGCTACTTTTTTGGCTACGTCGTTCAAAAATTTACTTTTTATCCTTACGTCCAGTTCTTCGCACGTGGAACAAGTATCCACTTGCGGTCTGCCAAAGTTTAGGTCGTAATCCCTTTTGAAAATAGAGTAGTAGTAGAACTTGTAGTTTACATTGATCTCTGGATGCTTGACTCTGATCATCGAATGCAATCAGCACAATATCACTACTTGGACGAAAAGCTCAATGTCTAGTGAGTAGTTTTAACCGGAAATGAATCAATATGGTTTTTGATTGCTAGTAAAATATGGCCTGGTTTGGCGTTACCTGGGATATTTTTACCACGCTGGTCAATAGGCGCTTTACCTTGTGATAAAAGACTGCAGAGACGCCGAACTCGTTGTGCAGTGATGCCGTGTATGCTGATGAATGGGAACTTTGTCACTATCTTTGCACGATTCTGTGTACAAGTTATACAATCTGCTCAAATTGAGTTGAGATGATAGATATTTTCGAGTGGTTGATTTTCGACAGTAATAGGATTCAACGGCGGGTACAGACAAAATGTGGTTCCGAGCATACTCTTCGTCTTCAGGTGATGTTTGATTTTTTGGAAGGCTGTCGTCCTCAGAGGTCTTGTTGCACTATACCCGAGTTGTCAATTCTTTTCTTTAATGCCATTCTCACAAATTCCTCGGTTACGCCATAAACATTTATGAAAAAGTAACGGCATACATTATTTTTTTATCATTAATTGTTATATAATAAAGCATTCTATTTTGTTGTCTTTGATTGTTTTTTACTCTACGTCGGGTAGGTTGGGCAACTTCAACATGGTCAGAAATATATTGACGTTGTTGGTCTTGATTTCCACTTTCTTCACCAACTTTCCAAAAGTTCTGAAATTCTGCATTTATAAGAACATTTTCTACAATTTTCTACAAAAAAATTACGTTTGACTTAACTTGATAGTAACCTTGAGCTAAATCTAATGTCGTAAAATATATCTTTCCTGAAAGCAGACTGATCTGGTCATCTATGTGGGGTAATGGGTAACGGTCCTTTATGGTGCGAGTATTCAATGCTCAATAATCTATACATAGTCGGCAATCACCCCCTTTTTTCCACCAAAATTACGGGGCTTGCATACTCAGAGATAGACTCCCTAACTATCCCAGCAGAAATAAGTTAATCGACCTTCTCTTGAACTATCTCTCTCTCTCTATGTGATTAATCGGTGTAAACAGGATTATTGTCAATGGTATCTATTTTTATATCAATTAAGGTGCTACACCCAAGTTCGAAGCGATTGCTAGAGGTCGGAAAGGAATTTGAATATTTGGATAATAAATCCAATAATTGTGTTCTATGGTGGGATTCCATCTCATCTATATCCGCGGGACTAAATTGTTTTGCTGCTTCTGGTTCTGCAGATCCATCTGCTAGCATTAAAACGTGTTTCGAAATGTAGATATCAGCACGGGTGATTAACCTTCCTGCTACCCATTGTAAACTCATGTGGCCTAGATTAATAAATGCGCAACATATTTTCACCCCTAGTTAGAATAGTTTGAGGTTGTAATAAGATACTGGACCAAATGAAAATAAAACAGGTCACTGTCATGGCTAATTTCATCATTGAAGTAAATATCAGTGTCTTTGTGACACAATGAGGTCATAACTTAAATATAATGGTAATTTTGTAACAAAATCACTTAGTAATTCTATACCTGACATTTTGTTAGCCAGCAACATAACAGATGATGATGTAGCTATGAGATTTACATTATGGTGATCGATTACAGGTTGTCCTATAATTAAATCAATCCCATATAGACAAGCTTCTGTAACCTCGTAATTATTATTTAATCTATGCCTCGGCACTAGTATTAATATTTAGACTGTCAACATGTAGCACAAAATGCACTAGGCCGAGAGAGCAAGTGTGTAACCCACCAAAACCTCTCAATATAATGTTAGAGGGTAGCACATTCATTTGTAAGTTATGTGCTAACTTTGAAGTGATTATGTTAACCCTGCTACCTGTGTCTAAATATGCAAAAAAAAAACTTGTTAATTGTGACAGTTTTCTTATACAAATTGCATATTATTTCGGAGGTAAAATAAATTTGACGTACCGGGCCGGTGTGGTGAGGCAACGGCTGCATATGCATACTGGTCTCAGTCGTCGAACCGGCAGGGGCAGCATTGTGCCAGCACGCCGCGGCATTGTGTCCCAACCGTCGACAGATCTGACACCGCCATATCCTGCAATCCCGAGCCTCTTGTCCCGTCTTCCTACAATTATAGCAAGTCTTGGGACTGGAACTCTTCTGTATGTTATCAACAGGTCTCCAAGTCGTTCTTGGTTCAGGATCCGGGGTCTTGTGATCCTCCAATGATGACAGAAACCCGTAGTACAATTTTTCGGGGGTACTATCCCCCGAGCAGAAAGCCTTGGCGTTGGCTCGTAGCTCTACGCTCGAAATGGCCGCGTCCCCACTGATTTTACACTTCTTTAGGAGGGACATTTTGTCGTGGTAGTACTTCGTCATCGTTTCTCTTTTCTCCTTCCGGGCAAGCATTTCCTCCAGCCGATCGACGTACTCTGTGGATCGTGGACAGGCTTGAGACAGTCTCTCCTTCCACGAGTCCCGTGTTGCCCCGTAGTCCTCGAGATCGTCGTACCAATTCCGCGCTGCTCGAGTTTCGGCATTGTAATTACCTTCTGCATATCAATAGTAAACAAAGCGGTCTTTTATTTGTATCCTTTGCTTAATCTTCATCTTTTTTCAAATTCTTATTGTTGATATGCAATTTATTACAGTCATGACTTTCTGAAGGTCTACTTTCTTAAATTTTAGGCATTAGATGCTTAACACAGGCACAGTAATTCTTTCACTTAATTTTGACTCAAACGGTTTGTATCGAGTAAACATAGCGTAAGATAATTTCCCACCTTCTCTTTTATATTTTATAGTATGTAAATTTTTCATAGTATCTAATAAATATTGTACCTGTTCCCTATTTTTATATAAGGTTCTATATTCTTTTTTACCGGCCGAAGCACGGCTATTGTCGTCTCTACTTAAAAAATCGCAAAGTTCTTTTAGGCGACGTCTTTGAATAATTTCCAGCTCCTTTCTTTCAGACTTTGTAATTTTTTATCATGTCGTTAGTTATAATGTTTTTAATGTGTTTCTTTCATAATTGTTTGTTGTTTGGGAGTAGGTACTGTTTATTCAATGAGTCTTTTCAAATAGTACTTTTTATACAATATTTTTCTCTGGAGTTGTAATTAGTGGTAAACTGTCCAGTTTAAAATTTTCAGCTTTAGAATTTGGAGTTTGTTTGTTGTCTTGGATTATATTTACATTCTCGGTCTCTTTTTGTGAAGTTGGATTTCAAAATATTCTACTATTTCTTTTAAGTGCTTTACTTGATTTTTGTACCGGTGGATGTTCTTTTTCTGACTTTTTATTTTTGTTACTAAACGATGTGCTCTGGTTTTGCACCATTTAAAGAAGTCTTAAAATTATTAAAATATTCTTCGATTGTTTTATTCGCACGAACCCTCTTGATATTTTGCGTGGACCGGATGGTTAGTTTGTTCTTATTCCGGTTCACAGCTCATTTTTCGCCTGGGAGTTTTCCATGAAAAATTTTGCAAAATTTGTTATTTGGGGTAAGTTCGTAGTATGGGAGCATACTGATGTTCCACGTACAGAACAAAACCTGGTATAAAATAAAAGTCATATAAGAAACCAACATAATTTTTATTTATAATATTTGTCACATAACACATTTCACACGTAATGATACAGGTATAAAAAAACGTTACTTCTCTGGTAAAATAATAAAGATGTAATAATAAAGTGTTTTAGAGTCAAGTAGATATATTGTAAGAGAATTTGGTTTTAAAATAATTTTGCCTCTACGACCATACACTGGATTTGGTAAAATGCTCACTATATCAGCAACGGGAATGTTGTAAATATCTTCCACAGTCGGGTAAGTAAATACAGTTTCATCTTCTCTGTTTATTGACTAACTTCTTCCCAATACTTCTACAACTTTACCGACAGTGTTTATGATTCTTTTTTGTCGCGAACTTTACGAGAACCCAATTCTCAATTTGTAATGAGTCACATTTGTAGTTTTGGTCTTCTGTATCTGCCAACATTGAAAAAGAGAAATCAGAAGCAGTAATATTGAGTTCAGTTTCTTCTACAATTAGTCTCATTGGATGATGTAGAGCACTGTCGTTTCAAATTAAGTTTTTTAGCTTTAACGATCTTATCACAGTTTTTCATTCTTTCTATAACTTTATCGCTAGTAATTACTTCCGCCCCTGAAGCAATTCGTTTTCTCTTAGGTTTATTAATATCTTTGGTGCTAATTTTACTTAGCAATAATTCTTCAAAAGTAACATTCGCCAATGCGTCAAAACACTTCAGTTTCATTGTAAGATTTTATTACTCTGCAGTCTAGGATAACCGGTTTGCTAAAAGAAGTAGATGGTTGCAAATCTAACGGCTTGGCCGAATTACGTAATGTTTTCTTGCAGAATAAAGTTCTCGGGGATTTAGAACCGTCAGCCATTCCCCAGTTACTTCACACAGAATTTTTGAAGTGTTAGATTGAAATTGTACCTCCGATGTGTTATTAATTTCAGTATGGTCACTGGTCATTATACGCTAGAACATTACAAGCATTTAATGGGAAATAATTATCACCTTCCTTTGAACTATTATCAGCAAAATCTTGTGGCGTGTAAAGTTTTTGCTCTGGTACATTATTTGTGTTGGTATTATCATGATTGGAATTATGTTTTAACCAACGAGCCCAAGACAGGGTCATATTTATCAGAACTTATAACATTTCTGTTGAAGGGATGAATGCCGCATTTTACAAAACCATTTATAATTATTTTGGGCTCTAAATCCTTGGGAAGTTTAGTGCCAACATGTAACCTTTGCCACTTTGCAAGATCAGCATCCCACGCATCTTTAAAAGATTTCATAACTGACAAATCAAGGCCTGTAATAGATGGGATAAATGTAGAGGCAGTTTTACTATAGTGACATTCTGTTTTTTAGCTTCTACTTTAAGATCTAAAGTTACGTGGCTTTTATGTCCATCATAAATTAACAACACGAAAGACGTCGCCAATAGATTGTATAAAAGTAGTTTGAAAAAACTGTAACTGCAAAAAACGAAGAAACTTTCTATAATAGAACATGAACAAGTAAGTATCTTTCTAAAACAAAACATGGACAAGTAGCTTCTCTACTAGACCTAGAACTAGGTAAATATCTGGAAAAAAAAACCAAGAAGCCTCTTTCTAAAACAAAACATAAACAAATAGCTTTTCTTAATCTAATACAAAAGAACAAACAAATATACTTTTTTCAATACTTATATACTTACTAACAGTCTTCAATGACAGTCTTGTCATTTTGATAGGAATCTCTTGTTAATAGCGCAAGTTCAGCAACGACATATCAACAGGAAATTTAAAAGTTGACTTACGGCGACCTGTGCCTTGCATCTTTGGAGCTGGTAAAATAAATTTGATGTCCAGGAGTTTAACACCTGCCGTATCGGGCTCAAGGGGTTCTATAAAGTTTTGTTGAGCCTTGCTCTTGAGTTTCAAATAAGACACGTAAAAAACTAATTCATCATCATCTTTTAGACTTTCTAATATTTTGGAAACATACATACATTGTATAACGGGTTTTAAGGCGATTTCAATGATAAGAGTAGGTTTTTATATTATATTTATTTATTTTAATCAAAGTCTACATGGTTCCAGCGTTGCTGATGCAGAACTCTCTTCAGTCTCGAATTCTACAGAGCTTCAAATATCATTTATGAATATTTGAATTTCTGTCCCAAAACATTACTTGCCAGTATTAACAAATACGGCCAGTATTTTCTACAAAAAGTATGAATGAGTACTCATACTTTACACATTGTCACTTTTTGATTTAAAGCGAACAATTACATATTCGTCTATGCATGGCTCTCGCTGCAACCTAGGGAAATTGTCATTCAAAACAACTTCTTCCTCTTCAGACTAGCTTATAAATTTGTCACCGCCGGAGGAAGATCCACTGCAAACAAATTCTTCATCTTCATCATTGGAAGTTTCGGGTGATACTACAATAGGTCGTTTCTTGGTTTTGATATTCTTCTTCAACATATCTTTTTTAACCTTTTTGGAAGTTTCGGATGATACTACAATAGGTCGTTTCTTGGTTTTGATATTCTTCTTCAACATATCTTTTTAACCTTTTTGGAAGTTTCGGATGATACTACAATAGGTCGTTTCTTGGTTTTGATATTCTTCTTCAACATATCTTTTTTAACCTTTTTGGAAGTTTCGGATGATACTACAATAGGTCGTTTCTTGGTTTTGATATTTTCCTAGAACAGATTTTTTGTCACCTTTTTAACATCTTGCTTCTTTTTCAAATGTGTCGGTAGTGATTATACTTTTTCCACGTTTCCTCTGTATAAAGTTCTTTGGGTTTGCTTTCAGTGCAGGACGAAATTCTTGAGGTGTAATAAAACTGACGGATCGTGACGGTTCGGCAACTGCTTCTATCTTTGATCCGCTTGGACTCACAGCTTGTTGAATAGCTGTTCCGTAACCTGAAGTAGATGTGCCCAATAGTGGTCCAGCAACCGTTTCTGTCTCCGTAAGTCTTTTAAAAATAGTATTTTTAACTTTAAGGGAACGACGGCCATTGTATCCGTGTTGGCAAAGGAAACATCGTTATCCAAAAGTGTAGGAGTGTCTATGTCTGTTTCATAATCTTGTGCAACAGAAGGTATCACAGCGGACACAGACAGAGATTCGCCTGTCTGTGACGCTGCTCGGCAAAAAATCAATTTCTATAAATACTTCATCGTCATATGGGAAAATTCCCGATGTTCGCCGGAGTCATGGATTTAAGGTAAGCATGTCCGACGCATTCCGCGACATTATATATAGTCAACCTTTCCCAGGGTTGCGCATAAGAAAAGAGTCAACCGCCGCATTGTAATATTTTTGAATGGTGCGTGTATACCGACATCCAAGGGCTGCATTTTTGCTGTGGTGTGAAGGGTCAAAATTGTGACTCCGTTAGCTTTATTTTAAAAATGGCTCTCGTGGTTGTCCATCAAGAGAAGTACCGATTCACCTTAGGGGCCATCCATAAATTACGTCACAGGTTCAGGGGGAGGGATGGGGTGTCCAACAAAGTGACATATAAAACAACTATTTCACACCTGTATGACATTCGTGTGACGTAATTTATGGATGACCCCTTACCTAAAAAGTTTGTGGACCTAGCTTGCATGAACCAATCGAACTTATTTTGTGAACTGTCACTCACGACACGCGCGTGAAAGCAATGCCAGATGAATAATGATTAAAATCCCTACATGTTTTTATACCAGACTACAATAATATTTAAGCTATGGTACATTTCTTGGTTCTTGGCAATGTTGGGTATAAAAGGCAATGTTGCGGCAATTGGAACCACAGATTGGAACATAAGGAACGTATAAGACTATGCTTTGTAAAATGTAACTTGGACCCCTGTCTTACTCGTTCATATTGTATTGTAATTTATTATAGTATAAGTCAAATTATTTTGTGAAATGTAGGTAGTAATTTTTTTATTAAATAAAGAAATTATATATTTTAAGTATGTACTTGTTTTCCATAGTTATTCCTTGTTTGTTACTTACCGAATGTCCTCCCACTTGCCCACTGCCTCCCAGCATTGTACTTACAATGTGGGGTCTTTAAGTAAAAACAAGCCAATAGTTCCTTTCCATACAAACGGAGAAAACGTTTTGTTATAGTTACCGACTCAAGGTCCCACTAATTTGACCTACTAGTTGGACAATACCTTAACACATAGGGTTCTTAGTCCCACTAACTCATTCGTCCAATCCCCGGCGCGCCGCCATACTGCACAGAAATCGATCAATTCTTATACGCGCGGTTCGCCATCTGTTTTGAAATCGTTGTAGGTATTTGTGGTTGATTTCGATGGCCGGAACGATCTGTCGCACACACACACACGCCTTTGTTTAATCGAATCATGTGTGTCTGTGTGGGTGAGTGAATTGCACGTGATCTAGATCGTATGATGTACATTGCTAATGTGTGGCATGTGTTCAATCTCGATCATACGGCGGTCGAACCGAAAAATTTCTGTGAGATACCGGACCAGTGCGTGGGCTACTTTAGTCCCAATATTATCTCGTCTCTGAAAACTTTTATATAAGTTAAAAATATGTTAGCGACGAGCGTGGTTCGGATAGTGTGATATCGTTATAGTCTGGTATCGACCAGTGAGACAAAAACGGTGTGACCACGAACCCAACATATTAATAAAAATGGGACCACGAGCACTGGGTAGGACCACGAGTCGGACATCTTTATTATCCATACCTAAATATAAATTTTAGTATGTAATTGACATAGTAAAAAACTACATCGGAACCTTTCTACTACTCTATACTCCCAAGATTGGCATCTCAATTATAAATTAAAAAATAAGTCACCGCTCCGCTTCGTTGAAATTAAATAATATTTACAACCAGTAACAGTTTGTATACAAATGCAAATATTATTAAAAAAGTCTCGTCTGTTTGTGCCTTTTACACAACTTTTTATCCAGACTTGATTATAAGTACCATGTTTAATACGTAAGCCTTCCTGGTGAGACAACCTATCTTATAGTGAAGATGGCAACAAAATCTGGTAATATTATGTTGTGATTTAAAACCCTGCCCCATTTAACTGGTTAGACAAAATCTACTATTAAAGTAGGGCCAAATTAATAGGTCACATTTGACATCTTTAAGAATGGTTTATTAGTCTAGGTAAATCGTAAAATTGCTTTCTCTTGTCATTATTATAATAAATAAGCAATTAAACTGAAAAAAGTTAAGCAATTGTTCCTTCGAAAAATAAGTAATAATGTATGCCCGCTGTTACAAGCACATAGCAATTATGTTGTTGAAATTTGATGAAGTGTCAAATGTGACCTATTAAATTGGCCCTACTTTAGTATACCTTTTCTCTAGGGATCACGTGACAAATGTCATAAATAGACAAACTGACGCAATGAGATCGTCATGCAACCACTTGTAGATATTGTCTAGTTATTCTACGCGGTCATGCTCGCGGGGCAATTCTACCAAAAGTATTGTGTAAAAAAACAACAAATTTTATTTTCATTTTTTATTGCACAAGATATTATTAAAGTTTTTGTAAAATCAGAATCTTGATCCTCATAATTATCGCTAACAGATAAGCATTTTATACTAACAGGTGAAGTGTGCGCTAAATAAGATGAATCATTAAAGTAGGTCACACATTGGTCCGGCATCGCACCGAAAATTTCTCATTCCGGCCGCCGGATGATCTAGGGCAGTGTTTCCCAATTAGTTGTACGCGTAACCCCAGTGGTACCGCGCGCAATCTCAGGATTCTCAGTAAGAAACACATTAACGCAAACAGCAATCGCCGCGACATATTTTAAGTTAACTTATTAATTAAATACTAATATAATTTAATATTAATTATCACCTTCATGTCTACAAGGGGCGCACGAGTTTGGGTTCTTTCGAAGGGGTACTCAGATAAATCTAAATGGGAACCACTGATCTAAACGGACCGTTCGTTACAAGAATTTGACGAGTCTGTGGTCGGTTTCGGTGGACCGTACGGCGACGCGCCAGGGATTGGACGAATGTGTGGCCAGTTTTAGCGCTAGAGTGGGGCTAGACCGCGTACAAATCGTATAGGTATATGGAGTGCAGTCGAACCATGTGATACTTTTCAGCTCATCTTATTTGGCGCAAGTTGTAGCATGACCGTGTAGAGAGAATATAGCCACGTAGACAAAATCAGTTAGAAAGAGAAAGATATAATGTACCATAGAGTTAGAGCGAGACAAAAAGGACCGGTTTCCACGATGCCACTCTTTGTCCTGCTTTGTCAATACAGGAAATTACATCTTTCTTTGTCTAGAGAATTTATCTAGGTACTTATTGAGATTCTTTCTACATGCTCGCACGGCAGAAACCCGTTCTTGAAATATTAAGGTCCGTTGCTCTCAGTCATCTTGTATCTGTCAAAAATATGGCAAAACTCAGTTAATCCTGGAAATGTGAGTTTATCTATACAACATTTCCATCCCACACGGTTGATACAAATGGTTTTTTAAATTTAAAATAATAACTATCAACGGTTATAAGATGACCTTGACCAAATGCCTTTAAGAAAAATGTACCAAGCAAGAGTTTAAATACACAAAAATAAAGTTTATATTATTTTGCTCTTATTACATAATGGTTTAGTATAGTGGTATTCAATGACTTTGCTTCTCTTCTGTTTCACAAGCAGAATCTACTTAGGCAAACTGCAATTGTCGAATAAAACATTGTTAGCCTAGTTATTATAATATGTGACACATTTTCACGGTCTTTATACCTTGCAGTGTAGCCAGAGACACCAGTAACAGTGTATACTTTTTGTAAGTTGTCCATATTGAACAGAATAGATGGCACGCCTGTTGCTGCACTTAATGGACCTGATGTGTCACTTCTTTTATTTTTAGATTGCAGTTCCCCTTTGCATTTTTAACTTCTTTAATTAAGGCGCGCTCACAAATTTTCTCCAGAAAGGCAATAAAAATGGATTTTTGGTGTTCTAATTCAGAGAAAGGTGTCTAGAAACTAGATATACATAATTACCTAGACCGTTTCTTGATATTGTACAAAGCGGCCTTGAATTTTAGTTATAATTAAATATATATAGTTATATTCATTCATTCATATTAAAATTCACACTTGGCAATACGACATAATATAAATAATATGTCATTTGATAAAAAAATTACTTCCAATAAACAAATAAAAAAATCGAGAAGAAATCTAACTTAGTAAAAAATAACAGGAAATGTTTAACATTATTTAGTATCATTGATATAAAAAAATCAATGTTTAGTCTCAATAACTCCAGCACCGAGTCTTAAACTCTTTAGTCATGACTGTGATGATGACGGGTCGCCGGGTTTAAAGATTTCAAAATTTTCAGAACGCTATTTGTAAATAGGGATATTATTATACGAATATTTTATATTTGCATTTTCATTAAAAAACATGTTTTTAATTTTATTTTTCTAATTCCCGCGAAAACGTTCTGGGCGCGATGATGACGTCACACCTAGGTAACGAACAAAATTATGGTTACAGATTAGATAAAATAATATGAAAACAACTTAGTCAGTGACAGATGGTTATTATAGTATAGTTACTAGTCTGTGGTTATTTCTTTGACATTTACTTAGAAATGACGTTTGTGACGTCACGTGACCAGCAGTTTTAGCTTTTTCATTTAGATATTAAAAAGAAAAGAAATATTTATTAAACAAATAAATAAACATTATTTTCAGTGATTATACGTTATAGACCAAATATTATTGTGTATTTATTTTCTTTCATATCATTTCAGGTCATCACCCCTATTATGCAACTAATTTGCGATAAATTGCAGTTCATACAAGTGTGAATGAAGTGCGTGTCAAAAATCATGAGATTAAAACGCATCTAGTATAGTAAATTTGACCAAATTATCTGTGGCAAAATTATTTGACTACCACTATACTATTCCAGCCGTGCGAGCATGACCATGTAGGTAGAGTGAATCTCTCTACATAGACAAAATCTCAGTTAGAAAGAGAGAGATATATAATGCACCATAGAGAAGCGAGACAAAAAGGACCGGTTTCCGTGATGCCACTTTTTGTCCTGCTTTGTCAATACGGTAAATTATATCTTTCTCTTTCTGAGATTTTGTCTACCCGCGTCATGCTCGCACGGCAGATACCCAACAAAAAATAAATACAACTACATGACTGGCATTATCTTAGTTAGCCTAGTATTTTTAGGAGCTTTCTATTTGAAATGGAGTAGACCAATTATTTATTCTAAATCCCATAATTACACAGCACAATGGCTTCCAAAACTACCAATACTAAGAATATAAAAAAGTTCACTAAATCTATGACTTATTTCATCAATTTTTTTTTATTTTATGAAGAGTTCCAATAAGTATAATATTATATAGATTAAAAAAACAAACAAATAATTCCCACTTAGATAAGGATTTTTATTTTAAATCAGACAAGAAACTTCAATTTAATTATTTCTATGTCACATTTAAAACAAATTGGAAAGAAGTGTGAATGAAGCTACCGCGCTCATTTCCATACATATGGAGAAAACATTTTATTCTAACTTTAACAACATTTTGGTATCTATTTACATAGTGAAAAACTAAATGAAGGATGAAAGATTGACTAAAAAGGTTTATATGGCTGAAGTGAAAGGAAATGCTGGCAGAGGTGTACTTTTATTGAACATATAAAAAATTCATTGATCGATGGAAATATTAAAATTACACACAATCGCCGAGCATGTATGTAAGGTATGATGAATATAAAAGAAGCGAAAGAGGTATGTCAGGATCGTAACCTAACAAATGGCATTAGATTTGTCTCTGCCTACCCCTCTTGGGATAAAATGATGTGATGATAGATAGATAGAAATTTAGTTGAAATTACACAGTATTTAGGGGTAGTAACACGTTTTCTCGTGTGGTCCACAATCCTCTAAGTGGGATATGCTATTTGTATCGTGTTTGTTTAGGCTCTGAATAGAATACATTAATTTGGATGAAGCTTTCAGAGGTCATATCGAGTGTTTATATTTACAATGGGCTAGTATTTAACTGCAAATCAAAAAATCTACTTTTTGTATATCAAAAATTCTGATTGCACAGCAAAATAACCTCAAAATATTATTATAGTATTGCACTACCCCTACGTGAATTATTTTTAATAATTTTTTTGATGTGCAATAAGTCTTAGTATTTTCTGATGTGCAATTAAAAATAACCTTTTAATGTGTTTATTGTTTCAAAGACAAACGGTAATTTAGATTTAATTTTTCGTTTAATAAAATGGAGTCGGGTGGCCTACAGCATTATTATAGTAATTATGGTATAGATCAGTGGTCAGATCCCCAGAAACAAACTGTCCTGTGTTCGAATCCCGGCCCATAAGTAGATAAATTGATTCCAGATTCTAAATACATAAAGAACAGCTTGTCAATTTGATTAATAATTACATCGACTTAATATTAAATAGATAATACATAATTATACATACATATGACAACTGCCGTGACAGTGGCGCCCTGAGCGCATTTATATATGAGAACAGATAAGACTAGAAATATTAAATTAAGCGAATGACATTTAGTTCTCGTTAGTTCGCCGCGGCAGTGTTCAATGGAGCCGAATAGCTGATGCAGAAATGACGAGCCTGGTTAGCATGACGCGCAAGAGACAAATGTAAACATCGTTAGAAAGAGATAATTTCCCATAGAGACAAAGCGTGGCGTTGCGGTTATAGTGCGCGCAAAATAACTTGAGCCAAATTGAGGTCTAGAGCGGGGAGGACGCCCATACACATAGTATGAAGCGGAGTCTAAAGGCCTTATTACACTGCTCTGAATTCTGAAGTGAAGGTGAGTTAAAATAAAAAAATTGAAACTATAGTAAGTACTGGGGCGTTTCAGTGCCATTTATGCCCAGTTTCCTTTTTGCCGACTAGTCGGTGGATCCTCAAAAGCGTAGAGACTTCTCTAGCCCGTTATGCTATCCGTCAATTTTTTTTGCAGACCTTGTTTTTTAGAGTAGGTCATGATAGGGCACAATATTTTTATTCGTTGTCGGAGCACAGCGGGCAGGCCAGCGTGCCCATAGGATCCCACGCCGGCAACACTTTGGCCTCCTGTTCGAACACCTCCAACACCTCCTTGGGCACGTACTTCTTGTCAACCGCCACCTTAAAAAATATAAAAAGGAATTTTGTAACTTTGGTAATAATTTTCGTCTATCGTATTTATAGCAAACTCGATGAATTAAAAAAAGAACCTATGGCTTTAATTTGTATAAACTATTCTCAATTTATCTGTAAATAATCCACCTGTGTCACTGTAATTTAGCATATAGTTACTTATTCAATATATCTAAGTGAAATAGCCGTTATTTTTTCCATATTATATTATACCATTGCCCTTTAATTATATGCCTCGAGTTTTTTGGTAGCTTATTGAAAATTCTAAATAGTAATTAATTTATGATTCTTAACAGGCGTTATAATTAGTAATATATAATGCTAAATTACAGTGACACAGGTGGATTATTTACAGAGAACTTGGGAATAGTTTATCCCATACATAAAGTCATAGGGTCCTTAACAAGTGCTGATTTGAGATGGTTAAGACCGGTTGATTTACTACTTAATAAAAAAGTAGATCCAATAAGTAGGTACTTGCATTTTAGTACCATTATAATTTACCTTTTCATGTACCCGAACAGTCGGCCTTTTTGCTGAGTAATCTAACTTTGAAAACAATATTTTTGAGGATATATCAATAATTCTGCTATAAGCAGGTAAATAAATTTGATGTACTTGGTCACGCCAGTTCTTGTTAATCGACCTATATAAATATTATACAAGAAAACCCAATCCATACCTCAAATACAAATTCCCTGAACCACGGCTCCGTCAACAATATGTATCCTTTATCGAAGTCCTTCTCGCCGTACGAGTTTTCCACTCTGAACTTCTTTATGTTGCCTTTATCCTGTGTATAATACAAACAACTTTGCTTAATTTTTAGATTTTTTAGTTTTGAGTATAGAAGCTGTACATAAAATGCGTCAATCACAAATCACACGTGCGTCGGCGGCCGAGTGGTTAAGATGACTATGTACCAATGGGTTTTTTTATAATTAAAAACTTATGTAGGTACATAATTCGACAAATCACATATATCTCAACAGAACTGGCCACTCGTTAGGTAATAGCCTTACTACAAATACCATCGGCAAGAGGACAGACTTGAAGAAGAAGAAAACACGCTGCATCTAATTTTTGGTAATCCCCTATTACAACAAAACCAAGTGATTTTAAAGAGTACCTACTTTTTATCTCGGACTAAAAGTTTTCTGTCACATCTCAAACATTTGCACGGGCAGAATGCTAATAAAAGTAATTGTATAAACCGCACTTAAGTTTTTAGTTCATTGAATCTCACCAGTGAATGATTTGATATATTAGGTTAGGCAAAAATGTAGCGACAACTGATTCCATATAGGTTTAAAAAAAGCCATCACAACTTACATCCGTGCCAACCGCCGTGAACACCATGGCGTGCGTCATACAAGAGTCTCCATACAACAAGCGATCTTCTTTCGGCAGCCCGATATGTACCTCCGTGTTGAATACTAAGCGGTAGTCGTGACTGAAATTAATAAGGAAATTATCAAAATCAGTGCAAAAATATCGAGGAACATATTTAAAAAAAGTGGCCGTCGCGAGACGCCCGGCACATGTGAAACATCGAAATTGACGCGTCAAGTATACTGTAATCGAATAGAGACGCACGCAGTACACACACTCACGAGGTGGGCCAGGGGAACGGTCTTTGGGCAGGTTGTAACGACTTGCTAAGACCACACATGTCACACCGACGCGACGAGGCCATGCCTCTGCGTCTAGCCTTCGGGCAGGGGGAAGGAGTGTATTCACCGTCACCATCACTGCATTAGCCGGGGAGGGAAACGCCTTCCGTCACGACATACGAGTCGGTCTTACCCCCAAGGCGCGCCAAGCCAAGTCGGTAAAAAAGAGCAGATGCACGTATGTGCATGCCTGGATTTACAGGGGCCAGTGGCTCAAGGCGGCAAATTTCCAGGGGTGACAAATGAAGAGAGGAGAAAAAATGCTTTTACAAGTATGATTGTATTTAACATTTGCACATTTAACGTTTATTTATAATAAAATAATAAATCCCATTTATAATAAAAATAATAAATGATTCATTTTATTTATTAATAACTAGTGGGCCCGGCAGACGTTGTCCTGCCCAAACGTTGGCTTCCCTGCTATTTACTTTCTTTCGTCCGTGGAAAACAACTACCACTACCACTACCCCTACCCCTACCACTACCCCTACCACTACCCCTACCCCTACCCCTACTCCAACCACTACTATCATATGTCCGTCTCCTGGCTCTAAGCTACCTCCCACCAATTTTCAGCCAAATCGGTACAGCCGTTTTTGAGTTATAAATAACCTACCTGGCCTACCGACTCTGGAATTAACACATTTCCGTGGTAGAAAGTAAAATACAGCGCCATCTATTGACATTTTAGTACACATATAAAACGCAAGATGACGCCATATATTCACAATTAAAATTTATAATTTTAGTTACCCCTACTCCAACCCCTACCACTATCCTATGTCCTTCTCCTGGCTCTGAACTACCTCCCTGCCAATTTTCAGCTAAATCGGTTCAGCCGTTCTTGAGTTATAAGCGAAGTAACTAACACGACTTTCTTTTATATATATAGATGTTTTTATGTAGGATTTAAGTAATTTTTCACAGTACCCCAGGGCGGCACTAAGGGTAAATCCGGCCCTGCTATGTGTTTAATAATATCACTTGTAGTTTATAAAATGATCAATGCTAGAAATAACACCATAAGTTTGAATTTTTTTATTCATAGATGGGATAGGGGGACCAGAGAGATCCTGACATACCTCTATTATATTGCCTCGTTTATATTAACCCTAATTAACATTCAACAGAAAGGAATTATTAAGAGATACTCACGCGTCCAAGTCTTCCAGGCCGTTCTTCCTTTCAAAACGTTTGGACACTTCGCAACCGAACCAAACAGCCTCCCCGCCTTGAATACTATCTTTAACTGCCCTGAAAGTGGGAAAAAAATATTAATACACAGTTTATTTCCTTCACTGGTTAACTGCCTTACGGTGTGTTATTGGCTCCAGAAAACCCTGATATTGATAGGTATCGGTGAATATACCTTTTGGTCCGTTTTCCTTCTACCCTGTCAATGTACTACCGATCATCGTGTCCCATCGACAAGTCGTCCTCGACGTTCAATAGAAATTAATATATCTATCATCACGCCTTTTAACCCAATAGGGGTAGGCAGAGACAATCGAATGCCATTTATTACGATCTTGGTTCAATTTGTTTTGTACTATTGCATGGGATTAGATAAAGTAGTGTATGAACGGGCACATAACTTGGAATTAAAACACTCGTGGATGCTATTAAAAAATTCAACTTCTGTTTAAATTACCCCTATTATGATCCCGTATCATAAACTACTACATATTTTTAAACTGTTATTTAAAATGTTTACAATAATAAAACATGCAAAATTTGTTTACCAAATAAAACAAATCTAAAATAATGCACTGTACGTTAATTATACTATTATTTAATTAATTGTATTATTGTATCTGTGGTACTAGGCTAATAAGCCAGTCAACTTACTTAATAAGCACATCAATAGGCTGGTTGTTATAAGCCGTCTGCTTACCACCTACCACGTTACCAAGACACTGCAGCGTGTACAAATTTCCAAACGGATTGTTCTTACGTGGGTCGCTTACCAAACACACCTGCAAAATAATAACTATAACTACATAATATTATACAACAAATTCACCCGCCGCGCCTTTGTGTCTGTCACGCAAAAACTACTAAACATAGATTGATTCACCGCGAAGGTTTATGTGTATTAAGGGGAGGAACGAATAATTTCGGTTGATATCTGAACTGAAATTCCCGAATTTTACGAATGCTATGAACATACAATTTGGGCATCGAAAACTAGAGGATTTTATCTAGTATTGTGTAGGATGAAAACATGATTGGTGAAAATTTTCTCGATAACTTAATTTTTTGAAATAACCTCTTCAAAAACACCTTTTTAGTCATACGACCGACCATACTCTAAAGGGATTTACGTTTAAATTTTATACGAATCTGTGGGTAATTTCAGTACCTAGTATTGATTAAGAAGATGTTTCCCTGCAGGTGATCGTTTTTTAATAAATTATTTATTTGTAATGTGCCGCTTACGTCATTTATTCCGAGAGGCGATACATTATGCCCTTCTCACTTCTGCAGCAAGAACGGACAAAGCGCCGTCGTTGTCTTGCATGACATGATCGTTGCGCCCGAACCACGAGTTTAGGGCGTGGCTTACGATTAGAAATTTCTGAGTCGTTCGTCTTAAACATGGACCTATCATGTATAGGAGCTGAGCGTTAACAGTATAAGTGGATCAAATGGGGAAAAAGTTAATCCCAGCGAGTTTCTTCGCATATATGCTGTCTAATCCGTCAGAGATATAACAAAATAATGTAGAAAAGAATTGTGTAGAAAAAAAATTTCTACAAAAAGTCCACGGTAGCATATATCTATCTCTATTTGTTGTAAACCCATATTGTACCCGTGCAAAGCCGGGGCGGGGTCGCTAATTATTAATGTTTGTTCTCTTACATACCTTATCATCAATATTATAGAGGGGTTTAACATGCTTCTGGTAGAACTCTTGAGGACTGAGAGCACCAAATGTGGTGTACGCCTTCTCTTTGTTGTAGTACTCGTAGGTGAATTTGTCAGGAGGTGTGCCTGGAAATGGTTTAGGGCAGTGGTACCCAATTAGATTTTCCTGACGCGTACCCCCTGTAGCCAAGGTGATAACTAATAAATTAAATTAGTTTTTTGTCATTTAATAAATTTAAAATCTTAAGAGGATCGTGTAGCTCAGCGTACGCAGCGAAATAGGTATTTAGAAAATCATATTCTATCTCAAGCGCGCTCTTCCCCCGGGCATCAGTGCGACAGAGAGCACTGCAGCTCGTGAGTGTTTGTAGGTATGTTCTTCGTTGAAAATTGCGTTTTGGGGGAAAACGATTTACACCTACTAAACTATAACGAAACCTTATAATTTTGGTGTCAAACGTTTTAGCAGATTATAATCTACGTGTACGTACGTTTTGCTTTGTTTCCTCAAATACAGACGGTTTATTACGAGCAAGTTATGAACCAAAAAAACCGAGATTTGAGGGGCTTATAACTTTTGACCTATTACGAATTTTGAAAAAAGGAAAAAATACGTACGTAGTTTTTCACTATGTCAGTAACATATTACAAAATCGTTAGAATTAAATAATATTTAGGGGTAGTAAAACGTTTTCTCCGTTTGTATGGACATGGACGCGGTACACTACACTCTTAATTAAATTGATTGACTAAAAATATATCGCGGCGATTGCTGTTTGCGTACAATCGAGCGTAAAAACAGCTCCGGCTACCAGTGGAAGGGATATGTTTGCGCCTGAAATTAGTACCTAAGAATCCTGAAATTGCCGCGCGTACCCCCTCAAGCAAGCTCGCGTACCCCTGGGAGTACGCGTACCACTAATTGGGAAACACTGGTTTAGGGCATAGATATTAAATATGGACATTTTTAACAGTATGTCTGGCCACCCCGCAATATATTAATGCCATGACCGTGTGTGTATTAAAAAAAGTTGCGAGGGTTCCGTACCATTTTTTCGGTCAGAACTTTAAGACAGGATTTACGTTTAGGTTTTCCCGTAAACTGTAACACTCTTATTAATAAACTCGAAGTAGCGACGTAGTAACTAAACTGTGTTTCGTCTCCGTCTATCATAATGAATTGCAGATTTGTTAGACGGAGACGAAATACGGTTTAGTTACTACGTCGCTACTTCGAGTTTATTAATAAGAGTGTAAGAGAGGCCCTTTATTCCCTATTTTTTACAACGCTTATTTTTTTGAATATTTTCTTTAATTTAAACTATGCATTTTAAAATTATTAAAACAATACATTTGTATTCCTTATAACGACCCTTTCACATGGATGGACTAGAAAAAAAAATTTGTTTACACCCCCAGTAGATTCGGAGAAAATAAGCTGGGACAGACGGACAGACCGATCGACACAAGAGTCGGATGTTACGAATAAACTCAAAAGCTACTGGACGGATTTTGATCATTCTTTCACCGTTGGAATGCTACATTATCCCTGAGCAACATAAGGCTATATACCATCACGGCATTACGACGGGAACGGGGTGGGCAGAGGTGAACATGACAAAAGCTATGTATGAAGTGTATGCTTGCCAACATTCTGAAATAGTCACGTACGAAGTTGTGGGAAACAGCTATTAACAATAAATTCATATTTATTAATTATTTAAGCCTTAAGAACTTTATAAAAAATGGCAATACACACAACAATCCAACGATTGTGAGTAAAAGGAATACTTCCCAACGCGTGTCGCTGAAAAGTTGTATATATGCCAATGAATTAAATATTTTCAATAGCGAGATACAGGTTTCAATATCAATATTGTGAGACAGTAGCGATGCGACATCTATCGACGCGATGTGCCGCCACAACTTCTTACGCGGGTATTAGTGTACACGATTGTTTTCTTTGGAACATTTTAAGACGATACATTCAAATAAAATCATAGTTTGAGGGGCGTGGCCTAGCTGCATACGATACTCTAGCGCTACGTGATCGATTGGTCTCTCCGCTGAATCTCTCTCTTTCGCATTGAATAGAAACGAAAGAGAAGAGGCGCACGGAAGGTGCTTGGAACAAACGTCCTAAGTGACAAATCAAAAATAATTTATTTAAATTAAAGGAGTAGCTTTATTGAAAATCTAAATTAACATCTTACTTACTAAATAGATGATACACATTTGAACTTAATTTAATAATCAATACTTCATGTACTACTGAGAAATTTGGAAAGGAGACTATTTTCAGAGGCTACTTTGCAATTTTTTTCTATCGAGCAAAGTTTCTTAAAACATGTTATATGATTAACAGATTAATATGAAATATAATCAATTATAACATGTATTTTTTTCTGTATTTGTAAGAGCTTTAGGTTTCACTCAAAACGATTTGAAAAATATGATTTAATATGAAGGTAGCCTCTTAATCAAAATAATTATTTTTTCGTATCGTTGAGGGAAAAAACATACATGATAAATTTTTATAGTGGGAGGTAAATGGCCTAAACTCACCTAAGCACGTAGCAACAATGTTATATACAATTTTAATTTGTCCATCAATTATCTCCTGTATTTCGTCGTCCGAGACCCCATCTTCCAACTTATCTCTTAGTTCTTTTGCAAATTCGCGTAACTGAAACGTAAAATTCCATTATTATTATATAGCTCTTGCTGAAATGTCTAATAGGAAGTAAAGTAATAATTTTTTTATAATTATTAGAGTACCCAAATTTTTGAGGTTCTTTGGCGTCTACTGTAGCGAATGTTTTCCATTGCAAAAATGACGTCTAAAAGCGCGGGATTGACTCGTACTGTCGCGTGAACTGGCTTCTGTATACTACTTGCAAATAACATGCATGCAAGGAAGAAAATTCCCTGCAAGCTAATTTGCAAGTGTATCCACAGTATGCCAGTTACTTCCACATGCCGTTAACCAGCATGCACGCTACTGTTCTGTTTTTTCAGGCCTTAAGGGTTGGCAGTCGGCCATCTTCCGAGTATATTTATACAATATTTTCAACTCAAATTCCTGATAGTTATTATTTTAAATGGGATTAAGCCATATTTTTATTAGTTAGGGTTCTAAATAGGTGGTTTTTAAAACAAACGTTGCTATTGCGTTTTAAAAACCATGACTATTTAGAATTTGAGTTGAAAATGTTGTATAAATAAACTCATTTTTCTAGGATTAATTGAGATTTGCCATATTTTTGACAGACATAACATAGCCGACAGCACGGACCCACCATTTGAATGTTTGCTATTTTGACAGATAGGTATAACTTCCATACGTTACTATCAAAAATTTAAAGTAGAACGAACATTCGAACTCGGTCGCACCAAAAGACTGTAGGCAAGACAAATTTTAACCAACGAAACTTCGATAGAAAGAACAAATTTTATAAAAAATCAGTCAGCCAGGAGCATAATATTCAGACGGACAAACCATCATAAAAAGTTATTTATGCTTAAATATCATAAATAATTGAGCCTGTTTGAGCGCTAGTGTGGGGAGGACGAAGCGCTACAGTTAGATAGCTTAGGTATCATATTAATATCTACGTGAAATCCTTCAAGATAAAATTTTATGTCACATTAAGGGGAGGAACAAATAATTTCTATTGATTTCTGAACTGAAATTCCCGAATTTTACGAATGCTGTGAACATACAATTTGGGCATTGAAAACTAGAGGATCTTATCTAGTACCTATTGTGTAGGATGAAAATATGATTGGTAAAAATTTTCTCGATAACCAGAACCACTCATGCGCCGGAACCACGAGTTTAGGGCGTGGCTTACGATTAGGAATTTCTGAGTCGTTCGTCTTAAAAAAATCCTATAGTAAAGTAAGGCTAATAAAATATAAATACCTTAGTTTTAAGCAGGGTGTTCAATCTCAAGCTACGTCGACTGTTGTACGACTCGGGGAAGCATTTTTTCGGCACAAGACCGTGTTTGTTCACCAAGTTGACAATCATGTCCCATTGGCCGCCATCTTGGATTGGGTCCTGGAGATATATAAACAGATTCTCTCTCTATATATTATTTTCTCTAGGGTGCTTCTTGTCGGTACTTAAGGCTCCTATATTCATAATTTTTCTGGGATAAACTATTCCCAATTTCTCTGTAAATAATCCACCTGTGTCACTGTAATTTAGCATGTAGTTACTTATTCAATATATATAAGTGAAATAGCGCAAAAATAATATTAAGTATTTTGAATTTTCAATAAGTTAACGCGAAGTATAGGTACCGGGACGGTTCTTGAGCGCTCGACGAAAAAGTGGGGGAATGTTTGTGCATATGTAATTCGAGTGCAATATAACTAGTACATTTATTATAATTGATTTATTGGTGTTTGTTTTTAAGATTGCTTTTTACTGCTGGTAAAATTATAATTAATACCTCATACCGTCAATCAGACCCAAAAATAGTGTTCTGCGCATCCAACGACCACCGCTCAAGAACCGTCCCGGTACCTATATATAATTGAAGGGTAATGGTATAACAGCACTTTTAAAAGAGTTTTGTGATAGATTATGAAAGAGAAAACGGGGGCAAAGTTTAACCACCCATATTTCTTATTCAATAAAACCCATTGAAAAAATAACAGCTTTCACTTAGATATATTGAATAAGTAACTATGTATTGTATATGCTAAATTACAGTGACACAGGTGGATAAATAAGTCTAATCTTAAAATAAACATTTAATTTTTATTTGTTTGCTTATCAAATTAAACATTAACTATGATACAGTTTGATCCCAAAAAAAGACCTTTGAGAAATAATATATAGAGATATTATTATGTGGGCGTCAGTATCTACACAAATGCATAATTTAGCAAAGCAATAAAATTGTTTGTACCATTGTTCATTTATATCACTTATCAAGTAGGCAATGAAACTCTGATAAGACTAATATCTGTACATACTGCGTTCACTATTTGCACTTGTTGAATAAGGGCAATAAACTGACATTTTACTGTTTTTACATCTCCTCTATGTACCTTCACGCCTGATTTCTATATAGGTGGACAGAGAGGCAGTGGCGGCCCGACAAGTGCCATCCATAAATGACGTCACAGGTTTAAGAGGGTCCACGTCCACACCTGTATTACATGTGACGGGGGACAGCCCCACACCTTCGAATCAAATAATTAGTTTCTGGTAATAAAATGCAAACATGCTGGTTCCCCGCCTGCCCCCGTTGCACATCTCCATTTGAATCACCAAAAAACAGCAATAATTAATTTATCACACATGATGCCTAGAGCGGCCGCTCCTCTCGCTCTACCCCAGGGCGGCGACTACACAGCGCCCTTCGATCCCGACATTATAGTCCTATTTCATGCATCTAGTATTCTAGTCCTGGAACTGGATTTCGGTTTGATTAGCCAAGTGAAGGAGTTTTTGAGGGCTGTCTTTGTAGCCATAGGACTTATATATATGAACTAGTTATAAATGAAATCTACCTTAAGCAAAAATTGAACCAGTCTTCCATCTAACTTCTCACCCTGCTTGGATGTGGCCACAATATTGTTCAGCCAATAGTGAGCTCTTTCAATTTTATCCCAGAAGAATAAATAACTGCAAAACAATTGTCATTAAAACAAATGGGACCAATCTGCAATAAATTAGTGTCCTTTATAGAAATCATCAAAATTGGTTCACATCTGAAAGATATATCAGTTAAAACTACTTTTAACTAAGGTTCTTGGTCAAAATTAATTTTGACTGACAAAATCAGTTAAAACTACTTTTGACTAAGGTTCTTGGTCAAAACTACTTTTGACTGACAAAATCAGTTAAAACTACTTTTGACTAAGGTTCTTGGTCAAAACTACTTTTTGACTGGCAAAATCAGTTAAAACTACTTTTGACTAAGGTTCTTGGTCAAACTACTTTTGACTGACAAAACCAGTTAAATCTACTTTTGACTAAGATTCTTGGTCAAAACTACTTTTGACCGAAAATTATTAGTCAAAAGTAGTTTTGACTAACCAATTTCCTTGTTCTCCTTTCGGTAATGCAGCTTTGTAATGTTTGTTTGACATTCTTTCATCATACATTCAAACAACATGTCCAAATCATGTCAGCTCTCAGCATTACCCTATCAATTTTATATACATCACTATCATTCATTACACACTAATTTGGATAACTTCCATAAACCTACTACCTGTTGTGTATGC